>JAUTXW010005519.1:0-1467791 GCA_030620095.1 Kuschelorhynchus macadamiae | reverse complement strand
AATGGTTTTCAATTATTTTCGGGAAATGATGTAATGGAGTAAATCCATTATTCCAATGTATACAATGATAATTTTTCGTTAACCATACCGCCTGCTTGTTTTTTCATCTTTGAATCCTTGAATATCTATAACCAATCTCATATTTTCAAAGCAGCAAATTTTTTAATGAGACTTTTTTTACTTGAATAATTTGCAATTTCTTCTTTCAGTTGATTAATTTTAAAAATAAATTTTTCAATTTGTAGTTGTAGTTTTGATGTCATGATTAAAACTAAAAGCTTTTGAAAATTTCTTTAAATTAAATCGAAATATGAAAATAGTGGGGATAAAGTTTATAATTGTTTCACAATTTTAGTAAGAGGGTTGTAGCTAAATAATTTGTCATGTAAAATAAGACAATAAGCAGAAGTATCTTTTTTAATTGCATTGTGTGTCTCAAATTCAATTCTCATTACTACGGATCCCGTTTGAATTGTTTCTTTTTGATGGGAGCAATCAATATGTGTAATAGGACTAATGTTTTTGAATTGTTCAGGATTAAAAATGGGTTCATTTGGAACACCATAGTAAGACTGTCTAAAGTTGGCAAACATTTCGTATAAAGCAGAAAATTTGTTTTCTTCGAAATTTAAGTACAAATCGTGATAAGGATATCTTTCAGAATTTAAATATACTCTAATATTTGACAAGGTAATATTGTCAAATTTACTCATATCTTTAACAATTTTCCCTTTTCTGTTTTCTTGAAAGCCAATCACAACATGACGAGGAGCTTCTAGTTTACTAGTTGTTTTTACCGGCCATGTGTGACGGGTTGTTTCGGTTAGAGAAGAATATTCAACAAGTTCCCAACTCCTGAATCCTATCAATATATCTTTATTTGATTCTAATATTTTTGATAGAGCAAGTTGTTGTGGCATATCAACTAGAATGTGAGGAACTTTCCAATAAATTTTATCGAAAGTAACCAATGGAGTGTCAGGAGCAGTAACAAGGTGTGCCGGATCTTCTTTGAAAATAACACCATCTAAATCATCAGTTGATCTAATAAGAACCAATTCCTGTTTCATATTCATAATAATTTTTCTGTAATCTTCAAAAAATCCTAAAAGCATTTTTAGTGGTATGGATACGGAGAATTTTCCATCATTATCAACTAAAATTGTATCACCTTCTTTCCGATGTGGAAACCAACCTGCATTTTCCAGTTTTAAACTTTCGTTGGTATTGTGAGAAAGGTAGCTTTTTAAGGTTGATGCTAATCCAACATTTCTTATTGAATCTATAGTAATTCCGTTTAGTTCATAGCGGATTTCTCTGAACAAATAGGCTATACCATTGTTAATATATAGCAATTCTTTCTTATATTTACCTTCTGTATTAGTTAATTTTCCTTCGATATAAAGTAAACTATCTGATGGTAGAGTGTAAGCATCGAGTTCTTGAATTGGGATCCTTATTTCATCATTGTAATCGAATTTTGAAGAAATATATGGTTGATATGTGTGAAGCTCAGAACTGACGATGGAATTGTCTACATAAAGCTTTTCGTTTACGTTTAATATGTTCATTATTTTAAAACAGTGAAACCCAAGGATGTGAGAAATTTACGATTATCTCGTCTTAACTTGTTGGTGTTGGATTTGATACTGAACTGTTGTTTAGGCTTTTTCTTTTTATAAGTTTCTACTTTGTTGATAGTGGTAGGGGCAAGTCTCATCCCAAGGGCTCTATTATATCTAACAACCATTTTATATTTCACTTGTTTGTAAATGTAACCTTACTGTTATAGTTTCTCCTCTAAAACTGATAAGTTCTCCGTCTTGATCAACTATTTTAACTGTTATATTGTTAATTGCTTTGACGCTAACTGGAAAATACAAAATGGGCAAAGGAGATTCAACTATTTTATACCCTGGAGCTACAGTTGGATAAAACTGGTGAATAATATGAACAGGTTTACCATTATTGTAAGAACCGACACAAATATTACAGTCAATACAAATAGCATTCACCTTAGTTATTTTTGCAACATTATCTGATTCTTCCTCTTTCATAGCTTCTAGTATCCTGCTATTAAAACCCAACATTTTTCCTATCGAATCTTCCTTGGTAAAATCAATTATTCTACTACACATTAAAAAAGTTTTTAGAGTATTAACATTTGCTTTTAAGAGAAAAAAAAATTTTTTCATTCGGAAATAAATCTTCTATCCTTTCTCTTATGTATGTTTCTATATCTGTAATGTCATAAGTTCCGTCGGGAATAACAATTACTTTTTCAAAATCAGCTAAACCCAGGTAATATTGTTTTTCATCCTCTAAATATATGGGCGGATTAAAATCAGCAGACAAAACAGAACTGTTTCCTGATATGGCAATTGTGGTAGACATTGCAGTTTATTTATGAATGAGATATTACAATAAATAATGAGTTTATATATTTTTTTGCAAAAATTTTAGGGATAGTTGACCACAGTTATATGAATTAAATTTTTGTTTATTTTCATAAGTATAAAATACATCCACTTTGCCATTCGAATTAAAATATTTGAGAAGTTCAAAAGGTGGTTTTAAATTTCCATAACTATCAAAATATATTACATTTTTGTTATTTTTAATATAAGCAGTCCAATGAGATCCTTTATTTTGTTTTTTATCCAAATTTACAATACCACATTCTTTCAGATTAATTTTTTTTGGAAGTTCATCGAGCATAAAAACACCTCTAAAGCCAGTTATTTTTAACAGCTTTACATATTTAATAATATCATTGTTCGTAAGTGCTCTTTTTGGAAAACTTATTTTGAGTTTTTTTTTTTTCTGATTGCTTTCATTTTGACGGATCCTCCTTTATAAGGTCTAATAAATAGTCCCTTTCCTTTATATGGTCTAATATATAATCCTTTCCCTTCTTTAGAAGCATTTTCCATTGCAATATTATGTCTATGTATTTCTTCTAGTTGCTGTTTAGCTGCTTTAGCATCATTTACTGCCTTAGCAATTCCTGCCGCGCCTCCACCTAGTGCACCCAGGGCGCCAAGAATGGGAAACAAAAGAGGTAGAAATCCTCCAATTTTTTTGGGTGTTCGAATGATACGTTTTTTTCTCAATTTAAGTTTACCCCCTTTTGTATTTTTTAATCCCAAACCGAACTTTCTTTTACCCTTCATTATTCCTGCAACACTTAAAGCTGCAATTTTTTCACCAATAGAAGAATCTTTAGCTTTTACCCTATCATAGGCTTTTTTTTCTAATATTTGGTCAGATATGTGTCTTTTTGATAAATCTTCAGTCTGAGAGTAAGATATATCATGTTCTTTGCAAGCGGAATCCAATGGATTTATACCAACGTCACCTCTAGTTAATCTTTTTTCCAAGTTGGTGCCGGGACCACAATAATTATATCCTGGTATATGAACTTCGAAAGGTAGTTTGCTAATTAATTTATTTACTAAACCAGAGCCTTTTCTATTACGTGTTTTAATAGTTTTTTTCAACTTATGGCGACCCACAGTCATTGAAGTTCCTTTTATACTAAAAGCACATTGACATTTTTCTGGTATAAATACTTTTACAGCTAAAAATATTTACTAGTGTGATTAAGAATGAGGATTGAAAAACAAAAATTCTCATTACCAGTAAATAATCATGATGAAAAAATTTTAAGTAAACAGTTGAGAAAGCATGGTGACTTATTTTGCGGTGGTTCAAAAAGAGGGCTTATAGTTGGTTGCAGTGGTAGCGGTAAAACCAACGTTATGCTTACACTGCTCGAGCATCCAAATGGAATTAGGTTTGAAAATGTCTATGTTTATTCAAAGTCATTAGATCAACCAAAATATGAATATTTAAGAAAGTTGTTAAAACCTATGAAAGAAATTGGATACTTTGAATATGATAGCGATGAGAACATTATTTCACCTCATGAGATAAAGCCAAATTCCGTTATCATTTTTGATGATATTCCTTGTCATAATCAATCTATTATTAGGGACTATTTCACGCATGGAAGGCATAGAAACACCGATTGTTTTTTTATTTTTCAAGGATATTCCTCAATCCTTAAACGTCTAATTCGAGAAAATGCAAACTTATTAATTTTATTTAAACAGGACTGTTTGAGTTTAAAACATATATATAATGACCACTGTATATTGGATATGACATTTGATCAGTTTAAAAATATTTGTGCTAACTGTTGGATGGATCCATATGGCTTTCTTGTAATTGACAAAGATTGTGAAGTAAATCACGGCAGATATAGGAGTAAATTCGATTCCTTTATATATTTATAAAAGTAAAAAATTTGCAGTTTTATTTCATTTAAAACTTGTACAGCATGGATAAACGTTTAGCTCGAGAATTAATAAGATCGAGACAAGCCGTGAAGCAGAAATATCAAAGCTTGAAATTAGCTACTTCTACTGCTCAGTCCGAATTAGAACAAACTTATAGACCAATAACACAACCACTTAAACAGCTAATTTCAAGTATTGGTAAATCCGAACCATTCGATTTAAAAGAAGAAAGAGTTTCAAAGTATGAAGATTTCAAAACACCTACAAAGCTTTATAAAACATCAACTCCGACGAAAAATATTCAGAAAACAGGAAA
Organism: Kuschelorhynchus macadamiae; assembly: GCA_030620095.1. Taxonomy (NCBI): domain Eukaryota; kingdom Metazoa; phylum Arthropoda; class Insecta; order Coleoptera; family Curculionidae; genus Kuschelorhynchus; species Kuschelorhynchus macadamiae. Next base: position 1,463,174 of record JAUTXW010005519.1, on the reverse strand, counting down.
AACTCCGTCACTCCCTACAGAACTACCAACATTTTTAAATGACAGTAGTATCACTTCTTCCTCTCCTGTAGTACAACCATTGTCATCAACTGTTATAGCAGAAACTTCAGATCCTTCTAGTGACACAACAACAAATTTAAACTTGTCAGACATATTGGAACAAACTAGAAAAACAATTCAAACCTATGTTGGTACACCATCATATAAAGATTACTTAGCAGATTTTCATGAATTACCCAGATCATATATTGATGAGGGTGTGAAAGATACACAACATAAATTTGACCATTATTATGGAATAGTTCATGACCTCGAAACGGATAAGTTTTCTTTTGGTTTAACACATATACCGGTAGAAATTATTGGAAAAGACATTAAAGTGGGAGGAATAACGTACCCAGGCACGCCAGGTTTATACGAATTGCTTTTCAAAAAAGAACCGAAAGGTTATAAGAAGGAAGATTTAGATAATTACATGAACATTCTAGCTAAAACAAATGTATATCGTAGGAATTTTGATTCAAATGAACAAGTTCAAGGAAATACATCACACAAATATGTTACAATAATAGGACCATATTTACAAAGAAAGGGGATTACAAAGACAAAAACCTTGCCAAGATTAGTTACAACATTTAACAAACCAAAACCTCCGTTTAGAACAACTAGAGCCAAATCTACAGGAAAGGGATTAATTTTGAAAACAAACAGATCAAATACAGACTATGTATACTGGAATAATGTTAACGAAATTGTTGATAGGCTACGTTTATTAATTTCATCAAGTGATGCGGGAAATAATGCTCATAGTAACGAGATTATCTCTATTATTGAAGAATTAAGAGAAGATAAAGTAATACTATAAATAACAGCTATCAAATATAATCATATTTATTGTTTAATGAAAGCTCAACATGACAGTTGATAAATTTGGACGCCATATTTCAAAACAAAATCAAGAGAGAATAAGTGACATTAATAATTTAAAAAGGAGATTAGGTGAAAATGAAACAAATAATGAAATCTTTGCTAAAAAGCTTAAGGTTTTTGATGAAAATTTTTTAAAGTATGAAAACCAGATTAAAGGATGCTATACCTCAGTTGAAAACGTTAATAAACAGTTGCTAACGCTAAATCAAATAAGTAAAGATTTGCAATTGTTAAATGAACATGTTAAAAAGGAAGACAAAAAATTAAGTGATGATATCAACAAAATTAATAAAATAATGGAAACAAATATAAGAGAAGTAATAATTGAAAAACACAAGGAAAAAATTAAACAATTAAGAACTTTTATAAAAAGGTTAGATGATGAAAAAAAAAGAAATCAAAATAGCATTCTTAACAGTAGAACAATTGACCAACTCACTTTGGAAGAAAATCAACAATATATTTCCTTGGAAAATATAATGTCCAGTGTAATTAAGAAATTAGAACAAGAATTAAATAAAACAGAGGAGGAATTAAAAAATAGTGATAGTAGATCAACTACTTTCTTAACTGGAGAGATAAAAAAATCCTTTAATGCGTTAGAAAAGGAGATTACTAAAATTAGTAAAATTTTAAATGAAAAAAGTTATACAATACAAATTGATAAATTGAATGAATGGGAAAAAACATATAAAAGTTATATTTCGAATTATTACAAAACATAGAAAGTGAACTTCCTTAAAATTGAATAAACAAGTTTGTTGTCATGACAACCGTTAAACAACAAGTCGTTAATGAATTACATAAACCTGCTAGAAAAAACTACAAACGCAGAAGGGTGGTAGTGAAAGGGTTAAATGATCTTTTTCAAGCTGATTTGGTTGAAATGTTACCCTATGCCAAATTTAATAAGGGATTTAAATATATCTTGATTACCATAAATGTATTTTCTAAGTATGTTTGGGCCGAACCGTTAAAATCTAAATCTGGAAAGGACGTAACAGCGGCAATGAAAAAAATATTAATCAGTGCAAAAACTCCACTAAAAAACTTGCAAACGGATAGAGGGAGAGAGTTTTTCAATGTACATTTTCAAAATTTGATGCAACAATTTCGAATTAACCATTATAGCACGTTTTCCAATTTGAAAGCGAGTATAGTAGAAAGAGTGAACAGGACTTTAAAGAATAATATGTGGAAAATATTTAGCATTCAAGGAAATTACAAATGGTTTAATATATTAGCGGATATTGTAAAAGATTATAACAATACAAAACATTCTTCAATAGGAATGAAGCCAAAACAAGTAAATAAAACAAATGAAAATAGAATCTTGAAATCTGCATTTACTCATGCTAAAACGTTAGATATAAAATCTCCAAAGTTTAAAGTGGGTGATCACATACGAATAAGCAAGCATCGAGAGGCATTTTCAAAAGGTTACACACCAAATTGGTCAAATGAGATATTCCACATTAAAGAAGTTAAGATGACAAACCCTTGGACATATTTAATTCAAGACGAAGATAATCAGGACATTCTGGGTGGTTTTTATGAGCAAGAATTACTAAAAGTAAAGCATACCGATGTGTATCTTATTGAGAAGATTTTGAGAAGGAAAGGAAACAAAGTTTATGTGAAATGGTTAGGACTTGATAAAAAATATAATACACGTTTTAATAAAAATTGTATTTGATGTTTTACTTAATAAAATTTTAGTTTAGTAAATGTGAATTTTATTTGAAATTAATTAGCACATTATGCTTTGTAATTTGTATCAGCTAAAGCATAAAGTGAATTAACAGAAATAAAATTCACATTTACTAAACTAAAATTTAATTTCAATTTAATTAAACAATATTTTTTTTATCAATCCATGTATTATATTTTTTATCAAGTCCTAACCATTTCACATAAACTTTGTTTCCTTTCCTTCTCAAAATCTTCTCAATAAGATACACATCGGTATGCTTTACTTTTAGTAATTCTTGCTCATAAAAACCACCCAGAATGTCCTGATTATCTTCGTCTTGAATTAAATATGTCCAAGGGTTTGTCATCTTAACTTCTTTAATGTGGAATATCTCATTTGACCAATTTGGTGTGTAACCTTTTGAAAATGCCTCTCGATGCTTGCTTATTCGTACGTGATCACCCACTTTAAACTTTGGAGATTTTATATCTAACGTTTTAGCATGAGTAAATGCAGATTTCAAGATTCTATTTTCATTTGTTTTATTTACTTGTTTTGGCTTCATTCCTATTGAAGAATGTTTTGTATTGTTATAATCTTTTACAATATCCGCTAATATATTAAACCATTTGTAATTTCCTTGAATGCTAAATATTTTCCACATATTATTCTTTAAAGTCCTGTTCACTCTTTCTACTATACTCGCTTTCAAAATGGAAAACGTGCTATAATGGTTAATTCGAAATTGTTGCATCAAATTTTGAAAATGTACATTGAAAAACTCTCTCCCTCTATCCGTTTGCAAGTTTTTTGGTGGAGTTTTTGCACTGATTAATATTTTTTTCATTGCGGCTGTTACGTCCTTTCCAGATTTAGATTTTAACGGTTCGGCCCAAACATACTTAGAAAATACATTTATGGTAATCAAGATATATTTAAATCCCTTATTAAATTTGGCATAGGGTAACATTTCAACCAAATCAGCTTGAAAAAGATCATTTAACCCTTTCACTACCACCCTTCTGCGTTTGTAGTTTTTTCTAGCAGGTTTATGTAATTCATTAACGACTTGTTGTTTAACGGTTGTCATGACAACAAACTTGTTTATTCAATTTTAAGGAAGTTCACTTTCTATGTTTTGTAATAATTCGAAATATAACTTTTATATGTTTTTTCCCATTCATTCAATTTATCAATTTGTATTGTATAACTTTTTTCATTTAAAATTTTACTAATTTTAGTAATCTCCTTTTCTAACGCATTAAAGGATTTTTTTATCTCTCCAGTTAAGAAAGTAGTTGATCTACTATCACTATTTTTTAATTCCTCCTCTGTTTTATTTAATTCTTGTTCTAATTTCTTAATTACACTGGACATTATATTTTCCAAGGAAATATATTGTTGATTTTCTTCCAAAGTGAGTTGGTCAATTGTTCTACTGTTAAGAATGCTATTTTGATTTCTTTTTTTTTTCATCATCTAACCTTTTTATAAAAGTTCTTAATTGTTTAATTTTTTCCTTGTGTTTTTCAATTATTACTTCTCTTATATTTGTTTCCATTATTTTATTAATTTTGTTGATATCATCACTTAATTTTTTGTCTTCCTTTTTAACATGTTCATTTAAAAATTGCAAATCTTTACTTATTTGATTTAGCGTTAGCAACTGTTTATTAACGTTTTCAACTGAGGTATAGCATCCTTTAATCTGGTTTTCATACTTTAAAAAATTTTCATCAAAAACCTTAAGCTTTTTAGCAAAGATTTCATTATTTGTTTCATTTTCACCTAATCTCCTTTTTAAATTATTAATGTCACTTATTCTCTCTTGATTTTGTTTTGAAATATGGCGTCCAAATTTATCAACTGTCATGTTGAGCTTTCATTAAACAATAAATATGATTATATTTGATAGCTGTTATTTATAGTATTACTTTATCTTCTCTTAATTCTTCAATAATAGAGATAATCTCGTTACTATGAGCATTATTTCCCGCATCACTTGATGAAATTAATAAACGTAGCCTATCAACAATTTCGTTAACATTATTCCAGTATACATAGTCTGTATTTGATCTGTTTGTTTTCAAAATTAATCCCTTTCCTGTAGATTTGGCTCTAGTTGTTCTAAACGGAGGTTTTGGTTTGTTAAATGTTGTAACTAATCTTGGCAAGGTTTTTGTCTTTGTAATCCCCTTTCTTTGTAAATATGGTCCTATTATTGTAACATATTTGTGTGATGTATTTCCTTGAACTTGTTCATTTGAATCAAAATTCCTACGATATACATTTGTTTTAGCTAGAATGTTCATGTAATTATCTAAATCTTCCTTCTTATAACCTTTCGGTTCTTTTTTGAAAAGCAATTCGTATAAACCTGGCGTGCCTGGGTACGTTATTCCTCCCACTTTAATGTCTTTTCCAATAATTTCTACCGGTATCTGTGTTAAACCAAAAGAAAACTTATCCGTTTCGAGGTCATGAACTATTCCATAATAATGGTCAAATTTATGTTGTGTATCTTTCACACCCTCATCAATATATGATCTGGGTAATTCATGAAAATCTGCTAAGTAATCTTTATATGATGGTGTACCAACATAGGTTTGAATTGTTTTTCTAGTTTGTTCCAATATGTCTGACAAGTTTAAATTTGTTGTTGTGTCACTAGAAGGATCTGAAGTTTCTGCTATAACAGTTGATGACAATGGTTGTACTACAGGAGAGGAAGAAGTGATACTACTGTCATTTAAAAATGTTGGTAGTTCTGTAGGGAGTGACGGAGTTTTTCCTGTTTTCTGAATATTTTTCGTCGGAGTTGATGTTTTAAAAAGCTTTGTAGGTGTTTTGAAATCTTCATACTTTGAAACTCTTTCTTCTTTTAAATCGAATGGTTCGGATTTACCAATACTTGAAATTAGCTGTTTAAGTGGTTGTGTTATTGGTCTATAAGTTTGTTCTAATTCGGACTGAGCAGTAGAAGTAGCTAATTTCAAGCTTTGATATTTCTGCTTCACGGCTTGTCTCGATCTTATTAATTCTCGAGCTAAACGTTTATCCATGCTGTACAAGTTTTAAATGAAATAAAACTGCAAATTTTTTACTTTTATAAATATATAAAGGAATCGAATTTACTCCTATATCTGCCGTGATTTACTTCACAATCTTTGTCAATTACAAGAAAGCCATATGGATCCATCCAACAGTTAGCACAAATATTTTTAAACTGATCAAATGTCATATCCAATATACAGTGGTCATTATATATATGTTTTAAACTCAAACAGTCCTGTTTAAATAAAATTAATAAGTTTGCATTTTCTCGAATTAGACGTTTAAGGATTGAGGAATATCCTTGAAAAATAAAAAAACAATCGGTGTTTCTATGCCTTCCATGCGTGAAATAGTCCCTAATAATAGATTGATTATGACAAGGAATATCATCAAAAATGATAACGGAATTTGGCTTTATCTCATGAGGTGAAATAATGTTCTCATCGCTATCATATTCAAAGTATCCAATTTCTTTCATAGGTTTTAACAACTTTCTTAAATATTCATATTTTGGTTGATCTAATGACTTTGAATAAACATAGACATTTTCAAACCTAATTCCATTTGGATGCTCGAGCAGTGTAAGCATAACGTTGGTTTTACCGCTACCACTGCAACCAACTATAAGCCCTCTTTTTGAACCACCGCAAAATAAGTCACCATGCTTTCTCAACTGTTTACTTAAAATTTTTTCATCATGATTATTTACTGGTAATGAGAATTTTTGTTTTTCAATCCTCATTCTTAATCACACTAGTAAATATTTTTAGCTGTAAAAGTATTTATACCAGAAAAATGTCAATGTGCTTTTAGTATAAAAGGAACTTCAATGACTGTGGGTCGCCATAAGTTGAAAAAAACTATTAAAACACGTAATAGAAAAGGCTCTGGTTTAGTAAATAAATTAATTAGCAAACTACCTTTCGAAGTTCATATACCAGGATATAATTATTGTGGTCCCGGCACCAACTTGGAAAAAAGATTAACTAGAGGTGACGTTGGTATAAATCCATTGGATTCCGCTTGCAAAGAACATGATATATCTTACTCTCAGACTGAAGATTTATCAAAAAGACACATATCTGACCAAATATTAGAAAAAAAAGCCTGGGATAGGGTAAAAGCTAAAGATTCTTCTATTGGTGAAAAAATTGCAGCTTTAAGTGTTGCAGGAATAATGAAGGGTAAAAGAAAGTTCGGTTTGGGATTAAAAAATACAAAAGGGGGTAAACTTAAATTGAGAAAAAAACGTATCATTCGAACACCCAAAAAAATTGGAGGATTTCTACCTCTTTTGTTTCCCATTCTTGGCGCCCTGGGTGCACTAGGTGGAGGCGCGGCAGGAATTGCTAAGGCAGTAAATGATGCTAAAGCAGCTAAACAGCAACTAGAAGAAATACATAGACATAATATTGCAATGGAAAATGCTTCTAAAGAAGGGAAAGGATTATATATTAGACCATATAAAGGAAAGGGACTATTTATTAGACCTTATAAAGGAGGATCCGTCAAAATGAAAGCAATCAGACAAAAAAAAAACTCAAAATAAGTTTTCCAAAAAGAGCACTTACGAACAATGATATTATTAAATATGTAAAGCTGTTAAAAATAACTGGCTTTAGAGGTGTTTTTATGCTCGATGAACTTCCAAAAAAAATTAATCTGAAAGAATGTGGTATTGTAAATTTGGATAAAAAACAAAATAAAGGATCTCATTGGACTGCTTATATTAAAAATAACAAAAATGTAATATATTTTGATAGTTATGGAAATTTAAAACTACCTTTTGAACTTCTCAAATATTTTAATTCGAATGGCAAAGTGGATGTATTTTATACTTATGAAAATAAACAAAAATTTAATTCATATAACTGTGGTCAACTATCCCTAAAATTTTTGCAAAAAAATATATAAACTCATTATTTATTGTAATATCTCATTCATAAATAAACTGCAATGTCTACCACAATTGCCATATCAGGAAACAGTTCTGTTTTGTCTGCTGATTTTAATCCGCCCATATATTTAGAGGATGAAAAACAATATTACCTGGGTTTAGCTGATTTTGAAACGTTTATGACTATCCCCAATATAAAAGGAGTATATAAAAAAAGTAATTGTTATTCCCGACGGAACTTATGACATTACAGATATAGAAACATACATAAGAGAAAGTATAGAAGATTTATTTCCGAATGAAAAAATTTTTTTTCTCTTAAAAGCAAATGTTAATACTCTAAAAACTTTTTTAATGTGTAGTAGAATAATTGATTTTACCAAGGAAGATTCGATAGGAAAAATGTTGGGTTTTAATAGCAGGATACTAGAAGCTATGAAAGAGGAAGAATCAGATAATGTTGCAAAAATAACTAAGGTGAATGCTATTTGTATTGACTGTAATATTTGTGTCGGTTCTTACAATAATGGTAAACCTGTTCATATTATTCACCAGTTTTATCCAACTGTAGTTCCAGGGTATAAAATAGTTGAATCTCCTTTGCCCATTTTGTATTTTCCAGTTAGCGTCAAAGCAATTAACAATATAACAGTTAAAATAGTTGATCAAGACGGAGAACTTATCAGTTTTAGAGGAGAAACTATAACAGTAAGGTTACATTTACAAACAAGTGAAATATAAAATGGTTGTTAGATATAATAGAGCCCTTGGGATGAGACTTGCCCCTACCACTATCAACAAAGTAGAAACTTATAAAAAGAAAAAGCCTAAACAACAGTTCAGTATCAAATCCAACACCAACAAGTTAAGACGAGATAATCGTAAATTTCTCACATCCTTGGGTTTCACTGTTTTAAAATAATGAACATATTAAACGTAAACGAAAAGCTTTATGTAGACAATTCCATCGTCAGTTCTGAGCTTCACACATATCAACCATATATTTCTTCAAAATTCGATTACAATGATGAAATAAGGATCCCAATTCAAGAACTCGATGCTTACACTCTACCATCAGATAGTTTACTTTATATCGAAGGAAAATTAACTAATACAGAAGGTAAATATAAGAAAGAATTGCTATTTATTAACAATGGTATAGCCTTTTTGTTCAGAGAAATCCGCTATGAACTAAACGGAATTACTATAGATTCAATAAGAAATGTTGGATTAGCATCAACCTTAAAAAGCTACCTTTCTCACAATACCAACGAAAGTTTAAAACTGGAAAATGCAGGTTGGTTTCCACATCGGAAAGAAGGTGATACAATTTTAGTTGATAATGATGGAAAATTCTCCGTATCCATACCACTAAAAATGCTTTTAGGATTTTTTGAAGATTACAGAAAAATTATTATGAATATGAAACAGGAATTGGTTCTTATTAGATCAACTGATGATTTAGATGGTGTTATTTTCAAAGAAGATCCGGCACACCTTGTTACTGCTCCTGACACTCCATTGGTTACTTTCGATAAAATTTATTGGAAAGTTCCTCACATTCTAGTTGATATGCCACAACAACTTGCTCTATCAAAAATATTAGAATCAAATAAAGATATATTGATAGGATTCAGGAGTTGGGAACTTGTTGAATATTCTTCTCTAACCGAAACAACCCGTCACACATGGCCGGTAAAAACAACTAGTAAACTAGAAGCTCCTCGTCATGTTGTGATTGGCTTTCAAGAAAACAGAAAAGGGAAAATTGTTAAAGATATGAGTAAATTTGACAATATTACCTTGTCAAATATTAGAGTATATTTAAATTCTGAAAGATATCCTTATCACGATTTGTACTTAAATTTCGAAGAAAACAAATTTTCTGCTTTATACGAAATGTTTGCCAACTTTAGACAGTCTTACTATGGTGTTCCAAATGAACCCATTTTTAATCCTGAACAATTCAAAAACATTAGTCCTATTACACATATTGATTGCTCCCATCAAAAAGAAACAATTCAAACGGGATCCGTAGTAATGAGAATTGAATTTGAGACACACAATGCAATTAAAAAAGATACTTCTGCTTATTGTCTTATTTTACATGACAAATTATTTAGCTACAACCCTCTTACTAAAATTGTGAAACAATTATAAACTTTATCCCCACTATTTTCATATTTCGATTTAATTTAAAGAAATTTTCAAAAGCTTTTAGTTTTAATCATGACATCAAAACTACAACTACAAATTGAAAAATTTATTTTTAAAATTAATCAACTGAAAGAAGAAATTGCAAATTATTCAAGTAAAAAAAGTCTCATTAAAAAATTTGCTGCTTTGAAAATATGAGATTGGTTATAGATATTCAAGGATTCAAAGATGAAAAAAATAAATTTATACCGAAAGAGCTTGCAGCTTTTGATGGTTATGAAATGACTCATTACATTTTTAAAAAGCCTTTTCCAATGGAGTTTCTTTCACCTGATTGTCACAAGCAGGCGGTATGGTTAACGAAAAATTATCATTGTATACATTGGAATAATGGATTTACTCCATTACATCATTTCCCGAAAATAATTGAAACACTTACGAAGAAAGCAGATTTTGTTTTTGTAAAAGGAAGCGAAAAAAAGGATTTTATACAGAAATATTCTAAAAAGCATGTGATTGAAATAGATGAACAACCAGCGCTAAAGCTAATGGAACCAAAATGCTTCTATCATTCAAAATCACCTTGTATGTGTGCTTTGACAAATGTGTTATTTTTATATGACAATTGTTTTATGAATGAATAAAAATATAAAAAAAAACTTAATTACCTTTTTATTTTGCATTAACCAACCATGATTGAATACAATTAATATGATACCTTAAATCTAATTTTCTAAATTCATTTAAAAGTTCATACTCATTTTTATATTTTAAATAATTATTACAAAATTTAGCGGCTAATTTACATTGTTTCATTCGATCTATATTATTAACATATGCTGACAAATCTTGTGCTTCTGCGTCTTCTTCGCCTACAATTGATAAATATTGGAAGTATGCAGCAGATATAATAAACTCTTCATACATTTCAGTAACCATTTGCTCCATTGTAAATATTATTAAATTTATTCTTCCTTTTCAATTTCTTGAAGAATAGTATCCTCGTCAATAAATTGCTTCAAGTCTTTTAAATAGTAACCAAAGCCAATATCTTTTAGATCTTGAATAAGTTGAAAAAAATTTAATGTTTCAATGTATTTGTTGCAACAGAGGGCAGCCTTTACGAATTCCTCAGATTGATTACAATAAAAGTCTATCCACTCCGGACCACTTGCCATACAATATGAGAAATAGGTTTTTGAAAGATTACTAAATTTCTCCTCTAATAATTTAACTGCAATCAGCAACTCAGCCATTTCATTTATTTAACATAATATTTTAAATATGTAGGGGGACGTCTCTTGCGAATAGGATTAACTTTCTTTGATAATACCTGTTTTTTATCTTCGTATAATTGAAACCTCTTTTGGGTTGCAATAATAGCAGGTATAAATTGGCAATCTTCTCCTATAAATTCTATTAGGTGGCTTAATTCTCCTACAAAGTATGATTTCCCAAATGTATTGAAAAACGTAGTAAGGCTTATAATTCCTTCTAAATAATCATCACAACAGTCAATTGCTTTTAAATAATCTCGTTTCAGTGGATAAAACAGCTTGGTGTATTCATCTTTCGAAATCACTTCAAAGAAATTGAGATATTTAACTTTTAACTGTCTGATAGTTGTAGTTAATTTTTCGCTATTACACATAATTCACTTATTACTTGACACATTTTTTCATTTTGTTTTATACAAAATTGGTGGAAAAATTCAAAAAAAACTTTTTACGCAACTCGAGCACAGCTTAGTAAATGTGTCTCGGCATACTAAAATGATCATGATGCACCTATTTATAAGACTTAAGAATGCAAAATCAAATGTGGGAGAACAAAGAGAAAAAATTAAAAAATATGATGCGAATGAGAATAAAAGGGGAGGAAGTTAAGAATGAGGGACATGAGAGAGAGGAAGAGGAGGAGGAGGAGGCGCTCCCCTATTATAACTACTTTTGGGATCAACAAGAGGTATAAATTTAACATTTTGAGATCCCAGTTGAAATTCGCTTCTTTCTGGCCAAATTTTTGTTACATAATGCTGATTTATTGCACGACTGTCCCATACACAAAGGAAACAGCAATATTTTGTAAATCCTTCCTGAAGTCTCACTAAAATCGCTATAACTTCTAAGTCCCCACATATCTGCCATTTATAGCTATTGTAGTTTATTTTATCCAAAATTGTGCGCATATTTTCATAATTTTATTTCATTGCAACTGAATGGGCAACTGGTATAGAGGGTTTTAAATTTCCATTATGCAATAATACAGCTTTTAAGCTATATTTAGATGAGTCTATGAATAAGCGCCACTCACGGGAAGAATATTCAATATCAAGTTCCTGCATTAAACTGTCTATATCAGTACACGCGCACAACGAATTTTCCATACTGTAGAATTCAGAAAACATAGCATTTCTTTTTCTGAAATTCGTAATTTTTGTTTCTTTGGCCAATAGGTTCCATTCCTTAAGCGGGAACTCAGAAGTTCTGACTGTTGCTTGGATAACCCCAAATCACGTACTAAATTATTTAATTCACTTTGAACAATCAAATGTGGCTCGCCGGAACTGGAACCTGTGCTAAAAGTGGGATCGGTGCACTGTTCTTCTGAGCTGCCTGATGATGCGTTATCTCCATTATCTCTCAAATCAATAGCTTGCCAGCTTAAAGGCGCAATCGGCACTGGCAAATTTGCATTATGCGGAACAGGTCGTAAGGCAGATTGCAAATTTAGATATTCTATATTGTGTTTCCCTTTTTGGAATAACCTTCAGTCTTTGTCAGGCAAAAATAACAATCGTCAGAATGATTGGTGGGTTCTCGCGATACCACTGGAACTGCAAAAGGCATACTTTTTCTCTTTCCCTTCATCCACTGCACCAGTGATACACTACAACTAACACAGCACACATGGGGAAATATTTAAAGTAGGCTTTTTTTACATTTTCTCCAGACAAAATTCTCCACAAATATAACAAAATTTGTCAGGAGAAATTTTGCAACTTCGGCGCGTTTGACTCGACATTCTCGTCTTCACATATACTTGCTTATCGATACACAGAGAACCACTCAATTCGAAACTCAACAGAAGAGTGATGTTTAAATCGTCAAGATTGCCATGGAAATCTGAATTATTAAAACATATGAATAAGTCAGCCATCGTCTTAGTTTCAGAATTGTTGTAATATTAAGATTTCCGTGAAAGCTTAAATCAAAATGAAGAACGGGCAGTTTGGTTATTCGTTTCTTAAAATTTAGTTTTTAAATCTTAAGCAAGAAAAACTATGTTGACAAGAAGTGAGCAAGTAGATATGTTCATAATTTACAGGCAATGTGGTAAAAATGCTGCAGAATCCGAACGCGTACATCGCGAAAAATATCGTTATCGACATTATACATTACATTATTTAATAAAAAAAATACACAAGGAGCCTGTCATTCAACAAGAAAAAGACTTTACCATCAACAAAGAAATGGAAAAATAACGTTTTGGCATTTGTAAACCAGGACCCATCGGCGTCTACTAGATAAATCGGTCATGAACTTCGTATTATCGACTACTCAGCTTACCGCATTTTGAAAAAAAAACAGGGTTGCCGCTCATTCAAATAGCAATTACATCAGCACCTTTATGTCTGCGACTTTTAAAGAAGATTGCACCACTATAGCTGATTTTTACAAAATAATGATCGCAATAATAACTATGAGTTCCGGTTTAACCACAATGGCATATTCAATAGGCAAAGCACCAGATACTTGTCAACAAAAAATCAACACCATATGAAAGAAGGAAATTTTCAGGAGAAGTTTGGTGTGAATGATTAGGCTGGACTATTAGCCGCGTATTATTGGACCAATCTTTTTTCAGGGACATTTAACAGGCGAGTGTCATCTTGAAATCTTAGAGAACTTCCCAGAGGAATGCATTTTTGGAAGACCTACCTTTGGTGGAAAAGGGAAACATTTATTTTGAACAGGACGATTCTCGCAAATAATTGATCAGTTCCGTGGCCTCCCCGTTCCCTGGACTTGACACCAATCGCTGTTTTTGTGTAATACACCCTCGGAAATTCTAATTAACTGTTGAACAGCTTCAAAATGTTGTAGAAGAAAACATGAGTGAGAAAATGGCATGAACTCAACGGAGAAGTCGTACAAATCTGTCAAGTACATCAAAAATTGTCTTTCTAATAACCTAATACATCTACCAAATTTCGTTTCGATCGGCTAAAAAATAACAAAATTGCAGCCGAAAAGCAATCTTGATTACTTTAATCACTTTTTGAATATAAAACTTTACATTTTACTTTAAAATAAAAATCCTGTACATTCTAGTCCAGTGCAGAGTAATATTTAGGAATAAAAACATTTTACTTTAATTTTATATTTAAATTATTTTTTGAACCTGATCCCTCAGATATGAACATAATAATCCTATTTACTCAACATACCCTGAATATAAAAATAATAGCATATCCATCATCCATTTAAAACATCAGCATTAAAGTAAAATCATTTCAGTTCCATTAGCCTATTTCAATCTGAAATTAGCAGTTCGACAATAAACAATTTCATATCTTTTAGTAAATTTGTGTTTGATTAAATAATGAAAATTCGATACGTAATAAATGTTTAAATGAAAACAGATAAATGGATATTTTGAGGGTAAAAATTTTTGTTTGTTAGCAGGTTTAAAATAACGGCATATAATCACAGTGTGCTTGCGAAATAAATTACTTCCCGCTAGTTTTTGTCTTCTTTTAACTATCATATATTTTTTAATGATTTTCTCACGATATTTTTGGAAAATTTTTAGAATTTATCTGGCATTTGCGTGTTTTTAAGGACATACTCTTTTATGCCATGATATGCCAGGTAAAAACAAAATGTTGTTTTTATGCACTATTTTAAAAACACCCTGTATAATAATTGGGCAGTGGAGTTATGTAGCACTATATTTTAAATATAAAGCCCATTAATTTTTGACATTTTGCTTTTTGCCTCATTTGAATATCTGTCTTTTTTCAGAAGATATAGATTTTTAAATAAAACGCCGACAATTTATTTATAAATTAAAACATTAAACAAGGAAAATGCAGTCTTATTTTGCAGAACCGTTAATTTCAGTTTTAAAAATCTAATTAAAAAAATGTTTCAACCTGTGAAAAGTGAGCGTTGTCTCCTGGAGCCTCAGGCAGCCTCTAATCGCCGCGGCATCATGCGATTAAAGTAGGCAAAAACTTCTTGGTCTAGTCGCCGCCATTTTTCCTGTACAGCAAGTCGTAGTGTACTTGTTGTTTCTGAAACATTTGCGTGCAATCTGATATGACCCTTTACGGTTATTTTAATTAAATTTAGAAATGGGACGCACAATTGAGATACTTGACTTTCTTTATTAATGTGTGTTCCCTAAACACAGCACAGTACTTCTCTTGTCAAGCTCCAGTTACATCTAATAATATTCCAACAAACTTAAAAACTGGCGCCATATTGAATTCCTACCAATATTTTACCAGTTTCTACCTATGTCGCACTTGATTTTTCGGCATAATTTAAAATAAATTCAATAAGTAGTTTTCACACTAACACACACTACCATTATGTTACGTCATGTTGAATTCGCACCAGTATAGGGATATCTATATCATATTTAATTTTTCAGTTAATTGAATAAAATTTTTTACGTTGATTTTTTTTTTTAAATATTTAGTCGTCATTTTGTTCCACCGTCTTGAATATGTAACACCACTTTACCAGTTTATCTCTATATCACAATTAATGGTTGCACATAATTTAAAATTAATCTGATGAATAGTTTTTTTTCCAGGACTATTCTTTAAATATTTTGTTAGGGTGCCATTTTGTTTTGCTATCTTATATCTATATTAAAAAGTTATCAGTCCTTCCTATCTAATACTTGATTTTTGTGCAAAATTTGAGGAAATTGGTTAATTAGTTTTATTAGTTTATTTTTATCAAAGTATTACCAGAGTATCCCCATATGACCCTTAATTTTTGACTAAGATTTGAAGTCACTCTGATGATTAACATAGAACGGAAGCTTTCACGGCTGTGGTAAATTAAGAAATCATGGTTCTTACAATTAGACCGTGTCAAATTGGAACTACTATCCGACGTTTCGCCTTCGATTGCAAGAGGCATCTTCAGGGATCTTTATTCCATGAGATCTGAGCACGGAATGAGCTCGAAAAGATTCAGGCGGGCTTAAATACCCGACTTGTGCTCGCCGAACCGTGACTCTGTGTGAAGATCCGTTTCCACGTGTGATGTAGACCGTAACCTATGTGTCTATTGTGAATTTTTTGTATGTTTAAATATTTCAATAGATTCTCTAATTTTTCGTTTATAAAAACTTGAAACCGATGCTAGAACCTTGGTTTCCTTTACATTTATAAAATGGCCAGTGTCATGCTGGTGTTCAGCTACAGCAGATTGAACAATTTTTTTCTTTTTAATACATCGTTCATGTTCCTTAAGTCTAGTTGATATTGAGCGTCCTGTTTCTCCTACATACACTTCTCCACAGGATCAAGGAATTTTATATACTCATTCTGTTTGGAAAGGTACAATATCTTTTGGCGATCGCAAGCATTGTCCAATCTTCTTATGTATATTGAAGATTGTACGTATGTTGGACCGCGGAAGTAATCGTCCTATTTTGTATGTATGTAGGAAAGAACAACACTACCTAATGGTGGCTCTTTGTCATTCTCCTTTTGTGGAATTGGATCACTATGTCTTTTAAATGAACGCGTAGTATCTTCAGTGCAATAGCCATTCCCTCTGAGAGCTTCGGTCAGTTTCGATGTTTCCGATGTTAAAGAATCTTGATCAGATCAGACACATACATCTAGAAAGGGAATCGTTCAATCCGAGATCCAACTGGATTGTCTTAAGTTTTTCTACGAAATGTGCAGAGTTTTTATTAAAAGAATCTGTTTTTCTAGTAAATGGATTAAGAAAATTTGAAAGATATTTACCTAGTTTGTATGTGGGCGAGTCTATTGCACTGACGATCGGTCGAAGCGGTACATTGCCCTTGTGTATCTTTGGAAGACCGTAGAATCTGGGAATCTTGGAGCTGCTTGGTTTTAATGATTTTTTCTCCGCTGATGGTAGACTGGATGCGTTGATCAGATTGATAATGCGTCTTTCTATTCTACTTGTTGGGTCTGTAGCGTTGCCTTTATCTGCTGGAAGTACCAGAATCTTTGCGTCTTCATTTGCAATCGAAGGCGAAACGTCGGATAGTACTTCCAATTTGACACGGTCTAATTCCAAGAACCATGATTTCTTAATTCACTCTGATGATTAGTTTTTAAGCTATGCCTCGAACTGATAGGCAGACAAACGGATCGACGGAATTGATAAAAATATTTTTATTTTTTGAATATTTGTCTAGAGACGCTAAAACATGAAAATATGTAAAACCTGAGAGGACAATTTTTTTACGATTACAAATATTTTATTTGGCCACCATTTTGTTCCGCCATCTTGAATTAGTACCACAGTATTTCAGTCTCAAAATAGATTTGGTGAATCGTATGCTGGTGGAAGAAAAAAAATCGTTGATTTGCAAGTTGAACAGGATAGGCGAAATATTGAATTCCTGTGGAACGACGGCTTTAATTTTGTGAAAGTCAGACTAATGATCATCAGAAACTACGGAAATAATTTTTATAAACAGACTGTACATGAGCAGATTTCCAGCTGTTGGGAAAGTTGCCCTTGTTGTAGAATACTCGGAACAGCTTTGTTAAAATAGAAGCAACTCAATCCTAAAAGAAATTTCGTACATATTGCATCGCAAAACCAGTACCGATGGGAGGGGCAAGTGTGCGGCAATTATTTTGCTAAAGCAAAAACTTCGACTTTTGCTTTAGCCTGTCGAATTTCTTCAGTTAGATTCTTATGGACATTGTCATGAGTACGAATTCTCTCTAGTTTGGCATTGTCGTAGGATTTCGGAAATAAAGATTTATTGTTGGTAGGCTTATTGAGGAGGTCTGGTTGGAATAAATTAGAGACTTGTAAACACCTTTCAAAAGAAGCTGTAGAAATGAAAGATGATTCAAAGGAAAACCGTAGTAGATACAAGAATTGTGCAATAACTCGTTTTCTCTTTGTTACACGATAAATATGACATTATATAAAATAAAAGCTTTATTGCGCATTATCGTGCTAGCAGCTACCTTAGAGTGATGCCGGCTATTAATTGCAGTTTTTACTCACTGGCATGCCATGGGTTAATTTTATAAGTTTTAATTTTATATACTCTAATATTGGTCATATGACAAATAGAAAATAAGCTATTGCACAAAAACCACCTCATGTAATTAGTTTGCATGTTTGGAGGGTCGCGCTTTTATTGAAGGTGGCAAATTTTTTTTAATATATTTTCCGTGACCTTCTAATTTAACTATTATACTATTTATATTTTTCCATTGAATACTACCTACCGCCAGAAGTAACATTAAAAAGCTTATTTTTAATATGTAGATGTTAATACTTGGAATTAGTTAAATGTTCACCTATTCCTGGCATCTTACGAAACAGGAATTTAAAATATTCATTACTCAACATTTTTAAACATAATAAAATATTTTGCATGAAAAGCTACTTAAAAATAGGAAACCAAACAAATAAAGACACTTAAGAATAATACGTTATTCACATTCCAAGCAAGATAGACTCCAAATATTATGGATTTCCTGGATTTAGGTAATAATAAACAATACTCCAGATCTTTCTGTTTTATAACTGTAAGATCATAAAGTTTTAATGGCATTTTATTCGCTAAGGAATTCTCATAACTAACAATATCTGAGTCCAAAAAACAGACAGAATTTTTCTTATCTCTGTGCAGCCTTCCGCATAATTTAATATTGTCTTTTCAAAAGCAACTAATAAAACGATTTAAAGCGCACTTAAAAATCGACAGTTAGAATAAATTACTTTTTTTATTACAAAGAACGAACAAAATATAATAATTTTTCGTCTTTATACTTGTTAAAGGTTTGATAGGTTTGTGTATCTGCTGCTATGTTTAGTAATATGTAAATAATAAACAAACTGATCAATGTATAATAGATTATATCAGTTGCAAATGTAAGTATAAATATTTAATTTATGAATAGGTCGTGGTATTTAAAAACCTAAGCCAGTTATAGAGACTGTTAAAGGTTTGACTAGAAATATTTTAACACATGATAGTATTGGAATTGCTCCTATAACTGTCAAGGCAAGGATTAAGAATCGCACTGTCGAAGAATTCAGTGCTGAATGGCATGAGGTAGAAGGACTCAGACATTCAAATTTCTTAATGTCGGGCCCTTTTAGCCTTTTTGAGCCTAATGGACTTCTAAAACTAAACAGAGGCCAACTTAAAACCATTTCCGGAGTCCTAACTGGACACTGGCTGGTGAAATATTACCTGCATGTTTTGTGCTGAGGTAGATGAAACTATAAAGCATGTGTTCTGTCGATGTGGCGCTTTAGTCAACGCCAGCTTGCTTTGCTTGGGTTACACCTATGTGGAACCTGAGCTTGTAGGATGTGCTCGACCTGAAATGCTCCTTTTCTAAAAAGGAGTGGGCTCCTCGAATGAGGCGTCTTCTCGGGGAGATAGTATAATGGGTCCCAGTGAGCCTAAGTGCTGCCCTTGTTGGGCTCCCCATCTATATCTACGTCTATGTATACCACCCATTTTGATTAAAACATTGGGTCTATTCCTTACCTGCCTTACTAATCTTGAGAAAATGACCTTAAAGTTGTATTTTGTTTTATTAGTTTTTAAGCACAGTATTAATAAACTTATTAATTTTCTTGTCTCAAAATGTCTATAGTTTTTTATTAGTAAATTATATCAACAATCTAAATTTACAAAATAGGAAACGGATCAATTTAATTTTACCTCGCAGACAAACAGCAGGGTTCAACAAACATAAATCACAATTGCTTCACCTGGCTAATGTTTTTGTCGGGTAAGATAATTCCGTACCGATTTAATACGTAATGTACCAAATGTATACAAATAATGAATATGCATACTTGTTATTTATGGAGAATGTAGGCAGAATGCACATTTGGCATCCCACACATACCGTAGGGTATCTTTACCGGCGAGGCGTCTGAATGACTGAAATCTGTGTCCGTTTTACAAAGAGTGCGAGATACGTGTAAACGTTCGTCATAATAATCGTGGATCACAAAGACAAATAGCACCTGATGACAAGGACCATAGTTTAGCTTTAGTGAAGAAAAACCCTGGTGTGAAGTTGGATTTCGCGACGGTACTCACTTTCAGAATTTACTTTAAGTTATTCGAATATTTGTCCTAGTAAGTGTGTAAATTATCTATCTAGCGCTATAATACTATAAATTAAGTTGATATTTTGTATTATTTTTTAGAAAATATATATAAATAATTTTAAAAATTATTGTTGTTTAGTTTCAGTAACAGGATATAACAAACCACTATCCTTTTTATTAAATAGTTAATTCAAACATTCCAAAAAATAAGCAAAAAAAGAGTTTGTAACAGAAAAAAATATATATCCAAAATATAGATTGCAACTATTATTTATTATGATAATTCTACCATGTTAGATTATGGTTAATTTTAAACAAGACAGTAAAATTAAAAATATATAACTTTCTTTCAAAAATATAAAAAAAATAATTAAATAAAAGTTAAAACAATGTAAAAGTAATGAAAATGAAAAAACAAAACAGACTTTACAAAAAGCACTGATAAATAAAGAGTAATATTTTAAATCATCTTGAAAATTTAATTCACTGAGGTCGACATCAACTAATAAGCTTTGAGTGCCTCAGGGTTTCGTGTTAGACCTAATACTCGTTCTTCTCTACAAATAAATGACTTGATTGTTCTTAATATTCGAGAACGATTTACATTTATTGCTGATGACACTAATAAGCGTTATCTCTGAGGAAGGTAAGGACATTTGTGAATGGTGTGATTTAAATCCAACTAGTACGCTTAAATTTGAGTATCAGGTAAGGGCGCTGAATGTGAGGCTCGCCAGGGGATGTTACGCTAATGGGATTGTCTGTAGCAAGTTTGGCAAAAAGGTTTCCAAATTGATTTCTTACTAACTGAAAGCGATCTTAGATATCGAAAAGTATTTTGGTGTTTCTGTATGTTTCTGTACCGTATACCTTTTTGTTTCCATTTTCGTACTGCAAAAACTGGCAAGGTTCATTCGAAGGACTAGCATGGAAGAATCATGCAGGCCTCTGTTCGTACAACAACGGATACTTACAGAAACAAGTTTATTTATATTGAAAACAGTGGGTCTTGTCTATACGAGTTATAAAGATAGAAACCTTGATCCAATTGTTATATTTTTTAAATCAAATTGAATAATTTATTTTAAACATTCTCCAACGAAAATGTTAATTTCAATAGAAAAATATTTCCCTGAGCCTAATTAATTTTGGCATGCGTTTAACCACAATCTGATTAACACAGTAAGCGGTCTAGTGTAAAGAACCTGAAATAATAGAATCCTCTGGTATTTGTCTGCAAAATCATGTTATCACAATATTGGAAATGTGAAATATAATGAACTAGAATAATCCAATCAAAACCAGCCGAATTGCCTTTTAGATATATTGAAATTATCTTGTTCGGAATCAGGTTCGCAATAGCGATAAGCATTATGCGAATTCGATAATTAAAAGGTGTGGATAGAATCCGTTGGGCTTTGAGGGAGCTATAAACTCATATAAGTGTTAAATGTAATTTAAAAGAGCATATATTATAGAATAAATAATATATAAATATTTTTTTATATTGGATACTTGTGCAGAATTTAGTCATAGCTTAAACTAGACAATTCAATAAAAAAAGTCAAATTTAGAGATAGTATGCTACATCTGCTCGATTTTTCTTTATTTTTTGCAAGTTTCAAATTTGTTCTCTTCATTTTCTCGCACAACGTTTCATTAAGAATAATTTAGAGGAATGCAGTTTGGAGAATTTGGCGGCCCTTCATCAACCCTGATAAACAACAAATCAATTTCAGATAAAAAAAATCTCTGGCATTCCCGTTCTTTCATGTCGTTGGTGATTAATGTGTCATCAGCAAGAAGCAGATGAGAGAGGTTTGATCCATTAATTCTAATGCCTCTTTCGTCTCTTCATTGTTTCACTTGTATTATTGCGTTTTGGTTTTCAAGACGTTTTTTGTATGTTCAGAGTACCTGGATCTATCTTAGCCCTGTTTAGAGTTGACCGCCTTATTGAAATCTCCATTACCGAAATATATCTGCACATTGCTGCCTGCGGTTTTCTCCGTTATTGTCCTGCATATAATCATTTATATTAAAAAATCTTTTTCGAATGCAGCTTAGTAAAAATACAATTCCTTCGTTAAGCAGTTAATAAGTATCTATGTGAACAGTTTATAAAAATGCGTCAAAAGATTTACGGGTCTTTTCTTTTATTCGTTGGATCGCAATAGCGATTATGATAAACCCCCTGTAGTTTCGGCAATACACCTACTCCCAATAGGCTCATAAATAATCCAATAATAAATAAATGTAGCAAATACAGATACGATTTTAAGATTTAGGGGGCCTAGGCCTCCTTAGAAATAACTTAATCTTTATGTAGGTCCTTAGGATAGTGATAAACACTTTTCATAAACCTTCTCATAAAACATTTTTATGTTTAAAGATTCTTCAAGAAGTTGTTAAGTACATCTATAGCTAAAGAGGCCCTATCTTGAAAAGATCTTTAAGTACATTTTTTAAATAAGCCATAAAGCCAATGCTCTTAAGAACTCTAGCCATATCGACCTCTTCAAGGCATTAATAAAAACATTCTTTAGTATATTTATCCTTTCTTTAACTTATCACTTCTACATAAAATAGCTCACAAACCACCCAGTCATCTAGTTGAATTCAAAAAACCTTAAGGATGCCAAAACTTCTTAGGCATATTTATATGTAGATTCCTATTTTCACTAAAATTGTTAATTTAATTCAAAATTGATGATTAAAGATACCTTTTTTGGTATAAATAAAATGGCAATGTTGTTTCTAAGACTATTTGGTCTTCACTTTTACTATCACAAGGTTGTAGTTCTTCATCAAGTCTTAATGGATTTTAACTATCCCACAATAAACCCGCCTTAAAACCTGTTACTCTCATTTGATCACTTAATATTTTACGTTGTCAAGTCGATGTAAGATGTTACATACTATTTCTAAATGTGAAGGGACATATTCGATTTAATGTTGTGGATAAATATGTATATCATTTAAAGCGTTTATATAAATATTTTTACTTTTCTTTTAAAATTTCCGCTTTTGTTGAATTGTGAATACTGCTAACAAGTTTTTGAATCTGATTTTAAATATTTATCTAGGCAAACCTATTATTAATAAAATTATTAAGTGTGTTTAGGTGTTTACTTATTAAAAGGCATGTTAACTTAGACATCTTAAAACTCATACCAATAATAAACTTGTGAATTGGGTTTATAGGATGATTATTTCGTAAGATGTATTTTTATCTAGACATCGTAAAACCAATGATTGATATATACTTATGAAGCTATTTATACCCTAACACTTGATATACTTATGAGAACATTTTCGATTTCTCTCTAATATACGCATAAATACAAGATGAAACCTAAATGTTTCGTTATAAGAAATCTTAATTAAATCTTAAAACCTAATAGAATTCTCGAGGAAAGAACGGTTTGGTGGTGTTTCTGTAGAAGCTTATAAAGTTAGATTAAGAATAAAAGCACTTAAGTAGTAAAAAGTTAAGTAGTTTTATGATAAATGCCTTCTTAAATAAGTATTGACTTGAAGTAAAATTTTCTATTTCTAGTATACTGATAAAACTATAGAGTTTTATTAATATTATTACAAAACTACTTTTACGCAAGCTTAAATCCAAAATGATTTTATCATGGGTCTCCCTTCTTGTAAGTTAATATTACTAGTATGCCTGGTAACTTATTAAAACAGTATCTTTAGAGATTTTTACATAATGTTTTTACAAAACCTCAGCCCCTTTGATGTTACTTTGCCCATCCCCTAGTGATTTAAAGTGGATATGTATGGTAAGCGCAATTAAGAACTTTACATTTCACGCCTGGTCCCCTAGGAGGACAACAAGTGCCCAATCTTCTACAAAACGTGACTTTTAGAAAGTACAATGTAGGTACAGAGAGGCGCTCAGACACCATTGTGGTACTGATGTTTAACTTTTACACATTTGAGATCGTCAAGTCTCCAATCCAAAAGATTTAAATTTGCGAAAAGTAAGTGCATTTGGTTCCTACACAACAAACTGATGTCAAGGTGATATTTCGAGTCAGTTTTTGTATTTCGCCACATAATAGAGCTAGACAGGGTCAAATAGTACCTATTCTGTGTTATCGTTTATTTAATTTCATTTTTATGAAAGGTCCTATTTAGGAGTTGGAGAAAAAATAGTATCTTTTGTTCGTACAAAAAGCCCGTTTCGGACTCATAAAATGAATAAGATTTATAAGGCAAAACTACCATCATATCTCTATTATGGCTTTATTGACAATCTTGGCGCTAACCCGGGGCGTATTGATCTAACCATGTGAAATATTGAATATAAGAGCAAAAGGAGGGAATGTTCCCCTCCCCATATTTTAGTATGTTATCAAAATCTCATCTTATCGCTATTATAACATATAACCCTGGTGAAACATTAAAAAAAACTTATTTGCATTCTAAAAAAAGTTTCGTTTTAATTTTTACATGCCCTGTATATTATATCTGAATGTTGAAAATAACTCTTTTGTTTTTATATCAAAAATTAAATCTTCTCAATACGTGAATAAAAACTATAATATATAATATGCTGTTTTATTGACCTTCTTGATATCATTGTTATACACCATGTACAATATATCCGAAAATGAAACTACATTTTATCTCAAAAGTTAAATCTAATCCATACATGAATTAAAAATATATTTTTTACGCCTATATAATATCGATCTGTAAGTAATGTTTTATTCAGCTTCTTGCATTAATTCTTATACATCCTGTACAATATATCCGATTATTAAAAAATTAAACTACATTTTACCTTAAAAGATATAATACGCCATACGGGCGTAAAAAGGCGAAATTTTTAACACTTAAAATAACTTCTAGGAAAAGAGGATCAAAAAAATCGATAAATTTCCTCTACCCGGAACTTTTTCTTTTATTACGAATAGTGAAGTGTGACCCAATATAGTTCACTACATAGTCATTTAGTATCATCTACTTTCAAATATTTTTATTGGGCGCCATTTTGTTCCATCCAACATATTGGATTCCTACAAATATTTTACCAGTTTCTATCTACGCCAGAGTTGATTTTTGTGGCAAAATTTGAGGAAATTGGATAATTAGTTTTGTTAGTAATACTTTTTTTCACTAGGCCGCCATCTTATTCCGACATATTAGATTTTTACCAAAATATTATCAGGCCATCCCTGTCACTCTGATAGAGTAGCTTTTAAGGTACGCCCGCGAACTGAGAAACAACAGACCGACGGAATTGACAAAAATATTTTTTAGCATCTAAGGACGCTAAAACCTGAAAATATGTAAAACCTGACAGGGTGATTTTTTCACGATTATAATTTTTTTTTGTCCGTCATTTTGTTCCGCCATCTTAAATTACTACCACAGTTTTACTAGTTGATTTCTATACTACAATTAGTTACGGCACACAATTTGAAATCAGTCCATTAGTTAGTTTTTTCAGGCTGAATTGTTAAATATTTTATTTTGCCATCATTCTGTTGGATTTCTACCGAAATATTACCAGGTCATCCCCAAATGACCCTTAATCTTTGACTAAAATTTAAAGTCAATCTCATGAGTAGTTTTGAAGTTATGTCGCGAACTGACAGAGAGACAAACCGACAGACGGATTGACAGAATTGATAAAACATATTTTTTGGCATCTAGGGACGCTGAAACCTGAAAATATGTGGAACATGAGCTGATTTTTTTGAGGATTACTAATATTTTATTTGGCCGCTGTCTTGAATTAGAACCAGTTTTACTAGTTCATCTTTATAGCACATATAGTTATGGCACAAAACATTTCACTAGGCCGCCATTTTGTTTTGGCGCACTGGATTTTTACCAAAATATTACCAGGCCATCCCCATATGACCCATAATTTTTGACTAAAATTTGGAATCAATCTGTTCCGTGAACTGACAGACAGAAAACAAACCGACAGACGGAATTGATAAAACATATTTTTTGGTATCTAGGGACGCTAAAATCTGAAAATATGTAAAGCTAAGAGATTGATTTTTTAACGATTACAAATATTTTATTTGGCAGCCATTTTGGTTTGCCATCTTGAATTAATACCACAATTTCACTAGTTGGCCCCAATACCGCAATTAACTATGGAAAACACTTGAAATCAATCCACTAAATAGTGAATTTTTAAATATTTTATTAAGCTGCCATTTTTTTCAGCCATTTTGTGTTAGTACCAAAATTTTACCGGTTGATTTCTATAAAATACTTGATTTTTGTGCAACATTTGAGATAAATTGGATAACTAGCTTTTTAGTAATAATTTTTTAACCATGAACTAGGCCGCCATCTTGTTTTGCCATATTGGATTTGTATCAAAATGTTACCAGGTAATTCCCATATGATCCTTAATTTTTTACCAAAATTTGAAGTCAATCGGGCAAGTAGCTTTTTTAGCTAAGCCGCAGACAGACCGACGAGTTGGAGAAAACATGTTTTTCGGAATCTAGGGACCCTGAAACGTAAACATTTGAAAAAATCTGGGAGGAAGATTTTTTCACGATTACAATACTTCCCTTTTACGCGGAAAGTAAAAACCATGACCCGCAAATGCAACGTGAGGTAGCATAGAACATCTGAGATACTTCCCTAATCGAATTAGTATGAATGATTTGATATAAAGACAAATGCATTTTATCTAGAATGCTCCATTGTTTACAGTCTTGAGACAGAAGTACTACATATGTTTAACTGTTACTGTTACTAACAAAAAAGTATTTTTTATAAAAAGCCAGTTGTTATCAACATATCAGAGTTAAACGGTTACAAATCTAAATAATTAACTGCAGTTCGGATTCCCAATTTCTTTAAAGAAAATGTAACTTATACAGATCAAATCTGCAAAGACCAGCGAAAAGTTAGGCTTACGTTAAGGCGAGAATTAGTGTCACAAACAAGCCCTAAGAACAAAACGTAAAATTATTAGGAAAGTCTGTGACAAGGGAGCAAATAAATTATGTTTTACGACTCATAAATTACAAGTTATAACGAAGAGAAGTCTCGAAGAAGGTTTTCTTAGAACGGATTTATAAATATTGATGCAAACGGAGTGTGGGAGGGTTTCAGACCTATTTTAAGTTTATCTTATTCTGTAATTAGTTTATATAACATTAGTAAAATATTAACAAGACTAATTAAAGCAGTTTTGGAGAATATATTATTTTCTACACTGTGGTCCAAATTAAATTGGAACCTTTTTTAGACTTTACTATTTTTCTTATTTTTTTACCGATTTTAAAAATTTTTTGATGTTTTAGTTGAATCGTTTCTGAGTTAACTCTGATTTCTCCACTTATTTCTTTGTCTAGGGTGCGCAAAAAATCCGAATTTTTCTAAAATGTTGATTTTAAAGTCGTTGCAATAATCAGGTGATTCCAATATTTCTACTATTTCATGTTAAAATGGTTCATTGGTTCTTCGATAATGACCAGCAACTTGAATATTTTGATTGCATTAAAATTTTAATAGTTAATTTTTTAATTTAAGTCGCATGCGAGAGTTATTTAATGGACTAAAAAATCTATAAGTTTATATTTGCTGAATTAGGTAGATATTCTGAAATTTCAAAAATGCCAAAAAGAAGAGCAAAAAATAGAAATTATAAAATAATAATACATTTTTTATGTATTAGACTCGAGAAAATTGAGCTTTAAATTATTTAGTTATGAAAAGTAAATAACATCAACGACAACCCTTTTAAAAGGTTTTCGTTTAAAATCATTCTTTATTCTTTTTTTATATTATTCTTCTTACTGAATTTACTAATTCTCGTTGTTTTAGATATTGCGTGATGTCTTTTTAAGCATTAACATATTGAACTGTGTGGTACAAAAGTCCAAATAAAAATCAAGGGAGCCTTGATTAATTTCAAACAAAAGAAAATAGATTCATAGTAAATGTTGACAGTTTCTTTGAGATTTTGAAATATTATTCTTGTGATCTTTATAAGTTGTAATAATGCCCGTTCTTAGTTTAGAAGATAAATTATTGATAAAGTCCCTTAGAGAAACATTTAATTATAGTGCTAAAAAGTTAGTGGCTATTTTCCACGAAAAAATTGGAAGCTTAGTACAATTAGTTACTTTTTAAAGTATTTGCGCTTAACTAGTGGTTCTGTGCGGGTAAAGCCTGGACGTGGCAGGAAAAGATCCACCAGAAGCCTTGCCAACATTGAACAAGTGAGAAACATTATTCAAAATGCCCCAGTTTATGTTTCGGTAAGTTGTCGAAAAATATCTAAAACAACGAGAATTAGTAGAAGTTCAGTAGGAAGGATAATAAAGAATGACTTAACATTAAAACCCTTTAAAAAGAATTATCGTCAAAAGTTAACGGCTGACGTAAAGCGAAAACGAGTTGAAAGATGTGAACTTTTATTACAAAAATTCAGGAGAAATATTCCTTTAGATCGGTTTTAGTTGAAAGGGTGCATTTTTCGGAATCGGTCATGGTTTCTGTGGGAGTTTCCATGAGGAGAAAAATCAGCATCATTTTTGTAGATGAGAACGTAACCTATGAAGTTTACCAACGAGAAATTTTATCTCATATGTCACAGAAATCGAATATATTTGTGATACATTCCGACAAGACGATGCACCTGCACATACCTCCAACAGTACCATTAGATATTTACGAGAGAAGTGCCCAAATTTTATAGAACCTCAGTCTTGGCCCCCAAACAGTCCGGATCTTAGTCCAGTAGATTATACAGTATGGAGTGTTCTGGAAAGAATGGTTTACGAAGTTGTGGTGGTTAACACTGTTCAGGAATTAAAAGAAAGAATAATAATATGCTGGCAAAATCTTAACTAAGAAATATTAACAAATTCTATCGGATTATGGCTGTTGTAGAAAATCAAGGTGGTCATATCCACCATCAGTTTTTATAAATTGTTGACGTTATCTACTGTTTATAGTATAATAATATATAATATATAATAATCATTTTTCTCAAGACTAATAAATAAATGTATTATTATTTTATATTTCCTGTTTTTTGCTCGTTTTTTTGTACATTTTTGAAATTGCAGAACACGCCAATCTTGATTTTAAATAGTTTAATATACTTCAGCAAAATACAAACTTATAGGTCTTTAGTCGATTAAATAACTCTCGCATGCGACTTAAATTAAAAAGTTAACTAAATTTAATTCAATAAAAATCTTCAAGTTGCTGGTCATTATCCGAAAACCAATGAACCATTTTAACATGGAATCGTAGAAATATTAGAATTACCTGATTTTTGCAACGAGTTTAAAATCGACGTTTTAGAAAAATTCGATTTTTTTGCTCACCCTGTACAAAAAAATAAGTCGAGATTTTCCAACTAGCTCAGAAATAATTCAACTAAAACATATCCAAAAATATTTAAAATCTATCATAAAATATGAAAAATAATAAAGTTTAAAAAATTTTCTAATTTAATTTGGACCACAGTGTATATTGAAAGCGAAATTTGCTTTAGCACTTAATTTTATTAATAAATTATTAGTATTAAATTGAAAATTTAATACTAATAATTTATAAATTCTCAAAAAATTGGGTTTAGATTAGCTAAGATTCTGGGTAATTTGGTGACACTGATTGTTTTATATACCACAAAAACACTGGTCATGATTATCTGCACTCCACATAATAAACAGAAAATATTTTTCCCTATAAGAGTTAATAGTTAACTCGTAGCTTTTTACCTGACTACGTACGTTTTCCAAACATAAATTCATTTGTAATTTTATGAAAATCAAAGAAATATGGTGGGCGCAAACCAAAGTTTTGGATGGATGACCTTGAAGCGATAATTCTTAATTTTTATTTATTTAATTTATTTTCATTTGGTTTTATTTTATTTGATGGTATTTTGGCCACAGTCCAAAAAAATGAGTTTCTGAATTGGCTCCTATCCTTACCAGGTTATTCCAAGTGCCCCATGATAAGGGCATTTTTCTTAAAAGCTGAAAATCTGCTCATGTGCAGCCGGTTCCCAAATAGAGATTCAAAACTCTTCCCCTTAACCAATATCCCTCCCCGCAATTATGAGTAAGGCAATGGAGAAGTATATCAATAACGATCTTTTAAATTACCTTGAAAGGTATAACTTGTACATGACAGGCAATACGGCTTCCGCCACCAAAGATCCACAGCAGATCACCTTAGCTTCATAAACCACAACTGGAATAAGACCATCGAATCTCACGGAGAAGCTCATGACATATCCCAAGCATTTGATGAAGTCTGGCATGACTTACTTCTTATTAAACTTCCTACCTATACTATGCCACTAAAACTTTGTACTTGGATTGCTAGTTTTCTTTCGGAAGCATTATTGTAGTGGATGAAGGCCATGCAACAAACTTTTACCAAATAAGCCCAGGCGTTCCACAGGATTCAGTGTTAGCCCCTACCCTATTCCTCCAGCACATCAATGACCTGCTTTCTTCTACTAATAGCTATGCCAAAGATAGTACACTCCAATATACAATTTCTAAAACCTATCTCCAAAACTGAAATTGGTGATAAGGGCAGTGTTTATGACTTTATGCCTAATGGAAGACCTCATAAAAATGGTAGAATGGGGAACAAAGAACCTTGTGGAGGTTAAGGCCACTAAGACAATCCCGCATCAATAAATTTCGGTCTTCGGCATTCGTGGTCTGCTCAGAGATAAAAAGAAACCACAGTTACACAGAGGTATAGTAATTTGAAAAAACCTGTAGAAATTGTGGTCAATCTCAAATCACGAATATTTAAAAGCACTGTATATTTTGAAGTAAAGGTTCGGTTTAAATATTTATTTTTTTAAATCAAAGATTATAATATACGTTATATTTTGAAGTACATACCTAAAAAAATAGGATTAATTCAATTTGAAATTAAGCCTGTTTACAAACTTTGTAATAGCTTTATACCACAAAATTTTATTTCAAACCAGTAGATTAGATCGTCTAAAAATGAAATCACTTTCCGACGTTTCGCCTTCGATTGCATGAGGCATCTTCAGGGATCTTCACTTCACGAAATCGGAACACTGAATGAGCTCGGAGAGACCTAGACCGACTATTTATAGTCGACCCGTGCTTACCGAAGCGTGACTCGGTGTAACGATCGGTTTCCACGTATGATGTAGACTGAAACCCTCATCTCTATTAAAATTGTTAGGATGCTTATACATTTCAATAGATTCTCTAATTTTGCGTGTATAGAATCCCGAAACCGATGCAAGAACTTTGGTTTCTTTTACATTTATGATATGTCTAGTAGAATGTTGGTGTTCAGATACAGCAGAATATACAATTTGTTTCTTTCTGATACATCGTTCATGTTCCTTAAGCCTAGTCGATATGGATCGTCCAGTTTCTCCAATATAGACATCACCACAGGAACTAGGAATTGCATATACTCCTTTCGATTGAAAAGAAATAATGTCCATTGTCTAATTTTCTTGTGTGTGTTGAAGATTGTACGTATGTTGAACCGGCAAAGTAACCTTGCAATCTTGTCTGTGGTTCCGTGTATAAATGGAAGAACTACATTTCATCTCGGTAATTCCTTATTAGTATCATTTCGTGCAGTAGGATTATTATATTTTCTAATAGATCGTCTAATATCATCAGTGCAATATCCATTCCATCTTAAAGCTTGAGTGAGAATTTTGGTCACAAATCGCGAGGGCTCTGTAAACCAACGAATTAATAACTGATTGTTTTTGTGCTTGATGATCATGAGAATTTGCATTTAAGTACCTATTCGTATGCGTTGGTTTTCTATATACAGAGCGTCCTAACGAACCATCCCCTTTCCTTTGTACAAGAACATCTAGAAAGAGAATCGTGCCTTCTGATTAAATTTCCATTGTAAATTTTATATTAACATGTTGTTGATTCAGATGATCAAGAAACCCAGAGAGGTTTTCTGGATCATGAGGCCATATTACAAAAGTGTCGTCTACATATCTGAACCATGATTTTGGTTTTAGTGGAGACGACTCTAAGGTTCCTCCTCAAAAGCTTCCATGAAGATATTGGCTACCACTGGGAACAGCGGAGATCCCATGGCTGCTCCTGAGGTTTGCTCATAGAAAGTTCCTTGAAAGACAAAAAACGTCGATGTAAGACATGCTTCATTTAGATCTACAAGTGAGTTGTCTGTGGTATTATGGTGAAATAAGTCTGATATTATGAAAATTGAAACATTTATAGGCACATTCGTATACAGCGATTCTACATGGAAACTGACTAAGATATCTTTGGGATCTAATTGGATTGATTTAAGTTTTTCTACAAAATGCGTAGAATTTCTAATATGTGAATGTATTTTTCCTGTAAAATTATTAAGAATATTTGAAAGATATTTACCAATTTTGTAAGTAGGAGATCCTATTGCACTGACGATAGGTCGAAGTGGTACATTAACCTTGTGTATTTTAGGTAGTCCGTGGAATCGCGGGATCCTTGAGTTGCTTGGCCTTAACATCTTCTTCTCCTCTGCTGCTAGGTTGAATGCGTTTATAAGGTTGGTTATCCATCTTTCAATCTTGTTGGTCGGGTCTGCCTGGATCACTCTGTAGATGTTGTCGTCCAAAAGTAGTTGTATTTTCTTCACGTTATCTGTTCTATCCATGACGACAGTGGCATTTCTCTTGTCCGCTGGAAGGATCAAAATGTCTGTATTGTTGTTTAATGTTTTTATCGCCGTTCTTTCCGCAGCCGATAGATTCGCCTTAGGCGGGTTAGAATTTTTGATAATTTTCGCTGTTTCATACCTTATTGCGTCAGTTTCTTCTGCTGGAAGTCTTCTAATCATCTCTTTAACGGATGACACTATGTCTTCCACAGGTATGTCCTTTGGTTTAATGGTGAAATATTGACCTTTAGAGAGGACGGATTGTTCTGCTTCAGTAAGGATTTTAGAAGACCAATTTATAACGGTGTCCTGTGGCGGTTTTAGTGGTCTTTGGCTGTCCAGCAGTCCTTCGAACTTTTTTTGTTGCTTAGTGGTAACTGCTTAATGTATCCTTTCTGCTTGCGCATTGGTAATGTCATCGAGAGTTCTAAATGTTTTATGTTCAAGTGTAAAAACTAATTTTAAATGAATATTTAATATCTTAGGAGCATTTATATCCAAATCACGTCGAGTAGCTTTTATCCTTTCTCTTACCAATGCCACACTGGCTCGTTTGTAGGTGTTCATTGCACTTTTTGATGATATGTGGTGTTTCATCTGTAGAGATTTTGGTGCTACGTCTTCATCTCGGCATCTAAGGAGAAAGGCTAGTTGGCAAAGTAGCTATTTCTTATTGTTTCTGAGATCGCCAAAAATGTTAGCATCCCCCCATTGTTAGGATGCTTATAAATTTCCATAGATTCTCTAATTTTGCGTTTATAGAATCCTGAAACGTATGCGAGTACTTTGGTTTCTTTTACATTTATGCCATGTCCAGTAGAATGTTGGTGTTCAGATATAGCAGATTGTACAATTTGTTTCTTTCTGATACATCGTTCATGTTTCTTAAGCCTAGTCGATATGGATCGTCTAGTTTCTCCAATATAGACATCACCACAGGAACAAGGAATTGAATATACT
Organism: Kuschelorhynchus macadamiae; assembly: GCA_030620095.1. Lineage (NCBI taxonomy): Eukaryota > Metazoa > Arthropoda > Insecta > Coleoptera > Curculionidae > Kuschelorhynchus > Kuschelorhynchus macadamiae. The sequence goes on along the minus strand of JAUTXW010005519.1, from coordinate 1,429,489 downwards.
CCTTCCGTTTAAAAAGGAATAATGTCCTTTGGCGATCGCAAACATTGTCCAATTTTCTTGTGTGTTCATAACTTGCACTGTTAAATAGGTTCCTAAATGTCTTTCGGTATTTAAGACCCTTAAAAGATGGGAGATCTGTAGAAACATTGAAACGGTTTTTTTCACGATTAACAATATTTCCTTATGCGGGAACTAAAAAGTCGCACAGCCAGTGGCAGTCTTTAACACATCGCCACGTATCTGGGCATAGGTCATCCCCATCATAACAAACTAAAATATTAAATGATCCGTCGTGTAGGCAAATTTTCTTCACTTCTTCTCAAACGAGAGAATAGTATTATATTTATGCCCAATGAAGAACTACAGTCTTACGTTTGCAGAATTTTATAGCATAGAGTTTTAAACACAATAAAAAGTTTCGAAAATGACATTCGTTTTGGTAAAACCAAAACTTTCAAGTTATGCTGCAACTTGTCACTGATTTTGGTGGCGTATTTGTTTTATATTCTCAAAATATTTATATTTACAATGCATTTTGACAAGCGGAGAATAATTGTCATACAAGCAATCCTTTCCGCAATTATTAATACGCAAGAAAGTGTATTAAGCATGTCACATTTTTATATTAAACGGTAATTTCTACCATTTTTCTTTTGGTAATACAAGTTAACTCTTCGTTTTCGCAATAATGGATGTTACAAATTATCCCAGGGTTTATAAAATATTGTATATAGAAGTGATAAAGTTAAAGAGAAGATAAGTGCTTATTTCTAAAAAATATATTTAAGAACGGATTTATGAATACGTTGAAAAAGTCGATAAGACAAGTGTTCTTCACAGCATTGACTATTGGCTTTATGCCTTATTTACTTACCTACTCTGTTTAAAACTCTGTATAAAGGATTTTTTAGCCTCATGGCAAAGTTAAAAACCCCCTGAAAAATATTTGGACATAAAAAGTAAGAGGTTATATAAAATTTTTATCATTATCCTGTAGATATTCATAAAAATTAAATTATTTCTATGATACATATAGTTTTATAAACCTATATAATACATGTTACGTTTTTTTAATATACAATAGTAACAAGCAAATAGCAAAAATATCACTGCAGGATTAAGAACTCGATAGATACTTTTTGTCTAACCGTAATTTACCGATTTCTGAAAAAAAAAATGAACATATTGCAATATTCTAGTGCGACTCCTTGAATTTGAATTATATCGTGTCAGTTTATAATACACCGTATTATCGAAAAAATGTTCCTCGAAAATAAAACAAAAACGCAATCTTCATTTACAACAAACTGTTCGAAGTCTAATAAAATTGTTATATCATATATATTTGGCTTTCTTTCTAAATGTTTTTAACAAATTCTATGAATGTTGCTACATTTCTGAGCAGTGTTAGTTACAATATTTCGAGCTGAAAACCTTCCCCTTAATATCTAAAGAGCAAAAAATCCCTTATGGATTTTACTTGCTTTGTTATCTAAATACGAACTGACACGGAATTCTAGAGTTTCGGTCTTGACCCACCTATAATTTAGTCACGTTTAGTTTTAGGCGGAACATATTTGTTTAGTTCTCTCTCTGGCTGAGTGAAAATATCAATAATCCTATAGTCTGAACTTCCACACCCGCTCTACTAAATAATAAATAGTCTGGCATCGACAAAGTTTGAATTAAATTTTGCAAATGGCACCAATATATATATGTGGTCAATTACATTAGTAAAATATAAGCATTTTTATTTAAACTTCTTGTAATAATAATAATAATAATAATAGATAGAACTATTATTGATATAGGAATCCTACTACGACGTAATTTACAGAACACCTATGCTAAAAAGATTAATACGTATTTGAAACTGGCTGCAGAAATCAAACAAATGTGGAAAGTAAAGACAGGAAACTTCCATTCCCTCGTCATTTCGGCTACTGGAATAGTATTAGAGATACTGGTAAATGCCTGAATGAATAAAGTCATTTATTAATAAAACAGTATTACTAGCTAGCTGCCACATTGTTCGAACGTTTCTAAGTGCAGAATAAAACCAACATTGTTCATGCTTATTCCGTGCTAGACATACTATTTCGGGATATAGAAAATGACTGCCCAAACTCAGAATGTTAATAATAATAATAATATTAATAGTGATAATGATAATAATAATAAACTATAGAAAACATGCTCAAAGAAGGAACATACAGATACCTAGGCTTCCATCAAAACACCAAAATTAACCACACTCATATTAAATCAGAGCTCAAGACGGAATTTAAAACCAGACTCACAAAACTACTAAAAACAAATCTGAATTCCAAAAATCTAACGAAACCTATTAACACCTATATACCTATTTTTACGTATTCGTTTGGTGTCATTAAATGGTCACAAAGAGACAGAAAACATTCACATTCTCATACGCTCTGAATTCACTAAACACAGGAAAGAAGTCCCAACGCATGCAAGGAAAGACTAACCATCGAGAGAAAAGAAGGAGGGTTGGGAATTATAGATATACAATCGCTAAATAAAAAACAAATTTACGAACTCATAAAAGTCTTCCGCAACAAACAAACTAACCTCCACCAGTCAATAGTGAAGGCAGACAAGAATTATACACTGCTCGTCCTGTTTCAAACGAGCTACGCAGCAGACGCACACAGCCACATCCAATCACGACTTGAAAAGATGAACACCTGGTCTCAAAAAAAACTTCACGGAAGACACAGATACCACCTAAAGCAAGACGATATACGTGCAAAGCTTTCATATACGTGGTTACAAGAAGGGCAGTTATTCCCCGAAACAGAAGGCTTCTTGCTTGCCATCCAGGACAAAGTCATAGCAACCAGAAACTACCGAAAGCAGATCATCAAGGACACAACCATTGAAGACGAGAGGTGTACGAGATGTCTCCAGCAGAGAGAAACGATCGATCACATAACAAGTGGATGTAGAATAACGGCCGGAACTGAATACACCGCGAGACACAACTTAGCAGCGAAGGTCGTTCATCAAGCATTAGCCACAACATACAAACTAACGGAGAACACAAACCCTTACTACCATTATACACCAACATCCAAACTTGATAACGAAGACTACAAGCTCTAGTGGGACATTGACATCCACACAAATAAAACAATCCCCGCAAACAGACCCGATATCACCATTCAATCCAAAAAGAGAAAATCACTTATTTAATTGACATGGCTATCCCCAACGACGAGAACCTCCAAGCGAAATACAGTAAGAAGATCGCCGAATAAACCAACTTGGCAATGGAAGTAAAAAGGCTGTGGAAACAGAGTCATCATTGTTCCTCTCGTCATATCAGTACAGGTCTCACCCCAACAACATTTACACCGCATTTGGCTCAATTAGGACTTAATACCGACATTCACAGGAACATCCAAAAATTGGTCATTTTGAAAACATGTAGCACCATTAGATCATTTCTTAATACAAAATAGTTGTTCTTTTTCCATTTCCTTTTTTTTTTATTTTTTGTACTGACTTGGTATAATTCAATCAGTATAAAATACAACCACAGGAATACTGTGAGACAACAAGTCATAAAAATAATAATAATAATAACAAAACTCATAAAAAATATTACAGAAGGATAAGTGAAATCCGAAAGATTCAACTGAGTGCAAAAAAACAAATCGTCCGCCATCGCAACCCTAGCAGTATCCGTCATCAAATACAGCTTCAGAATCATAAAATGGACCCAAGCAGAGTTAAAAAAATCAACCAACAAACGAGAAAACTAATGAACATGTACGGAGAGCTTTATACAAGAGCAGATAAAGATAGAATATACATCCCGAGAAAAAAAAGGAGGAAGAGGATTGCAAAGTATTAAAATAAGTTACGACGAATCCAACGCAGGACTCAACGCGTACCTAAAACTAAAACCAGCCGACAAGAAGTACCTAGGGATTATATACCGACATGCTCAAAAACGAATAGAAACGGAGTATGAAAAAACCGATGAAAAGGAAATAATAGAAAACACCAACATAGAGGAAGCTGAAACAAAACGTGTAAAAGTAATAGAACAAAGAATGAAGATGAGAAAAAGACAAGAACTAACACTGAGATGAAAAGACAAACCTATGCACGGACAGATAGAAAGAAAAGTGGAAAATGAAATAATCAACAAAGACCAATCTTGGAAATAACTCTCACACATAAATCTGAAAGGTGCAACACAAGCGCTCCTGTCAGGAACAGGCTATAGAGACAAAATATATGACGTCTAAAATCATAAAAACAGACAAAAAGTCGATTCTGTCGAGCATATGGCGAAACGATTCATCCTGTAGCTTCAGGTTGCTCGATCCTTGCAAAATAAGAACATCTTAAGCGGCATAATACAGTAGCGGCGCTGGAATATTTAGAAGGCTTACAAGATAAAAGTTCACGAAAAATGGTATCAGCACACCCCGGAACTGAACGCCGGAAATCTCATTACAGCAATTAACACCTATGCTGTGCCCATGCTGATCAACAGTTTCGGAATCTTGAAACCACCCAATCAACTCTCTGAATGACCTTACTACGAATAGAAGGTGGAAAATCCCTTGTTGACTTGACCAATTCGCATTTCAACAACAAGGTACAAATATCAAGCCTCCACCGCATAGTGACCTTAAGTGACAACTCATACTCTCCACTTAATCTTGCAAGTGACACCATCATCCTAAAGTAACTTTCAGACCCCAACAAACAAGAACTGTGGGTTCACAGCCGAAATCACAATGACTTGAATCAGCCACACATAGATAAGGAAGCATCAAATAGGTAGCTGAGGGATGAAAAACTTCATAGAAACGGAATTACACGAAATTCATTATCAAAGACCGGTCCGTGGAATCCGATAAGTGTCGAAAATGTAGCGAGATCGGAGACAATACGGTATATAACATCTGGCTGCTTTTATCTAGCAAACACGGGCTACCTCCAGTGACATAACTAGGTGTGACTTCAAACTGTACTACGACCGGGCAATTATCACCGACAGACGAGTGACAAATAATCGGCCTGATGTGGTACTGTTAAATAAGGAAACAAACATAGCTTATTTGATAGATGTCGCTTTACCCAACAATAACAATGTGTTGGATAAATATCAAGAGAAAAAGACCAAATATGCGGAGCTGGCCATTGAGACACAGTAGATGTGGCGACTGAATAAGGTTCATGTGATACCGATCAACCGGACTAGAACAGAATCTGGAAATCATAGGACTGCATACTACAACACCTTTATCGACATCCAGTGGGACAATTCTTACAGGACAACACATAGAACTAATAGAAACCGGTCCACTCCTTTTGATGCATGCATCGGGATGGGCTTGGAACCAAACATTTGTGAAAAATTGATTGTCAGTTTCGATAATAATATTAAATGAACATTTTAAAGACAGAGGCGCTTATTTCTTCCTGTCAGGGCCAAGTTATTGCCACAAACTAGACTGTCCCATTTTGGCCCGCAAAGAGTTTTTAGAGCTCCGCAATGGTATAGCCGGTCAACTTCGTTGGACGGACTGCCACACCACAATTTGTTTAAAACAACTAATTGGCATCATCATAAATCTATAGCAGTCTTCAGACGTGACGATATTATGGAATATTCAGAATACCCAAATACTGGTATAAAAAATCGGTCGTATATGTGCCTTATCAACGATATTTATATTACGTCAGATGTTAATCTAACCCAAAAAGAAACGGAAAAACAAACTAAGTATAGGAAATTTAGAGATCGAAATAAACTGAATGTGGAAAATGAAAACATAAATTTTTCCAGTAATCATCGGCGTAACTTTCGAAATATGAAATTCCAGTAAAGAAGACCGTTCACATAATGAGAAAAGTATAACATAACCAAGGCTACGCTTTCGTTCGAAGTATGGTTTAGTTCTCGAAATCGTAAGGCACCATTTTAACAAAATGTGAAAATAACAATAATAATAAGTAAATCAAAATAGATCTGATATAACCTTAATTAAAATAATAAATAGGGCAGTCATAGTTATCGATATATATTGCCCACTAATACCGGGTGTCAACGAATCTATTAGACAGGCCATAACTTTTAAAGTATTTGATGTACCAAAAGGACATTGGTGTAAGTAAATGGTATATAAAGAGGAGAGTTTTCGCATATTTTTCACTTTCCGGTGCGCCACAGTGGTTTCACCGGAAATAACCCCAGTTTCGATTTTTTAAATAGAACACTCTGTATATTTTTACATTTTCGGATTCCAGAGGCAATTCTGAATCAGAATGTGATACTTTAAAAACTTTTTACGCCTACTTGATTTTTTATAGCCATTTTTAAAATTGCATCTAGGTAGCCATGACCAGACGCAAATTAATCTCAGGACCTGAAATGATGACAGAATAATACAATCGCCAAGTTTAAGTGATTAGTCTGATAGCTAGGAACTAAAGAAGTTGATAAAATCTAATTTTTGTGTCTAACTATTTTTTTTTTCAAATTTTTAAGACAAGCAGTTTTTGAAAAGAGGATTTTTTTTGCGAATCTAACGGTGTGATTGGATTAAAGATATACTCAAAAATTAAATATTACTAAGAAAAATTCTCGATAATCAATTATTGCTTGGTTGAAATTGATAAAACTGTTTCTTATGAAAAATTAATCACGAACTGGGTTTAAGTCATGAATCAGCTAGAATAATACTAAAGAAACACGGATATCGAGCTTTTAAGTACCAGTTACACTAACATTTGTATCCTGACCATGGAGATAGACGGGTATTGTTTTGTGATTGGTTGCTCCAAAATTGTAGAATTGACCCAAATTTTGTCAACTTTATCTTATTTTCTGACGAATCCAGATTTACTAATAATGGTATGTTTAACAAGCAAAACACTCGTTACTGGGCCCAACAAACTCAACATGAAATGAGAGTAGGAAATTTTCAAGGTAGGTTTTATGTCAATGTCTGGGCTGGTGTCGTTGGTCACAGAATAATTGGGCCAATTTTATTTCAAGGCCAATTAACAGGCGTTAGGTACTTAGGCTTTCTCCAAAATGAAATTGAGCAACATCTTAATAATCTACCTTTAGAAGTTTTACGTCGAATTTACTTCCAGCAAGATGAAGCACCGCCTCACAATACCAGAGAAATTCTTAATTATTTAATTGAACATTTTAATAATAAAGTTATTGCAACCAACATTTAATTATTCTTACCAATTAATCAGAAGTTTATGTTAATGACTATAAATAGATAAATTATATGTATCAGATTTTAATGACGGCAGTAGAAATGTTGGTGTCTTCTAAGCTTGTTAGGTCTTATTAAATGCACAAGAAGTGTACAAAATTTGGTAATGGAATATTATGTACAAATATGCTGCCTCTGCATGTCATTAAGTACATGCACTTAATTCTGTTATTTATATTTAAAAAAAATATAACATACATAACATAACATATTTAACAAACACGAACAAATTATGGATAAAGTTAGATGCATTCACTCTACAACTGAACATAATGCCAATGCGACAACCCATTTGATACAGCCTGAAATAACATGTTTTGAACACAGAGGAATTCAGTAATGAGATGACATCGTTCGTTGCAGAGACGGGCAGCTCATTTAACGGCAAAACGTGTCACGGTTTGGGAATGCCGTTTTTGTAATAAAGTGTTAGCTCAAATCTATTGAAGCGTTTTATGACCAAAATTATTCTAACGAAATATTGTAAAGCTTTTGTAAAAGATCCTTAATATACTATTAGAAAACGTAATTCTGTAAAAATATTTTTTCGATTCTTAATATTTAATCAGTCAACAAACATCACGTATATTTTTTAATATGATTTTTTTTTAATAGAAAACTTAACTAAATCTTCAAATCACGTTACAATCCAGATATATCTCTAAGACTGTAAAACAATCAGGCTCTTTTTAGAGATCACCAGGGCGTCCCAGATTAAAGACTCCTGGGTAGGGTAAAGGCGCAACATGGAATCACAAAAACAACTACATCGCTGCCTAATACCTCCACCGGCATTGAAGTAGCCTGTTAGCTCCTAATTTTTGTTGAGAGCAGTAATATCAATATATTTTTATTTAGTGATACACCAACGTCATAGCGAAGATCATATGATTCCCGCTGAAACATGTCCTGCATCGCAACAGACACCATGATCCATTTTAGTCAAACGACGATGGCGATTTTGCTTTTTCAACCCATCCGCCTAGACAAGCGATCCCCATATAGGGCAACAGCACTAAAATAGATCATAGTATCCTTGTTATGACGCTGGGGTGATGTGGTACAAACATATATTAACATTACTCGCAACGAGTCAAAGGAGTCAGAAGTGTAATTCAAAGCCGGTCAAGGAACTAGCCAGAGTTTCTGTGATTTATCTTTGTGCTTTTCTGCTACATGAGGCTCGTTAATCTACGGCGGCCTGGTGAGCTCTACAAAGAGAGAAATCGCGATCGTTGGTTTAACTTGGAAGAAAAATATCTTAAACTGTTAGTTCCAACATAAGTCAGGATTCAACAGTGTATTTCAACGCCTGTCGTAGTATGAGCCAGCCTCGTTGTGCATTTGGTCTACCTTGAGCTCGCTAGTCTATGGAGTCCTAAAAGAGGGAGCACCATGAAGCCTCCTTGAAACTCTTGACCCAAGAGTAATTAAATCACAGCAAGAAAAGTATTAGTCTCTCATCTGGTTGACCGTAGTAATTAAGATCTTCAGTCTGAATCACGTGTTTACGGTTCGTTCTTTGCCGACGATAATATCTTTCTTGTTTTGATTATATATATAATTATATATATATATATATATATATATATATATATATATATAAAAGCCACCGAACGAATTATAAAGCGAAGAACCCATAAATTATACAATGGCACAAAACATATTGTAAATGATCGTGACAACAATAAAACCACTACATACATATCTTTGTCATACACTGAAAGCCTTTCTGAAAAGATTAAATACATTCTCGGTAAACACGATATGACCCTATGCCACAAATCTAACAATACCCTTAAATCCTTATATACACCACTAAAAAGTCAGACACCAATTAAAAAACAATCAAACGTAGTTTACAGCATTGGCTGCCTAAACTGCCCCAAAAAATATATAGTCATGACCACACAATACCTATCAAATAGACTAAATGGGCATAAATATACAAAAAATGCTTCCACAGCACTACATAAACACGAAAGGGATATGGAACATGAATTTGATTTTTCGATAAACGATCGGAAAGACATTGACAATCTCAGCCAAATATATCACAGTCTAATTTAATTCAATTGTTATAAACTATTTCCATCAATCTTAAATACATACTGTATACTGTCAGACTCACACAAATACTTTTAAAACAACCCGTATCCACCAATAGTGTCTACAATGTAAATATAATCAAAAAAATTAAGTGATATATATATAAAAAACAGTAGAATTCTTTAACAGTGTATCACTTACCTCCACACCGCCAAGCAAGGCAAAAAAACATCTTTCTCAAGGTATGTACTGTACTGTTTTAACTAAATGTTTTAATAATTTTAATGCGTGCCGTTATACCTAATTGTTTAAGAAAAAAGTACTTGATATTTATAAATTGTAAGGGTCAAAAAGAGAAATATAAAAATATATATATATATATATATATATATATATATATATATATATATATATATATATATATATATATATATATATATATATATATATATATATATATATATATATATATATATATATATATATATATATATATATATATATATATATATATATATATATACATATAAAGTGGGTTTGTAGGTTACGGCCGTATACTACCAATAGTATAAAGAAAAAAACCGGGATTCAGCCAAAAAGTCTACACTGCATTTAGCTTCTAATAGCCAAGCTTTCGAAATAAGTCATTTCTTCTTCAGGGCTCTATAATAACATAATTATATATATATATATATATATATATATATATATATATTTAAATTTTTCATTTTGTTTTTAGGGAGCTATTTCGCCTTCCAAAGTAACCCTATATAAATAAACATTTGCTTTTTATACAAAAGAAAATAAATGTGCCCTACTTTTACCGTATTTTAAGAAAGCTGAGCGTTAGAGAAATAAAAAAAAATATTTTTAAGGGCCTTGTAATACTTAGGGCTTCCCTGAATAGTGAAAAAAAATTATATACAAAGAGATAAAAGATATTTGACATATATAAGATTTTTTTTAACCAACCGACAGAAAATAAGAAGCTATTTTTTACTGGACTGCTTCATAAATGTCCAGTCGATCATTATAAGAAAATGCCCATTTAACTAAATAATAATATACGGGTTATTTCATAAAAAAATTACAAAAGTATTTTGGTTGCTTAAAAACTAAAAATGTGCCATCGCCAGTTCTACTATCATGTTCGCAATATCCTCATATTCTGTTGCTCCAATTTTCAAGTTAATTGAAAGAACGGTTGTGAAGATCAATACTTAGAACTTTTGCCGAACAGTGTATGTAAACATACTAGTATTACAATTAATAAGGTGAAAATATATGACAATTCCAGCCAATTTTACTATCATTTTAAATTCCAAAGCCAAAATTAAAAAGATAGTTTTGCCTTAAACTATATTTTGTATATTAAAATTCTTGTTTCGAGTGTTAGTAAGCTTGTGGTTTATTCCGGAAAAAAAGAACACGTAACAAGTCCAATTATGCTATTACGGTCAAAATAATCTTTTTGCTTTACATAATTTGAAATGTTTAATACTGACAGCAAAGAACCAGTATTGAATTTGAATTAAAATAGTCAAAGCTAACATGTTGCTAGGTAATTTTTGTTTGAGTTGTATTTTTAACAATTTACTTACTTTACATACATTTTTGTGTGAAAATTAGTAAAAAAAATCGGTAAATTTTCTTTACCCGGAACTTCCTTCGTTATAAATATTTTCTCTTATTAGGAATAGTGAAACGTGATCCAGTTTAGTTCAATACAGAGCCATTTAATAACACATATATACGATCTTTTCAAACATTTTTATTGAGCGTCATTTTGTTCCATCATATTGAAATCCTACCAATATTTTACCGGTTTATACCTATGCCATACTTGATTTTTGGGAATAATTTAAAACACTTTCAATAAGTATTTTTTATATTGACGCACACCGCCATTTGATTACGTCATGTTTAATTTGTACTACTTTATCCCTCTACCACATTCGACTGAATAATATTTTTTTACGTTTATTTTTTAAAAAACTATTTAGCCGCCATTTTGTTCCGTAACCTTGAATTCGTACCACAATTTTACCAGTTTATCTCTATATCACACTTAATTCCTGCATACATTTCAATATTAACCTAATGAGCAGTTTTTCAGGCCAATTATTTAAATAATTTATTATGCCAACATTTTGTTTTGCTATCTTATATTCATACCAACATCTTACCACATCTTCTTTTTTATCCAAATTTAAGGAAATTGGATTGACTGACAGATAGACAAACGGACCGATAGAATTGCTACAAATATTTTTTGGAATCTAGGGACGCTAAAACCTAAAAATATGTAAAACCTGAGGGAGTGATTTTTTTCATCATTATAAATATGTTATTTGGCCGCCATTTTGTTTCCCTATCTTGAATTAGTACCACAGAAAATTGGATAATTAGTTTTGTTAGTAATATTTTTTTAACGTTTCACTAGGCCGCCATCTTGTTCCGGCATGTTGGATTTTTACCAAAATATTACCAGGTCATCCCCATATGACCCTAAATTTTTGACTAAAATTTTAAGTCAATCTGATGAGTAGTTTTTAAGCTATGCGCGAAATGAGAGACAGACAAACCGACAGACGGACCACCGGAATTGATAAAACATATTTTTTTTAGCATCTAGGGACGCTAAAACTCGAAAATATGTTAAACATACGAGGGTGATTACAAATATTTTATTTGCCGCTATTTTGTTTCGCATTTTTGAGTTAGTATCACAGTTTTACTAGGGTTTTTATCTCTATACCACAATTAGCTATGACATACAATTTGAAATCTGTAAATTAAGTAGTTTTTCAGGCTGAGTTTTTAAATATTGTATTATGTCGCCATTTTGTTCCGCCATCTTGGATTCGTCCCACTTGGTAACTACATAATACATGATTTTTGTGCAAAATTTTGGCTAAATCGGAGTAGTTTTTTAGTAATAATTTTTTTAACATTTCACTAGGCCGCCGTTTTGTTTTGCCAATTGACTTTTGACCAAAATGTTATCATGTCATTCCCATACGACCATTAGTTTTTGATCAAATTTTGAAGTCAATAGGATAAGTAGTTATCTACCTGTGCCACGAACAGGCAGAGCGATAGACAGACCGACAGAATTGAAAAAACATGTCTTTCGGCATCTAGGGACCCTGAAACGTAAAGACCTGAAAAAATCTCGGTGGGTGATTTTTTCGCGATTACAATTTTGTAAAAAAAAATTTGCAAAAACAAAATTATGTCCGGAGATTTCGTCGGATGATTATTTCCGATATTTGCCTAAAATTACCCCTTTGAATAGCCAGACGAATGTTTTGAATCAAGAAATAATTTGATTTTGGTTTATTAGTTAAAAACAATTAAAACAAATTACTTTCATACTTTTTTCAGTCTTCCGCCATGGATAACAGTTTCGACACAAAAAGTTAGAAAATTATACGAATTATTTATTTTAGAATATTGTTTTTTATTTATTTGTCCAAGTCTGTCTGCTTCTGCTAATTTTTATTATGATAGTAAAATTTTAAAAAAATGTTGTCTAATGCATTCTTTTACAGTTCTACCATCATGCGGTGTAATAAAACTGTGCTAAAAACGTTACTACTATAACAGCACATCCGCAGTATTCAAAATGTGTCCTCAGAGAACGATAATAAAACAAGGTTACACGTATAATAAAATATAAAGTTTTAGGTCCGTGTGCTGTAGCTATAAAGGATTTACGGGTAGCCAATAGGCTTTACGTATTACTTAGACGGTGGCATACTTTTATTTTATTTCAAATTCAATAAGCAAACACATATTTTCTTAATCCCGTTTAGGAAACAGACGAAAGCTACATCATCTGACAAGGGTCATCTAACCAGGAGCAAAGTTTACTGAATAAAAATATAAGTTGCGGCACTTGAACACGTGACTCGATTTACCGATTCCTCGCGTCTCGCCCCGACTGATACATTAAGTGTTTTCATCATGCTCTGGTTTCACTAACCGTTGGTCACAAACGTTTAGCACTGGTCTGTCAGATAATGACGTCTTGATTGCGTCATGTGTAGAACATGGTGGAAATGTGTGGTTACCGATTTCAAGTGACAGCTAAAGTACATCATTAATTGTGTTTTGATTTTGCAAAAAAATAGTAACAAATATGGAGGGACAATTAGCAATTTATGTGTAAAAGTTTATTTTTTAATAGCAATATTGTACCTGTAATAAGCAATTTGTCATTTTCATGAAATTTTTAACATCAACCTTCAAATATGCAAAAACCCAAATAAAATCAAACACAAAACCAGGGATAACACTAGAAGACTATAAAAATCATTTATTTAATGATAAAAATAAATAATTTCGCTGTTTCCAATTTGTAAACAAACCGCTATATTTTGTTTGTTTCTGGAACCGCGATCGGGACCAAATCCCCGACATGGTTAGCAATTTGACAGACCAGTTATCGAACCATTTAGCTGGTGACGTCACTACTTACATCGTGAATTCTTGCGTTTCGAAGCGGTCAGCCGAACCGGAGCATGGTGAAAACTTCTATTCTGGGTACCGGTCGGGTCTCCGGTACTTACATAGTTGGTCAGGCTTCGTGGTCACGCCAGTTTGTTATTGTGATCTATAATGAGACAAAAAAATTTTACTTCTTTGACAAATATGAGCCAATACCCCTATTAGATTTTGCTCTGTAGATGGTTGTAAAAAACATCGTTTTGTCTGTCGGTCTGTATGTCGGTCTATTAGTTCGCGACTACTACTTACTCGATTGACTCCGAATTTTGACCAAAAATTAAGGATCATATGAGGATGACCTAGTAATATGTTAAAAAATATTTGTTAGAGTAGTGTATTGTTTGGAATTAAGATCCAGTAAAAAAAAACAAGACTTTTTCTAAATTGTCGATCTTTCCCAACTTTATTGTTGCATCCTCAGAACACATAGATTCTATATCCAGCATGAAATCCATATTATCAGTCTTTACCTACTCCGTAGGACTGCAGATCTTTCCCAGATATTGAGTGTCTAAATGGTTTTTATTAACGATGCTCTTGTTGTTATGTTAGACTGGTATATTATTTGGGGTTGGGATCCAGTAAAAAAACAACAGACTTTTTTAAACTGTCGAAGTTTCGCTATTTTATTGCTGCATCCCCAGGACACATAAAATCTATAACCCACATTATCAGTCTTTACCTATTACGCTGGTCCGCAGATATTTCCCAGATATTAAGTTTCTAAATGGTTTTCGTTAACGATCCTTTTGTTGTTGTGTTAGAGTGGTGTATTATTTGGGGTTGGGATCCAATAAAAAAACAATAGATTTTTTTAAACTGTCGACATTTTACTATTTTATTGTTGCATTCTCAGGACACATATAAATTCTATATCCTGCACAAAACCCGTATTTTCAGTTTTTACCTACTACGTTGGCCCACAGTTATTTCCCAGATATTAAGTTTCTAAATGGTTTTCGTTAGCGATCCTCTTGTTTTTATGTCTGAGTGGTGTATTATTTCGGGTTAGGATCCAGTAAAAAAACAAGACACTATTTTTAAATTGTCGACGTTTCGAAACTTTACTGTTGCATCCTCAGGACATATATATATATATATATATATATATATATATATATATATATATATATATATATATATATATATATATATATATATATATATATATATATATATATATATATATATATATATATATATATATATATATATATATTTATATCCTGCATGAAACCCATATTATCAGTTAGACCCGGTCTGAGAGGTGGCCAGTTTATTGCTTATTTAGCTTGACCTTTTCGTTGCGATAGATGTCAGTTGTGTTTTTCAGAGTATTTTCGTCTTTCTGTGTACATATGTGAATATTTTAAAAGACATTTTACGTAAATTGTGAGTAAAGTATGAATGAAAATAATTACAAATATACACAACAACATAAACCTAGATGCTTCAAGACTGTTCGTAAGACAAAGGTTATTTATAAGAATGAAATATTCAAATGAACTGGCGAAGGAAAAAAGAGGTAAAAAAGGAAGCCGTTCTGAAGTGGACTCCACGAAAAGCTGTATAAAAAAATGAGAAAAATTATTAACTGAATTTTTAATTTGTTACCGACTAAGCATAAATTATATGCTGATTTATTTCCTATAATTAAAAAAGATGTTTGATAGTTAAATAATTGTGTTTACTGCAAATAGCATACCTGTAGTTAATAAAATATGAAAAATACTTATAATATACATAAGGTGTCCCCATAGTGTGTTCTCGGTTGATATCTAGTTACAGGCTAGAAATAGAAAAAAAATTTATGGTAGACTACCAAAAACTAAATCAGGAAAGTGCAAACAGGTTTGTTCTAATTTGAAGTGTTTAGACTCTACAGCTGTTCAAAATTGAAAATCCCAAGTTTTTAAATATTAATATCTCGAAAACAATTAAACTTAGGCGTATGGACAATACATGAAGTAGACGTAGAATTTTAGATAAATTTCAAAAATGTAATAAAATATAGGGTGTTTCGTATATGAAAAACTATTTAATTAAGTATATAAGTCATCCTATATAGCAATATTTATATTTAAACTTTTTCCCTATCTCTAACCATTATCACCAAAACCGAGAACACAATACTGGGACACCTTACATAAAAAAAATGTACATTTTCTAAAGTTATACAACTATTTGTCATGCTAAAACTTTTTACAAGAATATTTTTTGAAATTTTAAAAATACATCATATATACGATGCGAACTTTTTGAAATGGAAAAAAACTTGGTTAAAATTTAAACCAACATCCCTAAACCTAAGTTTAAAATTATAATAAGTTATATCTTGAAGGCTGCATTTTATTGTAACAAAAAAGTTTCGATTTTGAACAAAAAAAGATTAATATATGTAATTAAACGCACACAGAAGAGATATTGACAATGCCGTACTAAAGCAAGCCAGTCGCCGAGTAACGTAGATCGCTTACACCGAGTTAGGATAGGTCAAGATCGCTCGAGGCAACCTATAGAGTTAATGGGCCTTGCTGATAATATGGGTTTCAATTTAAGAAGGCGAAACGAAATAGTGGCCAAATACATTTTTTTAAAATTCATCGTAAAGAAATTTTTTTCAATTGACTTTAATTTTTGTAGAAAAATTAAATGTGCAATGGGATAAACTGGTACGAATTCAACATGACGTAACAAAATGGCGGTATGTGTCAATGTAAAAACTATTTATTAAATTTATTTTAAATTATGCCCAAAAGTTAAGTGTGACGTAGGTAGAAAGAAAATGGTAAAATATTGGTAGGACTCCAATATCATGAAACAAAATGGCGGCCAATAAAAAGGAAAATAATATGTAACACTTATATACCCTGACTATGTACTGAAGTAAACTGAGTCACGCTTCACTATTCCGAACAAATAAAAAAAAGAGGGAAGTTCCGGGTAAAGAAAATTTACCGATTTTTTTATTTATATAATAAAAATATTGTATTCTTAAATTCGACTAGCAGGTAGGTAACAATTTGATATTAAATTCGCTATATTTAAATAACATTTAAAACTGTAATTGCAAAATATTAAACTAGACGACAAAATTCAACTTAATAATTTTTGTGTAAAGTTATTATTTATACTTTTGAAACTCCCTGCTAGATAAAAATTCGTAGCGCAAAGCCAAACTACTTTTAAACAGCTCGGTAATAGAAGGCAGTATCGATGGTGTTTGAAACTAGACGGCTCGCCTTTTATCTGCGATTTTCGAACTGCCGACGGCCCAGTGCTGCAACTTATATTTTTATTCAGTAAACTTTGCCAGAAGTGAACAAAGGCACTCCTTTTTCAGCTACAGTTTTACCTACCTAAAAGTCGAAATAGCCATTTAACTTTCTCTAATTAATTAAATACCAATAAATAAAAAATATAATTGAAAAGAAATAAGCTATGTAACCCAGTCATTATACATATACTATAGAAATAAATTTAGTTATGACTTTAAAAATTTCAAAAATATTATAAAATAAAGCGTACACGTAATCAAAAAAATATTTCCGCACTTCTTTAATGGTTGCAAATATAATGCAAAATATAAAATAGTATTTCTCACTACCTTACTAGTTTGCAATTTAGCATTGTTGACACAAAAAGAGAGCTAATAATATTTTTTGCAGTTTAGCAATGTTCCGTTTGTTGTGTAGGGTTGCAAATATTTACTTCCTTCGTTAAAGGGAAGTATTGTAATCGTGAAAAAATCACCCCCAAGATTTTTTTAGATCTTCACATTTAAGGGGCCCTAGATGACTAAAAACATGTTTTCTCTATTCCGTCGGTCTGTCAGTCTGTCTGTTTGTCGGTCGATCTCTTCGCGGCGTAGCTAAAAAAATACTTATCCGATTGACTTCAAACTTTGGTCAAAAATTAAGGTTCATATAAGGATGACCTGGTAACATTCTGGTACAAATCCAATATACAAAACAAAATGGCGGCCTAGTGAAATATTAAAAAAAAATCTTATTAAAAAACTACTTATCCAATTTATGTCAAATTTTACAAAAACATCAAGTATTATGTTAAAATGAACTGGTAACATTTTGGTACGAATCCAAGATGGCGGAACAAAATGGCGGCTTAATAAAATATAATTCAGTCTGAAAAAATTGCTTAATGGTTTGATTTCAAATTGTGTGTCGTAACTAATTGTGGTACGGGAATCAACTAGTAAAATTGTGGAACTAATTGAAGATGGCCGAACAAAATGGCGGCCAAAAAAATATTTATAATCGTGAAAAAATAACCCTCTCAGGTTTTACACATCTTTACATTTTAGTTAGTTAGTTCGCCGCATAGCTTAAAGACTACTTACCCGATTGACTTCAAATTTTGGTCAAAAATTTAAGGCCATATGGGGATAATCTGGTAACATTTTGGTAAAAATTCATTATGGCCAAACAAAATGGCGACCTAGTGACATGTTAAAAAAATTATTATTAAAAAACTACTCATTTAATTTATTTCAGTTTTTGCAAAAACATCAAGTATTATGTTGGAGACAACTGGTAACAGTTTAGTACAAATCGAAGATGGCGGAATAAAATGGGACTTAAATAAAATATTTGATTTTAAACTATGTGCCATAACTAATTGTAATATAGGGATCAACTAGTAAAATTGTGGTACTAGTTCAAGATGGCCGAACAAAATGGCAGCCAAATAATATGTTTGTAGTCGTGAAAAAATCACCGTCTCAGGTTTTACAAATCTTTACGTTTTGGCGTCCCTAAATTTCAAAAAAATATGTTTTTTCAATCCCGTCGGTCCGTCTATCGTCTAATCTGTCTGTCTGTCTATCTGTGTATTTCACGACATAGCTTAAAGACTATTTACCTTATTGACTTCAAATTTTTATCAAAAATTATTATTTTTATTATATTAATTATGGGGATAACCTGGTAATATTTTAGTAAAAATCCAAAATGGCGAAACAAAATGGTGGCCTAGTAAAATAAAATTTTGGTACAAATCCAGAAAGGCGGAACAAAATGGCGACTTAATAAAATATTTAAAAGTTCAGCCTGAAGAACTACTTAATGGATTGATTTCAAATTAGGTGCCATAGCTAATTGTAGTATAGGGGTCAATTAGTAAAATTGTGGTACCAATTCAAAATGGCCGAACAAAATGGCAGCCAAGTAATATTTTTTAATCGTGAAAAAATTACCCTATCAGGTTTTACATATCTTCACGTTTTAGCGTCCCTAGATGTCAAAACATATTTTTTATCAATTCCATCGGCCCGTCTGTCGGTCTGTCTATCTGTCAGTTTGTGGCATTGCTTACTATTGCAAAACTAACCAGATTGATTTCAAATTTTGACGAAAAATGAAAAGTCATATGGGGATAATCTGGTAATATTTTGGTAAAAATCTAGTATGGCAAAACAAAATGGCGGCCGAGTGAAATGTCAAAAAAATGATTGTGAAAAAATCACTTTACTTTGCGTAGACATAAAGTATTATGTTGGAATAAATTGGTCAAATATTGTTATGAATTCGAGATCGTGAAACAAAATTACGATATAATAAAATATTTAAAAACTCAGCCTGAAAAAACTACTTAGTTGGTTGATTTCAAATTGTGTGCCATAACTAATTTTGGTATAGGATAAAACTGTGTTACTAATTCAAGAAGCAGGAACAAAATGGCGGCCAAATAAAGTTGGCAGGTTTTACATATCATGCTAAAAAACATGTTTTATCAATTCCGTCGGTCTGTTCGCGACATAACGTAAATACTACTTACCTGACTGACCAAAAATTTAGGGTCATATGAGGGTGACCTGGTAATGTGTTAAAAAAATTTTTTTAGAGCGTTGTATTATTTAAAGTTACAATCCAGTAAAAAAACGGAAGTCTATGTTTAAATTATCGACGTTTCGCAACTTTATTGTTGCATCATCAGGACATATATATAGATTTTATATCCTGCATGAAACCCATATTATCAGTTTAACTACGAGGTTGGTCTGCAGTTATTTCCCAGATATTAACTTTCTAAATGGTTTTCATTAACAATCCTCTTGTTTTTATGTTAGAGTGGTATATTAGTTGGGGTTAGGATCCAATAAAAAAAGACACCTCTATTTTTAAATTGTCGACGTTTAGCAACTTTATTGTTGCTTTCTCAGGATAGATTGTATATCCTGCATGAAACCCATATTATCAGTGTTTACCTACTCCGTTGGTTCGCAAATATTTCCCAGATATTAAGTTTCTAAATGGTCTTTGTTAATGATCTTCTTGTTGTTATGTTAGAGTGGTCCATTATTTGGGGTTAATATCTACGGACCAAAGGAGTAGATAAAGACTGATAATATGGGTTTCATGTAGGATATAAAATCTATGTGTCCTGAGGATGCAACAATAAACTTGCGAAACGTCGACAAAAGATGTCAATGTAAAAACCACTTATTGAATTTATTTTATATTATGCCCAAAAGTCAAGTGTGGCATAGGTAGAAAAAAAATAGTAAATTATTGATATGAATCCAATATCATAGAATAAAATGGCTCCCAATAAAAGTGAAACGACAGTATATGTAACACATGTAAACTGTGACTATGTACTGAACTAGATTAGGTCACACTTCACTATTCCTAACCTAATGAAAAAAAATTATAACGAGGAAGTTCCGGGTAAAGGAAATTTACCGATTTTTATAACTTGCGTTCATACATGCAACATTATGTATAAGTTTGAAACCTTTTGGAATTGCCGTTAATTCATTGCCGATAATGATTGGTCTAATGAGATACACATAGTTTTTTTTAATGATAGATCCTATTTTTTATTTCAAATTTAGAACTCTCGCTTTCTTTTTACTAATGTCTTAATATTTTGTTAAAAATCGTAATTATTGTAATTCAATTTTTTAGAACTATTATTTCCTGTTTTAAGAACATTTACTTTACTTCCTGGTAGTACGAAGGTCTAATTATCTGAGAAAATAATATGTATGCTTTCAAAGTCAACAATGATAGACACACGATGGGTCAGTTTGGCTGTCAAATCATAATATTAGTATGTTTCAAATTGTAATAAATATTTTGCAATAAAGTACTTGCTGGAAGAGAGATTCAAGAGTTTTTTCAATGTTTATTAGGTTAATAATGATCATTTCGCGGTTATTTTCAAATACCTACATTTAAGTGAGTAATATATTTGACAATTCAAAGAAAACCTTGACATGTATGTATAAATCATTACCGTAAACAGTTCAAGTAACGAGTGTGCAATATGTGCCTTAATTTTGTATTATCTATTTTTCGCAAGTAAAGGTAATCGTTGTCTCAAACGTGAGACGTTTAAAAGTTTCATGATGCACCAGACGCAAAGAATTCAAGGATTCCAAAAATTATGTTCATAGTCGTTTATATTAAACATTCAAATAAACAGTAAGGTTATAGAAGAAGCTAAAATAAAAGTGTATTCATAACGGCAAGCTCGAAATTTTGATTGTTGCTCGGAGTGTTAAGAGCTTGAACTAGATAAGCTAATTTTATAACCAATTTGGACATTCAAATATTCGAAGCACAGAGTCCTCTATAACCAAACTGAATAATTGTTAGCTAATATAAAAACTAAGGATAAAAGGGTTTTACGATTACAGATTATTTTCTTTTCTTTTTTAATTGTACGGCAATAAACATAGTTTAAACTTTTAAAACAATTTACAGATTCTTCTCTCTTATTTTAGGATACTACATATAACTTAAAACTCGATTTATTGCAAACCCAGTTTAGGGGAAGGGGCAAAAAAGACAAATACCTGTAACGCCACGCAAAAATTTCACAATTTGGATCCAGGATTGAGCCTTTTGGTGCCGGGGCTGGTGCTAGTTATTCAGAATCCGCATGCAAGACACAACACGAGCTATCAGGATTTGTCCATTATACGTAATCAAATGCGGTATCAACGTAATGGTTTGCCAACCCATTTCTTCCGAGTAGTGCGAAGCCATCGGGATGCTGCCCCCCTAAGCAGGACAAGTTCTGTTCAATGGCCACCTCGTTTCCCAGACTTAACATTATTCCGTGGAAGAATTGACTGCCAGTATTTTTGAAGTATAAGTTGTCATTTAGAACATTTCCTGTATTTTCAGGGGAGCAAGACGTGGGGCTGTAAAGTTATTAACAAAATTTCTTTAAATTCTTTAACCAAAATTATTTTAACATCAATATACTTCGCGCAAAGAAATGGGTGTATATTGTGTATTTCTCAACTTTGCCAACATATTTCCGAACATTCTATAAATAGGCTTCAGCTCAAGAACTTTGCTTTGCCTTAAGCAATTGCTTATATATTTGTGTTTGATCTTTCAAGCAAGGAATGATAATTAGTGGATCATAATCTATTATTTAGGAGGTAAATAAAATTTTAAAACACAAGAACTTTAGCACAATTTAATATTGTATGAGTCACAAATAGACATGGGCAAGTGTAAAACCAAAACGAAGATCATGCTTTTTTTACTTTAATTTTGGCGACCCCAATTTGTATTTAGTCGTAGATTTTATTAGGCAGCCATCTTGGATTCGTACCAAAACGTTTTCAGCGTATTTCTATGTAAAACTTGATTTTTGTGCAAAATCTGAAAATTGGATAATTAGTTTTTTAGTAATAAGTTTTTCAACACTGTAAGAGGCCACTATTTTGTTCCGCCATAATGAATATATACCAAAAAATATTTTATTAAGCTGCTATTAAGTTTCGCGATCTTGGATTTATACCAAAATTTTTGCCAGTTGATTCCTACGTAATACTTGATTCCTTGTGCAAAATTCCGGGTGAATTTAATATACAATTTTTAGTAGTAATTTTTTAAAATCTTATTAGACCGCCGGCAAGTAGTTTTTTAGCTTTGCTGCAAACAGACCGACAGACCAACAGATGGACAGACAGATCGATGAAATTGAGAAAAATTTTGACATCTAGGAACCCTAAAATATAAAATCTGTAAAAACCTACGAGGGTGATTTTTTTACGATTACAATATTTCCCTTTTACGAGGGTAAATATGTATATTTTAGGCTGGTGTCGAGTTTGAATTCTGGTGTGAAACAATGGAATTTGCTTGTTGATGTCAAAATAACTGATTAACGAAATCGGCATGAAACATTTTCTACGTTTTTCATAAAATAAGATGAAATTTGTATCTCTGATGATATCAAAGGCTTGGATACCTAAGGTTCCTATTGAATGGTGTTTATTTATTGATAGCTTGACGAAAAGCCTGAAAGCCGTTTTAAGACACAACGGAAATAAATTTCCAACTCTTCTAGTCACCCATTCTGTACATCTAAAAGAAAACTATAAAAGTGTTAAAATTATACTTGAATCTTTAAAATATCAAGATTATAAGTGGCAGTTCATTGTAGATTTTAAAATGCTGAGGTTCCTAATGGGATAAAAGGGCAGATATATAAAATATCTGTGTTATCTTTGTTTGTAGGATAGTAGAGCAGATTATGGCCTATAAGAAGAGAATTTTGTGTGAGAAAACAAAATGTTAATTGTGATCCCATTTTTGAATGTTAAAATGTGCTAATGCCGAATTACCACATTAAATAAGGGCACAAGAAACAATTTGTGAAAGCACCCTATGGGAAAGTTAAAGCTGGAAATTGCATTGGACCACAAGTTAAAAAAAAATTGTTGAATCTCCAAAGCTGCTGTTGGTATAGTTTAAAAGCAGTAGTCTGTAAATTTGTGAGGAAGAACAAAGTCAAAAATTATCAAGAATTAGTTGACAATATGTTAAAGAACTTTAAGTCCGTGGGATGCAGGGTATCTGTGAAAGTGAATATACTGCATGTATAATTACATAAAATTAAAAATAACATGGGAGCATTCTCAAAAGACCAAGAATAACGTTTTTATGAAATATAATCCTTTTTTTAATGACCATCGATAAACCTATCATAATTTTTCCATACCTTAATTTCAAATGCAAAATGCATGATGACTTGTGAAATTATTCGTTTTAAACAGTCATTAATTGCATTCGTTACTAGGTAAGGCGTAGGCTCAAAACAATTGACAATAAGTTTCTATTTATGTAGATCCGTTATAACCATTAAACGAGATTCAATTAATCGAATGACGGATCGCGTGTTTCGCTTTTGGATTTTACAGGTAAAAGCCGCGGATTTTTGAACACGAACAGCGTTAAAAGCACAGAGTCAGGAGAATTGTTGGTTTTGTGAAAGAAAATTTATAGCGTCCGGTTTTTTCGACGTTTTTGCGCAGTGGAAAGAAGAAAAGCGATTAATCAAAATTCCTAGATGTTTTACGCTAATTAAATTTTAGTTTCTGAAAGTATATTTCTGCTTTTGGTTAACGGCGTTCTGAAAGTTATGCCATTTATCAGTTAAAATGTCTGTTTTGAACGAAATTGTTTTAATTGGTGTAACAATTATTTTAACTAATAACTTTACCAGCGTCGTATATGTATTTATTTGTGTTATTTAAAAATAAAATCTAACTGTTCTTAGTTGCCATTATGTATTATTAATATATTTTTCTCTTAGGTTGCCTATCCACTACTGGATATTGGCGATTACATGTATATGTGTCTATCCGATGCCGTGTGGATAAGCTCTCTTATAGTTCTCTCTCATATTTCTCCCCGGACTTTTGTATTCTACATATGCCTTTTCTGCGAGGTAACCAGCTTTTCTTCTTTTTATAGTCAACAGTTCTCTTTCTTTTCCCATTAGTCTCAGAACCTCCCGGTTTGTGACTTTCTCTGTCCACGGAATTTTTAGTAAGCGGCGATATGTCCACATTTCAAACGCTATATAATAGAGGCTAACTCCATATAATAGGACCGAGCACACATAGCATTTGGCATATCGCGTTCTTTATATGAAGGTCACGATTTGTCAGAAGCTTTTTATAATTCTGGAATGTACTTCGAACCATTTTGATTCCGCATTTTATTTCTTTATTCGGGTTCCATTTTTTCTGAAGCCAGCTTCCTATATATATGATACTTACATCTGAAGATTATTGCAATACACTGTCAATCTTATATGCTCATAACTCCTATTTTCTCGGCTAATGATCATACATTTGGTTTTCTTAGAGTTTAACTTTAGGCCATAGCTTTCACTAACAGAACAGATGTTACTCGATCTAATATTTGCTGTAGTTCTTCAACGTTGTTTCCTAGTAAGACTGTGTCTTAATAAGAAACACAAGGTGTAATACACCCCTGTCTAATCTTGCCCCCTCTTCTATTGTCTTCAGTTGTAATGCTTTTTTTTCAAAGAAGCTATACGGTTTGGTAACAATACAAGTTTTCGACGCATCGTATATCTTTCTCGTCGATTTCAGTTGTTCTTAATAGTTCTATCATTTTTCCATGTTGGGTTCGATCGAAAGTTTTCTGGTAGTCGACGAAACAGAGAAATATATTTTTGTGGACATCCTGACCGTTTTAAATTAGAGTTTGTATACAACACAGAGCCTCTCTTGTTCCCAAACCTGCTCTAAATCTAAATTGATTGTCTTTCATATTAGCTTCGCATTTTTTTTAAATTCGATTATGGGAGATTTTAAGAAATATTTTTGCAGTGTGGCTCATAAGAGTAATTTAACGGTAAATAATTACGAAATTATAGTGACGGATTCATGATTTAAAACTATTTTTTGGGTTTTACGACATAATCACAATCTGGATATTAAAACAAGAAAGTCGCCTGATAAATTCAATGGGCAGTCTTAAGTTGTGGGTCCACTATGAAGGTATCCGAGGAACGACACCGAAAAACATCCGTTTTCTGGACGTTTCGGGAGAAAGTCTACCCCCGTCTCCAGCAAATTTAAAAATAAAAAACTAAAAGCAGAATATTTCTTACGTTTACTATCAGAAATATAAACAGAATGGCTAATCTGTGACAGGATGTCAGTTTAAAGGTGTTATTTTTAATTGTTAAAATAACGTGAGAAAATATCTATACCAGATTATGCTCATTTAATTTATTGTATTTTGAGTTTTTTTTAGTTCAGTATTTATCAAATTTAACCGTGTGTTATTAAAATTAACGGAACAAGACGCTACACAATAAATAAAAATTAATTTATCAATATTAATGCACTTTATTTCATTTTACGTTTTTTGGAACATAGTTTTTCTGCCAAAATACTAGAAGCATTCCAATTAATTTTTGTTTATCTAGTGCATGTTGACAAATGTTTGATTTTTAAAATTCGCCATTTTTTATGTATGTTTGGTGTTTCTTAATTCTTATGGCTAATGGACACAATTTTATAACAACCATTTTTCGTATTTTCTTGTTCATTGTTAGGTTTTGTTTTTGTAAGTTTGCTTCTAAAAGTATTTTGTGTCTTAAATGTTTATTTATTTATTTATTTATTTATGGTATAAAGTATTTTTTACAAAAATTAACTAATAATAAATATAATATACAAACTGCCTATTAAACTAAAAGACAAATAAATTTAAACATTTAAAATTTTTTTAACAAAGATGGTACAAGGGCAGAATATATATAAAAACAAATAAAATATACCAACTCAGATTTCAGTCAAAGATCACTTATATGTCACATTTTATACACGTAACAATAGACATAAATTTGGAAAGTGACATGGAAATATCCAAGTCATAGACATTAAAATATTTCATGATGCGAGACAATGGGCAGTTTTGACCATAATGTATTGAGTGAAAACACAAATCATGATGAATTCTACGAGCCTGAAGAGTTTGAAGATTTAATATTTCTAGACGCAAATTGTAATCAAAGTAAAAGCCATCAAATATAATTTTCATTTTGTAAGCACTAGTACGCAATAATCTCCTCTGTACGGCCCCTATATGTTGTATATCCATATTATAGTATGGGCAGTAAACAACCGTTACATACTCAAGTCCAGGTCTGACAAAAGAACAGAAAAGCACTTTATAGACGTCATAGGACAAATTATGACAATCTCTGGTAACAAAACCTAAATTTTTAAAGCCTTTTTGTGTTACTGAGTCAATGTGGGTTTTGAATGTCAATTGTTTATCATAAATTACTCCCAGGTCCTTAATTTTAATAACCTGTACAATATTTCTATTTTCAAAACTAATTATGAGTGATGGGCTGCTTCACCCTACCAAAGCTTATACAAAAACATTTATTAACATTCAATTTAAGGTCGTTTAACTCACACCACTTCCATAGGCCATTCATATCACTCTGAAGAGCATTGCAGTCATCACTGGACGAAACAGTTCTGAATATTTTCAGGTCGTCTGCAAACATTAAGAAATTTGAACTCAAGATGAAGTTCTTGATATCATTTACAAAAAGTATAAACAATAGGGACCCGATAGGGGAACCTTCAGGTACACACTGATTTCTTTTGAAATAATGTTGTTTATTCGAACTCGTTGTGTCCGTCCAGTCAGGAAGCTACCAATCCATTGCAGAATGTGCCCCCAAAACACACAGCACGAAGCTTACTTATTAAAAGTTGGTGCTTTACTCTGTCAAATGCCTTCGAAAAGTCAGTGTAGACACTGTTAACTTGAAGACGGTTCTCAAAGGCATCCAACAGGTAATCCTGGTATGAAGCAAATTTAAAATTCTCAATGCTCTCATATACATCACTATTATTTAAGACTACATCACCAATATCAATACTATCTTTTAGGTCTTTATAATAATCGGGTACCGCAATATTTTCACTAGACTATACCGATAAGAAAAAGTCTGCAAAAAGATCAACAGACTCCACCCCATTGTCACTTTTTTTTTTATTAAAACACATATGGCTTGGATAGCCCTGCACCCTCCTGGAGTTGCTAACATGCTTCCAAAAGAACGGTTTATCATCTAAAATACTATTTTCAACCCTCTGCACGTAGGACAGGTAGCACTCGCTGCTTTTTCTTTTACATATATCACGTAATGTTGAAAATTTATTGTAGGCATGCACGGAGTTGGTTTCCTTAAAATGTTTCTGAGCCATTTTTTCTGTATTACCAGCATCTTAAGTTCATGCGAGAATCAAACTGGAAATGCAGAGCTCTTAAAACGTTTGACAGGTACATATAGTGATATTCCATGATAAAGAATGTCATAGAACTGTTTAACAGCAAGGTCAATGTCAACACTACTGAGCGCAACGTCCCAGTCGATAAATGAAAAGTATTCATTTAAAAGAAGCGTATTAGCGCCTCTAAAATCATGATATTCAATATCGACATAGAGATTATCATTTACCACATAACCCAATAATTCACAAACATAAGCATAGTGATGGTGACTCTCTGGCACTATTAAATCATAACCCCTATTAAATTTTACTTTACCATCATCTGCAAAGCACAAATCTAGAAATGTATTATTTTCATTAGGAACACCGTTTATTTGGAATAAATTTAGAAAACTTATAGTGTTACATACAGTTTTTGCATGAGATGTGGAAGGACAGACAGCATAAGCACAATAATTTTCATTGATCCAGAGAGCCTCCGTCAAATTATAGTCCCCAAAAATAATTAAGTTACTGTTAAGGTTCATAGATTTTATTTCAGTAATAGTATCACAATGCATACGATAAACAGCATATTCAGAACGAGGGGAATGTACACAGCTCCTAAAATGAACTTCACAGAACCACATCTAACAGCTACAAAGACTTGCTCGACTTCTAGATAACTATGGTTTATTAGGCTGGAATGCATTTTTTTCTTTATTGCGATAAAGACACCTCCACCCTTTTCTTTTGCACTCGAAAGAGGACTACAATCAGTTCTGTATATGTCATAACCAACTAAGTTCATTTCACTAATCGACACATCATCCGAAAACCAACTTTCAACTATGACATCCACATCATAGTTGCAAACTGCCAAACTTTGTCTTAGCTCAGCGAGTTTTGTTTTTATTTCGCCTGCATTTTGAAAATAGCAGGCTAGTTTTCTGCGTTTTTTGATTGTTTTGATTTGGAGATATGAGGAATACCTTGAACATAATGTATATATATATATATATATATATATATATATATATATATATATATATATATATTGTTCACCTTCCTGTTTGCGCTTAGCCAATTCAGCATGCAATTCTTTTACGTGTTTTCTCTGAGTTGGTGTCATGTCTGCGCTAACACAATATGGTACGTTCAATTCAAAAAGTTTTCTTTTATTTTTCAGACAAGACAAAGTTGTTTGTCGCTGTTGAAAAACAACCTTCAAGGGTCTAGGGTTTCCTGGTTTCCTTGTTTTCCATTCATGCGATGACCGATTCTAGTACATTTAAATTCGGCTTCGGACACCTCTATTGAAATCATTTTTTTTCACTGCGGAAACATCATGAGTAATTCTAGCTTGGGTATCATCTGATTTGCTTTCAGGAAAATTATGAACAATAATATTATTTTCACGCAATTTTCTGTTTACAAATTCTGAGAAGACATGTAAAGATCGTTCTAATGTTAAAACGTTTACCTATTCGTTTCATTTTATCTAATAAGTTAGGTATGTATGGTATAAAGAGGTTTGTAATTGGTCTATTTTGGATTTGTTTGACACTTGGATTCACAAATTCATAAAAATATTTTTTAGTGATATCATTAGGATAATTGTTTTGATTTAATACACCTTTTATAACCATTTTTTCTCCAAAAAGGTCTATATGATAGAGCAAAAATAATTTGCAAGGATGAAAGTTTTGTTGTTTACACTTTTAAGAATTGGAGTGGAATAAACTTAGATTTTAACTAGTGCTTAGGAAATAATCCGGTATTATAGATTTTGACTATTTCTTCTGGTAGTTTATGTGGTGTAGTTATGTCAGTTGTTATTGTTGTTCATACGTCGTGGCAGTTGGTCTGGTGTTATCTTCGAAAAGCTCCTCAATATAGCTTTCCCAAATTTCCCTTTTCTTCTGAATATCTTCTGTGATAACCTTGTTCTCGTTGTCAGTTAAAATTGGGAGTGTCTTGATTTTATACACCCCGGCTGCTTCTTAAAGTTTCTTATGTTCTCCGTAGTTATCTGTAGCTTTTTCATTCATTCATTACTATTATTAATATTATTATTATTATTTACTTACAAATAATATTCTAAATTTGTTAGATAGTGCTCAGTGATTTAAGAATATAAATGAAATTTAATCTAATGTTTTGCTGTCAATTTATCTGTTTTTAAAAGATATGTGCTCCAAGCAGCTTTTAAATTCTCTCTCAACCTTAAAGCCCAATAAATGTGTTAATGGTTTACTTAAAGCCATTTTTATAGGTTTGTGTCACTTAAAACTCCAAACGCCGCTTTTTCGAGAATTAATGGGGATATCAAAATTTAGTAAAATGCTTTTATTTGATGGGTAAAATGTGATTATTTACGGCTAAAATAAAAACGACGCCTTCAGCTATAGGCGTCGCGACGCCAAGGAAAAACAAAACAATTGCAAGAACTTTAAAGGGCTCGAATTTCACCGATACGTCTATTTCTAAAACATTTTTATCATGTTTTTCAATTTAATTACTATACTGATTACTGAGATATAGAAGATATTTCACTAAAGCTATTCACTAAAACTAAAATAAATTTGTCACCATCAACAGTATACAGGGTGGTCCATCGAAAACGTACCAGAAATCATAACTGCTAGGAAATGGTTTTACGAAAAAAGAAAACTTAAAACAACTTGGTTATCAGGGGGACAACTTTTGACGCGAAAATCATACTAGGCTATGATTTTCACCTTCCTAATCCTCATTCACTGGCGCCTCGTTTTATAATTCGGTCAACCCATTTAAAAGCTTTAAAATTTCATTAATACATTTGTCGAAAAATACAAAAATTAAATCTATTTTATTTAAAGCGTATTGAACAGAAAAATTTGAAAATGTTACTGTTTTTATCGTAAATTTCTACATTCACACATTCCTGCAGATTATTTGGGAACAGTTCACAAGATACTATAAGTTGGGTCAGTCTTTTGAACTTTACAGAGAAGCCCTTGTTTTTTTCTGGCGCCTCGCGTATTGGCACTGCATGTGGTTTTGTACTCTGTTTACTTGACAAACTTATAAGAATTCACGCCGACTTGCACAGAAATTATTCCTTAGGCTGAAATTAAAATCAAAAAGTTACTACTGCTGCTACTCGTGTTTGTCCACTCCAAACCAAACATCGACGCATCTTTTTGACCTACAGGCAGTCAAAGTGATGCACGTTTTCCTGTAGAGGGATAACTTTTGCAAAAAATACACTACTCTGCAGCATTTTTGGTTGACTCTGGAATTGACATGTCAATAGCGTGGCATTCAAAATCGGTGATATGTAGAAAGTTCTTTGCATAATAAAAAAATCGCTGAAAAATTGACAAAGAAAAAACAAATTTTGTAATTTCCAAAGTGCAATTTTCATATTTAAATAGCTTTGTTTTTAATATTCATAATAAATAAATCTATATTTTGTAAGCTTATTATTAAAAGATCTGCTTTTTGGGCACTACTGCGTAAAAATATGTCATTTCGACAAGTAATTGTAAATCAAAATGACACTATTATGAAACGTCAGTAGAAAAATACTACATTATAAGTAAAGTAATTTTTTCGATAAGGTAGTCCTAAATTTCTATTAATTAATGTCGAATATTAAATCGAACGTCGCCATAAACCTAAATTAACCTTTGCGATGTAACATCTGCACCCTGTCCCAACATCCACGACTGAGTGGTTTAATGGCGCTAATGGACGAATGTTTTAGGTAAATAAACACATGTCGAAACTTCCCGAAAAACGATTCGTAAAGACAACAGAAATCGTTTTAGAGACAATTTATCACTTCGAGCTTGCATGTTTTCTTAATGAGAGCACTGTGATAGTTAACTGACATTTTCGATTCAGAAAGGGCTCAACAATATTCTCTATTATGACAAAAATTGTCGACTCCTCAAAACAGTGCAGCAGAAATAAGAGAGAAGGCGTGTTTTTTTTCTGACGTATTCGGCATTTTAGTTTTTTCTACTGCGATTTTTGTTTGCAATAAAAATTTAAAACACTACACAAGAAACCAAAATGTTCATCATAACACTATTACACCGGCATATCCGAATATTTCATGAGTATATTTCCCGATTAAACTGTTTTATATATGATTTACCACTGCTAGATTCTTGTTTCTCTATGACGATATTCGGTAAAGGTCGTCCTTCCCGTTTCAACCTGATTTTTTCTTCATTAAAAATATTGGAAAAACCTTTTATTAATTTATAACATCCATATTGCACACTTATAAACCTTACGCAATACAAGTTTTCAACGTTTCACCTCATTTAAAACTTCCAAAGCCACAATCACCGTTCAGCTCCTCGTTTCGTTAGTTTTCACTTTATAAAAAACTATTAGTGCGTAATGTGCGGATTAACATGAAACAATGCCGTTAAATTTATTTGCAACTCGGCATGTCATATAAAACTTGTTGTTTATTAAGCGCTTCAAGGTTAGAGCACATATCATGTGTATTTGCTGCGGACTGCTATTGGATGGGTCGAGATGAAAATATCACTTCGTAGTGCGGCAACCACTGCTCAAATCACGAATATACGAGGGAACGCGGAGAATATCATATAGTGTTTCAGAATAGCTAATATAAATTATTAAACTATGCAGATAAAAGTTAAAGCTGGATTAACATTATTATTTTTTGAAATTTATGACTAGTGTTGCAGCACTGCAGCTCTTATTAACAATCCATCACTGCTTTAGACTAATCACCCAGTTATGCTGCCTGGATTTGACCAGAGCTTTGGAGAGTGTCGAACATGGTACCCTCATTAGGAAGCTGGATCATTATGGGATTAGTGGGACTGCACAATGTTCAGAGGATGCAACATGTAGTTGACTGACTTGTCTTGTCTTTAAACTTGTAGTTGTTTTGATCCCGCATAAATTTGGCAACCGCGTCGACTGTCAATTTTCTTTTTGCATTCTGTTAAAGAGATTCTCCCATATCTGTGTTTCATCATGCCTACATAAATAATAACTGCTTTTTAAGCAAAAAAAAATTAAAATGTAATTTGATGTTTGTCTACTTTTGTTTTGTCTTTGTTACATCTAAAAACCTTTAAGTACATTGATTTAGTACCATGTACTTTTTTTGCCTATTCACGAGTAAGTGTATCTTTTGATTCAACTTTTTTCTTTTCTTTTTGGCTTTTCGTCCTTGTCCAACATCTTTATAATTGATAACTTTGATGATAACTAGTAAGTCGAACGCGCTCTGCTATAATTTTGCAGTTGGATATTATACACCTTACACAGACATACTTTCTCTTTCATTACTATTACACGTATACACAACCCTTTAAGTTTTCAATTGTATACTTTTTATGTCAAACATGTATAAAGTGATATAAGTATATATACGGGATGTTAGGGGTTTGACTACAAATATTTTAACACGTGATGGAATGGATCATTTTGATTAAAAAATGTTTAAAAAACATAATGTCAATTCCTTACCATTTTTGAGAAAAACGGTCTTAAAATTGTATTTTGTTTTATTAATTTCTAAGAAAATCGTTAATACATTTATTAATTTTATTATGTAAAACACTTTATTATATGATTTTCTACAAAATGCCTACAATTTTTTTTAAATAAAATATCTGAACGACCTAAATTTAAAAAATAAAAAACGAATAAATCGTTTTATTTCACCATAGAATCCTTATTTGAAAACAGCAACACTGCCCACTGTAGAGTAACAAACAGGTTTCAACGAACATATCAATTCGCAAAAATATCAGTTGCAGTTGTCTTGTTTTTTAGTTCTTTCACCTTAATTTTTTGCCGTATGAGGCAATTCTATACCTTTTTAATGCGTAGTCGGGATTTAAAAACTCATTAAAAATGTATTCCAATATTGAATACGCAGACATGTAACTGATTTATGGAAAGTGTAGACAGAATGCTCATTTGACGTACTAAACATACCGGGCATGATATCTTAACAGGAGGTGGCATAACGACAGAACATTTATAACGGTTGTACAAAGAGTTCGCGATACGGAACGTGTAAACGGCCGTCAAACTAATCAGAAGCCTGAAAGGCAAATAACACCCGAAAACGAGAAACATTTTTTAGCTCTAGTGGAGGCAAACCCTGTTTTAAGCACTCGGGAAATCTCGCGACAAGTTGATGTTCTAATTGGACCATTCATCGTACCCTTCGTAAAAACCTTCTGTATCCTTATAATGTGCAGCGAGTATAGCTTTGACTTTCGAGGACTTACCCCGAAGAAGAGAATTTTGTCGGTGGTTTCTCCAAAAAACCAAGAACATGAAAATTTTACTTTCAACATATTGACAACCGACGTATCGTTTATCTTTGTTAATTTTGTCCTCTGTTGTGAAAGCTAAACAAGACAAAACTCGCAGAAGGTATTTTAAAATAATGTATTGTAAGGAACGTATACTTTTAATGAAATAAAAATGTCTTTCTGTATAAGGTGTATAATATCCAACTCCAAAATTATAAGAGAGCGCTTTCGACTAACTAGTCATCATCAATGCTATCTACAAATGCCTAAATACATCAAGTAATAAAATCCTTCAATTATAAAAATAATGGACAAGGCCAGAAACCCGAAATGAAAAGAAAAATGTTGAATCAAACGATATGACAAAAAAAATCTTTTTTGGCTTTTTCGCAACTGAATGAAAATATTTAACTTAAAAGTATTTAACTTTAAATTAATTGAAGCAAATATTTAATATAATTACATACCTCAACATGTAGACTAGTCTGTCTACGGAATTGAGGTATGTAATTATATTAAATATTTGCTTCAATTAATTTAAAGTTAAATACTTTTATTCAGTTGCGAAAAAGTCAAAAAAGATTTTTGTTTGTCGATTTAAACGCAACAAATAATCTGAACACATTTAAAAATAACATTATAGATGGCTGCAAACTATCATTTTTTTCATCTCTAGGTTACATGTCAAAGAAATTGACAAAGTTTAAAATTTTGAAATCAATTCTTTTCTATTATTTAATGTTTCTCTCTTACGATCGGCGCACTGATGAGTCCCGATAGGATGAAAGTATTTGTACAACTACTATGTGTCTATAAAAACTCAAGGTAAATGATATAATTTCTTATGCTTGCTTAAATAATATTGTTTATTTTATGTATCGAAACATTCCGTTGACAGACTAGTCTACATGTTAAGGTATGTAATTATATTAAATATTTGCTTCAATTAATTTAAAAATAAATATTTTTATTCAGTTGCGAAAAAGCCAAAAAAGATTTTTGTTTGTCAATCTAAACGCAACAAATAATCTGAACACATTTAAAAATCAAACGATATGCTTACTCGTCAGTGAACAGAGAGAAAGATCCCTGGTACTAAATCAATGTACTTAAAACTTTTTATATGTATCAAAGACAAAACAAAATTTGACGAACACCACATTACATTTTAATCATTATTATTATTATTTTTCTTATTTATTGCTTAAGAAGCAGCCATCGTTTATGTAGGCATGATGAGACAGAGATATGGGAGAATCTCTTTAACAGAAAGCAAAAAAAATCAGTCGACGGGGTTGTTTTACGAAAGATGGAATTTTAAATCATCATAACACTCATACAAGACTACACACCATTCAATGAGGCCGATTTCAATCTCGATTTTCAATAAATATTTGAGCTGGAATAATTCCCAATCGGTTAATCGGACCTTTTGAGCTACCAAGGCGTGCAACAGGAGAGACATACCTCCAATTTGTAACTAATGACTTGCCCACTTTTTAAGAAGATATTTCTTTAGCTCAGCGAGCTAGTGCCTGGTTTCTTCATGATGGAGCTCCTGCCCACATTCACAGGAATGTGTTACAACATCTGGATAATACGTTTGATAATAGGTGGATAGGTCGAAATGCCCCAGAACCTAGAAAATGGCCTCCGAGATCACCAGACCTAAACCCCTTGATTTTTATTTTTGGAGCCACATAAAAACATTAGTGTATAATAGGGTTGAAATTGAAAATGAAGATAATCTTAGAAACCACATTTTTGCTGCAGCGGAACAAATTAGACAAAGATCTAACGTTCTTGAATCTGTTCAAGAAAATTAGCTTCGCCATATTGGTGCGTGTTTAAATAGGGGCGGTAGTCATTTTCAGCATTTACTTTAAGTTTTTAAAATACTTTTTTTATTCTGTGAATTACCTACCTAGTGCTATAAATTAATATGCTTGGTAAGTACATGTTCTTTATTAATTTTTGGAAATTAATAAACTTAATTAGGGTTGCGCAGTTAAAAACTATACAAATAAATAATGTAAAAAGTTTTAATAACAAGTTTTTACACAAATTATTGAAAAAATAGATTACATACAAAAAAAATACCTTATTGACAAACTCCGGTGATGAGATTGTCATCACGTTGATGTCGAAGCAGATAGCAACGTTGCCATATTGTGTTAGAATTACTTGAAACCTTGCTCAAAATTAAACATTTTAAAATTAAATATCTCGAAAACCCTTTCGAATTTATCGATGGTTTATAAGAATATTTTGTTTAAAATCCTTCATACTATCCTATGTTAAAATATTTGTAGCACACTGTATAAAATATAACTGTTGACCTTAAATCTATGTACATTGGTTTTGCCTCTGAGCTTATGAATATTAATATGTAGGTTAGGAAAAAAGCACAGGTATGTAATTTTTCTGACTAAAGAACGATAAAATAGTAACTACATGTCCTATTAACCCTTAAAGTAGTTAACCATACTTACAAATTAATAAATATAAGGAAGAATCTCCTACTGTGTACCGTGTACGCCAATTATTATAGAAAAATAACAACATTTTGACTTACACGAGAAAAGAGACTTTAGAAGTTAAATAGTATAAATGTTTGCACAATTCGCTCTTATACACCATAATGCCTGAGAACTAGCACAAAAATTATCAAAAATCATCCAAAAATTTACAAAAATCGACCAAAAGCAAGGCTTTTCTTTAAGGCAACACCGCTTTGTTCCCGTTGCTATTTTACTACAGTTTTGTAAATTTGTGCATTCTAATGTATGATGCGATGTTGTCGGTTTTTAAACAATAGCATTATGGAAATAAAAAACTATTTGAATAAATATTTGTTAATTATAATCTTATATATAATGGAATGAAATATTACAGAGGTTATTATTACAGTATTGAATCACCTTAGAAATTAATTTTACTAGTAAGTATAAATTTTATTCTATACATTTATATTTACAATATAACACCCTTTCAGTTGAACCAAACTGACCACACAAGATCAATCAATTAATAATTTTGACAGTGTATGATTGCGTACAAATCAAAACAATTTCGTCTCCCTGTTATTATGTCTAGGAAAGCAACTATATTTCAAGCGATACAGACCTTCTCAATACGGTGCTCTCAAATTTATAGTTACTAATTAATGTCGAACATACAATCGAACGTCACCATAAACTTAAATTAACCCTTGCGACGTAACATCTGCACCCTATCCCAACATCTACGACTGAGTGCCTTAATGGCGCTAATGGACGAGTGTTTTAGGCAAATAAACATATGTCGAAACGTCCCGAAAACGATTCATAAAATCAACCGAAACCGTTTAAAAGAGCGTTTACCACTTTGGTCTTATTTTTACTCCAGGCAAATTGATTTCTTTTATGAGCGCAAGTTAACGGATTTCATGGAGTTTAATGAAGTTTCCTTATTGACGACGGCGAGTAAAAGTGGACATCTGATGTATAAACGCCGTTATAATAAAATTACTCAATAACATCAATATATTCTAAATATGAAAAAAATCTGCTTAACGGACTTGTACTCGTTATTTTTGTTACTTTACAACGTTTCAATTTTCAATTTCAAAATTGTTTTATTGTCTTTGAAGAACAAGTTCTCGTTGACAAAGCAGTATCTTAATTTTGACAAAACGTAGAAAATGTAAATAATAAATTGAAAGTATATCTAGTTAATTTATTAACATCAAGCAAAATAAGAAGTGTATAAATCAGGAAAATATTAAATATTAAGTATATGAATTAACAAGCAACAAAAAAATAATAAAAACAACAGGAAATATTAAAATAATAAAGTTAATTAAAATTATCATCAAAAAATTCGTCAATGCCATAGTAAGCTTTATTCAACAATAATTTTTTTACTCGTTTCCTAAAATTTCTTCTCACTCTAAATTTCTCTCATACTTAAAGGTAGGTGATTTAAGATCTTTTTGCTTCTGTAAGAAATTGAGTTTTTAATTTGAGTGGAAGTTGGAATTGGTAAATTAATGTTATGTGTTTGTCGAGTTCAATGTTCCTTATGCTATATGTTACTATTATATTTTCTGTGCGTAAAAGATGTCAAAGACACTTTGTTAATTTTTTCGGATAATGGTTACAGGACTCTCTAAAGTGAACTTTACACACAAACTACCAAAGCATGTTCCCCAAAAGTATATACCATAACGCAGATGAGATTCTATTAAGGCGAGATAGGCCCTTCGAACAGTACTTAATTTAATTTACTTGAGATTCATATAACCCCAAAAACTTATTTACCTCTAGATGTTTAATCAATTGGGTTTCCAGTAAAATATCTCCCAATTCACATTTAAAATTCAAAATACTCGTTTTGGAAATATTTAATAATTTTCTTCGTATCAGTAATAACAGTGGACCTAAAACTGAGCTTTGAGGTATATAAAAATTGATATTCCGCTGCCCCGAAAGGTCGTTGTCAAATGTTACACTCTGACAACGACCAGACAAATATGATTCAAACCAACCCAGCCCCTCACCTCTAAACCCATAGATTTCAAGCTTTCTCAGCAGTATTTTGTGACTCACGCAGTCGAAGGCTTTTGATAAATCACAAAACACCACTGCAGTAGCTTCTCCATCGTTCAGTTTTAGATATACTTTTTCAAGGAACGAAAATATCGCATCATGCGTACCCTTGGCCGACTGGAAGCCAAACTGGTCTGCACTCAGTAAGTTATGAGAAGTTAAAAATCATACGCTTCTTAATCAGTTTCTCTACAATGTTTGATATTGTTGGCAATAACGCAATGGATCGAGAGTTTAATGGGTTTTCCGCATCTCCACCCTCCTCCTCTCCCTCCAAAATAGGAATAATAATAGCATATTTAAGGCATGCTGGAAAGATGCCTGCATAAAATGAATGGTTTATGACATTCGCCAAGATTTCAAGAACATTATCGGGCAGCTTTAAAAGTGTATTCAAGGATATATTATCCCATCCAGAACACTTTTTTACGGAAATCTGAAAAAATGTCTGTAATATCTTGTAAGGACACAGGGCAAAGATACCACTATTTAGAAAACTTATTGGATCAACGTTAAAAAAAGTTGTTACTGCGGACAAATTTGCAGCTACTGAACAATAAACAATGTTTATTTAAAAACATTTGAAGGGACCACGTCGTTTTACTACATTTTTATTTTAAACATTTTTTGTTTAAAGTTTATTCGATGCTACCACCTAATCAATCATATCTCAAATATTGATTTTAAAATTGGAACTCAGTCAAAAAAGTCAGCTGAAAAGCTTTTAGACAGCAATCTATGGCCACATGGCGTAGTAATAAAACGGTCAGCTGTATCCGAACTTACAGAAAAATCTACACCGAACCTCCCACCTCCCTCCACACCGAAAAAACTGCCTACCAACTCGAGCTCCGTCAGTTCACTGGTTGTCTCCTCTCCAATTTCTCAAAAGGGCACTATAATATCTTCTGACAAAGAGGCCATTGCTGCCTGCAAAGCAGATG
This sequence comes from Kuschelorhynchus macadamiae, assembly GCA_030620095.1. Lineage (NCBI taxonomy): Eukaryota > Metazoa > Arthropoda > Insecta > Coleoptera > Curculionidae > Kuschelorhynchus > Kuschelorhynchus macadamiae. Next base: position 1,389,760 of record JAUTXW010005519.1, on the reverse strand, counting down.
TCTTGTTGAGCGACAACTGCTATAGTCTTTCCAAGAAAGCTCCTACTGACCAAGAACCTATTTTTGATCCAATGTCTCCCCCAACAGTGAAGCTTACGCTAACCGAAAAAAGTTCTGATAACCGTTTCCTCATGTCTAGACTAAGAGAACCAGCCATTTTAAAGGCCTTCAAGTTATATCTCGCCTTCCTGCACGACCAACCTGCGCCAATTCACTTTGAAGGGTTTACAAATACAAGCACCAGGCTGTTTTTGGCTTCTGAAGGCATTCCTATAGATTATAGAACCCTACACAAGATATATTTCGATTTTCATGCTGCTTACGGATTTAACGCAGCAGAAGTGGAAGCGGATCTTGCAGCCTATGGATCCTACATATCTTCGGAGAGATCGATTGATCTTCAGAGGACCAGAGAATGCCATAAAAATTATTTTACCAGCAATTCTCCCAAAAAAAATTTTTAGAAAACACGACGTGTCCTGAGGAACTAGATTCCTCAAAACTTCCTGTTGTTACTAGTCTTAATATGGTTCTAATTAATATTGCTTCTCTAAGAAATAAAACTGACGAGTTGTACCTATTTCTGGAAGAATTGGAGTTCCCCCAACTTGTTGCAATTACTGAGCACTGGCTGAATCTAAACGAACCCTTTTATATTGAGAGGTATACCACAGTAGCTAGATATGACAGAAAAAACTCAGCTCATGGGGGAACACTGATTCTATCCCTAAATGGAGATTTCATGTCGGTATCTAAATATGATCATTTGTTAGCGGATAGCTCTTTTGAATTCTCTATAATATATAATCAAAACCTTGATCTTTATGTAATTTGTATTTATAGATCACCAAACTCTGATGTACAATCATTTTTAAATAGCCTGGTAAGTTTGCTAGACAGCCTACCGATTAAAGGTAAAAAAATTCTATGCGGAGACTTTAATATTGACTATGCTACTGTTTGTGCCATCCAGAAATATCTAATTTCTATATTCGACTCTTTCGGTCTTTCAATGCATGTATCCTCGCCAACTAGAATTTCAAAAAACTCTTCTTCTATCATCGATTACATGGCGTCTGATTTTTCTCCATCAGAGGTGCAATCACAGGTCTATAACTCAGGTCTTTCCGATCACGAGGCGGTAATTTCCAGGTTTAGTTTACCTATTAGGCCCTTACCAAGATCTCGCCATCGGGGCAGAATTTTCTCGGCCGCAAATTTCTCAGTATTTCATAATATTTGCTTTAACACCAATTGGAATTTTGAATCTGATAATGTCAACACAAACTTCAGAACTTTTTTAAATAAAACTTTAAGTGCTTTTAACAAGGCCTTCCCGCTTAAGAATATCAAACCTAAGCGGCATAAACCGTGGACCACGAAAGGAATACGAATTTCTGCTAAAAATATGCGCTCGCTCTCTTATATAAAAAAATTCACCGACTCCTTTCTTATTCTCGACTATATCTCTAATTATAGGAGGATCTACACTACTCTTATTAAGTCAGCAAAAAAATTACACTACCGAAAACGTCTAACAAACTCTAATAACGTTTCAAAAGAAACCTGGTCCATCATCAATAACCTCAGAAACAAATCAAACCCTGTGACTCAGATCTTGCCAGGGGCTAATGATCTAAATGATTATTTTATTAATGTAAGCAAAAATGTTACCTCTAGTATCTCGCCAAGTTTGGACCCTCTTTCGTTTCTCCCTCCTTCAAAAAATTTAGCTGATAGCTTTTTCTTAAGTCCCGTTAGCAACACTGAACTATTGAAGGTAATACATAATATCAAAAGTAAATCTTCGTGTAGCACTGATGGCCTATCAATTAGAATATTCCTGAACTTGCCACTCCCAGTCATAGAGGCCCTTACAACATTAATAAATGAGTCCTTTATAAAAGGTGTATTCCCTGATTGCCTTAAAACAGCTATAATTATTCCACTTCATAAAGGCGGCGAAAAAACTAACTCTTGCAATTATCGCCCAATTGCACTACTACCAGTGCTATCAAAAATCATCGAAAGGCTACTGAAGAACCGTCTTATGCCATTTCTCCTGAAACATCAGATAATATCCCCGGAGCAGTTCGGATTTCTACCCAACAAGTGCACCAGTGACGCCATGTTCACGTTGCTTAGAGGCGTCTACTCATCTCTCAATAACAACCACCCAACTGCCTCAGTTTTTTGTGACTATGCGAAAGCCTTTGATTGTGTTAGTCATGAAATTCTGATAAACAAACTACATTTTTATGGAATTCGTGGTACTTCTTTAAATTGGTTCAAATCTTATCTTGGAAAAAGGCAACAACTTGTAAGGGCTAATGGTTCCGATTCTGATTGTAAGTTGATTACAAGTGGAGTTCCTCAAGGTTCAGTCTTGGGACCTATTCTTTTTTTGTTATACATTAATGATATCACGAACCTTAAAATTAATGGAAGAATCTCCCTTTTTGCTGATGACACAAGCATAACATGGAGTGATTTTGATACAACGTCTTTACACTCTAGTATCTCCAAAGACTTGGTTATAATTAAGGCTTGGTCCGATTCCAATATGCTTTGTTTTAACGTCGATAAAACGGTGGCGTTATCTTATAAGGGAACTTTACAACCACTTCAGGTACATAACAGCAATATTGAATACGTAGAGTCGGTTAAATTCCTGGGTTTAAATATAAATAGCAACCTAAAATGGTCTAATCATATTGACACCTTAACTAAAAAACTTTCTACCGCCTGCTTCGCCATTCGATCAGTTTCAAAAGAACTAGACGTTCCTTCTGCCAGACTTACTTATTTCTCTTTATTTGAATCCCACCTCCGCTATGGCCTTCCCTTTTGGGGCTGCTGTACCACCGAGCAATTTCGTAGTATTTTTATGCTTCAAAAGAGAGCCATTCGTTATTTGTTTGGTCTAAATAATAGAGCTCACTGCCAATACTATTTCAAAAAACATGAAATATTAACACTTCCTGCATTATTTATTTTGGAAACGGTATGTTTGCTGAGAAAACATATAAACACCCTCCCAGAAAGGCCACAACATGTATACCCTACCAGAAACTCTAGGCATGATATTTATCTTCCCATTCCTTCCACAGAATTAATAAAAAAATCAATTATTTACAACGCCATAAAACTTTACAACAATCTGCCAGTACATTTAAAATCTATCCCTATGCTTGCACAATTTCGAAAAAACACCAAAGCATACCTCATTGAGAGACCATTTTACAGCGTTAATGATTTTTTTTTCAGTGAGTAAGTCTCTTTAAATTGTCACTAAACTCGCTTGTTTACTTAAATCTTTTGTGAGTCATGTCCTAACTCATAGCATAGAATTTTGTAAATCATTATATAGGGAAAAGAACTGTCGAACATTCACTTAAAACTTAATTATTTTTGTTAGGTATTGGATTAAAAACAATTTAATTCTTTTTGTATACTACATTCTACACTAGTTCAATATACCTTCTGTTTAACATCACAATTATTTGTATAACTATAATAACATAGAGTTTAAGGTCGCATAGTTGCAATTTTGATTTCAATGTCATCGAAATTATTCACCTCGTACATGTGTGTTTGTTTACTTTTATAAGGTTATCATGATTCATTTACTGTTTGCAATGTTATGCTATATTTTAACGTGTGTTTTACGATTTGGTAAATTGATAATTTACATTTTTAAAAAAAAAAGCACTGACCTGTCGAAATTATTTTCGATTAATGTTTTGATATGTCTTATTTTTAGGTATATTTTGCTTTGTCCATAAAATTGTAGAATTTTTCTGCGGCAATAAAGCATACTTTTGTTTGTTTGTTTGTTTGTTTGTATCTTGCAAAGTACAGCTTCGTGATCGGAAAGCCCTGCATTAATTTTACTACACTTAATCATATTCTTGTCAAAGTTAATACATATACAGTCTATTATTGTTGCTGAGTGAGCTGAGGTTCTGGTTGGAACATTTATATGCATTTCTAAATTAAAGGAGGATAACAAATTACCTATCAGTTGAGTGTGTATGGAATTTACCAGAAAGTACATGTTAAAATCTTCTGCCAGAAACACGTAAGCGCTAATTGGCAACATTGATAGAATATTTTCCAGCCTATTAAAAAAACTATTAATATTGACCAAAGGAGATCTGTACACACACAAAATATAAAGACTAAAATGGGAACAAAAGGCAATACAAAATTAAAATATTGTTTTTTCCAGTAAAAAGTCAAATTCATGAACCTTTGTAAAAAAATATCATTTAAGGAAGGATTAGTTAATACGAATCGTTGTTCCACCATGTACATATTGTATACGACAAAATTCAGCAATAAGAACATTATCGACAACAAATAACGGTTCATCTACCTCTAGCCAATGTTCCGTCAAAAGGACTAAACTAGGGAAATTCAAACTATTTAACAAAATGGCTAATTCATCAACTCAAACACATTGGCATTGTTTAATATAACTTAATTTTATTTAGATATGCTGCTCAGTGAGGCCTGGTATAAGGCACCTTCATGTTGTTTACTCCACCGCTTTTAGCTGAATCAAAATATTTCATTGGATAAGGCTTTTTCTTATCTTTTAGACGTTTTTAAAGATAAACAAAATTTTTATTATTCAAAAAAAATGAAAGCGTTTTCGAATTATTTTATGAAACACGGCAGTCATACACTACCATGCATAGATCAAACGGGCTTGCCTTAAAATTTAATTTATTTTCTATTAAGTAGAACTCGATGAGATCTTTAATAAACGTGCTATTGAATTTGGCTGTAAAATAATATTAAGCGAGGTATGTGACAAAAAAAGATTTTTAAAAGGAACCTAGGAAATTTTTCGAAAGACCTCAAGTAGTTATAAAGGAAATTTTATTTCGTGCCCCTCTTCGTTCTTTTATGAAAAGAACTTGAAAACTTTGTAACTATTTTTTTCAAAACGTGAGTTATCAAAATCCCAGTTTTAAGTAGAACGATTCATTTAAATTATGTCTTATTTAACGAAACTTCGACATTTTCTAATAGCTTATTACCCAATGAAATCATTTTCGTGCCTGCTACAGCTTCATGTCGTTTTATAAACCAAGTCTGTATTCGCGAATAGCGTAAATTTTGTCGCAAAGGTAGAGAAGATCTATATCAATTTGGTTTATATATGTATGAGGCAACGAAAAAATAGAAATCACCAGATTTGCCTTAAAAAAGTTGCCAGATTTCTAAGAAAATCACCAGATGTAGTAACTGCAGACGGATGATAAATCAACTTTGAATAAAAATATAATTAACAAATCTTGTTAAAAGTTGAAAATTTTATTATAAAATGGCACAAACTAGAACAAAAAACAAACATTGTTAATAAAATAAATTTTTTCAATTTATACAAGGTTTACAAAAAAAATATACTATAACTATTACCTTGGTATATTTACTTAACAAGATCAAATTCAAATTCAAAATTCAAAAAGTACTTTATTAGTCAAAAAAATAAAATTGTTGACAAAGCATATAGTAGGTACATATATATTTTATTAGGCAACACCCTTACTAGTATAATATTTGAATCAAATGACAAAAAACAGATGGTAGCAACAGTTATAAAATTAAAACAAACAAACAGCAATACAAAAACCGATATATAAAACAAATAAAGGATATAAAAAATATACATAGCATACAAAATCATAATAAAATAGCACAAAAAATTAACATTCTCGATTGAATTCATTCAGATTATAGTATGCTTTAATGCAAAGTAATCCTTTAAGTCCCCGACAAAAAGTTTATTTGAGAATTAACCGTTTTGAGACTAGTTGGTAAATGATTAAAAATCTTTCGACCCTCATAAATCAATGACCTTTTTACAAGGGTACCCTTTGGCAATGGCAGAGGCAAATTGAGAGCATGACGCATCTCATGTCGGAGAGTGGGACCCTGGAGCCCAACACGGTTTTTAAATATCAAGGATGATGTCTCCAAGATAAAGACAGACGTGAGAGCTAAAATTTTCTGCGCCATAAGGTGCCGTCTACAAGATTCTCTCTGACAAATACTGACAATCAGACCCAGCTCTTCTTTAACTGCTCTCACAGCAAAACATCCTGATGAGAGTTTCTTGCTCAAAGTTAAGATGTGCTCCCCAAAATGCAACTTACCATCAATAAGAATGCCAGAAAATTTAGTTACAAACATATCCGGAAGCGGATCCCCACCCAAAACTAATCCTTCCACATCACACTTGAACCCAACAATATGAGTTTTACTCAAGTTCAGACAAAGGCGGTTGGAGTTAAACCACTCTTTAATGATTTTCAGGTCACTTACAATGGTCTGCCTTAGATGCATAAACTCCCTGTCTTGTCACAATATAGACGTGTCGTCAGCGAAAAGGGTGAAACGCCAGAGATGTTTAGGGTAACAAGGTCATTAATATAGAGTAGAAACAAAATAGGTCCTAAAACTGAGCCTTGTGGAACTCCGCGGTTATTTTGTATAGCAGAGGACTTTATTCCTATGTGCACCACAGACTGAGAACGACCCTCAAGACAGGATCTAAACCAGGAGTGAGCCACGCCTCGGAATCCATATCTCTCGAGCTTAGACAGCAGTATTCCATGACCCACGCAATCAAAATCCTTGGATAGATCACAAAACACCGCCGCCGATGCGCTGCCTCGATTCACCCCGAAATAGACCCTCTCAAGAAAGCTGTAGATGGCATCATGAGTTCCTTTCGCCGGCTGAAATCCAAATTGTTTAACAGTTCTAAAGTTAAATGACTGAAGTTAGTTCCAGACTCTTCTTTTGACAAGCTTTTCGATTATTTAGATAAAGTAGGCAATAATGAGATTGGGCGGAAGTTAGATGGCTCCTCCGAGTCACCTCCCTTGAATAAGGGGATTACTAATGCATGACTTTAAGCAAGCTAGAAATGTGCCCTGCGACCAAGACTCAGAAGTACCTCAGAGAGATTTGATCGGCCCCACTAGATTTTTTATTTTTTATTTCAGAAATCACCTCTCTAATTTTATGCCTGTCTGATTGGAAAAAACAAATAGAGCCTGAGTTAGGAACATTTTTAAGATAAGATAGTGGGCTAGAGTTAGATGTTACATTTTTTATTACAGCATTCGCTATATTACAAAAGAATATATTAAGATGCCCCGGATCAATGTCATAGTTGCCACGACTTACGGATCAGTTACAGAAAAAAAAAAGTTAAAATTGGTGGATATCAACGCACGTGCTATGTAATAAACTACCAGACAGTGTGGTTGTTTCCTCAACTAATCAAAGCCTTTCTATGCAAGCACTGCTATGTGGGAAAGCTAATAACCTTGTAATTCTGTAAAAACTTGATGCTCACCATTCCTTTTTGTACAACAGTCTTGTCTCCAAAATTCCATCATTTCTAGAGAAATGCCAAATATATACAAACATTTTAATAATCTACATTGCCTATCTAATTCACTGGTATCAATGTCCATATTTGAAAACATAGCGGCCAAAGAGCCAATGTTAGCATTAAGGGGAACATGAACGGGATTAATTAAATGTACGTGCAATCAACTATGTTGAACTGCAAGTCAACAACTAAAAATGTCGAAATATTTTGAAAGGGAGTGCCTCCTAAATTTTAATAATAAGTGCTGTTTAAATTTGTCATAATGTTCTATGTGTTTTAACTGAATATTTTATCTGTTCAATATCCATTAGGTTATGTAAACATATTTTAGCTTCAACTAATAAACGAAAAAGCCTTAAATTCAAAGGTGTAACTTTAAATCGTTTGAAAAACAAATTTCCAAAAGTAAATTACCCAGATGCAACAATTCAATGCTATTAAGTAATTTTCCGGTTGCGTGCAACCATTCTTAGATTTGCAGTTTAGAAGGCGTGCCAAATAACGGCATTGTGTCATTGAGAACGTTGTATGGGGTGTTTCGGCAATTTCTTTACAAAAAGCCATCAATCATCGCGAACGAAAGCTTTCACGAGCTTTGTGTTCATGAAACCTTAATTTAAAAGTTAATGTTTCATATTTTCGCGAAGTTTTGACAGTGAATAAAAGTGCTTATCTATCAGAGTTGATGCAGTATAAGTTAAAAAAAGAATTAATTAAATATTTGGTATTACTTGTAGGTAACTAATTTAAAAAAAACGCATTTCATAACAGATACAATAATAATTATTTTAAAAGTACAGCTATCAGGACTTCTGTCAATTGAAAAATCATAATTTTGGAGACTGGGCTATGTAAAAGTGGAGTTATTATCGATGGCTTCACCTTAGTTTGGCGAGGAACTTTCAGGGTTTTTTAATGCACAAATAAATAAGAACACTCACTGAGCCCAATTAGACATAAGTAAGCTTTTATTTTACGGAATGCTAAAGTTACGGAAAAGCCTTAAATACACTGTAGCATGTTTAAAAAAAAAGGTATTTTCAGTAAACCGATTACAGATAAGCGTGGGGATAATTCGTTGAAATGCTTGAATTTTGTATGCCTTAGATTTAATAATCTTTAGAAGTCGCTCTACTTTTCGACGTCATCCATCGCTATCAATTCTTCGTAGTTATGACACACCATAACTATCAAGTGTGCGTCGGAACAAGTATGTAGACGTCGTCCTGTCGACCATTAAAAATAAGTTTGTTGTCAAATGCAGTTGTCAGATTTCTAATTTCTTCGATTTTTAAAATGTTTAATCAAATTGAAAAAGCATTTTTAGTAATCACATATGCAGAAACGAAATCAATAACAATATCCAGACACAGATTTCGTACAGCACACCAAAAAATCTCCCATCCAGAAAGTCGATTTTGTTATGGGTGCAACGGTTTAGAAATACAGGCTCTTTGGAGGGAATCAAGCAACGCGAAGTGACAATCGAGCAGACGTGCTGCTGAACGAAGTCTTAGCTGTAAGGGAAATTTTAAGTAATAATAATTATAAAATATTTATTCGTAAAATTTCCAGTAGTAAAAGTAGAGCGACTTTTAAAGATAATTAAATTAGGGAAATACATAATTCAAACATTGAAATTCGAATCAAATTTGAAAGTACGGTCCTCTTTTCTTTATGGAAAATACCGTCTTTACAGCTAACTACACCGATATGTTAGAACTTTTCTTGAACTTGAAGTGTCCCATTTAAAATAAAACAGTAATTTAGTCCCAAAAAATAGGTAGGTATTTCTTCGCGATCCTAGGATAAATGGGAAGTTTTGGCAATATTGACAAGAAAAAACTCGGGGCAAATCTAAGCCATTCGGTGAAAACCGCATTTCGATATCATTTTTCGTTTTCGAGCCATTAAGTTGCGAAATATGTTCCGTGGGACATCCCTGTATACTGCAAGATTGTTAACTTGTTTCGATGGTTTATTGTTTGATTTTGTTCACATTTTCGTTCACAATCGTAAAAAAATTACCCTGCTAGTTTCTTGCAGATCATTGCGTTTCTGTTTTTAGGTCCAGGTTATTGTAAGTAGTGGAATTCTGTACGAGTTAATTTGCCGATTTTTATATTTGCATATACAGTGAGCGGCAAAGATTTTGCAACAAATGGGATTTTTTTTATTATTGATTTCTCAGAAAATTGTATATTCTTGCTGGTGCTTAAAGAAAACTTTCAACAAATCTCAGGTCAAATGAACAGGGTATTCGAAAAATTTAAAAATTAGACTTCAAGAATCGTAAAATTTTAAAAAATAAAAAATTCCCTACAGCGGAGTTATAGGGCACAAAAACTGAAGAAAATTCGTTGTACTCTAAAATCGAAAAATGCCTACTTTTTTAATATTTGAGCCTAATTTTCTGTTTAACTAAACTAGATATAAAAAAACTTTACTTAAAATTTGTATATAACTTTCTGTGCCTTATAACTCTGCTGTAGTGAATTTTTTATTTTTTTAAATTTTACGAATCTTGCAGTCTAATTTTTAAAGTCTTTGAACACCCTGTACATCCGACCTGAGATTTAACGCAGTCAAAATTAGTTTTTCTCTAATCACCAACTTTCATCAAGAATAAAATTTTCTAAAAAATCAATAATAAAAAAAATCACATTGGTTGCAAACTCTTTGCCGGTCAATTTGGTAATTGGTTGTTGGTTTCGTGCCTTCCTTGTAGGCGTATTTCAATGCGTACAATGTATGCCGGAATATATTTATTAAAATTAATTTGAATTTTATTTATAACCGACTTCAAAAAAGGAGGAGATTCTCAATTCGACCTGTATGTATTTTTTTTATATTAGTTCGCGCATATTGTCTAAACGGCTTGGCCGATTTTAATGAATCAAACGCCAAATTGTAGAGGACGTTTCTCTGGTGGACCCATAGATTTTGATTTGAAATCCGTTCATCCGTTTTTTTGTAATAATAATATAAAAAAACACAGATAAAAGGGCAACAAAGACAACAAGTTTTATAACTAAATTTACATTTTTTAAAATACCCTTTTCAAATTAAAGCATTGAAGTGTGTAATAGACATACAACCCCATTTCCTAAAAGGAATCTCTATTGCTATCACGTTATGTAATTTTATGTGTAACCATGAAAATGTGCAACCTCAAAATCTAATGTTTTACTTGACATTTTCATTTTCATAAACAACAATTTAGATGAAATCTTCAGGGGACATTCAGGATATTGCCGCAGTGGTCCCACAGCAAGAATATTAAAAAAAAGAGTTAAAAATGGCGAAATGGCGTTAATTTTTTTTGAGCCAAGATATATTTCGTCTCGATTCTACAGGCGTTCACCATTATATCAGGGAAAAAATATTATGCATTGAATGATAACTTGTTAAACCTGATTTTTACAATCAAACTTGTATTGATAAAACTAAAAAGGATAAAATAAAAAAAAATATACCTCTTTGGAAGGAAAAAGACATTCACCCCTACGCAGACTTTAGAATACCGGCGTCTATGAGCATATATAGACATTGTTTCTGGGAAGGGGAGAAGTGGAACTTTTAAAGGTAATTAATATGAATAATATGGACAACTAAAAAAAAGTTTTTACTTTATTTTAGTTATAAGTAAGACTGGCTCGAGGGCGACCCACTATTGGACTATTATAGGCCGTGAAAAAAATATTTTTGTTGGAAATATAAATAATAATTAGTGGATAACTGATATCTGAGCGATACCATACATGAACAGAAAGATAAAGCAACGAAAATAGGTAGACGTGTTTTGGGGCTTTAGAGTTTAAAAAATAACGAAGGGTCACTTTTTTATATTACATTTTTTTATAGATCAAAAGGCAGATTTAGACTATGGGTTTTCAAGAAGTTAATGTTGAAAAACACGAAAAGAAAAATTTAATATAACCAAAACAACAAAAAATATTTTAAAAAGATTTCTAAATGCCATATTCGGTGCACTAGTATATCCTTTTCAAAAACAATTTAAAATTTTTTATTTTATTGTAACAAATGCCAGTTATTACTTATTTTCAAAAAGCTAGAATTTTGACTGACCTTTCAACTAAAAAAAAACTAATGTGACCTAAAAAATGTGGTTTTTCGATAAGCGAAAATGAACCGAACTTCACCTAGTGCATAAGATTTACTACGACTTTCATGATGCTTATGGATTCAGTAAAGCAGAAGTGGAAGCCGATCTCGCTGCCTACAGATCATATCTAACTTCGCAGATAACGATCCATCTTCGAAGGACCAGAGAATGCCACAAAAACTACTTTTCCAGCAATTCCGCGAAGCATAACATAACGTGTCCTGAGGAACTAGTTTCCTCAAAACTTCTTGTTGTTACGGATCTTATTGTTAATATGGTTCTAATTAATGTCGCTTCTCTAAGAAATAAAACTGACGAGTTGTACCTATTTCTAGAAGAATTGGAGTTCAACCAACTTGTTGCAATTACTGAGCACTGGCTGAATCTAAACGAACTCTTTTATGTGGAGAGATATTCCACAATAGCTAGATATGACAGAAATAACTTAGCTCTTGGAGGAACACTGATTCTTTCTCTAAATGGGGATTTCGCCTCCGTAAACTAAATATGACCGAACACTGAAAACGACTGGAATTTTGAATTTCAAAATGTTAACTCAAATTTAAATAAAATTTCAAGTACTGTTAATAAGGCCTTCCCGCTTGAGACTATGAAACCTACGCGTCGTAAACCGTGGACCACGAAAGGACTACGCATTTCTGCTAAAAATATGCGTTCTCTCTTATATAAAAAAAAATCACCAACTCCATTCTTATTTTCGACTAAATCTCTAATTATAGAAGGATCTATATTAGACTAATCAAGTCAGCAAAAAATATATGCTATCAAAAACGTCCAACAAAGTCTAAAGACAAATCAAACCTTGTGACTCAGATCTTGCCAAGGCCAAATGACCTAAATGGTTGTTTTATTAATGTAAGCAAAAATGTTACCTCTGGTATCTCTCCAAGTTTGGACACTCTTTCGTTTCTCTTCCCATAAAAAAAATGTCGCTGATAGCTTTTTCTTAAGCCCTGTTAGCAGTATTGAATTATTAAAAGAAATAAATAACATCAGAAGCAAATCTTCGTGTAGCACTGATGGCCTATCAATTAAAATTTTCCTGAACCCGCCGCTCCCAGTCATAGAGACCCTTACAACACTAATAAATGAATACTTTATAAAAGGTATATTCCATGAATGCCTTAAAATATCTATAATTATTCATCCTCAAAAAGGGGGCGAAACTACTAGCTAGCTACTACCAGTGCTATCAAAAATAATTGAAAAGTTACTGAAAAATCGTCTTATGCTTTTTGCTGACGACACAAACATAATATGGATTGATTTTGATACCACGTCTTTACATACATACAATATTTCCAACGACCTTGTTATGATTAAGACTTGATCCGGTTCCAATCTGCTTTGCTTCAATGTGTCTAAAACGGTGGCCTTATCTTATAAAGGGATTTTAGAACCACTTCAGCTACTTAACAGTAGCATAAAATGCGTTGAGTCGGTTAAATTACTGTGTTTGAATATAAATAACAACCTAAAATAGTCTAAGCATATTGACACCTTAATTAAAAAACTTTCTACCACTTGCTTTGTCATTCGTTTAGTGTCAAATCAACTGGACGTGTCTTCTGCCAGACTTACTTATTTCTCTCTATTCGAATCCCATCTCCGCTATGGCCTTCCCTTTGGGGGCTGCTGTACCACCAAGCAATTTCTTAGTATTTTTAGGCTTTAAAAGAGAGCACTTCGCTATTTGTTTGATCTAAATAATAGAGCTCACTGCCAACACTATAAAAAAGCGTAAAATATTAACATTTACATGCATTATATATTTTAGAAACCGTCTGTTTGATGATAAAACATATAAACAATTTCCCGAAAAGGTCACAACACGTATATCCTACCAGAAACTCGCATATGACATATACCTTCTCATTCCTTCCACGGAATTAATAAAAAAAATAAATTATTTACAACGCTATAAAACTTTACAAACATCTTCCAGTACAATTAAATACTATCCCTATGTTTGCGCTCTTTCGAAAAAAAACCAAAGAGTACCTCATTGAAAAACCTTTTCACTGCGTTAATGACTTTTATAATGAAGTCACGTCAAAATGTTTTTTATTTGTTTGTTTACTTAAATCTTTTTGGGTGTCATGCTCCAGCTGCAAGCATAGAATTTGAAAATTATTTTATAGGGGAATGAACTGTCCGCTAAAATTAATTATTTTGTTACGTATTAGATTAAAGTGATACATTTTATTTTTTTTAATACACGTTCATTACTATATTAATTCAGTACATTTTTTCAACTTCACTTATTTTGTTTGAATAACGATGAACATACAAGAGTTCTAACCACACTACGCCACGACTTGTTACGTTCTGGAGGCGCGTTTCGCTAACCAAGTTAGCATCATCTGCAGATGATGATAAACTAAAGTAACTTATCCCAACCGAGACTATTTATAGGTAAATGTGGTCACACTTGGTTTCGCCCGACTTAAAACTGTATCTAATAATAGATTATTGAATGCATTTGAGAGTATAGAAATAGTTAAATGTGGTAAGAAAGCTCTAAATAAAGACAGAGGCCCTATTCCCTATAGTTCCCTCTATTGTTTACTTGACAACGGTGCAGTCGGGCGCAACCAAGTGTGATCACATTTACCTATAAATAGTCTCGGTTAGGATAAGTTATTTTAGTTTATATCATCTGCTGATGATGCTAACTTGGTTAGCGAAACGCGCGTCGAGAACGTAAAAAGTTGTGGTGTAGTGTGGTTAGAACTCTTGTATTTTGGTCTATCTTCCACCACAGGTTCCAGTGTTAGGAGTTGAGTAACGATAACAAAATAAAGTGTAAGGACGCGTAATTTTAATTTCAATGTCACCGAAATTATTCACCTCACACATGTATTGTTTATTTCCTTATTATTAAGGTCACCTAGATTCGTTAACCGCTTTACGGCAATGTTATGTCCTAACGAATGTTTCTTTTTTGGTGATGGTTTTATACCTATCATTACTTGGTATATTTACAATTTATGTATTTGCATTGACCTATCGAAAAATTTTTTTGATTTTTTTTCGATTAATATTTCGTTTTTTCATTGTTTTGTTTTTATTTAATGTAAATTTTGCTTTGTCCATAAAATTGTAACTATTTTCCTGCGGCAATAAAGCGTACTTTTATTTTGTTTGTTTAGTGTATACCAGATGTTACAAGTTCGTTTCGAAGGATAGAGCTACTCGGTTGTTTATAAACTAGAAACCTAGAAGTTGCACAGCTTGAATAGTTTTTGTAACACTTAAGGTGTAAGTATATTAAAAAAAGTTGCAGTCACAACAGTAACTGCAGTAACAATCCGAGCACATTTTCGCCACAGATTCTAGGGCCGTGACTTACTTTTAGTAAATTTCATTATCCTTTAACTGCTTTTTCAAGGTATCATTGTAATTTTTAATTTCCTAATATTGAAAAATAGATAAAAAGTCCTAGTGGACAGAATATGCATCTGGAATAATTTTAAAATACCTGTAGCGATTTTAGGGGACTATATTTTTTATTTATGTATTAGTGTTGTAAATAGTGTTGCATATAGAATAATCATTGTTACGTCTAATTTTAATTAACATAAAACTATAAAATTACAATAATCCTAAAGTTAAAGTCCCAACAATATCTCATGCTAAAACCCAACTGCATTATCGATATGAATGGTAAACCGAAATTCAGAATCGAAAATAACCCCCAGATGATTCACCATGTTGACCCGTTCCATTTCTATGCCATTAATCGCATATGTGTGTTGAATAGGACGTTTTTTTCTGCAAAAGAATATAATCTTACGTTTAATTATCACTTCATTTATCACCCTGTATATGGCAAACACAAAACATTGAAACCAAAACTGAAAACCTCTACAAAAAAAAAACTATACGCAGTTAAATCTTCGTAACAAACCCTTCGAGTGCGTGAATGTGTCTAAATTATAAGAGGCTTAGATATACTGAACCTTTAACTTTAAGAAGTATTAATTGCTATCTAATATAATGTAAAGTATATAGCGGATTTTGAAATCTTATATTAACTAGAAACAAAGAGACTATAAATAGAGACGTAAAAATAACCAGCACTTAAAGAAAGAAGTGAATAAATTTGTGTGTGGTTGCAGCCAAAAAATTGGCATCGATTGCTCTACATGGCACCGTTACAAACCTCATACTATGTCAATTCGCTTTTTCGTTCTTTGGCGTACTATTGGCTAATAATACCCATTTAATTCCTTAAAGAAAAATGTAGGTGTGTTTGTACGTATGGCATAAATAAAATTACATCATTAACTTTTTTCAGGGCAAATTAAAACCTTAAATACATTTGGCGACAGAAGCGCAAAGACAAAATCATTTTAAGACGTTTTTTTTTTAATAAAAATTGCATGTTGGAAACTGCTTGTTTTAAACTCTCTAGCGTTTTAACGTCGAATTGAATAAATCATTTTTTATTATTGCAAGCTTTGAAAGAGCATGTTTAAACTAGAAAATAAGCAAAACAGTAGAAACATCTGATGCCTCTTTCATTTGTAAAAAAAATACGAAATTCGCTAACATTATCTTCCCTTTACTGTCTTGGAATGCTAAACTTATTTAAGCTCAAATTTAAATGCGTATACAAAACCACAGCAGGACGCATCGATATAATGTCAGAATTATAAACACGAATATCTGCGGCTTAGCTGATTCCGTAACACAACATCTAAATCAAACTATACATATGATTATTGTGATACTGTTTATATGTATATATATATATATATATATATATATATATATATATATATATATATATATATATATATTCGTTTGTTTCATAAAACCAAGGTGTCAACAAATTTTGTGATTAATGTCAAATAAGATTTACTGCTAATTTGTTAAAATTGAAAACTTAAAGGGCTGTGTACACGTGCTGAAATAATAAAACCAGAAAGTGTGTAACGTGTGTAATATCCAAATCAATAATCATAGCAGAGCGCTTTCGACTAACTAGTTATAGCAGAATAGCAGAAATACATAATTTCTGCAGGTGCAAAACGGCCTACAAGAAGAATTGCTTTCGATTATGTCACAGGGTACCCTCCTGCGATCATGATTTCTGGGCCTTTACACTCATCAGGCAGGCTTGTACCCAGGGAGATCTGAAATAACAGATTGCTCGATATGACAAAATCGAAAACGAAACGTCTATCATACTGGAACAGTACTACATGCTAAGTATAACACTTAGCGCCACTTATTGGAGCTCCGGTGGTTTCCGGCTGCGAACCCATAGGAATTTGGCAAAGTATGCACTAGCACCATCATGCGGAGGGTAGATACTAAAATCAATAAAAATGCGCTTTCACACACCTTTATGATCGCAGGAGGGTACCCTGTGACATAATCGAAAGCAATTCTTCTTGTAGGCCGTTTTGCACCTGCAGAAATTAGGTATTTTTGCAATTTTACATATATCTTTTCCGGCCAAGAACTTTTCATAAAGGTGTGTGAAAGCGCATTTTTATTGATTTTAGTATCTACTCTCCGCATGATGGTGCTACTGCATACTTTGCCAAATTCCTATGGGTTCGCAGCCGGAAACCACCGGAGCCCCAATAGGTGGCGCTAAGTGTTATACTTAGCATGTAGTACTGTTCCAGTATGATAGACATTTCATTTTCGATTTTGTCATATCGAACAATCTGTTATTTCAGATCTCCCTGGGTAGAAGCCTGCCTGATGAGGGTAAAGGCCCAGAAATCATAATCGAAAGCAATTCTTCTTGTAGGCCATCTTGCACCTGCAGAAATTATGTATTTCTGCTATTCTACATATATCTTTTCCGGCCAAGAACTTTTGATAAAGGTGTGTGAAAGCGCATTTTTATTGATTTTAGTATCTACTCTCCGCATGATGATATATATATATATATATATATATATATATATAGCTGCTAATCAATGTTACTTTTTACTACATGTAATAAAATCAAAACAAACGCTAACGGACACCAAAATTACACGGATAATTTGTTACAAGATATTTAATATGACGACAAATCACATAAAGAAGAAATACAAACACTCTGTGGTTGCAAGATGTAAAAATACTAGTTTAAATACGACAGAAAAAGAATTCAATTACTTAGCCAATACTTACAACACGCCAAGGAAGGTTTAGCAACAAGGTGAGAATCATTTAATTCAAGTTTTTCTTAAACTAATTGCTTTATTAATTTATAATAAATACTTATTGAACCATAGAGCACCTAAAACCACATAATATAAAAAAAAATATTTATAAAATAAAATTTAAATTATCAAGTAATGGTGTTATGTACACAACTGATATTAATGATAGGGAATGTTTGTATGTAATTTATACCCCAAATTTGTCAGAAATTATAAAGCGTATGTTTTATCTGGGCTCAGGTTTTTACTTTCAACTAAATATTACATTACCATTATGACATTTACATTGCGCAAATTGAAAAGAGTCTCAATTTAATTAAGTTCCCACATAGTTTCAACAAAAATCTAGTTAATTTAATCTTTATTACTCTAATTACCAGGCTGTTAACTAAGGCAACTAGAGTGATGTTTTCCTACCTCACACACGAACAATTTTACTTCAATATATATAAAGAATAAATACAGGGTGTTCTCGTATATTTTGACACCCCCACTTACAGAGTTTATTATACCAGATAGAAGAAAATATTAAATATAAAAGTTGTTTGGTTTTAGCTGAAAGAATCTATAAACAAAAAACAATTGGAAAGGAAAAAATGAGCATCTACTTTGTTATTTTAAATCGAACAGTCTTTAGGATATTATTTCAATAAATAAGCATTTTCTTGTAGATTATATAAATACCAGGTTTGATACCCTTATTTCTAAACACAACCGAAAAAGTTGACAAAAACCCTACTAAAAAGTGTATTCCTTTCTAATGACTTTGTTTATTTATTTTTTCTTTGCCTCTTATAGTAGAGTTTTTGTCAAATATCTCGGTTGTCTTTACATATAAAGGTATCAAACCTAGTTTTTCTATAACCAGCAAAAGGACACCCATTTCTTGAAATAATGTTATATCGTATATACGTACATAGGACAGTCAGGACGAAAGATCTCAACCAGGGTCCAAGAGCACGTTCATTTAGTCAACAGACATAAAAATACAAATATCACAGAGACAAAATCAGCTTTCGCTAACCATCTTCTATCTACAGGCCACCGATTTTCTACATCGGATGACGTAACAGTTATTCATGAATGTCAGAAGGGAAAAAAATTGGACCTTTTGGGGATGATGGAAATAACCAAAGCTAAAAGGAGCCCTGTTTTATGTTGCGTGAATGATATATTTAATTTTGAACCGAACCTCATCTTTAATAATTTACCTAACAACAAAAAACCCAAAACGAAATATTGTTATAGTCACGAATAGCAGTAAATCTATTATTCTTGCCTCTCACCCAGAAGATACGGGTTCAAATCTCACCACTGCTATACCTCTTTTTTGAATTTTTCATTATTGTATTACTACCTTATTTATTTATAATTTAAGCATAAGGAGTTTTTATACATACATTTGACCACATTTCGTTTCAACCTCTTTCAGTATCCGTCGAACGATGTAATGTGATTGTTTGTTTACTGTTTTAACGTTGTATGTGTGACGCGTTGTTTTATTTCAAAGGTACTATTTATTTATTTAATTTAAAAGCTTTTAGTTAATAATTAGGATATATTTTTTCTGATAGGTCTGATGATGCCCGACCGGGCGAAACACGTGTAACCAGTTTTATTCTATTATAAACTTTGACTGAGACCGAGACTTAGCGTTTGTTTATTGTTTAATTTATACCGGGTGTTCCGTTTAAACTAACAAAGTCAATGCTCAATTTTCTACTTTCCAATTGTTTTTTGTTTATTTTGTTGACAGATTCTGATGATTCAGGTAAAACCAAATTACTTTTATATTCAACATTTTCTTCTATTTTGAATAATAAAATCTGTAAGTGGGTGTGAAATTATACGTCAATATCCTTTACATACAACTTTGTTAACAAACAGTTTTGTTTTATATCTTGACATTTTATTATGAAACTTATTACTCATCAAGTTGTTTTTGTTAGAAATTATTTTTCCTGCTATGCCTTATTACCAAATGTTGCTGTGACATTACATCTTTTCTTTTAACTGTATCGCAAAAGATAACATATTTTTGCTTAGAAAATATATTCTCACAAGAAACTAAATATCTATTATCTATTTATTTATAATTTGTTAGTTTATAAAAATAAAATAGATAGTTTAATTTGGGGGAGATCTCTCCACAATTCTGTAAGGGTAAATCTTAATCAAGATAAATACGAAAAGTTTGAAGTCACTGACAGTCATCAATCTGTAAACGAAGCCTCGGTTTAATTTCCATTCCTTTCTGCCCCTTTTGCCCAGAAACTTTTATTCTCGACTTATATCAAACTTTTGATTTCATTTTTAGACTGATGAGTTGCTGAATTTTCTAACAGTTTTTGAAAGTACATAAAATTTATATTATCATTTTCATGAAAACTAAGATTGTATCCTTTAAACGTTTAAGTATTTTTATTTCTATCTACATTTAACTCTGTAAATGAATCAGTTGCGTATGTACATATAAATAGTATAAACTAAGGACTTTTTTTAGGAATTGGAGTGTAAAACACGCCCAGAGCCAATTTTATCTACAGCTCAAATAAAGAGTGTAATTTTTTTTTGTTCATATTATTTAGGTTCAATTAGGTAAAGAGCAAAAACTGTAGATCTCTTTTTTTGGTTGTTTCATAATCTCAGCACCCCCCAATTTCATTTTCACTCCACTGATATAGATGTAAATTATTTAAGACAACATTTTTACGTACTTAATTATTTTATATATTTGTACATTTCAAGTTTAAGTTTAAAAGTGATCTTTTTTCTTTTTGGTAGTGTTTAAATATATAATTATAAATAACCAGAGAATTGTTTACATGTTTCATACGTCTATAATTGTAGTTATTTTTAGAGATATTTTGTTTATGTTTTTAAATTGTTTTAGATACACTTACCTATAAGTTGCTACATATTTTTTTGTAAAAATCCTCAGGTAATATATTTTCTAAAACGCTGTTCCTCAGAATAGCCAAATAAACTCCTAACTGGATCTCTTATCTTCTAACTATTACATAACTTCCAACTTATTTCTTGAATATTTATTGTGAATAGAATATATATTAAGAAACAATGATAACATTTAATCTAATCAAACAAAATAAAAAAAAGTGATAGAAAAACTTAATTAAAATAAAATTAAAGTTTTGAAACTTACAGTGACAGTCGTCAACCTATCGATGGTATCCTACTTTAGTTTGGAGTTCTTCTAACCTATCTTGTACCGAAACTTTTGACATCCCCACACGTATTAAATAGAGCCGTATCTATCCATAGATAACCAACACCACTCACAAATTATAGAAAATCTTTTCATAACATCATGTTTGTTGCAAGAAACTTCTTAAGTCGCGCCAACCTACAGCGTTTCGCCAAATAATTTTCCTCTTAACTTGATGTCAATTGTATCTAACGAAATACATAATGAAAATACTCCCCAATCAATATCATAACTGTACATTTTATATACATTGCGTTTTTGATAAAAAGGTTTAAATTAATGTATTCTTGATTTGTTTAGTAAGTCACATTTTGTTGGTTATATTATGTTACGGTGTAAATATAATAATCCAAATTAGTTTAAAATCTAATTTCTACTTGTGATATTCTCTATCAAAAATATATGTACTCGATCAATAATTATCCACTAGAGGTTCTAAATAGTTTTAATGGTTTGGGTGTAATATTTAGTAAGGATTTAAGTTTTAATATGCACATACACAGTATTTTAGGCAGAACATCTAGAATGGTAGGTCTTATCCGTCGTGCTTGTTTTGAGATATGCGATATTAGAGCAATTAAATCTTTGTACAACTGTTTAGTGAAAAGTATCCTAGAATATAATCATCATTTACTATCCTAATCATAACTGTGGTAAACAACGACTAGAAAATCTCCAAAATTGGTTTGCAAAATTTCTATTATATAAATTATAATTTCCCTACAAAGATCTACCATATGATACTCGAATACAGTTGGCTGGAATCTAAAGTCTCCCGGAACGTAGAAACAACGCTTTGGCTTGTTTTTTGTTTAAATCAGTGAATGGACGTATTAACTGTAACAGTAGTCTGCCAAAAATATAGTTTCGTATCACGCAAAGTGCAACTAGATCTAGATAACCCTTTCAACATAAGTTTCATCGTACTAATTATGGTATGCTCTATTTTACTCAAAGGCTTGTAAGAATTTATAATGACAACTCTGGAACCATTGATTTATTTTGTCATTCTTTAGAAACATTCAAACAAAAAGTTCGTGAATTGTAAATTGTTAAGTAATATTTGGTGCTAATTAGTTTAAGGCATTGAACAATTTGGAGTTTATAAATCTGTATGTATTTAAAATTAATAAATAAAATATCAGTCGTGGAACAAAATTTCCTCGGAAAATTTGTGAAAAAAATTTTTACAGCCGATTTTTAAAATAAAATTCGTGCATGTCACCAGAAAAAATATTTCGAGTTGCTATGCACTCATGCTTTTATAGAAAAAATGATTGTAAAAAAAAATGTTTTCAAATTCTCGGACATTTTTTGCACACTATCTCTGTAGATGGGTATAAATATTTAAAACAAAACTATTACGTAATTATTAAGTTATTTTTGAACACAATTTTATCTAAAAAGAGATGTTTTTCTTTTTGTCAGTGTTTAAAGAACTATTAAAAAAAACGCATTGTATCAAAATTTTGATTCAATTATCAGACTGATGAGTTGCTGAATTGTCTAACAGTTTTTAAAAGTATGTAAAATTTATAATATTATTCTTTTCATTAAAACAGAGAATTTTTCCTCTAAACGTTTAAGTTTTTTTATCTCTATCTACGTTAAACTCTGTAGATGTAATCCTGTTTTTTATTAATGTTTAAATAACAATTAAAAAGCACAGAATAGTTTTCTTATTTCTAAGCATTTTGACCTATGGTTTTTGTTTTTTTATATATATAATTGTTATTTTAAAAATATTTTGTTTATGTTTTCTAAATTGATTTAGATATACTTGCCTATAAGTTGCTACTTATTTTTTTATAAAAATTCTCAGGTAATATAGAAATGATAGAAAAACTTAATTAAAATAAAAATAAAGTTTCAAAACTTACAGTAAGTGACAGTCGTCAACCTACCGTCCTGCTTTAGTTTGTAGCTCTTCTTACCTATCTTGTACCGAAACTTTCGTCATTCCCACACGAATTAAGTAAGTTAAGTATCCAAGGATAATCAACACCACTCTCAAATTACAGAAACTCTTCTCATAAGGAGCATCGAAGGAGGCGAAAGCGAAAAAACGCAAATCATGTTTGTTCCAAGAAATTTCTCAAGTCGCCTCAAACTACAGCGTTTCGTCAAATCATTTTCCTCTTAACTTGATGTCAATCGTATCTAACGAAATACATAATGAAAATGCTCTCAATTAATATCATAACTGTGGATTTTATATTAATTGCGTTGTTGATAAAAAGGTCTAAATTAATGTATTCTTGATTTCTTCAGTAAGTCACTTATTTTGTTGTTTATATTATATTATGGTGTAAATATAATAATCCAAATTATTTTAAAATTTAATTTCTACTTGTGATATTCTCTGTCAAAAATATACGTACTCGATCAATAATTGTCCACTAGAGGTTCTAGTTTTAATGGTGTGGGTGTAATATTTAGTAAGGATTTAAGTTATAATATGCACATAGACAATATTTTAGTCAGAGCATCTAGAATGGTAGGTTTTATCGGTCGTTCTTGTTTTAAGATATGTGATATTAGGGCAATTAAATCTTTGTACAGCTATTTAGTGAAAAGTATCATAGAATATAACAGCATCATTTACTATCCTAATTATAACTGTAGTAAAAACGACTAGAAAATCTCCAAAATTGGTTTGCAAAATCTCTATTATATAAATTATAATTTCCCTACAAAGACCTACCATATTATACTCGAATACACTTGGCTGGAATCTAAAGTCTCCCGCAACGTAGAAACAACGCTTTGGCTTGTTTTTTGTTTAAATTAGTGAATGGACATATTAACTGTAACAGTCGTCTGTCAAAAATATAGTTTCGTATCCCACAAAGGGTAACTAGATCTAAACAACCCTTTCCACATATGTTTCATCGTACTAATTATGGTATGCACTGTTTTAATCAAAGGCTTATAACAAATTATAATGACAACTCTGGAACCATTGATTTAGTTTGTCATTCTTTAGAAACATTCAAACAAAAGGTACTTAAATTGTAAACTGTTAAGTATTATTTAGTGCTTATTAGTTTAAGGCATTCTATAATTTGGAGTGTATAGCTCTGTATGTATTTAAAATGAATACATAAAATCATTTTCCTCTTAACTTAATGTCAATAGTATCTAACGAAATACATAATGAAAATACTCCCAATCAATATCATAACTGTCGATTTTATATTAATTGCGTTGTTAATAAAAAGGTTTAAATTAATGTATTCTTGATTTCTTTAGTAAGTCACTTATTTTGTTGGTTATATTATGTTATGGCGTAAATATAATAATCCAAATTAGCTTAAAATTTAATTTCTACTTGTGATATTCTCTGTCAAAAATATACGTACTCGATCAATAATTGTTTCAGGTTAAGTGATATTAGGGCAATTAAATCTTTGTACAACTGTTTAGTAAAAAGTATCATAGAATATAACAGCATCATTTACTATCCTAATTATAACTGTAGTAAACAACAACTAGAAAATTGTTTTGCAAAATTTCTATTATATAAATTATAATTTCCCTACAAAGACCTACCATATGATACTCGAATACAGTTTGCTGGAATTTAAAGTCTCCCGCAACGTAGAAACAACGCTTTAGCCTGTTTTTTGTTTAAATTAATGAATGGACATATTAACTGTAACAGTCGTCTGTCAAAAATATAGTTTCGTATCCCACAAAGGGCAACTAGATCTAGACAACCCTTTCAACATATGTTTCATCGTACTGATTATGGTATGCACTGTTTTAATCAAAGGCTTGTAACAAATTGTAATGACAACTCTGGACACATTGATTTAGTTTGTCATTCTTTAGAAACATTGAAACAAAAGGTTCTTAAATTATAAATTGTTAAGTAATATTTAGTGCCAATTAGTTTAAGGCATCGTATAATTTGGAGTTTATAGCTCTGTATGTATTTAAAATGAATGGATAAAATATAAATCGTGCAATAAAATTTCCTCAGAAAATTTGTGAAAAAAATTTTTAAAGCCAGAAAAAATATTTTCAGTTGATATGCACTCATGCTGTTATAGAAAAAATGATTGTCAAAAAAAATGTTTTCAAATTTTCGGACATTTTTTGCACACTATCTCTGTAGATGGATATACATATTTAAAACAAAACTATTACGTCATTATTAAGTTATTTTTGAACACAATTTTATCTAAAAAGAAATGTTTTTCTTTTTGTTAGTGTTTAAATAACTATAAAAAAACGCATTATATCAAAATTTTGATTCAACTATCAGTCTGATGAGTTGCTGAATTTTCTAACAGTTTTTAAAAGTATGTGAAATTTATATTATCATTTTCATTAAAACAGAGAATTTTTCCTCTAGACGTTTAAATGTTTTTATCTCTATCTACATTAAGCTCTGTAGATGTAATTTTTTTTGTTAGTGTTTAAATCACAATTAAAAAGCACATTTTGACCTATGGTTTTTGTTTTTTATGTATATAATTGTTATTTTTAAAAATATTTTGTTTATGTTTTCTAAATTGCTTTAGATATATACTTACCTGTAAGTTGCTACATATTTTTTTATAAAAATTCTCAGGTAATATATTTCCTAAAACGCTGTTATCTTCTCACTATTACATACATTTGTGAATAGAAAACATATTAAGAAAAAAAGATAAGAGATATAATCTAATCAAACAAAATAAAATAAAACGAAGTGATAGAAAAACTTAATTAAAATAAAAAAAAAAGTTTTAAAACTTACAGTAAGTGACAGTCGTCAACCTATCGATGATGTCCTGCTTTAGTTTGTAGCTCTTCTTACCCATCTTGAACCGAAACTTTCGACATTCTCACACGAATTCAATAAAACCGTATCTATCCATAGATAACCAACACCACTAACAATTATAAAAAATCATCTCATAAGGAGCATCGAAGGAGGCGGGAGCCAAAAAACGTCAATCATGTTTGTTGCAAGAAACTTTTCAAGTCGCTCCAAACTGCAGCCTTTCGCCAAAGCATTTTCCTCTTAACCTGATGTCAATTGTATCTAACGCAATACATAATGAAAATACTCCCAATCAATATCACAACTGTACATTTTATTTTAATTGCGTTTTTGATAAAAAGGTTTAAATTAATGTATTCTTGATTTGTTTAGTAAGTCACTTATTTTGTTGGTTGCATTATGTTATAATGTAAATAAAATAATCCAAATTAGTTTAAAATTTAGTTTCCACTCGTAATATTCTATATCAAGAAATATTGTCCACTAGAGGTTGTAAATAGTTTTATTGGTTTGAGTGTAATATTTATTAAGGATTTAAGTTTTAATATGCACATAGACAATATTTTAGTCAGAACATCTAGAATGTTAGGTTTTATCCGTCGTGTTTGTTTCAGAATATGTGATATTAGGGCAATTAAACCTTTGTACAACTGTTTATTAAGAAATATCCTAGAATATAACAGCATCATTTACTATCCTAATTATAACAGTGGTAAACACCGACTGAAAAATGCCCAAAATTGGTTTGCAAAATTTCTGTTATATAAATTACAATTTCCCTACAAAGACCTACCATATAATACTCGAAAACAATTAGCTGGAATCGAAAGTCTCCGCAAAAGGCAACTAGATCTAGACAACTCTTTAAACATAAGTTTCATCGTACTAAATATGGGATTCACTGTTTTACTCAAAGGCTTGTAAGAAATTATAATGACAACTCCGGAAACATCGATTTATTTTGTAATTCTTTTGATACATTCAAAAAAAGATTCGTAAATTGTAAATTGTTAAGTAGAATTTAGTTCTAGTTAGTTTAAGGCATTGTACAATTTAGAGTTTATAACTCTGTATGTATTTAAATGAATAAGTAGTATATATCCAACAAAATTTCCTGAGGAAATTTGGACAACCAATTTGTAACATAAAAGCATTCGTGCATATCACCAGAAAAAATATTTTCAGTTGATATGAGCCCATGCTTTTATTAAAAATTGATTGTCAAAAAAAACACATATTTTCGGAAATTTTTTTTACACTTGTGATATTTCTACTTATAATTATTTACTTTACGAAGTTTCTTATCCCATTAATCTCTATAGATGGATGTAAATATTGAAAACAAAATGTTTACGTAATTATTTTATATACTTCTACTTTTTTTTATTTTTGAACACAATTTTATCTAAAAAGAGATCTATTTCTTTTTGTTAGTGTTTCAAGAACTGTAAAAAATCACATAATAGTTTACTTATTTCTTAGTATTTTGACCTGTGGGTTTTGTTTATTTCTTTTCATCTATAATTATGTTTTTATTTAAAACAAATTTTTTTTTGGTCTTTTGAAATTACTTTAGATAAACTTAGTTATAAGTTGTTATAGAATTTTTTGTAAAATTCCTCAGGTAATGTAATGCCTAAAACGTTGTTCCGCAGAATAGCTAAGTAAACTCCTAACTTTATCTCTTATCTTCTAACTATTACATAACTTCCAACTTATTTCTTGAATAATTTTTGTCAATAGAACACATGAAAAAAATAATTAGATATAATCTAAACAAACAAAATAAAATAGAACTAAGTGATTAAAAAACTTAATTAAAATAATAATAAAAAGTTTTAAAACTTACAGTAAGTGACAGTCGTCAACCTATCGATGGTGTCCTGCTTTAGTTTGGAGTTCTTCTTACCCATCTTGTACCGAAACTTTTGTTCTCGAACTTTGGTAAAAGTTTTAATTCAACTTTCAGACAGCAAACTTTAAAAATTGAATTTGAACTTCCGTATTTCGACGCGACGCGACTGTTAGGCTGCCGATCGCGTGAAACTGGTGCGACAGAAAACTCCTTTTTCCATTTCCATGCGGAATAGAGAGCTATGGATACGCTTGCGCTTTCCACTAGGAAGTTTGTCTTAGGGAACGGTTTCTGGTATCTTAATGCGGAGTTTGAGTATCACACGAGGGGCTCTGGAGTGATATGACTATTTCCGACGTAGCCTTCGAGTTTTTTCGCTACGGAATCTTCGTGATAAAAGATAGCAGTCAAGACCAATAGTTTTTCTGAGCTAATACGATGATGGATGGAAAGATTTATCTGAAACGACAATTTTTAGTTTAATCTGTAAAATTCATTGTATGAACTCTTTTGCCAACCTGATGTTGATTAAAATGTTTCGGTGTCTATTTTTTGTCTTTTTGAACAAAGGGTATTGAGAGGTGTATCATTTTAAATACAAATAACTTCATCATCAGTCTTTGTTTTAAAGAAAACTCAAATAAGCCTTACTGCTCAAGGCACAAAATCTCATTTGACAGTATTTAAAGAAATACAATTTTAAAGACAGTATTTAAATAAATTTAAATCAAAGTTAATTGTCGTTGCCAGACTTTTAGAATAGTTATTTGCCTAACTAATGTGAGCTGCCTGAGCGCTTTTTGGATACATTTCTTTAAGAAACATATACTTTTAGTTAGTTTTGACAAAACACCCCACGACCCCACGTTTTCTGGCATTGAATTGTCAAAAGTACAATGAATATATCGTAACAAAATATTTTAAGTAAATTACATTATTTTGTACCATTGTAACACTCTAATTTTGTTATATAGTTTAATCTTAAGTTTAACATTTATCATGTACTCTCTTAATGTGTTAATTTTTAATAATTGATATTTGCGCTTTATTTAAATTATATATTATATTGGTTTTATAGTTTAGTTAGATTACCCATATCTCTAGGGTTGCCAAACCTCCCGATTTAGGCGGGAGACTCCCGATTTTTCGTCATGCCTCCCGCCGTAAAACTATACTCCCGCTCTTAAACAAAACTCCCGCCCACTCCCGCAAACTCCCGCTTTCCAACAATTTTGGCATTTAGCAGAAGGCAGAAGCAGATTCAGCTAGATGTACTAAAAGTACCTCTTCTTTTTCTTGCATTCTTTTTTTTTTTCCGGTTGCATTTGGATTTTTAATATTTAAGACTGGGATTTAAAAAAGCGCCTGAAGCTTGAAATGTACGCTGACAGGATTGACAAATGACATATCAAATATTAGATTGTTTAGATTTGGGATTCCCAGAAAGCAATCGTTATTATTATTATCCCCGAGTGATGTGTTCCAGGTATTTGTGAGCGTCTGTGTTTAATTTTTTTTTGCGAATAGTTTTGTGGTGAAAGGTGAAAATGTTTTCATCAGATAGTAGTACATCTGATGATATTGATTGGGTCGGCCAGTGCCAGAATGAGATTGATTGTGATGATGATGAAATTTCCCATAAAGCCATGACAGAGCCGAGCACTTCGACATCCCATCAAGAATTAGATTCCCCGCGGCCGCGCGTCAATGTTAAGAAGAGAAAATGGGAAGTTAAATTTAATAAAGAGTGGTGTAAAAAATATCCCAATATAATACAAGGGTCATCACTATCTCAGGCTAGATGCATACCTTGTGGTTCGCAATTTAGTATTAATCATGGTGGAGAGAATGATATCTCGAAACATATGAAAACTGACAAACATAAAAAAAACATTTTAGCAACTTCAAAAGTTCAGAAAATCGGTCATGTTTTTAAAAATGATTCTGTTAATGAACTGGCAACGATACATGCAGAATGTAGCTTCATTTTTCACAGTGTGAAGCACTCGCATAGCTACGCATCCACAGACTGCGGTGGAAAATTGTTTAAAACTATATTTTGTGACTCAAAAATAGCAAAAAAATATGGTTGCGGTAGAACAAAAGCCACGCAAATTATTACAACAGTCCTTGGGCCAGAGTCAAAAAATAGAATTTTGAAAGATCTAGTGAATAACAAGTCATTTTCGATTGCGACAGATGCCTCGAATAAAGGAGTTAGTTATTTCCTCTTATCGTGAGATATTTCAATAAAGAGTCGGGGGTTCACACAAAATTGCTAAGCTTTTATTCAAGTGATTCAGAAAAATCAACAGATATTGCTCAGAGTTTGATCAACCATTTAGACGAAGCTGGCCTAAATATTGCGAATGTGATTGCATATTGTGCAGATAACGCATCTGTTAATTTCGGAAAAAAACAGAGTGTGTTCACTGAGCTACGCAAGAGAAATGAAAGACTAATTCCTGTCGGTTGTGTTTGCCATATAATCCATAATGCAGGAAAGTTTGGACAAGTCGCATTAAAATATGACGTGGAGTCTCTCGTTATCAAATGTTTCAACGAATTCAGTAGCAGCACAAAGAAAGTTACTGAGCTCAAAGAATTTTTCATTTTTTGTGACGAAGAATGGTCGCAGCTTTTAAGAAGTGTACCAACAAGATGGCTTTCATTAATTCCTGCAACTGAACGATTTTTGAATCATTTTGCTCCAGTTAAGTCATATTTCCTTTCCCAGGAATCCCCACCTAGAATGCTGAAGAAATTTTTGGAAGACGAATTAGCTGAAGCATATTTAGGTAACCATTTTCAAACCGTTGGGTTCATTTTTGCTTTATCTTATCTTCTTCTGATGTTTCAGGACTCATACTACACGTCGGACATTTGATGAATGGAATAATTGGGAAATTGGAATCGAGCGAGACGCTGGCGATTGAATTATTTACGATAATGAACAGTTTAAAACTCTCATTAATTAAAAAAAGAGAAGAACAATTCTATGGGTCTATTGCAAATTCTTTTTTGCGAAAATGTGAAGACCTCGTGAAAGTAGAATTGTTCAAGCGTGAAGCGGATGCATTCCTAGAAAGAATCATCAACTATTTGGAAAAATGGTAAGAAATCCTTCAAAATATGCTTTGCAAAACATTCAGTTCTATCTACTATTCAAATAATTATTGTTGTGCTGAATCATAAATATTGTAGTCACTGTGGAATATTTTTAATGTATTATCGAGGTTTATTTTTTTGGGTTTTAGGTATGTACAACTACAATGAAGACAACAAATTCAAGTGCCTGAGCGCTATGATCCTAAAGAACAAACCAAAACTAGAAGATTTTTTCAAAATTTGTTCAGATTTCCATATTGAAGTTGATGAGGACGCACTTTTTGAAGAATATGTTGAACTCTCGGAGTTTTATAAGAACTTACCAGCAAATGTTTCTGATATTTCTATTGATAAGCAGTGGGTTTGCTTTTTTCAAAATCATGTTGCAGCTAATTTTGAAAAAATCGCATCAGTTGCCTTTGCCGTGCCTCATTCAAATGCTATGAGTGAGAGAATTTTCAGTTTGATGACACATGCATGGAGAAAGGACAGAAACAATCTAAGTGTCAAAACTTTAGAAGCTGAGCTAATGGTGAAACATAATTTTACCGAGTCGTGCACAGAATTTGCGAAATATCTCAAAACAGCAGATGGTAAGCAAATACTGGAAAAATGCAAAGGCAGCTGGAAAATGTGAACAAAAAAAAATGTCTTGAAATTGTGTTTGCATACTTATTAGGTTTTATACATAATAAATACCGATGCTATAGACTGCATAATATTGTTTTTTTATTCTTGTATGTACAGGGTTATTGATTATAAATGTCCCCCCCCTTTAACTTTTTTGTTTGGCATTTTAGGAAAAAAATTTAAATATAACGGTTGCTTGGAATAAGTTAAATTTTTAAAATATTATATTTCTAAATATACAGGGTGTGTCACAAATGTGCAGCAACTGCCAACTTTGTTATTTTCAATACAATACCATATTTCATTTTTGGATTCTACGTAAAATTCTAAGCATATTTGATATGGCATATCCTATACCTAACTTGAACTGTTTCCAAACTACAAACAATTGAAAATTGGCACTTTTTGCACTTTGACTCATTATAAGTAGTGGCAAAACGGTTAAAGATAGAAAATAAATTTTACATTCCTATCTTAACTTTTTAAAAGCTATCTAATAACATAAATATACAGTGGGTACCATTGGTACCAAATTTGGTACCTTCGTTGGTACCATCAATTACGACCATCACATAGCTCTTAAAAATTTAAGATGGGAAAGTGAAATTTATTTTCCTTTATCTTTAACCGTTTTGCCACTATAATGAGTCAAAGTGCAAAAAGTGCCAATTTTCAATTGTTTATAGTTTGGAGACAGTTGAAGTTAGGTATAGGGTATGCTACATCAAATATGCTTAGAATTTTATGTAGAATCAAAAAATGAAATAAAAAATATGGTATCGTATTGAAAATAACAAAGTTGGCAGTTGCTGCACATTTGTGACACACCCTGTATATTTAGAAATATAATATTTTAAAAATTTAACTTATTCCAAGCAACTTTTATATTTAATTTTTTTTCCTAAAATGCCAAACAAAAAAGTTAAAGGGGGGGACATTTATAATCAATAACCCTGTACCTACTTTTAAATAAATAAATAAATAAATGAATAAATAAATAAATATATAAATAAATGAATGAATAAATAATTAATAAAAATTTATTGATAGTTTGTTATAGGCGGTTTTCCTTGGCTGTTTCGTAAAAATTTTTTTGTAGCACTCAAAAATTTTGCCTCAGGTAAGTGAACAGCTTTGTTTTCAAACCTCCCGCTTTTCCATTTCGAAAACTTGGCAACCCTACATATCTCAAGCGAAGATTTCATTTGTTATACCGGATTATATTATAATTAATCGGGATGTATAGCGCCACCTATTATCAACAACTATCAGTATTCTTAAACTAGAGTAGTTCACCACCCCGTACTAAAGAAACGTTTTACTGTAAGTTCAAATATAGTTACTTGGATGGCGATGCCTAGATTCATACAATATCATTCATTAATTAAAACTATAATTATTTAAAAAAACGAAACCCAAATAATATCTAAAGACATTTATTTCTTAATATTACAGAGTAAATAAGAATTTAATTTTAGCAGTCTTGAAAACCTGTTTTGCCTCCTTTATGCAAGTTTTGGTCTTTCAATAATCTTCTCAGGATGCTGCATTTTCGACTTCAAACCTCTATTTTTGGGTCCAAACATATCTTTTCTGGTGCTGTAAATAATAAATACTGGCATTAATGCACCGAATTTTTTTTTTGCATATAAGGTCGATGTAGGTTTTTGTTTATGAAGCACGGTTACTTTGATAAATATTTCTATTTTAGATATATATATATATATATATATATATATATATATATATATATATATATATATATATATATATATATATAAGAATGTTTTAGGCCAATACGTGCTTGTTACTGTATTTTAAATTTACCCTATGTTAATTGTATTCCCTTTTGGCCCTGGATATCTAACACGTAAGGGCAATATTAGTACAAATTCTTTCACTTAACTTTGGCCTATAAACACATAAAATTTCTGGATTTAAAATCAATATTCATACCTTTTTTTTCTTGGATTAGGTAGCAGTTGCATATTGGTATAACTAAATCGGTTGTGTGTAGTGTTTGGAAAACCAAATTACTTCCTCAAATATTTCCTTTTTCAATCATTTTCTCGTGATTGCATGAGTATTTAGACCCTTTTATATCCTGAATTATTACTCGACCATTTTTGTCTTCTGTGAATTGCCTAAAATATTTCGTTATGAATAAATCTCTTTTAATGGTAAAATAACAAATTTATTTATATTGTATTGTTGTTGTGAAAATCTAATTTAAAACAAGCCTAGGTACCTTTTTGTTGTCAGGATTTTTCCACTTCCCCATTTGAAATCAATTCCCATAGATTTATTCTCTGTTTTAGTTGCAAGTTGATTTTTCGGGATGATAGCATTTTCAACTATTATTCTAATTATCTAAGTTTTGGAAGCTGGAAGATAGATGTTTGTTTACTATTCGTTTTGCCTAGTTCATAGTATAATTTAGGGTTATGGGACGTGTCACTTCCTATGCGCTGTCACTTGCTGCATCCGATATGCCCTCATTGACCTCAATCAGCAGGCGCATGCTAAGATCCCAACTGTTGCCAAGTTTATTCTCAAGTGGTTGCCGTTTGAATTATAAACCAATCAGTGATCATTTTTCTTGCAGTGCAATCCCTATTTTAAATCATTCAGAGTTCCTCTTGAAAACACTGATGTCACCTGGGGCAATCAAGCCAATGATAGTTCGGCATCCGAGTTGAATAAATTCTAGAAAGTACAATGGAGCCGGTTCCAGGAAAAAAGGAACTGCTTTTTCGCTTCAATTTTCTGGTCTCCTATAATATCGAAAGGTCTTCAGCGCGAACCTGGGAAAATAAAATCCAAGTTTTTCTTGGAAATCCGTTAGTGGGATTTCTCCTCAGCTTCGTACTAATGTACTTGGGGTTTTGTATTAGTGAATTTTATAATATTTTGTAACCTCCAAGTAATCTCTCTGAGAGAGGATTTTTGGTGCTGAAGTTGAACCAGGCCGCTATTTTTCTGCTACGTTGTGAAGAAGTCTTCCTGTCCGGGGTGAACTAAACTCTATTGAATAGGTAATTCAATTTCATCTCTTTTGAAAAGTGTATATTCCTTTTGAATACCTTTAGTTTTATATTACGTAATTTGGTAATTTTTGGTCATATATGGAAATTAACTTTTACTCATATAATAATTTTTTTTGTATGATGACTGGGGCTAATTTTTATAATAGATTTCCTTTTGAATTCCCGAATAAGGGGTTGCAAAAAAAGAAAGGAGATTACTGATAGATTGCAAATTAAATTTTTGATGGACAATATAGTTGCTATATTAGTTAATTTTTTTGTTATATTTGAGGCTCATGCTTTCACCTTTAGTATAAATCAGGCAACATTTGTAGCAGCTCACAGAGTTGAAATAAATTAATAGTTGCAATTGTTTTTTTATAAATTGATTTTATTGTTTTAGAGTGTGTTTTATTTAGCTCACATTTTCTCTCATTTTGCAGGATATTTTTTTTATTAAATAACTTTGTTTTAAATTACAATTTTATTTTTATGAAAGTATCAGGAACAAGTAAGTGCCGAACACATCTAGGGGCTTTCCAATTTAGGCCGTAATAAATTGGTGGCGCTCACCTTTTTTACTATTATTTTTTTTCCCACGCCCACTCTAAGGGCAGCTTAGGGCATTGATATTGCACGCTCTGTTGACCACGAGCTTGTCTCTTGATACTTTTGCCTTTTTTTGTAATTACCTTTGCGAGATTTTTTTATTTCAATAAATTAATAAAAATATTTCCTATTTTATTATTAAAAAAAAAATAAGAACCTAGCAATCTTGCACCCTACGGTTATAAACTAGAGCAAGGGTTGCACCATCGTCACCAAATATATTAGGGACAGCATCATATTAGCTCTTGAACTGTTATATGATTTTTCTTGTCAAATTGTGCATTTCAGGGTAGGTTAGGTTAGGTTAGGTTAGGTTCTTATTTAATTTTTATTTTCTGTATAAACCACCTCCGAATCCTCAATTTAATTTAATTTTTATTTTATTTTACCTGCTGTATAAACTCACCATAAGTATCACTTATGAAAAGTAATCCAATCACACATTTGTATGCCTTTCGACCAGCAACATTCAAAAAAATTAAAATTAAAATTGAAATAAAACTCATGATTACCAATATTTTTGCCGTAAAATTATGAAATATATTTCACAAATATAACCTAACCATAAACTTTCATACAAAATTAGACCTAGTTCTTTTTAATTTTTAACTAATAACCATAAACTAAAACTTAAATAAAAAACTTAATTTTTTGTCATGGAACCATTATGTTCGATAACGATGAATCTTTGAAGCATGCTTAAGACCAAGTCTCTTGTATATTCAGGGGTTATTTCGTTCCGAGCTCGAACAATTGATTGTCGAAGATCATCTTGATTACGAGGCCGAAATCCTTCCTTGTAAATTTGTTTGGACATTTACCCCAGACGTTTTCATTTGGATTAAAATCAGGGCTTTTTGAAATCCAGGGCAAAGTTTCGATATTACGATTTCGCAATATATTTTGCAGCTCTATGTATAGGGCAATTATCATGTTGAAATACAAAGTTGTCTTCAAAAACTGGCGTCACAGAAAGTAACATAATGTTTTCTGGTATATTGCAGCAAATATCTGCATTAAGCCTTTCTTCAATCACCGCACGCACTTCTGGAGTCCTGATACTTATCCAACCCCAAACTTTTACAGAAAAACGACTACTCTGGTTTATTTTCCGTGAATATCTCTTATCATACCTTATCCCAACAGGTCTTTACACTCGCAGTGTTCCATTATGACACGATTGAAAAGTTTTCTCGTCAAAAAATACCACATTCTCCCAGAAAATAACTTGATTTTCATATTCCTTTCAAATTCCTACCCCTTTTGCATATTAAATTCTGTAAAGAATATTTTATCAGAACTAGAACGATTGCAGTATTTGCAGAACCTGGGAAACTGATTTCTTCTTTCTTTACTGCTGTTTGAAAAGTCTTGATTCGGTGTTGAAACTTTTGGACTTCCCGCCTTTGCTTTCAATGATATCATCATATTCTGCAATTGATTTCGGTAAACTATGTTGACACTCTTACCGTTTATTTTTATTTCTTTTTGTTTTTATCCAGCAGTTCAAATTGAGAAAATGTATAGAAAACTCTCATCAGCACTCAAAAATTACTTTAAGATGTGATTATTATACAAATTAAAGGTAGTAATTTTGATTTCAAACATTTTTCCGACTGTTCCCATCGCCATGATTGTTTTCTAATTTGATTTGCGACGTTGCTATATTCATAATCAAAGAAATACCCATGGTGGGAAGAAAACAAGGTGTGCTCGCCAGCCAATGCATCTACGTCAGATATGAGATAGCTTTCGAAAAAAAATGTAGTATGCCCTGGAAATAAACGTCAATAAAAATTGTAGGTTAGGTTACTAGTTTGACAACAAATCTCAGTTTTTATTTTTTTTGTCCAAATAAATTTTATCTCGGAAAGAAAAGAATTTTATATTTCAGTC
Organism: Kuschelorhynchus macadamiae; assembly: GCA_030620095.1. Taxonomy (NCBI): domain Eukaryota; kingdom Metazoa; phylum Arthropoda; class Insecta; order Coleoptera; family Curculionidae; genus Kuschelorhynchus; species Kuschelorhynchus macadamiae. Next base: position 1,352,899 of record JAUTXW010005519.1, on the reverse strand, counting down.
ATTTGGGTATTAATAATCAAAAACAATATGTCTTGTGAGGTTACTGGTTGCTTCAGCCACAATAAAACGAAGGACAAATGCAATATAAGGTCTCATATATTTCCAAAATTTCTAAATCAAATTATTTCTAGCGGTTATATGCGAAGCTAAGCATTTTGAAAATAAAAAGAAAAATTAATAATGCTACAGAGAGTAACCTGCTCCAGACTTGTTTAAAAACCAATAATCGAAAAAATAAAAGAAATACTACAGATGAGACTGAGGATCGAATTTTGGCAGGCTTACTAAATCAGATAAAGATTTAGCTAAAATGTGTATAAATAGTATGTAGTAAACATACATTTTTTAGGTGTTCAAATTGATATTTTCACATACCTACTGTAACCAGGTATCCTCTTTTTAAGTATGTATGTAGGCATCTAGTATATGTTTTGCAATCAGTTTATTCGAATTGTTCCCATTTTGTTCATGAAAATTACATAAAAAAAGAATATAATTATTTTTTTTACATCCGAAATAAAAAGTTGGGACCTTTTCTTTTAGTCATTGCTTTAGATCAAAGTTATTAGTACTCAGATACAAAAGGGGTGATCTTTTGTTAGTCATTTGTTGGATCAGATTAAGGGAATTGTGCTGTAGTAGATAATATTTTAAACACTTGTCCATTTGAAGTTATTAGAGTCTATTAACTTCTTAACGTCTATAAAAAGTTACAAAAGAATATATTTTAACACTCGGTTTTTAATCTGTTTTATTTATAATCGTTTCATTAACATTTTCTTTTGATTATTTAAGCTGTATTTATTTTTTGTGGGTCATCAGTTTGTTTTCATTCTATCTTTTTTATCCCAGATTGATATTTCTAAAAGCTTTTAACCTTAATTTAATTAATTAATGAATTAAAGATTCCTTTAAGTGTTAACATTTATACCACTCCTCCGTCAACCTTACTAGTGTATGCTACTGCATCTGCAATTTTATTTCAAAGTGTCATCTCGAAGGCATATCAGTATTTAATAAGAAATAGCTATTCGTTGCCAGTGTTAAGGACCCTTCGAAGATCGACTTTAAACATTCAGCTGAAGCCCGGGATCTTGTAACATATTATTTAAGGTAATGAGACAAGAGTCTTCAGCTTTAACAGACTTCTTAAGTTGACATGATTTTTACTTTGATTTTTACTACTGATTTTCATTTATTTTTAATGTTTACTTTAATGAGGTAATTGTCATAGTTCCTATAAATCTCGTGAAAATAATACTTTAAATAATAAATTTAGGTTTGTCTGATAAAAAATGTTTTAGTCTTAAATCTAAAAGGTTAGGAAAACTAATCATTACAATAAGATATCCTTAATCACTAAAATATAACACACATACACCGTAGCAATGGTTTTACAAACAGCATCTACTCTATCTCAATTTGGCAATGTATCTATAACATCTGACTTTAACACAGCAAAAAAACTTCTCACATGTGAGGGATCAAGAGTGTTCAATAATGATATTCTGTCGTTTCACTATTAATTAAAAAATTTACACTTTTACTTAAAAAATTGCTATTTTACTGTACAAGTTCAATAAGTATATCCTACTGTGTAAATGTTTTCTACAGAATTTTACATAGAACTGGATTAAAGTTCAATTAAATGCTTATGGAAAGTATATTTTTTAAACAGCCCTATTTTTACTAATTTTCTTTCTCTATAATAGACTTAACATGTGGCTTACAAACTTCCTAGAATGATATACATAGATGGAGGCCTTGAGGTAGGCTACAAATAGTAGAAACAAAAAAAAAAGCTGATACTGGAAAACTTCTATATTGCCAGATTCGCAACTAAAAACAACATTTTCTTAATCTTAATTAATTAAATGCATACCATGTAATGTAAATTAAAAACTATTTTAGTTAATACCACTTAGCACACAATTGGCAGAGAGATAGTATTGATTTATTTCTATTATGACAAAGCCAGTAATCTAACTTAGTTTTAATATGTAGTTACAAGCATAAATCGACATTTTCACATTAGGTATATCTTCTTTAAACATAATTAGGTTTGTGCAGTCAGGGCTAAAATTTCATTAAGTTCTATAGCTGAACACTTCCTAGTTTAAAGAATACAAATTTACACAGAAGACTTAAAGTAGGACTCTTAAATATATGTATTATGGTAATTGGAGGTTTTTTGTTTTATTTACTTCTGCCTAGAAGTTCCTTCTGAATGAGGGGTAGGCTCGAGGGTAGGTAAGTGATAAACATTTTCAGTTATATTTTCTTTCTTGGTGACTTCCACCATGAAATGAATGTTGTTTGTTATCTGTAGTGTATTCATTAGTCAGCATCCATATGTATCAACTAAAACAAAAATATCTAGTTAGGTACATATAAAAACTATTGGAACATATAGAATATGTATGCTTTTTTTATTTTTATTTTTTTACTTACTATGCCATTTGAAACCAAACATATTTTTTAAAATACTTGAGTTTAAAATGTATAGCTTGAACTAGTCCAAATAAAAATATTTCTACGTACTGTCTTGAATTCTTTTACATCAGTTTAATGACTATTTGTGTATTTACATACATCATCTAGTTTTTTAAGAATTTTTCTTGAAGAAAACAGTTTGGTATGCTAATCCTAACGAACTACATAATTTTCTCAATACTGTCTCACTTGAAAATTAAATAATACATACCTGTACTTCAAACGATATATAAGTTTATTCCAATAAACAACCTAACGATCTGCAACTATCATACGTCCAAAAATTCGACGAAAACACACAAATACGTATGAAAAAAAACTCAGAAATATATTTTAACATCTACTTGTCAAATTAACGTTCGCTCATAACCACAAAAAACAAAACTGATTAACAAGGTCTAGAGTGATTTTATAATTAACAGCTTCTTAAGCGATAGACATATTTCCGTTTCTGTTTTAGTCGTAATCATAAAAGAAGACAGGATTATGACGGATACATGAATTCCGTTAACAAAGTTTAGCAAAGGTGTACTGTAATTTTTTAAGGCCTTTACACAATTAAAACATGGCTAACCTGTCATTTTAATCGGCCCTGGTTTCGACTCACAATATACGTCATCAAAACTTGCTCGTAGGCACACTTTGTTTTCTTCCCACCAAGGAAGTACCTAAGTTATGATACACGTAAAACTAATTTTTTTTATAACAAAACTTATAATTAATAAAAATGCGGATTAGGTTAGGTTAGGATTGGTTAGTTCGGAGTTCCGAGTCTATATTGAAAGAGGGATGTTTCTGTAAGAAAACCTATATTGTTAGGTGAATCTGGCCAATTAACGTTAGGTTAGCCCAGGTTCGTCAATAAAACCTTCATTAAAACTATAATAATAACAATAAATAATTACAATTCTGTTGTCCAAATAATTTTCAATTGGTCATTTAATTCCCTTTAACAAATTGGTAAATCTAAAATCTGGCAACATTGCTAATTTTTTCGTTTTAAGGCTGTGAAATTGTGACCGAATATGATTTTTGATCCTTTTTTAGGAAAACTCTTGCATATTCCGCAATTTTTATTTTTGAAATGTAATATTGCGAAATTGGCGAAAAGATCGGGGTTTTTGCTTACATACACTTCTGCTGCATTTCCTCTAATTTCTTTTCCATCCCAAAGTAGAGTAAAAATTTTTGGCTTTTGTTTCTCGGTCAGCTTCGGCATGATGTATAAAATGTGGACAAATTAGGTATTTGCTTTTAAACAAAGATAAATATTGCTTTCAAATTAAAAGCAAAAGACAGTGTCAAAATAAAAAAAATGACTTTGACATTCCAATTCTAGGTTAACTTTGGCATTGTCATTCTAGGTTAACTTGGAATAATAGTTCAGGAGAGTAAAATGGGTAATTTTTGTCCCAGTTACTATTGGTGACGATGGTACATTTCAATGGCCGATTGCAGCACATTCGTTAAGGTAGTTTAGGTTCGGTCTTTCTATACACCACCATAAAATATGTCTCAAGGTTAAGATCGTTAAGTAGTGAATTCTAACCTGAATATTATATTGATATGTAGGTCAGATGTAGACTGTTAGATTTAGGATGTATCATTTTTTTTTGAATAAAGTACAGATCTGTGGTAAATAAGTTAGTGTTTATGGTAGAATTTTCAATTGATGATTTAGATATAGGTACTGGATAATATGCTGGTGTTTATGAAAGGACTGATTATTTTAATGATTTGGATAACTTATACCTAATAAGACCACATTATCGAGTTTTCCTTTACATAATGAAGGTCCTCCTCTTGTTTTATAAGTGGACCTCCGTTACGGTTCCTCAAATCTTCCTACAGGTTCTCATAATATTTTTTGAAAGAATCAGCAGGTCAAAAAATGTTGTTCGGAAACAGTAATTTGTGTGTTATTTTAAATCATGCTTTATTTTTTTCACCTACACTCACAGGGAATAGTTCGGTGCCCATTTCTTTTTTGGGGTCTCTTCCATGTTGTGATTTTATATTTTTTCAATATCCATAATTTGTTTAATTATGTTAAAATTTCGTTCCCAGTTTACTACAAAGCTTCAGCGTTAATGGGTTTTATTTTCAGGTATTGTAATATGCATCAGGTATTATTTGTCTTTAACGTTATCTAGGGTCAAAAGGGTTCATATTTCACTCCATTTATTGTAACAAACGTTGTTAAAAGGTATATTTCTTGTGAAAGTTTAAACTTTTTTGTGTGGAAACCAATATTCTTATTCTTGACAAAAGCTATCACTTTATCATATCTGGTTGTATCAAATTTATGTTTTAATTTTAGCACAGATTACAACATTAAGTATTTAGACCTTAACGTGGATGGTTTGCAAGTTTTAGAATTGTGGGAAAAGTATACGAGATTTGTCTCGTTTTTCATGAATGAAATTATTTTATTTGCTGTACACAATTTACTAAATGATTTTAATTATTTGGCATATCGGTTTTTTTGATTTTTTTGGTAACAGCTCGATGTTTATGTTCTTGGCATTTTTGATAATATCTTCCGGTATTCTATAAATCATATTCTCTTCAATTTCCTCCTCGATCTCTATGTTTTTCTCAAAACTTGGTTAAAGGTCAAGTAACTTTTGACATCTAAACTGATAATCAACAAACAGGTATACAACGCAAACTTATTTTCACGGCAAAGATACAGGTAGAAAGGTCTTGTCATTATTCCATGGTTCATATTTGGATGGTATTTCGGATCAATGTTTTATTAAATATGTTAAATTGGACCTCTTCAGTCCAATTTAGAATGCTGGAAGAAAAAAAATATAATTATATTGTCAAAGTTTAAGAAACATACTAAATCGGCACAATGAATCACATACCTCCTAGATGTACAAGAAAAATGGTAATAGCACTTACCAGTTTCTCTCCTTGGTTCTTAGCAAAGACAGCCTTCTGAAATGCTGCAATTCTACACTAGTCTGATGCCGAAAGACTTCGGAAAACTTGGCTAATGTTAAAGTTTTAAGACTTCTATTGGTAAAGTACCATTAGAAGGCAGTGTATGCATTTTTAAAATGCGGAATATTTAATAGAAATTTGGAAAATCGAAACCTATTTAATTTAATACAAATTATAAAAATTATAAATATAAATAATGATTTATAAAAATAACTTAATTCCTAAACTAAATACAACCATACATTTTGTTAAAATATATAGAAATTAAATCAAGCATACTTATACCAAGTGAATAAATATAAACTTTCATGACAAACATACAAAACTAAATTCCATGACATGCTTCATAAGCACCGTGGCTTATTGCGGTGAAACAATTAAAATAAAGAAGAAATTTTTCTACGTGACTGTATTATTCTTTATCATGTATTTCCCTAGAAGTACCAAATATCCTAAACTATTAGCCAGTCGAATTTTATAAAATAGTTGATGATATCGCTTCTAGAAGAGAAGAAACAAAATGACAACAGGAGTTTTATACCCTCTGAATTTTTGTAGAGAAACATTAACCTGATTACTGAATTTTAATTTTGTGTCGATTGAAACATCTAATGATTTTGCAATATTCTTATCTGGTAAACCAATTCCTTCAACACGAATCTGCAAGACTTTATCAATGTTTGGTATTTTATTGTCACCAAAAAACATAATTACAAATTTATTGGAGTTCAAAAGTAAATTGTGCTTTTTTGAAACTTTATTTATATTTTTTAACTCTTATTGAGCAGAGATTTTTGATCAGAGAAATATATTATAAATAAAAGTGGTCACAGCCCTGGGGCATACCCGATATAACAGGTTTTAATGTTGATGCATTGCCGTTTAATGCAACCTTTTGGCTCCGATTACTCAGATAAGAAGAGATTAAGTTGACAGCAGGTTGTTGAAAACCATAGTATTCAAGTTTTAAACATAGCAGTCCATGGATGATGGTATCAAATGCTTTCGAGAAATCCAATAGCATTAGTGCTGATATTTTGTCATAATTCAACTCCCTACGAATTGAATATTCTTAAGCTGGCAATTTTAGAACAGCCCCCTTCTACAATGGATTATGATTAATAAGTCTCTATAAAAATGTGTCAGTAAACTCCAAATTGTGAGGAAGTTTGCTTGATTGAGAGAATTCAAATGATCAAGTGCTTTGCATTGTTACATTAGTGTCTTGTGGTTTGTATAAAAGTCGGTAAATTTCCTTTACCCAGAACTTCCCTCGTTAAGAATCTTTCCCTTTATTAGGAACAGTAAAGTTTGACCCAATTTAGTTCAGTACATAATTATTTAGAAACACATATATACCGTTTTTTCAAACATTTTTATTTGTTATGGGCGCCATTTTGTTTCATTATATTTGATTCCTACCATTATTTTACCAGTTTCTACCTAAGCCACACTTGATTTTTAGGGAATAATTTAAAGTAAATTCAATAAGTAGTTTTTATATTGACACACACCGCGATTTTGCTACGTCATGTTGAATTCGTACCAGTTTATACCTATATGACATTTAATTTTAATAATTAAGTCAATTGAATAAGAATGCTTTTACGTTGAATAAAAAAATTATTTGTCCGCCATCTTGAATTCGTAACACAGCTTTATCAGTTCATCTTTATATCACACTTAGTGCTTGCACAAAATTTGAAATGAATCTAATAAATAGTTTTTTCAGGCTGATTTTTTTATATTTTATTAGGCCGCCATTTTGTTTTGCTATCTTATATTCCTATCAAATGTTACCAGTTCTTTCTTATCTAACACTTGATTTTTGTGCAAAATTTGAAATAAACTTAATATTAAGAATTAGTTTTTTTAGTAATAATTTTTAAAATAAATAAAAGGTTTCACTAGGCCGCCATCTCGTTCTGGCACTTTGGATTTTTACCAAAATATTACCAGTTGATCCCCATATGACTCTTTATTTTTAACTAAAATCTGAAGACAATCTGAGTAGTAGTTTTTAAGCTATGATGTGAACTGGCAGATAGACAGAGAAACCGCCAGACGGACGGACGGAATAGATAGAACATATTTTTGAGCATCTAGGGACGCGAAAACGTGAAGATATATAAATCATGAGAGGGTGATATTTTTTAGATTATAAAAATTTTATTTGGCCGCCATTTTGTTCCGCCATCTTGAATTAGTACCACTGTTTTACTAGTTCGTCTTAGTTATAGCACACAATTTGAAACGAGTTGATTAAGTAGTTTTTCTGGTTGAATTTTTAGATATTTTATTAAGCAGCCATCTTGTTCCACCACTTTGGCTTCGTACCAAAACTTTACTAGTTAATTCCTACATAATACTTGATTTTTGAAATTTGAGATAAATCGGACAAGTACTTTTTAGTAAAATTTGTTTCAACACTTCACTAGGTCGCCATTTTATTTTATCCAGCAGATAGATAGACATACAGACAAGACAGACCGACGGAATCGAGAAAACATGTTTTTCGGCATATAGGGACCCTGAAACGTAAAGATCTAAAAAAATTTCAGAGGGTGATTTTTTCACGATTAATTAATTTTCCCTTTTGGGAGGGAAGTAAAAGTAAGATATATGTTTAATATTGCCCTTTTCAAATAAAAAATACAGAATTTGTTAGTTATATTCATATAGTTAGATTTAAAATATTATTTGTTATCGACCCTATTAATTGACAAGAACATGTGAGTTTCATAACACATTACAACAAACAACAGTTAGATATACAAAAGTTAAAAACTAAAACTAATTTAAGCTTTTTGAATTTTTTTTAAATTCCAATAGGTTCTAGAAAAATTTGAGAAATTCGAGAGATGACATGTAAAGAAAAAAGTAATGGTAAATTTTCACAAATAAAATCTATTTACAACAAACGTTAACTTGTGATATCAATTTAAAAAGTATCAATCAAAAAGCCTCAAAATCTAGCAAATATACTACAAGCAGATAATATGAGTAGCCTCCATGTGCCTTTTATGATAAGTTTTAAAACTTTAATGGAGCTACTCATTTGTGACACATCGAATTAAAGATCTTCATAAATGTTTTTTTTGCTGCACGAATTTTAACGAGAAATTAAAGCAGTCTTTCAAAACTAAATCAAATATGATACATATTGTTTAATGTCTCTGTAAAGTAATTCTTATTTAATGAAATATGCCTCTAATTTACTTGATTCTTATAATTGCTTTGGTAGACAGAACATTTTCAAAGAGATCTGCAGTCTCTTACAAAATATTGGCTGTTGAATTACTGTCAATTAGTAATAATCAATTACAAGCCGTATATCAACTGCTTCCTACAACAAATAACAATACATAAATCTCTATGAGTTACCACAGGAAAAAAGTCTAAAGGCCTGAGATCCGGAAATTTGTCATGTCTTTCTATCGGGCTGCTTCTTCCGATCGACTGATCAGAAATTCCCTTATGGAGAAACTGTCAGACAGAGGGGACATTTACAGCTTTCAGGTTTTGAATTAATTAAGTAGGAATAATTAACTAACAAAAATTGTAGACGAAGTAAACTTTGTATTAGACTCTCTTTTAACCATAGGAGATACAAAATCGAATTTGGAGATTTCTTTTAGCAAAGGGTCATGCTACATGGCTATATGCTGAAATAATCCCTTGCCTCAAGGTTTTACGGCTAATATTGTTTATTGATATACACCTACTTTATTTATTTATTGAATTTTTGTTTATATTTTTAAGCTCTCGATGAACACACAACAGATTCTCTATTTGCCAAGTAGCCAAGCAAGGGCGATTGTTGTTTGGCCGTCAACTTTAAAAGCCGGGGCAATCTAAAAAGAGATTTACGAGGACTTTCGTTCCGGACATCCCCCCGACCTATATTAGAACAAGTGCTCGGTACAAATCCGGCCTCTAGGGAAAGGCAAGGTTTTGTAGCGCCTTCCGCTCATATAAAACTCAACTCTGACATATAGACCTCTGGTAATGAATTTTAAAAATAAACTTTTATTTGTCTTTTCCAGCATTTTACGAGATTGATTACGAAAAACGAAGGCAAAAAGTAAAAAAAAATTAATTGTCAGGCCTTTTTCGTTATTTTCATCGTACTTAATTTAAGAGGTAAGCCTACTTTTTAAAAGCTTTTATTTAACTTCACTTGTATGTTAGTTAGTTACTATGTATGTTTAGGCCAGATCTTGCAAGTCACTTTTGAATGTTACAAAATAAAGTACAAAATAAAAAAATAGAAAAAAAAGCAAAAAGTACAAAATAAAATAAACGTAGAAAAGAGTGTCCGTTATCGAAATTGACTGGGATTTGGTATACATATATATAAACCTAATGAGAATACATTATTACGGTGTCCAATAGCGCGTAACTTATACAGGATGCGTAAAAAATAATGCTAAAAAGTACAAAACAAATCCCGTTATCGGAATTGACTGAGACTTGGTATACATACATATACCCGATAACAATAGAATATTATGGCATCCAATCGTGAAGGCCTCATACAGGGTGCGTAAAAAATAATGTTACAAAGTACGAAATTAAATAAATGTAAAAAAAATACATAAAGGCCTTTATATATAAACTATTGAACTAAAAAATTAAAAATAATTACACTCAAAGAAACACAAAGCTTTTAAAACTTTCAATATTTCCTTAAAAGCTTGAGGCTTTATTTCAAGTGTGATGACGTCTCACGCCTCAAGCTTTTTAGTCTTACGTAAGAGTAATTATTTTTGCTATGTATATAAATAAAAAACTTTTTTTTTAAATATTTTATTTCGTATTTTTTAGCATTATTTTCTACGCATCCTGTATAAGACATTCACGATTGTACACCATTATAATGTCATTGGGTTTATATATATACAGGGTGTTTGGTTCACCGTCGTAAATATTAAAGGATGTGATAGCCTTGTTGATTTTAAACATATCCGTCAACATTTACCTCTATACAAAGTGTTACGGCTTTCGAGATATCTTGGTTTTTTCGAATTACCAGAATTTCTGGTACCCAAGTAGCACAAATTAGCTAATGAGCTTTTCTGCCCAACAGCCATAAAAGACAGATAAAAACCAGAGATTTGTCAAATTTTTGCAAATGATTCCTAGTTTGTTTACTAGCCAGCCATGAAAGCTCGCTTCAAATTAGATTTTTTGGCTCTAAAAGTAGCAGTTTTTAATGTAGATAGGCCATAGCATAATTATTTGGCCAAAAAATATCTTTTATGAGGTAATTAAATCTCCAAATTTTTTTGTAATATAGGATGGCCAAAAAGTAGAAATATCTGTCAATTTTGTTGCCACAATGTAACCAGATATATTCTAGTAAGTATTATTTTAGTATTTCAAATTTACGTTTATAACCTATTAAACCAAATTCAAGGTTTATTTAGAAAAACCAAATATAAATTATTTACCATACAAAATGTCTAATAAAAAGTTTAAATATTCCACCACACATTATAGGAAAAAAAAACGCGGACTTGGGGTAATCGTCGTTTAATTTTGTTACGCTGATTCCTGGGTCTTAAATTAGCCATTTTTAGCGAATACTAAAGGCAAACCAAGTAAATATTTTTATTGGTAAAATTTTAGTAAATGTTGCTATATTTTGGCTACATTTGAAAATTATTGCCATTTGATAAATATTTGCTTACAAAGTGGCCAATTTCAAGGATTGCTTTAAAAATAGCCCAAAACTTTTTTATGATCGCCAGGATTGATTTAAAATTAATCCAATTTTCTAGCAGCCATTATTTGACCACTTTAAAAAAACATATTCTTTCTACCTATAAAAACATATTTTCATGCATATGTTTTACTTTATGGACTCTAATAAATTTTTTTAGTAAAATACATTTCCAAACTAAAAAAAAATTGTAAAAAAGAAACTTTTAGTTTCAAGAAGGGGCGCGTGTTTTACATGCCTATCTTAGATTCTTTTAACACTAAAAGTTCCTGCGCAACTGTTTTTTGTCCCTACCAACCGTTAAACTTCTTAAAATATTTTCCACAATAAGTCATAGTGCATTTCTACGAAACCATGATTTGTCAGCTTTGTTAATACTATTTCTACATAATTTGGAACAAGTCATGATTTATCATAAAATGAAGAAAAGGCAAAAAATGAGGACATATTTAGCTAAATTTCCGGAAAAAAACAATACTCAAATTTCTGCTAAAAAACAAGACAAAATTCAGCTAAAAAAGCTCGATTTTAAAGTTAAAAAGTAGCTAATAAACCCAACCAACCAAAGAGAGCCATTGGCCATCAATTGGCCATTTTTACCCCATTATCGCCACATTATTATTCCCCACTTTAGCCATATTTTTGTCTTTATATTCTAATAGAACTGTTATTTTGGCTAGCATATTTAGCTAATTAGCCAGGGGATATTAGCCAATATCACAGCATTTTAGCCCATATATGATTATATGTGCTACTTGGGTACCATTTTGGTACTATTCCAAGATGGCGGAACAAAATGGTGGCTTAGTAAAATACTTAAAAATTCAGCCTGAAAAACTACTTAATGGACTGATTTCAAATAGTGTGCCATAAATAACTGTTGTATATAGATGAACTAGTAAAACTGTGGCACTAATTTAAGTTGACGGAACAAAATGGCGGCCAAATATAATATTTGTTATCGTGAAAAATCACCTTCTCAAATTTTACATATCTTCATGTTTAAGCGACCCTAGATGCCAAAAAATACGTTTTATGAATTCCGTCGGTCCGTCTATCGGTTTGTTTGTCTATCCGCCAGTTCACGGCATAGCTTAAAAACTACTTTTCAGAGTGACTTCAAAGTTTGGTCAAAAATTAAGGGTCATATGGGGATGACCTGGTAATATTTTGATAAACATCCAATATGTCGGAATAAGATTGCGGCCTAGTGAAACGTTAAAAAAATTATTACTGAAAAACTAATTATCCAGTTTACTTCAAATTTTGCACACAAATCAAGTGTTATATAAAAATGAACTGGTAACATTTTGGTACAAATATAAGATAACAAATCAGAATAGCGACCTTTCAAAATATTTAAAAAATCAGCCTGTAACCACTACTGAATTTTGCGCAGGCATTAAGTGTAATATAGATATAAAGTGGTTAAGTTGTGGTGTAAACTGGTATGAATTCAACATGACGTAACAAAATGGCGGTGTGTATTAATATAAAATTTGAATTTATTTTAAATGATGTCCAAAAATCAAGTGTGGCAAAGGTAGCATATGATCTAACAAAATGGCGACGATCTACTGAACTGAACTGGGTCACACGTCACTATTCCTAATAAAAGGGAAGATTTATAATGAGGAAAGTTCCGGGTAAAGGAAATTTACCGATTTTATTCATAATAAGATGCAATAATATTTTACTAAAGAATTCATATCTTTGTAAATTTTTTTTTATAAACTTAAATAGTTACTCTATCGGTTTAAAGCACTTCATACTATCTACCATAAAATAATTTTTAAAAATCACTGAGTTGTCCAAAGAAATTTATTTTTTGCCAGTCAAGATTTGTTCAAATACGTTTGTTAAAGCAAACATGCTTCCTGCATGTTTGCTTTATCAATTAATGTATCACATTTCATTACAACTTGTTATTATTTTTTAATGAGTGGTATTTTAAATTTAACTTAGTGGTATTTTAAATATTTCAGTTCTGCGAAAAACAAAATGTTTACTTGAGAATTTTCTCTTTAATCAGAATTTGCTTATTTGTCACTCTTTGTAGTTATTCCAATGTCCAGTAGACCAGACGGCAATGCAGCTGTTGTTTAACGGATTTATAGTGAAAGATTTCTTCAAAGAATAGTACCTCACGTGAGCGTGTTCACTAATACTTATTGCTGAATACGCGAAACTGACAATCACACAACCTATGGCTAACAACCAATAATATGACGTTGCAGTGGATCAACAGATTTTGGATGTTTGTGGTATGGATCCTACCTTAAGCACGAGAAAAATAGCTCATCAGCTCAGCCTTTCTACGTGGAAAGTGTTGTTAATTCTACACGCTGAACGAATGCACCCATATCATTACACCGATGTGCAAGGACTTGAGGAAGGTAACCCAATTTGTAGAACTATTTACTGTCTACTTATTTTAAACGCCGACATAGATAATGGACGATTTTTACGCAGCATTTTGCGGACCGATGACTCTAATTTTTCTCATGAAGGAATTACTAATTTTCATAACTGGCATTATTGGGCATCAGACAATCCCCATATGAAAAAAGAAGCTTCTTTTCAGCATAAATTTAGCGCGAATGTGTGGATGGGTATAATAGGCAGAATTTTGATTGGTTCATACTTTTTGCCCAATAATTTAAATAGCGACAATTAATTAAACGTTTTCCGTACAATTGTACATGATATATTAAATGAAGTACAGTATAGAAAGGATCAAATAATTTACCAGAATGACGGATGTCCTGCCCATTATCGAGCAACTGTCATATTTTTTAAATGACTGATGAAACTTTCCTGGCAGATGGATTGGGCGAAACGGTCCAATGTTGTGGCCTGCCAGATCTCCGAATTTAACCCCTGTCGACTATCATGTCTAGGATCGGATGAAGGAACTTGTTTAGCAGCAGAAATAATGAATGCGGAAATGAGGTTAAAAGTAACCATTATACAGATGCGACGAAGATGTCGAAGTTGCATTAGAAATCTTGGTTCTCACTTCGAAAATGACAATTAATACTGGTAAATAGGAATACATATTTTTGCACACTGTTAAATCTCTATAAAATATGAATACATTTAATTTCGTTTCAAAAATTATTTTAAAAAACAATATCTCCGTTTAAATTTCCGTCTGTCTGAATCTAATTTTTCAGGGGTGAAGTTTTTTAAAAATATTTGAACGACTGTTGCATTTGCACATTTTATTTTATTACTTTAATAAATCAAAACTAGGTTAATACCGAAATAGATCTTAGGCATTTTACGGAACCATATTTTTTTATAAGATGTAGGCTATTGCAATAGTTAAAATGTTTTAAAGCAATGAAATAACTATTCAAGTTTATGACAAAAAAAACACATAAAATATTTTAGCAAAATATTATTGACAAACAAAAATCTTCTTTGGTTTTTTCGCAACTGAATAAAAATATTAAATATATATATATATATATATATATATATATATATATATATATATATATACAGTGTGATTGATGTGGAAATGTCAATACTTCAGGTACATATTCAGGACCAAAAAATAAACATAAAAGTCTATATAAATAAGTGTCCGCAAGGCCTTAGTTCTCGAGATACAGGGTGTTAAAGTTTTTATTTAATTTTCCTATTTTTTAAATAAAATCTATGATAAGGTAAATAATGGAGTGAAAATTGATATATGGGAGTTTTTTTGGTATGACAAATTCGAATCTAATATTAGTATTGCTCTTACTTGTAGGGGGCGTACCTAAATGTCTTTCTACTTCTTCGAACAATCACAATTTTTTGATACAGTCTTGTATTACATTTTTAAGCAAAACAAATTATTCCCTTGCCATTTCTACATCAAGAAGGTAAACCTGTTAAAAGTGGATACGAGCAACCGTTTTCGAGATATTTGGATTTAAAACAGTTTCGGCGCATGTGATTTTTTTTATCAAATTCACATAAAGTATGCATGTATTGTAAAAAAATAGAAGTGTGCCTTGCCTGACAGAACAACTGCTGGTTGGTGTTCTCATCGTTTTTCCTGTTACTTAGCAATAGTAATGTCAGTTAATAATAAGATCAAATTTTGTCACTGTCAATATCTGTTCATAACTTTTATTATCTGACAATACTCATTTAAGAAACTTTAGATCTAAATACGTCATTACGCCTGTGATATTCTCGCATCGTGAATATGCAGATATGATATTCGTCTATGGCTTCTGCAATGGGGTCGTAATTCAAGCAGTCGCGGAGTACCAGCGTCGTTTTCCAGATAGAAGGGTGCCAGATAGAAGAGTTTTTCAACAAGTTTTCACTACTGCTGGAGAATCTGGGATGTTTCCAAGTGCGAAAATTGTATCTGAAAGGGAATCGGGACCCAACGTTGAAGTAGAAGAGGCTATACTCAATGTCGTCGAAAATGATCCAAGCATAAGCACTAGGCGAATTGCAGATACTTATCAAATTACACAATCGTCTGCTTGGAGAAATCTTCCCATAAATGATTTATACCCATTTTATTTACAACGGGTTCAACATTTGCAGGAGGGTGATTTTGAGTTGAGAATGCAATTCTGTAACTGGATTAATGAAGATCGAAGGTTGTATGTTTAAGGTATGTTTTGTTCACTGATGAAGCACAGTTCATGCGTGCTAGTATAAATAATCTTCACAATGAACACCGGTGGTCCTATGAAAATCCTCACGCTACAGTAGAACATAATTTCCAACATAAATTTAGCATTAATGTGTGGTGTGAAATGTTAAATGGTCATTTAATTGGTCCATTTATAATGGACGGTAGTCTTACAGGAGAAAAATATTTAAACTTTCTTGAAAATCACTTGCGAAATCTATTAGAAGATGTTCCCCTTAATGTAAGACAAAACATGTATATACAACATGATGGAACCCCTGCACACTACAGTTTACTTGTAAGAGATTTTCTAAACCAAAACTTTTCAAACCGATGGATTGGTTGGGGAGGTCCGTTTAATTGGCCACCTAGATCGCCAGACCTTAATCCTTTGGATTATTGTCTTTGGGGATGGTTCAAATCACTGGTATATTCCACTAAAGTAAATACAAGAGAAGCATTATTGGATCGGATAACAAAGGCAGCACAAACACTAAGAAATGCGCCCGAATGGATCCACAGAGCAACCCGAGCTATACACCATAGAGCTGGCCTGTGCTTAAAAGCAAATGGTGGAATTTTTGAAAGTTATAAAACGTAACCTAGATTTTAATAAAAACAACTTAATAATAACAATTTTAATAAAAATTAAATACCTTTTGTTTAGTTTATCTCTGAGGCACTGAATACACACCTCAAAAAAATGTGTTAGTCTTTCATTTCAAAGCTTTTGTGCTAAGATGCGTTTAAATTTGGACAAAATAACAAACTTTTAAAATTTTGCGATAAAAAATTACATGCGCCGAAATTGTTTTAAATCCAAATATCTCGAAAACGGTTGCTCGTATCCACTTTTAACAGGTATACTTTTTTGACGTAGAAATGGCAAGGGAATAATTTGGTGTACTCAAAAATGTAATACAAGACTGTACCAAAAAGTTGTGATTGTTCGAAGGAGTAGAAAGACATGTAGGTGGCGCCCCCTACAAGTAAGAGCAATACTAATATTAGATTCAAATTTCTCATACCAAGAAACCCCCGTATATCAATTTTCACTTCATTATTTACATTATCATAGATTTTATCACCCTGTTTATATATATATATATATATATATATATATATATATATATATATATCTATATACCTAAATTAAATGATTACAGAGAAAATCGCAATTTAACAGATTATTTTTATGGGGCACACTTAAAGATAGACTGTGTAAAAATCGTAACAATTAATTTGTGTACGAATTAAGGCAAAACATTGGTGAAGAAATTATTAGTCTTGATAATAGTGACGCCGTCCGAAACGCTATGGCAAACACTCAAGTGCGATATACACTGTGTATAGCAGAAAATGGACAGTATGTAGAAAATCACCCTCACCCCCAAAATAAAGGAAAAGAGAATTTTTTTATATAACTTTTTATCTATTACCAATTAGAAATATACTTTATAACAGTTTTACAACATAATAACATTAAAAAAAAAACAAAATATAATCCCATAATAAATATTTTAGAAAATAAATTCTGACCACATCAAAAAACCGACCGTGCAATCCGTGCAAACCCATTCCTAAAGAAAGTGCTCTCGAATGAGGCGAAATAATTTTAGCTTGGAAAGTTTCGACTTCTGACCTATTTATCAACGGCCGGTGCCGATGCCGGCGAGTCACCTGATTACGACAGAGCGGGATGGCGATTGCCGATGCACGCGTTTTCTATTGCATTCTTGAGGCGAGCGATTCTTGTAGCTTGGATAGGCTTTTATTGGTTATTTAAATCACATGACTAGCGAAATATTCCAACGGCTTCTTTTTACGTGGTGCGTGCGGCTGAGAAAGAAATAGGAGATAGATTGCGATAATCGCTGATTGAGGGCGTTTTGTCTTTTAAGGTGAATAAATACGCGTGAGTAAGTTTTTGTTTTGTTTTGATTTGGTAAGTTGGACCGTTCCATTTTTTGTATTTGCTTTTTGCTTTTGAAATGAATCCTATTCACGACATTATTGCTTCATTAATTGAAACGCCTTTTTTAAGAAGAAGCGAAACTGAAAAGAAACAGATATTAGGTAGCCGTCCGACGCCGAAAATTTTAGCAATATTTAACGATAAGAGGCAAGGTAAAAAATATTCAAGAACTTTTCAAATATCTTGGTACGAAACTTATAGGTGGCTATGCGGAAGTATTTATAACGAAAGCTTATATTGTTGGCCTTGTATTTTATTAGGTTGCGTCAAAAATAATTGGAGTTCAGGGGGCGGATATTCGGATTTAAAAAATTTTTCACGAGCAGTAAAATCGCATGAAAGTTCAAGAGAGCATATTAAAAATTCGGTAGCACTTACAACACTGGAGCAAAACCGTGGCAATTTTAAGGAAATATTTGCATGCTTAATAAAAAGAAATGCCGAACTTACTGAACGTTGTGCTAAATTTAGTAATATTTTTACGGGACAATCTAAGACTATACAAAATGAACTAATTGGTTGCATACATGACTATATTCAAGAATATATAAAAAAAGAAATCAATGACACCGATTGTTGTTTTTTTGGCGTAATTGAGGATGAGAGTACTGATATAACAGAAAAATCACAGTGTTCGATAACAGTTAGGTATGTGACCAACGGATCTTTAAAAGAAAGATTTTTAGGATTTTTTGACGTTAGCGATAATAGAACAGCAGAGAGCCTTTTTCATTTAATACAAAACAGCTTAGAGCCTTATGACTTTAAAAATAAATTGGTCGCGCAGTGTTACGATGGGGCTAGTGTTATGGCAGGTGAAATAAATGGGCTTCAAACAAAAGTTAGATCTATTGCTCCTTTAGCTATGTTTACTCATTGTTGCGCCCACAGATTAAATCTAGTTTTACAACAGGGAACAAAACTGATTACCCAAAGTCGTATATTTTTTGCCACTTTATTAGGAATACCAAATTATTTCCACCAATCACCAAAACGGTCTTTTGTGCTTAATCAGATAGTAGGTAAAAGAATTCCGCGAGCTGTAGAAACGCGATGGTATACACGGTCTAAAATTTTAAACTTAGTGGCTAATGAATGGGTCAATTTAATTATAGTATTTGAAACTATTATTAATGACTTAAGTTCTGGAACAGAATCTATTAATGATGCAAAAGGATTTCTAAAGCATTTTAATGATTTCGAATTTTGCCTTTTAACGCATATTTATAAACAAATTTTTAGTTGCACTGATGTACTGTTTCAAATATTACAGTTAAAGCATTTAGATATAAATTACTGCATTTCGCAAATAAACCTTGCCAAGCAACGAATTATTGAATTTAGAAACGAGGACCATTTCAAAGAACTTTTCAATATTGCTAAAAAAGCCACTATTCTGCCAACTAACACACGTCGAGGGCAATGTTCTAGCGACTTTGATATTTTTACTAAATATAAAATATTATATTTCGAAATAATAGATTGTATAATTCTTCAATTAGGGACGCGGTTTGAAAATTTAAACAATTTAAATTTCTTTGCTTTAGTCGATTGCACAAAATATTCGGAATATGTTAAATGCTTTCCAGACTTATTAAATAATTTATTAAAAAATTATCCAAACATTTTTGACAGAGATAGATTAAAGAATGAGCTTTCTGTATTGTATAGGGATGAACAATTTTCAAATTTAGATGTCGAAAAAAGTCTAGCTTTGTTATCTAAAGATTTTAAAGCAATTTTTGCGGAAGCATATAAGCTTTTTAATTTAGTTTTAACTATTCCCGCAACAAGTGTATCGGCCGAACGAAATTTTTCATGTCTTAAACGGATCAAAACCTACCTAAGAAACACAATGACACAAGAACGGCTTTCGGGTTTAGCAATGAAGTCAATAGAGCAGGAATTACTGTCAGAACTTAGTGAAGACCAAAACTTTTACGACCAAATTATAGATAAATTTGTAACCTTAAAAGACAGACGTATAGATTTAATGTACAAAAAGTAGTTTTTTTATCTTATTTCATACAACTATTTATTTTAAGTTTTAATAAACTAAATTATGTTTTTATTATCGCAATCACCGCTATATTTTAGTGATAGGTGTACATATTTTACTTGTTTTGTTTACTTTTTATTTACTCTTTTTAGAGTTTATTTTTTTAGTTTTTAATGGTTTAGTAGGGCTATTGGCGATGACCTCCATTAAAAAAAAAGGTCAACGCGTCGCAGAATAATACCTCATGGGTGACGTGGAAATTTATTCACATTTAAACAAAATTAACTTCATGTAGCCTCACCCTTCAATATACTCACGAGCCGCCACTGGTTCTATTTAAAAAAAATTGACTTTTTTCACTTTAGAAAAGTGCAAGATTGATTTCGTTGTATGTCCCCCTGTATAGGTGTCGACAAAAATTGTGTATTCCGTATATGCATTGATGCTTTATAAACGCACAATTTTAAATTTTTGTTATTTTTTATAATGATTTGAAAAATAGCTCCAGTTTTCAAAAAATCACACATAACCTTAATTATCTCAGAAACTACGCAGAAATAGTATCAGTTGATAACTTATGTTTATTTTTGACAAGGATTCAAATAATGGACAAAAATATAGGGTGTCCCATTTAAAATTTTATAGTTGATGTCGTCCTATCAAAGTTGGAAACATTATATTTTAAAACAACTTCAAATTTACAGAAACTTTTATATGAAACTTTGTTTTGTATTTATTACGGCACTAACTCAATTTGAATCGCCCGTTAAGGTATACTCTGGCGATGCATCTGCCTGAAAAACTCTACTGGAAAGATTTTATCTTCCAATCTATTTCAAACATTACTTATCTTCTCTGACTACTATAGGTCAAATTTTTTCCTTGCCTGTTTTATACTTTAATCTAATGTGACGCTTTTTCGGGTAAAAATGCTATTCACTGGATATTACCTGAATGCTGAGTATCACCTAAATTATCAGTCTGCATTACTAATGAAGAAAAATTGTTAAATTCTGCCGTTCTCAGGCTTCCTTAACTCTACTCACAGCGAGCGAAAAATATTTGTGACTGCAAAATTAATTGCTTTGACTAACTTTTGTCGCTCTTGACGCGGTTATTAAATTTAACATCTTAGGAATTTTACAAACAGGTTTAATTAAAATTTATATTCATTGATAAAATGAAATGTATAAAGGAACAGGGTGTTTTTTCTTGTGTTTATTGTGACACCCACTGAGTTTATTTATTATTCAAGATAGGAGAAAATGTTAAATATAAAAATTATTTAGTTTTACCATAGAAATATTTCAATATTCAATACAATAACAAAAAATCTATAATATTATTTCAACAAACGAACATATTCTTGCTGGTTATAATAATACTTGGTTTCTTTACCTATCACTCATAAGTTTTTAGAGAAGGGAAGAAAAATATAAAATATGAGAATAAAAAAAGAACGTTTTTTTGTTGCCTTTCCAATTGTTTTTTGTTGTTTTTTTTTGCACTTGTATTCGCCGGGCTCGGTTTCTCGTTTGAGGGTCTAAAGTCTCGCACATAAGTTCTGAACGTGTGAAAGGAATGCGGATAAAAAATTATTCTAGTTATGTGGTCTGTTCAAATTATTTTTTTTATGCATCAGGAATTGAAATAAAATAGCGAAAATAATATTGATAGGTATCGGTAGACGTTAATGTAGTCAGGATACCTATGATTGACTGATTTCAAAACCCCGGCCCGTTCAACGATCAATTATTGTCAGAGAGAAACAGGCATGTTCGACGCGGAAGACGTGGAAAAGACGAAGATAAACGATGCCTTGGATTGAATTGTGAACGGGCCAGGATCTGAAATCGGAGAAATGCACTTCCGGGTGGAGTTTTCTGACCAGTGGTGTGCGATATTTAATTAACATATAGCGATAGATAAACTGGTAAAATTGTGGTACGATTTCAAGATAACGGAAGAAAATGGCTGCTAAATAAAATATTAGCAATCGTCAAAAAAAACGCCTTCCCAGGTTTTATGTTTTATCTTCCCTAGATATTAAAACATATATATTTTCATTTAGGTCAGTCTGCCTGTCTATCTGACGGTTCTCGAAATAGCTACAAAACAACTTACCCAATTAATTTCAAATTTTGGAAAACCATTTAGGGTTATGTGGGGATGCTCTGATGATAGTTTGGAAGTATTACTAAAAAAATTATCAAAAAATCAGCCTGTAAGGACTATTTACTGGATCAATTTCAAATTTTGTGCAAGCAATAAATGTGATGTAGAAATACACTGGTAAATTTGTGGTACGAATCCAAGATGGGGAAACAAAATGGCAGCTAAATAATTGTTTTCAAAAATATCAAAATCTTAATCCATAACAAAACAATATGGCGGTCTCAAAAAAATCAGAATAAAAAAAATTATTCTATTTACTTACTGGTTTAGGTAGAAACTCGCAAAATATATATGATGGAACAAAATGGCGCCTAATAAAATTGTTTGAAAGGACTGTACATATATAGGGCGTTTCACGAAGAAATGGTCATAGCGAAATGGTTAGTACGGACCAATTGATAGTTGAAAATAAAAAAATTCTAAATTTGTTCTTAACGCGTATACAGGGTGATTTGTCAAAACCTCCTAAATTTATAGAACCAAATACCTCAGGTACTAGTGAACGTATTTTAATGAAATTTTGCACAGTACTAGAGGTATCTGAGACTAATCTAAAACTGGTATACGACTGGAAAAAAATTATGTTCGGACTCAATTTTTTTTAGTTCTTTTTACATTATTAAAATCAACACTCTGTAACTTACATATTGGATTTTTGAACACTGCACAAAAAAAACAATGAACGGTACTTAATAAAAATGCGAATAAACTGATTGCGCCTCTTTTTTTAGATAGAAAAAAATATTTTCATAATTCGTTATATTCATTCATTTGTAATAATCAGTTTAAGTAAAACAATACTGACCCGATTCTATTGAAATTTTATAAAATGCTAAAGATCTTTGGGAGTAAACTAAAACTGATATGACGGGCGTTATTATATATATATATATATATATATATATAATAAATATATATATATAAATATATATATATATATATATATATATATATATATATATATATATATATATATATATATATATATATATATATATATATATATATATATATATATGTTAAAGAGAAGGGTAGTCTTGACCGACTAGTTGAACAACAAGTAACCTAATTATTGGGGTATCGGTCCTAATTTAGGGCTAGATTTAAATTGCTTTTAAGCTACGCCAAGCTTTCGGTAATGATTATTACCTTCTTCAGGGCTGCAATATGAGAAGAAATTTGTTTTTTATCTCTGTATGCACATTAATTAGAAATTGAGGATTTTTAGAAAAAAAAAAAAAAAGGTAGAAAATTGTACTCACTGCTTTGCAATTAGTATCGATAACTTCTTGCGGAAAACAAACACACTTTGACCTTAACATTAAAATTCGATTTTACATACTGGCAGGAATTCGTGTTCTCCATATATTTTTATATTGAAATACGAAGCAAGTAAATTTCTTATGTAGGTTTTTTTGACATGTAAAGAATGTTATAGTACGTTCTGTCAGGATGATTGAAACGCAGATCTAGGATTTAGCTATGTAATCACATCGATATACATCCAGATACAAAGAAAAATCAGTAGCTGAGAAATATCTTAATCAAACCAGAACAAGTATGAATTAAACGTCGAATTTATGCCTACGAAAAACTACTCGAATTGAAGAGACTGACTATAGAAAGGTATATAGATATAATACGTACAAATACTTATATTTTTTAAAAGGAAAATTCTGTGTTATTTAAACTATTATTGTTGTTCGTATAATTGTTCAGACTAAGTAAATTTGAATAAATAGAACTAAGGTCTTCGATATCAGCTCTCTTATTTAACGAATTAGGATTCAGAAATATTTCCACCATTTCCAGAAACAGTCTCTTGTTATAATTAGTTTCCTTACATAATATTTGGGTATCATTAAAGTTGAATAAGTGCCCTGATTGATTTGTGTGTTTTGAAAGTGCACAAGTATTTTTCATTAATCTACAGTCGCTTTTATGCGAAGTTATTCTGTCTTTTAGGACCCTAGAGGTTTGGCCTATGTAAATACCCTCACACTCTGAACAAGGAATAGTGTATACAATGTTTGATGTTTTTTGTATTTCATCCCTATCTTTTAATTTTGTAAAAGTGTTGCCTACTATTTTATTATGTTTAAAGGCGATTTTAATTGAAGGATCATACTTGAACAACTTGGTTATTTTTGTTGAAATTTCTTTATTTTTCGTTACCTTACATAAAAGAAATTTCAATTTTCAAAATAACCAAGTTGTTCAAGTATGATCCTTCAATTAAAATCGCCTTTAAACATAATAAAATAGTAGGCAACACTTTTACAAAATTAAAAGATAGGGATGAAATACAAAAAAACATCAAACATTGTATACAGTATTCCTTGTTCAGAGTGTGAGGGTATTTACATAGACCAAACCTCTAGGGTCCTAAAAGACAGAATAACTTCGCATAAAAGCGACTGTAGATTAATGAAAAATACTTGTGCACTTTCAGAACACACAAATCAATCAGGGCACTTATTCAACTTTAATGATACCCAAATATTATGTAAGGAAACTAATTATAACAAGAGACTGTTTCTGGAAATGGTGGAAATATTTCTGAATCCTAATTCGTTAAATAAGAGAGCTGATATTGAAGACCTTAGTTCTATTTATTCAAATTTACTCAGTCTGAACAATTATACGAATAACAATAATAGTTTAAATAACACAGAATTTTCCTTTTAAAAAATATAAGTATTTGTACGTATTATAACCATATACCTTTCTATAGTCAGTCTCTTCAATTCGAGTAGTTTTTCGTAGGCATAAATTCGACGTTTAATTCATACTACTTGTTCTGGTTTGATTAAGATATTTCTCAGCTACTGATTTTTCTTTGTATCTGGATGTATATCGATGTGATTACATAGCTAAATCCTAGATCTGTGTTTCAATCATCCTGACAGAACGTACTATAACATTCTTTACATGTCAAAAAAACCTATATAATAAATTTACTTGCTTCGTATTTCAATATAAAAATATATGGAGAACAGGAATTCCTGCCAGTACGTAAAATCTAATTTTAATGTTATGGTCAAAGTGTGTTTGTTTTTCGGAAGAAGTTATCGATACTAATTGCAAAGCAGTGAGTACAATTTTCTACCTTTTTTTTTCTAAAAATCCTCAATTTCTAATTAATGTGCATACAGAGATAAAAAACAAATTTCTTCTCATATTGCAGCCCTGAAGAAGGTAATAATCATTACCGAAAGCTTGGCGTAGCTTAAAAGCAATTTAAATCTAGCCCTAAATTAGGACCGACACCCCAATAATTAGGTTACTTGTTATATATATATATATATATATATATATATATATATATATATATATATATTTATTTATATATATATATATATATATATATATATATATATATATATTATATATTATATATATATATGTATATATGTATATATATATATATATATATATATATATATATATATATATATATATATATACCGGCAAATCGATGGAACTGAGAAAACATGTTTTTTGGCATCGAGGAGGACCCTAAAACATAAAGATCTGTAAAAACTTAAAAGGGCGATTTCTTAACGATTACAATATTTGGCATTTACGAGAGAAGTAGAAAACAGCTTATTAAAAGTGGGTCCATTATTAGTTGATTACGTTTTTTTGTTTATCTAAGTATATAAACCTATATTTTTAAGAAATTAAAAACGATTTTAAAATGTTATGCGTTATCTAGACAGATATTTTGGCAACTGAGATATTTTTTCTTATAATTATATGGCAATACACTAATACACAATTCCCAAACTCTAGTTTTCAATATTCTAGTTAAAGTTTTAGGCACGCCTATGAATAGACAGCAAACAAGCTACAATTATATAGCAATACAGTAATACACAATAATTCCTAAATTCAATTTAGGCACGCCTATGCATAGAGAGGAAAGAGGCTAGATTTTACCTCACCTCTCCCTTGCGTCGCTGTTTCAGAACCGTGTGCCATACTTTAACAGTAGCTCACTAACATGTTTGGGATCAATTTTCCACTATACCACTTCCCCATTTGAGCTATTTTCTGATAAAATTTTTCGCCGTATTCAGCACCTAAATTTGTCAGGAAAGAATTCCAAATGGGAGTGAAGAAAATGCAGCTTAAGTTACATGCTGCAACCTAACGTCTTGTAAAATTCGATACGTTTTTCAACTAGATTTTTATAGTTTCTCGATTTATTGTTACCTAGGAAGTTACTACATACATTTGTTGAAGGCATTTGTCGTATTTGCGGCCCAACGAACATTCCTTCTTTAAGCTTTACCTCACTTATACGCACGAATTTCCCTCTCAAATAAAGAAAAGTATTTCCTTCTCTATTCAAAGTTTTAACAAATTTTGTAGAAAGCCCTAATTTTATGTGCAGAGGAAATAAATAAATTTTCAGCTGCTACTACTAAACGTTCATTAGGGCGTTTTTTAGGCCGGGCACAATGTTTTCACGTAACGGCCATTCTTTACCTTCTTATTGTGGCTCTGCTGCCCCATTCGCATCAAAAACAATAATATTTGGTGTAGCTATTCTGCAGTCCTGTAAGTAGTTCAGATCGCCACAGATATATTATTACATTTATGATCCTCATATTCTTTATGCTTTGAAGTAATATACGCATGTTCTCGTACATTTCTTTTATATTTACATTATGACCCACAGGAACACATGGTTGTTCTTTATCATTAACCAATAAAATTCGCCTTAGATTTGTCTTCGAAGAGTCAATAAATAGTCGCAACTCGGCAGATTTACAGGAAATGCCAAGTTCGTTGATTAATCCCGGAATAAATATGGAAATGTTCACTCCTTTTCGTAAAATATTCCACTGCTGTAAACGAGATCTAAGCAATTGTGGCTTTATTTTGGGAAGATCCAAATCACTAATAAGGTCGTTGAGCTCTTCCTGAGACATAAAATGGGGCTGTTTACTGCCACTACATTCCAGGGGCGTGCAGTCCATGGAAGCAAGGGAAGCAGTGCTTCCCCAAAAAAAATTACAAAACATCTTCTAAAATGTCATTTTTGAAATAGGAAACCATTAATTTAGATTATATTGAGAATGCTAAAATATTATCTTAATTATCAAGCCCATAATAAATGCGGCCTTGACTCCGACCGAGCCACAATAGAAATCGAATAGAACCTATGCGGGCCGCTAGCTTCTCTGCAGCCAAGTCCTGTATGTTTGATTTCCTGTGAATCGAGCCAGAGGTTATTGAACTTTCCGCCGGCTGTTTGCAATTTTTGCATTTCAGTCTCGTGCTTTAAGTGGGGGCGGAAGCTATCGTTGTAGTAGGTTCTTTGTTTGAACGGCTATCCGTGTGTTGCGTGATACGTACGTTGCGTCGTGCATGGTGCGATATGGAAGACAATAATACAGACGTGGATATGCAAATACCGTCAACTTCGGCTGTCGGTAATAACGTTGAATAATATTAACACTCATAAGTCAGCCTTAGCAATGATACTTACTTTTAAAGACGAAGATCGGTATATTATTAAAAGAATTTTAAAAGGAATGTATAATAGTAATCCTTCAAAACCTAAATATAATTTTACATGGGATCCTCACCCAGTATTAATTAAAATGGCGGAATAGTACCCCTTAAACAAAATATCCTTAAAACAATTAACTTTTAAGATGGTAGTATTATTGGCCCTAATATCCGGACAGAGAATACAGACCTTGGCAAAAATCAATATTAAACATATTAAAGAAACTAAAGATAATTTGCAA
The DNA here is from genome assembly GCA_030620095.1 of Kuschelorhynchus macadamiae. Taxonomy (NCBI): domain Eukaryota; kingdom Metazoa; phylum Arthropoda; class Insecta; order Coleoptera; family Curculionidae; genus Kuschelorhynchus; species Kuschelorhynchus macadamiae. Next base: position 1,325,167 of record JAUTXW010005519.1, on the reverse strand, counting down.
GTTTTTATAATAGAAAAGATTAAAACATCGGGAAGAAACAAACTGCAACCAGTTTTAATTTTACCATTTTTTAAGGAAAAATCCGAACTCTGTTTAGCTTCTACAATTATTGAATATTTAAAAGTAACTATGTCGTTACAACCAGACAAAGAAGAAAGATTAATTTTAACTCTTAAAAAACCAATTCATGCCGCCTCCAGCCAGACGATTAGTCATTGGATTAAGAATATTTTGGGCACCTGTGGAATAGACACTAGTATTTTCTCTGCCTATTCGGCGAGACATGCATCCACTTCCGCGGCGTTAAAAGGTGGTGTGAATATTGAGTCCATAAGAAAAGCAGCAGGATGGACACAGCGGTGTAAAGTTTTTTCTAAATTTTATAATAAAACAATATTGCCAAACAGTTCCGACTTTGCAAACAGTGTGTTAAAAGGGTCAGGTATTATTTAAATAATTGGTTATCACACTATACAATTATAGAAAATAAGTGTTTCATTACCTACTAATAACGTACTAAACGTTGTTTATTATATTACTATTATTAGTTATATCAGGTTATGTTATTATTATAATATTCTCAATGTCTATTTAGATTGTTGGATATAATATTATATATAAAGGAAATTTTCCTAGTAATAAAATAAATTTATTTTATTTTCAACATAGAGAGTTACAGTCTAGATTGCCATATTTTTTAAACATCTACAGGGTGTTTATAATCTGAGACGAGACTGCGAAGTATAATTAGAAGATCAATCGACTTACCTGTAAGGAAGAGTGATCCTAATTATACGAGCAGTCTCGTCGAAAGATTATAAACTTCCCATCCCTTATTGACATCACATGTTGAGGTGACCCCTACCCTTGGCAATCTAGACCTTTCTTACAATGAATAGGCTTGCAGCAGCGAGGCCCGATGTGGCCCGGTATGCTTAGTCAGCAAGGCAAAAAATTGTTATTTTTCTTTGACTGTCGTAGATAGGTTAGTCGCGCTGCAACTACAGGGTGTTTATAATCTTTCGACGAGACTGCTCGTATAATTAGGATCACTCTTCCTTACAGGTAAGTCGATGGATCTTCTAATCAGATACCGATCCTCCGACAGCGACGGCCGGCTGGCTGCTTATATAAATCCGTTCCGGTCATCTGATGTTTTCTAGAAACGTCAGGTATCGAGAGTACTAGACGCGACGACATATTTCCTGTATATAGGGCCCTTCGTTAAGTAGCTAACCCTTCGACTACTACGGGGTATGGTAAAATTTAGAACTACATGGGGTTTAATGGATATCTGTTATTTAAAACCCTTTGGAGTTGAGGCTTTGTAGATGGGGGTCATCCCCAAAGACCCCACATGCGGTGTTGCCAGATTGTGCACAATTTCTCAAACCTAAGGAAAACGTAGATTTGGCAATGTCGCACCCCGGTTTGCTATAAAACTTATACCTGCTTTGCAATCAATCAAAATATGTTGATAATGCTCTCTAGTTTTTGGTACATGATACAATTTACAAGTCAGTCTATGGGTTACACAGGTAGAAATTCTCGAAATAACGTATTAGTTTGGCGGGCAGGATTTTCATGCAGAATGTTATAATTTTATCTTTAAAGACAACCGAGAAATTTGACAAAAACCTTGCCATAAGAAACAATGTGTTAGAAAGAGAGAGAAAATACACATAGTAAAGTCATTAGAAAGGAATATACTGCCTCTTATGTCAAGGTTCTTGTCAATTTTCTCGATTATTTTTAAAGGTATCAAAGCTGGTCTTTTTATAATCAGCAAGAAAATGCCTATTTATTGAAATATATTATACGGGGTGTTCCATATAAAATAACAAAGTCGATGCTCAATTCTTTACTTTCCAATTGGTTTTTATTTATTTTGCTGGTTCAAGTAAAACCAAATGACTTTTCTATTCAACTTTTGCTATCTTGAATAATAAACTCTATAAGTAGCTGTCAAAATATACGTGAACCCTCTGTCTTCTGTACATATATAAACGAGATAAGTATCAGCTTTATTTTTAGCTTTTGAAAATAGATAATTGCAAAACAAATATTCTTCTGAGAAACACAAATCTCAAAACCTACTACCACTAAGCAGTTTTGCCAAAGATGGCTTCTAGACAATCCTAGACTCTTATTAATTTCGAAGGCAAAAAAAAATACGACCGGACATTCTCCACTATAGAATCAAATTTAAATCGAAACAGTGGCGTAACAGCAGGGCCCGAGCCTTTGGGGACAGTAAAAGTCTACAGAAAAAACTATCGTATTAGAACTATCGATAGAACTAAAAACTATCGATTTATAAAAGCGCACATTTTAAAAAGCAATTTACATTTACAAAACTAAGCGACTTTTTTTGATAGGCGACAGAACCCGCTTTATGTTGATAAAGGTCAATCGAACAAAATTTCTAAGGGGAATAGGGAGCGAAGATGCAAAATAATTAGTGAACTCATAGTTTATTGTGCAGGGCCGCATTACCCATTAGGCTCAGGGCCCTTCGAGAGGAGGACCCGCCGCCGCCTTGCTGCAACAAAAATCGTTTATATAATTTTCCTTGATTTATTTTATCAGTAAATAGGTAATTTTTATATATTATATTAAAGGAGGGGACAAGTGTCTGCTATATGAAAGAGAGGAATTTTTTTGGTCGTCACTTTTTCCCACGAGCTTGGGGCCCGTAAATACGTTTGGGCGAAAATAATTAATCCGGCACTGGCTGCAATACTTTTAGGGTATAGGGCCGATAGGGGCCCGTAATCTCAAGCGGGTCTAGGCCCTCAAAAATTGTAAATGTGGTAATGGCTATGGGTGCTAATTTTTTGTTCTGTGTTGGATGCTAGACCAAAACAGACGTATAATTGCAGTGATACTGATTTTATATTTTCTTTTGCGAGTATTCAGCCTTTTAGTTGTGATAAAATGAATTACAATACCAATCGGGTGCAGCTAAAAAAAAAAAGCTGCGTAAAACGAAGCAAAATTGAAAAAAGTTATAGAGAAAAGTAACACCAGTCAGTCGTTTAATCGTAAGTCGTTGTAATTAGAATTATTATATTATACTTTATATGGAATATATTATGATTGATATATAACCTTATTTCATTTTTCTGTGATAGCTATCTGATTTGCTGGACCTATTCTGAATGTTAAAATAAGATTACAATATTTTTTGCGATTTATGAAATCTCCTATTTTTTTTTATTTATATGTACTTATTACAGAGAGGGGAGGAGGCCCGGTTTTACGATTTGGCACCAGAGCCCCACGTTAAATCTTTTAAATCATAGTTATAATTGTTATTGTTATTGGTCCCATTTTAAACAATTCTGTCAAGTAATATGTTAATTAATAGGTTAATTGGTTAATATTTAGGAAAATCGAATATTGAAAGCAAAACGTAATAATATAGTCTTTTCGGAATTTGGATTCGTAGAGTGGTAGCCACCAGTCAATCTCGGATTAAGTATTTAAGAGGAACGCCTTATTCACACCTTATTAGTTTGAAGGCTACCCAAAGGAGTTTTCTTTTCAGGCTCCGATATTATAAAATATGTTTTTATTAATTAAGTTAGCTATCTTTGAATCTAGAATATAATAAATAAAACGTTATTAAAAATTAATTTTAATGTGGAATCCTACATAAATTATCAGCTAAAAATAATAAATATAATGACCATGGTTAACGTAACGACTAGAATAGAAAATTAGGGCTCATGGTGCGACGTTGCCAAGCAAAAAATATGCTCGAAAAATCAGCTCAAGGTTTTTTAAAAACTTATTGGTTGACAGCAACGACAGACCAGAGTGGATAGGAGCTTCCATTTCAATTTGCCTTTTCAAGAGGAACAAGAAAAACGCTACCAAACGTGGTTGCGATCAATTAAGAAGTAATGGTTCTTGGAATTAGACCGTGTCAAAATGGAATCACTTTCCGACGTTTCGCCTTCGACTTCACGAGGCATCCTCAGGGATCTTTACTTCAGGAATAAGCTCTAAGAGCCTAAAGGCCGGCAATTTATATAGTCGACCTATGTTCATCGAACCGTGACCCGGTGTAACGATCGTTTTCCACGTATGATGTAGTAAAGTGCTGGATGACGATGTAAATTTGCATTTAGGTATGTGTTCATATGCGTTGGTTTTCCATATACAGAGTGTCCCAAGGAACCATCGCTTTTCCTTTCTACAAGCACATCTAGAAAAGGAATCGTGCCTTCTGATTCAATTTTCATTGTAAATTTTATATTAGGATGTTGCTGATTCAAATAATCAAGAAAGAGAGGGAAGGTTTTCTGGACCATGCGGCCATATTACAAAAGTATCGTCTACGTATCTGAACCAAGATTTTGTTTATAATGGAGAAAACTCTAAGGCTTCCTACTCAAAAGCTTCCATGAAGATATTGGCTACCCCGAGTGACAGCGAAAATCCCACGGCTGCTCCTGACGTTTGTTTATAAAAAGTTCCTTGAAAAACAAAATAAGTTGATGTGAGAGATGCTTCAGTCAGATCTAGAAGTGAGTTGCCAATATTATTATGGTGAAATAAAGTTTCATATTATGAAAGTTCAATCATTAATAGGCACATTCATATACAGTAATTCTATATTGAAACTTACTAAGATATCTTTTGCAATCCAATTGGACTGCTTTTAATTTCTCTACAAAATGCTTGGCGTTTCTAATATGTATTTTTCCTGTACAATTATTAAGAATGTTTGAAAGATATTGACCGATTTTGTAAGTGGGTGATCCTATTGCATTGACGATAGGTCGTAGTGCATTAACCTTGTCTATTTTAGGTAGTCTGTAGATCCGAGGGATCTTTGAGCTGCTTGGCCTTAATATCTTGTTCTCCTCTGATGGCAGGTTGGATGCGTTTATAAAGGTAGTCATATGTCTCTCTAGACAGTATTGTTAAAGCTAGTTCTATACTTAATTCCAAAATAGCGGAAACATCGAAGTCATTTTCTGAGGGGGAGTTTGTTAAAAAGTGCCAAGTAGATGTTGTAGAACTTTTGTACCCAGAAAAGAAAAGAGTTTGAAAAAGTGAGCTTACCGCTGTTGTTCGACATGTAGACATGATGGCTAGTGATATCAAAAAAACATTGACTGCTAGATTGGCTGGTTTATAAACATTTTCGATTGCTTTGGATGATTTATATGACACAGCCCAGTAATTTTACATGGGGTGTTGATGAGGAATTTGTTGCGACAGAGGAATTACTGGCTCTAGAACCACTACTGGAAAAAAATTTTGCCGAGGTGAAAAGTACTTTTGAGTAATATGGTTCACAGTGGCGCAAATTAGTTGGAGTGTTCACAGATGATGCGCCTTTAATGGTCGGTTCACGAAAAGGTTTTATCGGAATTCTGAAGGAAAGAGCAACCGCTATGAATGTGCAAGAATGTGATTTAATAATTCGGCATTGCATTATTCATCAACAAAAATTGTGCTCTAAGTCCATTCGACTGAAGAACATTATGAATGTGGTAGTAAGTACCATCAATTTCATTAGATCCCGCGGTGCTCTTAACCATCGCCAGTTTAAAGAATTTTTAGATGATCTAAATGCTTGAAAGATTTTATGACCTTAATTAGAAAATAAATAGCTAATTTTAAGGAAATGAAAGAGAAAACTGTTAGAATATTTACAAAAATTAATCTTAATGATTTCATAAACACAAATATAATTCTTAGACTAATGTCAAGACAGTATGTTTTTGTTTAGGTTTAAAGCACGAAGGCAAAGTTTACTGAATATAATATATAAGTTCCTTCACTCCGGGTCGGAACTTTCTCGAACGGGCTAGACAAGCCTGCCGACTGGGACAAAGCCCGTGCCGCCTTGAACAAAAAACTTCCAGGGGAGATTAGAGTAATAAAATAAAAAATGTAATCGTTTTCTCCTCAGTTGCATATTGTGGGGAAGGCGATGTCAGGCGGTGTTCGATTGTAAAATAATAATAGTAATAAAGTTTAATATTTATTACTAGTATCCGACAGTTATGAATTTAAAAAAAAAATTAAGGAAATTAATTTGATGTTTAAAAAATCCGTTATATGGACGTGACTATTCGTACGAGATGGAGAAAAGAAAAATATCACAGTCGAAAAGCATCACCATTTTTTACATTGTTTTTTCAATAAATGGTATAATATTATATGTTTATAACAATCATTGCCATGTCATAATGCAATAGCCGAGATTTTTCTAACGCTTACGAAAGGTACTTTCTGGTGTCCGAGTACGTAAATATTTCCCTTCCTGGAATATTGATTTTTAATGGAGAGTAGAAGTTTTAGCTAAATTAAGCCGGTAATACAAAAGCATGTTGCTTTTTGTTTTCAGTTTTTTTATTGGTAAACTATAAAAGTTATAACAGTGTAAGAAATGCGTTCTTAATATTATTTGTTTATAACAGAGTACATCCCGGTTGGTGTTTGAAAATGGACATAGTGTCTTAAGGACTTTCTATGCGATCCATGAGGTGCATAACTTAAACATAACTTTGACCATACAGGGTAGCTCACAAAACCGTAGCAAACCAATCTTTCTATTTTTAATAAGACACAGAGTATATTCGATTTATTTTATTAAGCTTATTTAAAGGCCAATTCGAAAACACCATATTTTTTGGTTTAGCTTATACAGGGTGCTAAAGAGTACACATTCTGAAGTATGCATGGACAACTTGGAAACCAATGAAACCATGTATAAGTAAATATAGGATAAAATATGATATTACCCAACCGCTTTTCGAATAAACTGACCAAAATACAACAAATGCACTGGGTGTCTGATTAAAAAAGAAAAGAAGTTTAGTTTGCTATGGCTTTGTGAATTGTGAGCTGAAGTGTATGATCAAAGCTATGCTAAGACCATGTATCTTATGACACTTTATTCTATTTTGTACATCAACTGAGATATTCCCTAGTCAAAATTTCATGGGACACCCTGTATATTTACCATTTTAAGTTGATGTGGTTTGAATTTTGCTGACAGACATTTTTTTCAAATTGGACTTAAGTGGCATATGTAGTGTTTCACAAGACTCTTGCAAATTTCTTGTTCTTGTCTTGTTCTTGCTGCAAGAACAAGACAAAACTCTTTTATATTTATTATTTCCCTTATTATTTACCAAAGTGTTATGATTCAAATCTGAGTACCCCAAAGCCCATAAAAAGGCATATTACGGAATTATTAACAAAAAATTTTTGTTTTTTTATCAATTAATCCCCCACTTCACCCCCTTCTTCTCAACCGATTTTACTAATACCATATGGATTACTACCTATATACCAAATTTAAACTCGATAGCACAATTATTCCTTTGAAATGTATCACAAACTAACAGACAGACAGAAAATAGATTTCGCCGAAATTATGTTTTTACACCTTTTGGGTCGTTTTAAATCAATTTAGTGAAAAAAAAATTCTTTTTGCCGATATTATAGTTTTCCATCTCTTAGAGATATAGAAGTAATAATTTAACGGCCATTTTGTTTCGCCATCTTATATTCGTTTCACAATTTTAACAGTTAACTTCTAAACCAAAATCAATTCTTACTTAAATATTTTATTAGGTCGCCATTTTGTTACGACATGTCGGATTAGTACCAAAATTCTACCCGTCGATTACTACGTAACACTTTGTGCAAAATTTGAGGTGTAGTTTTTTAGTAATATTTTTTTAACAATTTACTAGGCCGCCATTTTTCCAGCCATTTTGGATTTTCAACAAAATGTTACCAGATTATCTCATAATGACCATTAATTTTTGACGAAAATTTGAAGTCAATGGGATAAGTACCTAGTTTTCTAGTTACACCGGGAACGGACAGTGACCGACGGAAGGAGAAAACATGTTTGTCGGTATCTAGAGACCCCCTAAACCGAAAATATCTGAAAAAATCTCGGAGGGTGATTTTTCGACACTACAATACTTCCCTTTTACGAGGGAAGTAAAAATCCTCGTCTTCGGCTAGGATTTTTAAAACCAGTAATGCTACTACACTATTTATGAAACAAATTCCTTAGAAACTAGCTTTTCGGATTTTTTTCTGGAAAAATCAGACACACTGGAGATATTACCCCCCAAATTTTAGCTACTTTTTGGATAGGTATAATGTGGGAATCGCGTTGTAGTAGAGGCGTTGCTTTAAAGGTGACATAAAGCTTTCGTCCGTAAAATAACGGCTGCAAATCCTAGGACAACTCAGAATTAATATCTGCATATTTGTGGTCCCCAGTAAACCCTAAATGCGACTTCCAAGCTTGACATCTGCAGAGATATTATATTTCAATTTAAATACCAAAAAATGGGTACTATACAAAGGATATTCACATATTTTTTAATATTTTTAAAATTGCACAAAAATAATGTTATAATTTTATATTCCAAAATAGGTAGGTTCCTACCTTGGTTTATCCTTTGGACAGCGAAATAACGATAATCGACCTCCACGTTTTGAAAAACAACTATCCACAGAACAATATTCGACGGGCATTTTATTGGTCTACCACGTACAAACAACCGACAATATGTTAATCGTAAACAAAATCCACTGTGTACACACCAGCGCCTCGCACAACTGAAAACGGTGGACTGCCGAGAACCAGCTGCGGCGAGGAGAATGGTATAGGTAGATCGGAATTTTCGTCGAAGTGCGGAAACTTATATTATATTCAGTAAACTTTGACGAAGGCAGCTCGTGATTAGCTTATGAAAGAAACTGCTGTGTAAGAATATACGGCTGTGTAGCCTGAATGTTTTTCTAATAAAGTTAGTTATAGATAGAGATACCTTCCGAGTGCGTTCTTCTCACTAAGAATAAACTTTTATATTTGAAAAGTTAAATCCATTTTATTTATTTTATCCCCTAACCCAAAAGGTTATAGGCCCAGACATTGCATAGACATAAATAAAACGCGCGCGAGTTCTCATTAAGTTTAATAATACATTTCTAGTGGTTTAAGTGTTAGATTTACGGCAGAGTGACTTTAAATAATAAAAATGGATTGCAAACATTAGACTGTTTGATGGTGAAAAATATAGTGTGTGGAAGTTTAGAATAAGGGCCATATTATCGGAACTTAACGTGATAAAAGTTATAGACAGTGACGTACTCGAACCTTTATCCGAAGATTGGATTAAAGTAGAAAGAATCGCAAAAAGTATATTAATTGAGTACTCGGCGGACTCATTTCTAGAATTTGCGAAAGAAGAAAATACTGCAAGACAGATATTGCAAAATTTAGACGGTATTTACGAGCGCAAAGTTTAGCTACTCAGTTAGTTCTTAGAAAGAACTTATTAGGTTTAAAATTACAAGGTGACACATCGCTAATCCAACATTTTACAGTGTTTGATGATTTAGTTAGTGAGTTATTGGGAGCCGGAGTAAAGCTGGAAGAAACTGATAAAGTAATACATTTGCTACTAACACTTCCAAATTTTTACGATAGTGTAATTACAGCCATTGAAACACTATCAGAAGACAGTTTGAGCTTAGCATTTGTAAAAACTCGACTGCTTGATCATGAGGTCAAACTGTCCAATGAAAACCGTGACACAAGCAGTAAAGCTCTGTATATAGATAAGAAAAGTGACTCACTTGAAGAGAAACACTACAGAATTTCAAGCATGCCGAAACGTAACTATAAATATTCAAAATTCAATACAAATCTCAAATTTAAAAATACGAGAAAGACAAGTAGCAAATGTCATTATTGTGGAAGAAAGGGGCGCTTTAAAAGAGACTGCTTTTATAACAAGAAGGAACATAAAGCCACAAGGCAACGAACTATACAAACAGTACAAATAAATTCTAACGAACAACAAAATCAAAGCTTTGCATTCATGATTGTAACACAAAATTACAAAAGAGATGCAAGCAGTAAAATAACATTTATTTTGGATTCGGGTGCCTCAGATCATATAATCAACAGATCGGACTTCAGTGCACATTTTTCTGCTCTGTCACCACCAGTGAAGATTTCTGTAGCGAAAAATGGGCAATTTGCGAATGCAAGAAAGAAGGGCTCACTGGAAGTTACCACCAATTTGGGAGTCCAAGGAACCCTAACAGATGTCCTTTACTGTCCTGACGTTCTGTACAATCTGCTATCTGTCATGAAGATGCAGGAAGCTGGTATGACAATACTCTTCAGTGAGAGGGGTTCAAATAAGCAAAATGGTAAGATGGTAATGAAAGGTAAGCCATCAAACAATCTAATTTCTTTGGAATTTAATGTAAATATTAAGCCAATAAAAATTAATTCACATATGTTTAGCACAGTAAAAACAAACTATGAAATTTGGCATCAACGCTTGGGGCATATAGGTAAAAATAAATTTATAGAATTGAAACATAAACAATTGATTGAGGACGTAAGTCTTATAGATCATGTTAGAATTTCTGAGATTATATGTGAGGCGTGTGTAAAAGGTCAACAAACACGGTTACCCTTGAATAAACATAAAGATAAAAATTATGTGAAGAGACCATTATTTATAGTACATTCCGATGTTTGTGGACCGATAACTCCATCAACAGTTAATGAGAAAAATTACTTTGTTTTATTTATTGATCCGTTAACTTACTATTGTGTAACATATTAAATTAAAAATAAATCTGAAACATTTTCGTGTTTTAAAGATTATGTTGCAAAAAATGAGGCTCATTTTAATTTAAAGTTAGTTAATTTATACTGTGATAATGGAGAATATTTGTCTTCTGAGATGAAACACTATTGTATGAAGACTCCAGTTAAATGCTGTGTCAGAGCATATGGTAAGAACTATTACAGAAAAAGCACGGACGTTGATAACCGGTGCAAATTTAGATAACGTATTTTGTGGTGAAGCAGTGTTGACTGCTACATATTTAATTAATATTAGATCAGCCAGGGCTATTAAGCAAAATAAAACACCATATGAAATGTGGCACAATAAAATAGTAATAGGTCAATTGGGGTGGATGGAGTACCAGGGTATATAATAAAGGGTTGTGGGGAGCTCTTGTTTGAACCACTGAGTCTGATTTTTAATCTTGTTCTAAGGACTTCGGTGTATCCTAGTAAATGGAAAGTTAGTAAGGTAATTCCAATATATAAAAGTGGGCCTAGAGATCAAATTAAAAACTACCGACCCATTAGTATAATTTGCTCGGTCTCAAAAGAATTTGAAATAATATTTAATAGAATTTATCAGAAAATTGTGCATAGAATAAATTACTTGCAACATGGATTTTTACCTAGAAAGTCTACCTTTACAAATTTATCCACTTTCACACAATATGTCCATGAGTCATTAAAACGCAGAGCACAAGTTGATGTTATATATACTGATATGGAAAAGGCTTTTGATAAGGTTAGGCATAGCATTCTAATTAGGGCACTGAAAACAATTGATGTGACGGAAAACCTTATCAAATTGGTCTTATTTGATAGCATGTGAACAATATGTGGAAGTCAAAATGTGATACAATGGTATGATGATAATAGTTTTAAACTGAATGTGGATAAATGTGCTTGCATGTCTTTTCCCCTTAATCGCGATGTATACCACAACAACTATACAAATAGTGATATTAATCTAAAGCGTGTGAATGAACAATGTGACCTAGCAGTCGTTTTTATTAAGAGCATGACATTTGAGCAACACACTCTAAAAAGGATCCAGGAGTGCAACCGCATCTTGGGATTAATTACCAGAAACAAAGAGTTTTGGGTGTGATGTGTGTTTTACTTTGATTCATTGGTTCTGCCAAGGTTGGAATATTTCTCTATTATTTGGTCCACTAATTATGAGCTTTGGATAAAAAATATAGAGTGTACAGAGAAAGTTTTTAAAGTACATGTATTTTAAGAGGTTTAATGTTTATCCTGAGAGGATGTGATCAGGACCACCTTTTAAGGGTTTTTGTTAGAATGTCTTTGGAGGTCCGTCGCATTAGAATTTGTTCACAATATTTAAAATATTGAAAGGCGACATTGAACACCCAGACTTACTTGGTCAGCTTCCATTTGCTATTCATCGAAATAACACTAGACATAAAAAAGTATTTTATCTTGATTTTCCGAGGACTAATATTTACAAAAAGTCGCCTATATATCAAATGTGTTATTATTTCAATGAGTATGCTAATGACATAGACGTTGATACCACAAGTTTCAGTCAGTTCAAGAAAAAGATTGATCTGAGATTAAATAGTGTAAATAATTCATAAATGTTGTGTTTTATTCTGTTTTTTTTTGCTGTTTTTCTGTTATTTGGTTATGTGTTAGAATCACTGCAGTTCAAGGTTTCTTGTTTGTTTCTTATTTTCTCTTTTAAACATTTTTACATAATACTATTGGGCTTAAATTTAGTAGTATAAGGACATTTTTACTCAAATAATTGCTGTAATGTTAGTTGTAAGCTAGTTTAAGTGTCTGTAATTAGCATAAGCTGTAGATACTTTTATGAAATAAATAAATAAATAAATAAATTTGATTTTCCTATCTGTTTTAGCTAATTTGTTTTTTATATGTTTGATTATGCTATTATAATTAATAAATAAAAAATGTGTGAATTTCTATCCCTTTTTTATTCACTACTACCTACTTATTTCTTACCTAGGGCCCGCGACCTGATTAAGTCCTGAAATTACATCCTCAGCTAATCAAATGTTGTCCATACCTAAGTACTAAAATAAGGCCAAAATGACGTCCTTTATTGTTAGCCATCAATTAAAAAACACCTTGTATGAATCTTTTTGCTTAATGTGGTTGTATTTGGTTAAAAACGCAATCAATCAGCATTTAAAAAATTAAAGTTACCCTTTCTTCCAAACCCACCACCGTCACCATGAAAATATGTTTAATAAACACTAATGTTAATAATTCAAGTTTATTGATAAAGCATTTTTAAGAATATTGATTTTTTCAACATAAACAAGAAAAAACCAATTTATACAAAACACAATGTATACATACAATTGAAGAAACAGGAAAAATCGCTCAATACAGGTGAATATAAATTACAGAGACAATATAAAGATAATCATGACACATTTACTTAACTTTTCACTTCATGTATAAATACATAATTCCACATAAAAAATAATATAAACCAACAATCTCATTCAGTCTAATCAAAGAAACATAATAATGAAAAATTGTTAACAAATGTCATAAAAACACTGAAATAACATTATTAAAATTCTACTTGCTATTTTCAGTTTTATTATTGTTATCTGAAGCACACAATATTACTGTATGTTGTCCTCCACTTGACGCTCGTATAACTTTCCTATCATTCAACTGTTTGCTTTTCACATGTGTAGGTTCAAAATAGTCATCTTCTTCTCCTAATCCGAGTTGTCCATTTGTACCCATACCCCATCCATATAATGTTCCTGGAAAAAATATATGTTAACAACAATTATTCTTTTTTTAACATATTAGTACCTCAAGCCTTTGATGTATAGGATTAAATGATAATCTCACTATTATTTTTTTAACATACATGCGTCTTTAATCCTTAAAGGAGTAATATTTTGTGCAAAAGAATTACCTTGTTATTAATTTTGCTTTAGCTGATACTGTTGTACATCTCTAGTTTAAAATTTTTCTACATATAAAAATAATTCTGAAGATTTTGTACGTCTGGCCTGGTTATTAAGACTTAGTAAAACTTAATAGAAATTAAAATATTGCCTAACAGTAACTATTTTTCTATCAAACTAGATGTAGATATAGAGGGAACCCTCTCAAGTCCTTTTAGCAAGAAAATTGTAAGTAATTTTATTGCCTTAAAGGACCTTGCTTTCGTAAAATAAAGAAGAGATTTATTTTTACTAACATTGTTTCAAGGAGCTCATGTGAATTTTATGATTTGATTATAGTTTTCTTAACTAAGTCTAATATTATTAAAATATTTTATAAAAGTGGGCCCTTTTCAGCAAGTGAATTATCTTGTAAGGGTAAACAACACGGTAATAAAATAACTGTGTTATTCCAGGAAACATCTTGAAGCATGTTATACAATTGTTATAAAGAAAATTTTGATAGTTGTTATTGAAAAAAAACCAGATTCTTTAGAAGATATGTTTGATGAGTCGATGAATGAATGTCTTATACATACATTAACTATAAAACAGAAACCTCCATTTGAAACTAAGATTTTTCATAGATGATCAAAGTTAAAAATGCTCTGCTGCAAAAATAGAACATATCAGACTTGGCTGTCTGAATTAGTACCCCTACCTCCAAGAAGCAATTTAAAATCTAATATGTGACATATTACGACCAAACAATAGTACTATAATAATAGACATCAAGTATAAAATACAAAGATGTATTACGTATGATAAAAACAAATAATATATAGAACATACAAAACAATTAATAGCAACCTGAGATGAATAAAGCATAATTTTTTTTGTTTAAAACAGTTTTTTTAATATGTTTTTAATACTAAGGTGTTTTTCTTTATTTGCTTTGTTTATTGTTACTACCTTGATGATCCAGTAATGATCTTTTAAAAACGTTCAAATATATTGTTATTAATCAAAATATTTATAACATAACATAGTAATGATAAAATAGGAACTGTACAGCTGTGTCATATCAGAGTATCCCAACTATCAATCATTGATATAAATTGTAAAACTTTAACATTTTAATTTATATATTTCTGATAGGAAAGATAGTTGATTGATGGAAGTTCTCAGAAAGGGTGCTAATGAGCTCCCCTCCCCTCTATAGAGTAGTACAGAAAACATAAAAAAATAATTTATTTTATTATAAATTTAAAAATAAAAAAGTTCTTTATGACGTTTTTTGGGGTGATTATTTTATGAATTTGAAATGTTCCCTTAATAATATGTGCCCCCTTATATTAAAAATAAATAGTCTACAATTTAGAACCCCAAAAATCTGAAATTTCCAATTTGGTCACAACACTTCTTTAAAGAACTATTTTAATTTTTGATGTTTTACCTTGTTTTAAACAAAATTGTTTTTGTAATGTAATTTTGTTTTAGAATATAAGTAATTACATTATTCTTTAGAATTCTTTAAAACAGTTTGTGTCTCTAGTGATCAGTGTTGTTATAAAAAAGTAATAATACAGTGATCTCACGAGGCTACAGCCCAAATATAAAATGCGAATAAGAGAAAAAGTACATATTAATTAGACTGTATAAAGCACAAAACAGTAAATCGTCCTTGTAGGTTGGTTCAAATAAATACACACAACTCATGCAAGAAATGGTTCCAGGACAGTAAATTAATTGTAGACTCAGGATTTGGAAATGGGAAGAGCTTGCAGACAGTGGTCCAGCAAACTGTGTTTGTTGTTGCTGCAAAACCACTTTTTTTTTTTTATGAAAAGTATGCTACAGAATGCTAAATATTCCAAATGGTACAAATTCGCAAACCACCGAATAAAATTGTAAGTCAAATAAACCTAAGAAAAGTTATATGTCAGATAAAATAATAATAAAAAAATAAACATATCTAATTTCAAAAGTAACATAATACATGAATAATTACAGAAGTACACATAACTACAGAATAAGAACAGACACCAGATGTATATGGACAGAAAACATCACAAAACCAATCTGCTAAGTGTATTTTTAGCTGGAAGATATCATATTCTGAAAAGTAATGATTTTAATTGCACACTAGTCAGTTATCAAATCTAAGCCCATAATTTGTACCATGCTCCTTTTCTAAAAATGACTGAGTTTATCTTGTTCTCATAATCGAAACCGACTCCAGCAATAATTCATAGTTTGTTTATTTATTAACGGGACTTGCCCATGACAATTACTTAAAACAATATAATTTAAATATATCACACACATACATATCATAACAAACAGAATTTTAAAAGGAAAGAAAATGAATTCAAAAATAATACTGACTAGTCAATGCGCGACATCAAAAACTGGTGGAGAAAACAGTCTTGCAACTGCCCTTTTAAATTGAGGGAGTGACATATTAAAAAAGTCAACATCCATCAAGTTTGCATTTCGCATCATTCTGTTTGTTGAATTATTTTGACCGTACAGTGTTTTGTGTTGTTCAAGTTCAAACATATTGGACCGTCTCAATAACCTTGGTGGTACGTAAAAGTTGTTAAAATTTCGGGACATGACACCAAGTTATTAATAATTTTGAAAACAAAGATTGCATCTGACTTTATCCTTCTGCAACTGAGTTTCTCAATTCCCAGCAACGAACGAATATTGTTATAGTCCACTTCTTCTAAGATATATTTCGAATTTCATGCTGCTTACGGATTTAACGCAGCAGAAGTAGAAGCGGATCTTGCAGCCTATGGATCCTACATATCTTCGGAGAGATCGATTCATCTTCAGAGGACCAGAGAATGCCATAAAAACTATTTTACCAGCAATTCTCCCAAAAAAAAATTTTTAGAAAACACGACGTGTCCTGAGGAACTAGATTCCTCAAAACTTCCTGTTGTTACTAGTCTTAATATGGCTCTAATTAATATTGCTTCTCTAAGAAATAAAACTGACGAGTTGTACCTATTTCTGGAAGAATTGGAGTTCCCCCAACTTGTTGCAATTACTGAGCACTGGCTGAATCTAAACGAACCCTTTTATATTGAGAGGTATACCACAGTAGCTAGATATGACAGAAAAAACTCAGCTCATGGGGGAACACTGATTCTATCCCTAAATGGAGATTTCATGTCGGTATCTAAATATGATCATTTGTTAGCGGATAGCTCTTTTGAATTCTCTATAGTATATAATCAAAACCTTGATCTTTATGTAATTTGTATTTATAGATCACCAAACTCTGATGTACAATCATTTTTAAATAGCCTGGTAAGTTTGCTAGACAGCCTACCGATTAAAGGCAAAAAAATTCTATGCGGGGACTTTAATATTGACTATGCTACTGTTTGTGCCATCCAGAAATATCTAATTTCTATATTCGACTCTTTCGGTCTTTCAATGCATGTATCCTCGCCAACTAGAATTTCAAAAAACTCTTCTTCTATCATCGATTACATGGCGTCTGATTTTTCTCCATCAGAGGTGCAATCACAGGTCTATAACTCAGGTCTTTCCGATCACGAGGCGGTAATTTCCAGGTTTAGTTTACCTATTAGGCCCTTACCAAGATCTCGCCATCGGGGCAGAATTTTCTCGGCCGCAAATTTCTCAGTATTTCATAATATTTGCTTTAACACCAATTGGAATTTTGAATCTGATAATGTCAACACAAACGTCAGAACTTTTTTAAATAAAACTTTAAGTGCTTTTAACAAGGTCTTCCCGCTTAAGAATATCAAACCTAAGCGGCATAAACCGTGGACCACGAAAGGAATACGAATTTCTGCTAAAAATATGCGCTCGCTCTCATATATAAAAAAATTCACCGACTCCTTTCTTATTCTCGACTATATCTCTAATTATAGGAGGATCTACACTACTCTTCTTAAGTCCGCAAAAAAATTACACTACCGAAAACGTCTAACAAACTCTAATAACGTTTCAAAAGAAACCTGGTCCATCATCAATAACCTCAAAAACAAATCAAACCCTGTGACTCAGATCTTGCCAGGGGCTAATGATCTAAATGATTATTTTATTAATGTAAGCAAAAATGTTACCTCTAGTATCTCGCCAAGTTTGGACCCTCTTTCGTTTCTCCCTCCTTCAAAAAATTTAGCTGATAGCTTTTTCTTAAGTCCCGTTAGCAACACTGAACTATTGAAGGTAATACATAATATCAAAAGTAAATCTTCGTGTAGCACTGATGGCCTATCAATTAGAATATTCCTGAACTTGCCACTGCCAGTCATAGAGGCCCTTACAACATTAATAAATGAGTCCTTTATAAAAGGTGTATTCCCTGATTGCCTTAAAACAGCTATAATTATTCCACTTCATAAAGGCGGCGAAAAAACTAACTCTTGCAATTATCGCCCAATTGCACTACTACCAGTGCTATCAAAAATCATCAAAAGGCTACTGAAGAACCGTCTTATGCCATTTCTCCTGAAACATCAGATAATATCCCCGGAGCAGTTCGGATTTCTACCCAACAAGTGCACCAGTGACGCCATGTTCACGTTGCTTAGAGGCGTCTACTTATCTCTCAATAACAACCACCCAACTGCCTCAGTTTTTTGTGACTATGCGAAAGCCTTTGATTGTGTTAGTCATGAAATTCTGATAAACTAACTAAATTTTTATGGAATTCGTGGTACTTCTTTAAATTGGTTCAAATCTTATCTTGGAAAAAGGCAACAACTTGTAAGGGCTAATGGTTCCGATTCTGATTGTAAGTTGATTACAAGCGGAGTCCCTCAAGGTTCAGTCTTGGGACCTATTCTTTTTTTGTTATACATTAATGATATCACGAACCTTAAAATTAATGGAAGAATCTCCCTTTTTGCTGATGACACAAGCATAACATGGAGTGATTTTGATACAACGTCTTTACACTCTAGTATCTCCAAAGACTTGGTTATAATTAAGGCTTGGTCCGATTCCAATATGCTTTGTTTTAACGTCGATAAAACGGTGGCGTTATCTTATAAGGGAACTTTACAACCACTTCAGGTACATAACAGCAATATTGAATACGTAGAGTCGGTTAAATTCCTGGGTTTAAATATAAATAGCAACCTAAAATGGTCTAATCATATTGACACCTTAACTAAAAAACTTTCTACCGCCTGCTTCGCCATTCGATCAGTTTCAAAAGAACTAGATTTTCCTTCTGCCAGACTTACTTATTTCTCTTTATTTGAATCCCACCTCCGCTATGGCCTTCCCTTTTGGGGCTGCTGTACCACCCAGCAATTTCGTAGTATTTTTATGCTTCAAAAGAAAGCCATTCGTTATTTGTTTGGTCTAAATAATAGAGCTCACTGCCAATACTATTTCAAAAAACATGAAATATTAACACTTCCTGCATTATTTATTTTGGAAACGGTATGTTTGCTGAGAAAACATATAAACACCCTCCCAGAAAGGCCACAACATGTATACCCTACCAGAAACTCTAGCCATGATATTTATCTTCCCATTCCTTCCACAGAATTAATAAAAAAATCAATTATTTACAACGCCATAAAACTTTACAACAATCTGCCAGTACATTTAAAATCTATCCCTATGCTT
The DNA here is from genome assembly GCA_030620095.1 of Kuschelorhynchus macadamiae. Taxonomy (NCBI): domain Eukaryota; kingdom Metazoa; phylum Arthropoda; class Insecta; order Coleoptera; family Curculionidae; genus Kuschelorhynchus; species Kuschelorhynchus macadamiae. Next base: position 1,305,982 of record JAUTXW010005519.1, on the reverse strand, counting down.
GCACAATTTCGAAAAAACACCAAAGCATACCTCATTGAGAGACCATTTTACAGCGTTAATGATTTTTTTTTTCAGTGAGTAAGTCTCTTTAAATTGTCACTAAACTCGCTTGTTTACTTAAATCTTTTGTGAGTCATGTCCTAACTCGTAGCATAGAATTTTGTAAATCATTATATAGGGAAAAGAACTGTCGAACATTCACTTAAAACTTAATTATTTTTGTTAGGTATTGGATTAAAAACAATTTAATTCTTTTTGTATACTACATTCTACACTAGTTCAATATACCTTCTGTTTAACATCACAATTATTTGTATAACTATAATAACATAGAGTTTAAGGTCGCATAGTTGCAATTTTGATTTCAATGTCATCGAAATTATTCACCTCGTACATGTGTGTTTGTTTACTTTTATAAGGTTATCATGATTCATTTACTGTTTGCAATGTTATGTTATATTCTAACGTGTGTTTTACGATTTGGTAAATTGATAATTTACATTTTTAAAAAAAAAAGCACTGACCTGTCGAAATTATTTTCGATTAATGTTTTGATATGTCTTATTTTTAGGTATATTTTGCTTTGTCCATAAAATTGTAAAATTTTTCTGCGGCAATAAAGCATACTTTTGTTTGTTTGTTTGTTCTTCAGATGGTACTTTAAGCTCGAAAGCAATATAACAAAGGAATTTGTTTTGGACTTTTTCGATCGATTGACTATGACATGCAAAAAAAGGTGACCATATGACACTACAATTTTCAAGATGAGGTCGTACTATGCTTATATATAATGCTTTCAAGGCATTAACATTGGTGAAGTCTTGTGTGTGCCTTTTCATGAAACCTAGCAATATCAATGCTTTATTACAACATATTTGAATGTGTTCGACAAATGTCAACTTACTGTCAAAACAAATACCCAAGTCCCTCACCAAGTCAAACCTTTCTATTGGTTCACCATTTAAGAAGTACTGATTCATGGGCGTATTCATACACTTTGAAAATTGCATGTACTTAGATTTTTTTGTGTTCAGTGTTGACTAGTTTTATGTAGAAAAACAAAGAAGAACCTTCTTTCTCCAAAACTCATGGATTGGCAGATCGCAAAGAGAAAACTGATAAACACTTACTTGATTGTAATTTTGTATTAGGGAAATATTTAATTTTATAGTTTATTTCAACTGCTAGATAGTAGGGGTCAATAATTAAAAGATAAAATGTGAAACACTAATGAAGTCATCAGCAAATAGATCTAAAAATCTGCCCATGCGATTGTTTAATAAGTTCACGTTCACTCATCCAAGAAAACTCATGGATGCAAGAGTTTCAGAAGCTTAAGATGGTAGAGATTTTGGAACCAGGACATCGTCTCCATAAATCTAATCCCACAAAGGATGGTCAAAATCCCCGCAAATAAAAAATGGCTATCCACTTCTCAGCACTTCTCAGCGATTCACAGGTATTGTAGTAAAACTCATAACACTCCTGAGTTATATAGAAAATAAACACATCTTAGTACCAAATTTGCTTGTCTGCCTGTTTAAGAACACAAGCATCAATGAACTCTAGATGAGTAGGAGTAATAATTATAGATGCATAAAAACAGATAGAAATGGGAATCAGCACGCCACCATTGCGATGACATTGCGACAAGTAAACCTTAGTAAAAGAGTATTTAAAAACTTCATCACCAAGCAGGCAAATTGTATAAAACACAATTCATTAAGCTTAAGCAAGCAGAGTTCCCAAACATATGGTGTTATGTAAACAATCGAAGTAAAAAACCATACACATACAAATAGGAATATTACTGCAGAGACGTAGCATTTTTGAATGCAATTAAAAAACTAATTCAACATTATCAGTGAACAAACCTATCTTATAAGACTATCATGTTACCAAAATATGTAGTAAAAATTGAGACAATGCATTAACCAAATCCAATAAGTAGATAAAGAAATGAAAATCCAACAAATGTACAATAAAATAATAATACAGATTTAAAGCATTTAACTTACCTTGTAATGATACTGCAAATGATGTCGAAGACCCACAGGCAACATTTATTATTTTCTGGTCTGATAGTCCTTTAACTTCAGTCAAAACTTTGGCGTCATCGCAGTCCTTTCCTGAATTGAAAAAAAATGTGCAAATATTTTCATATTAGGCTGCAACTACAATTGGCATGTAACATGAAAGTTAGGTAACAAATCATTGTCGAGAGTCCTTTTTAGTCAAAAATGACCAACAATACTGCAGTTTTTTTAAATGTGTTCAGATTATTTGTTGCCTTTAGAATGATAAAGAAATTTCTTATGTTTAAAATATATTTAAAATTGTATGGTCAGTCGAAGACAGTTACTAGATGATTTTTTTAGCTTCCTATGGTAATTGTAATAGTTTGTTTGGAAAACCCTGAATACATTAAATATCTTTAAAGAAAATTTCTAAAATGCGTCTGTTTTAAACTCAAAATGAATTAACATAGAATTACTTAATACTGCACAAAATACTAAACATTCCGACTAGTTATGGAAGGCCATATGCGTCCTGTGGTTATGTCATTGTTTCTGGGCCCCTTTTTTTAGTTTATTATATAGTATTATAAAATTACACATTTTTTAAATGGGACTCTATTTTTCAGAATGGGTAAAAAGATATTTTCCTCCTGATTTCAAAAATATATAGAATAATGGCATTTGCTTTAACCTTTTCTGAAGTACCAAGCTTAAAAATTGATAGTTATACAGAGTGGGCCATAATATAAAAAACTTTGTTATTATTGATTTATCAGAAAATTTTATTCTTGATAAAAAAGTTGGTACATGAAAAAAAATTTTTAACAGTGATTAGATCAGATATACAGAGTGTTGGAAAAAAACATGACCAGGTAAAAAGTAGGGTAAGTTATAGAGTGAAAAAAAAATGTATCTGGCAAAACTTCTTAGAATTTAATGTCAGGATTGTTTCAAAAATGTGAAATAACAATCGCAACAGATACGAAATACCATTACTTCTTGTTACAGAGCAAGCAATATAATGCTTATGTGGCATATAGTTTTAATACGTAAATATCAATCTTTACCTGTAAAATAATTATACGTTTTTTATTAGAACAATTTTCAGAGAATTAAATAGGAATTAATATTTCGCCATGGAACTCTACTGTTGCAGTGGTCTGGGTGTTAAAATCTTGAGATGTTTTAATTAATTTTATTCTGATAAAGGGTTCTAGAAGCAAAATTTTTGATATTTTTTATAAAAACCTTCACTAAATTATTAAAATAAATTCACTATGATAAAAATACTTTTTTATTTATAATCAAGAAATATAGGGTTAATAGAAGAAATCGTTTATTTTCAAATTACAAAGTTTTATATGGATTTATTCTATTTACAGTGTTACACTTAAATTTAAAATCACAGTATAGTACCAATGTGTACATATACGTCAGAACCAAGTCGAACTAGGAGAAGCTACATGCTACATGAACAGTAACTTAAAATTTACATTACATTAACATAAAGAAAAGAAGATAGGTGGCGCAATCCTGATCAAGATGGAACATATATACACTATTATACATTGTAAAGATAATAAACAATTATACATTATCTAAAAAATTGTTTTATTTTATTTTTAAAGGATTTCAGGTTTCATGGAAGGAGGGTATGCTGTTATAAACAGAAGTACCCTTATATTAAACATTATTTATTCCTACCATGGAAGATACTCTACGCAATTCTATATTGTTCTGTTGCCGAGTGTTATGGCAGTGAATATTATTACAAAATAAAATATTCATATTCAAGTGACAAATTCCAAGTTTTACTTGATGAATATACAATGATGCTTGATATTTATACATATTTACAAGAGACATTATATTAAATTGTTTATACAATAGCTCTGTACTGTACCTATAAGGAAGATTATATATATTTTTAATTGCCCTGTTTTGCAATATTTTTCGTCGCTAGATTCACGAAAGCCATACTGTTGTTTATAGAAAAATTTTTTTACTATATAAAAAAACTGAGAAGTCGCTTGTTTACTTTTTTTTCGAATATTTTAGATAACTCAATACAGATATTGGTCTATAGTTATTAGCAGAGTCCTTATCACCATCTTATAAAGTTTATTTTGATCACAGTAAATTTGTTTTACTTTTAACAAAGGATTCAATAAAAACTATCAGATAATGTTGCTTCTGAAAGACAATCAGAGCAAAATAATTGAAACCATCTCAAGGGTTTAAAATACAGGGCATTACAACTTGAAGTTTCTTGTGTGAAATCAAATTTTTTATTCAAATCTCTAGGAATTATGGTTCTAACATATGCATAGCTTTAATAGATACACACAAGACCTATTTATTTCTAAGCACAAGACAAAAAAGTTAATTGTTTTTATAGATTCAGTAATAGGCCTATGAAAAACATTATTTCACCTTGACATTATTTAAGTAAAATGCTATAAGTTCTTTACTTTATAATGATGTAGGTAAAGGGCTTTCTTTTATATTTCGACACCTAGTCGCTGCCCCACTATAAGACACAAAAAATGCCCCCCTCTATCGTCCTTCAAGACTATCAAACACTTCCAAAAATCACTGAAAAGTTACAAAAATTTACAATACAATTTACATACTTTCTTAAATGGAAACACCTTTTTCATAATATCTCATCATGAAACTTTATAGACCAAAAGAGAGATATAGATAAGACTTTGACATCTTCACGAGTGTGTTGGGAGAATGCATATCTGCAGGCTTTCCCAGAAAAATCATATTCAGTAAGATCTGACCAAAATAGGAACATTGGACAGTTCAATAATGAACTACAGGCCGTACATGATCATCTAGGGTTTTTGGGTGAGCAGTGGAGTGGTTTAGAAGAGAAATTTGACAGGTACAAAAAGTTATATAAAAATGCCAAATTAAATCAAACTGACTGCTAATGATGACCTTTTTTTTGTAATATTGCTCACAATATTGTACAGAATATTCCAAATCGTAATAGGGATCCAATGGAATACTTAACAGGACTTAAGAGGCCTGCGCTTGGCCTCATTTAGGAAGGTGTCTTTCAGTGAGGTAAGAAATGTATTTCATAGTCAATAGCAGTGACATATATGGCCTCAATGTTAAAGCTTACTAGGACAGCAAAAGATTTCATTTTATTCCCAATGACCACACTTAACTTAATAAATCTGTTTCAAAATTTACAGTTTTTGATGTATCTCAAAAAATATAAAGTGTGAAAATCTACTTTAAAACGACCCTGTGCATATTCACTGGTTAAACTAATATAAAAAAAATATGTACCTAAACCTAATCTGCCATATTCCTTTCTTCCAATTGCATACACTTTACCCTCTGTAGACAGCGCTAAGGTGTGATGTTGACCTCCACATATGTATTCCCATTTGAAACTGGAAAAATCTTTACTTTTCTTGGGAAGGTACTCAGGCTCTGTTATATCCAAACCTACATTTTTTATACATAATAAAAATGGTTGTAGTATCAAATTAAAACATAACCTATGACATATACATCAAAAAAGATAAAAAATATAGGACAATTAAAATAGGGCACTTGAACTCAAATATTTTTTTATTACAACAATCCATATAGTGTAATTGTTTTTGAGTTATTGCATCTGGATTTTCTGCATATCACATATCTTAAAATTTAACTTTGACATGTGAACACTTATAACTCGATAAGAAGTGGAGGTTAAGACTATTAAAGAAAAATCCTTAAAAATTGTAAAATTTTTAACTTTGTGCTATAGGTTTATTTTAGAATCTGCCTTTTTAGTTCGTAAAAATTGCACTTGCCTTTAATTATAAGACAAAGAAAATGGCTTGGTAATGAGAAGGCTTTCAGAAAACAAATCAAATTAAAAAGCTTCTAATGACAAGAAGATTAAAGTATTATATTATAAATAAATTTTGCTTTGATATTTTAAATTAGCTTGTAATTTAGCGATTGCAAACATTGTCCAATTTTCTTGTGTGTGTTGAAGATTTTACCTATGATGTTGTAACCTGCTAATCTTGTGTGGTGTTCCGTGTATTAATGAAACGACTTCAACTTCAACTTTCCTTCAGTAACTTTTTGTTAGTTTCCTGTAGTGAAGTGTGTTTGTGTTATGTCAGGAAGAATCTCTTCTTAAACATGGTGATTATCATAACCACTTTATCAGGAACAGACAAAACATTGTCTCTGATTTCCATCATCTTTCAAGGAGTAGGGATGGTGCCAGATACAGAGGCATACAGTTCTTCAATGTGTTGCCCAATAGGGTGCGTGAACTTGACATTGTTAAATTTAAATACAAGATCAAGAACTATCTTTTGTCCAAGTCTTTCTACTCCTTTAGATTTCAATTTACTGAATATTTTGTAATAGTTTTGTGTTAATAATAAAATGTTTGTTTAGGTCATTTTATATACTAATGTATGTTTTAGTGTTATTGCATTCATTTATTATTTATGACCTGTAAAAGCAATTCCTTGTATTATTACAAATAAATGAGTGTTGAGTATTGAGTATTATATTTTCTAATTGACCGTCCAATATCCTAAGTGCATTATCCATTCCCTTTTAAAGCTTGAGTAAGTTTCTCTGTTTCGATCTGTGCCGGATGATGATGTGAATTTGCATATAGGTATATGTTCGTACCTGTTCATTTTCTATATACAGAGTGTCTTAAGGAATCTCCCCCTTTCCATTATACAAGAAAATCTGGAGAGGAAATCGTACATTCTGATTCAATTTTTATTGTAAATTTTATATTTGGGTGTTGCTGATTCAGATGATCAAGAAAGAGGGGGTGATTTTCTGGACCATGAGACCATATTACAAAACTCACGTCGACATATCTAAAGCAAAATTTTGGTTCTAATGGAGACTACTGCACGGATCCTTCTCAATAGCTTCCATGAAGATATTGGCTACCACAGGTTTTAGTGGAGATGTCATGGCTGTTCCTGAGGTTTGTTCATAAAATCTCCTTGAAAAACAAAATAAAAGTTATTTCATCTATATTAGTGGAAAGTTATTAACAATATTTGAATGATTTTGTAAGTGGACGGTTCTATGGCACTGATGATAGGTCAGAGTTCGTGTATTAACCCTATGTATTTTTGGTGGTCAATAGAACTCTGGGATCCTTGAGCTGCTAGGCCTTAACGCCTTATTCTTCAATACATACAAAGAGTTACCTAAATGCAAATTGGCAGTATCGTGTGACACAGATGCAATCAGTTATTAGTTCTTTATCCACTTTTGCTCATTATTATTTTGAGAATATTTTAAAGCCATAACTATTTCATTTCTTTTTAGATTTGCAAGCTTAAAAAACGAATAGAGAAATCAACTATAAAACTAAATTATTTAAAAGAAAAAACTAAAAATTATTCCAATATTCCTAAAAACTGACATCATTATATTGCACATGAGAAAATTATTTTTAAAAAATTGCAGATCTATCTAATCTTTTAAAATTATTATTATCTGTATCTTTAAATATGAATGAACTGTAACTAAAAGACAAAATTATTATTATTGTTCAATCAAAATTGTAGTTTTTATATATTAAATTCAAAAATTTTTAAATGTAAAGAATAGCACAATGAAATTTTTACCAAAAAAAAGGTCATTACTTATGAATGTATAATATACAGGGGTGTTGTATTCATAAAATCAAAATTGATGCTGATTTCAGAAAAACTAGACACTCTGTATATCCATAAACTACATCAAAAACAATCCTTTATTTTAAAGAAACTTGTATTCAACTTTTTTTGATATCTAGAGAAATACAAAAAATAATGAGGTACCATTTATAACCAAAAATTCTGTACCTATACCTTAGTTACAAATTTTACAATCCATAAAACCTTACCTATTTGGTTAAAATTATTTAACCCGAAAACAAATATGTCATCTTTGTCTGCTACTCTAGCAAATGTACAATAAGTTCCAGTCCATATATTATCAAAATGCAGCCTTAAACTTGGTTTCACACTTATGGGGGCAGGAGCCACAAACTTTGCTAGAAAAAAATAGTGACATATTTAGGACACTTTTTTTATTAAAATACACATAATTAAGAAAGCCAGGAAGCCTATCTCTAGAACACATTAACCTCACTAAATATTTTATCTAAAGGATAGATTGGACTAAGTTATATCGGAATAGCAATTCCATACCTATATTTCCCTTACCAATACCACTACGAGCATTTCTATCACTTCCTCTTTTTGTTGTTCTCCCCAATTGGCCCTGTTCAGCACATCCACATGTCCAAACCTCACCATGATTAGTAAGAAAGACAATGTGATCAGCTCCTGAAGCTATTTTTACTATTTTTTGTTCTTTCATCAATTCATAAGGAAGACGTTCATTCCCATTACTTGTCATACCCATGTTACCATGGGAGTCCTAAATAAAAAAAACCTCTGAATATTAACTAACCTATTTCCTCAGAATGTGCATTTGGACATAACTTCTTTCATTCAATAATTGGTAGGTTCTCTCATTTTATACAATTATATTGCACAATAAAGTAATAAAATCCAAAAATAACCGGATCATTTTCTATGAAAATTTTGTGTATTTGATTAAAAGAAGATATATCTTAATACAAATAATTATTGGTTAAACACATTTTAATACATTTTACAAACAATATTTTTACATGTTTTTGTTAAATAAAATTTAAGTACTTAAAAAAATATAGAATCTTATACATTACCCTAAATGTACCCCACGCAAATACACGTCCATCATCCAATAAGGCAGCAGTATGTGAATCACCTGCTGATATTTGTACAACCTTTCCCGGCAAGTCAACTTCGCCTGCAGTAAATTCAGCATCTTCTTTGCCATCCGTTACCCTACCTAAGGCACCTTCATCATTACAGCCAAATGTTAAGACTTTTCCGCCTTTAGTTAGACAGACGGTGTGCATACCACCAGCATATATATCTACAATTTCGTAGTCCAATTTTACAAGTGCTGCTCTTGATTTCTCTAACACATCTGGACCTAAACCTAACTGGCCTACGTCACCCGCCCCCGTTACTAGCACCACACCTTCTGTCAATATTTCGGGGAGTTTAACATTATCCAAGGTAACTACAAATACAAGATATGAATAAATCAACTTAAAGAAACATTTCTTCTATTTTGCTCTATTTTCAGAACTATATTCTGGGTATTCAAAATAAAGATTATTAGAAAAAAAAATGCTTTAAGCTCATAAAAGTTACATTTTCCTACTTACATTTCGTCCTCTTAGACTTGATTACCTCATTTGTGTGAGTTGAAAGTTTCCTTTTGGGTGCCATAATATAAATATAAAGAAATATATTAAACTAAAATGTAATATTTACTTTAAGCAGTTCTCTAAAAACTACATATAAACTTGATTAAAATTTACAGGTTTTGCAGGCCCTCTTCAAACTGAAGCAGTTAGTAGTTAGTTAGGTTAATGAAAAGGCAATAGTAGATGACTTCTTGGCGCCTTTTTAACATCTGGCATATTTAAAAAGAAACAACATTCGCTAAACCCTGTGCCATAAACTTAGAGCACCAATGAAATGATAGTCGTGGTTTTGTTAATGTATCTATAAACAAGGGTCGTGGTGAGAACCTTTAATTAGGAAATTCTTTCCTTGTCTAAGGTGAGGACAAATAGGCCGCGTTATTTTAAAATCATAATAGCACAGAGCAACATTTACTGTTTAGGTAATTATTTACTTTTTTACACCACCGCCAGAAGGGATAGGTCATACTGCCTCTGCAATGAAAGCCGGATGCGCCAAAACTCAAAGTGATGTTAAATTTTACTGCTGCTATAAAAATCTTGGATTGGATTGGATGACTACTAGAAAAATGTGCAAAAGTTGTAAATCGCACAAACAGTTCCGTTTTTAAAAAATTTTATTTTAGAAAGACTATATGAAACAAAAAATGCCTCTTTCTTGGTTCTTTATTTTGTATCTTTATGGTATTATTTGTAGAAGATTACTATATATTTTATAATGTTGGTAGAAGTTTTATTAATTTGATTTTCTAGCACCAGTTTTCAAAAAGCAAAAATACAGACCTTTTCATATACATGTAATATACATAGGTTTGATAAATAAATGCTTAAAAATCGTTAAACAAAGAATTGCGTTCTTTTATAGATACCCCTGTAAGCTAGGAAATAAAAAAAATATTCCTAAAAATGGAATTTCAAAAAAAAAAAGTCATGTTTTTCTAAGAAAAACTCTATCCCTATTATTAAATGGAAATTTTAAAAATTAAATAATTAACAATAGCCTCATTTTATGAACAATTATTAAGAAATTTTATTTCAGTGGGATACTGTTCCTTGAAATGAGTAGATAATGCAATTTTTGTTTTAATTTTTTCTATAATTTGTATATATTAGTGTAAAATTTTTTGTTTTTTGTTACAGATCGTTTTTTTAATTAAAATTTTGAATTACAAAGATAAAGTTCCAGATCCTTTTATCCGAAATTTCTTCCTCTGTAAGAAATTTATCTAAACTGCTTTTTTTAACTTAATTTGTTAATAAATTTTGAAATTGTTTATGTGCGTTTTGAAACTTTTACACATTTTTCCAGACGTCATTGCGTATCCAATACCGCTCATATTTTTGTTAACAGTAGCAGGAATAAACAGCATTTTGAGTTTATGAACTAGACCATAAACCACATAACACTCGGTGCGACAAACTATATAGTAGAGCTCACATCAAAAACAAAAACTTAAAGTTATTTTGCTTATACTTCTAGATTTTCAGTAACGCCACCATTATAAACAAACCGCCGCCGCAAGGAGCGCCACATTCCGTATAAATCAGCGTTACTGTTAATAGCTTGATAGTTCATGGATGCAACGCATATATATATATATAATATATATTATATATATGATGCAACGCCACCTTCAACCGCCAGCTTATCATACAAATACAACAGTCAACGAGTTAAAACATGTATTAAAAAAAGACTTTAAAATAGTTATCTTCTTGATCGGGGATTGAAAAACGTTTTTGTCCAAAGAGGGGTATCTAACCATAAAGCCAGGAATCTCAAGTTCAAGTTACATTAAGAAAAACGTGTTTATACTCCGCGGAAATAAAGGACGACTACTAGCAAATTTTTTAAGAGTAAAGATCTGCCAAGTCCCGTCACTTACCGAGTCTTGGTTGAAAGGTTTTTAATTGTTAACACAATAAAATATTGTGTTTTAAGAAGCGTTTTCCGTTTAGGTTAGCCCTGATAAGGTTTGTTTTTTTTTTGGGATGATGTAAAAAACATATCTATATTAAAACAAGAATTGCCAAACGAAAGACTCGCAAGCGGCGGGACTCGTACGAATGTTGATTGAACAATCTGCATTGTGACTAGTATGATTCGCCAGCAATGGAAGGTGGAAGGCTTGTATCAACAGCGGCTATATCGGCAGCCCCTTCACCGCTCAAAGGCCGGTCGATCTGGATTCTATAGTGGGTATCTTTACGCGGTTTGCTGACAGTTAAAGGGGTGCCAAAGACGTATCCGTAAACGTATTAAATGACAGGTACGCATACACATTACGATTTTACTAGACGCTACGAGCTACGCCAAACGCATCGGTGCCGGATCCTACGGAAAACCTTACACTAAAAGGACTGCAGTGATACTTTCGACAATTTTAGATGCTGGATTAAAAAAATATAATTCTTAGTTACTTTAGGATGCGTATAACGCGGTGCAACTGTTTTTCAAAAGAGTATACACCGTTTCTTGCCTCAAAGATAAAAGCAGCTCAACCGATTTAAATAACACCTAGACTGCCAGAACCATCAGCTTTTTTGTCATCAAATACCCAATAACAGATAAAAATGCGTTCATAGACATTAGACAGTATATAGAGAAGCCGGTGGACGGTAGAAATATTTGAGAATCGGCACACAAATATTTGAGTATACCTGCCACTTCAGAACCATTAGAGCGGTTTTTTCCAAGGCACGTGACATATGACAAATAAAAGAAACAAGCTCAAGGATACAAATTTGCACACTTTCTGTGTATAAATTACGATTACTCCCTCTTTGAAACCTAAGATCAATTGATGTAATGGTTTTATCAAGTATATAAAAGTTTCCGTAGTTTACCTGTTTTCAGATTTTTTAACTACCTCTCAAAACTATCGATAGTACATAGGTTGATACCAGTTGATACTATCCTTTGTTTTTATAAAAAACTACCGGTATTATCAAAAGCAACGTCTAACGGTGTTTACGCCTGGAACACAATGCAAATAACGTACTTACTAACAAATAAAAACGTAATTTATAAAGGAATTACTCATTTCTGGTGGAAAAATTGTTGAAAGTTTTTGATGTTGGAACTACTTTATTTTTAAAAATGACTGCATTGACCTAATATGACCGGTCATTAACTTAAAGGCTAAGGATTTTGGAAACTGAGAGGATAAATGTTCAAATGATTGGTCGTTTACCGTTGTAAGTGGGCTTAGTGTTGAATAAACAAAACATGATATGCCTTTTTTTATGCAACAGATCAGCTTTGTTTGATATGATTAGAAACTTAAGATAAAAACAGTCTCTCGAGGGTTTTTAAAAATGACCGAATTAATGATCATAATTGTTCATTTGCCAGTACTTGTTTTTATATTTTTATGTGATAATTTTGGAAAAAAATAAGGAAAAGTAGTTATGCGCACGATATGTATTAGCGAAATTAAAAGAACGGGAAACGTCATTTAATTTAAGAGGGAAATTTTTTATAGTCGAAAATTGTTTAAAATTTTGGATTTCAGACAAAATCTAAAATCCGACAAAATGTAAGTACTCCTGGATTGAGCTGATAGATATTACCTAAGCGGGACCAGAAACAAAATAAGCAAGCCCATAAAAAATTAACATTGTTGGTTTGCCTAGAATGACATTGACATTAATGCTGTTTGCTGTTGCTGTTTATATTTACAATTTAATTAAAATTTGCTGAGTGGGTACCCTTCTCTGGTCTGAGTATGTATTAGTTAAATATGATACTGAATAAAAGGAGGTTTATCAAAAGGTAATCAAACAATAAAATGACACTGCATGATTCGATAATTGAATAATAAGGTTATTGAGCGATGACAAATTTTCATTTATTCGTATAACTAATTTAAATTAACCACTACTGGCACTATCTCTACCATCGACAATATCTTATTTTAGACTTTGAGACATTTTCGTTTAATACAAAAATAGTGTCTTAATATGGTAGATCAGGCGGAAAATGAATTATTTAATGACGAACTTCTTGAATATGGTGCTACTTCATTTGGTTCATATATAATACCCTCAATTCCACTGGTTTTTGGTGTTTTAGTGCTTTTTGATATGTAAGTATCATTTAGCCTTAGTTTAGTCTGCTTCTTCCTGCATCTTCTGTTTGACATTGAATAATTATTTCCTATTTTATTTCTAACCATTATTTTCTGACATAATGTGCATGCTTATGTAATATATCAGATGTTTCTTTCTTGAATATGCCTGCTAATATGTCCTAATGTATTTTCTAAGTATTGTCAATATTTATCACTGTCACCCTAACCAGGTTTACCACTTATGTTTTTTTTTATCTACAATTGAGTAAAATATTTATTTTTCTCAAAAATATTTAGTAAAAACTTTACACCTTTTTTCTACTTTATATTAGTAATTCTGTTTTTTTTTCTACCTTATATTTGTTATTGGCAATTCAAATTGTTAGTTTTTGATTTGGTCATGCAGGATTTATACAGACAAATAACAATATAAAAATATATCAAGAAATTACATATAATAAAGAACTGTTTTTTTTTTCTTTTATATAGCAAATAAAGTAAAAATAACTCTGGCCAATAAAATATCTTCTAAAACAAACAACAAGCTGGTAGTCTTGCTAGTCAAGCAAGCCACTCTCAGTCATGTGCCTAAAACTACAAATAAAAATAAAAGGTAGAATTTGGCCATCATCAAGGGCATCTGTTGTTTTTCATTTTATTTTCTTGTATGATTAGTCTAATGGTATTCACATAATTTAAGTCTTATATTAGCTTTATTTTATGTTATTTGCCTGTATAATTCATCTTCAAGAATGAAAGCATGGTCATCTAGTGAGGATATATTTTAACCAAAGTATAGCACTGGTTGGGTTTCCTTTCGAACCATCTGTTATCATCATTATTAAGTCACATAGCCTGCATGGTTTCAACCGAGATTTCAACTTTGTCTTTTGTAACTCACTTAAACATTTTTTTTATTTAATTTGTGAATTATAAAGATATTATTATTTTATGAAAGCTCTTACCTATGATTGGTAGGTATATAGAGTGTGGTCATTCATTTATCTTGATAACAAGATATCTCCTTTAGTTTTAAAGTAAGCCATATGAACTGAAAAACAAAATAAAGGGTTAGTTAACAAATTCGTCTCTAATTTTTCAGAAAAACAAGACTATCAATTTTACAAGATTTCAGCATAATTTGTATTTTTTTAAAATGACACACTCTTTATATTAGGATATGTCAGTCAAATCAATATTCTCTTCCAGATTTTAAATATATCTGGTTTAATAACTTTATCTGCAAAGACACGGATATTTGAGAAAAACTTTGTTATAAGAGGCAGTGTATTCCCATCATCCCATGTGTTTCCGTCTCTCTTTAACACATTGCCTTTTATGGCAGGGTTTTTCATAAATTCCTCAGATGTGTCTTTGAACATAAAGTTATCAAACCAGATATATTTATAATCTGCAAGAAGAGACCCATTAATATACAGGATGTCCGTTTTCAAAAATACAACATACCTATGATGATATCATGTGAAATTGATATTGATTTTTTTTCTAATTATTATAATAAAATTGTTAAGCAACCCTACAAGGTGTTTTTCATAAGATTAACTTTAAAACTAAAGATATCAAGATAAATTGATCATACATGTACATGACTATGCTATTGTAATGCCCTATTACTGGCTGCCAAATATGACTTCTTTTTTTATCCCCAACTGGATTGAGATACCTCATTACATATAAGAAGTATGCTTTGCTGTGTCAGTTAAAAATTGGTTACATCTAGAAACTGCAACTATTAAGGGTATTATTTTATTCCTAATATGCCCTTTATGTGGACTCCAGCTTGTTAACAAGCTGGAGTGCACTCTAAGTTAGTGCACACTAAGCTAAATTTATTTATCTTAATATTTACATTTTTATTTATTTTTTTTTGATAAAAATCATATATTATGTTTTATCTAGATTTATTTTTAAATTATAGGTTAACAACCATTGATAATACTGATTTTAGTCCTTATTTGCACCACTAATTAACTTTTCAATATTAGTGCTATTGTATCATCAGCAAAAGTGTAATATTGAGTATTTACTTTTGACACCAACAAACAAACAACAGAACAAACAAGATATACAATGACCCCAGGCTAGAACTCTGTGCATTGGTGTATCTACAAGTTACTATAGTCTACGCTTATACATATTGTACATAAACCAATTATAAATTAATGTAACCCACCAGCAAAAAAAACAAGGTTGCATTTAAGATTTATAGAGCCTATTGCTTTAAGGCCTTTAACAAATAACTAATGATTATAAATATCCATACTTTCTGTTGGGCTCCACTGTCACCAGCATCAGTAGGCCCTGGCATGTGGGATCCCACATTAGTGATGGCTAGCGAGGGTACAACTATCCCGCTGACCCTGTAGCACTCCAGAATTATTGAATAAAAATTTGCTTCTGGTATTCAAACAAATATATTGCTTATAATTTATCAAGTCAGTTTTTATTAGGTTGAATTTCCATTAGCTCAAGTTTCTCTAGCAATAAACAGTGTCTTACCACATCAAATGCTTTGCATAAATCAACAAATACACCTATTAATATTTTCCCGTTTTATCCGTGTTACTTGAGATTATATATAGAAGATTTATACTAACAGTGGGAGTACTATAGTTTTTCAAAATCTCATTTTATTTAGAATGAATAATGTATGATATATGATTTCAATTATATTTATTATATAAGCTTTTGAAGTTTTTGATGATTATGGATACATATTTTGAAAAATCGGTAATATAATTTTATCAAAGTAAGTCTGATTTCAGTCACACCTGAAAATGTTTGCTTAATATGAATTTGGCACATAGATGTGACAATTACCATATTCCGTAGGTGATCACTACAGTCACACTGATCTATATAGATTTACTAAGGATGTCTCCTGGAACTTTTAAAATATTTTTAATATATTTTCTTAAAATATAATATATTTTAAGAAAATATAGTAGTAGTAAATATATATTTCTATAATTAAAAAAAAAATAAGCTACAACTATATTGGTAAAATATATTTCATTTCATTAAAAAGAAAAACTAATTCACTATTGTTTCTCCAACTTCTAAGCATCACTGCTTTTTGGAAATCATATGAAATAACACAGTTTTTTCAACTTTTGTTTTTTACAAATCTTTTTGTTTTCGGGTACCTGAACTCTAAAAAATATATTCTACAATTTCCTTCAGTCTGTGGGTCTGTCTGTCTGTTGTTCTGTCTATAAGTGGCATAGTTGTAACAGTTTAATTTTGTTTTAAGTGCATTTCATTGTATGATTAATTTAATATTATAATCTACTACTTTAGTATTAAGTTTAGTGATTAATATGTACGCCTTGTTGGTTTGATACCTTAGATTTTAGTAGTTTTCTTATTAGAAGCGGTTACATTGTTCATATTTAAGCGAAATATAAATTCAACACCTTTTGCAGCGAATTTCGGTACACACAGTGTCACCTCTCGATAAGTAGTTAATTTTGTACCTATATCTGAACTCAAGTTATAAAGAAATAATTTTCAGTAAATGGTATAAGTTTAGCGTTCGTTCATAGATGTCGCAAAAAAAAATCAGTTCAAATATAATTGTTGGATTTATTTAATTTTGCCGAATTTAATAATTATATACTGTATAAGAAAAACTTCAAATAGCACTTTAGACAAACTATTTATTTCCCATATATTTTACAGAGTAGATATAAATTAAATTTTATTAATTTTGAAAACCTGTTTTCGAGTTCTTTATACAAGTCTTGGGATTTTCGTTTTCTTTGGCTAGATATGCAGCATTTTTAGATTCGAGCGTGTATTTTGTATAACTCTTCTGTCGCTGTAAAAAAAAACAAATCATTAGTACCCCAATAAATTCTTTGATATAAAGTCGATATTATGTATTAATATTGAACTGTAAATACTTGTATAAAAAAAGGTTGCCTTGATAAATATTTCTTTTCAGATATACATAGGATTATTTTTAGACTATAGATACTATATATATACCACTTCATACTTTCTCTTAAATCTACATTTTATTATTCGTGTTTCCTTTTGCTGTGAATATGTAACATATAAAGGTATTTTCATTTAAGTTAGACATAAATAAACCAAAGGTATTTCTCGATTCAATATTATTATTCTTTTTTTTCTGAGACTATATAAACTACAGCCTTCTTATAATTTCTATCAATGTTTGATGTTCCGAAATTCAGATCGACTTTTGTTTTGTCCATAGTTGCATAATTACTTGGAGCCTAATATAAACTGAAATTTCGTTACGTCTGCGTCTGATGCATTTCCTAAAATAGTTAATAATTGTGTGAATAAATTCCTATTTTATGGTTAAATAATGAGTTTATACAGTTGGGAAAATTCTATTAAATTAAACTCAACTTACGTTTCACTTTTATGACATTTAACTACTCCTGCATTAGCACATCATTTTTTTTGACTCTTTGGTACTCTACTCCGGACTAATATTTGACTTTTCTGAGTGGTCCTTTTCCATTAGTACTAGAGTAATTAATTAAATATTATTTGTTTATTTACATTTCCATTTCGCCTTGGCGTTGCTTTTAAATTTCAGGTTAGTTGTTTCTGTCAATGTTATTATTGCGTCGTCTCGGAACTTTTCGGATCTATTCGGCTAAGACTTCCATATTAACTTATTCTCGGAACCCTCCATCCGGTACTTCCTCATATCCAGAGCGCAGGCTTCTTTTTCGCTGTTGCCAAGTGTATTCCTGCATTATTTCCTGTATCTTTCTCAACCAATGGAGAGTCGTTTTTCTTGTCTAACATGTTAATCATATCCTTGTTTTATTCCGTCTATGTGCTCTTTTGGCAAGGTTGTTAGCACCTGACATACTCTAGCCAATGGTATTCCGCCACCTTAGTTAACCAAAGTTCTAGATGTAAAGGAAGCTGGGGGAACACATTTTTCACTTTTCTGGTCACCTGCAGATAAACCACAGGTCTTCAGCGCGGGTCTGAGGAAATAATCCAGGAAAATCTTGGAAATCCGTTAGCGGGATTTTTCCTCAACACCGCAATAGTTTTTCGGGCACATTATAGTTTGCACTGTGAGTGTTATTTTTCGTGCTAGAAAATCTCTCTAAGAGAGGATTTGACCTGAAGATTGGACTAGACCGCCATTTTCCATGCCCTTGTACTTG
Source organism: Kuschelorhynchus macadamiae (assembly GCA_030620095.1). Lineage (NCBI taxonomy): Eukaryota > Metazoa > Arthropoda > Insecta > Coleoptera > Curculionidae > Kuschelorhynchus > Kuschelorhynchus macadamiae. The sequence goes on along the minus strand of JAUTXW010005519.1, from coordinate 1,287,387 downwards.
GCACGTGAAATCACCTTTTGACTAGAACTGAGTGACCCTATTGGATAGGGTTCAAGTCAGGGGCCAACTGTTAGTCACGGTCCTAATTTCAAGTCAGGGGCCAACTGAAAGTCACAGCCCTAATTTCAGTCAGGGGCTAATTGCAACTGCAAGTCACAGACAATTTCAAACCACAAACTTAACTTCAAGACTCGGGATTAATCCCATGTCACGGGCCTAGTTTGAAGTTAGGAGCGCTAGGTGCTGCTGGATTTGGTGACACTTATTGTTTACTTTTTTCTTTATTCCGTAACTGATAACATACTTATTGTTTATATATATATTTTTTTTCTTTTATACAGTAACCGATAAATAGATTTTTTTTTTCCTTAACTTCATTTGTGTGTTTTATTTGGCTCACTCTTTTTCTTTTAAAGTATCAAGAGGAAGCAAGTGCCGCGAAGAACAAGGGGCTTTCCAATTTAAGTCGCTATAAATTGGTGGCGCTCATTTCTTTTTTTTCCTTCTTTTTTTCTTTCTTTAAGACATCTTACGTTTTCCCACGCCCTACTCTCCGGGTTAATTGAGCTAGGGCATCTACATTGCACGCTCTGTTGACCACGAGCTGTAATCTTGATACCATTTTGTGATGGAAATAATTTTAAATTAAACAGTAATAATAATTATTAAATAAGAGCGTAGCAATCTTGCACCTTGGTTTTGAGAAAATCCAGGGTTACAAGTTCAAAAACTGATCGATTAATGAAATGGTTACATTTTGGTAAAAATCTCATATGGTGGGTTCATGAAATTAAAACAAAAAGTTATTGAGGAACTCCTTATTGAGTAGACTTCAAAATTAGTGTGATATTGACATAAACTGGTAAAATGTTTGTGTAAATAAACCCATATGGCAGTACAAAATGGTGGCCTAATGATATATTTAAAAATTCAGTACCAAAAATGACATCTAATTGACTTGAAATTTTTTACAAAAATCAAGTATTAGGCAGGGATAGACTGGTATATTTTTAGTGTAAATGCTCTATGGCAAAACAGAAAGGTTGCATGGTAAAATGTTTAAATATTTGGTAAAATTCCATTTCTCGGGCTAAAACTGACTTTTTATGGAGAAAAATAATAGGCGACATTATTTATTTTATGTAAATAATGTTATAAAAAATACATAATAATAATAATAAAGTTATTACGAATAATTATGTGTATATAGGTACATACAAAAGAACAAAAAGCAGAGGATATCTGAGAATACCATTTACCATAATGACACCTTTAGCTTTACCTACAGAAATTACAATATATTATCAAAATTGAACTTCTAAAAATGTAAATTAAAAGATCATTTAAAGAAATTGTTAGGTATTATTATGTATATGTAAATGGTTTTTAGTTTATCCGCATATTTTTATTTGCATTTGTGTTTTTCTTTGTTTGATTTTGTATTGATATTCATAATTGTGTTTAACCATTGCATGATTTAATTATACCATTATTTGCCTGTTTGTGTTTGATGGAGAGGACTTTTTATAGTTTTAAGCATCAAATTGAACTAAAGAATTTACTAATAATAATGTGAATGTGAATGAACTGTATATTTGTGCATTCTTAACAATCTTCTAAATGGATTTCTATGTATATTTGATTATATTTATAAATTCTATAAACAATTAAAAAAAATCTGATTTTTATCTAAATTTAAATACTTTTAAACTAATACATTTATAAATAACTTATCTTCTAATGTATTTTGGTTATTTTTTATTATCTTAAATGAGTCAAGATATTTTCTTGACTGGCCCTGCATAAGTTTAAAATGTTTTGCATTATTTGTTCATTATTTAAAACCTTACATAATATAATATTACAAATGAGGCATGTTTTATTTATGTGAGTAACATCCTATTTCTTGGCTATAAAACTTGAACAAAACAGGCCACCAATATGAAAAAAACAGTCTTTGTGTCACATAATTGCTGATTCGGAAAGAGTGCAATATTCTGATAATGCGCCATTATGTCAAGAATCTAGATTCAAATAGTTAAAAAATTATTATTTAAAAACTATGTATCTAATTTATCTCGAATATTGCATCAAGTTTTATGTTGGAATCAACTGATAGTATTTTGGTACGAATCCAAGATGGCGGTTTAATAAAATATTTAAAAATTCAGCCTGAAACAACCGCTTAATAGTTTAATTTCAAATTGTGTACCATAACTATTCGTAGTAGGGATCAACTAATAAAATAGTGGTACTAATTTAAGATGGCCGAACAAAATGGCGGCCAAATGCTTACCCGATAGACTTCAAATTTCGGTCAAAAATTAAAGGTCATATGGGGATGACCTGGTAACATTTTGGCAAAAATACAAAATGGCGGCCTAGTAAAATGTTAAAACAAATATTATTAAAAAACTTAACCAAACGCCTACTTTTTTATTAGAAAAAAAAATAAGTTTTTCTGAAAAAAGTCTATCTCTTTAACGCGTAAATGCACAAAAATAAATCGAAGCGATACAAAATATCAAAGAAATATTTGCTTTAAACAAACCAAAACTCAGCCGTGACATCTACCACAACTCTCAAATATCTTTGTAAATTTTATTTTCATCGTAGGCCAAGGCCACCTATCATTTCGCGTCGTATATGGATCGGTATCGATTTTTGATTGATATTTGCACTTTTTTCTTTAATTCGAATTTTCACCCACTTGCTGAGCAGTTAAAGGAAAATGTTATTAGAACTTTTTTGTAGCCAAACAAACGCTCCATCCGCGGGTCTAGAAATTTCGATTACTATTTGCAGTAAGCGGCAAAATGGGGTTAAAGTTGGAATTTAAATTATCAACTTAACTGTTAAAGTTATAAACTCGAAATTTTGTCACAGTCTACCTAAAAATACTCTACGGGCTTAGATATATTAGTTTCCTTGTAATACAGGATAATGAAAAAAAATGTACCCATTCTGAGGAACTTTGATGCAAACTTCACCTCGTTAGTGCACCCCCTGTATATAATCCAGGACCCTTCCTAAAAAGTCTATTTTATGTAGCTTTTTAAATACTTTCCTGTGCCGTAATTAGTTTTCTGGCCAGACGCCCTACTTTTTTTAATAAAAAAGAGAAAGTGTCTAAAAAATTTTTTTATAGCTTTTTCGAAAAATTTCAGTTTTTCTTAAAAATTTCTATTTTCTCGCCATTTTTCCGACAGGGATGCGTTTAGGTTTTTGTTATACTAGATATTAAGTCCTAACAATGGAACCTTTGGTGGAAGATATATCAAAATACAAGAGTTCTAACCACACTACACCACAACTTGTTACGTTCTGGACGCGCGTTTCGCTAACCAAGTTAGCATCATTAGCAGATGTCATAAACTAAAGTAACTTATCCTAACCCGCACTGCACCGTTGTCAAGTAAACAATAGAGGGGACTATAGGGAATAGGCCCTCTGTCTTTATTTAGTGCTTTCTTACCACATTTAACTATTTCTATACTCTCAAATGCATCCAATAATCTATTATTACATACATTCTTAATCAACTTCAGATTATTTATTCCTATTTGGTGATTGTTTTCCAAAGCATGTTGGGCAACGCTTGACTTTTCTGTTCTTCCGTATCTTAGATATGCCATGTGTTCTTTAAAACGAATGTTTATGGATCGTTTAGTTTGCCCAACATATTTTAGATCGCAGTCATTATAGGTAATTTCATAGATGCCACTCCTCTTCTTCAAATCGACTTTGTCTTTTGGTACGTTTTTAAATACTTTTTCTAGACCTCTCGTATATCTGGGATCATATGGGATTACTATGAACTTATTGGGAGCCTCAGGTGCTTGAAGAGTAGTGGCATCTTTTAACATTTTCTTATGCTTATGTCTATTTACTCATTTATGTACAAAATTATCATTATATCTATTATTTTTAGCTATATTTTTAATCCGATTCATTTTATTGTTAAAACGTTCTTTATTTAATGGAAAATTGACTAACCTGTGAGTTAAGAAATGAAATGCTTCTATTTTGTGCTCACGGCAATGAAATGAGTCGGATGTTATATACAAAACCCGTTATCAAAAATGATAACAGAAGTAAAAAATACCTTAAAACAGTGTAAAAATCTTGTGTCCGATAAACTAAAATTCAAACTAACACGTAGTAACCCACAGTTATCTAAACTATATTGCCTTCCCAAAATCCATAAACCTGGGAAATCCATGAGATCTATTGTTTCAGCTGTTGGATCACCAACGTACAATATTTCAAAATGGTTAGTAGAAGAATTCAGCAAATTAAATATCTCGAACGATAACTTTGAGGTTACTAACTCTTAGAATTCTTAGATAAAATTAAGAATGTTCACTTAAAAGAAGGTGAAATTTTAATATCTTTTGATGTAAGCTCATTGTTTCTTAGTGTACCCATACCACTAGCTCTAGAGTACCTAAAGGAAATCAATAATTTGAAGAAAGAAATTATTGATGAATATTTGCTTCTCACAAAATTATGTATGAATCAAATTTGTTTTCAGTTCAACAATAAATATTACAAACAACTTGAGGGAACAGCGATGAGCAATTGGTCATCTCCGTTCCTTGCAAATTTGTGTATGGGTAGATTAGAAACCCAATTCAAAAAAGAACTGAAGTATTTCCCAAGGGTGTGGTATAGATACGTAGACGATATATTTGTTATTTTTGATACTAATACAAAAAATTTGGACACTTTCTTAGAAACATTAAACAATAAATATCCTTCCATTAATTTTACGTACGAAAAGGAGAACAATGGGCAATTACCTTTTCTCGACAGGTTAGTTATTAGAAATAACGATAAATTAGAATTTGATATTTATAGGAAATTTACTAATACTGATAGATATATAACCTCCGACTCATTTCATTGCCGTCAGCACAAAATGGCAGCATTTCATTTCTTAACTCACAGGTTAGTCAATTTTCTATTAAATAAAGAACGTTTTAACAATGAAATAAATCGGATTAAAGATATAGCTAAAAATAATGGATATAATGATAATTTTGTACATAAATTAGTAAATAGACATAAGCATAAGAAAATGTTGAAAGATGCCACCACTCTTCAAGCACCTGAGGCTCCCAATAAGTTCATAGTAATCCCCTATGATCCCAGATATACGAGAGGTCTAGAAAAAGTATTTAACAACGTAGGTTTTAGAGTAGCTTACAAAACGGAGAACAGTTTGAAAAATCTCCTTGGAAACACAAAAGACAAAGTGTAATGACTGCGATCTAAAATATGTTGGGCAAACTAAACGATCCATAAACATTCGTTTTAAAGAACACATGGCACATTTAAGATACGGAAGAACAGAAAAGTCAAGCGTTGCCTAATATGCTTCGGAAAACAATCACCAAATAGGAATAAATAATCTTAAGTTGATTAACAATGTATCTAATAATAGGTTATTGGATGCATTTGAGAGTATAGAAATAGTTAAATGTGGTAAGAAAGCACTAAATAAAGACAGAGGGCCTATTCCCTATAGTCCCCTCTATTGTTTACTTCACAACGGTGCAGTCGGGTGCAACCAAGTGTGACCATATTTACCTATAAATATTCTCGGTTAGGATAAGTTACGTTATTTTATATCATCTCCTGATGATGCAAACTTGGTTAGCGAAACGCGCGTCCAGAACGTAACACGTTGTGGTGTAGTGTGGTTAGAACTCTTGTATTTTGATCTATACTAGATATTTCCTACGAAAAACGTCTCTTTTTTGAACGAAAATAATTCATAAAATCGTCAAACGAAATCGAAACCCAACCAAAAACAATAGGATTTTGTAAGACGAGAAGAACCATTGTCCAGAAAGTTTTGTCAAAAAAAAAACATTAAAATTGCGATCTCAACCGTGTTACATTGAAGATGACTTTTTTGGTCAACTTTGCAGTACCATATCTTCGGTATCAAAGGTGGTACAGAAAAATGACAAATCTCCATGTCTCCTCTAAACATACATATCAAATTCAACGTCCTATCTCTAATAGTTTCCGAGATATACCCTCCCACACTAGGTTTTCGTCCTGAGAGTGAGAGCCATAGTAACAAACGGAATAATTTTGACATTGTATGTTTGCGTTAAAATCGAAAGAATTCTCTGGTAAAATTGAAGTATATTATAGAATGATTGAGGATAAAACTTCTATAAAACCATTTCTGTACTTTTTTTGGCCTATAGGAAAAACTGCGGATACTAATTAAGCGTGCGAAATCATCCTGATCAATCATAGCGAAGATTAAAACAAAATGATTCGCCATCATAACTGTCTTTCCTTTATTGTCCCGGTAATCCGTAACCGTAAGTTTAATTTGTGAAACAAAAATATTTTTATTGCTTTTTTGTTTGTGGGAGTATGTTTAGAATATATTTTTATCTTAAGGGTTTTAGGGGTATACTACCGTAAACAGTGGCGGACACTTGAAATACATATGATATTTGTTTGTTAATTATTGATTTAGTGATTTTGTAATTTAAACTCCAATTTTTGGCCTAGATTCCAAAGGAAACAGAATGACTAGTTTCAGAGATATAGGTTTTTTTTTAAATATCCCTTTAATTAGATTGGTTTTACTTTAAATGAGTAACATTAAGTTTTCCGATATGTATGGTATATTTTTCTATAGTTGGTATAAACTAATCGTACTTAGTGGTTTCTTATAATAATCCATTAAAAAAAACATAGAAGGCGAGTGTTTATTTGCAGATAAACTAGATATATACAATCCGCCTCTATTTGAAGATGAAGGAATAGAGTTATGTCGACAAAGTTATACCGAATAGAACGAGGAAAATACCTTTTGTATGGTATATATTTCTTTATTTATACAGAATATCTAAAAAATGTAAGACCTTTAAAGGGCTTTATTTACTTTTCTACGTACGGTTTTAGCTTCTTGTACAGTTGGTATTGATTATTATTGAATTTTCTCACCTTTATTTTATTAACAGAAATGTAATATTATTCAATGTTGAGGGAAATATTATTGATTGATAATGGTGTCTCAAAAAGGGCATTTGTTGTTTTTTAAGTACGTTTTTAATTTGCCCTAAGGTTGGTTGATTAATATTGATTTTTCTTAGCTTTTTTATTAAAAGAAATTCATAATATGATAATTTCACAACATTTAGTTGCGGTACAATTTTAAAACTTATCAATAACTTCAAGGGGGCGTTATATATGAGTACAGGTACGCCCGGTACTCATTACATTTTAAATATAAATAAAATGTTTAAATGACAAGTTTTTATTAAAACGTACGATGCAGGCGTAAAAATAAAAGCGTATGGCATAAATATTGTATTTAAAAGCTTTTAGGTATTTAACTTCACTTGTATATTAGTTAGTTAATATGTTTGGGTCAAATGTTGCAAGTAAGTTTTAAAGTAGTTCCCGTTATCGGAATTGACTGAGATTTGGAATACGTGTATAAACTGGACGACAGTAGAATATTATGGTATCCAATCGTAAATGTCTTATACAGGATGCGTAGAAAAATGATAATAAATCCAAAATAAAATAAACGTAAAAAAGAGTTCCCTTTGTCAAAATTGAATGATATTTGGTATACATACATACGATACAATATTATGCTGTCCAATCGTGTATGTCTTATACAGAGTGCGTGAAAATAATGCTAAAAAGTACAAAACAGTTCTCGTTATCGGAGACTGAGATTTGGTATACATACATAAACCCGATGACAAAACAGTATTATGGTGTCTAGTCGTGAATGTCTTATACTGGGCGCATAAATAAAAAACAATGGTAAAAAGGACAAATTAAAATAAATGTAAAATAATATCAAAAAAAAAAAACTTTTATTTATAAACTATTGACCAGAAAAGTAAAAAATAACTAAACTTATGTAAATGCAGAACTTTTAAACATTTGAATATTTTCTTAAACATTCGAAGCTTTATTTTAATTTTTTTATTTGCGGTTATGTAATTTTAGTTATTCTTTTTCAATTCAATAGTTCATAAATAAAAGCTTTTTTAATTTTTTTTATTTATTTTATTTGCATTATGGAAAAATGTAATTACATCTTACGTTTCTATTTTTTGACACTTATTTGCATGGTATAAAACGTCATTTAAAAAAAATTTCTTATATTTATGTATTCATATTCCACCTAAATATGAGTATTGAACGTAAATGTAGGTATTCACACTAGCTAATTTTAAGCTGAATACGAAAGTCCGTAAAATATATCTTATTTAAAAAAAAGTAGCGGTTGCTTCCGTAACTAAAGTTAACTTAAAGTAACTTTTAATAGTTTTTCATAGACAATTTATTAAATTGTAAATTTTTAAAATAAAAAAAAAATGGCAGTCTGTTAGATGTTTCCTGTGTCACCTGGTATTGGCATATTTGGCTCTAAACACCTATATTTTAAAAAATAATAATGTACAATAAAGTTAAAAGGAAAGTAAAAAACCGTTTGGAGAAAATGTTCAGTACTCCTTAAAATTGAAATAAAAACGTTTAGATTTAAAGTCGATTTTAGGCTGTAGGGTATTGAAATATAAGTATATGATCTTTAGGATCGCTAGGTTTTTAACTAATCATAACATATTTTTTGCACACCCTGTATATTTTCTGCGTAGTTCAGACCCTACAGGTTATAGAAAAAATAAACTTGAAGAACTCTCTAGCAAGAAAAATGTCAAACTCGTAATTTTTCTACAAAATAAAAAAATACATATGATTTCCTTTTTAACGAAAATTTCTGATAGATTTAATTTTTAAACTAATTTTCAATAGATAATATGGGAAGTCTAAAATGGTATTTATTAATCGCTTTTTTGATAAAGCTGATTTGTCTCCCTACATGTTTCTCAAACCTGTCGAATAGTGGCCATATCTAATGTTGACATAAGGCGTAAAACAAATAAGATCCGTTTTTATTGTACATGGTCGCACGAGGTAAGAAGAATATATTTAGAAGAGAAATTTATATATACATTGAGTTAAAATTTATCAATTTTTGGGGTAACTGTAACTTGGTTATTCTCATAGTTAAGTAGAGAAATAATTCAAATCATCGCCATCATCATTAAATGGCCTATTTCGACCACTGAACAACATAAGCCTCGTTCAATGATTTTCATTTTCGTAGAGTCGTCGTGCTGTGTAAAATAATAAAGTTGGAAGGAAAATAAAAAAACCGTTTGGAGAAAATGTTCAGTACTCCTTAAAATTTAAATAAAAACTTTTAGATTTAAAGTCGATTTTATGCTACAGGGTATTGAAATATACGTATATGATCTTTAGGATCGCTAGGCTTTTATCTAATCCTAACATATTTGTTGCATACATAAGCCTTAAAGAACTCTCTAGCAATAAAACTTTAAATCACACGGCTAATTAAAAGTTACAGGTTTTAGAAAAATCAATTTGTTATAAAATGGTGTTTTAAAATTGCACCAAGGATTAAGCTGATCTTGTAATTAAAACTCAAAAATCGCTTTTGTAAATTTTCGGAACAAATAAAATATTGGAAAATTTTCAGACTCTTTTTTAACACCCTGTATAAATAACTTTTTTGCTTAAGTAACTTTACATAGTTAAAATTGGTAATATGCAATAAAGTTTGTGAGACACAGCTTGTTTTAAAAATATTCGAATCCGATTTGCTCTGTCCAACAGTGTAGATAGGAGAGGAGGTTAACCGGTGTTTAGTGTATGATGCCAGTGTTTCTTTTCTTGTGCATAATGGCATTATTCCATACTGTAGGCTTTTTTACAATATAAGGCATTTATTAAACAATTTTGCTCCTTTTCTTGATTACCTTAATCACAATATCATCCTCTCCAGGCGCATTATTGTTTTTCATTTGCGATAGACTTAGTTTCTTTTTGAGTTATCTCAGGCATTTCTCCCGCTGTCTGAAAACTTGAGGAATTTTGCTTACACCTTTGGTTTCCCAGTTCTTTCGAACATCTTTATCAAAGAGAAATTTCTTTCCGACATTTCGCATTGCACCAGGTATCTTTATTTAGGGATTACCAGATCAAAACACAGATATCTAAAGCTAGTACAACCGAGATTCAGGGTTTATTGAAATTTTAAAGACACAGTGTACAATATGTATCGCACAATGTTCTTATTTTCATAATGAGATAACTTGCATATAATGATCCACCTAAATTTCGCGTAGTTTCCAGTAACTTCCTAAAAGCCTGTGCGTAATAGCAATAATAGCAATGATTAAAAATTTTAAGGTGTGTTTGTGACAATGTATTGCATCAACAAGGTGAAATAATGATTTTGTCTTCCAACAGAATTACTGTTGTCCCAACGAATGGTACAAATTCAACAAATTGCCACATTCGGTTTTATTTATGTGAAACACATAAAGTAAATTTGAAGGAACAAGTTGTATTTACCTCTATTTGCCGAAAGTATGTTAATGAGTGTCAACAAAGAGAAGACAATTACTTTAATTGTCTTAAAACGTGTAATTAATTGTTTTAATTTTTTTAATAACATTTCATTGTTTTCGAGTTTTTGAAATTGAACTTATTTTAATTGATGAACTAGGGCCGGATTAGCTCAGTGTGATGCTTTTTGGACACTATACATTATTATCGCCCTTTTCATGTCAATTCTGTTAAAGCAAAAAATTAAATCTATTGCATGTATGCATGGTTGTAGACAAACAAATCATTAAGCACCGTATTCATAAGCATGTCATAGTAAGTGCATTTGAACTGTGAATTACAGTAACGACAATCTCTTTTACTGGTATGGGTAATATGAATGGGTTCTACGCCGCGAACTGCCAGACAGACCGACGGAATTCACAAAATATATTTTTGGCATCTAGGGACGCTTAAACGTTAACATATGTAAACTCTTTTTGTTTCATAATTGTAAATACTTTATTTGGCGGTCATTTTGTTCCGTTATTTAAAATTCGTATTAAAATTTTATCAGTTGATCTATCGCTATACCACAATTAATGCTTGCAAAATTTAGAAATTAGTAATTTTTTCGGGCTGATTTTTAATAAATTTTATTATGCAGCCATTTTGTTTTGCCATTTTTTATTCGTACCAAAGTTTTACCAGTTGATTCCTAGGTAATACTGGGTTTTTGTACGAAATTGCAGGTAAATTGGCTAAGTCGTTTTCTAGTAATTTCTAATTTTCACATTAACATTTTACTAGGCTGTCATTTTGTTTCGCCATATCGGATTTTTGCTTAAATGTTAGATAGATATATTGCCGTTTGTTTTATCTGCCGGAGTCTAGTTGTTAGCTTGTGTAAGATGACGAATTACCATTTTTATAGTCACTCTACGTCAGTAGTTTTTTCGTACATCAAAAAAGTAATTAACCGCTACGTTGAACTTTACCTTAGAAGTGGTATGACGTACAAAAAAAAATTAAATTCAAAAGTTTCTTGGTTTAATTTAAATTTTTAAATTATATTATTTTGTGTTTATATTGCAGGTATTCCTTTTTTGTTTTAAATCAAATATCCTATGTATTTACAGATGTGAAACAAGATATTCGATAGGCAAGCCCAACAATATATAATGATGTTTGTTTTAGATGCTAGGTTTCTGATATATTGAAATAAATTATAAAATGATAAATAAAACAAAATTACATAACTAAGAAACGTAAACGATTTTTATATATCTATAATATAATACCATGGGTTTACGAGTCAGCGTTTCTAGCTTATTGACGATTATCTTCAGAATCCTTTATTTTGCAAGCACAGTTTAACTTTATTCGCATGTCTTCCCATGTCTGTCTTTCCGGTTCCAAATTTGTAATCCATTTTTAAGCACTTGCTAGCATCCGATTGAGCTAAAATTTGGCATACCTCTGTAACTTCGGTGACAGTGAAACAATATGGTACAATGAAGTAAAAAATCGTGAATAAAATATACAAGGTGCGTAACATATTTGAAATGTTGGGAAACTTTTTTTATTATTGATTTTAGCAGAAAAAGTTATTCTTCATAAAAAGTTTTGCTTGCTCCAAAACTAAGACTGGCATAAAAAAAGTGAATATCTAATACAAAGTGCGTAAAAAAAATCAAATGTTGGAAAACTTTTTTTCTTATTAACTTTACTAGATAAGGTTATTGTTCATAAAAAGTTCTACATGCTCAAAAACTAAGATTGGCGTAAAAAAATCGGGAACACACGTTGTTAATTAAAGCTGGCATCCGATTGAGATACAAGTTGGCCTACGTATGTAACTTCGGTGACAATGCAATAATATGGTATCATGGAGTACAGAAATCATGAATATTTTATACAGGGTGCGTAAAAAATTTGAAATGTTGGAAAACTTTTTTATTATTGATTTTAGCAGAAAAAGTTATTCTTGAGAAAAGGTTTTACTTGCTAGAAAACTAAGATTGGCGTAAAAAAATTGTAAATATCTTATACAGGGTGTGTAAAAAAATTGAAATTTTACATGGTGTTAATTATAGATTGAATCCGATTGAGCTAAAATTTGACATACCTATGCAATAATATGGTACCATGGAGTAAGAAAATGCCAAATACCTTATATACAGTGCGTTAAAAATTAGAAATGTTGGGAAACTTTTTTTATCTTTGATTTTAACAGAAAAAGTTATTCTTCGTAAAAGTTTTGCTTGCTCCAAATCTAAGATAAAAATAGAATAAGCTTAACAGATCCTTTTAAAAACAAGCTTAGTCATAAGATAACCAACTAGATAAATTGAATAAAAAAGTAGTTATTCAAAATAATAAAAAATTACCTAATTAAAGAGTAAGCGCTATTGTTTCTACGATTATTGGCCGTGTCAAAAATATTAAGTATCATAGCGATCTAGGACAATTTTATTGATTAAAATTGAGAGCAACATTTTGCAAAATAATATTAAGGTTTTTACTTAAATTCCACTTAAGAAGTAATGTGATATAAATGAGAAATATATCATTTTTGATGTAAGTTTAAAAAATTCAATTAAATTACCACAGTTGGCATTGAACGCAAGGATAACAATTGTCATTGCTAATTATCTTAGAAACAACAGTGTTTACTGTCTAATTTGCTGCTCATTAGGTAATTTTTATTACTTTCAATAATTACTGTTTTTATTCAGTTTATCTAGTTCTCTGATGATTACTAGGTAAAAGAAGAGTAAGAATAAAAATGTTACCTTTTATAAATGGGGATAATATATCTGGTACTGCAATACGTAATTATTTACATAAATAACGTTGACACATAAACTCGTGGTTTTATATATCGTTGAATTCGTCTACAAAGCTCTATTTCAATACGGGAAAATATACAGGGGGTTATGGTAAAAATAAATAAGAAAATTATAACAATTCAAAAGTTGTCACCCCTCCATCGCTTCTGTCGTTTAATTAATATTAAGATTCAAAACATTCTTTATTGTCGAAAGAAATCATAGGTTCTTATAGACAAAGCCTTAAAGTAGAACAAAGTAACCTACAATATATGGTAGGGTAAGGTTGCCTAAGAGCACGCACAATGTAAGAGTACGCACAGTCATTTTTAGAGAATGTGAGACGTGTATAGACCGTCAGTTAATATTAGTGTATAGTGACATTAAAAGATAAGTAAATTCCAAAATTTGAACTAAATCGGTTAAAAAATAATTGTCCAAAGCTTCGTTGTAAGTTTTTGCTTCCTTCCGATGTAACTTTCTTCAAAATTCAAACAGTGATAAAAAGTTTTAAAAAGTTAGGTTATGATTGAAAAGCGCGAAGTTTAAAAGAGGAGTGTCTCCCAGTCCGCCACATACAGTTGAATCGCATATTTAAAACATTATATGGGCTATTAAAGGGAATAACTAAAAAGCGAACAGAAATCCAAGAGTACGCAGTAATGCTTAACACAAGAGTACGCATGCGTACTCTTGGATTTTAATGTTCTTTACATATAAATGGATAATTATCTCTTTTAATATTTCACCTATTAAAATAAATAAAAAAACATATAAATCAGAAAAAAATCTAATTGACTATACGCACTGTACAAATACTAAAAATTTTATTTAAATTAGGTATTTTTTTTAGTTACATCTTTTTTTTTCGAAATGGGCCCTTATAAACGAACTAGCAATCGCCAATTAAAATTTACAGAAAGTATTCTAAATGAAATAAAGAAAAAGGTAGCTGCTGGTCAATCAAAAAGGTCGGTTGCAAAAGAATATGAGAAGGTGAGCATAGCTAGAACTATTGGGTTTAATAAAGTCCAAGTATCAAGGTTTTTTGCTAATTTATTGCGCCTTATTGAAACTCATTCGTTTAGTGGCAAAAATATTTACAACATGGACGAAACTGGGATGTTGACAGTCCCAAATAAAATACCAAAAGTTGTGAGCATTAAGGGTAAAAAAGCGGTGGGAAAAGTTGTTTCGGGCGAAAGGGGAACATTAATAACAGCTGTGTGTTGTGCAAATGCTAGAGGACTATATTTGCCACCTGCATTAATATTCCCTAGAAAAAGAGAAAAACAAGAGTTTCTGTATGGTGCTCCAGAAGACACCATTTTGATGTTATCAGATTCTGGCTTTATTAATGCAGAGCTTTTTATTAAGTGGTTAAATCATTTTAACCAGCATGTAAAACCGTCAATTAAAGACCCAGTACTATTAATACTGGACAACCACAGTTCGCACATCAGTTTAGAAGCGATATCGTTTTGCCGTAAAAATGGAATTCATCTACTTAGCCTGCCGCCTCATTGTAGTCACAGGCTTCAACCATTAGACGTTGGTTTTTTGGTCCGCTGAAAGCGGCCTATTGTCAAGAGGCAGATACCTGGATGACTCTAAATCCTGGTAAATTAATTACAATATATCAGGTGGCAGGACTATTTGGCAAAGCATATGCTAGAGTGGCATCCCTTCAAAATTCGGAAAAGTCTTTTTCGGCTACGGGAATATGGCCCTATAACCCTAATGTCTTTTCAGAAGTTGATTTTGCGCCCTCCACGGTAACTTCTTCAGAAGTCTTAGAATCGGACATTGAAATTATCATTGAAAATGGAGATTTAGAACAAGAGATATTGAAAGATTTGCCAGCAGAACCAAGGATTTTAGCTACTGCTGAAACACCCGAGGTAGTAGCCCCGCACTTGGATATAGGTAAGTAAGTAAACTTTAAGTAAATGTATTTTTTTAAATATTTATTTTTTGCTGCCAACAGGTTCAGCACCTATTCAACTTGTTAATTCTCCAAAACCTGGCCCGAGTTGGGCCGTTGATCCTCAGACGCCACCAAAAAGTTCTTTTTCAGAAGCTATGCCTTCGCAGTTGCCATCTGAAGAGGACCAAACCAAATAGGTATTGTATTTTGATCCTCCTGCTTTAAAAGCAAATGAATCTGAAGGTTTGTAATTGTTATAAAAAATCTAAAACTAAGGACAACTTACTAAAACTAACTTTTTTATAGACGTGAGTGTCTTGGATAAATTGTGTCCAATACCGCGGAAACCTCGCTGTGCAAAAAAACGGAAAGCTGCAAGTAAGAAATCAGAAGTTTTAACGAGTACTCCATTTAAGGACTCATTAGAAGAAGAAAATGTGAACAAAAAAAAGAAAACTCAAGTTAAACGGAATTTTAATACAAAACCAAATAAGACTGAAAAACCAAAAAAATGTGATAAAGAGAAAGTGGATAAGGAGAGAGAAATATCAGGTACATGTCCGGCATGTCAAGAATTTTATTTTGATCCACCCGAAACTGACCTGATTCAATGTAAGAAGTGTGACAGATGGTACCACGAAATCTGCACTTCCTATGAAGGGTTTAACAATTTTTTTTGTGACCTGTGCTAGTTCACCTATTGTGTGCGCACTCTTGGTGTTACATGCGTTCTCTTAGATTTCACGTTGCGTACTCATGGATCCAATGCATTCCAAGAGTACGCATTTTAAGAATTTTAGTTTTTATTTTATTTAAGCTATTTACCAAAGCATTTATGTTTTTGTTGTATGTTTTTTAACAGAGTTTTTTTATATCGAATATGATAATAAATATTTTATCACAAAAAAATACCTTGTTTATAAGTTATTCCCCTTTAAAAGTTATATGCGTACTCTTGGGCAACCTTCCCCTATTATAAATAAGTCATATAGTCACAATACATTTTATTAAAGCTAAATTACAATAAACGTCAATTTATAAAATAGTAAAAAACATGTATGTATGCGAATTTATATAATCAGTATTAAAAAATATAAAACTTAAAGGAACACTATAAACATAAAATTACCATCTAGAATCAAAGTACTCCTCAATCCTATAGAATCCCCGCTCTACTAGTAGGTCCTTGATAGCTTTTTTAAGTTTTACAGAGTTTTAGACAGATTTTGTATAATTCGGCGAATGATTTAACATTTTTTTTGCGTTATAAATTAAAGATTTTTTTATTTGTGATGTAGCAGGTCTAAGTAGATGAATATTTTGAGTCTCAATATAAGGGCGTTTAGTAATCAAAGAGCTGTACTTTTTAAACACAAGACAAACACATTCTAAAATGAACAAACATGGAAGGGTCAACATTTTTTCTTCTGAGAGCGGTTTGCATACATAAAACGAATAGCCCTTTTCTGAAGTATAAATATAGAATTAAACAAATACGCACTACAACTGCCCCAAAAAGGTACATCCAGGTGATAATTTCTTGGATAATTTTTCAACATGGGAGCTGAAGTTATGTTTATTATCCAAGTAAAGGAACAGACATTTTATGCAAGGTACAAGAGTCTAAAAGTACATTATCCAAGCTGCATTTGAATGAGAGAAGGTTAGTCTTTGTGGCATTGAATGTGAGGAGGTTATTATCAAACCAGGCCTTAATCTTGTACAAGTTTACTGCCAAATTTAACTGATTTAAATCCATACCTTGCCACAGAATAGCTGTGTCGTTAGCAAATCTGTCCTCTGATATTTACAGTTGTTCAGTCATGGATATACAATAAGAATAAGATTGACTCGCTGCACCCTGTGAGACAGATAAGACTCGAACCAATTCGAAATGTATATCCCGGAAGCTATATGTTCGAAGTTTTTGCCGCAGTATTCCACAGAAAACTGCCGCAGCTACCTCGCCTTCATTAAGATGAACATATAAATGCTCCAAGAACGCAAATATAGCAGCGCCCGTGTTTTTACCACTTTGAAAGCCAAATTGACTACAGTTCAGTATGTTATGCCTAAGTATAAATGATATAATCCTTTTCTTATCAAACTTTTCAATAATTTTGGACATAGTGGACAAGAGAGATATAGGTCTAAAATTGGGCGGAGGATAATCTTCACCCCCCTTTATGTTGGAATAATGATAGCCTCTTTAAGGAACTCAGGAAATTGTCCTTGAACAAAAGAATTATTTATAGCATCAGCCAATGCTTTCATGGCTTTTCATTTAATAAACGAAACATTTTTACTGATATTTCATCCCAAACAGATGAATTTTTGTTCTTGAAGGTTGATAAAATAGATCGTACCTCACTTCAAATATATGTTAAATACTGAAGATAAATGCCAATATATCAGAAACGTAGCGTCTAAATCCTATAGAGGTAGTGGATTCCTATTGATTTAGACGATACAATTCCCTCTCTTTCTAACTCATTGCGTCTAATGGTAGTTTTTCTTAATTTTCATTGTTGTCTTTAAAGATAAAAGTATCAAACCAGATATATTTATAATCGGTAAGACGAAATCCATTGAATGAAATAACAATATACAGCATCTCCTATTTAAAAAATATAGGTTATGTGATTTTATCAACTTTGTAATAGTTTAAACAAAATATTGATATTTTTAGGTAACATCCTACAACTTTCGTATTTAAAATTGTTTTCTGTCTGTAATATTTAACTCTCTAACTGGAGGGCAAAATATAATAGAAAACCAGGTACAACAATCAATGTTTGAGGCATACACAGCATTTTATTTTTAGTAACTATGCCACTTTTAATTAAAACATAAACTGTTTATCGTTAAGTTGAAAAATACGGTTTAATTAACCCAGCTAGTGGGATAATATGTTAATTTAAAGTTTATTTGTTTCTACGGCATGTCTGGTCACTTTTATAGGTGTTTAATAACACTACATGTTACATGTAATATAATTAGCACCGTTAAAGTAGTTATTTGGCAATAACTACAGAGTATTAAAAAAATTATTTTTGTAATTTATGAAATCGTAAAAAATATATATATTTTCAAACTTTTTACAAATAGCGGCTGCCTCGTGGAGTGGCTCAAGGAAGATTTTTTTTTAGTTATTTACATTAACAAGAACATTCCAATTTTAAATAAAATACTTCCGAATGTTGAATCGAGCAGAGCCCCTGGCTCAAACTAGCCTTTGGAACTTGTTTGTTGTATCTATCGCTCTCCCTCACGAACTTTTCGACTTTCTTTGTGTGGATTCCTAAACTCTGAATTCCCTTCCTCTGAAATCAATATCCTTGGCGACTTTAACGTTCATAATAAAGAATGGTTAGGGTCTGCTGAAACCGGTCCCCAAGGTAGAGCAGCAGAGACCTTTGCAATCAGCCAGTCTCTTACTAACCTCATCAGAGGTCCGTATTACTTCCCATGCTTAGTCACACATACCTAAAATCTATTGGAGCTTTTTCTCGCCACTCACCCAGAGCCTTATCATTATCAGTCCTCTATTTCTGCTCCTCTAACGTAAATCAATAGCGACCTTCTGGCAGCTCCGTAGGGCGGTGGGCTCCAGCTAGGGGCTGAGTCGTTGAGTCATGTACTGGCAGTCATAAAACTTAGGATTGCATACGGCTCGATAGTATGGTGGGTTATCTCTAAATCCCGGAAAAGAGAATTGGGAGAGAAACAGGGTGGAATTCTCGAAGGATGCATTTGTTTATTATACGGATGGTTCACATCATCACGTGGTATGACATCATTTCAATCCTCTCAATCCCTCAACAGATAAGGACTTCAATCTCCATATTGACGTTCCATATTTTTCCGAAGAGGATGTTATATAAGCTTTAAAAAAAATTCGTCCGAAAATCACAACGGGACCGGATTTAATCCCCGCTTTTCTTATCCATGATTGTAAATTCGTCTTATTAAAGCACCTTTTGTTTATTTTTAACTTGTGCTTAAAGCAACGCACGATACCACAGCTATGGAAAATGTCCAGGGTTTGTCCAGTATACAAGAATGGTGACAGAAATGAAATTTCGAGCTATAGACCGGTGTGTATTATCTGTATATAGAGCAATTTACAGAAGGGTGATGAAGTTTGCTAAAAAAAAGAAACTTGGTCTGTTATTAATGATTTGATTCAGATTGGTGTCAGTAAACAGATTTTTGCAACACGGCCACCTGATGAGTTTAACAAATTCTACTGTTCTGTAGGTCATAATCTTTCGGTTAAAATAAAGCCAAAAAATGACCCATTACAATATTTAACCAACAAATATGTCCCCCCCTGATGTCTTCGAGGTAAGGTCTGTGATTCACAACATCAATAACAAGAATGCTTCAGGGTGGGATGACATGTCAGTCAGGGTATTTTCTGAGTTGAATCACTCTGCATTATTGTCATTAGCTGACGCAATTAACCATTCTTTTGGTCAATTTCCAGAACTTCTAAAAAAGTCTATAATTATACCCTTGCATAAAGGTGGCAAAGATCTGTCTCCGTCTAATTTCAGACCTATATCCCTCTTGCCGACCTTGTCTAAAATAATTGAAAAATTAGTGAAGAACCGACTTATGTCTTTTTTAACTAGTATAAGCCAGTTTGGATTTCAGAGCGAGAAGGCAACAAATGATGCCGTTTTAACCTTTCAGGACCGCTTATATGTTAGTCTAAATGAGGGAGATCTTGCTGCGGCGGTGTTTTGTGACTTGACTAAAGCATTTGATTGTGTCAGTCACGAAATACTGTTAAGAAAACTGCAAGTTTATGGTTTCAGGGATGTGACCCTGAATTAGTCCTACCTCTCACTGAGGTCGCAGAACCTTTATATAAATGGATCATTGTCTGATAATGTCACAGTGAACTGTGGTGTTCTACAAGGATATGTCCTGGGACCACTTTTATTTTTAATTTATATTAACGATTTGGCTGCACTTGATATTGAAGGCGAGTTCACTCTTTTTGCGGATGACACTTCCATTTTGCGGTACACGTCTGGCTCAGATGGGCTAGATGGAGTGATATCTGAAAACTTGAAGAGGGTCAAAATCTGGTTTGACAGTAACTTGTTGACTTTCAATGTGGCCAAAACAAACGTTATAACCTTAAGATGCACTATTGACAAGATAGATTTAGACTCAATACCTATCAACAACACAGATAATGTAAAGTTCTTGGGGCTTAATATAGGTAAGTCACTTTTTTAATATTCATGTTGAAGCACTTTTAAAAAAGCTATCTTTCAGCTGTTATGCATTAAGAATGATAGCTAATGAACTAGAACCTTATTGATGCGGTAAAGCATGTAAACAGTGGACTGTATGATAGGTGTGAAAAAGTGGTAAATGAGTAAAAGAAAGAACGCACAAAAGAGGTAAAAGGCACTCTTACCTTAAACAGCACAGTTCGTCGGCTTCGAAGGGCCCTTCTCTTGTGGTGCTGGGATTTTTCTTTGTTCACTTGTCACTTCGATGTACTGGAGTATTGGAGAGAAGGAAAGTGTTTTCCTGTCGGAAATATAGACCGAACTCACGAAACTGTTAGAAGTTTTGTAAGCAAGTACCGTACATATTTTCGTACTATCTCAATGCCGGTCGGAGTAGTTCTCGTTTTTCGTCGAGCATGTAGAATCAGATGCACGACTTCTAGAGTGCTTAAGAGGGTTAATACCAAATTTGTACGTTATGAATAGTTATAAAATTAAATATACCTGTAAATGATGTGATAATAAAATAACTAAGATACGCATCATTTATGCCCAAAATAAGTAATAATTAATTTGACAATTAAAATAAATTGTAGATAATAAAGAAATAAATAAGAAATTAGGAGTTTCCTTAACATTCCACCCACCAAAACGAATGTTTTAAAGTAAATTGACGATACAACATATAATAGCTTAAAGCGAACGCGCAAGCGAATTTAATTGCCAGGTAAAGGGCAAACCTTTACCACAGGTCGTTGCATTAGACCATGAGACGTTTTTATAGTTACGACTCGAATAACGCCATCCTTCCCAGGATGAGTCTCTGTAATTCTACCTAATTCCCACTGTAAAGGGGGTTTCGAGTCGTGCTTAATTAAAACTAGCGAGTTAAGTTTAATTTGAGGGACGGCGTCAGTCCATTTATGCCTTTCTTGAAGAGAGTGGAGATATTCTTGGGATCACCTCTTCCAGAAGTCTGCATGCAATCGTTGAACCAACTGCCACCGATTTAGTCTATTTATATTTAAGTGACTAATGTCAGGCTCACAGATACCACTAGCAAGTGGCTCCAGTGTTAAAAAATGACCAGGGGTCAGAGGCTGTAGGTCATTGGGGTCTGCACTTATTGGACACAGGGGTCGCGAGTTTAGCACAGACTCGATTTGAGTCACAAGAGTGTGAAACTCTTCAAAGGATAAAATTTGTGAACCTGTAGTTCGGTATAAATGCGCTTTCATAGACTTCACGCCGGCTTCGGCCAAACCGTTAAAATGAGGACTTCCTGGTGGATTGAAACTCCAATTAATCGACAATTGTTCAGCTGCATTGGCAGCGTTTTCCAGGACCTGCCGACTGGCACCCTTGAAATTAGTGCCTTGGTCACTGCTAATGAATGAACATCTGCCACGGCGGGCTACAAAACGCTTAAAGGCCCCTAAAAATCCGTCAGATGTTAAATCTGAAGTAACTTCCAGATGACTTGCTTTAGTGGCAGTACATACAAAGATACATACATATCCCTTGAAAGTTTTAGCATTTCGATGACGATACATCAAAAGAGAGAAAGGACCTGCAAAGTCAATGCAGACTGAAGAGAATGCCTTTATCTGAGAGACACGTAAAGAAGGTAAATCCGCCATATAAGGATTGTATGATTTTGGTTTGCATCGAAAACATCGTATGCATCGAGAAAGGCAACGCTTCTGGGGGATAATATCCAAAAGTGCTGAAGAATTAAATAATGCATAGTTTTCAAACCAGGATGAAGGTTAGAATTGTGGATCCACTCAATAATTAAATCAGTAAGTCTATGTGATTTGGGTAATAGAATAGGATGTTTAGTATCATAAGCTAAATTGCTATTTCTAAGCCTACCACCCACCCTGATTAAACCATCTGAATCGATGAAAAGGGCAAGCTTTCGAAAAGATTTGGGCAAGAGGGTATTACTTAGAATTTTATCAAAGATATCTGAGAATATTTCACGTTGTACGTGACGAATGATACATAAACGAGTCCTATTCATTTCAAGAGGTGTGATGTACTGAGAATGTTTTATATTATATACCGGCTGGAACTTCGCGCACGAGTTTTGAGCGATAAACGTATGCGCAAGGATTATCGATCGCCTCGGCCGGACTGCCGGACGAAATTAAATGAAAAAATTAATATTTTTAATGGCGTTTAAAGATTTAGAATTAATTAATTTAAATACTAATTCAAATCCGCGGAGAAGGTACCAAAATGATGCGGTAACGCATGTAAACAGTGGACTGTATGATAGGTGTGAAAAAGTGGTAAATGAGTAAAAGAAAGAACGCACAAAAGAGGTAAAAGGCACTCTTACCTTAAACAGCACAGTTCGTCGGCTTCGAAGGGCCCTTCTCTTGTGGTGCTGGGATTTTTCTTTGTTCACTTGTCACTTCGATGTACTGGAGTATTGGAGAGAAGGAAAGTGTTTTCCTGTCGGAAATATAGACCGAACTCACGAAACTGTTAGAAGTTTTGTAAGCAAGTACCGTACATATTTTCGTACTATCTCAATGCCGGTCGGAGTAGTTCTCGTTTTTCGTCGAGCATGTAGAATCAGATGCACGACTTCTAGAGTGCTTAAGAGGGTTAATACCAAATTTGTGCGTTATGAATAGTTATAAAATTAAATATACCTGTAAATGATGTGATAATAAAATAACTAAGATACGCATCATTTATGCCCAAAATAAGTAATAATTAATTTGACAATTAAAATAAATTGTAGATAATAAAGAAATAAATAAGAAATTAGGAGTTTCCTTAACACTTATGCTATAAGAATGGCATATTATACTCTTGTTGAATCTCATTTGAGGTATGGAATTCGCTTCTGAGGTGGTTGCAGTGCATACTTGTTTAACTCTTTGTTTATGTTGCAAAAAAGAGCTTTACGATGTATGTATGGCATACGAAGGGGAGACTCTTGTAAGCCTTATTTTATAAATGCGAAAATAATGACCCTTCCAAGTTTGTATATTGCTGAGTGTGTT
Source organism: Kuschelorhynchus macadamiae (assembly GCA_030620095.1). NCBI lineage: Eukaryota > Metazoa > Arthropoda > Insecta > Coleoptera > Curculionidae > Kuschelorhynchus > Kuschelorhynchus macadamiae. The sequence continues at coordinate 1,263,944 of JAUTXW010005519.1, read as the reverse complement.
CATCTAGTTTTTAAGAAGTATAAGTATTTAGCTACTGTGGGAGCATATTGCACTAGACAGGCTCAAAATATTCCTTTGCCAATCCCAACAACTACTAAAATAAAAAATAGTTTTATATACAATGGGAAAAAGTTGTTCAATCATCTGCCTATTAATATCAAAAATATACAAAGCTTTACAAAATTCAAAAATGAAACAACGTCTCAACGGTCATATTATAGTGTCAAAGAATATTTTGAGGATCGGTTTTAATTTGTTTGTCTTTATTTGTGACTAAGACTGTATCACCCTTTTATGGTCTGAATGTGTTGCCTTTTGATTGTATAACAGTAATAACGGAATCAATTGATGTGGGAGTTCATATAATATACTTAGCGTTTGACCGAATCGATCACAAATTTTGACTTACTAAACTTAAAAATATTGGGTTCTCTGACGCATTAATACAACTCTTCAGTTCATACTTATCGGGACACATAACAGTATGTCGCACTCAATGGACATATTCCTAACAAATATATTGCATTTTCTGGTGTATTTCAAGGGTCCATATTGGGATCGTTATTTTTTATTCTCTTTATCAATGATATTGCCTGTGACCTGAATGTAAAATGTTTAATGTAAGTTGATATAAAAATGTATACTGATGTCAGAAAGATTGACGATTGCGTAGAGCTGCAGAAGAATCTGAAAGTTATAAATAATTGGTGTCTTATTAACAATTTAACGCTTAGTATTGAGAAATGCAATGTAATATCGTTTTCTAATAGACTTTCAATTTGTAAATTCGACTATTCCATCGCAAATAATGCTATTTCGCGATCTAGGAGTTGCATTTGACTCAAAACTCTCATCATTCTTCCCTCACCTGAATGTTATTGTTGCTGAAGCCTTCATGTGTGGATTCATTATACGCTGCACGAGAGACTAAAAATATTAGTGTACTAAAGCTTTGTACAATTCCTACGTCCGTTCTAAACTGGAATACAGCTCAATTATTTGGGGGCCTGAGTACAATACGCATATCGAAGGTCTAGAAAGAATACAACGAGGATTTTTAAAATATGCTTGTTTTTTTGATAGACGGTATATATGCCCCTCCAAGGCTATCCTCGTGAGCAGCTGCTTAACAGTTTTGAGTATGATTTCCTAAAAGATCGTCGTGACTACCACCGTTTAATTACTCTGTTTAAATTGGTTAACTATAGGTACGTTGAGATTATTTATACGTATAGATTTATACTTTTTGTAGTTCTTGTTTTAATTTAAGTTTTTTTTCTTCTTTGTTTTCTTTATATTTTATAAGATATTCTTTATAAGTGCTTGCCCTGCTCTGTAATGGGGATTTTGTCCTGTAAAGGAGTAAGTAAATAATTAAATAAAAAGCAATTATTTAAAAAAAATAATTTTAAAAAGAACTGATGATATCCAAAAAGACCGAAACACATTTGTGCTTGATGCATATGAAATATATTTTTCAATTTGCAGCCTTGCACTTTGACTCTTTGAAATTCGCAAAACTATATATATATATATATATATATATATATATATATATATATATATATATATATCTCAGCTAGCACTAAAGTAGCTACAACTGTTCCCACTACTGCTCTTTAAGTGTTTTAACGGATTTATTACTAATAATCCTACTATATATCAACAAACACATTGGGTTATAAGTTTTTAAGTATTATATATGTATTTGTTACTGCGAATAATACTTTATGGTAATTTTCCAAGTAAAGTAATTATATAATAACTACTACCAAGCAGCTATTTAAGGAACTGAATTCAAGGTCATAATAATAGTAATTATTCAAAGTTACTGTTTCTAATCTGTTTACTAAGTTACAACTTTTAAATATCAGTACGTTCTTGAACTTTGCAGAGACTACTTCATTACGTTCAAATGTACTCCTATAACGTATTACTATAAAGTAAAACGAGTCGTTGCAGAGCAAAAAAAGTTATCGTCTACTGCTACTTTAAACTGGCTATTAGCAGTCTTTATTCTTCTGTTGCAAGTTAGAAGTAAGAATTACAGTAATTATTTACTACAAGTAAACTATTACCTCTTTTACTTGAGGTTCCAGAGATAGGGGACGTTGGTACGAGATTCGGTCGGTGATTTTATAAGGACAGTTGCAATCGTTTTGTTTACTTGTCTACGTGGGTTCCTTATGAGGTTTGTTGCTTTAGTGTCTCATTTTATTAGTTTTTGTGATGATTCAAATGAATATTGATTCAAACAAGAAGTTCTCAGCCATTGGCCATATGGAGAAATGTGTTTAAGCCCCGTTCACTTGTTTTTTGCTTATAATTATAAAGTGTTTGTGATGAATGTGTAAATGACTATGACCGTAAATGTCTTAAGTTTAAGTTTACTCCAAGAAAAGTTATTAAATATTGCACATTATTATATTTTGGTTTTATTTTGCTGTAAAAGACAATATTGTTTCATGTCTTAGTGTATGTTTGACTTCATTCAGCACCTCAATTTGAGGTGCTCTCTCTAAGATTAACATAAAAGAAACTTTATTTTGTAGGCCTTCTTCAGTATGTATTACATTACTAAATTCACTTGGCAGACAACTTTCATTAATCGTTTGCACAAACATTATTATTTGTTAAAAATCTAAATGAACAAGTAAGGTCGTACTAAATAGTTCGTATAGATTATTAAAATAAAATATTAACATAACCCTAAATTTACAACTGATGCTGACAGAGGTTATCAATATTAAATTAGTTTAATTTAGTCATATTTTGCGAAAAAGTAACGAAAATATGGGTGCCCCTATTTAAACCTTTAGAAATTTTGCATCAATTTGGCGGGTGGACTTCTATTGTCGCCACTGTCCTAAAGTCATTGTAATTGGGTCTACAGCTATTAATTAGTTGTGTATGTATTGTGTTATCGTCTACGAGTAACAAGTTAAAATGGTTCACAATAGCTTCACATACCATAAGAAAAAAAGTAGCTTTCGTCATTCAGCTACATTTTATAGAAGATTAAAAATATCACACTGGTTATATCATATCTGACCAAAACCACCTATAGTGGTATTTTAGGGAAACAAAAAAATAAGAACGAAACAAAGGGTTATGGTTATGATAGATGGCAGAATTATAGTAGTGACTCAAGTACCGCAATTCTCCGCATTAAATTTTAAAGAAACCGCGGAACGTTCCCAAGTCGTAACCGCTTGGTAATAATATAAAGTATAGGTTTAATAAGAGCTTTGTAGATAACTTTATTCGTCCAACCTTAGTGTTCACGACTTTAGTGTAATTGGGTATAAGTAACAGTTGCGTATTTAGAGAATCCAAAACTATAAAAGTGTATGGGAGCAGTCGTCGACACTTGATGTTAAGTAATTTTCTCAGTAAAGAAATGCAGCCAACCTAAAAGAAAAAGTCCAATAGAACGCCATTGTTTATTTTCATATATATATATATATATATATATATATATATATATATATATATATATATATATATATATCATTAAATATCTTTTTATAAAGAGTGATTTTTTTAACGTAATGTTTAATTTGTATTCATTGTCAATCTTTATACTCCGAAAAACAAACATCATAGCTAAATATTTATAGGGGAGATGAAAATAAATATATAAATATTGGTAAAAATAATGGTACAATCAAATGGTGGCCAAATAAACTGTTTAAAAAATAAACGCAAAATTGCTCTCTCTTGTTTTTTCAATTTTTGCACAAAAAACAGATATCATATAGGGGAAAGACTGTTAAAATTTTGGTTCGAATTCAATACGACGGAAGAAAATGTTTAGAAAGATATCAAAGAAAATGAAAAATGTTTAGTCAAAAATAATAATAATATATATATATATATATATATATATATATATATATATATATATATATATATATATGCTGACAGGAAAACTAGAAATTAACTATACCAATAGTATTACCCTCATCACTGACTTTAGTCATCGTGCGTTAGCTAAGATTTTCTTTGCTTTAGTCAATGCTCTTGATCTTTTCACCACTCACATTCGAGGTAAGTGCAATTACTTTAAATATCTTGTTTATTTTAAAACTACTTGATATTAGAATAATTTCCAGTAACATCCATTAATCATAATATCTCTCTAGGTCAGTTGAATTAAATTATTTTTTTATAATGTGTTTATTACCAATTTTTCGAAATCCATTATATAATAAAATTAGGGACACAACAATATTTCGATTTATTTATAGTAGATGTGCTAATGGTATACATGTGTTATCTTTCGCAAGAAAAATAATGTTTCATTCTGAGGGTGTTTTAATTTCTTCTTCAAGGAAATTGAAACTCATGACCCAACCTGTAGCAAACAATTTAACAACCAACATAGAACGGAAGTTTTCATGGCTTTGGTCAATTATGAAATCATGGTTCTTGGGATTAGACCGAGTCAAATTGGAATTACTATCCGACGTTTCGCCTTCGATTGCACGAGGCATCTTCAGTGATTTACTCCATCTTCAGTGATATTTACGCCACGAGATCTGAGTACTGAATGAGCTCGGAGGGATTCAGGCGGGCTGTAGATCGTAACCCGTATCTCTATTTCAATATAGTCTAATTTTTCGTTTAAAAAATCCTGGAATCAATTCTAGAACCTAGGTTTGTTTTACATTTGTAATATAGTCAGTGGTATACTGGTGTTCAGCTACAGCAGATTCAACAATTTGTTTCTTTTTAATACATCGTTCATGTTCCTTAAGTCTAGTGAATATTAAGCGTCCTGTTTCTCCCACATACACTTTTCCACATGAGCAGGGAATTTTATGTACTCCTTCCACTTGAAAAGGTACTTCATCTTTCAGAAATCGCACGCATTCTCCAATCTTCTTATGTGTGTTGAAGATTGTACGTATGTTGGACCGCCGAAGTAATCGTCCTATTTGGTCTGCAGTGTCATGTATGTAGGGAACAACACTACCTAACGGTGGCTTCTTATCATTCTTCTTTCGAGTTGGATTACTATACAGTGACGGCAAAATAATTGGAAACGATACCTTACAAAAATCTGAACCGTTGCTAGTAAGAAATAGGTTTAAGATATTTCGAATATTATAATCATTGTTGCTATTTTTAGGGTGTATATCTATTATTATCGCATTAAATAACCTTAATAAGTTTAAAAAAATAATTTATTCATTACAAAATTGGAAGAACACTACATTTTTAAGCGACAAACCAATTGGAAACGTATTTCTGAATCAACATTTTCTAACAACTTATAAGGTTTTGTCTCAATTGAGTGCCTAGTATTTAGTTGGTTATCCATTGGTTTCATTTACTTTTAAACACCTCGTAGGCATAGACTGTATTAGACGTCTACAAGTCTCTAGTGGAAAACTGGTCCAAGCTTCTCCCATACCCTCATTACGTTTTCCAGTATGTTAATATATTCATACTGATCCATACTACAAGTTGTGATATAGAGATAAACTGGTAAAGTTGTGTTGCGAATTCAAGATAGCGGAACAAAATGACGGCTGAACAAAATCTTTAAAAAACCAACGTAAAAAAATCTTCTTATTCAACTGACTTTTGATTTTGAGGAAAAATTAAATATGATATAAGGATAAACTGGAACGAATTCAGCATGAGGTAACAAAATCGCGGTATATGTCAATGTAAAAACTACTTATTGAGTTTATTTTAAATTATGCCCAATTATCAAGTGTGGCATAGAAACTGGTAAAATATTGGTAGGAATCCAAAATGTTGGAACAAAATGGCGTCCAATAAAAATGTATGTATGCACTGAACTAAATTGGGTCACACTCCCCTGTTCCCAGTAAAAGGAACTATTTATAAGGAGGGAAGTTCCGAGTAAGGGAAATTTACCGATTTTTTGTTTTATATAGGAAAAGCGAATGGCGACCTGTAGTCCGCGGGAAGTAGGTGTGTTGAAGGGATTTGTAGCTGATTACAAAAACTGTGCTTTAAAGATCGATTGTAGTCTATTTCTGCAAATTTTTAGATATAGATTCGGAAGAAAGAATTCAAAGATGGAGAGATCCTATCCAAAGATTTAGTTTAGAGAGGGCTTCAAATGGCATAATACATTTGGGGGATGTTTTAAAGTTTGAAAATGTCTGAATGAATTAGTTATTGCAAAATATGCCGCGCGATCCAGACGAAAACATGCAAAAATTCGTAACCAGGACAGCAATGTTTATTTGTTTCATTTCTAGGTCTGCTTGCAGTTTCAGTTCGGAATTTAATATGGGAATCTCTTATATTTAGTGGTTGTGTTTATTTTTGTTTGGACAGACCAAGAACACATGAGGACTAAGTATATGTATATGTCTTATTTTACAATGATTACACCGTGGTTGCGTATTATAGTTTCTATCGACGTTATATTATGGACAGATATCTAAGCATGCATTCGCACTTGACAGTACCTTTATACAGGACGCGATAGTACTGCTACGGGCGTTATTATATCTCTACAAAAGCTACTCTTTAAGAGTTTTTACGTATTTATTACTAATAATCCTACTATATATCAACAAACACTTTGAGTTACACGTTTTTAAGTATTATATATGTATTTGTTACTGCGAATAATACTTTATAGTAATTTTTCATGTAAAGTAATCATAATAACTACTGCCAAGCAACTACTTAAGGAATTGACTCCAAGGTCGTCATTTTTTTTTCTGTGACATAATAGTAATTATTGAAAGTTAGTGTTTCTAATATGTTTACCGAATTACAACTTTTAAGTATCAGTACCTTTTTGAACTTTGCAGAGACCACTCCATTACGTTCAAATGTATTCCCATAACGTATTACTATAAAGTAAAACGAGTGGTTGTAGAGTAGAAAAAGTTATCGTCTACTGTTACTTTAAACTGGCTATTACCAGTCGTTGTTCTTCTGTTGCAACTTAGAAGTAAGAATTGCAATAACTATTTACTATAAGTAAACTATTACCTCTTGTACTTGAGGTTCCGGAGATAGGAGGCGCTGGTACGAGATTCGGTCGGTGATTTTATAAGGACAGTGGCAACAATAGAGTAACCAATTTTTGATTGGTTCGGCCATATTGCTGCTAAAATCGCTCTGTTTAGTTTTCGCCTACGTGGGTTTCTTATGAAGTTTGTTGTTTTAGTGACTCATTTTATTAAGTTTTTGTGATTATTAAAATGAATATTGATTCCAACAAGAAATTCTGAGCCATTGGCCATATAGAGAATTGTATTTAAGCCTGGTTCACCTGTTTTTTGCTTGTTTGTGATGAATGTGTATGACCGTAAATGTCTTATGTTTAAGTTTACTCCAAGAAAAGTTATTAAATATCGCACATTATTATATTTTGGTTTTATTTTGCTGTAAAAGAAAATATTGTTTCATGACTTAGTGTAAGTTTTACTTCAATCAGTACCTCAATTTGAGGTAGAAGCTCTTTAAAATTAGCATAAAAGAAACTTTATTTTGTAGGCTTTCTTCAGTACATATTACATTACTAAATTCACATGGCAGACAATTCTCATTAATCGCTTGCACAAACATTGTTATTTGTTAAAAATCTAAATGAAAAAGTAAGTTTGTACTACATAGTCCGAATAGGTTATTAAAGTAAAACATTAACATAACCCTACATTTACAACTGACGCCGACAAAGGTTTTCAATATAAAAGTAGACTAATTTAATCATATTTTGCGAAAAACTAACGATAATATTGGTGCCCTCTATTGTCGCCACTATCCTTATAAAGTCATTGTAATTCGGTCTACAGCTATTAATTAGTTGTGTGTTATCGTCTACGAGTAACGAGTTAAAATGGTTCACAATGGTTTCGCATACCATAAAAAAAGCCGCTTTTGTCACATTTTATAGAAAATTAAAAATATCATAACTTGGTTATGTGATACCTGAACAACACAACCTAAAGCGGAATTTTAAGGAAACAAACAATAAAAACGAAATAAAGGGTTATGGTTATGATAGATGGCAGAATTATAGTAGTGACTAAAGTACCGCAACACTCCGCATGCTACGACACATCGCATTAAATTTTGAGGAACCGGCGGAATGTTCGCAAATCATAACCGCTTGGTAATAATATATAGTATGGGATTAATGGCAACTTTGTAGATAACTAGTAGACTTCAAAGGAATTGGGTAAAAGTTGGTAAAAATGACAGTTGCGTATTTAAAGAATCCAAAACTATAAAAGCGTATGGGAGCAGTCGTAGACACTTGATGTTAAGTAATTTTCTCAGTAAAGAAATGCAGCCAACCTAAAAGTAAAAGTCTAATAGAACGCCATTGTTTATTTCATCTCCCCTATAAATATTTAGCTATGATGTTTGTTTTTGTGAGTATAAAGATAAAAATGCATACAAATTAAACATTACGTTACAAAAAGAATCAGTCTTTATAATAAGATATTTAATGATAATTACTATTTTATTTAAACCAAAGTCCAAAATTACATTTTTGAGATTTAAATTGGCCAATATATTTGACCAAAATGTATTGAAAATTAACGAATTTTAAAGGCGCGTAATTTTTTTATGACTATCGTCAGCATATTCACCAAAGAAATTACCTGCGTTTTAATGTTAGGTCTTTAGCATAGCCAGAAAACTAAGTGAAACGCATGTATATTACCTCAAATGCCAATAACGTATTCTATACTCTCTACACTATATTCCCAGTTTGAGTGTTTGTAGTCGCCATAACTGTCTTGCTTGGATTAAAACGAACCATACATATTTTTAAAACGGATTAAATAAAGACAGACATAAGTGACGAATAGGGTAAATTATTACTATTCGGCTACTTAAATGGAATTACACTATTCCGTACAATCTCGTAATAGTCTAGCAGTAGTCGGCTAACATCTGACTGTTCAATTTTCCCTGATTCCCCCTTTCCTTGTCTTCAACGATATAGTACACCCTAGGTTTTGGTAACGCAAAAAAAGTTGGGCAATCAGGTCTTTATTTTTTGTGCTTTTATGTTTCCCAGAAAATTTGTTGCAACCATTTTAAAGGAATTTACAAGCGTCTTTTTCCTTGCCTTGAAGTATGGAATCTCCGAAAAGGTTCCTAATTTGAGGACCCACAAATACTCCCTCTTTAATTTTAGCGTCACTGATTCTAGCACCGCCTTCTTTGTCCATGGTCTTCACAAAGTTTTTGATAAGTCCCAATTTTATATGAAGTGGCGGTAGTAAAATCATTTCATGGGGAACTAATGTCGCGCTGGTAACATTTTTCTTTCCTGGCTCAAAAGAACCTCTCGATGGTCAAATTTTCTTTCTGTAGTGTTGTTATCGTGCTCGAATGTCCCATTCGCAGAGGAAACAGCAGTATTTGGTATAACCTAGATTTAAATTTGGAGTTTAAATATCCACAAATTTGCCATTTATATCTTTTATATTGTACGGTTTCCAGTAATAATTTCAAATTGCTATACGTTTCTTTCATGTGAACTGCGTGACCAACTGGGACTGAAGGCAACTTGTTTCCATTCCAGCTTTTAGACTTACTTTTAAGGAATCGTTGTAAAGTCTCCAATCTTTTGAATCATTGTCCAGGATTAAAGCTGCCATTAATCCCTCAATATCCTTACAGGCTATCAAATTCTTTTTCATGTTAAAAAGTGGTGGTAGGTTTTTCTGACGGTTTCGGTACTTTTTTTCCATTTTTACAAATAGCAGAAATATTGCCATCTCCGCAATATTTCTGCTTTTTTCTTGGGCAATTCTAAATCCATTATAAGGTCACTTAATTCACTTTGACACTTAATTTGTGAGGCTTTTTACTGGGAAGTTCACAGACAAAATCGGAGTCTTGCGAGGTTGATGGGCCGGTGACGTATTTGGATACTGTATCGTAGACCTTTTTTCCTCCGAAAAGCCTTTTTTGGTCGGAGGTGTCAAGCAAAGGTAACAGTCGGTAATGTGGCCTTTCGGTACTCGCCAGATCATGAGAACAGGGAAGGGCATCTTACGCTTTTTGCCACTTAGCCAGCCGCGAATGTTGGACTCACATTTGCTGCAACAGCCCAATATTTATCCTGATCTCTAACTTTGCAGCCAAAATACAAGTTGTAAGCCTTTTTTATTAAAGGGCTAAGAGTACGTTTTTGTTTCACAAAAGTCGAAATTCGTTATGACAGTATTGGGATATCGCAAACCGTAAAAGATACAAAAAAGTTTGAATAGGGAAAGTTTTAGACAATTGGGTTTGTAAATGAAAACTGTTCTGATAACGATTTTATCTTTTTTGGTTTTTGAGATATTTTGAAAAAACCAAAAAACTGCATTTTCGAAAACCCTTCAAAATTTCTTTTTACATAGAATACGCCTGTTTAGTTAGATTTTATTTGCAACGTTTCGGTTTTTTAGAACATCGTCAACTTTGCATTTTCTTATGGCCAGTATATTCAATTTTAAGAGTTTCTAAAAGAGTATTTTTTTTAGCTTTTCAGCGATGTATCACACTTTATAACTAAGGTATTATTAAGATGTAAAAATTGCGCATTGAAAATTAAGAACCATTTTCTTGAATTTTCCAAATAAGAAATTAAAAACGAATGAGGTTAAATAGCAATATTTTTAATTCAATATTAAAGGGTATTTGTTTAGCTTTTCAGCTATGTATCATGCACATTTGACAATTAAGTTATTATTAAGATGGAAAAAGTGCGTAATTGAAAATTAATAAGTTTTTTTTTGAATTATCCAAATAAGGAATAAAAAATTAATTGGGTTAAATAGCAAATACAAGAATATTTCAAATAAAAATTCGATTTCATCTACAAGAAGAAGCGAAACGGAAATTCAGATCTGAAGTTAACCATCTATGACATCTTAAAAGTAACTAAATACAAACTCTACAAGAAGAACTACCTACCTACTCAATGACATTAATTCCATAATATTATGATTAAAAATGTTGACCATTTTGTTCAATGCACTGGATGCATTTCTCCTCAATTGACCTGATTACCCGCTAAATGGTATTTCGATCGATATTTTCTAAAATAATTCTAGTTTCCTGCTCAAGAACTTGCCTATTTTCAGGAGGGTCAAATTCGTATATATCGTTTTTCTTATATCCCCATAAATAAGTATCTAATGGCATGCTATCCGGGGATGTAGCAGACCAGCGTACAGGACCACTATTGGATATTACTTTTTCATCAAATGATTCCGTTAAAAAGGGTTTGTATATCTCTGTTATGTGCGGGGCAACAGTCTTGTTGAAACCATAAGTTGTTAAACTGATCGCCTGGTTCTGCAATATGGCAAGGTATCTTGGACCTGTCAGTGTCTGATCATAAAAAAAAATGCCCAATGAGACGATTTGCTAAAAAGCAATGAAAAATACTGAATTATTATAAATAATTTAATTGGGTTAATACCAAAGGGTAGAGTTTCCATATTAAACTTACCAATTAACCCGCACCACACATCAATCACACCACAAATCAAAACTTTATTAAGAAAAGTGGGATCATGTTGACATCTGTCCTATACCAATTGCAAAAAACAATTCTTCTTTCGAAATCACCTGCTTGAAGTCCTTGTACAATTGTTGGCTTGTAAGGATAGTATTTCGTTACTTTTAAGACATCATGAATGATTGACTTCGGAATGTGAAGTTTCGTTTCGCTTCTAATTGTAGGTCAAGTCGGATTTTCATTAAAATATTCTCGGATTTGCTTATTATGTTCCTAGTGTTTTTATACATCATCGTGAGAGCCTTATTAAAGCTGCCAAACTCAAGCAAGTTTCGAACCAACACGTTTGAAAATAACACACTAACATACCGAACATTTCTTCATTAGAAAAGTTTAACGCCATTGTAAAGTTTATTAAAATATTGACGGAAGCTGAATAAAACTTCAACGACAGATTATAAAAATTCAATTATTTCAAACGCAAAGCCTACTTGACCCAATGTGTTAAATTAGTGTTATTTACGGATGGTAATTTGAACATTGAACATAGTATGAATGCTATTAAATAGTTCTTATTGATTTTCTATACAATTTAATGTTGAATTAAAAAATATTACTATTTAATCCTATTAGTGTTTAATTTCTTATTTGGATAATTCAAAAAAATGTTTATTAATTTTCAATGCACTATTTTTACATCTTAATTATAACTTAATTGTAAAGTGTGACACATCACTGAAAAGCTAAAAAAATACTGTTTTAGAAACTGTTAAAATCGAATATACTCCCCATAAGAAAATGCGAAGTTGATGATGGTTCTAAAAACCGAAACGTTGCAAATAAAATCTGACCAAACAGGCGTATTCTACGTAAAAAGTTGCCTTAATAATGTTTTTACGGATTAGAAATATTTTGAAAAATAAAGAAGTTATAGGATATATTGTTTTTTTCAAAATATCTCAAAAACGAAAAAAAAAAATAGATTCGTGTCTAGATTGTCTAAAACATTCCCCATTTAAACTTTCTTCTATCTCTTACGGTTTCGGATATCCCAGTACTGTCATAACGAATTTCAGACATTGTATAACAAAAATGATCCGGCTTATTTACACAATTTTTTATAATTTTTCAAATACTAACAGCTCTTGATTAAATAGTGGTTGAAATCCAACTAACTAACAATTTAGGATTTATGTTATTTGTATTTAAACCCCTTATAAAGTACACCTGGTATAATAAATTCAGGTATTTTTCATTTAATGGCCGAACTTTCCCCTACATTAAGGGCAGGTATGTAAATTTTCATAATAAGCATGGATCTATAAAACCGGAGCCAACTGAGACTTTTGCAACACAGATTTTTAAGTAATATAATAAAATATGTAAGATTTTGCTATTTTGGTTTTGGAAACATTTTTGCTGTTCCTCAGTGTTATTGTGAGCAGCCCGTCTCACGACGATGCACATTCTTCCCCAGGTGGTCATCAAAACCGTGCGCGACGATGCTTGACATTATTATCAACGCAAATCAATTCCGGACTGGTGTTCGGCGGCATACTGTTATGCTTTTTTTGTTATAAATAAAATATATTTGATTATTTCTTATTAAATATGAATAATAAATTGGAAAGGATGAATAAGGATTGTTCACTAAAAATTACGCTTTTTTAGAACTGATTTTGTTGACAATAATATAAAAATAAAATTAACGTTTTTCAGTTTGTTCCGTTCGGTGTGAAATAATGACTTTTTTCTCGATTTTTTTTTTTTGAAACGCCACTGCATTTATCAGCTCTGATAAGTCCCACTAATAGACAAACTAAATGTGCATCAGCGGAATTAAAAAGAAAAATTGGTTACAACAATCCATCAAGACTTTTATTATTATTATTTTGGTTTGTAGGTAATATCATTTAGGAGTGATCGCAAAATTAGTACGCATTATTGGTTTTCGCGCTCATAATTAGGTGTCTTTCTGTTAATTATCTTTCTCGCGATGTCCAAAGCAGACGCGTTTTCGAACTATGAGTACAGTATTGTGCCGTACGAGAATGAAAAGAGTGGCAAACGAGAATGTAGTTATAAGAAGGTGTTATACAGGTACATGTTGATTTATTATATTTTGACCCCCTTTTTATGAAGTATATGATTGAATTTTCAGATATTAATAAGCAATAGACAGTACATGCTTTTTACACATTAAAAAAAAACATTTATTTCAAAAAATAATTTCTAATTTTTTTTTAATTTTTTTTTTATGAGCCAAGAACTGTCGTTCCAATTTTACATGTAATATTAGTACTACTTTGTATATTTTTGATAATATCAATGATGTACCATCACAAAATATGTATATCATTTTTAGACCACTTTCTGCCTGTAATTCTAGTTGCTTGTCGTTCAAGAACATTCGTTTCGCAAGATGTTTTACTTCCCTCTTTAAAGGGAAATATAATAATCCTTAATAATAATAACCCTTCCTGGTTTTTACGGATCTTCACGTTTTAGGGTTTCTAGATGCCAAAAAACACGTTTGCTCAATTCCGTCGACCTGTCTGTCTGTCTGTGGGTCTGTCTATTTGTCTGTTGGCGGCATAACTAAAAAACTACTTACCTGAGTGACTTCAAATTTTGGTCAAAATGAAGATCATATGGGGAAGACAACATTTTGGTAAAAATCCAGTATGGCGCAGCAGAATGGCGGCCTATTGAAATGTTAAAAAAATTATTACTCAAAAACTACTTATCCAATTTACCTAAAATGTTGCACAAAATTCAAGTATTGGTAAAATATTCGTATGAATCCAAGATAGTAAACCAAAATGGCAGCTTAATAAAATTAAAAAAAAATCCGCCTGAGAAAACTACCTATCGGATTGATTTCAAATATACAAGAATTCAATTCATATAGAGATGGACTGGTAAATTGTGATACGAACTGAAGTTGGAGGAACAAAATGGCGGCCAAATCTTTATAATCGTGAAAAAAAATCGCCCTCACAGGCTTTACCTTTTAGTATTACCCAAAAACACGTTTTCTCAATTTTGTCTGTTTATCATTTCGCTACATAGTTAGAAAGCTACTTACCTGATTGACATCAAGTTTTGTTCAAACATTAATGGTCTTATGGGGATGACCTGGTGAAATTTTGGTAAAAATCCAATATGGCGGAATAAAATGGTGACCCGGTGGAATGTTAAAAACATTATTAGTAAAAAACTAATTATCCGGTTTACCCCAAATGTGGCACAAATATCAAGTGTTACATAAAAATGAACTGCTAATATTTTGGTACGAATCCAAGATGGCGGCCTAATAAAATATTCAAAAAATCAGCCTGAAAAAACTACTTATTAGATTAATTAAAATTTTTGTTTAAGCATTGAGTGTGACATAAGTTAGTAAAGTTGTGGTGCGAATTCAAGATGGCTGAACAAAATGAAGGCCAAATAAAATGTTTAAAAAAAACCAACGTAAACAAATCTTATTCACTTGACTTCCAATTTTGCACAAAAGCTGAATGTGATATAGGGATAAATTGGTAGGAATTCAACATCACGGAACATAGTGGCGGTCTTAAAAAAATTACTGTAGAAACTTAATTCAATTTATTTTAAATTATGCTCAAAAATCAAGTGTGGCGTGGGTAGAACTGGAAAAATATCCGATACAAATCCGATATAGTGGAACAAAACGGCTTCCAATAAAAATCTTTGAAAAGACAGTTTATGTATATGTATTACTAAACTAACTAAATTTGATCCCGCTTCACTATTCCTTCATATAAAAGGAAAGATTTATAATGAGGGAAGTTCCAAGTAAAAGAAATTTACCAAAATTTTAAATACATATTAAAATGTGTTAACGTTGAAATTTTCTTTAACACATTAGTCAGTTTTTGAGTTGTGTCTACTGTTCTAAGCCATAGCTAAATATATCAAAATCGTTTGTTATTATTTTTCAAATGTGTAATATTCAAATACAAATATGTTTGTAATACTGACGAAACGTAGGCGAAACGTCAGAAAGTGATTCCGTTTTGAGACGTTCTAATCCCGAGAACCAACATTTCTTAATTGTAAAACAGTTTTGCGAATTTTTTTAAAATTTTCAATATTTTTTGTGATACGTATTTTTTTTGCAGAAATTTGATTTTTCGTATGCATTAGGCTGTAAATTTTTATTAATCCTGTGACTAAAAGTTTTCTTGGCTAGAAAGCCCTTAAGTGTTAATTTTTTGTTGTTTGCAGAACCTGCGCTACACAGAAAATATACAGGGCGTGAAAAAATTATTTTAAGATTATTTAGACGCAGACGTAGCGATTTTAAAGATCATGTATGTATATTTCAACACTCTCTACCACAAAAATTAATTTAAACCTTTTTATTTAAGTTTTAAGAAATACGCTATACGTATATGTCAACATTCAGGTCATTTACCTTATCCTAATTCATTCGTATATTATCGCTTTTATAATTTTTTTTAACTGAAATCATAAACTAAATATTCACAAAACGTTATTTAAAAATATTTTTGTTTATGCAGGGTGTCGCAGAAAAGACATTTGCTTTTTAAAATGCGACATCCTAGTTTTTCATATTTGGCTAAAGCTATTTTCTTTGTACAAGAACATCTAGAAGGCGAACCCTCGGAAAGTGATTCTATTTTGACACGGTCTAATCCCAAGAACCAAAATTTCTCAATTGTAAGAAAAATAGTTCGAGAAGTTTTTTAAATTTTCAAAATTTTCGGAGATTTTTTGTTTGAAAAAAATAGTTGTTCTTCTTACGTATTAAGCTACAACTTTTTATTAAACCTATGACGAAAATTTTTCTTACTTCAAAGTCCTTAAGTATTGATTTTATATAGGTTCAGGACATGGAGTACGCATAAAATATACAGGGTGTGCAAACATTATTTTGAGATTAGTTCTAGACGTAGCGATTTCAAAGATCATGTTTGTATATTTCAAAACTCTTTACCGCCAAAACCAATTTAAATTTAAGAGTTTTCATTTAAATTTTAAGAAATACTGAATGTTTTCCCCAAACGATTTTTTTTCTTATGTTTACCAATATATAGTCCATTTACCTTAGCCGAATTTATTCGTGTATTATCGCTTTTAAAGATTTTTTAAATGAAATCATAAACTAGATTTTCGCAAAACGTTTTTAAAAATATTTTTGTTTATACAGGTTGTCGGAAAAAAGACACTTGTATTGTTAAAATGGGACATCCTAGTTTTTTCCATATTTGGCTAAAGCTTATCTTGTTGATTTTAAAAATATCGGTCGGTTTATAGCGAATGTTTAAGAAGTAATGGTCCAATTTAAAAAAAATCGATTTTATATAAAGAGTGTATTAGAATGCATTTGCATGCAATACTTTTTTAACACATTGTCTATGTATTAATGATATATCATACAATCTATGTTTATCACTTATTTTTAAATCTACCACAGATGTTTGTTATTAAACAATAAGTGCAGTAGTGCAATTTTAAAATAAACCACCCATTCAAAAAAAAAAAATAGGTGAATGGCAGCCACGCGTATAAGTGGTACTTCACATATAGGAAAGAATTTGTTATTTACAAAAATATTTATTCTATTCGATTATTTAATCGTTTTCAATAACAAAATATAAACACTACAATCCACTCTAACCATAAAATAGAATATTCAATAATTCACTTGAATGATAAAAGTATACAATAATAAACTAGAAAAAATACTAATACCACAAATTAATTAACTTCACCAGAATTGACTCAGTTTTTTTCGGATAAGCGAGGGGTTTATCAGTAACATCAAAAAGACCACCACACGTGTTTCGGAATACAGGGGCGCCGGTATATTTTTTTATTGCGACAGCCAGCAGTCATAACTTGGTAAAAATTATTTTCAAGTTCGGAACATGGCCGCTAGGAGGCGTAACACCAATTCAAAAATGGAAAAGCCGATTTTCTCTTGAATTTTTCTAATTAAGGTTTGTCGAAAATATAAGCATTGTATTCTTCAGGCAATTATGCAACTTTTTGCTATCATTTGCTATAATTTTTTTTCTATTTTCAATAATAAGGTGGTGGGGGAAGGTCAAACTCGTTTTCTTTCAAACGTTTATATTTCTGTTTTGGATGAACCGATTACATTGAACTAACATTGAAAAAGGAGCTTTTTTTGCTCTTCACGTAGATCTACTGTACCGTAATAATTCTATTAGTGGTCACTAGATGGCGTTTTTTTCGTGATTTTTCAAATAATACGGATTTTCTCAAAAAAATCAAATTTTATGATATGACTTTTTTGTCCTAATTTAATTTAAGGTTATAAAAGATATCGAATAGTGGAATAAAAAATCCAGGTACGTATTTAAATTAAGAAAGTTGCTAATGGTCGCCGAATCCGAAACCTCGGATTGAAAAATTAACCTCACTAATTTGTAGAGAAAAAGTGACAATTTTGAAGTGGAAGTTATTTTCATCTGTCATTTCAACTAACCCTGTAATTAAGTATAGAAAAACTAAAAAAGGTATTTTTTGTTTTTTTTAGTTTTTCTATAATTGTATGCTTAGTTGAAATGACAGATGAAACCTATTTTCACTTCATCATTGTCACTTTCTCTCATCTACAAATTGTTGAGGTTATTTTTTCAATCCGACGTTTCGGATTCGGGCCACCATCATCAACTTTTTTAATTTAAATACCACCATTTGATTTTTATAAGAATATCCGTATTATTTGAAGAATTACGAAAAAAAACATCTAATGACGACTAATAGAATCATTCCGGTACAGTTAACAGCTCTACGTGAGAGCAAAAAAAGTTCAATGTAATCCTTTCATCCAAGACAGAGATATAAACGTTAGATAGAAAAAAAGTGACTTTCCCCCACCAGTTTATTATTGAAAATAGAAAAAAATTATATATAACAAAAAGTTACATAATTGCCTGAAAAATACAATACTTATATTTTCGGCAAACCTTCATTAGGAAAATTCAAGAGAAAATCGGCATTTTCATTTTTGAGTTGCTGTTACGCCCACTAGCGGCAATTTTTCGAACTTGAAAATAATTCCAGTTATTTCTCTTGGCTTATTTACCTACAAATATTTTTTCCCCATAATTGTGTGATCAACGGTTACCGAGTTATGGCCGTAGACCATTCTTAATGGATCACTCTGTATAGGTCCCAGGACATTGTAATAATACTGAAAATAGATTATGTATAAGAGTTAGTGCTGGTATTTTCATCTCCGTCTAATTTTATTCGGTGGATATTTTCTATGGTTACAATTGTTGCAACAATCGTTTCCATGGTAAATATTTGAGGAATAAAGTTATTTGGGGATGAAAATACGGACCCTTAAAGCAATAAAATAGTATAATATTACGTAACGATAATGGTAAGGTGCTTATTATAGAAAAAGTGAAATATTACTGCACGAGCAAGCGAGCTATTTTAGGCTTAGGATATATATGCATTTGCATGAAATCATATGCAAATGCGTATTTTGGCAATTTTTGTATTTAAATGTATATTTTGCAGTTATTACAGGAAAAATACATACATTCTAATTTTTCTGAATATATTTTTGTTTCCCAAAACAAATTTGATGTGTTTCAAATATAATCCATAATAATAAAATAATAAAAAATGTCTAGTTGCTGGCAGGCCAAGGGGTTTACCCATACTTTCTTAAAATTGTTACAGGTACCCAATAAAACATCTGTGCTTTAAAAACTATGGATTTACTACGGATTTACAATCATAAATACGCACGTTTTAAGAATGTTAGAAATAATTTTTCAATTCAGTTTAGTTTACACATTCTGGTATGAACATTGTCCAATATGCCGAAAGAAAAGCGTTCATTAAGTGCGGTATTAAATCAATTGGTGAAAAATTTTCCTGATTTTACGACTGACGGGTTTGTGCTGTTTTGTAAATATTGTGATGTTCAACACAACACATAGGAACTACAAAGCATTTGATCCAAAAAAGTAAAAAGTGTGCTCAGAAACAGGTTTTAATCACCACAGCATTTTTACCAGAACCGGGACCCAAAACCATCAAAGTTCAATGAGGATTTGTGCAAAGCGCTTATTAGTGCGGATATTCCACTGAATAAATTAAGTAATCCTGCTCTGAAGTCATTTTTAGAGCAGTACACAAAGACATCAGTTTCACATGAATCCACGTTAAGGAAAAACTATGTTCCAGATTTGTACAATAAGATAGTTACCGAATGGCGGGAAAAAGTAAAAGACAAAAGTACATGGGTATCACTAGATGAAACAACTGATGTGGAACAGAGATGTGTTGCTAATTTTGTTTTTGGTATGTTGGGTGTAGAAGCAGAAAAGGATAAATCATATTTACTTACAATGAAGAGACAAAGTAAATCATTCAACTTTTGCTGGATTTTTCAATGACTTTCTCACTCTTTGATGGCCCGATGGTATTAAATATGATAGAGTGTTAGTGGCAATCACAGATGCTGCTCCATACATGTGTAAATCAATGAGTGGTCTACAAATACCCTAAAATGATACATGCCACAAGTCTTGCCTATGGACCTCATCGAGTTGCAAAACAAGTTCGTGCTTTTTATCCACGAGTGAACGATCTGATTTCCTCGATGAAGAAAGTATTCCTAAAAGCTCCGACTCGGGTAGAAAAATTTAGGGAAACTGCAGGAAACATCCCTCTGCCCCCATCACCAATTGTAACTAGATGGGGAACTTGGATAAAGGCTGTCATTTATTACACAGAACATTTCGAGGCAATAAAAAACATAGTCAACCAATTTAGTGCGGAATATTCACATTGTATACAAGAAGCACAAAACGTTTTGCGCAAAGAAAATGTAGGTGAGGATTTAATTTACATTAAAAACAATTTTTCTTGCTTGTCTGATACTATAAAAAAATTGGAGATCAAAGGACTTTCTTTGTCAAAAAGCGTAGAAATGATAGAAAAAGTGAGTGAAACTATAATTAACACTAAAAATGATATAATTTCTCAAAAATTAGCTACGGTTTTACAAACAAATATTGGTTACAAAAATTTGAAAAATATTAGTGCAGTTTTGGACAATAAAGAGGCATTGAATCCAGATAATGAACAATTTTTAATAAACAGTGATTTGAATTTGTTTGAATATGTTCCAATTGTAACTTGTGATGTTGAACGAGTATATAGTAAAATGTAACCGCAACTTGTTGAATAGCGTAAACAATAAATTTTAAACAGGTTTATTCTTTAGTTAGTTTGTTTAGTTAGCTATAAATTAAAATTTTATTTAAAAAAATACTTTTATTATATAATTGTATTAATGTAAATTAGTGTAATAATTACTGGTAAATTAAGGATACCTTGAAGAGTAAATAATATAATATTTTAATTGCTGTACTTTTGCTTTATTTCTGTTTTTTTGATCCGATAATAAATGCATTTTTAAGTGCATATTTCCCTTTTCATGCATATTTTTAGATTTTTAAATGCATAATTATCCTAAGCCTACAATTACCATTCAAGTGGTGCACTATACTTTTTCTACGACTATTTTTAAAATACCTGCTGGAGCGTTGTTTAAGTTATGAATAATAAAAATAATTATTACTGATTTGAGCCTCAAATCTTAAATAATGTCTCTGTCAACGCTATATATACAGATAATAAAAAATGTAAAACTCTGTAAATTTCTTTTACCTAATTTAGTTCTGCACATAATTTTTTAGTATACATTGTCTTTTCAAACATTTTTATTGTTTCACGGTATCGGAATCATACCAATATTTTACCAGTTTCTACCTATGCGCCACACTTATTTTTTGGGCATGATTTAAAATAAATTGAATTTTTTTCACTGATTTTTTAAGATCACCGTTTTGTATCGTTATTTTGAATTTCTTCCAGTTAATCCCTGTATCACATTCAATTTTTCTGCAAGATATTAAGACAATTAAATAAGAAGATTTTTTACATTGATTATTTAGACATTTTATTTGGCCGCTATTTTGTTTCTCCGTCTTGAATTCGTACCACAATTTTACCAGTTTATCTCTATATCACCCTTAATGGATCCCCAGAATTTAAAGTAGTTTTTCAGACTGATTTTTTAAAATAATTTATTGTGCCGTAATTTTATTTTGCTGTCTCGGATGCATACAAAAATATTACAGGTTAATTTTTGTGCAATATTTGAGATAATTTGATTTTTAGTAATAATTTTTTTAACATATCACTAGGCTGCCATTTTGTCCCGTCAGATTGGATTTTTACCAAAATAATACTAGGTCATTCCCACATTATCCCTAATTTTTCACCAAAATTTGAAGTAAATCGGGTAAGCAGTTTTTAGCTACGCCGCGAACTGACAGACAGACACCCAGGCAGACACACAGGCCGACAGATAGACAAATAGAATTGAAAAAACATATTTTTTTGGAATCTAGGGATGCTAAAACATAAAGATATGAAAAACAATGCCATTTTGTTCCACCATTTTGAATTCGTACTACAATTTTACCAGATCATCTCTATACCACAATTAATGTTTGCACAAAATTTGAAATCAATCTATTAAGTAGTTTTTCAAGCTAAATTTTTAAATATTTTATTAAGCCGTAATTTTTTTCCTCATCTTGGGTTCGTACCAAAATTTTGCTAGTTAATTACTGATTTTTTTTTGCAAAATTTGAGGTAAACTGGATAAGCAGTTCTTTATTATAATATGACCAGTCATTCCCATATGACTTTTAATTTTTGACCAAAATTTAATGTCAGTCGAGTAAGTAGTTTTTTAGCTGTGCCGCGAACAGACAGACCGACGAAATCGAGAAACATTAGGCACCCCGAAAGGTAAAGATCTGAAAAAATTTTGGAGGGTGATTATTCGCAATTACAATGCTTCCCTTTTACGAGGGTAGTAATAAATTCAAAAAGTAGGTTTTTCATTAACACACACCGCCTGTTATGATGTCATTTTGAATTCGTGCAAAATTTATTCCTATATCAAATTTATTTTTTTCTGCCTAATTTAAAGTCAATTGAGGAAGATTAAAAAAAAAAATTTCTGCCGTCACTGTGTTCCGCTATCTAATATTGGTACCACAACTTTACTAGTATATCTGTATATCACTCTTAATGCTTGCACAAAATTTGAAATTAATCTAATAAGTAGTTTTTTCAGGCTCATTTTTTAAATATTTTATTAGAACGCCATTTTGTTTTGCTATCTTATATTCATACGAAAATGTTACCAGTTCATTCCTATGTCACACTTAATTCCTGTGCAAAATTTGAGGTAAATTTGATAAGTACCCTTTTTAGCAATAATTTTTTTACTTTTCACTAGGCCGCCATCTTGTTCCGGCAGATTGGATTTTTACCAAAATATTACCAGCTTCAGGTCAACCTCGTATGACCCTAATTTTTGACTAAAATTTGAATTCATTCTGATAAATAGTTTTTAAGCTAAGCAGCGAACTGACAGACGGACCGACAGAACCGATAAAACATATTTTTTGGCA
Organism: Kuschelorhynchus macadamiae; assembly: GCA_030620095.1. Taxonomy (NCBI): domain Eukaryota; kingdom Metazoa; phylum Arthropoda; class Insecta; order Coleoptera; family Curculionidae; genus Kuschelorhynchus; species Kuschelorhynchus macadamiae. The sequence goes on along the minus strand of JAUTXW010005519.1, from coordinate 1,240,928 downwards.
CCTAAGGACTCTAAAACGTGAAGATTTGTAAAAAACAGAGGATGATTTTTTTTACGATTACAAACATTCTTGGCCGCCAGCTTGAATTTTACTAGTATCTGCATACCACAATTAGTTATAGCCACAATTTGAAATCAGTAATTAAGTAGTGTTTTCAAGCTGAATTTTTAAATATTTTATTAAGCTGCCATTTTGGATTCGTTCCAAAATTTTACCGTTTGATTCTTAGATAATACTTCATTTTTATGCAAAATTTGACTTAAATTGGATACGTAATTTTTTAGTAATAATTTTTTTGACATTTCACTAGGCTGCCATTTTGTTTAGCAATATTGGATTTTTACCAAAATGTTATCAGGTCGTCTTCATAAGACCCTTAAGTTTTGGACAAAAATTTGAAGTCAATCGGTTAAGTAGTTTTTTCTTACCTTTACTTATTGAGTAAACTCTACGGGAGAGAATGTTTGCTAATACAGGAGTAGAAATAGTATATTAGATAACGAATATGGAAAATGGCATATAACATACGAGTGTGATGTTTCACGCACAAGGTGTAAGCCGAGTGTGTAAATCACCCTTTTTAATATTAATGTTCTCTCCAGCGAGTTGTATACAATATTTTTCCCACAACACAAGAAAAAATCAATAAAAAACATCTGTTTATTACATACTTTTTAAAAACATGAATGATAATAATTTTTAATTGACTGACATATTTTCATATTTAAATTAAGTAACACAAGTCAATCGGATAAGCAGTTTTTAGTTCTAACACACACTTGTGTGACGTTGTGATAACACAGTGTTATCATTTGTGTTCGCGCCTTCTTTGTCCAGTTGTTAAATGTGTTTTCTTAGAGGGTTGTGGGAAAATATATTATTGTTTGCTTAAAGGCCTAAGTGGTAATAGTTCCTATATATTTGAGGTTTTATTATGCACTCCGATTATTAGAATTTTTGTTTTTGGGGTTTATTTAAGTGTGACATAGAGTTTAAATGCCACATATGGTACCATTTTTGTACGAATTCAAAATGGCGGCCAAATAAAATGTTTAAAAAAGCAGCGTAAAAAAACCTTCTTATTCAAATAACTTAACATTTTGCACAAAAATTAGATGTGATATAAGGATAAACCGGTAAAATTTTGGGACAAATTTATCATGGATGGTACAAAATGGCGGCCTAATAAAAAACAATATATAAACCCGGAACTTGCCTTGTACATAATTCTTTTTTTTATTAGGAATAGCAAAAGTATGATCCTTTTTTTTGCATATAGTCCTTTAACAGTTATATGTAAAAATTGTGGTACGTTTCTTATACAGAAGAAGCGATCCCTTAAAGGAAGATCAGTGTAATTGTATAAAATCAACCAAGGAAGTTGACTTTCGCTCTTGAATCCTTTCTTTTCTCTTAAAAAGTGAAACCAAACACAATTTACTTAATGTGTTACTTAATTTACTGTTCCTACTAATAAAGGAATATATTCATAAGGAGAAAAATTCCCGGTAAAGAAATTTACCAATTTTTTGAATAATTCTTTAGAAAATGTTAAGTGAACCTCATTAAAATTTACCTAATATACTACCAAAGCTTAACAGCGTTCATTAATTCCAACAATATTAAAATTAAATGGGCATCACTCGAATATAATAAAATAATCGTTCCATAAATATAACACCTGTTCTGATTTTTTTCGTGGTAATATTATTTATTGCAAACGGCAAAGCAGGCACGTTTCGTGATTTTAGCTAATTTCTCCGATTTTATACTTTTAATTCCGATGTAATAATGTCGAAAGCACACGCGTTTGCCGGTATTGAGTACAGTGTTGTGACGTGCGAGAGTAGAGGAATTGGAAAAGAATGCTGCAATTATAAAACGCTTCTTTACAGGTATTTAAGATGATCCGCCACATTTTTTTCACTTTTTGATAAATTATTTTAACGCACTTAAACGATTTCACAGTCAAACTGCAAATAAAATTATTTTCTTTCAAACTTAGGCGCTCACAAACTGACAAATGAAAAAAATGAAGACTAAAACATAAATAATATTCTGTGTAAACATTAAAATAATATATATATATATATAAATATATATATATATATATATATATATATATATATATATATATATATATATATATATATATATATATATATATATATATATATATATATATATATATATATATATATATATATATATATATATATATATATATATATATATATATATATGTATATATATATAACAATGAAACTACTCCCCATGGCGCCATTTGACAACGGCTAAAGATAAAAATATGGAATTTGGTGTGTTGATTACGGTTGAATATTGTGAACATTTGTAACATAAACACAACTGAATATCGTTTCCGGTTTCCCCGGAAATGATCGCGATTTCGTTATTTTAAATGGAACACCCTGTATATTTTGTATTTTTTGAACTCTCTTAACAATTCTAAACAACTTTTGTATAACATAACCTATGGCTAAAGTGTAGTTTTCCAATATATAAATAAATAATAAGCCACTTAAATATAAATAAATAAAGCCACTTAGAAATGTGCCATAATTCCCACTTATTTGTATTTTATGGAAAAACGGAGTAGACCAGCGTAAAAACAATCATGGTTATTTACTCTTTATTCAAGCCTTCATCCAACAAAACGTCAAAAAAGAAAATGTTCCGAGTTTTAAAAAAATGTGTTTTTCGCAAATCGATTTTTCAAGTTTTGATCAGACCCTGTACCATTACGTGTCAACTGACTGGAACAAACTTTCACTACCTACCCAATCCTACTTTTTTATCCTTTCTCCACATATGACAAATTCAACTTCCATAGACCGCTGCAAACTTGAAAATTTGATACAAAAAGTGCAACAATCTGCCAAGCCCAAAAGTGATAAAAGATATTTGTCAAAATTCAATTGTTTTTAAAAATCATAGCAATTACCTCTGTCAAGGCTAATATGATTATTTTAATTTTAGCAAAACTTTGTAGGTAGTTATCACACTAGGTTAAGTTATCATTAACTTAACTTTCATAAACAACTGCAAAATTGAAAATTAGGTATCAAAGTCAGTTGACCCGTTATGGTACAGGGTCTGATCAAAACTTTGAAAAATTTGCGAAAAACACATTTTTTTTAAACTCGGAACGTTTTCTTTTTTGACATTTTGTTGGATGAAGACTTGAATAGAGACTAAATAACCGTGATTGTTTTTATCTTGGTCTACTCCGTTTTTCCATAAAATACAATTAAGTGGGAATGATGGCACATTTTTAAGTGGGTGTATTTAGAAAACTATATATTTTAGACATAGATTAGGTTATACAAAAGTTGTTTAGAATTGTTAAGAGAGTTCAAAAAACATAAAATATACAGGGTGTTCCATTTAAAATAACGAAGTCGCGGTCATTTCGGGGGAAACCGGAAACGATATTAAATTGTTTTTATGTTACAAATGTTCGCAATATTCAACCCTAGCAACACACGAAATTCCATTTTTTTATCTCCAGCCGTTTTCAATAATAATAATCCGGTATATATATATATATATATATATATATATATATATATATATATATATATATATCTATCAAAAAACGTGCGAACTATTTTTTTATTGCACTATTTGCATATTGCTTTGCTTTCAATCGTTTACATCGGTAACAAAATATTTCCAGACTTTGCTCGACATTTTAAATTCAAAATTTTCTACCAATCACTGTCGCAGCCGATATCTCTCAATACTAAAATTAAAAATGGACATCTGCCTTTATCGGTACTTCCCCGACGTACAGCGTGGCGTGACGCCAGCAAAAATTGATAATCCTTTAACCTGGAAATGCCTAAATTAAAAAGAACTGTGCCGGCCAGTGGCGCCGGCTAGGATCAGTGTAGCTTTCCGGTTTAAATCATAGTTTTGGATTTTTTTTTAATTCCGGCCGAATACTCGACCTCGACTCGAACTAACTATTGTATTAACGTTCGGGACTCAACATACATAACAATTGTTATTTATAAAACAACTATTTTACGCAACTGTTTTTTTATACGTTTTTATTTTCTTTTAGATTCCTATATTGCTTTGTTTTCGAGAAAGAATATAAATCATTTCACTGCACATCTCCAAACGTTATAAAAAAAGATTAATTTATCAAAATGTTTATTACGTTAAAAGTAAGATAAACCTGGGTATCCCCGTCCTTGTAGTAAACATTGAATAGCTAGAAATACTTAAGTTTTTATAGTTTTTATATAATTATTTGGTATATAAAATTCGTTATGAAATAACTCTTAGAACTTTACAAATTGTGGACGTCATGCCCCAAATTTTATTTTACGTCTGTCTTGTTCTTGTCAATGTACCTCCTGACGTAAGATAAATATTATCACGGTACACGTGATAATTTTATTCAAAAACGAAAAATTGGTCATCTTTTTTTTCTAAACTTGGATTACACAACTTTTTGACCTTTGACGAAAAATATAAATCTATGGCTAGCGGCAAAAATATAGAGCTTTTTATCTATACAATAGTTTTTGTCCCTGGTGGTATCGATACGCTGCTACGAAGGCTCAAAGCCAGGCAACATTTTTGGTGTACGCTCCTTTTCAAAAGTTTTCTAAAACCCTTTTTGAAAATTCAGCTCAGACTGAATTCTAAATCATCTCTAGAGGAAACGAGGGCGTTTAATCGACAAGTTCATGCTCGCTCGATTGGGACGCTCGTATTCGGTTTTCCACTGCGCGAACCTCTCCTTACCTTTGCGATCCTTGCATGCTGCTTATATATTCGAAATAGTTTTATATATAACTATCTAGTGATACCTTTGCACATAATTAAAGTCACAGTGAACTAAAATAAAAAAAAATTATCTATTCCAATGTATGTATCGCAATAATTTTTTTGTTTTAATACGTGGAAAAATATCAGCTAGTTGAACATATATCAAGTCGGAAACTTTATAGATTTATAATTAAAAGTCATTAACCGTTGAAATAATAAAGAAATTAATATGTTTTTGACGCCATTTTTGACGTTTTATTTTGCAAATTTCCACGCTGAACATAATTAATTCCAGTAGAGGTCTTTGTCTGCTTTGGTTAGCAGCAGAATTATTGTTTAAACAATGCCTCCCGAGATAAACAGATAGTCAAAACTCGTTAATAAATGAAGTCGCAGGGTCAATATTTTACATACGTTATTAAGCTTCACGTAGTTTTTAATCGTACGAAGTTTTAGATCTATATGTTGCAAATTGCATAAGTTATAGACATTTGCAAAAAAGCTCATTTTTTTAAAGATATTTTCGCGATTTTTTCGGAAATTAGTTAACACTTTTCACCGGATACATCCCAAAAGTTGCAGTTTTCAATTATCTAGATTTTTTTAGAAAAAGCCTTTTTTATATACCTATACCCATTTTAATATAGAACGAAAAAAATCAGTTTTGGACACTTTAGACGATTGTTTATTAATTTTCCCAATTATTACTTCCTTCGTAAGATGGACACATCAGAAAGAGTACAAAAAATATGTAAAATCTGTATCTTAAAAGCGAAGCGTATCCGAACCTATATTCATAGCTATTTTTACTTCCCTCGTAAAAGGGAAATATTGTAATCGTAAAAAAATCATTCTTCGTGTTTTTTTCAGATCTCCACGTTTCAGGGTCCCTAGGAGGTAAAAAACAAACATGTTTTCTCAAAATTCTGTCGGCCTGTGTCTCTGTCTGTTCGCGGCATAGCTAAAAAACTACTTGTCCAATTGACTTCAAATTTTGGTCAAACATAAGGGGTCATATGGGGATGATCTGGTAACATTTTGGTAAAAATACAGTAATGCAAAACAAAATGGCGGCCTAGTGAAATTATTACTAAAAAACTACGTATCCACTTTATCTCACATTTTGCCCAAAAATCAAGTGTTATGTAGGAATCAACTGATAAAATGTTGGTACGAATTCAAGATGGCGGCTTAGTAAAATATTTAAAAATTCAGCCTGAAAAACTACTTAATGGACTGATTTTAAATTATGCCATAAATAATTGTGGTACACAGATGAACTAGTAAAACTAATTGAAGATAACGAAGCAACATGGCGGCTAAATATAATATTTGCAGCATGAAAAAATCATCTTCTCAGGTTTTACATATCTTCACGTTTTAGCGTCCCAAGATGCCAAAAAATATGTTTTTTCAATTCCGTCGTTTCGTCTGTCGTTTTGTCTGTCTGTCAGTTCACGGCATAGCTGAAAAACTACTTATCAGAGTGACTTCAAATTTTGGTAAAGAATTAAGGGTCATATGGGGATGAATATGAATATTTTGACAAAAAGTCAATATGCCGGAATAAGATGGCAGTCTAGTGAAATGTTGAAACAATTATTACTGAAAAAACTAATTATACAATTTACGTCAAATTTTGTACAAAAATCACGTGTTAAATAGGAATGAACTGGTAACATTTTCGTATGAATATAAGATAGCAAAACAAAATGGCGACTTTTTAAAATATTTAAAAAATCAGCCTGAAAACACCACTTATTAGATTAATTTCAAATTTTGTGTAATGTGGTACAAATTCAAAACGGCGGTCAAATAAATTTTTTAAAAAATCGACGTAAAAAAATCTTATTTAGTTGACTATAAATTTTGCAGAAAAATTAAATGTGATATAGGGATAAACTGGTATGAATTCAACTGACGTAATCAAAATGGCGGTGCGTGTTAATATAAAAACTATTAATTGAATTTATTTTAAATTATGCGCAAAAATCAAGTGTGTTTTAGGTAAAAATGGTAAAATATAGGTAGGGATCCAATATGATCTAACAAAATGGCGTCAAATAAGAGTATTTTAAAAGACAGTTTATGTGTCTTACTAAATGTCTATGTACTGAATTAAATTAGGTCACACTTCACTATTCCTAAGAAAAAGAAATATTCATAACGGGTAAAGGAAATTTACCGATTTTGTTTCAATATTTCCTTATGTAGAAAGAATAACCTCTCCCAATAATGGAAAATAATTTCCAGACACACTGTATATATGTGCTCAAATTTCATTTTTTACTTTTTAATTCGCTTTATAAAAGCCAGTTTTTTTAATTTGTTTAATATATTATTTATTTTTATAGTTTAAAATATTAATTTTATAATATCTATGATGAGGCAAATTACATCCCGACAAGTGGCTTGGGGGTTAACCCTCCCAGACCAACTTTTATTTAAGCTAAAATGATAGAAATAATAAAGATTAAGGACATTTTTTCAGGATACCGGTTAACCCTCGCCCTCGAGCCAGTCTTACTTATAACTAAAATAAAGTAAAAACTTTTTTTTAGTTGTCCATATTATTCATATTAATTACCTTTAAAAGTTCCACTTCTCCCCTTCCCAGAAACAATGTCTATATATGCTCATAGACGCCGGTATTCTAAAGTCCGCGTAGGGGTCAATGTCTTTTTCCTTCCAAAGGTATATTTTTTTTTATTTTATCCTTTTTAGTTTTATCAATACAAGTTTGATTGTAAAAATCAGGTTTAACAAGTTATCATTCAATGCATAATATTTTTTCCCTGATATAATGGTGAACGCCTGTAGAATCGAGACGAAATATATCTTGGCACAAAAAAAATTAACGCCATTCCGCCATTTTTAACTCTTTTTTTTTAATATTCTTGCTGTGGGACCACTGCGGCAATATCCTGAATGTCCCCTGAAGATTTCATCTAAATTGTTGTTTATTTTTCGAAAATGTCAAGTAAAATATTAGATTTTGAGGTTGCACATTTTCATGGTTACGCATAAAATTACATAACGTGATAGCAATAGAAATTTCTTTTAGGAAATGGGGTTGTATGTCTATTACACACTTCAATGCTTTAGTTTGAAAAGGGTATTTTAAAAAATGTAAATTTAATTATAAAACTCGTTGTCTTTGTTGCCCTTTTATCTGTGTTTTTTTATATTATTATTACAAAAAAACGGATGAACGGATTTCAAATCAAAATCTATGGGTCCACCAGAGAAACGTCCTCTACAATTTGGCGTTTGATTCACTAAAATCGGCCAAGCCGTTTGGACAATATGCGGGAACAAACAAAAAATATACATACGGTTCGAATTGAGAATCTCCTCCTTTTTTGAAGTCGGTTATAAATAAAATTCAAATTAATTTTAATAAATATATTCCGGCATACATTGTACGCATTGAAATACGCCTAAAGGAAGGCACGAAACCAACAACCAATTACCAAATTGACCGGTAAAGAGAGATTTTTTTTATTATTGATTTTTTATTTTATTCTTGATGAAAGTTGGTGATTAGAGAAAAATTAATTTTGACTGCGTTAAATCTCAGGTCGGATGTACAGGGTGTTCAAAGATTTTAAAAATTAGACTGCAAGATTCGTAAAATTTAAAAAAATAAAAAATTCACTACAGCAGAGTTATAAGGCACAGAAAGTTATATACAAATTTTAAGTAAAGTTTTTTTATATCTAGTTTAGTTAAACAGAAAATTAGGCTCAAATATTAAAAAAGTAGGCATTTTTCGATTTTAGAGTACAACGAAAAATTTTACGAATCTTGAAGTCTAATTTTTAAATTTTTCGAATACCCTGTTCATTTGACCTGAGATTTGTTGAGAGTTTTCTTTAAGCACCAGCAAGACTATACAATTTTCTGAGAAATCAATAATAAAAAAAATCCCATTTGTTGCAAAATCTTTGCCGCTCACTGTATATGCAAATATAAAAATCGGCAAATTTTCTCGTACAGAATTCCACTACTTACAATAACCTGGACCTAAAAACAGAAACGCAATGATCTGCAAGAAACTAGCAGGGTAATTTTTTTACGATTGTGAACGAAAATGTGAACAAAATCAAACAATAAACCATCGAAACAAGTTAACAATCTTGCAGTATACAGGGATGTCCCACGGAAAAGTAACATATTTCGCAACTTAATGGCTCGAAAACGAAAAATGATATCGAAATGCGGTTTTCACCGAATGGCTTAGATTTGCCCCGAGTTTTTTCTTGTCAATATTGCCAAAACTTCCCATTTATCCTAGGATCGCGAAGAAATACCTACTAAATTACTGTTTTATTTTAAATGGGACACTTCAAGTTCAAGAAAAGTTCTAACATATCGGTGTAGTTAGCTGTAAAGACGGTATTTTCTACAAAGAAAAGAGCACCGTACACCTTGGTGGACGACACCGCACACCAAACATTTGCTTTTGGCGAATCCCTTTCAAATTTGATTCGAATTTCAATGTTTGAATTATGTATTTCCTTAATTTAATTATCTTTAAAAGTCGCTCTACTTTTGCTTTTCGACATCATCAATGTGCTGGCAATTTTGCGAATAAATATTTTATAATTATTATTACTTAAAATTTCCCTTACAGCTAAGACTTCGTTCAGCAGCACGTCTGCTCGATTGTCACTTCGCGTTGCTTGATTCCCTCCAAAGAGCCTGTATTTCTAAACCCCATAACAAAATCGACTTTCTGGATGGGAGATTTTTTTGGTGTGCTGTACGAAATCTGTGTCTGGATATTGTTATTGATTTCGTTTCTGCATATGTGATTACTAAAAATGCTTTTTCAATTTGATTAAACATTTTAAAAATCGAAGAAATTAGAAATCTGACAACTGCATTTGACAACAAACTTATTTTTAATGGTCGACAGGACGACGTCTACATACTTTTGTTCCGACGCACACTTGATAGTTATGGTGTGTCATAACTACGAAGAATTGATAGCGATGGATGACGTCGAAAAGTAGAGCGACTTTTAAAGATTATTAAATCTAAGTCATACAAAATTCAAGCATTTCAACGAATTATCCCCACGCTTATGGACAAAGATACTAGATACACATGTGAAACAATTCTAGATTTAACGAGATTCCTAATGCGTAATTAATAATGTCAGATGAAGCAACATTTCATATGAATAGAAAGGTTAATTATGGCCGACAAAAAAAAATGTTTTTGTTGTAACACATATCAGAATAGCATAATCTAATAGAATGGACCTAAAGCTGTAGAACCATATCGAATGTCACGATACGTAATATCTACAGAAAAAATGATTTCAGAAAATTCTTAACCCTGTTTATTGACTATGTTTACAGTTTTCACCTATTAAACATACCATACATCTAAGAGAAAAGCAAACCAGAAAAATATTAACTTAAAACACAAATTAAACTTTATTTTTTCCGTTTATGAGGTGTCCTATCTTCTCTCTTCAAAAACCAACAGTAGTCACCCATCATGGCTGGATCCCATCGTCCTTGGTACCGAATTTCTATTGTTCTGATATCTTGGTGAAACCTTTCACCCTGCTCGTCACTAACAGCTCCCAAATTTTTAGGAAAAAATGACAGATGGGAATGGGGGAAGTGAATTTTTAATTACATTCTGGCACCAAGCATCTAAGAGTTCATTAACTAATTGTTCATAATTTTCATCCATATTGTTGCCTAAAAATCGTCTTACTACATTAACAAATGAATTCCATGCTCTGAGTTCCTGCCTGGTAAACTTTTCCGTAAAATTGAAATCATCCAACAATTTTCTGATTTGTGGCCCAATAAAAATGCATTCTTTTAATTTGGCATCACTTAACTGGGGAAAGACTTGTCTTAGGTACAGGGTGGCCCACATAAGATGACCCACTAACTTATCTCAGAATCTGTACGAGATAGGGAAAAAAGTTTTATACAAAAGTTTCTTAGGTTTATCTAGATTTTTTAAATATTATATTTTTATATATATATATATAGGGTGTGTCATTTTGCGTTGACAGATGTCAACTTTGTTATTTTAAATGGAACACCCTGTATATTATTATGGATTTGAATAGCTCTCTTAGAGACGATTTCAACGATGTATTATAAGATGGGTCTACGAGGCACCGTTTCGGAGATATTTACGATCATCTTCAATTTTTGACATACTTTCAACTTGTTGTATCTCTGGTATTTATCAACTGTTTTGTTTCATTTTTGTGCAGGAAAAAACATAATTTTATGCTTTATTGGACGTGTAGGTAAAAATATTGAAATTGAAAAAAAATGTTACAGTGTTGTCACGTTTTGCGTACCATCAGTTTTCTCAAGATTTTTAAATGCAACCCCCTATATATTATAACGGATTTAAATAGAGCATCGAAAGACGATTTCAACGATATATTATAACATAGGTTTACAAGTCACGGTTCCCGAGTTTTGGGGATTTTCTTCAGGAATCAATTTTAATAATAAACAATTTTTACTAAAACATAATATAAACTATTAAACGTGACATGACATGAACGAAGACAACAAAATTAATATTATATGCTAAAGAATATCTAAATTAGATTTTCTAATTGCTTTGAATAATTATTACCACGCCGTTTTCCAGATCAAACGTAAAACTCTCTAAAAATCAGTTAAATACATAATGTGTATTTTTGTTAAAATAGTGTGAATCTATTTAAAAATAGTTCTTTATGTTTCCTTCCCATATACTAAATAAGCCTTATCAATGTTATGATTAGCGATTACCGAAACAAACGGCCAAGGCGACTGTGTCGATAATGGTGACGCAAAATGTCTTTGCTTACTGATCATTTTTGTTGTTTCGTTTTTATATAGAGCGTCTGAAAGTCAGTCGAGTAATAAACGTCATCAAGCTAAGTATTGGCTTCTTGTTTTTTCTCTCACAATTATTTACCAACCTTTCCACAACCCTATCAACAATTTTAAGTAGGCTGTGCTTCAAAACCATGGAAACAAGCGAAATATTATTTGCATGAAATTTGACAGCTTGGTTGCATTTCTTGATTAAATTAAAGAAATAATTATGTCGAACTACACTATTCAACAACGTTTAAATTTATATGAGTGCTTCATTAGAAACAATAAGAGTCCCGCACTAGCGTTAAGGGAGTCTAGAAGACTGTATCCAAATAGCAGAATTCCAAGTAAGAAAATCTTCGTAAGAATTACACGAGATCTGGAAAATGGCCTTGTGATAAACAATAAAAGAAACCGGCCTAGGACAGTTCTTACAGAAGAAAATCAACTTGATGTTCTTTTATATTTTGAGGAAAGCAATGAAAATTCCCAAAGGGATGCCGCACGGGACATACCGCATATTAGCCGAGCAAGTATTCAGAGAACACTTAATATCAACGATTACCATCCTTTTAAATTCACTCCGGTACAAGAGCTATCCATAGCTGATTTTGACAACAGAGCTACTTTTTGCATGGATATGATGGACCGCCACTTTGATCAACCGGTTTTTGACAAAATTCTTTTCACTGACGAAGCAATTTTCAACACCGCGGGAATATTTAACCGAAAGAACTGCCACTACTGGTCAAGGCAAAATCAACATAAATTCAAAGCCATCAGAAAGCAGGGACATTAAAGTGTATATGTTTGGTGCGGAATAATAAAGGACCGAGTGATTGGGCCGGTTTTTTATGATAGGACTCTTAACGGACAGAGATACCACAGTTTGTTGCAAAATGAAATACAACCTCTTATTAATGAATTACCGGATGAAATTAAAGATGGTCTTGTATTTCAACAAGACAGTGCGCCGTGCCATACCGTAAGACCTGTAATTGAATGGTTAAATGAAAGATTTCCAATGTGGATTGGCAGATTTTGGTCAATACCCTGGCCAGCTCGGAGTCCCGATTTAACTCCACTAGATTTTTTTTATGGGGAAATATTAAAGACAAAGTGTATAAGAATAAAGTTAATAACGTAGACGATTTAAGGGGGAGAATAATGGAAGAGATCCATTTGATCAATGAGAGTGGAGCAGTTCGTAGGGCAATAAAAAAATTAGACATTATTTATACAACATGTATAGCACAGGAAGGTTATATAGAAATTTTAATTTAAGTAATGTTTATTTTTTTGTCTTTGTTCTTGTTATGTCATGTTTAATAGTTTATGTTATGTTTAGTAAAAATTGTTTAATATTAAAATTGATTCCTGAAGAAAATCTCCAAAACTCGGGAACCGTGACTTGTAAACCTATGTTATAATATATCGTTGAAATCGTCTTTCGATGCTCTATTTAAATCCGTTATAAAATATAGGGGGTTGCATTTAAAAATCTTGAGAAAACTGATGGTACGCAAAACGTGACAACACTGTAACATTTTTTTTCAATTTCAATATTTTTACCTACACGTCCAATAAAGCATAAAATTATGTTTTTTCCTGCACAAAAATGAAACAAAAAAGTTGATAAATACCAGAGATACAAGTTGAAAGTATGTCAAAAATTGAAGATGATCGTAAATATCTCCGAAACGGTGCCTCGTAGACCCATCTTATAATACATCGTTGAAATCGTCTCTAAGAGAGCTATTCAAATCCACAATAATATACAGGGTGTTCCATTTAAAATAACAAAGTTGACATCTGTCAACGCAAAATGACACACCCTGTATATATAAAAATACAATATTTAAAAAATTTAGATAAACCCAAGAAACTTTTGTATAAAACTTTTTTCCCTATCTCGTACAGATTATGAGATAAGGTAGTGGGTCATCTTATGTGGGCCACCCTGTACTTAACTTCACAAAGTTTCTCATCAGCCCAAGTTTAATGTGAAGAGGAGACAAAAGGACATTTTTGGGATCAACAAGAGGTATAAATTTAACATTTTGAGATCCCGGTTGAAATTCGCTTCTTTCTGGCCAAATTTTTGCTACATAATGCTGATTTATTGCACGACTGTCCCATAAACAAAGAAAATAGCAGTATTTTGTAAATCCCCCCTGAAGTCCCACTTAAATCGCTATAACTTTTAAGTCCCCACAGATCTGCCATTTATACTTATTGTAGTTTATTTTATCCAAAATCGTGCGCATCTTTTCATAATTTTCTTTCATTGCAACTGAATGGGCAACTGGTATAGAGGGTTTTAAATTTCCATTATGCAATAGCACAGCTTTCAAGCTACATTTAGATGAGTCTATGAATAAGCGCTACTCACGGGGATAATGTTCAATATCAAGTTCCTGCATTAAACTGTCTATATCAGTACACGCTCACAACGAATTTTCCATAATGTAGAATTCAGAAAACATAGCATTTCCTTTTCTGAAATTCGTAATTTTTGTTTCTTTGGCCAATAGGTTCCATTCCTTAAGATGGGAACCCATAAGTTCTGACTGTTGCTTGGATAACCCCAAATCACGTACTAAATCATTTAATTCACTTTGAACAATCAAATGTGGCTTGCCTGAACTGGGACCTGTGGTAAAAGTGGGATCGCTGCACTGTTCTTCTGAGCTGCCTGATGATGCGTTATCTCCATTATCTCCCAAATCAATAGCTTGCCAATTTAAAGGCGCAATCGGCACTGGCAAATTTGCATTATGAGGAATAGGTCATATGGCAGATTGCAAATTTGGATATTCTATATTGTGCTGTCCCTTTTTGGAATAACCTTCAGTCTTTGTCAGGCAAAAATAACAACTGTCAGAATAATTGGTGGGTTCTTGCCATACCATTGGAACTGCAAAAGGCATACTTTTTCTCTTTCCCTTCATCCACTGCACCAATGATATACTGCAACTAACACAGCACACATGGGGAGCCCACCGCTTATCTTGATCCCCAATTAACACACCAAAATATTTAAAGTAGGCTATTTTACATTTTCGGAAAATGGCCTGGCTTGTTCTCCACAAATATAACAAAATTTGTTAGGAGATATTTTGCAACTTCGGTGCGTTTGACTCAACATTTTCGTTTTCACATACACCTGCTTATCGATACACAGAGAGCCACTCAATTCGAAACTCAACAAAAGAGTGATGTTTAACCTTTATTTTATGTCTAATGTTGTAAACAACCCAGTCTAGGTAATTTTTCCGTTGTAAAATGGACTCATTTTAGCCGCCCCACAATAAAATTATTTACCTGCCAATATAAAAGGTTCTAATTAGGCTATTAAAAAATGGTAGGTATTAGGACTTTTCTAATATTTTTTTTATTATTGGTATTTCCATTGTGAAAATAATGAGCTGGCCTGTGTTAGAAAAATCTTGTCGGCCAGTGGCAAGAGTTTATAAAGTTAATTTTAAAATCTAAGAACTTAAAATAAATATCCCCAAACTATGTATTTTTGAAAAGAAGAAGTGTCGGGCTATCCAAGACCTTAAAAATATATAGAGTGTCCCATTTAAAATAAAACAGTAATCTAGTCCCAAGAAATAGGTATTTCTAGCAATAAGGAAATTTGAAATTAGGTTCAAAGCAAGAATTTACAAAGTTAATTTTAAAATCTAAGAACTCAAAATAAATATCCCCAAACTACGTATTTTTGAAAAGAAGAAGTGTCAGGCTATCTAAGACCAAAGAATATATAGGGTGTCCCATTTAAAATAAAACAGTAATCTGGTCCCAAGAAATAGGTATTTCTAGCAATAAAGAAATTTGAAATTAGGTTCAAAGCAAGAATTTACAAAGTTAATTTTAAAATCTAAGAACCTAAAATAAATATCCCCAAACTATGTATTTTTGAAAAGAAAAAATGTCAGGCTATCCAAGACCATAGAAATATATAGGGTGTCCCATTTAAAATAAAACAGTAATTTAGTGCCAAAAAATAGGTATTTCTCCGTGATCCTACCATAAAAGGGAAAATTTAGCTACACTGACAAGAAAAAACTCGGGGTAAATCTAAGCCATTCGGTGAAAACCGCATTTCGATATAATTTTTCGTTTTCGACCTATTAAGTCGCGAAATGTGTTACTTTTCCGTGGGACACCCTGTATTTTGACATAAAAGGCCGTGGGTGCTCCGCCCTTACACTAAAATGGAGTCTGGGGGCTAGCGCCCCCGAGCCCTCACGGTTCCGGCGCGTACGTATACACCACTGACCCCCAACGTTGTTAATAAATGACTATAAGCTTAAACTTTCAGAGAGAGAAGACCACTCGTGAAATTTAATTTGTTCCTTTCCAAAAAGTATCCGGTTTCACGTCGATATGAACTTGTCACACCACTGCTTTTTATCAGCACTTACCATCAATTTCATTATTAAGAATCTTAATGTGCAACAACTGCATTTTAAAAGGTTTTGGTTATGTAAACTAAACAGAACAATAATTGATCTTTTTATTCTTGACAATTACCTATGTTTTATTTATTAGAAAGGGCATCAACTTAAATACGCTCTGATGATTTTGTTAATGACCGGTGGGACCGTTTGTTAGTTGCCGGTTTTGTGATGGCGATAGTGGAGGCATTTTCGAATGTTGAGTATAGTGTGGTGATATGTCAGAAGATCGAAAAGACGGGGTGTAATTATAAGAGGCTATTTAAGAGGTACGAGAACATTCATGTTTAAAGTATTGGTGTACGCTTAGTTTTTGTTTTACTGTGATGCGATCTAACATCTCAAAAGTCTGTCCTTTTGGTATGTAAAATATTTACAATTTTGTGTTAGAAGAAATTATTATAGTTCAGTGTCTGGAGAATTAAACCTCAGAAAAATTAGAAAACAGGGCATTTTTTTAAAAATTGTAGTTTTTTGAGGGCTGTTTTGAAGTAGCTACTCTTCTTTTTATAAAGGACGCAGTTATCTAGTAATATGTACAGGGTGATCTCTTATTTTTTGCACTCCTCCGTATCTCGATTATTTAAGAAGATAGCAAAAACTTTAAATACAAAAGCTATAAGGTTTTTACAGAATTTTTATAATATGATATCAGAAAAAACAATTGAACATAAAAAGTCAGACATAGTTACCAAACTTTTGTTTTTGCTTATAGAACATCCGGTATATTATATGTTTATCAAGTGGGTCTCTTCTAACTGATTATAAATATACTAGGTTTGATACCTTTTTCTCTAAAAATACTCTAGAAATTTAAGAAAAACCTTGCCATTAGAGACAATGTCTATGAGAGAGAGGGAGAAGGCTCCACTCTATAGAGAGTCAAATAGAATACATTGCCTCTTATGGCAAGGTTTTTCTCAAATTACTTAGGCATCTTTAGAGATAAAGGTATTAAACTTGATATATTTATCATCAGCTAGAAGATACTCATGTGATGAACATATAATATACAGAGTATTCCATAAAAAAAAACAAAAATTCTGTAAAAACCATAGAACTTTTGTTTTTACAGTTTTTCGCTATCTCCTTAAATAATGAGATACTTCTTAAATAATACATATACGGCTCGAATAGCTCAGTATAGTTTTTCAGATTCATTTTTGTTTTTACATTAACGATGCGTATTAAAATTTTACCTATTTACCTATATGTCAATCTTCGTTTCTATGCAAAATCTCAAACAATTGAATATGTATTTTTTTGGCACTGATTTTTTTTTGTTCCTCCATAGTTGCTTAACACAAAAATTTTATCAGTTTATCTTTATATTACATTTAATTTTTGTACAAAATTTTAGGCCAATTGAATAAATAGTTTTTCGTATTGATTTTTAAATATCTTATTAGGCAGCCATTTTGATCTTCTATGTTGCATTCGTTTTCCGCACTGTTTTTTAAACATTTTACTAGGCCGCCATTTTGTTCCGCCAAATTCGATTTGTACAGAAATTTTGTCAGTTTATCTTTACATCAGACTAATTTTGGGCAAAAATTTGAAGTCAGTTGAATGATTAGTTATTTAGTTAAGACTGATATAAAAACACACACGTATATATATATATATATATATATATATATATATATATATATATATATATATATATATATATATATATATATATATATATATATATATATATATATATATATATATATATATATATATATATATATATATATATATATATATATATAAATATATATATATATATATATATATATATATATGTCACATTATCAGCCGCAAATACATTGTGATATCGATTCGTATTTAGTGTTATTGGAAAGCTTGAAGTGTCTACTTCCTAATGAGTTTTTGACAGTGATCCAGTTTTTGAGAATTTTAAAAATTCTTCACGACTTCAAATCGGTTGTTTCTTTTAAGAGGCTATTTTTTTCCAGATGTTTTATCTATAAAATCGAAAAGAAATTTTCGATCTTTTCAGTCATTATGCTAACTTCGAACTTTTTCTTTAAATCGGTTGTTTATTTTGAGAGGTTATTTTTTCCGGATGTTTTATCTATAAAATCAAAGAGAAAGTCACAATCTTCTCGGGCATTATGCTTATTTTGTTTACGAAGAAATGAGTTCAATGTAAATAGATCACGCGGAGAACGCTTCAGCAGCTGACTCATTGTGGGCGTGTGTTGCTTGCTGCTTTATATGCCTAGGTCAATACTAATATCACTTTCATTTTCAATTTTTCTAACACAATATTTACTACGAGGTTTTAACATGGAATAAAAAATTCGTTGAAATAGATAACTGCATATATTATATTGCCAACAATAAGATAATCTTTTGTTAACATATGTCTATTCTTGAGCTCAGCAACTAGGTCAGATAGGCCCTTTTCGCTAACCCCGAACCCACCCACCTCACTCCAATCCCCTACAAATACGGCTCTTCTTAATTAAGGAGAGCATCTTTCTCCAGTCGTGGTGTTGTATTTTTTCCTTGGAGAGAGACTCGACACCGTAGGTATTCCAACGTAATCTTTTCCACTTTTCGCACGTGCCTTACAAAATGATCCTCTGCCCTACAATTAGGGCAGAGAGTAGTGATGCCATGACACGAGACGAGACGAGATTAAGCCTTCAACTTGGCTCGTCTCGACTCTGGTAAATCTAGTCTCGAAATTTAGGTCGAGACGAGATCAGGGCCTTGTTTCGTGTTTCGTTTCGTCTCGTCTGGAAAAATCTAAATTTAAGAATAATTCAAAAATATTCAAGCAATTCCATTTATATATTTATTTTTGTTCTTTATGTTATTTTGAGACACGCTACACACAGAAAGAGTAATTGATAATTAGTTATAGTGCGTCTATTCACAGTGGCGGCTCGGTGTGAATTATATTGGGAGGTCAATAACAAATTTAAAAACAGACATACTTAAAATAAAAATATATATCTTATCTTTAAATTCTCTCCCCGTTGTTTAGAATTGGAAAAATGCTGAATGACACGTTCGTTAAAATTGCACGCACATTCCTTTTATAAACGATTTCTCGATACTTAACATTGCTAAAGCGGATAGTTTTCTTGATCCAACTCCTCAACAAAATTTACAAGCCCTCGAAAAACTCCTGGATTTTCAGACAAAGTCGTTTCATCATGGCCACGTAGTGCCAGCTCGATTTCCTGACAAAATTTTACACAATCTATAATTTTGTTTAAAATATAACGATTTTTGGATACATTTTCATTAAGATCTCTAAGGGATTTTCTATAAGCTGTGTCTAGCTGAGTGCGAATATCAACACTTCCGACCCTAGCATAGTTCACCGAACATTTAATGTGATCTGCAGAAAACGCATGTTTTTCTATTTTTTCTTTCTACATTCTACATTCACAACTCAAATATAGACCACCTTGAAATTGGTTATTTTTGCAAAATTAAGATGGTAAGCACTTTTTAGTTATTTATTGTTTTACACTAGTCACTACCAACATTTTATTTCCTGTATATTTCCAACTCACACATGGATCATAAAAATTAAAAAATATATATTACAAAAAAACAGTATATAAATCAATTTTCCTCGATTCCTCGATTAAAAACGTCCGAAATAATATCGAGTTAGAATATCGACCGTGCGACCTCTGAACAATTGAACTTCCGCATGCCGACGTGATGCCGCGAGCGATTGATCGAATTATGAGAAGAGATCGGCTGATGACCCAAATCGCGATTTCATATTCTATTTGCTATCACGTTCGGTACCTGTGAAATCTTCGGGTACTTTCGTCAAGGGCAATTCGGATTGCCCAGCCTAGCTTAGTATAGCGTATTTTATTATGCCTAAGGAATACAACGACATCATTTGAACCGCCGCGCGCGGCTAATATTGTAGCGTATTTAACTTTTCTCAAGGTTCGTGTTTTATTACAACTATTAGGAGGGACGGTCAAACGAATAATTTATTTTCTGAAATATTTTTGTTGGGTCATTGACCAAATGACGCCACTGTCTATACATCATGTAGTTTATAAATTGGTATTATGCTTATTATTAATATTAAAATGTATTTAAAGGCACAAAACTAAAGACTAATAATTAAAAAATATAAGAAACAGATTTCGTTTTCTCAATAACACTGGCGTTTTAGAAACCATCCAAAATTTAGTAAATTTGCCAAGCAACTTTTTAGTAAAACAATTTCGAGAATCTCGTCTCGTCTCGTCTCGAGTGTCGAGATTGAATGGTGATGAGACAAGATTAAGTTGAGACGAGACTAGAGTACAAATTTTGTCTCGTCTTGCGGCATCACTAACAGAGAGGGCTATACTCTAACTCTAAGACTGATAAATGTGCCTGTTAAGTTTATAATGTCTTGTCAAACTGCCAATTAAAATTACACTAACCTATGTAACATATGTAATAATTAGTTTTTAATTGTAAACTTTGCAAAATATGGACAAAAAATTGAAAATTTCTTTTTGGCTTATTTTTTATCGACTTAGTCTTTATTTTATAAGTAATTATTTATTTACTTTACCCTTATGTTATTATGTTCCTTAGAGGACCGGGAATAATAGTATTACTTGCTTTTTACTATTTTTCCGGATTTTTTGAAAATCTCATGATCAACCGTAAATAGAATCTTTAAAAAATGTGGTACCGCATCACATTTACTATTACTGCACAGAAAGCTTGAAGTGTCTACTTCTTAATGAGTATTTCGTTTTTTTTACATCCCAATAAGAATAACTGAAACTCATTTGACTCATTCGGAATTATTATAGGGAAAAGCTTTTACTCTGTAAATGTGCTGTTATTGTTTTACGTTAAACGGTTATTGGAATAAAATCACTTGGGAACTATAGGCACAAAAATCAAATTCGGGTAATATTTATCATGTTGCCAAGTGTGCTCTATCCAGGAATTTGTAACATTAGAGATGTTTTAAGCGGGTTAAAAATAAATGACCACTTTCTTAAAATAATTCGAAAAAAATATTTAAACCAGTTTTCCATGTTTAAGTGACTATTAACTCTTAATTGACCCCATCGACCTAAGTCCCTAGAGTGTGGCCACTCGTTAGAGTACATTTATTGATTCCAACTGATTTTTCTCGTTGGATAATTGGATTCAGTGCGTTTCTGTCGCGTCGTTCTATATAAAAATCACGACAGTTCATCTGACTTGACCTAACCTAACCTACCAGCTTATAGTATTATACAAGTAGTTATAAATGCACTTATTAATATTTATACGGTTTCGTGCATCGCATTTCCTGTACTGCTATAAAAGCCTTAGAGGTGATCTGAGATAAAAACCTTGTTTCACATACTAGCCCGAAGTGTTAACATTTTGATTAATCTTATCAGGTTGGCTGTAAAGTGGTATTATCCCGCCAGACTCCAGACTAGGATACCAGGCGGTCATATATGCCCGCTGATTATTTCGGAGTCTTCAATGCCAGCTGGCAATCGTAAACTTGCCACTTGCCACGTTGAACGCTACAGACTCTGACAAAGTGTTGTTAGGCGATTCCCCCAATTTAAATGCTGCATACTGACCGCTATGGGCTGGTAAGGTGCTGTACGTACTTGGGAAAATAAAACATCTATCCATAGAAACTTGTTTATTTGTGTATAAAGGCTACATTTCTTTAGGAGAATTTCTTCTGAAAACTTTTAAGCGTTTCTTAAAATCGTTACTTTCGTGACCGCTATATATAGTGACCGATTTAGCTACAAACTGATGGCTATTCGTCAGTGCCAAGGAGTTACTGGTGACCACTAATATTATATTATTTTGAAAAATATCGACTGTATGGCGCATAGGACTTTACATTACTTACGTACCAAGTGTCATAAATAAAGTGATATTTGTGGCTCCAAAGGCAATATTTACACATTTTGGTTGGTATAACTTCTCATTCTCGTTTCGTACACTCGCCCTAATAATATGGCGGCAAAACATAACCTAATCTAACTGTTTGGGTTCTTCAGTGGTCAGAGTGTAACAAAGAAAAAGAAAAGCTGCATCTCGTGAGACCAGTAGTACTCTCAAGGAGCATCTAGTACAAGCCAAGATGCATTAGAAAGGTTTTATAAAGAAAGTAAAATTTAAAAATATTTGAAATATACCTAGTGACCTGGAGCTTAGAGCTCGCCATCCGGAAATCCCATCGATAACGTCTCCAAACTGGAATAAGGTGTAAATCATCTGGAAGGGTCACTCCAGCTCTGAATAAGCCCCGGACGGAGAGCAATCTGCCAAATGGACTAGTATCCGCGCCAACAATCTAGCAATAACAACAAAGTGTAGGAAATAAGAAACCATAAGGGGAGTTAAATATTCCTTAAGCTTAATAGGCGATGACGAAATTTTGAAGATTAAATATTTTAAAGGTTGTTTTAGTCCTCATCTTAAAAAATTTGTACCTGGACACCAGGTTTGTAGAAATCAAAAGTATCTTTCTATTAAAGATGCTGAGTTTCAAAATGTTATTCACCTTTTGAGCTTAGAAGTGTCGGAGAATACTAATATTTTTAGAAGAAAATATCGCACCTAATATCTTTGACCAATGGAGAGCGTCTGTCCTAAAAGGTTGCCATGACAGCGACAACTATTTTCTGAAAAATTGAAAATATAAAAAAAAACTTAAAATTCCAAATTATGAAAATAGGTACTTATGCAATATGTAAATAAAGTGTTAAAAAGCCACGGCCATACATTGTCTTTGTACCATGTATCAATTTAGTTCAATTACCATGTTGTGATTTGATTTTTAAATTTTTTCTATTTTAAATAGAATTAATTAGGTATGTTTTTCTTCCTTTTCCTTAATAAAAGCATGGATTTATTGATATTTTATTTAAAATTGCCAGCCCCGAAAAGACACATTTTTATGAGTTAATCTCTTTATCTCTCTTGCCCACAAATTTAAGTCATTTCGATAGTTTTTGAGATATTTTGCGAACTAAAATTAATGGGTAAAATATTTGTTTTAGGGTGGGAAATACTAATTAAAATTGAAAATGTTGCAAAAATATTTATATAAAGTTATTCGTGGAAGTAATAATTTATTTTACATAATGCTGTTAATCTATATAATTCAATTTCTGATCATTTTAAGTTAGCTATTTAACATAACACATTTAAATACAAACTTCGCACTCAGCTAGTAAACAGGCAATGATTATGAAATACTTATTAAGAATAACTACAATGGATATGTATGGTGTTAAATATTTTTACACAGTAATCTAAAGTCTGTCGTACGAATCTATGTTGGCAAAAAATACTCTTTGCAAATATTAGAGGTTCCGACGAGTCGAATAAACCGGTGAAATGTCGAATGCTAGTTAATAACACAAAAAGCGATGTGTTTTTATGCGGTCCCTTTAGACGTCGCAGCCCAAGATCCGGGCGTCGGACTTTCTTAACACTACGATGCACAACGGTGGTCTGTCAGTCTGAGCGCAAAATACATAAAACGTTCTAATTTTCCAAATAAGTTTTATTGAATATTACCTTTTAGGTTACTGACCAGTCACATTTTGTGCCATACATAGTGCTGACTTTCTAAATTTTAGCTATGTAACTCGATATTCTGTCCTATACAGAGCCGCCAACGAGGAAGGAACAGGGACTTATTTTTGACTTTCTCTGTATTTTTGGAGAAAACGAAAATAGCAGTTCGCTGTAATTTTTTCCGTGAAATTAAAAAATGTAACTTAGAAAACAACTGAACCTCGAACAAGAGAGCTACCACGTACATCTTGGTTTTTTAAAGGCCGTTGCCCCTTCCACGCTAGATTGAACGAATCGTCGTAAAGTCGGTTCACGTTAAATAACCAAAACGTGTGAATGACTGCTTTTTTGAGAAACTTGTACTAATCTAACGGGGGAATTCACTTAGTATAGCATAGATTTTGTTAAAAAAAATCCTTGTTTTAATATAGACTCGGAATTCGGGTGGCGCGCTACCGCGCGCTTTTTTTACAACAAAACTAACTAATCCTAACCTAATCTAACTTTAAGATGATAAATAATGCAAATTATCATTAGTTTGTTAAATTTTGTAAAAAAAAAACAAAAACAAATTTCACCTTTGTTGGGATTCGAACCCACAATCTCTATGACGCGGGCTGAAAATCCTACCACTGCACCACCAAGCTTTTCGACGAAAAACATATAAATAGCTTATATTAATTAGCGTGAACGTTAATGATGTTACGTCTGGTTTCGCGTGAACCAAAATTTAGAAAGTTGGTTCATGTTAGCGTGGAAGGAGATATAGCGTTTTTTAAAAGGGTCCCAATTTTTTATTTCATATTTGAAAACCGAACATTTTTGTACATTATGCTACGATATACATTGTGTTATTGTCTCTCACTACATATTATGGAAACGTTTAGTTAACAATAAGTAGGTAGTAGTTATAATATTCTAAAACAGGTGATTAAACTACCTGTAGTATGTTATTGTCAACTTTTGTCAAAATTAAATACTGTTTTAAAAATTAAAAAAATATTTAAAGAAACAAAATCTTTGCGTGATAAAAAAAGAAGCTCGCAAAGAAGGATTCTTGAATGAAGTTCGTGTTCAGATCTCGTGGAGTAAAGATCCCTGAAGATGTCACGGTCTAATCCCAAGAACCATGATTTCTTAATTGACCAAAGCCGTGAAAGCTTCCGTTCTATGTTAGATTTTCATCATATTCACCAAGAAGTTTTATGCTCAAAAGTGATCAAGTTGGAAAGTATTTTAAAGTCAGTGAAAAAAATTATAAACTTCATAAGGCCACGAGGCCTTAATCAGCGACAGTTTTCTGCATTTTTACTTGATTTAGAAAATGAGTACACTGGTTTACCATATTATGTAGAGGTGCGATGGCTTTCGTGTTCTATGGTACTCGACCGGTTTTGGAAACTCAAAGAAGATATACGCGTTTTCATAGAAACAAAACGAGAAGATGTCGGCTTATTATTCGATGTACCTATTTTACAAGATTTTTCATTTATGGTAGATATCACAAAACACTTGTCGGACTTAAATACGAAATTACAAGGACCACGTCAAGTTATTACAGATATGCATGATCATGTGAAAGCTTTCAAGTGTAAGATGATGTTGTGGGAAAAACAGTTAGTAGAGGATAATCTGTCACATTTTCTGACTTGTAAGGCATATCAGGAAAGTACAAGTGTCCCAATATCATACAAAAAATATATTCAGTGAAAATGAGAAGCCTTCTGGCAGAATTTGAGAAGCGTTTTCAGGATTTTAAGACCCAAGAAAACAATTTTTCTCTATTTACTAGTCTCTTCACTATCGATATTGATAAAGTTCCCCCTCAGTTGCAAATGGAAGTAATTGATATTCAGTGTCAGACCCACTTAAAACAAAAATTTGACAGTGTTGGTACATTCGAATTTTATAAGTACTTGCCTGTTCATTACCAAAAAATGAGAAAATTTGCCTGTAAAATCCTGTCAATGTTTGGAAGTACCTATAAGAGTGAACAACTATTTTCTTTGATGAACGCACACTTGAACACAGTTTTAAAAGTTTTTTCCGCCGATAAATTCGCGCCACAAATAGACTTCTTAATTAAAGACAAAAGATGTCAAATATCTAGCAAAAGAATTTAATATTTGTGGTTTTTTGTAATGTCCTTTTTATTGGAATTTTAATAAACAGACTTGTCCTGTAATAGTACTTTTTCTCAAGATTTTCAGTAGTTTGTCTTCTTTAAGATGAGGTTTTGCTGCCCACCTAGTCGATGGTCTTCATGCTTGACATGGCTGATGTACATGGTGTTCCATTAAAAATAAAGTAGGGTCCGATAACTTTTTGACCTGTCCCTGTATACCAATTCCGAAAGCGAAATTGAGTTCTACAAAAAGTTATATAAGAAACATTTCACATTTTCGATAAGTTATCTGATAGTTGAGATACGAGGGATACCTGAAAATGTAACATTTTCAATTTAACCCTGTATCTTTAAAACTAAAAGGGCTATAAAAATTTTGCTAACAGCATCTTTAGTTTTGCGAAAAAGTAGCACATGTTGCGAAAACTTCAACTTTCTATCTATAAAAATAACGGGGATACCCCGCAAAAGTACACAAAATGCCACACTCTGTACATATTGATCTATAGATGAAATATCTTAAGCAGTTGTGTATGAAATATCGCAATCTATTTTAGAGATTTTAAGGTGGTAACTTTTAGATTACCACCCTATATACTTATTTAAACTATTAGAATGACTCACTGAAAAATTCAATTTAATATATATGTACATGTCTTTATCTATATTTGTTTATTTAACTTAAAATGAAAAATTAAAATATTTGCAAGGTGAAACAAAAAAAATATATAAGCTTTAAATGGAAGCAAATAATTTATATCATTCTATTTTTAACATAATGTATTTGTTTTTCTTTTCAGAATTACTATAAATACGTTTAGGCTTGCAATTCTGGTGTGCATAGTTCTCTTTGTGATATTGCCTATCATCTACAAATACTCCTATAATTTCCAGCGATTCACTGTATTTTTAAATCGTGGTAAGTAGTAGACAATAAAAGTTGCTTAATATATATGTTTGTAATTTTGAATTGGATTGTTTATAACCACGGACCAATTATACTTCGAATATACAGTCCGTCATGGGTAAATAAATTATTTACATCTGTTGCTAGTGTCGTCGTTACATTAGACCGCACGCCACAATATTTGGCTTGGTGTTGCTAGACACCGAGCACATGCCTTAAACAGACAAATAGGATTGCCGGGTAATAGTGTAAAATCGAAAAACTAAAAAAAATCTACAAACGAATTTAGCCAGCCGCCAAACGGATGCAGTGCGTTGTGGACTGGCAACTCTGGGTGTTCACCTACGCGGAGGATAGATTCCAACATTACCGAACACATGGGATTTTCCATTGTGCCTCACACAGTTTTCCGATACTTCTACAGTACATTTTTGGTCGCCATAAACATATTACATTACCATATCTACCAATATGTTAGAGATGGGATCCATTTAGGGTTTTTTTACATTGGTATCGTTTATTCGAAGTCTGTCTTGGCACAGCTTAGATCCCATAACCCTGGAGCCGATGACCAAAATATGTATTAATCTCTGCACGTCTGATAAATAAAATACATGGCTAATTATGACCCTCTGAACTGGATGGGCGTTTTATCGATATATTGATAGAACATATCGAATAACAATAGGTAAATAAAAGTAAATAAAAAGTGCCGATTGGGGGGCAATAATACCGAATTATCCGATTATATTGATAGCTAACTAGCTGATAGCATCGATAGGTAGCCGCCGAGAACATCGGTAGTTATGGTTAAACGGGTTTAGTTTATCAGTTTAAATAGTTAAATTGAAATTACTTTCCGACTGTATCAGTGATCTGCACTGCATAATAATCCAACCATGTTTTGCAGCGGTTTTAACTTTTTTTGTTCCCATTATCACCATTCTATCTAACGTGAACTCTTTTTGTTATTTTAATCCTTAGTCATTTCCTAAATAAGTAACGAAAAGAAAGATATTGCTTCGGTTAATTGAGACTTGTTAGGTAGTTAGTATTTGGTTGTTATCCATTTATTTATTTAATTAAATCATTAATTGTAAGAATGCAACAATGTTTAATTTTAATTTATCGACAATGTAACAGACCAGTAAGTGAATTACGTAGTTTATAATTGTCAATAAATAGGATAATAAAAAATAATAACGAATAGAACACAATACATTTTTTATTACACGTATATTCTAACAAATGTTTTAGGTCAGGAAAATCTAGTTATATACTGTCTAGCCTTGTTTCTGTGCGTCCTGTCTCGAAACAGAAAAAATTGTGAAAATACATTCTAGAAACCTAAATTACCGGTTACATAATCAAAGTCAAAAATAATAAAAAGACTTTGCTTGAATTCATTATTTGTTAATGAAAAACGTAAGAAAATTGTAACCTATAAATTATTACATTAAAAATATAATAATAATTATTATTATATTGCACTAGATACATATATAACTATTTATAAATAATAACAATGGCTTTTTCACCCATTTGTCAGTAAGAAGCATGATATTACAAAAGGAAGGTATGATATCTAGACGCTCTCAATTGCGTTCGGTTCGCGCAGTGACGTCATTGCGTGCGTAGATTTTTAATTTGCTTATGGAGATGTATGTCGTTTCTAGCGTTTAGACATTATATTACGGTTTTTTTTAAATTTAAAAATGTTTTTCTAACGAAACATTGACATGTAACTCACTAAAATAAAAAACTTATGACATGGTAGTTATATATTTATTTAATAAAAAAAACACGCTAAAGAAAGTGTTAAGGTTGTATAAAATTCGACAGTATTTAATTTTATACTGTTATTTTGATGTACATGCTCATATTTAGTTCAATTTAAAAAACTAAAAAATGCTATAATATCTGTGTTTTTTGATAAGCATAGGGACGTAACTAAGTCCCATTTTAGGGGAGGAGGAGTCTAATTAAAAAAAATGCAGCAACACACCCTAAACAAGTTTAACCTTTATGTGCCCAAGCTGCCGTTTGTTCCTATATTATATGTAATTATATAAACAAATAAAATGTATATAAAATATAGCCTCATTCTAGTTGAAAATGTTTTTTATTAAAAATGTCTACTATTTCGTCCAGATTTACATTGTCTTTTTTGATATAGATATCATATATATATATATATATATATATATATATATATATATATATAATGTGTTTTCATTCCGGGTGTACATCCGTTCACTACTGTCGTTCTGAAAAGAACAGTTTTGCTGACGTTTCGCCAAAATCACATTTGGCATTTTCGAAGCTTTCTTTCTCGCTTCCGAATAGACAGTCTTTCGGAATGAAAACACATTGTATTTTTCCATCCGTGTGAAGGAGTAAAAATCAACATATATATATATATATATATATATATATATATATATATATATATATATATATATATATAGTCATCTTTAACAAAATGCCTTGAGCATATCCGCTCCAAATTTGTATTAAATTAAGCTTTGCGTTTACACAAGCCTGTCCATTCACGTAAACATTTTTTGTCTTTAGGGAAAGTAAAAAACCCTATATTTCTATCAAAATTATTTGCCTGATTATCCCGGTCACCCCCGAACACAGCACACCTCATATTTATTGTTGTTTAATTAACTAAATACAAAAAAGGACACAGAAATCCGCAAACATTTTTAAACATCCACTGACAGCCGAAGTTAATCACGCGATGACGTAGCAGATCGATATCATACCTTCTGTTTATTGTATCATGAGTAAAAAGTATTATATTGCATTTGGAGTCTTCATAGTAGTCACCTGTGAGTCTAGTATGCTAAATGGCAGCTAAGCAATGGTCGTTATGTATATTTAATATAGTAGGCCATGAATCTAAAGATAATTTATGTGTCTAGATTTGCAGCTATTTTATTAAAATGGCGTCTTCGACGTGTGAGGGAAGTTAAACAAGTGTCAAAAAAAATCAATATTGCAAGAATATGGTATTTTCTGTAATTTACACAACCCCACAAAATTTAGTTGTGTTATATATAATCTGTTTTAGTTAACGTTCCAGCAACTGCAGATTACG
This sequence comes from Kuschelorhynchus macadamiae, assembly GCA_030620095.1. Classification (NCBI taxonomy): domain Eukaryota; kingdom Metazoa; phylum Arthropoda; class Insecta; order Coleoptera; family Curculionidae; genus Kuschelorhynchus; species Kuschelorhynchus macadamiae. Next base: position 1,211,113 of record JAUTXW010005519.1, on the reverse strand, counting down.
AACACCCAGAAAAATATGATCTAAAGGGCTCGAGAAACCTTTACATAACTGTAGACGATGTCAAACTGGGGACCTGGCAAATTCTCCCTACAAATCTAGAACACCATAACAATACCAGTGAGGAGTTCTTCGACAAGATACTGGATGACGGGCAGAATATCATTATTTATAACCACGGCAACGGTGGATGTCGGTTGACAGCGCACAGGGTGGAAATTTACCAGGTTTTAAGAAAGTTGTTCCACGTTATTACATACGACTATCGTAGTAAGTAGTCCAACTTTATAGATGTAAACATTGCATTAATTTTATGTGTTGACTGTAGTGTGTTTAAAATTGTCTATTTGTCCCAAGAATGAAACTGGCTCATTCCGACTAAAGCGGTAGTAGCCTATTTTCCACACAGTTTATAGTTTTCGCATTTCTTTTGAGATCAAAAACGTACATATCCATTGTTTTTTAATAACTAATTTTTTACTGATAAAGCCACTTTTATTGATTAGGGTGATTTCAACTTTAGAAATATCCCAATGGATAACGTTTAATAACGAAAGGCGTTTTGGCTATGAATTCTAGATAAGTGTGGTGTGGAATTATCGGCAATCATATTGCGGGTTTATACGAACTACGATCTTAATGTTAATTCTTATTTGTTTTTCTTTACAAAATAGATTTGACCTATTAAATGGTACCCTTAAATTTAAGACAGAATATGTGTTATGCGGGACCATTTACTTTTTCGTGCAAATGAGAAACAATCTTACCGAACGTTTCCCGAGCAAATAGTAGGATATAAAGGCCCGTTTCCATGGTCTGCCCGAATCCCGGATATTTATCCAATGTATTTTTTTGTTTCAGGCTACATGAAATCTAGTATTGAAAATAATGAAATAAACAGCGAGGGCGATCAGTTATGGGAAACAATTGTAAACATTATTAACTTATAAAGAAATGAAGATTAGACAGTCCTTCATTAGCGTATTTCCACATACATCGAGGTCAACGGTGACCATGTTAAACTTGTGTTATAGTTAAAAGTAAATAATATATTTTTCAATCATCCCCATTTTTTTTTGTGAAGTATCCTATGAGTTATTTCGATTTCCTATGAACTATCTAAAGTTAAATGGAGATCTAATTTTTTGTTGTACAAAGTCAAATAGCTCGCATAATGTCATTCGTTATTACATGCAATAGTGAAATAGTAAACACCTAGAAAACGGTTAATTTTAACAACTTCTATATAATGTAGAGTTTTTTATAAAACAAATGAAGAATAATCGCATTTTAAGGTAAAGGGTTCCGCACAACTACCCAGAAAAAAATTTAAGAACTTTTAAATTGCAAATAGCGCCCCCATTAACTATAACAAAAAAATGTAAGCTCGAACCAATGTTCGAAGTATAAAATTTTCTCTATACCAAATTTCATGACCTTATGATCAACAATAATAAAATTATCAACTTTCGGAAAATGTCTATTCAGCTAGATCTTAATATTTTGGTGTCAAAAATTTACACCATTACTTTTTGGATCACCCTGTATATATTATGGAAAAAGTTACTAGTAAAATTACAGATGTAATTTAAGAAAAAGTTAGAACTTTTTATATGAACCCACCTATAGATCGATAGCTTTAGATCATAATAAAGATTTCTGAGTTGGGCACACAGGCGCCATTTAGTATTAGCGTCTGAGGTTCCTCTTAAAAAATCGGGATATGCACAGAATGTGCAATTTTAATCGCAAGCTCGCTTGCTTAGGTGATAACTACATTTCGAATGAGCCTGTCTGCGGAACAAATCTATATATTATTTTTTATTGCTGTTTATTAGTTTTCTCAGTTTTAAGTTTGCTTTTATAAAATTTTATTTGAAAATGAATATACTTTTTTCACGCCATCGCCGATCAAATTCAAACACCACAAATGGAATTTGACTCTATTACCAAGGAGGAAGTTAGCAGCTTTATTAAGGTAACGAGCAACTGTAAGTCGCCAGGAGTTGACCAGATTCACAAGTTCTGGTATAAGAAATTTGAGGTCCTCCATGACCTGTCATTTTACCAAAATAATGCATCATCCGGAGACAACCCCAGTATTTCTAATGCTAGGCACTACAATTATGCTACCCAAAAGCAACAGGAGAGAAGACCCGTCCCAGTACAGGCCAATCACTTGTTTGCCCACCATGTACAAGATCCTAACAGGATGCATTGCAAATCGTATATATCACCATATTTACAGTAGTGACCTATTAGCCGACGAACAGAACTCTTACTTAAGCAGCTCTCTACTTAAGCAGGCATAGAAAACACAACGCAACATACACACTGCTTTTATAGACTATAAAAAGGCGTTTGACAGTGTATCACATTCCTGGCTCATAGACGTACTAGGAATATACAAAATTAACCCTATGATCATCAATTTCCTGGCAACTATCTATCAAGCACCAGTGTAGAAAGAACCTGAGGATCAATAGGGGACTTTACTAAGGAGACTCGTTAAATCCACTTTGGTTCTGCTTAGCGATGAACCCCCTCTCCTCGTTGCTAAACAATACAGGACATGGCTTCAACATCAAAGCCAGTAGAGACAATTCCTGAACCATATCCCACCATCTGTATATGGATGACATTAAGCTCTATGGTGGAAACCATAACCAACTAAAAAAGCTTATTGACGTGACATACACGTTCTTGAAAGACATCCATACGGAATTTAGAAGGGAAAAATGTATAGCCTTAACCATCGAAAAAGGCAAAGTCATTAATAGTGATGTATCCTTCCCTAGTAGAGAAATAGTTCAAGCGATGAACCAAGGAGAGACCTACAAATACCTAGGATTCCCACAAGCTAGACTGTTTCAGGATAAGCAAGGAAAAACCAAGATGAAAGATCAGTATGTTCAAAAAGTGCGAGCTGTTCTGAGGACAGAATTGAATGCCGGAAATTTCATTACAACAATTCACAACTCGTACTCTTCACTCAATCTCGCAAGTGGCAACATCATCCTAAAGTCACTTTCAGACCCCGACAAACAGAACAGTGGCACTGCACGGCCGACATCACAATGACTTGAATCAGCCACATATACATAAGGAAACATCTAACAGGTGGCTAAAGGATGGACAACTATTCCCAGAGAGAGAAGGATTACAGAGGGATACAGGACCAAGTTATGAAATTCATCATCAATGACTGTTCCGTTGAATCCGATAAGTGTCGAAAATGTAGGGAGAGATCAGAGTCTATACAGCATATAACACCTGGCTGCACATCTCTAGCAAACGGTACCTCTAGCGACATAACCAGGTGTGTAACATCATATACCAGAAGTTTGTCAATAAATACGGGCTCCTGAACACCTTTGTGCCCTATTATAAATACCAACCAAGTTCAGTGCTAGGAAGTAATGCCTTCATACTACGACCGGACAATTATCACAGACAGATGGGTAACGAATAATCGACGTGATGTGATACCGTTAAATAAGGAAACAAAGGCGGTTTATTTGGTAGATGTCGCTTTACCCAACAATAACAACGTGTTGGATAAATTTCAAGAGAAAAAGGCCCAATATGCGGATATAGAGCAGATGTGGCGACTGAATAAGGTTCATGTGATACCGATTATCGTTTCATCAACTGGACTAGTTCCACAAACACTAGAACAGAACCTGAAAAGCATAGGACTGCATAGTAACATCTTCAACGACATCCAGAAGACAGCCCTGCTCAGTACTTGCTACATAGTGAGAAAATTCTTACAGGACAACACATAGAACTAATAGAAACCAGCCCACTTCTTTTGATGCATGCATCCGGGATGGGTATGGCACCCAACGTTTGTTGAGAAATTGATTGTCAATTTCGATAATAATAATAATAATAAGTCTGACCGTCTGGGTATTGCATCCAGCAGTATTGAGGACGCTACGGTAATTTCGTAGTCCGTATTGTCAGCGGCGTCCAGCTGTCCGCTGTCCTAAATACCCAGTATCCCTGCCCTCACCACACTCTAGCCACTCTAAACTCCTCTTAACCTTTGAAACCGTGTGACGCGTCCACGGACCCGAGTTACATTAAAGTTAAAGTTGCATTAAAGAGAGACCAACAATAATAGGCAAACAAACACACAATAAAATGATCTACCTTCTACTAACAGGCGATCCAATGTCGGGACACTTTGAGCTTCTAACCCCACAAAACATCAATCCAAACAACAAAGCATCGGGTGAGCAACGTAACGGTCGAGGACGCTGCGGGAAAGGACAGCTCGATCGAAACGATCACGACCAGGCAAAGGAAAATAGACCCACCGAAAGTGTTTTGCCAGCTAAGCTGGCACCCACCAAGGCGGTAAAGGCAGAGCAACGCATGAGCCGCATTACAGAATCGAGCGAACCGATCATGCGCTTCCCAAAAGGATACACAAATAAATCTGACACAGATGCTAAACAAACACAACAACTTGAGCCCATTACAACAGCGGATATATCGCAACGACTACCTGTAACTACCAAGGCAGGTAAACCAAGGAAGGGGTTAAAATGGACAGATGAAATTAATCGAACATAAACATGCATACACTTTTCATAGCACAATATCCAGAATACAAATCACTTATCGCAGAACAGAGAGTATATATATATATAGATCAAAAAAGAGTCATCACTAAGACCAGTAAGCTCACCGCACTCGCATTGCAAAACATTAAAGCTATGGTAGCTGCTGAAATAAACATTCATCAACCAAACATTCAGTACAGTGGGGCAGATGCCGAACCGATCCCGCATACAAACCAGCCCAACTTTGTGCAAGAGGATCTGCAACCTCACTCAATGCTTAGTAGGAGCGAAGCTCCCAGCAACAACCCACGACAGATGACAAGCACCATACAACGCACAGGACAAGTGACTCATTCGCCCAAAGTACCGTACACACAGCTACACCTCAGACCGTCTTTCACACAAGCAATCAAAGTAGAAATGAAGTCACATCTAAGCAAATGGTCAGGCTCCGATCCTACAACTAGAGATCCTATTCCTCGTGTAATCTTCAAACAGGACACACATAAAATCCTAAAGACCATCAACGAACACATAATTCCCGAGTACATAACGAATGCGAGCACAATTGAGGACATTCATACAGTGATCTATGCAGCAGCTATAACCACGATAACACAGAACAATCAGAATCTCCCGCCAAGACACAGAAACACCAACAACATAAAACCAAAATTCAAATGGCAGATAAGGATCGAAAACAAAATTAACAAAATTAGAAAAGAATTGGGACATCTTACCCAATCCATGAACGGCAACAAGTCAAAACGTATCACACCAAGTGTAGAGAAAATCAAATCTGCGTCTCCTGATCACACGCTTACAGAAATCCTTGACACTCTGAAGCAAAACTTATTCGTTTATGCCGCAAGACTCCGAAGATACAAAGAATCAAATGAAAAGGACGCTAACAACCTGTTTCGAAGAAGCGAAAAACAGTTCTACTAAAAATCATAAGCAATGAGGAGGCACGAGTAATAGAACCACCGACCAATTAAGAGATCACAGAATACTGGAAAAGTATTTGTTCAAAACCGAAACTACACAATAATAACGCTTCATGGATTAAAGCGGAAGAAGACAGACACAAGTGCTTGGAGGAACAAGAGGACTTTGCAGTGACAACACCAAGAAGTTTCAGAAACAATCAAATACACGCATAACTGGAGATGTCCTGGAATAGATAAAATGCATGCTTCTGATAGAAACAATTTACCTCCACACATGAAGCTCTCGCTCGCCAAATTACTGAAATTATTTTAAAACCTAGCACACTCCCCAGTTTTCTCTCCCAAGGAATAACATACCTTAAAGCCAAAAATTTAGACAATAAGGACCCGTCAAATTACCGACCTATTACGTACCTTCCAACTCTATATAAGATCATCAGAGCCACAATTACCAGGAGAATAGAACAACATCTAGCACACAAAAACATTCTTACGGAAGAGCAAAAAGGGTGCAGGAAAAACAGCCGAGGATGCAAGGAGCAGCTAATTATAGACATCGTCATCATGGAACAAACCAGGAAAATTTATAGAAACCTTCATACTGGTTACATAGATTATAAAAAAGTATTTGATTCGATACCCCACAGTTGTCTAACCAGAGTGCTAGAATTATATAAAGTCAATAAAAACATCAGGCAATGTCTTACGCAAATCATGAGTACGTAGAAAACTAAAATCACCCTGAGAACACAAAAAGAACACATCGAAACAGAAGAGATCTACATCAGACGAGGTATATTCCAGGGAGATTGACTCAGCGCTTTGTGGTTCTGCCTCTGTCTCAATCCACTCTCAAACACACTGAATAACAAAAACTTCGGATTCCAAATTAAACACCAAAAAAATAACCTACACAAAATAAGCCATCACTTGTACATGGATGACATAAAATTATATGCAAGCACAAAGGCACAGCTAAATGAACTCCTTAAAATCACAGAAACGTTTACCCTGGACATCAACATCAAAATTTAAAGTAAATGCAAGCTAGTTCATATCAACAAGGGACAGTGGAAAGACCACCCTACGAGGGAAACAATCAACAATGAAACTATAGATAACATGTTCAAAGAAGAAACATACAGTTACCTAGGCTTCCATCAAAGCACCAAAATTAACCACTCTCATATCAAATCAGAGCTCAAGACGGAATTTAAAACCGGACTTACAAAGCTACTAAAAACAAAACGGAATTCCAGAAATCTAACTCTTACGTATTCGTTTGATATCATTAAATAGTCACACACAGACATAGAAAACATTCACATTCTCATACGCTCTGAATTCACTAAACACAGGAAGTTACATCCCAACGCATGCGAGGAAAGACTTCCATCGATAGAAAAGAAGGAGGGAGGGGAATTATAGATATACAATCGCTAATTAAAAAACAAATTTACGAACTGTTCCAGAAGCAGAAGGCTTCCTGCTTGCCATCCAGGACAAAGTCATAGCAATCAGAAACTACCGAAAGCACATCATCAAGGACACAACCATTGAAGACGAGAGGTGTAGGAGATGTCACAAGCAGAGAGAAACGATCGATCACATAACGAGTGGATGTAGAATAGTGGCCGGAACTGACTACACCGCGAGACATAACTCAGCAGCGAAAATCGTTCATCAAGCATTAGCCACAACATACAAACTAACGGAGAACACAGGCCCTTACTACCATTATACACCAACATCCATACTTGAAAACAAAGACTACAAGCTCTGCTGGGACACTGACATCCTCACAGATAAAACAATCCCCTCAAACAGACCCGATATCACCTTTCAATCCAAAAAAGAGAAAATCACTTATTTAATTGACATAGCTGTCCCCAACGACGAGAACATCCAAGCGAAGCTCGCCAAATACACCGACTTGGCAATGGAAGTAAAAAGGCTGTGGAAACAGAAAAGAGTCATCATTATTCCTCTCGTCATATCAGTAACAGGTCTCACCCAACAACGTTTACACCGCATTTGGCTCAATTAGTACTTAATACAGACATTCACAGGAACCTCCAAAAATCGGACATTTTGAAAACATGTAGCATCGTTAGATCATCTCGTAATACAAAATAGTTTTTTTCCATTTCCTTTTTTTTATTTTTATTTTTTGTACTGACTTGGTATAATCCCGTCAGTATAAAATACAACCACAGGAATACTGTGAGACAACAAGTCATAATAATAATAATAATAACAATAATAAATACATTAAAAAGCATTGAAATAAATAACAGATTATAGGATTTGTATAAAGTCATTTCCAAATAATTATATGCACATATAGACTGTGTTACATGTACCTACGTAGTGAAATTCTGTACAAGGGAAGTTGTGAGTAATTAATTTTTTAATTTTATCAAGTAGGCGACTATGCCAAAACGATGATGTCTCACAACAGAATAATTAAAATATACGTCAATATTATTTGTATATATTAAAATACAGTATTTAATAGTCGGGGATCAGTAGAGTATTTTACTCGCATATATTGACTATTTTCACGAGGATGAAGTTTACGTCATTATAAATCGTTATATGTTCGTGTAATGTTCTAAATTTTAGTCCCACTATAAATATTCTACATGGAAATGTTTGCGTTTCTGCCTGACTTTAACAACAATAATTATGTTTATAGCTCGCATTTAACTAATTACTACAGCGTAATTGAGTTCCATAATTAAATTAAGTGAATTTAACTTCATCTGTAGGTTATGGAGACTCATCCGGACAACCCCCCAATGAGGAAGATCTGGTGGAAGACGTTTTAAACGTCTACCAGTGGGTTAGAAATAGAACAAGAAGTAACATATTCATTTGGGGACATTCCTTAGGGACCAGTCTTTCTAGTCATGCAATGTTGAAGATTCAAACCATGAATATGAGCCCTCCTGTTGGATTAATTTTGGAAAGTCCCTTTAACAACATGATGGAGGAGATTAGTGAATTTCCTTTAGCTAAGGTGAGTAAAAAACTCTAAAATATATAAAAATGTATTAAAAAACTTTTTATTTGTCGTAAAAGCATTGGGCAAATATTGTATTTTGCAATATGCTCTATGCTTTTATTTTTAATCATTAGGCCTGCAACGCTCCAAATGGTGCGGTAAGGCAAGATTATGTTTTTCTTTTTAGTGCATTTTAATAAAACCTAGTCATTTAAAAAGTTTTTTTTAAACATGTTATTTTAATCCTTATAGTCTTTATAGACTTTCTTTTAAATAGCGTCTCCTTTTCGCAACGAGACGGGACCTACTGCTTAAAGTGAGCTCATAAACTAATGATGTCCGGAATCGATTAGTTCATCGAGTAATGAATACTAATGAGATTAGTCTATAATTATGTAACTGAAATTAATAAACGTAATAAAACATAAAGTCTCTTCAAATGATACCAAACAAAGTTGATCTGTTAAATAAGATTATAAGTTAATAACAGCCATTTATAAATCGGTCATTTATAAAGTGTAATGACTGGTCATGTTAGGACATATTTGCGGTCATTTTTAAAATCGGTCACTTATAAGTAAATGACCGATCTTTTTAGATCATATATGCAGCCGTTTTCAGAAACTGGCTACTTTTAAGTGGCCGGTCATTTAGGAAGGTGACCCTCTCATTTTAGGTCACTTATACGGTCATTTTTGGTAAGTATTTAAAGTTAATTTGTACCAAAATTTTACTATCACATTTGGTTTTTGTGCAAAAATTAAAATCATTTCATACTGATTTTGTAAAAAATTTATTAGGCTGCCATTTTGATTCGGCATCTTAGATTCGCAGCAAAATTTTACCAGTTAATTTCTATACAGGTTGTTAATTAATGTCGTGGACATATTTTAAGGGTTGATAGTACTCGACAAAATAAGAAAAAAAATGCCAGTATATACATGGTCAAAAACGCACCATTTTCGTTATACAGGGTGTCAGAGTTTCAATTTTTTTCTTGTTTTTTGCGTTCTTTTCCAGTTCCTTCTGAGACAATTAGTTCAAATTTAGAACATGTATTATTTTTAAGAACCTCTACGATAAAATATCAAAATCGTGGATGGTAGTTACATTTTTTGCACCACCTACAAGTTTATGCGTTTTTTTGGAGCACCCTGTATGAATTCTGATATAAAATATTCTGATATAAAATTTAAACTCTTTGCTCATTTCTTTAGCTCTTTCGTATTTTGCATTATTCTCGTATCTATCACAGTTTTCAACTTATTTGCAATAATCGATGCATTACATCGATGGTATGTAGGCGAAATTAAGCAAAAAATTAAGAAACGGGTTTTATTTTAAATCAACCGACATGATAATGTACAATCAGATAAAATTATTGGAGTTAAATTAAAAATAAAACAAAATTATAAACGTTGTTGAAAATGTCCGCCTCTTGCTAGAATGCAAGAATCCAGTGTTCGCCTCATGGACTGACGGACTCTGTCAAATATTCCAGAGGTATTGCGAATGATGTCGCATGAAGCTATTATTCTGTTTCTTAAATCTTCTTTGAATTGGGGTCTGATACACCAATGTTTTCAGGTGTCCCCAGAAAGAGAAATCTAGGCTATTCAGATCTGGAGATCTAGGGGACCATGGCTGAGGTCCCCCTCGCCCTATCCAACGGTTGTTAAAATTATTATTTGGGAACTCCCTCACCTCTATGCTGAAATGTGCTGGTGCACCATGGTACATTAGCCACATTTGATTTCTAAGAAGAATTGGCACGTCTCCTAGCAATACCGGGACTTTGTCTTCGAGAAATTGACGATAATATCGTCTGTTTAGCCTTGCTGGCAGGAAAAATGGACCTATCAAATAATCTCCAATAATGCCGGCCCACACATTTACTGAAAATTGTGGCTGGAAATTATTTTCATGTATCGAATGCGGATTCTCTTCTGCCCAGAAATGATTGTTATGAAAATTATGTATGGCATTCCTAGAAAAATTTGCCTCATCGCTAAATAAAATCGTATTTCCAAATAATGGATTTTGGGCTAGCATTTGTAAGAACCACTGTAAAAATTTAAACGGAGTGGAAAGTCACGTGGGAGAAGAGCTTGAACCCTTTGGATGTGGTAAGGATACATTAAGTTGACAAACAAAAATCTTTTTTGGCTTTTTCGCAACTGAATAAAAATATTTAACTTTAAATTAATTGAAGCAAATATTTAATAAAATTACATACCTCAACATGTAGACTAATCTGTCTACGGAATGTTTCGATACATAATATAAACAATATTATTTAAACAAGCATAAGAAATTATGTCATTTACCTTAAGTTTTTATAGACATATAGAAGTTGTACAAATACTTTCATCCTATCGGGACTCATCAGTGCGCCGATCGTAAGAGAGAAAAATTAAATAATAGAAAAGAATTGATTTCAAAATTTTAAAATGTGTCAGTTTGTTTGACATCTAACCTAGATATGAAAAAAAATGATAGTTTGCAGCCATCTATAATGTTATTTTTGAATGTGTTCAGATTATTTGTTGCGTTTAGATTGACAAACAAAAATCTTTTTTGGCTTTTTCGCGACTGAATAAAAATATTTAACTTTAAATTATATGAAGCAAATATTTAATAAAATTACATACCTCAACATGTAGACTAGTCTGTCTACGGAATGTTTCGATACATAATATAAACAATATTATTTAAACAAGCATTGAGGTATGTAATTTTATTAAATATTTGCTTCAATTAATTTAAAGTTAAATATTTTTATTCAGTTGCGAAAAACCCAAAAAAGATTTTTGTTTGTCAATCTAAACGCAACAAATAATCTGAACACATTCAAAAATAACATTATAGATGGCTGCAAACTATCATTTTTTTTCATATCTAGGTTACATAAAATCAATGGAAAGCCCAGTGAAATTACCTGCACCTTTACGAGTTTTGCTCGAAAAGGTGAGAAAATCTCATCGCTTTCCTAAGCTGAAGACATAAGGGATTGGGAGTTGTCTTCAACTTGGTGATTCGAAACAAACTGACACATTTTAAAATTTTGAAATAAATTATTTTCTATTATTTAATGTTTCTCTCTTACGATCGGCGCACTGATGAGTCTCGATAGGTTGAAAGTATTTGTATAACTACTATGTGTCTATAAAAACTTAAGGTAAATGACATAATTTCTTATGCTTGTTTAAATAATATTGTTTATATTATGTATCGAAACATTCCGTAGACCGACTAGTCTACATGTTGAGGTATGTAATTTTATTAAATATTTGCTTCAATTAATTTAAAGTTAAATATTTTTATTTAGTTGCGAAAAAGCCAAAAAAGATTTTTGTTTGTCAATCTAAACGCAACATATAATCTGAAGACATTGAAAAAAAAAGAAACATTAAGTTGTCTAATAAAATTTTTCATACAAGCACAAATGAAATGTTAAGTGTTGCTGCAATTTTCCTCGTACTGGTAGCAGGATCATTTCCTACTGCATTCATACGAGAATAATTCAAAATACGAAAGAGTTAAAGAAATGAACAAAAAGTTTAAATTTTATATCATAATTCATACAGGGTGCTGCAAAAAAAGTTCCGCAAGATAAACTTGTAGGTGGTGCAAAAATGTAACACCCTGTATACTACCATCCATGATTTTAATATTTTAACGTAGAGGTTCTTAAAAATAATACATGTTCTAAATTTGAACTAATTGTCTCGGAAAGAACTGGAAAAAAACGCAAAAAACACCCTGTATAACGAAAACGGTGCGTTTTTGACCATGTATGATATAATATATATATGATATACAGTTGCATTTTTTTCCTATTTTGTCGAGTACTATCACCCCCTGAAATATGTCCATAACATTAATTAACACCCTGTATAATGCTTGATTTTTCTGCAAAATTTGGGGTGAATTGTATAAGTAGTTTTTAAGTAATAATTTTTTTACATTTTACTACGCCGCGTATTGGATTTTTACCAAAATGTTATCATTTCATCCCCATATGACCCTTAATTTTTTGCCAAAATTTGAAGTTATTTGTTTTTTAGCTATGCTGCGAACAGACAAACGACCGACAGAACACCGACGAAAGTGATAAAAGGCGAAGATCTAAAATAATCTCGAGTGAGATTAAATGTCTTATAAAATGGTTATTTTAGACTGTTTTCTCTAATTGCCCAATTTTTTTACACACAAAACTCATTTTTTCTTGCTGACGCCAGGTTAAAGATTTTGATAAGACGTACTTTTTAATCCGACATGGAAAACTTCGGTAAATTTCTTTTACCCAGAACTCCCCTCATTATGAATATTTCCTTTTATTAGGGATAGTAAAGTGTGAACCAATTTAGTTCAGTACATAGTGATTTAGGAACACATATATGTATACTGTCTTTTCAAAATTTTTTATTGGACGCGATTTTGCTACAGTATATTGGATATTTTACCACTTTCTAACTATGCCACACTTGATTTTGGGCATAATTTAAAATTAATTCAAGAAGTAGTTTTTACATTGACACACACCGCGATTTTGTTACGTCAGGTTGAATTCGCACCACTTTATCCTTATATCATATTTAATTTTTTTCCAAAATTTACAGTCAATTGAATAAGATTTTTTCCCCCTCCCTGTATTGTAAGCAACCTATTTTGACACTGCTTTGACAGACGTAAGTGAAAGTTACTCAACAAGGTATTGGTTGCTCTTAACGAAAGGATGTAAGTCAACTTACATCCCTAGGGAAATAATAATCTAAAATTATTATAAGTAGCTTTAATTTTTGATTTCATCGACATATTACAAAAATCCGCTGATATTAATTGAAATCAATATTAATGGTACAATTATTACAATTATTCACATTATTAACAAAATTTGGAAACACGTTTTCTCGTTTCTTCTCGATGTGTATTACATTTTCTCCACAGATCCTTCATTTCTAACCAATGTTTTTGCCACTGTTGAAGCACTGCAAGAGACTTCTGGCTGGGTCTTATTGTATAAAATTTTATTCGCTACTTCCTTTTTATTATTGAGGCTCTCAGTTACGTAACTTTCCGAAATAGTAGCGGATTTCCATTCACCATGTCGCTTGATAGCTAATAGATCAACTCCAGTATTTGCTAATAAAGCTACCGACGTTTTTCTAAAAGAATGTCCAGTATACATTTTGAAGTTCTCAAACTTGAATTGACGAAAACGTATTTTTTCCCGACAGGCTGGTTTAAGCACTTTCCATTTTAATATCGCATAAAGAAGCGTGGATTAATAGTCGTCATGTGGGATCTTGTATCAACGTATTTTTGAATTATTTTGAAATGACAAACCTGAGTGTCGTCACTTTTTGTCACTGTAAATGTACGTGACATTCCATTTTTGGAGTCAGGAATGGTCTTAATTATGACTTCTTGACTTATTTTAATATTGTCCCTTAGAACGGCACGCTCCAGCAATTCCCATTACCATTACGATCTTCATCAACAAGTATATATTATCGGGGGCTTCAAGCATGAACTTATTCACATCTTCCCTGTTAAACACATTCGATTTTTTGGGTCTATAACTATCATTTTTTCTTTTCAAAAATGCTCGAAGTTTTGGATACTTAGAAATATCTATGTTTTCCTTTATAAAAAGGGTGGACTTCAACATTGAATACTCACACCATAAGCTTGATGGGGACTTCAATATAGCACTTTTTTCGTGGAAATACGCTAAAACCAAGGTTTCTGAGACTGCAGTAGCCGTCTTGCTTTGGCACCAATTCTTAAAGGATTTATATGCTGCTTCATAACTTTTTTTCGACTTTTTCGGTAGTAGAGATAAACAAGCAACATTCGCTGATTCTTCTATGTCTGAAACATCCATTTTATCCAGTCAGAATCAAACAATTCGACTTCTTCAAACTTTTCGCTATGAATTGTCAGCTTGACGTTGTTAATAAAATAAAAACTGCTTATGTTGCTCTGGCAACGGATCACGGCTGTCTTCATAATTTAATCAGAATGCGATCGAATGTAATAATAATGGAAATCCAAAAATATATCCAGCAGGGAGGGGGAAAAATGTTGTATACTATATGGGATGTAAGTACATTAACCAGTCTCAAACTTTTTTGCCAGCCCTCGCTAGGGCTGTCGCTCGGGCGCAAACTCGTCCTCAACTGGTAAATGTTACTTACATCCCTTATAGTATAAATAACTATTTACGTTAATTTTTTAATTTTATAATTACAGTTAATTTAATACATAATGAATTCGTAACAGAACTTTACCAGCTTATCTCTATATCAGACTTAATGCTTGCACAAAATTTGAAATTAATCTAATAAGAATTTTTTTTCACACTAATTTTTTAAATATTTTATTATGCCGCTATTTTGTTTTGCGATCCTATAATTATACCAAAATGTTACCAGTTCATTCTTATGTAACACGATATTATTCCTAATATATTGGATGCGTCAAAACAAACCAAATGTATCTAGTATAACCCCATGGGGGGCTGATCATACCAGCTAGATGGTACCAAATTATGCCATTGTTATCCGAATTACATATACTTGAAAATTTTCAAAGTGGTAACATTTGGTATTATCAAATATCAAATTATTGTATTGTCAGTCGAATTACATATTCTTGTAAAATTTCAAATCGATACGACGCGACGGTTAGCAATGGGTTAAAACCTACTTTGTAGATTATCTTAGGTAGTTACAAGTGAAGCTAATAAAAGCGTGCTAAAATTAGATTCATAAACATTCGTTCCAATTTACAAAGTAAGTAATATGCGTAACATGTTCTAAAAGTTATTAAGGTAGGTAGATTTCATACCAATAGAGAGGATAAAAAACATACTTAAAAGATTGTATATTATGTGTCTTATATTGTTTGTCTAATTGTATTTCTTTGTCTTTACAAATGATCGTTTTTTTAGCCTGAGGAAGATGCAACCACGCATCGAAACGTTGCTTATATAATAAACGAGTTATATCGAATGCATTCGTCTGTTTTTCCCGCTATACTATCACCCAATATATCGCTAATGTTTTTTTTTATTTAATTCTCTGAATGTTCCATAATTGTGTAACAACAATGGATCTATGACATCTTTATTTTCCTATGTTTATGTGACATTATACTCTTAACCATGAGTGCTGAAAAAACTTTTAAAACATCCTATAATACAAAATATCCCACAGAAGAGTAACAGATTTAGGGTGTTTATTGAGGAAAAATTGATACCGAAGTGTAGTTTTCTCCAAATGACTTAGATTTGCCCAATGTTTCTTTCTGGTAATGTTGTTAAATTTTTTCATGTATGTTCGTTAATTCGGTTAATTGTTATTGTCAAATGCAGTCCAGCTGTATTTTTTATCGATTTTTGAAATGTATAATCAAAATCGAAATTTTTGTCCAAAATTTGAAGTCAATTAGATGAGTAGTTTTTAAGCTATTCCGCGAACTGACGGACAGACAGTCAAACCGACAGGTGGATCGACGGAATTAATAAAAAATATTTTTGACATCTAGGGACGCTAATACTCCAAGATATGTAAAACCTTCTAGGGTCATTTATTCAGATTACAAAAAATTTATTTGACCGCCATCTTGAATTAATACCACATTTTTACTAGTTCATCTCTATACTACAATTGGTTATGGCAAACAATTTGAAATCAGTTCATTAAGTAGTTTTTTCAGGCCTAATTTCAAAAAATTTTATTAAGTCGCCATTTTGTTCCGCCATCTTGTATTCTTACCAAAATTTTACCAGTTGGTTCCTACATAATACTTCATATTTGAGCAAATTAGATAATTCGTTTTTTAAGAAATATTTTTTTAATTTTCATTAGGCCGCCATCTTGTTCCGTCATATTGGATTTTTATCAAAATATTACCAGGTCATCCCCATATGAGACTTAATTTTTGATTCAAATTTGATGTCAATCTGATGAGTAGTTTTAAGCTATGCAGCGAACTGACAGACAGACAGCCAAACGGACAGACGGTCCTATGGAATTTATAAAACATATTTTTTTGGCATCTAGTGACGCTAAAACGCGAAGATATGTAAAACTTAAGAGGGTGATATTTTTCAGATTACTAACATTTTATTTGGCCGCCATCTTTAATTAATATCACAGTTTTACTAGGTCATCTCTATACTACCAAAATTTTACTAGTTGATTCCTACATAATATTTGATTTTTGTACAAAATTGTTCCGGCATACTGGATTTTAACCAAAATATTACCAGGCCATCCCCACATGAGCCTTAATTTTTGAATAAAATTTGAAGTCAATCTAAGGACCCTGAAACGTAAAGATCTGAAAAAATCGCGGAGGGTGATTTTCTCACGATTACAATACTTCCCTTTTATGAGGGAAGTAACGAGAATAAGTTTCAAAGATTCTATCCAAATGTTGTAAGTTCTAACTTATATTTCATGATAAATTTTGTTTACCAAACGAATGTAATTATAATAAAAATAATCAATAGGTTAGCAGTGCAAAATATGATATCGGAGTAGTAGTTTTATTTTGTGTTTTATACCTGAGACTGGGTATCTATATGAAGTATACTGTCGCTTATTTTAGTATGTTTTGTGGTTTCTTTCCTATTATTATATAGTTCTAAGCAATCAGGTTATTTGGGTATTTATTAATGTATGCTTGTTTGATAATTATAGCTAAGATAAAAGTATTTAAAAAGTTTTTAATTCATATTTTCTTATATTGCTAATTATAATTTTTAATATATGCTCTTGTTTAGATTTTCAAGTTCCTACCATGGTTTCATGCTACTGTTGTAGCACCCGTCGCGGAGAATTTCCGTTTTGAGACTGATAAATACATTTGCAGCGTTAACGTGCCGATCATGATTCTTCACGCCGAAGATGACAGGGTTGTACCCTATAAATTGGGATATAAGGTAAATAACTCTTCAACCGTCCAATAAGCCATAAATATCTATGTGGAATATTTTTATTTTCTAGAAAACCTTTTTGGTTTCCAAATAGCTAAAACGTAAAACCGCTCTCTAACTAGGGGTTCGCGAGACCAAGACCGAGACTGAATCAGGCTCGGTCTCGGAAAATGTTTACGGTCTCGGTATCGAGACCGAGACCTACTTAGTTTCAATATCGGTCTCGAAAGTCTCGGTGGTCTCGAAAACAAAATTTTAAAAATAATAATTGTTCGCCGATATGTTATTTAGACAAAAGTACATGGAAGCCTACGTTCGAAACCCAGAGTTTTTCCGATCCTAAAAATTTAATGTAAAAAAACCCAATGTTTGAACATTTCAGTAAAGTAGAGAAAATATAGGTATATTTATATACAAAATTATTCCACGACTATGGTTTATAATACTACTTGTGAATCAACTATTTTTGTTCTTTGGTAAATTAACTATATATTTTAAAAGTGGAGTAGATTTTAAAAGTAAATTTATTTATTAAACAAATATCTACTTGTTCAATTTTTCGCCTGAAAGATCAATGTATAGAAAATGTACAGGGGTAAATATTATATTGTGTCTGCTGAATTACCAATAATATCAAGTTCCTCAAGCTATGATAACTATGACATCGATTATACATCACTATTTGAAAAAAAAAGTGATTCCGAAAATTGCAGAAAAGAAATAATAGAATATTTGCAATTAAAGCGCGCTCCAAAGGGTACAGATATTTTAGAATGGTGGAAAGCACACGATAAACAATTTTCAAATTTAGTCAAAATGGCAAAAGATCTTTTGTCTATACAGGCGACCTCTGTAGCAGTAGAGCGTTTATTTTCACTAGCAGGGTTAATTAATACAAAACTAAGAAGCATGTTAAATGAAACTTCAAACAAATGCTTATTATGGATTCATTCATGGTATAAAAGTAACTTGAAAAATGAAATTATGAAATATTAATTTAAATTTTCTGTAATATTTTTAGGTTTATTATATAGGTTGAAATAAAATCTAAAAATATGCTTATAATGTATGTTTAGAAATTTAAATTTTTTACTTTGTTATTAGAACAGTTCGTTTCGAGACCGACACCGAGACCGAGACTAGTCTCGTGGTCTCACGAACCCCTATCTCTAACTATACAAATAAAAACTAATCTCAGATCTTGAAAATCTTTATAATTACATAGTAATATTTTAGATACTTTTCTCGCTTGTGAAACCTCATAACTTAACGTTTCGGAATGTTATTTCCAGACAGTTTAACCGACACCAGCGTACAAAGTACCCTAAATCCGTTTGTAAAGCTCTTGATCTAACGGAACAAAATTGTTTTAAATCGTCCGCATCCTACAGCGAGTTCACCGTTTCGTAATTTATTTTTTATCTTTGCAAAATGGTAATTAAAATTAACTGTGACTTTAAAGATAAGTGAAAATTGAGTTTTTGTTGTACACAAAATTGTATTACATTTTATACAGAAATATTCAAAATATGCAACCGAACGATGTACACATATTGAAAAGCATGGCATGTATTGTAATATATCAAACTCGGATAAGTTCTTAATATTAAAATTTCATTAAACATTCTTTAATAATTGTCTGATTTATTAGTTTGTATATTGGTAATATTTACTTAGATATTCATATTACGAGGAAGAGACATTTAAATCAAAATTTCTGATGCTGATAGGATCTACGTAAACATATGGTTAAAACATTCTTTATTAAACTTCAAGAATAAACTTTCATTGGTGA
This sequence comes from Kuschelorhynchus macadamiae, assembly GCA_030620095.1. Lineage (NCBI taxonomy): Eukaryota > Metazoa > Arthropoda > Insecta > Coleoptera > Curculionidae > Kuschelorhynchus > Kuschelorhynchus macadamiae. Next base: position 1,191,840 of record JAUTXW010005519.1, on the reverse strand, counting down.
TGACTTCAGTATTAACTTAACATTATGATATAATCAAGAGAATGTACGATGCAGACAAACTTATTGCTAAGACATTTTGTTGAAAGCCTTCGCTAAGTCCGTGTAAATAGTGTCCACTTCATGACCACTCTACACATTGTGCACAAGATAATTCTGGAAAACTCTTAGATTTGTTGACGTGGATCTACCATTGAAAGATCCATGTTGGTGAGGAGATACATGATGTTTAAAAGTGCCAAGCAGTTCATCAGTTATAGATTCTTTAAGCATAATTGGCAATAAGCTAACACCGCGATAGTTTTTATTGTGGTGTGTTTTTAGATCCAGATTTAAATATATTACGCGTTATCATCTTGAAAAGATGTGCAGAAGACAATGGTACAGGAAGAACAATCTATAATACACAGTATTGGTATATAAATGAATCAAGTATCATGGTGTTTAAGAAATATTTCTAAAATACCTAAAGCATTTCTTGCAACTATAGTGCAAGCTACAGGCTAGACGGAAAGCTTTTACACCGCAAATTCCTTTTATGCCCAACAAATACCTAAAAGTCGCAGATGGCTAAATAAAGTGGGTACTGTTATTTTTATGTTTTTCCCTTCAGAAAAACATGGAGAGTTAAATCTGCCATATGGGTACGATGCAATGTCCTGGTGCAGCATAATTCCCTTGCCTGAAACTCTAGTGAACACATTTTTCAATATACCATTTAGCTGTAATAATAATAAACACGTTTATTATTCCAAATCATAGGTATTACAAATATTAATACAAAGCTTCCTAGAGGAATAATGGGCCAATTGTACAATGGAAGGTGCTGTTGAAGCCCACAACTTAACATAATAATTTTATCTAATGATAAAGAAATATTCAAGTTTTAATCTTACAACTCATAATTTTTTTATAATTTTTAATAACAATAAACATAATCTAGCGTAATCTGAGACGACAGAGACAAGAAGACACAAAAAGTAGAAAGAAAGAAAAAAAGGGAAAGGGGAAGAGAGAGAAGAGAGAGAGAAACAAAACAAAAAACGTAGAAACAAGGTTTACAATAGAGTTTTGGCATAAAAAAACGAATTTCAGTAATAATGTATGCTGTCTACAACAAAGAATCTTTATTACTGCGAGATCAATTTTCTTGTAAATGCTCTTTTAAAGGATATGATTGAGTTTATTTTAAATTTATTGATTAAGGAGGCAATATGATATGAAAAACATTTTTTAAATAATTCCATATTATAAGAAGGTATAGTTAATAGATATTGTCTACGGCTATTTATATTATGGACATCTGTGCGATATTTTAAGTTTATTGTGGAGGAAAGGGGGGCATTTAAACTTAATTTTATATTATTTATTTGTTTTATTTGAAAATACGGGTAGTATTGAAATACACCGTAAATGCCCAAATTTGGAGGGGTTGCTGATTTTAGGAAAGGAATGATATTTGCAAGTTTCTATTTTTCTGGAAAATATGACTTCTGAATGCAACTATTTATTACATTAGTTATATAAGGTATTATAATGGGACAACAGAGCAGAATTAAAGTCATATTTAAATTACCAGCACTAAATGCCTTGGATTTAATATTGAGGACAATTATAGATATCAGCTCTTTCGAGACGGTATTAAATGTAAAAGTTTTGTCAACCAGTGAATTATTATTGTTAAAGTAAGAGTTAATTTGATTTATATTTTGATGAATTTTGGGTATATTCTTATATTTTCCTATCTAAAATATTTAATTTTTTAAGTCAGCCCATTGTTCCTTAGGAATTGAATTTTGAAATTTATAATTAAGATATGCTTTTTTTTCATCTCTGATAGAGGAAGTAGTCAAATTTCTTATTCTTCCTTTTTCTTTGATCAACATACCTCTAAGTAATGAAAGTTTTACTAAAGAATTAAATATAATAAAACAAATAGCAATTAATAATGGTTATAATGAAAATCTCATAAATAAAATAGTAAAAGATAACCAATATAAAAAAGCATTAAAGCTAGTTTATCCTTCTAATAACTTCAAAGAAAATAATAAATTTCAGACTTTCACTTATACAGGAAAAATAACTTCAAAAGTTACTAAGCTTTTTAAAAATGAAGGTGCGACGGTTGCTTTTAAGACTAACAACACCCTTGGTAGATATATTAAAAACAATAAGACAAAGACCAAAAGAGAGAACAAATCGGGGGTTTACAAGTTAAATTGTAGAACTTGTCCAAATTCTATATAGGACAAACAGGAAGAACATTTAAAAAAAGAATTAATGAACATAAATCAAGTTACAGAATTCATAAAGATAATTCCAATTATTCTAAACATCTAATTCAGGAAAACCTTACTTTTAATGAGAAATTTTACATGTAGAACAAAAAAGTAAAAAACTTAATTTACTAGAAAGTGTGGAAATAAACAAACATAAAGATAACAACATATTATTAAATGATCAATTGGACTAAATAGTTACCCATTGTTAAATCTTTATTAAGCAATAACTAAAATTCGAGAACACTCCACCCTCCATTGTCATTTAAGATCAAACATCTGATGAAGCTACAGTGTTGGCGAAACAATTGTTTGTTTTTGTTTTTTATTTTTGTAAAATAAAGTGAGTGGAAAATTTAAACAAGCGTTTTTTGTTTATTGATATGTATTAAAGCTAATATTTTAGTTTTAAAAATATATGCATAGATGTCAACAATGGTGATAGACATATGTGGCAAGGGACAGAATGCACATCATTTCCATAAACAAATTAAAAATTAATTTTGCTGTATCAAATATATTATTAAGTATTAAAAATAGGAAATGAAACTATTGTTGTGCAATACGAATAAGACACTGTTCAAAAAGACAATTAAATTTCCTGGAGAAATATGTGTGTGAGAGTTGCAAAAAATACCGTGGTTTTTGGTAAACCCGGGTGAGATGGCTAACTTAGTAAATAATTTAATATATTTTGAAAGATATGAGATTTAAATATTTTAAACTTATATGACAACTAGCCAAAACTAATTGTTAATCGATTTAAAATACACGAGATTAGAATATATGCTAAGTTTTGAAAAACTGCCCTTCCGAACAGATACATGTAAACTGGTCCTCTGTCCCGTAATGTAAGGGTGAGATGGCCAGTACCTTTTTTTTACATTACGGTAGAGATGGCCAATATTACATTTTTGAACAAATATTTTTTTTATTAAATTAACAATACAAAAGTTCAAAAATAAGCCAAAAAATGATACAACGAAAATACACGTATTATATTAGTAATAAAAATACGAATTATTTTAACTCAAAAACAATGTTTATTCAAGTGGAAAATAACATAAATATGTCGTTTAAAAAAAGATGTTACGAAAACAAGAAAAAAAGTTCCTATTTATTATTATTATTAAATTTTTTTCCACATTTCATGCAGAGATTAGTAAAACTGACAATCCTCATATAGCCAACGTGAACACTTAAAGCAACGTATCCAGTCGTCTTTCTTTTGTGTCTTAAAATAATTTTCGAGACAACCAACGCATTCATTTTCATCATAGTCATCTTCCTGGTCATCGCTTTCTAGCACCATACCTGCTTCAGACTCCGAGCTTGAACTTACTCTTCTTAGTTTTTTATTTATTTTTGCCTGAGTTTCTGTCTTACTAGCTTCCTTTTTCGATACATTTTTTTTTCTTTTTAAAGACCTTTCTCTCACTTTGTTGATATTGTCAATAGTGGTTAATACAGCACCAAGATTTTTTGATCTTTTACGTTTTGTGGTAATGTAGGAACTGGCGATATTTGTTCTAGAAGTGTTCCTGGAGTGACATTTGCTTTGGAAGGACTTGGTAACGGCGAAACTTCACCGGATATTTTCGGGAAACATGTTGACGTGGCCGGTTGTTCATTAGGTCCTTGAATTTCTTGGGCACTGGCAGTAGGCTGTGAATCAGAAGCAGCTGCCTGGTTACCAGACGTTGAAGTTTGTGAGCTTTCCACAGTTGTATCCGAAACTGAAAACGCATGATCGGGTATTGCAGCAGGGTTAAACGGATAAATCCCCGCAGCTTTAAAGCCTGCCACAGTATTTGAAACTGTACATGCCTTCCCCCAACTTTCTGAAAGCATCTGGGAAAATTGCAGCCTGGTCAGTTTTCTTCCAGGGTTAGCACGAACCCACTGTTGGCATGCACTGTAAAAATAGGTCTTTAGGGATTTAAATACTGCCCTGTCAAGTGGTTGGAGATAATGTGTTGTGTGGCTAGGAAGGCACAATAACACAACATCATTATCCCGAGCCAGCTCAAGTAACTCTACAGAAGTGCAGTGCGACGCATGTCCATCCAATATTAAAAGTACCTTACCCACAGGTTTACGAGGAATAAAGTGGTCTTATAGCCATACAATAAAGATTGTGTTGTTGACATAAGCCGATTTTTCGAACATGTGGATAACAGAGCCAGGCGGCATATTATCTTCGTACTCGGCTTTTTTGTATTTTCCCTTAAGGATACAGACGGGTGGAAGAAAAGTTCCCTCAGCATTACAACAAGCGATGCACGATATTGTTTCTCCTTTTTCTGAAAAAGTACCCACCAAGTACAACACCCGTCTTATTATTCATTTGCAGCCCAGTTTCATCGATATTATAAATGCAACTGGGTTTATTTAAAAGATTGTTTTCTTCGAGAGTTTGCTGGAGAAGTTCAAAATAGTTTCCTACTTCTACTCGATTCATCCTTTGACTTCGAGCAATGGAGACGCGCTTTGCTTTTCTGAGGGCCAAATCAGGATACCTTTGTAGGAATAAGTTGAACCAGTCGTACCCTGCCCTTTCTTTTTCTTTATTGAATTTATTTGGTATCTGAAGCTGTTCTGCAAAAAAAATGCAACTCTAGGCACATCATCAATACTTAAAGGAAACCCAGATCGTTGCATTTTTTTCAAATGAGTTACAAGCTTTAACTCGTTTCGCTCTCCCAACAGAGAATCAGGACCCATGCGCCTTTTAGTAGAATCATTTTTTTTCAGCCTTCTTTCTAAGGTTTTCCTAGGAACCCCAAAGTTCAGCGCTGCAGCATTAACCGACGACCCATTTCTTACAGCCTGCATGGCATTATTTAAGTCATCTTGACTCCAAGATCCTCTAGAAGATGTTTGTTGGCGCTTGTACCGAGTCGGCATCCTCTCTGAAACAAAATAATAATAATATTAATTTTGTAATATTCAGTTGGAGGAAATTTACTTTCCACGTTGCACTTTCGCCTTAAAAAAAAGATGGCCATCTATACCAGAAATCTTTTAGCCATCTATCCCAATTGTACGGGAGAGATGGCCACCTTATGTATCGCATGCAAAGTAATAGTACGACGTAAAAAGTGAGGTTAGACATGCATTTTAACTTATTTTGGACTCACCTGATGTGGAAACACTACCTCCAGTACCATGTAGAACAAAATCACAATTTAATCTATTTAACACGCGCAATTTGTAGTGGTATACAATTTCTATTTTGACGAAATACTGAATTATTTCAGCAAAAATATGCCGGCAATGTCCACCATTTTAATGTTTGCGAGCGGCTGATACAGGAAGCCTGCGCATAGGGTTGATTAAGTTTACACCGGCAACTTTTTGGATGTTGGCCATTTCTCCCGTATGACCATCTCACCCCCCTCTCATCTTATAAAGTTGACAAAAATCGCATTCATTGACTGAACCACCACTGACATCAAACTGTCTTTTATCCATCTAACTGAAGAATACACAACATTTTCCTTAGCATGCTGCTTCTTGGTCTTTGTTGGAGTTTTCTCATCTTCGTAAATCCATACACGACTCTCTTGGCGGGTAGGTACGTTTAAAACGGGAATATGAGTTTCGTTACCTGACATTATTTTGGAAAAATAGTGACCGCCATTATTTAAGAAAGTTAAAGTTTCATAGCAAATTCTTGTTCGCTCTGGAAGTCACAAAGGTGATGCGACACAAACCGACTGATCATTTTTTTAAATACACGTATATGATTGTTCTAATAGCTGAGAATCCAATCACCATTACCGCATATAGCTTTACTGTCTTCAATTATTTTTTTAATCGCAACAATGTTTTTGTTGAAAACAGCCGTAGGCGGACGCCTTGCTCCTTTCTGATGTTGAACAGAATTTATTTTGGCGTTTAAACTCCTTAAGTGTAACTTGTACTATTGTAGAGAAAATAAATTTTCCTAAAATAGTAACAGTTGGGCGAATGGCAGCTCTTCGTCAGGTGGCAGTAGTGGGAAGTAAGTCAGGAATCCTTACACTTTACTTTGTGCGCCACTCAGTTTAAATATTAGTGTTTATAGAGCTCTTAAACTGAGAAATTCCGCTCTGAAAATAACAGATAATAAAACACTTGAAATAAGTTCCAATCTGTTTACTTTACCTTTTTGTTATTTTAAAGGTGATTTATAATGCCGCCTATATAATTAATAGTTCTATTACAATTGTGGAAATAAGTGTCAAATAATACTTTCAATAAAAAAAATTATAGTTTATAACCAACTCTGATAAATAAAATTTTACGCATTGAAACTTTCTTTAATAAAAACCCGAGTAACCAAACTATTCAATACCCATTCCTTGATCAAGAAATTATTGTATGTGAATATGAACAAAATATACATTGTACCGATCAGAATGTACCGTTTTAAACCGTAATAATCAGATTAGGTCTTACACTTCTAATTAAATAAATGTAGTACATAAAATTAATACATAAAATATTGTGTTTGAAACTATATACCAAAAACTTAAATCATGAAATACGCCTGAAGGGCTTAAATTTCACGAGGTCAAAAATGAAGATATAAAAATATATATTTATACTCTACATAAAGATAAATGGAATGAACTGGCCTTTTAATCCAAATGCGGCAGGAACTGTCGAGGTTTAGTTCACCCTAGGACAGCTACGTCAGCAACAGCCGTGTACCATCACGTGTTCAGACCATGTGGACCCAATAAGTTGAAAACCAGGTTGTATTAACTCTGCATTTTCTTTTAATAAAAAGGATTCGAAATCGAAGAAAAACGGCTCTCTTCCGGAAGGAGGAGTAGGACCCTTAGCTTAAGGCAATCATCAAATTATGCCACTGGCATCATTTTGCCAAAAAGGTAATGAAAATAAAGAGGACTCAAATGGCTAAGAACCTCAAAGTGCACACATGCCGCAATTTTAAAAAATACAATAACAATAGTAATAATAATCAACAAACAGTTAATGGAAAAAATAACGATTAAGCCAAATAAATTTAATAACTACATATTCTTATTTGTACAAAGCTACACTGTTGATATGATTAACCTTTATTCAAAAGATAGTATATAGTAAATGATATAGTGCAGTTTATAGAAAAATCTAGTATTTTGTAAACATTGATAATACAAATATTTCTATATCTGTCTCATTTATCCTTCGTTAAAGAAATAAAAAAAGTCGTTATTTTTAACTTCGGCAATCAGTATGTCTGCAAAAGATTAAACCTTTGCGGTGTAGTGCTGCCAATGGTTAACTTAAATATTAAAATGGGTTTGTAAGGGCTTTTTAAATTTCTTGATTTAAGTTTTCGCATAAAAAACTTAAATTAAGGGAGCATAAAAGTACAAAAATGTGGCTTTATTAAACGGTTAGTCGATTATTGGATTATTTCGTTTAGAAAAATGGATAATCGATTATTTTCGATTAATTTATTATATTCGAATAATCGATTGTTTTCGATTAATCGATTATTTTTCAACAATCGATTATTATTTACGATTAGTCGATTATTTTCGATTAATCAATTATTTTTCGATTAATCGAGTATTTTTCAATGAATCGATTATTCAAAAATAATCGATTATTTTAGATAATCGATAATCGATTATATATTTTAATAATCGCCCAGCCCTAATCACAATGTATTAAATTCATGAAGCGGACAAGGTAAGCGAGATAATTGGCAACGTTGCAAGAATATGCAATACAAAATCTGATTTATCGATCGGCATGTGCTTAAGTTAAGACTAAATACGCCACAACAATCCAGCCCCAGGGTTGTGAAAAATTAAATAAGTACAACTAGGCGAGTGCAAATTAAAATCGACATTTTAATTCCTTACTAGAGATGAAAGAATATAAATGAATAGTAGGATTTTAAAATTAAAACTCTACAATAGATCGGTAAATTGTAGCCAGGAAGGGTGCTTGTTCATCAAAAGCTGAATCTATTCATATCATATATCTAAACTCTCCTTGCACTCATAAGCGCTTAAACCTTCTTATAATCAATAAATTCCTCTTGGCTCTCGTAATAATAATAATAATACATTTAATTTGCTTGCGGTGAATAAAGTATTTTAATTATTATTAATTTTTGTAAAAATATTTATCTAAAATATGTGTTTTTTACAGCTTTATAAATCTGCAGAACAGTGCAGAAAAGAAAACCAAGGGAAAATTATATTCCATTCCTTTAGTCAAGACCATGGGTTGGGACACAAATTTATTTGTAGAGCTCCAGATCTTCCAGAGAAAATAAGGTACTATACTTATTTCCATATGCCCGATGTCTCGGAATATATTGCCTACAGAGTATCTCAGTTACTGTAAAATTAATACGTAAAATTTGACTTCCTATCTAACCAGAAGTTTTCCTGACTTTCTTACTTTAATGTATGTCTATTTTATCACTTTTCCTCTTCAAATTTAATAATGTATTCCTATGCCTGTCTCTATTAATTTTGACGAGGTTTTAATTTTTATGAATAATCCACTGAAAATGAACTATTTTACACCTCTATCATGCTAGCCGTGTCTAATCATAAAAACTAAATCTGATTTTTAATTATTTTTTCCCTATTTCACTAGAGTGTTTTACACTGGCAATAAAATTTGTGCGCACCTGACTTTATTCGTACTTTACTGGTATCATCATGGTATTGTCGCGACAATTTTTTGACATACCTATCTCTGTTTCTTTTTACTATCCATTCTCGTAAAATAGTCATACCGAATACCACTTGGGAAAAAATTCTGTAGGCAAAATGTCAAATTTGTCTGGTAATTTCGCTCATGAAATTTTTGATAAAATCACTCACCTGATGGCTGCAGATTTTGTCAAAAATGTCATTCACCAAGCAAGAAATTTTCGTACCAATAGAAAATTTTGCCCACAAAATGTCTTCTCTTGTGATATATCTGACAAAAATTATATTATATTAGTTAACATATTAACAATATCGGGTTTTTATAATAATTCCAAAACAGAATTAGAATACAAAGTACGGAAATAATAAGGGAATTGAGTGTACATTTTATATTCAGATTTATTTAAAAGTGGTATAATAATGGAAAGTAAAGAACTTATTCATGACATAATCAGTGGCGGCTATTCGGGTGAAGTAGGTGAAGTGCTACTTCACCAGGAAAAATAAACAAGCAAACATCTAACCATATTTATTATATATCTCTTAAAATTTTAGTTTTTACGTTCATTTATTCACCTAAGTGGTAAAAAATAAACTGTACATCTCGAATAAATATTTTACTTGACCGTTGGCGGCATGTCTTTTTAAAACTTTCAATCGAACTTTATTATAACAACTATAACAGTGGCGCAAACCGCTTTGACTTTGCTGGAGGTGTTATGTTTAGTTTACGATTTTCCTACTATGTTGCCATGACAACGCGTATCCGATGACGTCGAGCCCAGCGCCATACAACATTCTCGGTGAATTGTAAGTGCAGTACGCTACACCCACGTGTCGTTCAGTTTGCGGTGGTTGTTTACTTTTATTTTCGCGAATTTCGCTGCAACCGGTGAGTTCCTTTGCAGTTAACTTGACTGTTTGGTGTTATATTTATTTATGGTGTTGTTACAACTTCAAATTCGGAGTTAGTAAATGTGATAGTTCAAGACTGGAATAAATTAAAAGACGTCTTTGAATTTATTACAAACTGTGACAAATCTGATGAAAAATCAATCCTCCTTGCGAAAGGATTTTTAGGTGAGATGAACGATTTTGAATTCACGTTTCTGGCATTAGTGTTTAATGACATTTTCTCAATCACGGACATACTATTTGACGTTCTTCAAAAAAAAATCGCTTGACATTCATTATTTTTGCATATCCAATATAAAACGCTGTCGTGAGGCGCTCTGTAAAAAACATTTTTTTAATGCCATGTTTGATAAAGCAAATTCTATTACAGAAATAAATCCTTACAAACGTGAGCTTGCTAAGCTTTGACCTGAAGAAATTAGGACTAGGTATATAACCCTTTTTTAAGAAATATTGGACCATATTTTAATGGAAATGACACTAAGATTTCAAGACTGTGAAAAACTTACATTTTCATGTTTGGCAGGTTCTGCTAAATTTTCCGAATATAGTTTAAATTTTCCGACTGGCTTGTTTGAAAATTTGTTACAGTTATATGGGAAAATATTTTCAAAAAGTCAACGACTTAAAAATGAGCTTAGTCTTATTTTTGCCAATGATTGTAATTGGAATATATCGCTGCAAGAGCAAGTGAAAAAAAATTCATAAAAATAAATATATTTTTACCGAAGCATATAAATTGTCTTCCCCTATTTTGACAATACCGTCGACAAGTGCTTCAGTGGAAAGAAGTTTTTCTTGCTTCAAATGTGTAAAAACTTATTTAAGAAATACAATATCTCAAGAAAGACTTATTTCTCTTGGAATATTTCAATTTAAAAGGAATTTCTGGAGGAGATTAGGGCAACTCATCCATTTTATGAGGATGTTATAAATAAATTTGCTGCTATGAAGGGTAGGAGAATTGATTTAGTATACCAAATTTAGGTAAGTTGTAAAAAAATATTCTACCCCCTTCACATATAAAAGAATTCTGGAAAAAAAATTATTGCGTTATTTTCATGCTTCATTTGCACTTCACTTACTTTTTCACCCACGAGCCGCCACTGAATATTATACGTCGGTAATTAACTACATTAACAAACCCTTCCAATTCATCTTGTGAAGAAAACCCCGAAAATATAGCTTCCACATTTCCAGCAATATCTATCTGAAAGGTTTTATTTAGGAATAACTTGTAAGGATTGCAATTTCCTAAAAAAAAATATTGATAATTTTATTTTTTGTTTTAACGATTCTTAATCGGGAACCTTTTACATCACTTTAATAATTCGAGACTTACAAGACAAAAATATAATTAAAACAAAATGTAACGATATCTACCTATATCGATATGTATATCTAATATATTATATAACTCTTATACCTCCTGGTTAACTATTTTGTTATATGGCTTCGAAAACAGATTACCTCGTTTCCGCTCCTTTTTAATTTCCGAGTTGATCGGTAGGTCTATTTCTTTGCACTGAAATGTAGGCCACCCATCGGACATAAATATTTCATCCACTGACCTCTATCAATAATTTCAATATTTTCACTTTCCTTTATTAAGAAAGTACCTTTACAGATCATAGCAATTTAATTTAATAAGCAGTCCATTTCATAACGATTGTTGATTTTTCGAAGAACTAAAATATCTGCCAGTGTCGTCACACATTACAAATCTGTTTCGTAAGAAAAAGTTGACCCAGATTCCGAAAAACACCAATGTTATGTTTAACTAATGTTAAGGATATAAAATTGCCATCAAATTTTATTAACCATATAAACTTTAAAACACAATCCGGTTTTTCAACAAAGTTAAAGTGCGGCACACGAAAGAAAACCGGGCGGTCATAGTCTTAAGCAAGCGGAAAAGTGAAATTTGTGTAAGCAAATAAATTTTATGTTATTTTATTTGTTGTAATAGTTTGCCGCTTCACCTATAAAGTGTGCCAGCTAAGCGGTACGGAAAATTAATAGAGGATTTAGTAAATTGCGCACTGGTCCACTTGTAATTGGGATGTGCCTAGAGTCTCCATGCACTTGCCGCTAGAAGGTTCTAGCTATTTCCAGTGGCGCCTATACGTTTCGAGCATTTGTTTTCATTTCTATATAAATGCGTTGCGTTGAATCTGAATTATTATTTCGAAGTAACGATGGCGAGCAAAAGAGGAAAAACAATTCGAAGCGGTGCACATGAAATTATTGCGAGCGTTATAGAGGTCTGTACTAGAGAAGCTGAAAATAACAGTTTGACTATTCCAATTCAAAATCGAACAGAACGCGCTGCATTTTACACTTTACACACCTTTAAAATCTCCTGGTAAAAAAAGACCCCGATTATCATACAAAAATAAAATTGACGATGGTGATTTTCAGGTAATTCGACGAACAATAGAGGATTTTTATATAAAATTGAAGAAGGTTCCGACCTGCAAACCACTACTTCGTACTGTAAAGAACAAAATAGATTTTCCGTACCGGTATAAAACCTTAAATCGGCTTTTACGATCAACTGGTTTTGTTTGGCACAAGTGCCAAAATAAACGAAAATTGCTCATTGAGAGACCAAGTATTTTTCACTGGCAGGTGAAATATCTATTAACTGTAAGGCAATATAGGCAAGAAGGACGCAATATTGTGTATCTAGACGAAACCTGGGTAGGTAATGATAGGCCAGTGAACAAATGCTGGCAAAGTGAAAGTGTTACAGGTGTTGTTTAGGGAATCCGCTCTAATAGTCGCTTTATTATAGTTCATGGTTGTTCAGAAGCCGGATTTGTTCCCGGTGCTGCTTTAGTTTTTCGCTCGGGACTAACAACTGGAGACTATCATGGACAGATGAATAGAGATAATTTTGAAAAGGGGTTGCTCGAGAAGCTTCTACCTAACATACTTACCTTATCATTCTCACGTAGAAGATAAAGTGCCAACTAAATACTCTACAAAAGCTCATATGATATCGTAGCTTAAATCGAACAATCTTGTAGGTGGTCCAACATGGAGAAAATGTCAATTATGTGAAGTAATATCAGCCAACAAGCCTAGAGAAAAAAATATAAAATTGACGGTTTTTTACGTAACCTCGGTCATACACCTTTAGGGCTGCCTTCATACATGTGCGACTTCATAGGGTTGCATGGGCAGGAGTAAAAAATATATTCGAGAGCGCAACACCGGTGAACTTTCAATTAAAGATTTAAATAAAATAACATTAGAAGCGATTGACTCAATATCGGATGGAAATTGGAAATCGTATGTTAAACATGTTCGTTCTATTGAAGATAAATACTGGGAAGTAGATGGCAAAATTGAAACGGTTATTGATGATTTAGTTATCACACTGGGATCTTCAAGTAGTGACGACGAAACCTCATCATTTTCAGAGCAAGACAACGATTTAGAAGGAATCGAACCATTAAAATCACAGCCGTCAACCTCAAAAATGGCTTAGTTTTTTTTTCTTATATTTTGTAAAATTGTTCATAAAGTAGCTGTCAACAAACTGCTTCAAAATAATTAAATTTTCTGTTCAATACTGGGTGTCAAAAAATATCTAATATTGCAATTAATATTTGAAAAACTACAGAACTCATATTTTTCTAAAATTAGCACATCAATGTAGTTATAGTAGGGGAGCCAGCACTGATTCCAGTGAACAAGATTTATCAAAATTTTAACTTATGCAGTTCGACTTTGTGCTATTCGTGTATGCCAAAAGTGACCGTTTGTCTTCGTCTGTCATATTACTTTGTATAGGGGGCGTCATTGTGAAGTACTATACAGGGCATTTTCTAATTGCGTGCTAATGTTAAAGGGGGGTGATTCTTGGACCTTTTTAAGAAAAAAGTTTAGTATGAACCTAAAAGTCTTAACTTTGGAGATACAGGGTTTTAAAAAAACATTTTTTTTAAAATCCTAATTCTGATGCTATTATAGATAATAACTGTGAAATTTGATACACGTCTTTTATGCATAAAAAGGCATTTTTTGTTAACAATCAATTTTTCAAATTTCTACCAGTGGCGTGCATATGTAATTAACTTGGGTAAATCCGTATGCTCCTTAATGCATAGAAGACGTGTTTCAAATTTCATGCAGTTATCTACAATAGCATCAGAATTGGGATGAAAAAAAATGTTTTCTTTTTAAACTTTACCATCCTGTATCTCAAAAGATAAGACTTTTAGGACATAAAAACACCCCCCTTAACATCAGCACGCAATTAGGAAACGCCCTGTATAGTACTTCACAATGACGGCCACTTTTGGCATACCCGAGTAGCTCAAAGTCGAACTACATAAATTAAAATTTTGATAAATCTCGTTCACTGGATCTGATGCTGGCTGCCCTTGTAAAATCTGGACTTGTGAATCGTGTATCACTATACTGGGTGGTCCAATAATAGTGGACGTAGGCAGTAGCCCGGGAACCGTTAGACAGAACTCAAGAAAAAATATATTTATAGGTAAATCCATCAAGAAAAATCTAAATTAAATCATTTTAAAATTCGAAAGTTCGCTGTTTTTGCAACATAAAAGAGATAAAGAAGTGCGGTACACGAAAGAAAACCGACAAATATAAATAAAGGTTCATTAAGCATAGTTACATTTTTTAATCATCTGAAGTGCGTATAGTCAAAAAGGAGTGACATATTATTTAAAGAACGACGGGACACCACTGGTTTAAAGAGATTTCTTCGCCGACCTTCTCAAACCGATTGACTCCTCCCGGTTTTCTTTCGTGTCCCACACTAAACTGTTTTATCAATACTTTAGCATGCAATATAATTTCAGAAGTGTCGAACCGTTTTATTGCCGTTTCTATACAAAATAATTTATGCCCAAATGTATTAAATAGAAATAGAATTTTAGTAATTACAAATAACATTTTGATTGTTGGAACCACACGCGACTAAAATTCAGTATAAGTATTCCGCATATCTTCGATGTTCCGTATAACATTATCGTTTTATTTTGTGGCAGATTTAAATGCCTATAAAATTGGAGACGGAGTAGGCGTTTCTATTATAATCAAAATACCCTGATGCTTCTTAAAAACGCTCCTTAAGCTGTTCAAATGTCCTTCTGTCTCTTTCTGAATATTTTTCATACTATATTTTTGTCGAAAGTAAACAGTTTTTGTCTTGATGAACAAAAATCATATCAATCATTTCGGCTTTTGGAAATTTAAAATATTCTTATTCTATTGTATATTTATTGAAAAATAACTCTTTGTTTAAAAATTCACACCGATGTTTATATGAAAAATCAAATTTTGTTTTATGTTTAAACATATAGCTGGCTTGACTACCGGAGTAAAATTTCTAATTTTCTAGTAGATTTATTATAAAAAGTAATATACCGTCTAAATTAATAGAGAATATAGAAATATAATACATTTTGAAGAACATAAAAATCCCTAAAAGAAAAAGTGATATTTTCTGTTGTGGTTTTTTTCAAGGAAAAAAATTATACAGGGTGTCCATAATTAGAGATATGACGTCGTCGGTAATTTTTTAAAATGGCAACCATGTTTTTTTAATGAATGTTTTTGAAGGTATTAATAAGTTACACATAACCACCAAATTTATAATTTTAATTGCTTGCCGTTTCCAAGGTAATTAAAAAATATATTTTTATTTTGGCAATACTCTAATTGCAATTAAAACTCGTTTTGAACATTTCTTATTTTTATTATTTGGTTAAAAAATTCAGAATGTAAATATCTGTTTAAACAGATACATTGAAACACTTCTTAGCGACGCGATTCGGCTACTTTTATTTTGTCAAAGTCAGACCTTTTAAAAAGTCACCCAACTTAATACGTTACCTAACTAAAAAGCAACTTAATACGTTACCTAACCGAAAAGCACCTAAACTGAAAAGCACGATGACGAGGTCAAAGTAATATTATCTGTTGAAGAAAATCCTAATATCACTACTATACGCAGGTAGCGGGCGAACTTGATATTAGTAAATTGAAAATTCTCTAATTTTGTGATCAATTTATGAACCCACTACAAACTAAAAATCTTAACACAAAAAACATGATTTTTTCTGATAAGTGAACATTATAGTTAAATCGACAAAATTTTCGTTATTGGGCAGACGAGAATCCATGTTGGATGAGGGAAGGCCACACTCAACACCCGGAGAAAGTCAGTGTTTGGACAGGGGTTGCAGGTCTGCAAGGTATAGGAACAATATTATTTAAAGAAAATTTGAATGGAACGAGATACTTGGAATCCCTACAAGTAGAATTAGTTCCAAATTTGGCTATTTTATTTCCTGATCCAGTAGAAGCTGATCTCCCAAATAGAAGCATCCGGATACTGCATTTTCAGACAGAAGGAGACCCTTTAAATGGCCACTGAGATCCCTAGCTCTCACTAAATTAGATTATTTTGGAGATATTTGAAAAGCAAGGTTTTCAAGACCAAGTCAGGAAACATTGAGCAGTTGAAAGCACGAATAAGACATGAGTGTAGATTAATTTCCCCAGAAATGATAAGAAATGTTCAAAACGAATTTCACTTGCGATTAGGGTATTGCCAAATAGTGAATGGACAACATTTTGCCCATTTATTATAAACAAAATATTAATTAAATAGATTTTTAAAATTTTTCAAATACATTTTTTTTTATTATTCTGGAAACGGTAAGCAATAAAAAAAATTAAATTTGGTAGTTATATTTATGGTGTCATAAAGATGATTTTGCAAGGAATTTAAACACGCAAATATATAAAGGGAGCTCTGTTTAAAAATTATACATGTTTTATCCGCAATTTTTTTTGGACCACTCTGTACAATGACAAATTTTACACTGTGTAGCTTTTGACTTTCTACAAACAAACAAACAAACAAACAAAAGTATGCTTTATTGCCGCAGAAAAATTTTACAATTTTAAAATAAGACATATCAAAACATTAATCGAAAAGAATTTCGATAGGTCAATGCTTTTTAAAAATGTAAATTATCAATTTACCAAATCGTAAAACACACGTTAGAATATAACATAACATTGCCGCAAAACAGTTAATGAATCCTAATAACCTTATAAAAGTAAACAAACACACATGTACGAGGTGAATAATTTCGATGACATTGAAATCAAAATTGCAACTATGCGACCTTAAACTCTATGTTATTATAGTTATACAAATAATTGTGATGGTAAACAGAAGGTATAATGAACTAGTGTAGAATGTAGTATACAAAAAAGAATTAAATTTTGTTTTTAATCCAATACCTAACAAAAATAATTAAGTTTTAAGGGAATGTTCGACAGTTCTTTTCTCTATATGATGATTTTCAAAATTCTATGCTACGAATTAGGACATGACTCACAAAAGATTTAAGTAAACAAGCGAATTTAGTGACAATTTAAAGAGACTTACTCGCTGTAAAAATCATTAACGCTGTAAAATGGTCTGTCAATGAGGTATGCTTTGGTGTTTTTTCGAAATTGTGCAAGCATAGGGATAGATTTTAAATGTATTGGCAGATTGTTGTAAAGTTTTATGGCGTTGTAAATTATTGATTTTTTATTAATTCTGAGGAAGGAATGGGAAGATATATATCATGCCTAGAGTTTCTGGTAGGGTATACATGTTGTGGCCTTTCTGGGAGGGTGTTTATATGTTTTCTCAGCAAACATACCGTTTCCAAAATAAATAATGCAGGAAGTGTTAATATTTCATGTCTTTTTAAATAGTATTGGCAGTGAGCTCTATTATTTAGACCAAACAAATAACGAATGGCTCTCTTTTGAAGCATAAAAATACTACGAAATTGCTCGGTGGTACAGCAGCCCCAAAAGGGAAGGCCATAGCGGAGGTGGGATTCAAATAAAGAGAAATAAGTAAGTCTGGCAGAAGGAACGTCTAGTTCTTTTGAAACTGATCGAATGGCGAAGCAGACGGTAAAAAGTTCTTTAGTTAAGGTGTCAATATGATTAGACCATTTTAGGTTGTTATTTATATTTAAACCCAGGAATTTAACCGACTCTACGTATTCAATATTGCTGTTATGTACCTGAAGTGGTTGTAAAGTTTCCTTATAAGATAACGCCACCGTTTTATCGACATTAAAACAAAGGATATTGGAATCGGACCAAGCCTTAATTATAACCAAGTCTTTGGAGATACTAGAGTGTAAAGACGTTGTATCAAAATCACTCCAAGTTATGCTTGTGTCGTCAGCAAAAAGGGAAATTCTTCCATTAATTTTAAGGTTCGTGATATCATTAATGTATAACAAAAAAAGAATAGGTCCCAAGACTGAACCTTGAGGGACTCCACTTGTAATCAACTTACAATCAGAATCGGAACCATTAGCCCTTACAAGTTGTTGCCTTTTCCCAAGATAAGATTTGAACCAATTTAAAGAAGTACCACGAATTCCATAAAAATTTAGTTTGTTTATCAGAATTTCATGACTAACACAATCAAAGGCTTTCGCATAGTCACAAAAAACTGAGGCAGTTGGGTGGTTGTTATTGAGAGATAAGTAGACGCCTCTAAGCAACGTGAACATGGCGTCGCTGGTGCACTTGTTGGGTAGAAACCCGAACTGCTCCGGGGATATTATCTGATGTTTCAGGAGAAATGGCATAAGACGATTCTTCAGTAGCCTTTCGATGATTTTTGAAAGCACTGATAGTAGTGCAATTGGGCGATAATTGCAAGAGTTAGTTTTTTCGCCGCCTTTATGAAGTGGAATAATTATAGCTGTTTTAAGGCAATCAGGGAATACACCTTTTATAAAGGACTCATTTATTAATGTTGTAAGGGCCTCTATGACTGGGAGTGGCAAGTTCAGGAATATTCTAATATTCTGATAGGCCATCAGTGCTACACGAAGATTTACTTTTGATATTATTTATTACCTTCAATAGTTCAGTGTTGCTAACGGGACTTAAGAAAAAGCTATCAGCTAAATTTTTTGAAGGAGTGAGAAACGAAAGAGGGCCCAAACTTGGCGAGATACTAGAGGTAACATTTTTGCTTACATTAATAAAATAATCATTTAGATCATTAGCCCCTGGCAAGATCTGAGTCACAGGGTTTGATTTGTTTCTGAGGTTATTGATGATGGACCAGGTTTCTTTTGAAACGTTATTTGAGTTTGTTAGACGTTTTCGGTAGTGTAATTTTTTTGCTGACTTAATAAGAGTAGTGTAGATCCTCCTATAGTTAGAGATATAGTCGAGAATAAGAGCGCATATTTTTAGCAGAAATTCGTATTTCTTTCGTGGTCCACAATTTATGCCGCTTAGGTTTGATATTCTTAAGCGGGAAGGCCTTGTTAAAGGCACTTAAAGTTTTATTTAAAAAAGTTCTGAAGTTTGTGTTGACATTATCAGATTCAAAATTCCAATCGGTGTTAAAGCAAATATTATGAAATACTGAGAAATTTGCGGCCGAGAAAATTCTGCCCCGATGGCGAGATCTTGGTAAGGGCCTAATAGGTAAACTAAACCTAGAAATTACCGCCTCGTGATCGGAAAGACCTGAGTTATAGACCTGTGAATGCACCTCTGATGGAAGAGAGAAAAATCAGACGCCATGTAATCGATGATAGAAGAAGAGTGTTTTGAAATTCTAGTTGGCGAGGATACATGCATTGAAAGACCGAAAGAGTCGAATATAGAAATTAGATATTTTTGGATGGCACAAATAGTAGCATAGTCAATATTAAAGTCCCCGCATAGAATTTTTTTACCTTTAATCGGTAGACTGTCTAGCAAACTTACCAGGCTATTTAAAAATGATTGTACATCAGAGTTTGGTGATCTATAAATACAAATTACATAAAGATCAAGGTTTTGATTATATACCATAGAGAATTCAAAAGAGCTATCTGCTAACAAATGATCATATTTAGATACCGACATGAAATCTCCATTTAGGGATAGAATCAGTGTTCCCCCATGAGCTGAGTTTTTTTTTAAATATCTAGCTATTGTGGTATACCTCTCAATATAAAAGGGTTCGTTTAGATTCAGCCAGTGCTCAGTAATTGCAACAAGTTGGGGGAACTCCAATTCTTCCAGAAATAGGTACAACTCGTCAGTTTTATTTCTTAGAGAAGCAATATTAATTAGAACCATATTAAGACTAGTAACAACAGGAAGTTTTGAGGAATCTAGTTCCTCAGGACACTACATCATTTATATGTAAAGTTTTTCTGTATCGAGAATGGTATCGGAAGCTATTGGGCCAGCCTTTATGTATCCTGTCCTTTCTTTGTCTTTAACAAATTCTGACAATTCTTTGGTTCATTTAATTTTAATCCATGTAGTAAGTTCTCCCGCGACAGTTTATCCCACTGCTTAAAACCCAATCTTTAGATTAACGTCATTATTTTCGGTAGCTTCCACTTTCAAATTTACTTCGTAAATGAATATTATCAATTGTAACTTAATACCTAAATTTAGAATTATTAACGATTATCAAAAATTCCACAATATATATTGTTCGTCTAGGGAGCCTTTTTTACTATATCAAAGTTTTGATCAACAATATCTACTTCTAATTAAAGTGGGTTTTGTTTGTATCGATCGATATATTTGAGACGTTTCTAACCACTAAACGTTCGATTCTTTCCAAATTTTGTTATTAATCTACCATTATCTGTTTCAGCAATTTCATCCTGATGGCACTTGAGACGAAAAATGACAAGCAACCTCAGTATTAAGACCTAATTTGTATTTAAAACAATTTTGCTACATTTATAGCAATAATGTTATGTGATCCTAGAGCAAGAACTGTGATTTTTTTGGGTTTCTTCTTTCGGAAACCCCTATGTGACTTTAAACTGTAATTTTCTTTTATAAGTAGAAAAGTTTAGATTGTAAGTTAACCACTGCAGCTGGCATTTAATTTTCAAGTTCTTCTGTAGTTGCATTTTACACTGGGTATGTAAAGTCTTAATTTACAGAAAAATCAAAACAATTTGTTTTGATTATTTCTAGCCCAATAAGGGTAAAACTTCGAAAAAACTCCTACAAAAATAGAGACATATTTTAAAGTTCTAAACATATTCTAAAAAGTACCGTACCGTAAAATTGTAGCTTATAAATAAAAAAGGCTCTTGGTTTCTTCTTATAAAATCAGTTTTTTTGTCTAATAGAGATAGGTAGGTCCGGAATTTCGAAGGAGTCGGGTCCGGAGGTACATCTAGCTTCCCGGACCTGCATCCAGGTTGCAGTTCTGCCGGATCTGTAACCTTCTAACCTGAAACTGCCTGTGAGTGCAAAACCATTTGACTTGGTGACCGGGTCAGTCAACGTTTGAAAAAAAAAAAATTTACGTCGAACATGTACAATTTGGAAACAAACTGTTTATGCTATGGGATACATATGTAAATCGCGGTCATTCTAAAAATATTTTGGATTATACGGGGTGCGTCAAAAAAGTAGGGCTACTAAAAGTTGTATTTTTTTAAATGGGACACCCTATATTTGAATTGATTTTTAAATTCTACATAAAGTTCTAACACTTCTTTGTATAATATGTTATATGGCTAAAATTAATACTTTCTTAAATATTTAGCTTTAAACAAAAAAAATTAAATTTGATGCACATCTATGATTAGCAATATAACGCCTAGTTGTGCCACTAAAGATAAAATAGTTTGCTTCTGCACAAAATAAGCATGGAATAAAAGACTGCTTTCGTAATATTGAAGACATCACATACAGGGTGTCCAAATTTAAATGCCCAACTTTAACATTTTCAAACCAATTTATTTCAGTTTTTTGAAATGGAACCCCCTGTATATTTTTATTTATTCTTTTTAAGCTTAAACAAATCTACAACTTTTATTACATATATTATAAATTTATCTTCAATAGTTTTCGAAATATTTTAAAAATCGCTTTTAAAAGTTAATCAAATCTTTCATAGTTATATTTTAAAATATGCTCAAATAAGCGACCGCCTTCAAGCATACACATGTTAAACCTTTTAATAATATTTTGCCTAGTTTTAACTAGCATGCCTGCTGATATAGTGGCGCATACATCCCTGATTCCTTCCTGTATGTTCTCCCTTGCTGTAGGTGGTTGGGTGTAAACACTATCTTTAATATAACCCCACAAGAAAAAATCTAATGGAGTTATATCGCAAGATCTGGGTGGCCATTCGATAAAACCGCTACGACCAATCCATTTTTGATCAAAAGTAGCGTCCAAAAATTCACGAACGTCCCGATGGTAATGAGCAGGTGCACCGTCTTGCACATGTATCTTCTTTCTTCTATGCTGAGTGGTCCGAGAAGAATAGGCAGCTCAACGTTCAAAAAATCTAAATACCTTTGTCCATTAAGTGGTTCATTAAAAAAATACGACCTATAATATGGTTTCCAATGATTCCACACCAAACATTTAATGACCAGTGATTTTGATGTTGTACTTCTCGTACCCAGTGGGGATTTGTTATTGCATAATAATGCATGTTGTGCCTGTTGACAGCTCCATTGCTTCTAAATGTAGCTTCATCGGAAAACATGATATTCGCTAAAAAGTCCGGATATGTTTTTATTCGCCTTATTATTAAGTTGCAAAAGTTAACACGTCTTTCAAAATCTTCATCGTGCAACTCTTGATATAATTCCATATGATATGGATGATATTTATATCTTCTTGTGGTCCTGCTTACTGCAGATTGTGATGTCTCAGTTAAACTAGCAAGTTATCGACTACTTAAACTGAGGCTTTCTTCTATATGAAGTAGAATTTCCAACTCTTTATCTCGATTTGTAGCTATTTTATTGACAACTGTACTCTTCGAATATGCCACATTGCCACTAGCATCAAATCTCTCCATGACATTTTGAAAGGCCACTTTAGAAGGCGCGCGTCGATCTGGATATTTTGCTTGATATAACCTTTTGGCCAGAAGGCAATTTTTTTGAGCTTCACCCAATATATAGACCATATCTAATCATTTCATTTTGTCAAAAGTTCATTTTAAATTAGACGAGAATACGAAAGACGAAATATACTGCACTAACAACCACACGTTTTTGGATGGATACTTTGATGTTGATTTTCTAAATTACGTAAAAAAAGGAAATTTGAAAATATTTCGAAAACTATTGAAGATAGGTATATAATATGTTTAATAAAAGTTGTAGATTTATTTATTCCTAACAAGACTAAATAATAATATGCAAGGGTTCCATTAAAAAAAACTGAGATAAATTGGTTTAAAAATGTTAAAGTTGGACATTTAATTTTGGACACCCTGTATGTGATATCTTCAATATTACGAAAGCAGTCATTTATTCCACGTTTATTTTGTGCAGAGTCAAAATATTTTACTTTTAGTGGCACAACTAGGCGTTATATTGCTAATCATAGATGTGCATAAAATTTAATTTTTTTGGTTTAAAGCTAAATATTTAAGAAAGTATCAATTTTAGTCATATAACATGATATACAAAAAAGTGTTAGAATTTTATGTAGAATTTAAAAATCAAGTATAGGGTGTCCCATTTAAAAAAATACAACTTTTAGTTGCCCTACTTTTTTGACGCACCCCGTATAATTTAAAATATTTTTAAAATGAGCACGACTTGCATATATATCCCACAGCATAAACAGTTTGTTTCCAGATTTTACCTGTTCGACGTAAATTTACTTTTCTTTGTAATCATAGCGTGTACGGGTCCACATAGTAAAAACTCATACTTTACTGTTACAACTTACAGTTTGGTCATACTAAAGTTTTATCAGGAAATGAAGTACCTATTATAATGTGTTAATTTTATGAAGTATCTTTTGAAAACCTAATATATTTAACTCAAATCAAATAAACAATACAGTACAACAATACTCTATACCTACACGTTTTTATTTTTCATACATTCTATTAGCTAAAAATTGGTATTTTATTTTTTTTTGTCTCATTGATACCTTAAAGTTAACAAACGGAACAGTAATTATTGAAATTATTAATTATCTGTCAATTTGTGTTACTGATACTGATTGTACCTTGTCAGACTCAGCATCAGTTCCAGGTTGCAGTTCCATCATTACTTATCAATATCGATTCATTCCGTCGTACGATGCATAATTGCGGAATCGGATCAGGTTATTCGGTTGCATGTTCGTTTTCAACCGCTCCGCCGACGGCCTGCCAGATAGGTCGCGGCATTGTATATTAATCAAAAGGATAGGGGTCGGTGCTGAGTAAGATCTACATCCATCAGTACTGATATAGGATACAGGTCCTTGGATTCATATCCTTCCGGATCTACTTATCTCTATTGTCTAATAAATGTATTTTTCCACTCCACCTGCCCAGACTGGTAGCAGTATGTGCAATTAAGAAAAATTAGCAAGCAAATTTTGCAGCGTAGCCTGTTTAAATATTAAAGATAAATTCTCTCTAATTGAAACAATTCAGGAAAGTGAATCATAAATCAAATAAAATGTAAAAGAAAAACTGGTAAATTTGTCTTCTTCTGGAACTTTCCTCCTTGCAAATTCTGCCTACGGTTTATGGATGCATATAGTTATTTGATAGTAACTTTATACAAAGTATTTAATTTGTTTTACTTCTTTTTGTAAAAAAGCTTGATTATGAGGAATGATTTGTTAAAAGGGCTTTACCCATTTTCACCAAAGTAGCCGGAGCTTCTCTCATAATGAAAAAAAAATAATTCGTATAATATGAAATGTTGTGAAATTCGTTGCGAGGAAAGTTCCAATTGGAGATCAATTTACTAATTTATGTGGTATCTTCACATGCTTAATTCACATTGACATACAATAAAGAAGAACTGATCCAAAGCCGATAACAAGAGGTTTTATTTATATATTTATTTATTTAGGGTACACTACAGAATACAAAATTCTAATTGGTACAAAATACGTAAACTTATTTACATAATTCATATAAACACAGACAAAATCAGAACGAATTAAGCAGACTAGATTGAGTGAGAAAATGTCACATGCATTCAGGAAAGAAACTGTTGTAATTGCTTACTAAACTATTAATAAAGGTTGTCTGATTATAGTTCTATGGTGTTGCTCATAAAGTAATTGTGCTCGTCTCGTATGTTTGATTGGGGCTAAAAATAAAACTAAACTTAATAATTTACTCCAATTAATAAAACTATTTAATAGGAAATATCAGATAAGCATTCCTGTGTCGATGACTTCTGAAACCACAATAATGTATTTTAATTTTTTTCTAGTCTGCTTTCATGACAAGTATATATACAGAACAATAATCTAAAATGCTGCGAACCACCAGTTATATAGACTTGTAAGTTTCTTCGTGTCATAAATATGTTTAGTATTTCTTATGATAAATCCAAGCATTCTAAATTATTTCAGAATTATGCTATCATCATTATGAAGCTTAAATGTCAAGTCGGTGTCAAAAATTACTCCTAGACCATGCGAGATTTCAGTTTCTGGTATGCTTAGTTGTTTTGTTCTTATATAGAAGTTTTGTTAAAAAAAACTTAAATAGTCATTCGCCTGAACGGGGATTCGAACATTATCGCCGAATCCAAAGCCGAGTATCCTACCAACGACCTAACAAGCTCATTTTGAACGTTCAAATAAAAATCTTTATACTCCCCCGTCGCCATCAGCAACCAATCAAATCTCAGGATTTAACTTTCATTTTCAACTGTATCAGAAACTGAAATCTAGCCTAGATCATTGATGGATAATATATTTTCAATATTTACTCTGTTCTGATTTGATCTCGGTGCTTATAAAAGCAAATAAATTTACATTTTGGTATATGAATCGTCAGGTAATTTGAATTACAATATTCATTAAATCTATTAAGATCAGACTGCAAGTAGTGTAATCAGGCTTCTCAGTAATAAAATATTTAAGGTCATCTGCAGACAAAAGGAAATAAGACAAATTAAAATATGAAACAAAGTCGTTCATAAAAAATAGGCAGAGATAGTTTACAGATACCAATTCAGATAGTTTGTGTAACAGTAAAGGATGACAGACTCTGTCAAAAGCTTTAGACAGGTCATTATAATATACAGTCAGTCTGATGTCCAGCCTCGACCGATGAAATAAGAAAAATTTTATTCTCTGCAACGTTATTAGCAGTTAAACGACATCTGAAAAAAACCATGCTGTTCAGGTGCGATGCAATTTTTGAAAATTGCCTCGATACTTTTTAATATTTCTATCACCACTTTTAAATATAGGAAAAAGATTAGAATTTTTTCCATGTTACATGAAAATAGCTGGCGTCTATTGACTTTTGAAACAATCTTCATCGGATTAACGAGTGATGTGCAACAGTTCCTCAGAAATATTAGGTACAGCTTTTAAAATAACCAAATGCCTTATTTTATTATTTATTTCATCAAGTGTAAAACTATGGATGGATATAAGCATCGAGCATTAACAAGACAAGAAGGGGTACAGTCTGTCGGAACTTTTATGTTGTGCTTACAATAACGCCTATATACTATCAAACATCAAATAACAAATTATTCCAAAATTTAATCTCACGTCTAATACTGGAGTGGGCATAATAATCACTCTATAAAGTAGACTTCTTAAACTTTTTATAAAGGCTATTTTTCTGAGCTACAAGTCGTTGAAGTTCCTTATCAAACGAGGGAGGGTATTTTGACTTTATAATAGTTTTTGCGGTACATAAATATCTATACTCTTAAAGAGAACATCATAGAATTTCTGAACCACCAAGTTGGTATCCAAAATGTTTGTTAAAAAACACCTCTCAGTTTCTTTATAAAAATTAAAGTTCTGTAAAATTGGTAAACGATCCGAACAAATCAAGGCTGATGTTTTAATAAACTCGTCAGCAAAAACCAAGTCCAGGTTCAGCCAAGATAGTTTGAATTTGGATTGATGTGCAGTGACTCAAGGAAAGATATGAACTCAGTCTTTCTGCAGCTGCTGAATGCAGTTCTAATGGAATTAAGGTATTGTCTTCCGTTTTAATCTCCGTTCAAAATCGACTTATGATTGTCATACTTGTTCATTAAGGATTAGCAGGTGTTACAGAATGATTGATAGCAGTGTAAGCACGAGTTTGGAGAAATATATACACAGCACATTATCAGGTTTGTCTGGTTGACACAATTAAAGCCAGACATCTTCGTAAGAAGCCATTGGCTGTTGTGCAAAGAAAACAAGCTTGGACATTTTTTGAAATCGCAATTAAAACGGCGCCACCACGTTAACAGTGCAATGCTAAAATGTACACCAAACAATGTGATGTTTCGAAAGAATTATATCAACGTTTAAAGAGAAGGTACCTAGCTAAAATCCTACCTGTCGTCGTTTTGAAACCCGATAACATATAGCAAACTTGTTTGGTTCGATGACAATTAAAATTTTTGAGTTGTCTTGAATGGGTTCTAATCTATATTCGTTAATTGTCCACACGCAATCTTCAGGATGTAACTCTTTATCAAGCTATTTTTAGACTCTAAGTAAATTCTGTTGTGATAAATTAAATGTGGGTGGTAGATTTGAAAATTTTATTTGTTAAACAAGATATTTCTCCTAATGAATCTCCTTTTATAATAAAATGCAAAATTATTACAATTTAAATACTATGTATATTATTATTAAATAACTGTACACTTACTAAACTGTGTAATTTAAGTGTGGTGGAATTTGCTACGACTTCAAGGGACGTATGTATATATACTTCTAAACTAACACGCCGTCCCACTACGTCATTTCAGTGTATAATCTGATTCAATACACAGTCGAGAAATCAATCGTGTCCAGCACATTTCTGCGGAGAACATTAATGTTCAATGGGGGCTTCCTGGCTCCGAGGTAGGAATCTCGGCTTTGGATGCAACGCATATCTCTTCGAATTTCCGTTCAGGTGGATGATTTTTTAGTTTTTTAAATACTTTTAACTCTTTTAACTAAAATACGGTTTAGGTTAGGCTAGATTTGGTTAAGTGTGTTGTTAAGAAGGCCCGAGATAGCCCGCCAACAAAATTCCGGATGTTTGTGTTGTAGCAGTTTATATTTAGTAAAATGGCTTCTGGGTAAAGGCAAATTTATTTTTCCCATTTAGAATGAATTTTAAAATAAAAATTGAATTTAAAAAAATTGCGATGTTTCCATCGCTATGCTATTTTCATCGACAATGTTTAACCTAGGCTGCAAGAGTTGCTTGTTAATTTTTCCTAACCGGACAAACTTGTGCCAGTTTGGTATGGGGGAGTAAGACAAAAAAAGCAGATTTTAAAAACAATTGATTCTACAAAAAAATCAAATAAACTTTTTTCTATAGAATTTTATAAACTACAATTTTGCCTATTACTTTCTTTTTATACTTTTTGAGGTAATTGTGAAAAAGTTGATTTCGCACCCTAAACCGATACAGCTCACGTATATTTAGGATATGCTCTTTTCTTTCTGACTACAAATTTCTTCATATACTTTTTCTGTAATATTATAGATGAGTGTTACATTTTTAACCTCATACCTACAAAAATTAAGGTATTGCATTTATACAAAACAAAAATTGAGAGTTTTATAATACTCAGTGTAATTTATTTATTGTAATATTATGAACGCCTGAATCACGATCTTTTAGATTATGCCTCTCTGAAAACAATACAAACATTTAAATTAATATTAGCTGCCTTTATTAGGAAATATTAACAGTACCAAAAAAAATACCATTTTTAACGAAATTATTCCTAGTTTAGGTTAATATTAGTAATGCATTTTGTTAGATTGCAATTATTATTATACATTTTTACTCCTTTAGGAGGCTATTTATTTTGTCAGTTTATGGTGTCCAGTGATGTTAAATTATCATAATAGTGTTGTAAGCTGGGTATAAAAAGAAAAAAAATGTAGATGGAGGGTGATCTTTTCCAGAAATGACTTTTTTATATCTAATTTTATATACGGGAAAAAAGTTCCTCCAAAAAATTCTTACCGGAAATCACCCAAAAGGTGGTGAGAATGCTTATGAATGACGTTTCTGGAATATGCTTTGAAAGTCAGTGTATTTCAAAATTCTTTTCTTTAATGCAATTATACAAAAATTGTATACATGCAATCACTACCTCGAGAGGTACATATTAATACACGATAGGGTAATCATCTACAATAGCCCATTCCTAAAAGATACCAAGAACACTTGAATTTAGGAAAGCATTAAGATTTTTAACCATCTTCTAACCGAGGTAAAAAATGTAGGCCTGTATCGTCTTTACTGAAAAGAAAGGCCTACTACAATTTACAAGAATTTTATGACAACTTTAACTAACAACCGTATCGTTACATTGTGATCCTACAATGTTTTAGTCTTAATTTCCAGTGTATTGATATTTTTTATTATGTAATGCTTTATCAACAAATACTATGTATTAATGATAATAAAACATGTTTTGAATTTGAAAATTTCAAATTTTATAAATATGTTAATTTTAATAAAAAAAATAATTTTTCGTTGCAGACTTTATCTTTAAGTAAAAACTGCAAATGTTAATTAAAATAATTAAATGTCAACAAATGGGGAGGGACAGAAGAGGGGTCAAAGGTTCAGAATTCGGGCTTGGATAAATGATTTTACGGCATAATTGATAATTTTTTTTTGAGACGAAACCACCCGTTTTTTGTACTATAATAAACGGCAGTCTAATAAGTCGGGTGTGACGTCATGTAAAAAATCTCAATTGAATCGAAAAAAAAGCAGTGTTCCTCAAAATGTATACATGAGAAAAATAAAAAATGACCAATTATTAACAGCTGATTTAAAAGTTTTACCTTTCAAGTTAGATGTTAACAAGGTTAAGTTTTATTTGTCAAGTTCGATTTGGGTACGTTCAGAATTTCAAAAAAATGTATTTTTTGCGGCTTATTAAACTTAAAAACTTTAATTTGAATGGCTGCATTCGTGTTATAATGTTATATATCTGATAATAAGAGAACGTAAAGGGTTGTAAGCTCTAAAATTTGGTGAAATAAATAATTTTTTATTTGAATCCAAACTTGAGTCTAATGGCCGGTTGCAGAAATCTCAATTAGAGTTTAGACGGAATGTCAAATCTGACAGCGAGTTCCTAGATTTCGATAAGCAGCTTGTCAAATCCGATAGCTCGGTTAAATATTCGGAACAGCAATTAAGTTTTGTGCAACCGGCTGCAAGATTAAAAAACTTATAGCCAGAATTTTGTTATAATTTGTTGTCTTGAGTCAACTTTTTTAGTAAGCAAGTTTGAAAAGGAGCAAACGTTTACACACTAAAAAGAGAGATTATTTTAACTGAAATAAAAAAGAAGTTTATTCGAAGAAATATTTGTTTCGTATACGCGAAACAAATATCCATTTCAATATTGAGCAAGATTTATTTGTATTTATTTTAAAATATTTGTTTGGCCTAAATAAATATTTACTTAATTGTAATAAAATAAGATATAAACAAATAAATCGTTGAAATAAACTTTTATTAAACGCAATGGTAGTAGCTATACAACGTTCTGTTAATGGAAAATGTGCAACACTAAATTCTAAATATGCAACAGCAAAATAAAAAACAGAGGTTTTGACTAAAAAAAAATATCAGAAGCACAAAAGGCTTTGTCTAAGATTCGTGAAACATTAAACAGGCTTAGTACCACAATAAAATTAATAAGTCCATATATATATATACTATAAAATAATAGCTAAAAAATAATATTATAAAATTTAAAATTCGCTATCTGAGCCATGTTCAGATGAATTACTATCATATTTAGATACTGAAATAATTACTGGATTTATTTGGACATGCACCAGTTTTTCTTGATCCCACCACTCTATATTTATTTTTTCGGTATGTTCTACCATCTTTTGCCAATTGTCCTCTGATATATGATCTAAAGAGTCTTGCCATACCTTTAGAACTTCTTCTGAAGTCCTGCGCCAACATGTTTTTCATAATAAGATTTTGCGCCGGCCCATATTAGTTCGATAGTATTATATTGGCAGTGGTAAGGAGGCAAGCGCAAAACCTCATGTCCATGTTCCCTCAAAATTTAATCCAGTGTGTAAATCTTTTGTGTTTTTAAAGATTTTGCTATTGAAAGCAGTTCTGCTTTTAATAAATTTGAAGCGGAATTTTGATTTTTTGTTAAAAACCACTGAAACATGTCACTTTTTTTCCACGATGAATTTGGTTGTTTGTTTAAAATTCTAGAATGATATGACGCATTATCCAAAACGATTAATGAGGGTCTGTCTAAATTTGGAATCAGCATTTCCTTTAGCCACTTTTCGAAAGATTCATTATTCAGCATGCAAAACAATAAATCTTTTTCCCGAACCCCAACCTCTATTTCTTTAACTGATTTAGCCGAATTATCTTTTCATCTCTTCTTAGTTTTGAATTAAAATTTTCAACATATTTTCTTAAAAAGGTAACTCGCTGACCTGCTACATTTAGTAGCTCACACAAATATCTTCGATTGCAGTCTTTTCTATACCTAAATCTTAGATGCTTGATTAATTTTGACAAAGATTTAAGGCCAATTTCTAAAATCCCACGGTCCCTTAAAGTGTCCTTTAAAACTGGAAGTGTTATGTGAAAATTCAATTTGTATAAGTCGTATATTAGATATCTTACTTCCATCTTCATGCGTTCGTTTAAATCTCGAGTGTTTTCGCATTTTTTCGCTTTAATATTATCGCGTTTTTCTTTAACAATCCTTTGTACGGTTCTTATGTTCAAAACGCAAAACGTTTTTTGCTTTCCATTTTACTTAAGATTTTACCGTTTAAAGTTTTTTGGCACTGACAATACTCGTAGAAAATGTGACAACCATTAGATTAAATTTACCAAACAGTGTTTTAAGTAAAATTATCTCAAAAATTATTCGCTTGGTAATTAATGTAATGTAATGTTATAATAAAGTAGAACAAAATAAGCTAAACTTGAGGCAATTATTACTTTTAAACAAATATTTCTGCGGGGTATCTAGTTATATATTGGTAATTAGGTAATCACATTCTTACTTTGACGTTTGTTTTAAACATATTTTGAATTTTATTTTTCACAATTCTAAACCAACCTTTGCCTTAGTAGACATACGAATGCAGATGTTTGATAGCCACTGGAAATTATATTTGGCTCTCTTTCTCAGCAAATAAAAACATATAAGACCTTTTCAGTTTTCCTACGGACTACTTAGTTTTAAACTAAGATATGTAGGCTTGACGAAAATAACACTAGAAAAGTTTGTCTCTGATACACCCGACTTTAGAAGTGCCATAGGACTGAAGCTGTTATTGGATGCTTAATGCTTGATTTATAGATAGAAAACGCATAAGTTTGTGTTTCTTTAATGCATGTTGGCAACCACGGTCATACTTATTAAATCAATCGTTTGATTTTACGCTAAATGTCGAAAATTAGACCAAATTTATCTTGGAAGCAAACCGCCAGCGTTTTCATTCAGCTGCGATCAATAAAATTGCTTTGTTTAATATGTAATATGGCGTTTAACCAACAAAATAGTAGATAACCTCTACAATTTTGGTTATGTTTACGAAATATATGCGATTTGCGTTTGTGGTAAACATGACTGATGGCATCGAGACAACTTGGCGGATAGGTAATTTTTCGCAATAATTAACTTGGAGAGAATGATGGCAAAAAGTTCGTTCTCATAACACTTGGTTGTTTATTTGGTTAAACATTACAAGCGAAATAAATGTTTTATTTAAAAATTCATATTATGATACATATTTATCGAATTCACTTTATTGTTACCTATATAAATATATTTTGTTAGTTTTTGACGGTATATCCTGATACTATATTTCCAACAATTTCAACATTACATCAGTTTTGAATTATAAAAAGGCCAAAATAAGCATCCCCCAAATTATCCCCACATTTTTTCCCTTAAATTTTCGCATACCCATGTATGATATGATATGATGATGAATTTATTATTGATATCTTGCGCTTATCTTTGATAAATATGAACCTGCCACATAAAGTCAGACGTACGAGTCTTGGCCTACAGAAACTATGCGGGCAAAAATATTCATTCCAAATATTAAAAGTTCCAATGAGTCGAATAAACCGGCGAAATATCCAATGCTTCTCAACAACACATAAAGCGGTGCGTTTTACGGCCCGGTCCTTTCGCAGCATGCATTTCATAATTTATGATAGCAAGTATAACGTTAAGAATGAATATGTCTAAACCAAAAGAAAAAATGATTTTTGTTTTATATTTCTGTTTTTAACAAGGAAAACTCATCATCTACATTTACAACGTGTGACCTAAAAGACAACGTCGCACATAAGTACAAAATATTATTTTAGAACGACAAAAATATAAAATATGATTTTATGCGATAATATGATAAGAAATGCTTATGGGGAGTCTACTTAACACTTATATTTTAGAAAAACGCCTAATTAAGGTTAGTTTTTTATTTTAAAGAAAATAAATGTATTTTTTACAAATATATTTAGAAAAAAATAAATGTATTTCATTTAAAAGAAAATAATTGCATCTTCAAATTGTTATATTAAAAATTAGTATATTATGAACATAGGGTACAATTTTTAGTAAAATATCATTCCACATCCGCATCATCATCAGACTCTCGATCTTCATTACCATCATAGAAGGTAGGCAGTCTCAACATACTTAACACAACTTTATTAAATTCTGTTTTATTTTTTTTTCGACTTTTTGCGCATATTCGACACAATAGGGTCAGAGGATACAAGCATCCAGTTAAATATGTCACGATTGATGTTGATTCTTGAAATTTTTCTTGAGTAATAATGTCTAAATTTTTTTATAGATTTATGGCCTATCTCAATCACATCTTCTGAAAGTTGACCTACTGGCAAAGGTAATGATTTTATATCAGCTTCATGAAGTAATAATTTGTGAACACTGGCACTCATTTTATACCATCCATAAAGGGAGATAGTCATTTGTGCTGTTTCAAAGCAATACTTTTTAAACTTTTCCTCGTTGATGTAGTACCCACAAGAAATGATGGAAAGTATATTTGAAAATGTTTCTATTAATCCTTTATCGATTCCAGTTATGTGGGAAGTAAGTCAAGGTTTTTTAAAAAATTAGCGCGCTGTGTTTCCATCGTTGCTATTGCCCCTACCTTGTTTTGGCTGATCAACAACCAGGCCCATTTCGTTATAAAACTGAGTCGCTATTTTACTTTTTCTTTCCTTTACTTGCGATTTTGCATTTTCACCCCTTGCTTGCCACTGCTGTAAGTCCAATTTATGTGCTATATGAAGTAAATATTCACAGATGTGCGTGTAGTATAGAAATACTATATTTGAAGGTGTCTTCAGCACACACTCTGTTTTTTTGTTCATCTAGATTGTTAAAATTTTTAGGTGTAGCCTTACAAACATTGCACGCTTGAGAACTTGCAGTATCAGTCAAAATATTGACAGTCTTTCCTTCCAGCATCGTACATATAAGAGTATGTTTAAATTTAATTTCCCTATTACCTAAAACGAATAATGTGGGCTCCAGTTGTAATATTTGTGCTTGTACTCTGCTATACATTTTTTTAACGTGTTGGGAATTTTCTTTTTGTATTTTAGACTCAATTGGACGACAATACCTTGTCGAAGACGGTGTCGAGTTCTTCCAATATATTTTTTGGTTATTACCAAAGTCAGACACTTCTAGTAACACAATCGTACACAATATTATGTTGGAATCGCATGTTCTGAATCATTCGCGAAATTTTGTTTATAAACACTGTGTCTACCGCTACCATCTAGACCCCATTTATAGTAGATTTCGATGGTATCACAGTCATCCGACATATTCTGCAAAATTACATCAGCCTGGACCTGTGCCAAACGTTGTGAAGTATGAATTAGCAGATCAAGAAGTGGCACAACAGCTTCGTTTTCAGTTATTCTAACATTTACGGGATAACACATTCTTTTTGCCTCTGTTATTATATGATATTAAGGATAAATATTGGCCCCTCTTTCTTTTGCTCCAAGTCGCATCGTGATATAATCTTCTTTTGTTAAGCCAAGGTCTACTATAAGTCCTAAAGCTTCTTCAGGGCTATACGGCCTTATAGCAGCACAGGGTGCATTTTGTACCACTTTCATTTTTTTTAGTCGTCTCGGCGAAGTTTCGATTGCTAATTTCACAACTTGGGCCACAGTTCTCTTGCCTGACTTTACCATGCTTGTTTCTGCAGCCAAGCAAATTTGCACTGGACTGAAGTCCAATACAATTGGTTGCACATGTCTTTTCTTACTGCGTTGACAACTCTCCTGGAATGATTTTTTTGGCCTGCCTCGAGGTACTAATGATATACACTGTGTTTTTGGGAGCTTCACATGTTCATCAATCCATTTCATGTGTTTTTTGGTAAAACGGTTGTACATATAATTACAATCACGCCATTTCGCCAATAGCTTCCTTACAAATACTTTGACTACGAGTTTTATTTGGTTTATATAATATTCGGAAAGTTCACCAACAGTAAATTTGTCCACTATATATCGTACTAACTGTTCATTACACTTTAGTGACGATAGTTTAAAAAACTGTTTATTTTTTGACACTGTGAATAGCTCATTTTTCCTAATCTTCATTCCTTTTCCAACGGGGTCTCCACGACTACTTGAAGAAAATGAGCTCTGTGTAACAAAGGGGGAAACAAGGGGATGTGTATATTTCTTTTTTAAATTAGTCAAAAGATATGTTTTTCAGACAGGAAAGAAATATCGGGTACTTTGCGGAACTTTTTTTATAACTAGCTAAACGTAAACATTTCAAGATTTTTTAAACCAAAAATACCATTTTATAAAATATATATTTCAACTATTTTACGAACAACTGGTTTGTTAATAATAACTAAAAAATAAAAAACTTACCTGACGCCTCACAATCCATGTTAACACCCTTATTATTTGACGTTTAGACCTAAAATGCAAGCGATGTTATTTTGTCATCACTTCCGAAACACGTAATTTAATAGGCCGTGCGAAAGCAAAGCCAACTTTGCCCTGATGCTAAGCAGTAAAAGTGTTGCGTTAAAAATTAAAATGATTAAGTTAAATGGCGACCTGGTCTATAGGAAATGTTTTAAGTATATATGTGATTTGTTCGCAAAAAAATTTTTTTTCTATTTTTGTCGTCGTAATTTAGTTATCTGGCCTTTTGTGCGTCGGTGATCTATAAGTAGTTAATCGGACGAAGCCTTAATCCCAAATGTATTTAATCATAATCCTAGTTTATCATAGCATAGGTTGGGTCTTGTATAGTTATGTCTAATTTCTTAAGGCGTAGTTATTCGGACTTCCAGTTGCCTGTTTGTAGCTTTCGAGCGGTCTCAAGGAGCTGACAAATTTTCGTCTCTGTATAGTTAAGATTTTGTTTAAATAAGATCTATAAAGTTGTCGAGCAGATTACGCGCGCGCTATTATCTGAAATCTCGATCATTTCTTATTGAATAGTCTACCACATGGTTGCGAAGCTATGTATACGCAGATTTATAGCCAGTCACCAATGAGTTACCATTACCTGCATTCAAGGTTGCGAAATTTGAACTCCAGTTGTGAAAATTCAACCTCAGTGCGTGATTGTTTTAGTCAGTAAGAAAGATCGACCCGTAACTAAGCATTCCTATAATATACACATTTAAATGTAATATAGTTTTTCTTTAGTTATGAAGGTAAATTTTAGGTGGGTTTGCTTCATCCGATACTCTTTTATGATTCTGTATGAAGGACTTGATGGTTACACCCCTACCAAGGTAGTTAGACGTTTCTTACTCTACATCGTTTTATATGTGACTTAATAATTATAATATTTAACCTGAAGTTACAGATTTAATGATCTAGAATGCAAAACAGTATGCATTTATAGCACTTGGTTGAATATTGTACTTTTTCCCTAATTAAGTTAAATGCTAAAATAAAAATTAGTTATTTAGTTTAATTAATGGTAATGTATTTTCAGGGAGGTATATACAAAATAGTTTTTTGATTAAAATAAGTGCTTTTTCAATCTTATAAATGAACTAGCTTACAAATTATTTATCTTCACAGATCATTGGAAGAAAACTTGTCTCTGTACTGTTTTTTTAATTTAGTGGTCCAAATTTTCATGTGTTAGATATATTTAGAACCTTTATAAAAGTGAATAGCCCTTACACACCAGCGGATGACCTAGATATTTTGTATAGGAACGAACCAAATACGCGGATAAAAATTTGTGTTTTTTTTTGTCGAGTTTCACCGGACTGAAATACTGATGAAATCGACATGCTTTAACTGGCCAGATTTGCCTCGTAGTTTTGTGGAGGTGACTAAGTTTGCACATCTTCCTAAAAGATCTCGAGCTAAACCAAAAATAATATAAAACGTCGATATATGTCCCAAAAACACCTAATCAGGTAAATTTAATCGGGTAATGAAGTATGCGAATCATATAAATTTAGCAAAATCTACAGTTTTGGTCCGGCCAAACAAAATCCGCAGGGTTCATATTGGTCCAATTTATCCTTTGGTGTATGGGGGCCTAACGACTTTAGTTTAATAACCCGCAAAAAAAACATGGTGTCTTCATTGTTTTATAAATTCTTGTTACGAAATTGAAAGTTGCTAAAACATCGATTTCCCAAGAATTATTGTATACAATATTTTTTGTTCAACCGCTAAACAACTTTAATAAAGTTATAAAAATGTTATTAAAGCCATAGTGAACTGTAATTTATTAATATGTCCAGTATATTTTTCTTATTTGTTACTTATATACATAGTTATATATTGTGTAACAGAAGTAAGGAAATGACGAAATATCTCACAACACCCTATATTATATTACTTTTTATTAAAAGCATTTTTTATGAAAGTCAGCAGTTTTTGCGAAAACAAGGGTTTAATATCCATAATTTAATATATTAACTTTTTTTGAAATACCTGCACACCAAAGTTTACCTGATAGGTTTGACAGTGTCAGTTTTGTTGATTTACAAAAATGGATCGTTTAACTGAAACCTAAAGAATTAAAATTTTAATTATACTGGGTTACGGAGATATAATGCGAAACCTGCAAGACGTCTGTAACATTTATAATGATAAATATACTAACAGATCCAATAACTAAATCTACTGTAAGTAAAATAACAAAAAAATTCGTGAAACTGAAAAGGTGAAAGATGCTGTACGTTCTGGCAGACCAGAAAGCACAATAATTCCTCATCTTGCTAGCAAAACACTAGCAAGAAAAAAACGCGTCTCAACTTTAAAAGTAACATAAATTAATGAAACTAAAGAAGGTATTTAATTTCTGGCAGTAGAACAAATTCTGTAGGAAAACATTTAATACATTAAAAAGAATGCCAGCCTCTTCGATTCGTCTACATTTGATCTCTATTCACACCTTTAAATCCTCGAGGTCAATGGGGTTAGTTTTATACACCACATTTTTTAAGTTGTCTCCACAAAAAGTAGTCGCGGGGCGTCAAGTCCGGAGACCGAGGTGGCCATTCCATCTTTCACAAAAAAAAAACATTGTCTATATATTCTCGAATATTCCGAGCAAAATGCGGTGGAGCACCTTCCTGCTGAAACCTTATTTCAACATTTGGTGCCCAATTACGTAAAACAATCAAGTTAAATACTTAATACAGGAGGTAAAGTAAAGTTACGGTTATTTGGAAATAGCCGGGGCAATTAAGGTTCCTAAAAGATTCAAATATCTGTGTTTCCCATGAAGAAGAGACCGATTATTTTTGCACTCTTTAAACCACACCAAGCATTTTTTGGGGAAATTGGGTATGATTTTCACGTACCCAAATCATACCCAATGTGGATTTTCCCTGGCACAATATCGACAAGTATTCCTGTTGCTTCGTTAGAAGAAATAATTTGATTAACAAAAATTTTGATTGGTATTGCAAGGTTCCATCATGACTTCACAAAATTCCAAGCGCCCATCGTGATCATCCTCGGATGATACTTTTCGGTTTTTAGAAGTTGGTCTACGAACATGTGTGAACATCTTCCTAATGTTCTGGTAAAAAGGTGCGGATTTTCTTCTAAACTGATTAAAACATTCAGAGCCTTATTACCATTTGTTGCGGTTTTAGGTCTGCCAAAATGTACAGCATCTTTTATCTTTCCAGTTTAACGAATTTTTTTGTCAATTTTACTTAGGGTAGATTTAGTTATTGGATTTCTGTTAGAGTATTTGTCATTAAAACTGTTACAAACATCTTGCAGGTTTCGCATTTTATCCCTGTAATTCAGATAATTAAAATTTCATTTCTTTGGGTTTCAGTTATAGTCGAAGAAAACACAGAGAATACCAAAATGTTGTGTGATTCTTTTATCGAGCTATTAAATCTCGATGGGCTATTTACAAACATACAGGGAGAAAGAAAATATTTTTTTTTATTATGTTACGCAATATTATTAAGATGGCCACTTAATATTATTTTATATATTAAATGCCGAGAGACTAAATAAGAAAATTCTCTAAATATGTATTTGGTTAAAATTTTTTGGTTGGCAAAAACAAAAATACACAAAATGGCAAGCGCCTTAATAAAGTGGGAAGGTGGTTCGAATCAGTGGAACAATCAGGATATGTTCTGTTTATACAGCCACTTAATGAAAGTGAGATTTTTTATCAATCACTAAAAATTATTAATTTTGGTATTCACTGTGTTTTCTTCGACTATTACTGAAACCCAAAGAAATGAAATTTTAATTATCTGAATTGCAGGGATAAAATGCGAAACCTGCAAGATGTTTGTAACATTTTTAATGACAAATACTGTAACAGAAATCCAATAACTAAATCTACCCTAAGTAAAATTGACAAAAAAATTCGTGAAACTGGAAAGATAAAAGATGCTGTACATTTTGGCAGACCTAAAACCGCAACAAATGGTAATAAGGCTCTGAATGTTTTAATCAGTTTAGAAGAAAATCCGCACCTTTTTACCAGAATATTAGGAAGATGTTCACACATGTCCTTAGACCAACTTCTAAAAACCGAAAAGTATCATCCGAGGATGATCACGATGGGCGCTTGGAATTTTGTGAAGTCATGATGGAACCTTGCAATACGAATCTAAATTTTTGTTAATCAAGTTATTTCTTCTTCTTTATGAGCCCCGCTTGACCTCAAAAATCTAACCACATCTGCACCCCTGTGCAAAGAAAACATTTTTTTTTGTATTGTGATAACAACAAAATTTTATTTTGCAAAAATATTATACACTCTTGTTAAAAACACAAGATAATTAGTTGTTACTTCCCTCGTGAGATTTTTTCAGATCTTTACGTTTAAGGGTCCCTAGATGCCGGAAAACTTTTTTTCTCAATTCCGTCTGTCTGTAGGTATGTCTGTTCGTCAGTCTAGGCGCGACATAGCTAAAAAATTACTTATCCCATTTCTTCAAATTTCAGTCTAAAATTAAGGGGCATGCATGCGAAAAATACAGGCTATATATATATATATATATATATATATATATATATATATATATATATATATATATATATATATATATATATATATATATATGTATGTATATATATATATATATATATATATATATATATATATATATATATATATATATATATATATATATATATATATATATATATATTTATGTGCCATTAAAAGAAGTTCTAGTTTCAGCATAATAGGTAAAGGATTTTGTTTTTGTTTTATTAGCCAGTCATATATATATATACATATATGTATATATATATGACTGGCTAATAAAACAAAATCCTTTACCCAATACGCTAAAACTAGAACTTCTTTTAATGGCACATAAATATCTATATATATATATATATATATATATATATATATATATATATATATATATATATATGTATATATGTATATATACATATATGTATATATATATATATATATATATATATATATATATATATATAAATGTAGGGGAGACTAGGGAGGCTTGATACTATGGGAGGCATGATACATATTTAAATTTACCGCTTAAATTTGTTTCCGTCCGTTTTATTTGGCAACGGTGTGCTGTTTACGCGCCGTCGACTCGTTAGCTACCATTTTGTGTTTGATTCCCGTATAGTGAAGAATTTAGCTAAATAAACTTCGTTTTGTGGAAACAAATTGTATATTTTTGAAAGGTAAGTGTAAGCATTTTATTAAATAGTCGCTTATATTGCTGGGAGACTGTTTTTGGCATGGCATTATATGTAGTCTTAGGTACATTTTGACGTAAAATTTGTGTCCTTTGTAAGTGTTGGTATTTAATATTTCCTTATATATTCTTTATTTGGATATATATGGGAGGCATGATACAATAATATTTGGGGAGACTTGATACATGTATCAACCCTCCCGTATATTAGCATTAGTATCTTTAAATTTCTGAAACGGTTTTCAATCTATCGGGTTTGGCTTAAGAGACTTCTGACCCCTATTAAAAGCGCCTAAATGACCATCCTAACCAATTCTATTTTTTTAGGATGCCATTTAAATGGAAGAAAAAGACGAACAGGGTTCCTGCTCGTCCCGAAATAATGAAAACTGCCGTACTAGAAGTATCTAGTAAATGGTAGCCAGCTCAGAACGACTGCGACCAAATATGGTTTAGATAAAATGACTTTGCGGAGATATGTCATTAAATACAGAGGAACGAACGGTGAAATGAAATTTGCCCCAAACTTTTCGAGTTCACAAATCTTTACCTGCGAAGAAGAAAACAGTCTTGCAGAATATTTACTAACTGCTTCCCGAATGAACTATGGGTTTACCTCTAAAGAAACAAGAAAATTTGCTTACAAGTATGCTGTAGAAAACCAAAAGAATATTCCACAAAATTGGACCAAAAATGAAATAGCTTCATACGAGTGGCTTCGGGGATTTATGGAGAGGAACAAAAATTTGTCCTTACGAACACCAGAAGCAACAAGCCTCTCCCGAAGTACTGCCTTCAATAAGCATACAGTAGGGGAATTCTACAACTTGCTTCGAGGAGTATACGCTAAATATCACTTTGAGCCGCAATCAATTTATAACTGCGATGAAACCGGGGTACAAACAGTTCATAACCCGGTAAAATTATATCCCAAAAAGGGCAGAAACAAGTCGCAAAAGCCACTTCGGGCGAACGTGGTCAGACCGTTACAGTTTTTTGTACTATTAATGCATTAGGAAATGCCCTCCCTCCATTTTTCGTTTTTCCTAGGGTTCGCGAGCAAGACTCTATGAAAATTGGAGCTCCTCCCGGGACAAAAGTGGCAACCCATCCAAGTGGCTGGATGACTGCGGATAACTTTGAAATATACCTAGGCCACTTTGCAAATTTTGCTAACTGTAGCAATGACAAAAAAATTTTGCTAATATTGGATAACCATAGTAGCCATATTTCACCAAAGGGTCTTGATTTTTGCAAGGCCAATGGCATTGTGCTATTGACCATTCCGCCACACACCAGCCATAGGCTACAACCTTTAGATGTCGCAGTATATGGTCCATTTAAGGTATATTTTAATCAAGCTTGCGATGATTTTATGACACAGAATCCTGGTCAAACAATTACATTAAAAGATATTGCTAAGTTGGTTGATAGCGCTTATCAACGTGCTTTTACTCCTTTAAATATTACAAAGGACTTTCTAAAAACTGGCATTTATCCATTCAATGCTCATTTGTTTTCTGAACATGATTTCCTTACCTCAAAAGTTACAGACAGACCTGCTCCTCCTTCTCGAGAATATACGCCAGAGCCAACAACCACAATACCTGTGACAATACCAGTAAATCAAGACCGAACACCTGAGCCAATTCCGGGAACTTCACGTCCTTATAAGACCCCTGAAGAAATAAAGCCTCTTCCACAAGCACTTCCTAGAAAAAAACGCCTCATGGGGAAAAAACCTGTTAAAACCAAAATTCTAACAGATAC
Organism: Kuschelorhynchus macadamiae; assembly: GCA_030620095.1. NCBI lineage: Eukaryota > Metazoa > Arthropoda > Insecta > Coleoptera > Curculionidae > Kuschelorhynchus > Kuschelorhynchus macadamiae. The sequence goes on along the minus strand of JAUTXW010005519.1, from coordinate 1,148,981 downwards.
TCCGAATATGGAAGAATTAAAAAATGAACATGCAATAAGGGAGCAAAAAAATAAAAATAAATTTAAAAGAAATCTTACAACCAGTCTTAAAGTGCAGGGATCAAACGACGCCGACGTGAAGAAATCCGCGAAAGCGCAGCAAATTGCCCAGGAAGAGTCTGAATCCGAAAGTTCTCTTTATATTTCATCCTCATCCGGCGAAGATCTGACTGATATTGAAGACCAAATTGAAAATGAAATCGAAGAGGAGCAGTTCCTTAAAGGAGAAATTAACGTAAACGATCACGTGTTAGTTCGTTTTGCCACAAAAAAGACAATCAAGCACTACGTAGGGAAAATCTTGGAAATTGCTGGAGAAAACGAATATTTAATAAATTTCATGAGGCGCAAAAAGCCGAGATATCATTTTGTTTACCCCGATGTTCCTGATAATTCACTTGTCTCAAAGGATGATGTTATTAAATTACCCCCACCATCATTTGTGGGTGGAACTGCCAGAGCATCTAAAAAATTGGCTTTTCCAGTGAACTTCGATAAATATGAAAACGTAAATTAATAAAGTGAATAAGTTTTTGTACTAGGAATGTTTTGATTTAATAAATGTTTTGTTTTATGTTATTGAGTACCTATTTTCCGCTATTGTATCAGGCCTCCTTTATATTGTATCAAACCTCCCTTATTGAGGGTGGTTTGATACATTATGCATTAGAATGCTAGACCTCATATTACTCAAAAACTATGTCTATTGAATCAATTTAAAACATTACCTACCAAGGATAATATAAATATGTTTCTGCTAGTCTATAGGTTGTTTTTAAAAAAAGAGCTTTCAGTCTGTAATGTGGAATAAATTAATTATATGTATCAATCCTCCCTACTCTCCCCTATATATATATATACATATATATATATATATATATATATATATATATATATATATATATATATCGATATTTATGTTCCATTAAACGAAGTTCTAGTTTTAGCGTATTGGGTAAAGGATTTTGTTTTTGTTTTATTAGCCAGTTATAAATATCACTTTTCTTCCAGGATGAAATAGGTTGTTTATTTAAGATTCTTGGATGATAAGATGCATTGTCCAGAATGATTAAAGATGGAGCATCTAATTTGGAATCAGTTGTTTTTTTCACCTGGGAGAAATCCTGTTGAAGAACCTGCATGAAAAATGATGAACCTTTTTCCGGTCCCACATCCCTTTTTTCTCTTGATACTTTTTACAGACTCGTCCTGCCAAGATTTCGAACCACTTCCATTAGAAAATATCCAAGTCTCGTCTAAAAATACCACTTTTCTAAATTTTGAATTAACATTTTCCGTGTATTTCTTTAAAAACTGAATACGCTGACTTGCTATATGTGGCAACTCGCATAAAAATCTTCGATTACAGTCCTTTTTATATCGAAAACTCAACATTTTTATTAATTTTGACAACGATTTTAGTGCAATTTCTAATATGCCTGGATTTTTTAAAGCTTCTTTTAAAACTTGAAGAGTTATATTATTTTTTGATGTGTATACATCGTAAATTGCATTACGAACATCCATTTTTACATTTTCACTTAAGTCTTCTGTCTTTGGCGTTTTTTGTGTACATTTCTTAATCACATGCACAATTTTCTGCACAGTCCTTATACCGATTCCCAGAGCTTTTTGCTACTGTCTCCTGGTTATTGGCCGGTGAATTTTCATTTTCGTAATATTTTATTAGATTTAATACCATTTTTTTCGCTTGTGGATGCAAAAAGCCCGAAAGTTGTTTTCTATTACTCATTTTGTCACTGACTTGTTAATATGACTTTGAAGTGACATCGCTCAAAGATATTTGCAACTGCTGGTATTTATATGTTTATCCTCTGTTTTCATATGAAAATTTCATAGGTCTATCTAATTCATCTTCCGGATTTTATGCGGAGGATATGATTACACGTAATAAAAGAAAAACAAACTTACAAAGTTTGTCGTTGATAAATCGTAGGACCCGCACGATAGCACTGCTTTTGACTTTTATAAACGATCCACTTTTGTATACCAACAAAATTGACATTTTCAAACATATCAGTTAACCTTTTGTGTGCAGGTATGTTAATAAATGTTAATACATTAAACTGTGGATATTAGACCCTTTTTTATGGCAAATCTGTTGAGTTTTATAAAAAATGTTATTAATAAAAAGTATTGAGAAATTTAAGCAGATTTTAAAAAATATAATATAGGGAGTTCCATTAAAAAAATCATTTTATAACAAAATAACGGTAAAATTCAGGTAAGCGGTGCCTGAGATATTTCCCCATTTCCTTTCTTTTATTTTAGACGCTGTATATCTGTATTACTGCAGAACGTGACGGTTTGGCACTAATTCATAAAAATAAGTAATTTGGAAACTGAAATGATAATCTAAATGCCAACTTTTCGACACGGTTGCACAAAAAATAAATATTGAAGAAATGTTGTTACAAGTTATACGATTACCAGATAAACAATAAATACTACTAGAAGTTCTAACAGGTTTTGTTTTGTTAACTTTAAACTTAACGTAGGAAATTAAGAACATATTTTTTACGTTTATTATAATTCCTCCTTTTTTACGCTTATACCTATTTCTTTTTTTGGAAGGGGTCATAAATTCCTTTTCCCGTTTGACTTTTGTTTGTAATTAATTGACTGTATAACTGGCCTGGTTCGGCTAATTCTAACGTTAATAAAACACCAAAGAAGTAAACTAAATACTCAAAACATTTTAATTTTCAAGAAGGAATACAACTTCGAACATATTACAAATATTATGGTGTTGAAAACGAATGCGAGAGAACAAAAACGTAAGTTGACGTAAAGAAAATGAAAACAGCTGACGCACATCTACACTTCTGCAAACGTTCTCTCACACTGCTCCTTCTGCTTCGTCGACCGTCGGTCCACGGTGGCGGTAGCGATCCCCCCTTCGGCAGCTCGCGCACAGTCACGGCCGTCTTTCGCGACATTACACTGTTGCCGCGAGTTGTAAAATATATCGAGAACTGAACACCGTTTTTATTTTTTGTGATACTTGTTCAAGTATAGAAAAACTGAATGGTTTTAAAAGCACATTTCATTCAAATAGCTGTATAGAATTTCCGCACTTATTTTCCGTATCCCACTAAAATACCATTTTCTAACATAGATAACTACATCAGTTTTCTTATTGTAGTCATACAACTGCTCCGGCGTTGTAAAGAAAAGGTAAAGTGCAGGACACGAAAGAAAACCGGGCGGTCCTTAAAATAAAGGTTCATAGTCTTAAGCTAGCGGAAAAGTAAAATTTGTGTATGCAAATAAATTTTATGTTATTTTATTTGTTGTAATAGTTTGCCGCTTCACCTATAAAGTGCGCCAGCTAAGGGGTATGGAAAATTAATCGAGGATGTAGCAAATTTCGCACTGGTCCACTTGTAATTGGGATGTGCCTAGAGTCTCCATGCACTTGTCGCTAGAAGGTTCCAGCTATATACATTTCGAGCATTTGTTTTAATTTCTATATAAATGCGTTGCGTTGAATTTGAATTAATATTTTGAAGTAACGATGGCGAGCAAAAGAGGAAAAACAATTCGAAGTGGTGCACGTGAAGTTATTGCGAGCGTTATAGAGGCCTGTACTAGAGAAGCTGAAAATAATAGTTTGACTATTCCAATTCAAAATCGAACAGAATGTGCTGCATTTTACACTGGTGTTTCGGAAATTAGTGCGAGAAAAATTCAAAGAGAACATAATGATCGCTTATGTTCTACTTCACCTTTAAGATCTCCTGGTAAAAAAAGATCCCGATTATGATACAAAGATAAAATTGACGATGGTGATTTTCAAGTAATTCGACGAACAATAGAGGATTTTTATATAAACATGAAGAAGGTTTCGACCTGCAAATCCCTACTTTGTGCTGTAAAGAACAAAATAGATTTTCCGTACGGGTACCTATAAAACCTTAAATCGGCTTTTACGATCAAATGGTTTGGTTTGGCGCAAGTGCCAAAATAAACGAAAATTGTTCATTGAGGGACCAAATATTTTGTACAGGGGGCGTCATGGTGAAGTACTATACAGGGCGTTTCCTAATTGCGTGCTAATGCTAATGTGATTCTTGGTCCTTTTTAGGAAAAAAGTTTAGTATGAACCTAAAAGTCTTAACTTTGGAGATACAGGGATTTAAAAAAACATTTTTTTTAAATCCTAATTCTGATGCTATTATAGATAAATAACTGCGTGAAATTTGATACACGTCTTTTATGCATAAAAGGGCATTTTTTATTAACAATCAGTTTTTGAAATTTCTACCAGTGGCGTGCACATGTAATTAACCTGGGTAAATCCGTATGCTCCTTAATGCATAGAAGACGTGTATCAAATTTCGTGCTGTTATCTACAATAACATCAGAATTGGGATGAAAAAAAAATGTTTTCTTTTTAAACTTTACCATCCTGTATCTCAAAAGTTAAGACTTTTAGGACAGACAAATATAGATTAAGCATAGTTACATTTTTAAATTATCTGAAGTGCGTATAGTTAAAAAGGAGTGCCATATTATTTACAAAACGACGGGACACCACTGGTTTAAAGAGATTTCTTGGCCGACCTTCCTAAACCGATTGGCTCCGCCCGGTTTTCTTTCGTGTCCCGCACTATATCTACAACAGCATCAGAATTGGGATGAAAAAAAAATGTGTTCTTTTTAAACTTTACCATCCTGTATCTCAAAAGTTAAGACTTTTAGGACATAAAAACACCCCCTTTAACACCAGCACGCAATTAGGAAATGCCCTGTATAGTACTTCACAATGACGGCCCCTGTATAAAGTAATATGACAAACGGAGACAGACGGCAACTTTTGGCATACCCGAGTAGCCCAAAGTCGAACTGTATAAATTAAAATTTTGATAAACCTCGTTCACTGGATCTGATGCTGGCTGCCCTTGTAAAATCTGGACTTGTAAATCGTGTATACTGGGTGGTCCAATAATAGTGGACGTAGGCAGTAGCCCGAGAACCGTTAATCGTAAATCGGTGTAATAAGAATTGCTATTTTACTTTAAAATGTTGTGTTGTCAAGTTTATATGTAATATATTATGGTTTTTATTTCATTTTTCTGTGGTACCTATCCGATTGGCTGGAGCTATTCTGAATGTTAAAACAAGATTTCAATATTCTGTGCGATTTATGAAATCTCCTAATTTTTTTTATTTATATGTACTTATTATAGAGAGAGGAGGAGGCCCGGTTTTACGATTTGGCGCCAGGGCCCCACGTTGTCTTGTTACGCCACTGGTGTTTGCCGTGAATAATTCTGTATCTTCGTGTATATGAGCCGCTTTTCGCACATTATTTTTATGAATATCTTGTGTAAGCCCACCATTTAAATACCTTGGAGCTTTTGTAGGGTTAAAACAATCTGGAATAGGATTATAGAAAATTAGTTTCAATCTAGGAATACTGTTAAACCCTGTATTTTTGACGTCAGGCGTGAATTCACGATTTACACAAATCAGTAAAATAATATCTGGCAGTTTAATCAGGGACGTAGACAGAAAATTCATTTTGGGGGGCCAGTTGGGAGCACAAATAGTTCTAGAGGGGCCTATATACAGTGTTTGTCATTAGTGTGTCAAAGTAACATACTTTCCTGCTAACGATTTTTTTACATTTATGATGGATCCTGTAACAAATAATATGTACCAGTAAAAAAATTAAAACGAATTTTCTACATGTATTTTATTTTTTTTTTGAATTAAATAAATTTTATAGAAAAGTAACTTAATTAAAAACATCTGAAGAAACATGTTTTTTTGCTTTTATTCAACGTACAGTTGTGGAAGTATTACTAAAACTAACAAAAAATAAACATGAATAATATAAACCGTTAACTAAAAAATACAAAAAAAAACAATTCATAAAATTATTTCAAGTGAATTTAACAGACTCCGACATTAATAACGTATATTACCTTAAATATAACAGGACTATAGTACCTATTAAAGAAGAATTAGTGTCGTATATAAAAAAAGCCTTTTGAAAAACTGCAAAAAATTAAAGGGAAGCAACATTTATATATCCCATGATATGTGTTATGAAGCCGGCAAACAAATATTGTCGTGAGACAACACCAAAAATCATTCCGATCCTAAAATTGCCGTGCAATAATAAAAGGTAATTCACTAATGGTTAACGATAAAGTGTACTCTGCTGAACAGCAACAAGATCTCGCACGCATATCTTCCTACCCAAAACTGCAGTGAAAGTAATACTGAATCATCAACTTTTACGGTTACAGAAACTAATAGCCCAGTATTGAATCAATCGTCAAGTTCTTCCTTGCAAGAAGCTCCCATGCCAAAGGAAGTAGCAAAATCCGTTTCAAAGGAATCAGCTTTAAGAAAAACATCAACGACAATTTCTCTTGTTAACGAAGAACCCTCTGTTAAAAGGCTTAGAACTAATATTGACGTCCCAGCTAGACCGCCGTTATCCTTTCCAGGCGTTCGGACAAGAAATAAAAACAATATACTTTTTCAAACCTTTTTTTTTTCTTTTCTTGCCTGTTCTAGTAACTAAATTTATATTTAGGAACCTTACTTAAAATTTTGTGATTTTTGTATAATATATTTGGCAACGTCACAATTTTAGAACATAATATAAATTCAATAAAATGTCTGTCTCTCAAGCAGCATGAATATGAATAAGTTTTTTACCTAGGTTATTTTGCTGAAATGTATGAAAGCGCAGAAGGGCCACGATTTTTTTATTTTTATTTTTGTAACAAATTCCGCCTTCTAAGTCGGAATTCCGACTTCTAACTCGGAATTCCGACTTCTATCTCGGAATTCCGACTTCTATCTCGGAATTCCGACTTCTATCTCGGAATTCCGACTTATAACTCGGAATTCCGACTTCTATCTCGGAATTCCGACTTCTAACTCGGAATTCCGACTTCTATCTCGGAATTCCGGCTTCTATCTCGAAATTCCGAATGTATCTCGGAATTGCGACTTCTAACTCGGAATTTCTATCTGCGTTGTAATTAATACATGACTGCTTATAAGCGCAATCACTTTTTTATACTCTTTTAACGTCAAATGAAGCGATCACTCTAAATGAAATTAATATTTTAATTATAGGGATCAGGATGAAGCTAAGTAAAACTACAAGAAATTTATTAACTTGCATAAAGTCCAAATTAGAAAATAATGACTGGGTCGGTTCCGATGGCTTGAATATGGTTGACATGAAAAATAAAATCTTGTACTTTGCTTTATCTTTTTCATAGATAGTAGAAATAATAAAAAGCCATATAGTAAGAATATCTGATCCATATTATGTTAAAAAGATGCAATAGTATGGAGGGAGTGAACGCATTTTCAGATATATATATATATATATTTTTTTTTCAGATTTTAATATATGCACAGTAGTGTGGGGGCATATGTCTCCTCTCTCTTCATCAAGGTTTATCGTCATTTACTCCCAAGTATTGTTCTTTTCTTTTCCCGATTTACCAACTATTTACTATTATACATAAAATTTAAATATAAATATTATTGTTTTTCTTTTAGAAGAAAAGAAATATATTTGTTTAAAAAAATATCTTTTTTTTGAGTAAATAACTAGCACCTGTAAAAGGTTTATGCATCCCCTATTAAAGTAACTTATATTTCGCTAAACGATTATTCATTAACCTTTATTTTCAATTCCGTTATTATTCATTCAGATTAAATTTCATCAAAGTATAAAAGATTTTAGGTTGACTTTTTCAAGTAAGGACAGGAACATAACTAATCAGTTACATTCTATGGATGATACAAAATATAATAACTAAAACCAAGTCAGAAAAACCAAATTTTCCTAATACTTGTTAATTAAAATATTATTCGAGTAAATTTACTTGTTTTAAAACGCTTTTGTTAGTTTCATTTGATTTTCACCCACTTTATAACGCCAGATTACAATCGATGACCATGCAATGATTTGATAAGTTTGTCCCATTATCCTGAACAGGATCATCAGGTTAAAAAGATTTCATCTCGGATAGGGACCCTGGGAAATAGCTACCATATAAAAGGAAGGCAGCAGGCGCGCAAATAACCCATTTTCGGCACGGGGAGGTAGCGAAGAAGAATAAATTATAGTTTGACAAAACTTAAAAACACGCTCTAATAATAAATTGCACTAAAAAGAAAAAAAATAACTAAAAAGCGTAGGGTGCCTTTATGCCATATATTCATACTGACTTTACTTTCAGAAATTATACCGATAAAATATTTATAACTGATATCAGACTGTTTTCACAATGACATTAATTTTCTTGTTAATCGCTTTATTCTCGTCCAAAGGGGTTTTTTTTTAGTTCTGTTTACTATTACAGCGTGTTTTTCAGTTTTTTAAACTATAATTTATTAGAATTCCTCCACAAATGAAGACATTGATATTTTATGAAGTTTGGAAACAAAAATCTGTAACACGATTTCAGCAAAAAAAAATGTTAGCAAATCACATCCTCATAAATCAAGTTTCCGTTGTAGTTCTTATTTCTAACTTTGTGGAAGGACATCAATCTATCAAAACAGATACAGGAACACAGTGAAAAGTTAATTATAATTTTGATTATTTCTTCAAGCACCTTATTTTCTTTCTTTTAGCTTTATCTATTCGGTAAACCTCTTTACAAATAAAGAACATTCTACTGACAAGGTACACCTCAATGATCGTAGCTGTAAATTTTTTTCGTGTTGATCACACCCAAACAAAAGGAATAGGTATTTCTTTTAATTTGTCCAAAATATCAAAATGGGTACCTTGATATACGTGGTTTGCTGACAAAATATCTAATACAGTAGACTATGTTACCGATTATAGACTCTTTGACTAATATTCCCAGTCATTTACGTTTTTTATTTATTAGGTTTGATTACCCGTTTTGGATCTCCTTCTACTTGTCGTAAAAGTTTGTAATAGACACATCATTAATATATTGGAATGGCTCGGCAGGCCGAGGTCTTCTACCCTTAAGGACCTCATTGCCACTTTTATGCATACTATGTATTATTATTAGACCTATTGACAACAACTTCCAATTAATGTTTTGACTACCTAGTTTTGTCCGGGACCTGGGAAATAATATGAAAATATGACTTTTCTCGTGCAATAAAATTTGTTTTAGTTTTCTAATCCTGTCACTTTTATTCATAGAGTTGTTATTTCTTGATACATTGGTAATTAAATTAATTGAATCTTTCCTACTTTACTAAATTTAATTTGAATTTCCTACCCTTTCCGAAACCTGCTGCTACATTAATTCATAATATATATTATTTCCAGACATCGGGGTAACAGCCCCCTATAAATATTTTGGCTTGCACTACGATCCGAGGGAGTCTACTTAGGGTAAAATATACTTTTTTCTTATTTATTAAAATCTATTTAAGTTATCTACTCTTTAGAGATTCGCTGCACTTTTTATTTATACTTGATATTAATTATAGATGTGTTGGTAAAAGCATCCTAAAAATAGTTTGGATTGCATTGCCGTCCATGGTATCGCTACAAGGGATAGAATTTAATAATTTATTTATTTTTTCCTTATTTATTAAAATTTCTTTGTCTTCTACACCTTCAGGGGTTAGATTTCATCATACTAGATACTATTTCTAGACATTTTCAGTAATTAATATTTTACACGTCATAAATGTCTTTATCACAACGATAATTATTAAATGTGCAGTCACTGGACAACGCATCCAAAACAAAAATTGGAACATTTATGTGAAAACACTGCTATAAGTCAAAATTCCGAGTTAGAAGTCGGAATTTCGAGATAGAAGTCGGAATTCCGAGTTAGAAGTCGGAATTTGTTACAAAAATAAAAATTAAAAAATTGTGGCCCTTCTACGCTTTCGTAGAAATGTATTTGTGTTTTGCTGGGATTTTTTGAATACTAGCCTAAGAATAATTAAGAAAGATAATGTTATGAGCGTTATGCCTGGCCGAAACTTGGCTAACAAGTGCTATAACTGACAATGTTATTACTATAGAATGGTACAGGCTATTAAGAACGGACAGGCGGGTGGGACGGGGTGGCGGCGTATGCATGTATATCAGCAATCCTTTGAAAAAGTATGACTGTGGGATTGATTCAGATGTTTCTTTCGAAAATATGTGGTTTGAAGGTAAGATGGAAGACAAAAAAATTGTAGTAGGGGTTTTTTATAGGCCTCCAAATGAACCGGTAAACTATTTCTTTGATGTATTTGGTGAATATCTGGCATTAATTAGAACTAAGTTTGGATAAATAATTACGAAATTGTAGTGGCGGTTTCATGGTTTAAAACTATTTTTTGGGTTTTTCGCCTTAGAAAATTGGAAAAAAATAAATTGAATAGATAGTCTTAAGTTCTGTGTCCAACCCGAGGAACGACACTGAAAAATGTTTGTTTTCTGGACGTTTCGGGGGAAAGTCTACCCCCGTCTTCAGCAAACCTACAAATAAAATACTAAAAGCAGAATATTTCTTATGTTTCGTATTAGAAATATAACCAGAATGACTAATCTCTGACAAAATGTCAATGAATGTCAATTTAAAAGTGTTATTTTTAATTGTTAGAATAAGGTGCGAAATATGTGTACCTAGAGTATGTTCATTTTAATTTATTGTATTTTGAGGTGTCCTTTTTTTTACTTCAGTATTTAGCAAATTTAACCAAGTGTTATTAAAACTAGCGGAACAAGATGCTACACAATTATCTTTATTTAATAATATTAAGGCGCTTTCTTTTATTTTACGTTTTTTGGAACATGGTTCTTTTGCTAAAATACTAGGAGCATTTCAATTAATTTTATGATTGTTATCTAGTGCATGTTGGCAAATGTTTGATTTTTGAAATTCCCTGTTTTTTATGTACGTTTAGTGTTCTTTAATTCTTTTGGCTAATGGCCTAGACGTTTCACCCATGTAAAATGTATTGCATTGACACGGAATTTTATAAATAACATTTTTTGTATTTTCTTGTTCATTGTTAGGTTTTGTTTTTGTAAGTTTACTTCTAGGTGTATTTTGTGTTTTAAAGATCGTTCTGATGTTAAAACGTTTACCTATTCGTTTTATTTTGTCTGATAAATTAGGTATGTATGGTATAAAGAGGTTTGTAATTGGTTTATTTTGGATTTTTTTGTCTTTTGGATTCTCAAATTCATAAAAACATTTTTCAACGAAATCATTAGGATAATTGTTTTGATTTAAAACATCTTTTATAAAATGTTTTTCTTTAATAAAATTTTGATCTTTGCAAATTATTTTTGCTCTATCATATAGACTTTTTACAACTCCCTTTTTAACAATAATTGGATGATTTGAGTAAAAATTTGAGTATCTGTTTGTGTGTGTAGGTTTTCTGTATACTTTGGTTTTAAAACTGTGTATGTCTTTTTTGATAAGTATGTCTAAAAATGGAAGTTGTTGGTCTGTTTCCTTTTCAATAGTAAATTTAATTGTTGGTTCTTTGGTGTTAATATGGTATAAAAAATTATTTAAATGTTGATCGTCCTGTTCATAGATACAAAAAATGACATCAATGTATCTCCACCAAATAAGTGGTTTATGATCGTAATTTTGAATATAATTTAACTCAAACTTTTCCATAAAAATATTACTTAGTAAAGGAGATAAAGGAGACCCCATAGCCATGCCAAAATTTTGTTGGTAATATTCGTTTTTGTATTGAAAATAAGTGGTTTTTACACAAAAAGTTAGTAATTTTAGATTAGTATTAATGTTTAATGATGTACGTTCACTGAGATTGTTATCCTTTTCAAGTTTATTTCTTACTATGTTTAAAGTTTTATCTACAGGTACATTTGTAGAAAGACTAACGATATCAAAACTTACCAGTGTATTATTTATATTTATTTGAATATTAGACAATTTCTCAAGGAAGTGTTGTGAATTTTTTATATATGAATTAGTGTTACCTACTAGCGGTTTTAATATATTTAAAAGAAACCTAGTTAAAGAATGTGTCGGTGAGTTTACGCTACTTACTATTGGTCTTAATGGTATGATTTTGGAAGCTTTGATTTGAATGCTTTCATCTATACCTTTTAATGTTATTTTGGGCCGAGACGATATAAATGACAAAATCGGGTTATTGAATTATTACTTACTGGGACTATTTGACGCATACGCTCCTTTCAGAACAGTACGAATAACAAAAAAATATTCACCATGGTTATCAGACAATCTAAAATTGCTTATGTCGCTTAGAGACAAGGCTCGACGCAGATGGCTTCGCAGTAGGTCCAACGCCGATCCTCAATATTATAAATCCATTAGAAACTACACTACTTTGGCTTTTAAGAATGAAAAAAAGGCCTATTTTACCGATAGATTTCGTAGTGCAGGTGCCAACGGTATGTGGCGCGAGTTACGCTTATTAGATATTATGAGAGGGAGGTCTGACGTTCCTGATCATCTAAAAGATCTTGAAAAATTACATGATTACTATATAAATGGTATTCCCAAACTTGTATCTGATCGGGAAATTTTAGATTTTTATCATGGTCGCGACGCGCAGGAGCGAAAAATATTTACTTTACAACTTGTGTATGAGTTTGAAGTTTAGAAGGTGTTATATGATATTAAAAGTAATGCTATGGGGAAGGATGGAATAAATATTAAAATGTTATTATTGTGTTGTCCAGAGATTTTACCTTACCTTGCCCATATTGTAATTTTCTGTCTCAGTAATTCAGTGTTTCCTGATATTTGGAAAAAGGCTATAGTATTATCCTTACCAAAGATCAACACACCAAAGAGTTTCAAAGATCTTTGCTCTGCTAGAATTTTACCAGCGCTTTCAATGCTGCTTGAAAAGATAATAGACTCACAAATTCGAACATTCGCTTTTAGTACTAACATAATTCCTCCGGTACAATCGGTATTCAGGAAATTTCATAGCTGTGAAACGACTTTTAGCTATAACAGATGATATTTTGCGAGCCAATGATGTTAACAAGATTAACTTTTAACTTAACAGGGGACCATTCTCGGACCTCTACTTTACATTTTATACACATCCTAAATAATTAAAGCCGTTAAATATTGCCATACGCAAATGTATCTTTCTTGCCTTGCATCTTGCTTAAATAAAATTAACTCCGATCTGGATAATCTTTATAATTCAGCGATTAAACACTGCCTTCAATAAATAAAACAGTCACTTACTACTGAAATAAAAGTTGGTGAACGTAATTCAGAGGTGCCATGTAGTAACGAGGATAAAAACCTCGATTTAATTCTGGATACGGACCTCAGTTTCCGAAGTCATATTAGTAGCTGAATTCGCGTTGCCTATACTAACTTAAAAATGATCTATGGTGTACGAAATTTTTTATCTAAAAAATCTAAAATTATCTTATGTGAATCTCTTTTACTTTCTGAATTTAATTTCGCTGACTCTATTTATGAACCTTTCGTTGATTCACAGACGGCTAGAAGAATACAGGTTGCCCAAAACTCGTGTGTTCCTCTTATTTATGGTATACGACTCAGGCAGCATATTTCACATAAATTAATAGAAGCAAACTGGCTTAATATGAAAAACCGTAGGCTCTTACACGCAGCTATTCTCTTTAACAGAATATTGTTTTTTAAACAACCCGCATATCTTTACTCTAAGATTACTTTTCGATCTGACGTGCATACGTTAAATCTCCCATTCAGGGGCCGACTAACACCTCCCTCTCACAGACACACATTCTTTAGGTCGTCATTTACATATCAAATCGCGAATGTTTATAATAATCTCCCTGACATATTAAAATCGTACCCGTTAAGGGAGAACTGCACGCAGTAATATGGATCATTTGCAAGCCTTCCGCCGCTGCGATATTATGTTAAAACTATAAGAGGTATGTATTAGTTGTATATGTTGTTATGTATTATATGTATAGTTGGGCGCTAAATGCGAATTTTTATAAAAAAATCAAATCTAGAGTTATAAAATAAAAGTAGATTTGTCCATCTTCGACCATTTAATTTTTTTTCCACAAAATGGCTCTTTACCGCCTTACATTGATCCTCTGTCTACGTAACTGCAAAATTTGAAATTGTAAATCGTACTCATGTCTTTGTATTTCTGCAGCGCGTGAACCCTTTTGAACCCATTTTTAACCAAAACCTAACTTAAATTACCTATACATAACACATTTTTTTTTGAGGTCGGACGTGCAGGAAGTTTTTTTTAATGCCTAGGTACCTTTTCATCTTACTTTCAACTCGACTAGACCTTGTCGCTGGTTTTTCACTTTTTGCGTGCAGTTCTCCCTTAAATATTTTTAAAGATAAACTTAAAAAACATTTCTATAGTATAAGTTAGAGTTTTATTACGTTTGTGCTGCTTGAGAGCTTTATGTTTTTTTCTTACTAGGTCTTAATAGTCTTTACATATTGTTAAGATTTAAGACTAGTTTAATTATTGTTAATGCTAGTAGATATCAAATACGGGAACTGATTCACCCCCCACCACTACTCCTGACCTTGAGAGCCCAGGTGTGCTGTGTAGTTTGGCCTTGAGGCGATGTGACGTCATATGACCTTGAGCGCGCATCACGCTTTTTCGATACTTGTCCATGACGTTGAGAGGCCAGGTGTGCTGGGTAGTTTGGCCTTGAGAGGATGTGACGTCATGCGACCTTGAGTGTTAGCTATTAAAACCAAGGCTGACGCCATTCAAAGCTAAAAAGAGGTACACTGTTTGTGCGGTCACAAGTGATTTCATCATTAAAAAGTTATTGTGTGGTGTATTCTGATTCAATTTTTTAAATTTACGGTAATACTGTGTTTTTATATTAAATCTTTTACATTTTTTCAACAATGAGTGCAAAATTAAACTTGGGTGAAATTAACGAAATGCTTAATAAGGATATAGATTTTGTTGAACAAAGAAAATTTTCATCATTAACAATTGGGAAAGTTTTTATAGTTCAAAATATTGCTTTAAAGATGACACGGTTTGGCAAAGCTTTTCATGCAACATTGTACGACAAAACGCATGATAAAACATTTCAAACTTTTTTACCAAAGCGTGTTGTCGAAACCATTTCTGAAGACGTTATCGAAATTATAAATAAGTCGGGTGGGATGTATACTTTAACTTATTTGGGGCAGAGCTTGCGAGTAATCTCAGGCACTAATACTAGTAGATCAATATTTAAATTTGGGTGTTTAGAATAAGCAAAATTTAGAGATATTTACTTATTTGGTATTATTTTCATCTTTTAATTTTGGTGCTTAATAGAATAAACAAAATTTAGAAATATTTACTTAATTTGGTATTATTTTCGTCTTTTAATTTGGGTTCTTAATTGGGTGTTTGGGTTAATTAACAATTTGGTAATTATTTTACAAATCAGAATACACAGACATTTTAATAATTAGTGTTTGAAAGATGTGTGACAGCAATAGTACCATCACACCAATTGAAGACCTTGATTCTCACATTATGTGTTTGTCGCATAAGTTAAGAAATGCGGCACAAGAGATATTACATTTTGCAACCTATGATGGGTCGGCGGTTGAATCAACAGTCAGTCAATATAGAAAGTACATGAAAGATGTAATTAATTTCATGTCAGGCGCTCATTTGTGTGAAAGATACCTGTATGGTTCCATCAACTTAGACGAGTTTTGCGTGGAAATGATCGACGAAGGTCTCCAAAGCTATGTTGTCGAAATACCAAATTTACCCAAGGAATTGTTATCAAAGTATGGTTTGGTCTCAGCGGAAAACATCAATGAAGTCGTGAAAAATGGTGCAGATATTTTGGACCGTGTAGACAATACCGCAGATGATACTGAAGAATGGGAGAAAATGGATGTTGACGATATAGAGAATGAAAACTGTGAAAAACAAATAGGAATGTAAACAATTATATGTATCATGCAAAAATAATTTTGTAAATAAATAATCATTTTATTAATGTATTTGTGTTATTTGTTCATTCTTAAATTCTCCGAGAAAATAACACCCAAATCCTATTCACATGCATTCTGTGTGTCCTTGTAAACGCAACCTTGAAAAATCTATATGTACACGCCCCCAACCGAATGTACACGCCTCATAACTGTGTGACGTTGCAAACACAACCTTGAACAATCTGTATATATACACGCACTTAAACAAGCAAATTATTAGTTCGTCTTCATCGTTATTTAGCTACGTGTAATAAAAAAGAAGTTTAAAATGTCTCAGTGTCAATCTCAATCTAGTTCCACAAAGAATGCAGTACCAGAAAAGCCGATAGCGATTGTCCAGCCATTTTCGATAAATGGGATGCAGAGGTGTGCTATGTGTGAGCACTATGATGTGCTAGTTGGAACGAGGGGTCTTTGTAATTAGTGCAATAATTTTGTGATGTATGAGCAAATAACATCGCCAACTTCGTCACCACCCAGTGCTAGGAGAAGGCTTAATACGCCACCGCAAGGGGATACAACAGCAACCACCCCAGCTGATCCATCTCCGCACATTTCGCAGACAGCAGGACCATCGGGGATTTTGCAGGTCCCCGATCAAGCTGGCCCTTCTGACATTTTGCGGTCTCCATCGCCGCAGTTTAGTCAAGAAGGGCAGCAATGGGCGGTTGCGGCTTCTCCATCTTCTTCTTCTTCCACAGCATCCAACCTAGAGGCCCCCCTAGACACGTCTGACGAAGAGGACTTTTTTGGGGACTTTGGGGAAGAAGATGAAGATTTGGAAGACATTGTTAGACATATATGTCTAACAAAAGAGGAAATGAGGGTGTTTGGGTTTGAACCATAAGTTTTTTTAAATAAATAGTTTTAGGAATTTGTAAATAAATAGTTTTAGGAATTTGTAAATAAATAGTTTTAGGAATTTGTAAATAAATAGTTTTAGGAATTTGTATTAGTATTATGTAAAAAATAAATTATTATTATTATTATTATTACCTTTCTTTTATTTCTATTATTTTTAACAGTTTTCAGATATAAATTCAAACATTTTTAAATTTTACATCAGTTCTATGTAAGCATGGGTAGAATTAACATTACAATTGATAAATTTGGTTGTTAAAAAGCTAATAAAAAAATAGTAGTATACAATCCTCCAGGAATAGGTTTTAAGTTGAATGTTGATCATCAATACGACATTCAAGGAAAATCTTTAACTAACATAGCAGATCCTTCACAAGGTAGTGATACTGTAACCCGAGAATATTTCCTTAAAGAAATTCAAAAACTTCGGATATTACTGGTTGAATTATTAAATCAAACTTATTTTAAAATTAGTGAAATACTTAGTGTTATTAAATCGGAAATAGAATTTGCATATGTGTACTCGATAATAGAAAAAAGAGAAGTAATATTATCCAACCTTGAGCAAAATGTTGATCGTTTAATTAGAGAAACTCATAGATCTGGGATACATTCAAGGAAAATATCTAACTATGATAATAGAAAACTATTTAACATGATACTAGAAATAAGTGATGTCATATTATCGAACCTTAATGAAAATATGTAAGCAACGTCGCAGAGACTACAAGTTTTATTTTATACCTTATAATGCTGCACTTTGGTGAAAAAAAATAGTTTTAGATAAACATGGGTCGTGGTAACAACACAATTGATAAATTTGGACGTCAAAAGCCTGGTGAAAAAGTGCATTTATTGAGGGGATCACCAGGAATTGGATTTAAGCTTACGCCGGACGGTCAATATGACATGCGGGGAAAATCTTTAACCAATGTCGCCCCACCGACTAAGGGTAGTGATGCTGTGACCCAGGATTATGCGCTTAAAGAAATTCATCGATTACGCGTACAAATAGCAGATATACTGAATACAGATCTACTTAATAAGGTTCGTGTCGATATAAAGCAGCTTGAAGCGAAAATTGTTAATATTGAAACAATAAAAATGGATGTACTCGGGAGAATTGAAAAACATGAAATCAGAATGAGCGATTTGGAGAAAAAAGTGGTCAAGCATATAATGGAATAATGTATGAGAAATAATTAATATAGCCCCAGCTTGATGAGGATTACTCATATATGAAGATAATATCAAGATTGCTGATTGGTATAAATATAATCAAGAATGATGATTGTTGTGAATAAACCTAGTTTATAATTGTAATAAACACATATTTAAATAAAACAAAGTTGAAGTTCATTGGGTATTTATTTTAATAGTAACCTTAACCAATATACATATTTAGATAGGTTTGAATGTATTACAACATATAATATTTTAAACAATATCTGTCTCATCAATCCAAGAATTAAATTGATCTGAAAATCCTAACCATTTTACAAATAATTGATTAATATTATTTTTCTTGCGGCGACGAAGTACTTTTTCCACTAAATATACATTCGGACTACTTGTTTTTTGCAGCTCAGCTTCATAAAAACATCCTTTTATAGGTTGACCTTCTATTGATTCCAATAGGTACGTTGGTGGATTGGTAATGTTAACTTTTGCGATTTTAAACTGTTCCGTGGACCATGAGGGCGTATATCCTTTATCAAAGACACTTTTGTGTTTGCTTATACGAACTATATCGCCCAAACGAAATTTAAACTTTTTGGGTACTATTTTTATCCAATTGTATGCGTTAATGCGTGTGGTTGATTTAACGTTTATAGGTTTCATACCAATAGTACGATGCTCTGTGTTATTATAGGTTTTCGTTATGACTGGTAAAAGTTGTATCCATTTGTAGGAACCTCTAGCTGAAAACTCCTTATAGAGATAATTTTTGAGTGTACGTATGACTCGTTCAACTATCGCAGCTTTTTTGGTGCTGTACGTCGAATAATGATTAATGTTATATTCCTTAACAAGATTTTGGAATATGTTATTAAAAAATTCTTTTCCCTGATCGGTTTGTAGATTTATTGGTGTATACCTTGCTTCTTTAAAAATGTCTTTCATTGCTTTAGTGACTTCAGCCCCTGTCTTGTTTCTAATCGCCCTAGTATAGACAAATTTGGAGTAGCAATTTATGCACACCAAGATATAGCGGTATCCATCGTTTTCATTTGCATACTGTTGCATTTCCGCCAAATCTGTTTGCCACAAGTCTTCATATCCTTTAATGATGGTGTGTCTTCTGGGAAAATTTTTTCTTGCTGACCTATGAAGTTCATTGACAATTTTTATTTTTTCTGTGCTAGTAGTCATAGTTCCAACTCACGTCTCTTGAGATACTGATCAAATTATGTGATTACTCAATAAATTATACCTTCCTCACGAAGTTCTTCTATAATTGACATTATTTCATTATCGTGTCCGGTATGACCAGCCATCTTTGAACTCCATAGCAATCGTAATCGTTCTACCAACTCCTTCGGGTTATTCCAATATACGTAGCTAGGAGTTTCCGATAAAACACGTTTTTTTAATGGTAACACTACTTGAGCATATGTTTTTTTACCTGCGATCCCACTCCCCATTCGATTCCCTGTCATTAATGGTTTTATAATCTCTAAATATTTTTTCCGCCTGGTTTCCTGTAGTCCCCGCTTCTCGTCATAGCCCTTGTATGCTGCATTTGTCAATCGCAGCATCTTTTTATAGTCTTCTGCCACTTCGGGAGTCATCTTTTCGATAGGCTCTAATACCCGCGGATTTTTTAAGAATATCAAATCGTAAAGTTCCGCATTCCCTTCAAAGGTTGCAATATTCTTAGAGTTGTGCCATAGTGTCACTTTACCAGGAGGAAAACGTATTTCCAAATTACCCATAAACTTTTTGTTTTTTACTTTTGATTTATGATGTACTCCATAAACTGTATCGAATTGTGATGGTTTTGTCTTTAAACCGTTCATATATGTATTAATGATAATATCCGGAGATGAGCGATCTTTTAATGTCACAGCTGACATTGTAGATTTGTTTGATGGAGAAGGTGTTGCATAAATTCCATCTAACGTCTCGTTTTTTGGGGTATCTATCGATGTTTCAGCAGTGTACTTGGACCTATCTGTGATCGGTGTTGATGTTTCTACGGGAAACTCCTCTGACATGAACATGGTTGTTTTATTTAGTGGCTCCTCTATGTATGTGCTTAAACTTTTCGGTTGTGATTGTATATGTTTACGAGACTTTTGTGTTACTGCATCGGATATAGAAGTCAAAGGCTTAGCAATCGGCTCATAAAATTTGTCCAATTCAAATTTATCTTGTACATTAGCAGCTCTAATTTGTTCAAACTTTTTTCGAACGGCATCTGTAACCCCAATCAATTGACGTTTCAGATCTATATCATTATTCATCATGAAGGTGATGTTGCCAGAGTATCACACAACTATGTAATGCGAATTCACTGATCTTACTCTGTGTATATATAGTTATCGAACCCCTTGCGATATCTTCCCGAATTTAAATCGCTATCCTTATCAATAACGAGGAACCCATACTTGTCATTCCAACATTTAGCACACATCTCTTGAAATTGTGTAAAAGTAAGATCTGGCGATACATGATCCGAAAAAATATGTCGTAAATTCATTTCGTCTTGTTTAAACATTATAATTAAATTGGCGTTGTCACGTACTAATTGCTTGGGAACTCGGGAATAGGTTTGTGCTAGGTAGAAACTATCTACATTTTTATGTCGTCCCATACTAAAATATGATCGTATAACATCCTGTTTTTCACACATTACGTCGTCAAATATGAAAATTGAATTTGGTTTGGCATCGGATGGCTCCACGATATTTGTTGTATCGCTAAAAGTATAATAACCAAGACCCTTAATCGGCGTGAAAATTTTCCTGAGATATTCGTATTTGGGTTGATACAGCGACTTTGAATATACGTAGACATTTTCAAAGCGCAATCCTAAAGGGTGTGTAAGCAAGGTAATCATAACATTGGTTTTTCCACAATTAGAAGGTCCTATTAGCAATCCACGAATTGATAATGGCAACAAAGGACCATGCCGACGTCTCACATTTTTCCCTACATGTCCAGATCCAACCTTCTCATCGAGATTATCTATTTCTACCTTCTGTTTCAGCTTAACAATACGCATTATAGTGAAAAAAAAATATTTTATATCGTACACACGGCTTTAACTACTCATTCAGATGCAGACCATCAAACGAAGTGGACGCTCTCGATATTCGAGTAAGACTGGGTGTGGTATAGTGAATTCTATAATTAATAAACTACCGTTTGAGTTACACCTTCCCGGTTATCAATATTGTGGGCCAGGCACCAAACTTACAAAGCGATTAGCGAGAGGTGATTTGGGAATTAACCCATTAGATGCAGCGTGTAAGAAACACGATATAGCATATTCAAAAACCGAAAATAACCTAAGTTCACGCCATCAAGCTGATTACGATCTTGAACAACGTGCTTGGGAGAGAGTAAAATCAAAAGACGCTAGTGCAGGTGAAAAAATATCTGCTTGGTTGGTAACAAATATTATGAAGGCGAAACAACGTTTCGGTATGGGTGTTTCAACGCATTCAGCTAAAATAAAGAGCTCCAAAGGAAAGCGACGACGATTTGTGAAAGGGAAACGTACATGTAAAAACAAAAGAGTGTCCAAGTTTACTTTTGGATCGACATTGCGACAACCCATTCGAGCTGAATTAGCTAAGGCTGGTGGTAAGAAATTTGCTGAAAAAGACATATTTAACGCATCTAGAATAGCAGTGGCTGCGGCAAGGAAATTATTAAAAGCCCGTGGTGGTAAGCGGAAGATACGCATACCTAGAATTATACCTGTTCCAAAGGTTGGTGGCTTATTACCTTTGATACCAATATTTGATGGGCTCTCAGCATTAGGATCCTTAGCAGGTGGTGTTGCAGGGGTAGTGCGTGCAGTAAAAACAGCAAAAAATGCCACTACCCAAAAAACTGGTGGTGAGTTACAGCTAAAATCGAATGGAGGTGGAATGTATTTGAAACCATATAGGACAGGTTTAGGGCTTTTTATGAACCATTCAAAAAACTAGTAAAATGCCTTCCTCGAAGGCCATTATCGAATATTGATCTAGAAAGGTATGCATTACAGCTACAAGTACCATACTTTAGAGGTGTATTTATGCGAGATTCACTTCCTCGACGAGGTCCTCGACGTTATGAATCTGGTATTCTTAATTTGGACAGTATAATGGGATTTGGAACACATTGGGTGGCGTATCGAAAGAATGATTCAGAAGTTACATATTACGACAGCTTTGGTGATTTACCACCACCAACTGAGCTGGTTCGATATCTGCGAATGGGTGGGGAAGCAGCAAAGAAAATTTACTATACATACGATCGACAACAAAAATTTGGGACAGTCTGGTGCGGTCATTTATGCTTAAAGTTTCTCTCTCAATCGTAAAAGTCAATATGTCTTATACCCCCCAAATGGATCGGGATAGTTATAAAAAGATGGCGTCTTCGTTAAAAGCCTATTATCGTTCCGGTAGTTTATTAAAAATGACTTCTAAAGAGTTAGAAAACATACCCAAGGAGGTAATGATTGCTTGTTCCCCAAATGAAATCGCACTTGTTTGGGATAAATTACCAGAACACATGAAATGTGACATAGACATGTTAAAGTATCAGTATTGTACGGACCATCATAATTACCAGAATCTGAATGGAGAAGAATGTGATGGACCAGCGCCGAGGAGATTGTTTTGCTGTTCCTGTAAAATAAGTGATGTAAAAATAACAGAAAAAAATTGGTTTAAAATTTCAAAACCAAGTAAACGGTGTACAACCTATAGCAATATAAACTTCTGTCGACAACAATAAAAGCTAAAAACAGTAGATTTTTTATCAGTCATGTCGTACACATTCACATTAACAGGACGCTCGAGCGTGTTAAGTACAGATTTTTACCCACCATTAGAACTCAGTACAGTCAATAAATATGGGCTTGCACTTGTTGGATTTTACACATATAATTCTATTTTTAATATTGATGAAAGCAATAATTCATTTGCATATAAGAAAAAAAATGACAAAACTTCACCATCTATAAAGTTAACAATTCCCCCCGGAGTATATGAAGTGCACGAGATTGAAAAAGCAATGAAAACTGCCCTACAACTATCCACGAGAGATAATGATGATAAAATATTTTCATTAACACCCAATAATAACACATTGAAATGTGAAATAAAAACAAAATACATTATGGATTTTACAGGAGAAAACTGCATTGGTCGGATGTTGGGATTTGATCGTATATTGTTAACAACGGACAACAAAAAACATGAATCAACCTCTCAAGTAGACATTATGAAAGTACGCATAATACGTGTTGATTGTAATATTATCTCTGGAGCATACCTGAACTCACAAGAATGTCATATTTTATTTGAATTTGATATTGATGTTGAACCTGGTTATAAGATAACGAAAGAACCCACAAACCTTATTTATTTGCCGTTGAAGCCTGAAGGACGTCAGTTCATTAACAACATTATTCTACGCATCTTGGACGACAACGGTGATCTTATCGATTTCAACGACGAGAAGATTATTATTAAACTGGAGCTAAAAAAACTAGTCTAACGATGGGTTTTTGTTACAACCGCCGACCGTACATGTTTTCTCCGATATGTCAAACAATAACGAAACCTAATAAAAAGAAACATGTCGCTAAAACAGAGCTCATTCACGATCACGACGTCGGACCAAAAGGATATCAACGTCTCTCTGCCAAAGATCGTAGATTTCTTCAATCCATCGGCTTGAAAGTACGAAGCCAACGAACATGATGACAAGTAGTGAAAAAATTGAGGTTTTTACTGAACCTATTTTCAATAATTCTATCATAAGCCTGCAAGAACATACATATAAACCCTACGGATCACCTAAATTCCAAAATTCCGATGAAATTCGTATCCCAGTTCACTTTCAAGACATAATTTTGGATATATCGGAAAGCTACATATATGTCGAAGGAACATTTAAACCAAAAGACGCTACAAAAAAGTGTTTTTTATCTAATAATTCATTAGCTTTTCTATTTGAGGAAATTCGATATGAGATAGGCGGTGAGAAAGTTGCAGTTGTCAGAAAACCAGGTGTAACTACAGCTCTTAAAACAATGGTTTCCATTGGTAGTACACAGCTGAAACCGCTTCTTACATGCGGATGGGGTCTAAATGAAGAAAACCAACACATTGTGGATACCGCTAGTAATGTATTTTCTGGCAAAGTACCCCTAAAATATCTGATGGGTTTTGCTGAGGATTATACGAAGGGGATTTTTAACATTAAACTGGAATTGATTATAATAATTGCCCGCACTTTTAACAACTGTTATATTGGAGAAGTTGAAGCCGACATTAAAATTGACAAACTGGAGTGGAAAATACGTCACATTGTTCCCGAGGATAGACAAAAGCTAAAACTATTATCACGTATTAATAAAGGTGGTAATAATGCAAATATCCGAATGGCTTACCGTATGTGGGATCTTTACGAGCTTCCCGCTCTCCGACAAACTTCATCCGATGTTTGGGCTATAAGAACGAGTACAAGTCTAGAGAAACCTCGTTATTTAATTATCGGATTTCAGAATATTGGAAAAGCGGATAGCTATAAAGAAGATGCGACTGAATTTACAAATGCAAATATAAGTGACATTCGAGTTTATCTTAATTCAACAGTATTCCCCTATGAAAGATGGAATTTGGATTTTTCAAAGAAATTGTATGCAGCGGCCTATTATAACTATGAAAACTTCCAAAGCAGTTATTATGGTCGAGAATTTAACGATCCAATGATGGATTTTGGCGAATACATGAAAAATCCGCTGTTTGTTATTGACTGCTCGCATCAGGTGGAAGCTGTAAACTCGTCAACTGTGGATGTCAAGATTGAATTTGAAACACGTAACAGTCGATTTCCTAAAGACACTAAAGTTTTCGCATTAATAATTCACGATTCTATTTTTAGTTATAATATGTTAAATGGTTCTGCATCAAATAAGCTTGTTTAGTCGTTTAGTTATTTATAATTATTATACTTTATATTTGGCATATATGTTAAAGTATATCTTAGTATATCCATATATTGTTATATAGTTTAGTGTTTTGATATAAAACTTAATATATGTGTAATAGATAGTTTAGCAACTAATGTCAACAACTAAATAATAAAACATATTGCACCAGTTATTTTGAATTTTATTTTAGTCTAAGTTCTAAAAGGTAAATTAATATAAAAATTTGGTTTCCACTCGTCCTTGAA
Source organism: Kuschelorhynchus macadamiae (assembly GCA_030620095.1). Taxonomy (NCBI): domain Eukaryota; kingdom Metazoa; phylum Arthropoda; class Insecta; order Coleoptera; family Curculionidae; genus Kuschelorhynchus; species Kuschelorhynchus macadamiae. The sequence goes on along the minus strand of JAUTXW010005519.1, from coordinate 1,123,701 downwards.
TTAAGATCCGACCCCGAGAGCATTGCTGATTCCCCGACCTTGATGGTGGGTGACGTCATAGGACTTTTCTATTCGTCCTTGAATTAAGAATTACCCTCCCTGAGAGCGTTGCTATATTCCCCGACCTTGAGGGTATGCGACGTCATAGGACCTTGGGTGCGCAACGGACTACATAATAAGATACAAAGAGTATATATATAAGGTTGACGTTTAAGATTTCTGTTATATTCCAAATCAGTTTGCAAAACGAACATGTCTTCCAGCTCTTCTAACTCTTGGGTATTTGATGTTGAAACAGTGCGGTTAAATAACCGGTCAGATTCGTCTGATTCCGATGACGACGACGAAACAGTTGAAATGGGTCAGAGATTTGTTGTGCAAAATGAATCTTCGTCTGATGAGGAGGGTCAGGAAGAGGAGTCGGCTGAAGCCAGTCTGCCTGACTCATCAAGTTGGTGGAGTCCACCATCACCACGTGGTGAGTTTGACGGTCCAGCCGACAGTAGTTGGTGGGTAGTGCCTGATGTTTCAGAAGATACGCAGGAAGGGAATGCCGACTCCACTACGTGAAGATGCTACTACGGAATGGTGCAAAATGGATGGTGGCGATGTATAGAATGTCAACATTTAATTGTACCATATATATATATATATATATATATATATATATATATATATATATATTTTATAAATAAATACTGATTTTATTAATGTGTTTGTGTTATTTGTCTAGTTTTTAAAATTATCAATATAAGTATAGAGTATTTTAAAGAAAAAATTAAATATTGATTTTTTTTTCGATTTTCTCGAAAATCAACTTTTTTTTATTTGAAACTTTTTTCGTCTCTTGAAAATTTTCAATTTTGGATGTGCCCGACCGTTCATGTCCGGCTTAGTGTAGATTAGTGTAGATTAGGTTAGGTTAGGTTAGGTTAGGTTAGGTTACGTTAGGTTAGGTTAGGTTATGTTATGTTAGGTTAGGTTATTGGACTGACACTAATCGCAGATCAAACCAAATTTTTTTTTTTTTTTTTTTTTTTTTTTTTAAATTTGTCAGGAGGTGCGGGGGACGTAGCTGAGCAAAAAACGCAATTTTTTTGTCAACTTCGCAAAAGCGCATCTCGGTAACGGCGAAAGATAGACGAACGATAACTTTACCAAACGATGACTTTTTTTTTAGGGAATCGCTCAAAACAAAAATGTGCACCAGCGCGTTGACAAAGTCAGGAATGCGTCGGACAATATCGTCACCATTTAACTTTTTGTAGAACTAGACGACCTACGTCCGGCAACACCAAGCGCGCTCCCGTCCGAGCTACCGTTCTCGAGATATAGCGGTTCAAAGTTACACGTAAATCGCGATTTTTCAAGAAACGCGTAAATCGCCGACTTCAGAGGTCCGTAACTCTCGAACGGTAACTCCCACGAGGTAGGTCCTGTGGACGTTTTTGTAGAAATCGATTTTAGGAATTTTTTTATCTAAAACTTTTTTCTCTATCTATCACCGTTTTCGATATTATAACGTCCAAAGGTGGTCGGCAAAACAGGCAAAAAACCATTTCGACTTCCTATCTAATTTTTAGGTGCTATTTTAATTGAGCTTAAAGGGAGTTTTCGATGTGTTTATATCTTTTGGGGTCTAAAGAAAACATTTTTAATTATATATTCTAAAAATTATTAAAAATTTTATAATTGTTTATGTACGCATTTTCGCAACATTTAATACATTTTCGTTGGAATAAGAGACATATTGGTTTATTAAAACTTTTATTTTCATAATAGGACACACACACAATTTACTGGGTTATATATAGATATGTGACATAATATATTTTTTTCAATTCATCTTATTACTTAAGAACTAAATAATTATTATTATTTTCAAATTAATTTCAATACTTATTATTTTTTGTAGTTGTATTGGTTGGTTGTTTTATAATAATTGACTCAATGAATTACCAAATAAAAAAAAACGTCTATTATATAACAACTTTAAGCCCTCCCACCAGCGACAAGGTTCAACTACATCGGAAGGGAAACGCCCGCAGTGATGTTCGGTTAAAAACTTAGTACTAAAACATATTTAAAAACTATCCTATCCTATTAAATATAGAATGGTAAACACAAGACGCCGATTTTACAACTACACATTCAAGTCTATTTTTTTTTTATTTCTTTTACTTGCGTATGAATGAGAGACGTCGCTCATACTTTTCCATCCGAGCCTCCCAGTCGCTCGCCTCTCTCATATACCGCTCAGCCTCTCTCCTACACCGCACAGCCTCTCTCCTACACTGATCTAATTTATCACACCAAACCGTCTTCATATTGGTCAATCGTGCCATCACCTCACCGTCTTCATCCTGTGAAAATGGCCCCAGATTATTTGGAACTCCATCTTCGGGTTGGTCGGTAACAATTTTTTTTGGTGTCATCAATTTTGCTTTATTTGTAATCCTTCTTTTTTGTCGGATTATAGGTGACACCGGCCCACCCAACCCGGATGTTGACGGCTGTGGCTCACGCTCCCCCAACCCAGATGTTGACGGTTGTGGCTGACTGCTTTCCACCTTACGTTTTTTTCCTTGTACAAATCTTGAGCCTTTCATAAGGACTTTCTTCAGTATTGAAGGTTTTGCTGCCTCCTTTATTGTTATATCGCTAATTATATTCACTGCGGGCTGCGGTTCTTCTTGTCGATCTAGTGGAAAGCAGTTTATGTAGCGATGGCATCGTCCAATTTGGTGTTGTTGGCATCATCTAATTTGTTGTTGCTGGCAGCGTCTAATTTGTTGTTGCCGGCATCACCACACTCTGCTTCGAATGCGCCAGGTGTTAGAAAATTAAACTTTTCGATGTCGAAACTATTATCGGCGAGCGAGTCAACACACTCAGCAAGAACAAAACTATTGATTGAACCACCAAATTCACTGAATGAACTCATTTTTATATGTTGCGTAGTAATTTTAACTGAACTTTGAAACTGAACAAATGTCTAAGACTGAAGTTACACAATGTCTACATCTGGTTTTATGCAACCACCCCCACTAACACAACCCCTTAATTTTTACTGCGCAGCCACCCCACCACCCATAACCTTGAATATGCAGCTCTACCCACGGACGGCCTTGCGATGTGTCCTTCAAAATCTTTACGTCGAAATATACAAGGTTAAATATATATTCTATGAAAAAAACTAAATACAATAAAGTATGGATTTTCCAGCACGTTATATTAAACATTATCATTAGTCAGAAACGTTTCCATCACACTAAGAAGTTGATCTAATTTTTCGTCTTCGGATAAAAACGTTTCGACCACACTCATAACATTTCGAACATTTTCCTCAGGTGTGGTTTGATAGAACTGTATGTCGTTATGACCCCAAGGTAATGTTTTTGTAGAAGATGGATTTACATAACGTTTATCATCACTGTGGGACAGAGCTACTTTGTTTACTATTTCGGTATAAACGTTATGTAATTGACTTCGGAAAGTTTTCATTTTACGAAAAATTAAACCGCCCTGTTCTACAACTTTCCGATAGTCTTCCAGGTTAAGATTATTTTTGATAACCGATTTCTTGATACCTTTGGCTTTTTTTACTTCGTTCTTAATCGATTTTATACAATAAGCCTTAGCCCCGGTACCATAAAAACTGATTATCGGATCACCTGGAAACTAATCTTTCATTCTACCCAAGACTGACATACTCTTTTGAATATTAAATGTATTTCCCTCGACATAATTTGACGTGTCAAATTTATCCGGATTCTCAGTCATACAGCGATAAAAATTATTTGTGAATACTTTTAATATCAGGGAATCTGTATCTGTGTAGAGTAAGGAAGCATCTTTACCGAATTTCGTCTTGATAAAATTGTAAAAGAAATCATAAATTACCGTTTTTGACATGTCCAATATGGAAAATCCTATATATATAGGTTTATTATATTTAATTTTCAATTGGTTCATATGTATTGCCACGAGATCTTGAGTAAATATGGAACAGCTTTTAAAATTAGGACGAGCTATTAGGGCTCTAGCACCACATTTTCCTCTTGAGTTTTCCCATTGAGTTATTAATTTTATATCCTTGCGATTTTCCACATTTTCCATGGTTTTACCAAAAATTGCATTTATGATCAATTTGAACATATCTTTACCGAATTTTGTTTGCGATTTATTCCGCATATCAGCATTGAAATCAATATATTTTTTCAACCATTTAGATTGATCAAATTTTAAAATTCTGTGTGTTCTCATTACCATTAGGCCGTTGTTAATTGCTTGTTTTAATGTACGGTAGTGTACAATATAGTTTTTCTTATCATTAACATTCGGTATTAATTTCGACATTTTGGATGTTCCCGTTGGAGGTATAATATTTTCTACTAAAAATGGAAGATCGGCATGGTGATCGTGCAATTCTTCCGGATAATGAATATCCACTTCTAAAACATAACCAACCGGACTGTCATCGGCAACATCCAATATGTTTAAATCCAATATTTCCCGCTCCGACAACCAATTAAAACCTCCAAATGGTAATGCTTGTGACATACTATGACCATACAAATTTGTTGCATCTAAATATGTAATAAACGATTTTGGTTTTGTAGGGTCATAGTCGGGTAAAAATATGTTGTTGGCAATATGCTTCCTTTCTGAACACTGACTTATACCCCCGCGAATTCCCTTTTTTAAAAAAATTAATTGTGCTGATATCAGTCAAGAGCTCCAACTTTACCTTGGTCATGCGCAACATACAATCAAATGATAAACTTGGAAGAGTGCAGTAATGCGCAGGATCGAGTTTATAAATATTTAAACACATATCGCGGAATTGTTCAAATACATCGCATAGCAATGTCACGTCTGATTTTAAATATAAATCTGAATAGTCCCCTAAATTCTTACATTTGAACGATGACCACACATCCTTGGCTCTGTCATAGCATTCATCACTTATATGTTCCTGTTTCAGTGTATCATAAAATTGATTTTTTGTTGGAAGAAGAAGAAACTGTATGGGAAAACACCTTTTTTCCGCATTAGATCGAATTGATACCGATCAGGAAAGTGTTTTCCCGTTTCCCTGAAACTATCAATATCTAAACCACTACCCAAGTCTTCCAACGAAGCGGATAAAAATTTAAAACTATCAATGAATCGCAACTTTAAATATTTTTTCTTGATCGATAGGGTTTGTTTGTCGACATAGTCGTGAACGTAAATGCTCTTTGTAAATGAAACATATTTTTCTTTACTCTGGGCTATGACGTTAATATTATCCCCATGACGACATAATTCTTTAATAAATAGGTGGCAGTCATAACCGCTTAAATTATGGAAAATAATAGGGACGAAATTAGGTAGTTTATAATTTAAATTACAGACGGAATGAGCAGCACCAAATCGTTTCTTCCCCGTTATGTGACAATGATCTCTTACTTTTTTTTCATTGTCGATAAAAGGCTGCTCACATATACAACATGTTTTAGCATTCGCGAATTCATTCTCTTCCTGAGGTGTTAAACGGTTCATTGGTTTAATATCTTTTAGATATGTATTATAAAGGTGCCTTAAATCGCTTTCTATACGAGAAACAAATACTTGGGCTGCATCATTTCCGCGGTACAATTCAAATTTAGAAACAGTATCATCAAAAGAACATTTTATGACGTATGAAAAGGAATATGGTTCGTGTTTAACACTCTGCATTGTGTAAGAATTTTGAGGACTTGGCTCGGCTATTGGTAATGGTTTTAGAACCGATTCGAAGTCGGCATATACGACAAATGGAACTCGCATTTGCTTTTCTATGCTTTCAAATTTTAAAATATTTTCAGGTACACTCTTTCCAAACTTATCAACCCTAATATCCTCTGAGGGTGTCAATGTGTATAGGTGATTACAATCATTTTTCTGGTGTAAAGTTATAGCTGATAATGAATCAAAATAAACGAGACAACCATCACAAAAATACAATTTACTTTTAACTTTGCTAATTTGACTAGGCACTAATCGAGATAAATCTGTGATCCAACAATAATGACTTTTTGTACAATGTGCATCGCAAACATGTGTATCATCATGAGCTTGAATATTACAATCACTGTTTATTAACAATAAATTTACATGATTTAATAATTTTTTGCTGGCATACCTAAGTGGACCAACTATTTCATACTTCATCTTATTATTTTCAAAAGTAGATTCTACACCATACACATTGACTGAAATGTTATTTTGTTTCTCAAATTTACTAATATCACACAATTTTACTGGAAAATCCATACCTGTTACATCCAACACAGTTGAAAAATGGGGATATGATGAAACTTGTGTTGGCATATTGATTGTGGGAAACATCGCTGAAGTTACAGCCCAAGCGAAGCAGCACTCGTCTTGGTTCACCACATTAATCACAGCCTTTTTGCTCTCTATGAATCTCGGTAGTTTGATGTATGATGAGCTGCTTACTGGCCTAAACTCGTTGATGTTCACTTCCAGATATAGAATTTTCTCAAGCGCCCACCCTATAAACACACAAAGTATTGTAATTCACAAAACAACACTGTTAAATATTTAAACATACCTGAATCTTTTTCTTGAAATTCCATAGATTGGGTCTTCATTGCATCCACAAACGATTGGTATACAGTTTCCAAATCATCCCCATCCGTGATTACTTGATTGGTTGTATTAAACGATTTGTCGCTGCACACGTCCTGAGATGGTAGCAGATATTGACCAAAAACAACCATGTTTATCTTCAGAGCCCCATGCGATGTCAGCATTCGACGCACCAAATCCAACACTTTCTGCTTAATATCATCGAAGAATGCAGTAAAATCGACATGGATACTGTCGCTGCTCACACGATATGTCGCGATGCGATTTCTGAAGGCACCATCTATCATTTCTACACCTTGTGATAATGGTATACATGCATTATTTCTATGCACCAATGTTCTTTGGTGAGCCCCCATTCGGTTTGCCGAAACAACAACATTACAAACATCGCAGCTTTGCATTTTTGGGGAATTTGATGAAGAGGGTCCTGCAACATCCAATCTTACACGCTTTCCTCCAACACCAAAATCATCATCCGGTCTTCCCCTACACGACTCTCTTTTGTGACGCAACAGACTGTAACTGCGGGTAAATGATGCACCGCACATATCACACACGTAACTCATGTTTAATTTAATTGAAAGTTCAATTACATGTCTCACTTCAGTTATAACACAATAATAAGGTTAATATAATAATAATATGCTTACACCACCAATCTTTTATATGAAATGGTTTGCATGGTCATATGATGATGTCACATCGCTTCAAGGACAAATATTGAAAACGTGGTATGCGCAATTCCCCAAGGTCGTGGGGCGGGGTTTAATCTCATGGTCATTGGGGCGGGGTTTAATCTCATGGTCATGGGGCGGAGCTTAATCTTAAGTTCAGGTGTGCGCTCAAGAAAAAGCGTGATGCGCGCTCAAGGTCATATGACGTCACATCGCCTCAAGGCCAAACTACACAGCACACCTGGGCTCTCAAGGTCGGGAGTAGTGGTGGGGGGTGAATCAGTTCCCGTATTTGATATCTACTAATGCTCTTAATTGTATACCACCAATTATTTATATTTTTTTTTCTTTGGCTTAAGATGAAAAAGAGAGATCTTCCTTAGGGAGGCTCACCTGATCTTCGGCCTTTTTCCACAAGTTGTGTTATATTTTATTTTTGTAAAGATGTGTAATAATTATGGAAAATAAAGACCTTTTAACTAACTAACTAAATTTGACTGATAAAATAACCAAGTTTGATGAAAAATGATTTTATTATTCTTAAACAAGAGAAAGTTCGCTCACATGAAGCACTAGAGACTGGGATTGTTACAGCGGTTATTACTTTTTATATTTTCTTTGTTTTAATAAGGTAAGAGTCAGCTTATATTTGGGATTCTTAATAGTAGAGATATTTTGTGTTGTTGTGGTTTGAGTATTTTATTTCGTTGAAAATATTAAATATAATATATTTAGACAGGCTAATGGGCCTTCCAGGCCCACTCCTGTCTACGTCCCTGAGATATTTTTTGTATATATCATTTAAGATGTTCGTTAATACCCTTATGAAGAAAAAACCTACCTCTGTGATAAAAATGTATTTGTTTGGTTGTGACTAATCAAATCACGGCCAACAACTGGCGCCGTAATCAATGAAAAACACATTAAAAACGTGTAACACATGGTTTATTTCATTAAATATATTTTACGACAAGTGAAACATAACAGCAAATCTGGAACGAATATTGTACACAAACCATTGACCATTGAATAAACACTCTAAATTTACAACAGGAAGTAATATTGCGTTCCATTATACATTTGATTATATTTACATATTGAAATGTTTAATGGACAGACGTATAATAATTGCAGTCTCTATAGGAATATCATTTTCTGTAGGATTTTGTACGCTTGAAGTATTCCCACGTTTATAACTAACTTATGGTCTCTTCAAGTGATAAGTAGATTCAAAATGCATAAATTACTATTGGTAACTCTTGTAAATGTGATTATAATGACTAGCAATAATTTGCTAACGTCATGACAAGGATACTATGATCACTGTTTTTTTAAACGATTTTGAGTGTTAAGGTCATACAGAAGGCTGGGAATTCACAAAGGAATTATGGTATGGGTTAAAGGAGACGTAAGTCCATCAATTTCCAATGGGAACTCTTTTCAGCAACTATAATAATAGAGCTCCCCCGGATATACGCAATATAATGTATTAGATTAACTGGAGCAATGTGTCTCCATATCGTTATCGGTTTTAGTGAAAATCCAACTCGCTTTTTCTTATCATTGCTTCCTTAGTTTCCATGAAATATAGTACAGGCTGTCCGGATTTCGTTATGATTACAGGGTTGGCTATTAGAGACTTGCAGTTTTCGCGAAGTGTTGCAACTTTTTGATGAAATGGATTATCTAGAAGAAAATTTTCATTTTTGAACTGTGCAGAGTGATTTTGAAAATTTTAAATTTTCAGGCATCTCTTGTATCACGGTTAGATGAACTCATAGTAAAAAAGTAATGACATAGTTTTTTTTCTGTAGAATCCAATGGCGTGCTCAGTTTTTTTTTCAAAGTCAACGAGTTCTGAGATCAACACCATTTTTTTTTTAATGGGACACCCCGTATATTTTTAAGTCATTGTAATTCCTTTGCTGACACTTTCTTACAAGAAAGGATTGTACGTGTATTTAGAAGTATTACACCTCAAATGCTGCACAACGTGTTGAGAGGAGCACTTTGAACAACTACAGTGAACTCGAATATTGTGCTTTTACATTTTACAGCGTTATTGAAGTTAGTTGAAGTTATATTTTTGTTTAATACTCTGAACTATTTGTTAGCCAAAGATACAGATTTGCACGCTAAATTTGTTGACGATATCCATTCTTTTTATCAACAGAGATATACTGGGCAGACTTTACGTGACATGACGCATAGATAGAGCCAAGCAAGTAATCTTGATCAACCAACTGTCACAATTAAAAATCCTACTTGATATCCAGCATGGATATCCATGGCACACTTGATAAAAGTAAATAATTGATTATCGAGTAATTTTTTTAGTAGTATTTAATTTTTGAGTTTATTTTTTACCCAGTCGCAAAAAAGTTACTACCGTTAGATTTGCAGAAAAATCCTCTTTTCAAAAAGTGCTTGTCTAAAAGGGGTCACCATTTGAAAAAAATAGTTAGACCCAAAAATTTTATTTTATCGACTTCTCTTGTTCCTAGCTATCAGACTAACCACTAAAACTTAGCGATTGTATTATTCTGTCATCGTTTCAGGTCCTTAGATTAATTTGCGCCCGGTCATGGCCACCTAGATGCAATTTTAAAACTGGCTATTAAAAAAATCATGTAGGAGTAAAAAGTTTTTGAAATGTCACATTATGATTCAGAATTGTCTCATAAATCCAAAAATATAAAAATATACCGAGTGTTCCATTTAAAAAATCGAAACTGGAGTATTTTCTTATATATATATATATATATATATATATATATATATATATATATATATATATATATATATATATATATATATATATATATATATATATATATATATATATATATATATATATATATATATATATATATATATATATATATATATATATATATATATATATATATATATATATATATATATATATATATATATATATATATATATATATATATATATATATATATATATATATATATATATATATATATATATATATATATATATATATATATATATATATATATATATATATATATATATATATATATATATATATATATATATATATATATATATATATATATATATATATATATATATATATATATATATATATATATATATATATATATATATATATATATATATATATATATATATATATATATATATATATATATATATATATATATATATATATATATTATTAAATCAGCAGCATTCCTTGAATTGTTCTGACATTCTCCAAATATTAATAATATATCGACTTTTTCACTTTGAGTATACATTATTTTGACTTTTGAAAACAAAAATAATACTGAAAATCAAGAAAAATAAGGAAATCATATGTCTACATAGGAAGAATAGGCAAGTGTCACTGTCAAAACAAAAAAATCCTACTTAATATCCAGCATGGCTATCCATGGCATACTTAATAAAAGTAAATAATTGATTATTGAGTATTTTTCTTAGTAATATCTAATTTTTGAGTTTATTTTTAACCCAATCGCAAAAAAGTTAGTACCGTTAGATTCGCAAAAAAAATCCTCTTTTCAAATAGTGCTTGTCTAAAAATGGTCGCCATTTGAAAAAATATAGTTAGACGCAAAAATTTGATTTTATCAAATTCTCTTGTTCCTAGCTACTAGACTAATCACTAAAACTTAGCGATTGTATCACCATCATTTCAGATCCTTAGATTAATTTGCGTCCAATCATGGCCACCTAGATGTAATTTTAAAAATGGCTATAAAAAAATTAAGTAGAGGTAAAAAGTTTTTAAAATGTCACATTTTGATTCAGAATTGTCTTAGGAATCCAAAAATGTAAAAATATACAGAGTGTTCCATTTAAAAAATCGAAACTGGAGTCATTTCCGGTGAAACTTTACTATACCTTGTGCGCATATGTTTATGCGAATAGAAATGAAATATTTTCCCCGCAGGAAATAATTTATTTCAAATCTAATATCAGCTATGGATTATTCGCAACAACACCTACATGTCAAGCTTAGTAATGATATGAAAAAGAACGTTTTAATCTCAGCACAAATCCACCTCCAGGTCAATTTTGAGTTACATATCTCATACGAAACATTTTTAATCGCCTTTTAGAATGTATGAAAATTGATGAAATTGTTTCTTTCGTATAGTGAATTTATTTTTGAAAATATTTGATTCTTTCTTTATAAAAACACGTCCCTGAGGTATAGCAAGTTGGTGACAATATATTTTTCATTTGTCAGTAACACACGATATAAAAAAAGTAATAAGCCATAAAATGTGAGGAAAAACTACACTTATAGGGAGTTCAAAACTCCAGATTAAAAAATCGTATATCTTGGATATTATTATGTGGAGTGCAGACAATCAAGAACAATGTTTTTTAAATTTTAGGTTGACTTTGATTGAATATTGCGAGACATATTGTATAATGAATGATCATCAATATCACTGACAGAGGAGTTATTTAAATTAGTTAAAAATTATACTATAATTTATTTCCTACATTAACTGCAGCCTGTAGCACTGCCACTCTCTAAGGCCACGAGCCGCCACTGCCTTAAAGTCATGTTTAATCCGGAAATACTATTCACTGGCAAGCTTAGTAAATTATTTATAGTGCAACGAACAACAGAACTAGAGAGAATCGTAATAGACTCCTACTAACTGACAATAGATGCCTTTCAATTACCATGAAACAAACTTATGCTTTCTGCTCTAACGAGAATTTAATTACTTGCGTTAAATATTGCAAGTTCCGATGGCGCTTTGACCAGCTCTTTACTTTTTACCCGGTTTGTTCTTCGAGCTTTCTGTTAAGAGACTTATTTCTTGGAACTAGAAGTTTTTAGAGAGGCCGCTGTAATGCAACAGACAGTTTCCGATAATCAAATCAGATTTTAGAGACAACAGCAATTTATATGCTAACACAAGCGGTCTATTTGACTAAACTTATAATCTGTTTAACAAAAGGGCTGATTCCATGAACACAATGCACGCAAACTGCAACTGATCAATAAAATTCAACACTGTTACGGGGCCGCATTAGGGAACTACCAACTTAAATGAGAGAGGATAGAGCTGGTTTTCCTAAATCTGAAGCTCTTGAGCAATTCTAAGTTAATGTTAATTGTTACCATGATCTTGATATTTTAACTGGTCAATCTTCTTCACACCCAATTACAACATTAAGTACCATGATAGATACCAGATATGAAGAATTGTGGTGATATATATCACCCTGACGAACAGCTCGTATTAGAATACTTTTTTTTTCATGTGTTCCCTTAAGAGATGTTCCTAATCCATGTCTTTTGTTGGACCTAAATATCTTCAAATTAAATCCAGTCTAATTTTGAACAAATACTGATTTCGTTTAACTAGCTGGTTAATGACATGCATGACTCAACCAATATTTCAGATTTTGAGGCAAGATAAAAAAAACTAAGGATTTGGTCTGTAGATATGATGCTTTGTCTAACAGAGTACTTTACTCAAAAGACACCTATGTAGAGTCCAGGCTTTCCCTCTTAAATAGAAAAGCCTGTCCTAAGAGGGTAGCATCTAATAATAGGTAGGGGTGCAAGGAAGTGCTATTCTTGGAGTTGGCTTGTGTTTGAGAGTACTAGATGTAACTTTCGTTGACTAGTGTTCATCTCTTTTGTAACGAAATGTCCAGATACCCCTATTTGGATGTCAAACTGTTTTTATTAGGTTCCCTAGTTTAGTAATATAAAATGGTATATTATTAATGTATATCTATGAATTAATATAAGATATACTTATGTATAGATATACATTAAGTAGATACTCTGCGGGCCAATTTTTAATCATTATATTTTGCTTATTTAATTCTTTCTGAAGTGCTTGTCGCCTGTTGCTAGAATAGCTAAATTTGGTTAAATATTTTTAGATAACGCCGGATTTACAGGGGTTTTTCGAAAATAGTACATTAAACTACTTCGTTTTTTCGGTTGCTAAACTATCGGAAATACTGTCATAAAAGAGAAACTGCCAAATATTTTGGAATTCAGGAAATATGTTTGTAAATGACATTTTTCGAAATAAAACAAAGCCACTTTTTAATTAATACTAGTATTCTATCTTTTGTAGGTACCTATTTGACTCCGCTTTGGTATTGTCAATGTGATGTCAGATAATATTTCTCAAATTAGGTAGATTGAAGATGTGTCTATCGGTTTCATTAACTCGTGAAGATAACATTTTGATAAAAATAAAGGGATGCGATGTGGCAAGCAAATTTCCTCAAAAAAATTGACAAATAAGAGTAATTCCATTCTCAAGCATTTAAGGCAAATCAATGGCTCAATAAGAAATGAAACAAGGACGTGTAAGAAACAGAACTGCCAGAACAGAAGAAGGCTCTTGTAGAGATTAGGTATTTTTAATTTTCTCACTTTTTTTTAATTCATTGTAGAGCTTACCTGGAAATAAACACATTTCAGCAAAAAAATTTGCGGATGAACCACTTTTTTCTCAAAACAACATTAGTTATACCTTTTGTAAGACACTTTATGGTTATAAACGTGTACTGTTGCTTTAATTATGTTAAAATCCCATGCAGAATAGACAATAGAGTATATTATTGTATTATTATTATTATTGTATGTTTTTTTTACGTTAACTTTTTAAAGAGCTGATGTTAATATGTATCAACAAATTATGTTGGTTGTCCAATTAAAAAATTCTCAAACGGAAAATTGACTGACATTTGACATTTCACGATTAATCTGCATTTCCTCGAAAGTAATGTTGCCAAGCGTAATTCCATTTTGTCACCGTAAAATTCATTACTGTTTATTAGGGTTGTATAAATAATAATAAATAAACAGTTTTAGAACGAAAGTTTTCACGGCTGTAGTCAATTAAGAAATCATGGTTCTTGGGATTAGACCGTGTCAAAATGGAATCACTTTCCAACGTTTCGCCTTCGACTGCTCGAGACATCTTCAGGCATCGTTACTTCAAGAGATCGGAACACTGAATCATGTGTTCAGTGGCAGCGCGAGCAAGCAACGTTGATAGATTACGTAAATCGGCACCGGGTTAGCACCAGGTTAGGCGCCGAAGTCATCATCGTTAAAAGGAAAACTGTATAGAGGAGGCACTAGGTGAAACGGTACTGAGCTAGCAATAAGATATGCGTCCAAGACATCATCATTAAAGCCGTAATATAAAAAACGGTACAGCTCAATTACTGGCAACGTAGAGGCAGTAATCGATACCGGGTTATCACCAAGTGAAGCGCCGAAGGCAGTTTGGCAACAATGTAAATGTTTTTTTATTTTAATGCTATATTAAGGAGTTTTTCCATTGCACTGTTTTGAAAATTGTAGGGAATTTGACGAGTTTTTATTTTTTTTTTCTGGTTTAAAAGGGTTTGATTCGAAAATTTTATTTGTTTAATCTGTACTATAAGACATAGGCTTTCGTTTAAAATTTGAAAAATTCGTAAAATCCAAAATATTTACTCTCAACAAGACCAAAGAGGAAAATATTAATATCATTAGAGGTGTTATTAGAAATTTACGACTAGGTACAGAAATCTAGTCCAAGAAAAATAACTAAAGTCACAGGAATCGAAAAGAACATCAACAAGAAGAAGTTTATTAAAATATCTAATAATAATTAACGCTTAACGCTGAACTGAAAAGGATAAAACGATCTCAACAACTGCTTCAGGACGCGAGTACGGATGGAGACAATGTGGTTCAGCGATGAACAGGTGTTTTCGTTGAGACAATCCAAAAATTCCCAAAACCATAGGGTTTATACTACTGCAGAAAAAAAAAGAGATATTCCTTTGAAAAACCTTTACATTCCTCGGCAACATTTTGGCCTTTTAGTTATACATTATAGTGTCCGTTGCCGTATCAGCTATAGGAAATAAGCAATTATTTTTGTGAACAACAATATAAACACTGAGGTTTATCAAAGAGAAATTCTATAGAATATATTGCCAGTTATACAGGAAGTTTGTGATGTTCACGCATTCCAGCAGGATGGAGCACCTGCTCATACCTTTCGGGAAGAAATAAGATATCTGCGAGAACAATGTTCCGATTTTATTGAACCGAGCAACTGGCCTCCAAACAGTCCAGATCTCAATTCAGTGGGCTATTATGTATGGGGACTGATAAAAAAACATGGTACAATCATACTTTTGCACTCTGCAAGCAGTTGTTAAAAATCGCGGTAGTCATATTCACAGTGACTTTTTGTGATACTATCTTTTTGTGACATTCTTTACTTCCGGTGTTAGTTGTTTTTATTCCTTGTTGGTGCTAGTACCTTACTTTCCTTATTTTCTTAACATATTTCTTGAATTCCAAAATGTTTGGCGGTTTCCCTTTTATGACAGTATTTCCGATAGTTTAGCTAACGAAAAAACGAATTACTTCGATGTTAGATAAGACCGAGTTCTTTTGCAATGATGTTAAACGTACCGTTTTCGAAAAAAACCTGTAAATTCGGTCATATCTAAAAATGTTTAACCAAACTTAGGTGGCCTAGAGAAAATTAGTGATTAAAAATTGGCTCACAGTGTACAGTGATAGTTTAGTGTTCCATCTTAGAAAAGGCTTTTCGAGGCCTAGGAAGCAAATAGAGATGTGGTTGTTAACTTCTTTGGCCGCCTGATATTAGAATGCTTGGATTTAGTTTTCAAAACCAAACCAAGCTATAATATATCCTCTCAATAAATTTTCATTGAATTCCTTAATATGAATAAGACCATCTTATGGAAGGCTTTTCAAGGTCTAGAAAACCAATAAAGATGTCGTTAACTTCTTTTGCACCTGTAATTAGAATGCTTGGACTTGGTTTCCAAAATCAAACTGTCAAGCTATAGTAGATCTTCTCAATAAATTTTCACTGAATTCTTTAATATGAATAAGACCTTAAACTAATTAAATATCAACGGGTTTACTTTTTTGCTACGTTGCTTTGTTTTTTTTGTAATTTCATTTGCAAAGAAGCTACGATAATAATCATCAAAATATTACTTTATATATTTTATGTTGTATCATTTTGAGTTTTTAACATTTAAATTTTAATCTTTTTCGATATTACGATATTACTAGTGGAAATACCTCAGAATAAGCCGTAAACCGAAAAAATCAGTAATTGCAGCTTGTTCACTTTTGTTCCACATCCTACAGAGACTGCACCAATATAGTGTTTTTTACTTTCAAATATGGGCTCTGGTTGAAAGTAACTAACATCTAGAAAAATTGTTTTAACAAACATATGTACCTCTCACTTTAGCTACAATTAAACTATTCACATAAATTTTCTTATTGACACTTATACACCACTGAATTTGTTCAACACGGCTTAATTTTATAACATTTTATACTATATTATAACAAATGTTCTTAGCAGATCTATTACGTATACTCGTACAAATATTAGTTTTTTATTAAACAAGCAGTGACAGTTTTTAAACGTAGATATTTTTACACTCTGAAGTTTTGAAGCACACGAATAATTAGTTATGTACAAAATTATTCTAATTTATTATCTACAATACCTAATTTTCATATATAAATACAAAACATTTAGTCTCTATAATAAGCGTCATATTTGTTCAGTAATTCTTTTAGTAAGAAAATATTTTAAATTAACAATATATTTTGAGAATTGGTATATAAACTGAGAGAAGGGAAGTGTCGATATACTGGTATATAGTCCAATATAGAATATAATAAGTCGTTTATATTTCACATTATTTATAAGTTTATATCAGAAATCTTTTGTACTAGGTTAACAATTCTAATAAGTTTTAAATTTGAAGATTGTATAATAATAGGTATATTACCTGCAATAACATTTCTATGGGTCTGAAAGTATTTATTGAAATAAAGATAAATATTTAAAAACAATAACTCCCAGACTATTTCACTAGACAAGTTTTTTCGTGATTTGATTCAAAGATGTGTTTGGCTAGGGACAATATGCTCCAGTGACTGATTAAGCGAGAGGTCACAAACACACCCTTGACTTGGAGGCCCTATCAGGGATGGTAGTAGTAAAAATTATTTGGTAGTTGCCTGGGGAAAGATTTTCAGAGCAAAGAAGTAAATCAAAGAGCAAAAAAAAGGGGCTTCATTTTTAGACTCAACTAAACCAAAGAGGGAAAAAAACTGCGCCTGTGCGGTGATCCGCTACTGACTAAGGGCTAGTGCCTACTGTACCTTTTGGGTAATTCGGCACTGATAGGTAGGTTCGGTACCAACATTGATCCATGTAAGAAACGCCATTTAGAGTTTGCAAGAATAATATTGGTGGAAATTTCATTGGGTGTCATCTTAGTCAAGTGCTGCTTAATATGTAAATAAACTGGCTTTCACTGGAAATCAGTGAAGCCTCGTTGGGGCTTCACAATCACATAGTTTGTAATACAGGATATAAATCTCCATAAAAAAACTACCAGTGATTTTAAAAGGCATAAGAAATAAATATATATAAAAAAAACGATTTTTTACGAAATTTTTGTAATTCTACAGCCTATTTAAGTGCCATGCGTCTTACTTGGAATTCCGGGAATTTATTTATCACTAAATCATTAAAATCTGAAAATTCTTCCACTAATTTTCTTGCCGGTTTAGGCCGACCGATATTTTTAACAATTTCAGTCGACTGCCTCTTATGCACAGGGTGAATCTGATCTAAATAAACATTGTACCTTGAGCAAACTTTGAGCAACGTCAGGTGACTTATGACAGTCATACACTACAGTGATATAGGTTATTTCTGAATCTTCGCTTTTTTCTATTAAAAATATTAAAGTAAAATTCTATAGCTTTTTATCATTATTAGGCAAGACCGCCTAATAACGCTTTGTAAATGTATTTCAAATAATCGCACATTAGAAACATAAATATACTCATATTTTTTTAATTTAATGTTTCACCTTATCCTTTTGTCTAATTTATTTTCAATCTGGGATTGCCTTTTTTAGGATCCTCTAAATAAAAAAAAATTAACGGAACAAGTACTTATTTCTCAAAGAAACCAAATATATTTTAGCATTTTTTAATAACAAGCTGAATTCTCACGACTTTGCATAAGATTTCTGAATAAGAAAAAAATTACATATTTTTAATTATTTAAATATGAAATTAGTTGTTTTTGTGAAGTTTTTAAGATAATAAATTGCGAGTTTCGGACATTATTTGTCAGAGGGCTTTAACATGGAACAAAAATGATACTGACGATTATTTTCCTACCATAGTTTTTGAGATAAATCGGTCGGAATGTTTAGTTAATTATCTCACAGTGAAATCTGAAAATGGTAAACGTGTCCAGAGACCAGTCTTGTAATAATTTCACAATATTTTTTTTTTATATTTAACATCGAATTTGAAAGAGAAAATCCGGGCTACAACATGTGATAATAAGCTGTCACCTGTAAATTTTCCACAATATAAAAAATGTATTGAATTTTCTTGCCAAATATTTTTACGGTTTTACATATTTAATCTTGTTTTTATAATTATTTCTTCACTTTGTCCATATCATTCACATATTCTAACCAGGGATTTCCCCTTCCAAATTCATTTCTAAGAATGAAAAAATAATATGGTTTGAGGAAATTATTATAAATGTATCTCTTATTCTCTTAACGAAATGAGGAAATGGAAATGAGGGCCGGTGTTCGAGCCAAAAAATAATTTAACAGGGATTATCTAGAAATCGCAGGTTATACCAAGGAATCGAGTGATTTAACATTATTAATTCATATCTTTCCCTGGGAAGATTTTTTTTTAGTCACCGATAATAGTTTTTTTTTGTCTTTTTTTAAATTTTTTTTTCGTTAGTTGATAGTTGGTTGTCGTTATTCCCTATGTATTCCGCACTGGATTTTCTAAAATGTGACAACCATATAGGAGATGTCACTGCTGGACAAAATTAACTATATATTCTGATCGATTTATCTCAGAAGCCATAGTATTTAGGAAGAAAATTATCTCGACCTTTTTTGTTCGGGATATTCTGTCCTTATTTTTTTGCGTTTACGTTATTACCTCACCTGCAATATTTTGGCACTTGCAGATGATCTAACAATTGTAAATTTTGCTAGTTCAAAAGAGCTCTCAATAAGCTACATTAAAAAAGTTGTCCTACTTCCTAGCTTTCTTGAGGTTCAAGCTAAAAATGGCTATTGGTCTGCAGAAAAAAATTAATTTTTCTGCAAACTAGTTCATTTTTTTATTCAATTTTCAAAAGGGAACTCCGATAATATTGCTCAATTTTATAACTGACAACTATTATACCATTTCTAAAATTCATTAAAATTAATGATTTAAAAAAAAATAGACCCAAATCATCATATTCAGCAAACAACGCTCGAAGTGAACAATCAATAACTGGATCTAGATTTAATGGGGCATGATCTTTTTATTTCTTGGAGAAAGGAAGAAATCTGTTTGGCAGGTGATAGATGCTATCTTTGGCTAACTATTTCAAAGGTTTTTGTTAAAGATACTAAATGGTCCCTATGCAGTGTGTTTTTAAAACGTGTGCACAATTTTTAACAATAATGGATTTCCGTAATCCCAGACCTATTTTTAACTGACTTCAAAAAAGGAGGAGGTTCTCAATTCGACCTGTATGTATTTTTTTTATGTTTGTTCGAGAATATTGTCTAAACGGTTTGGCTGATATTGATGAGTCAAACGCCAAATTGTAGAGGATGTTACTCTGGTGGTCCAATATATGTATTTTGATTTGAAATTCGTTCACCTGTTTTTTTGTAATAATAATATAAAAAAAACACAGGTATAAGGGAAACAAAGGCAGCGAGTTTTATAATTAAATTTACATTTTTTTAAATACCCTTTTCAAACTAAAGCATTAAAGTGTGTAATAGACATACAACCCCATTTGCTAAAAGGTATCTCTTTTGCTATTCCGTTATATAATTTTATGTATACAGGGTAACCATGAAAATGTGCAATCTCAAAATCTAGTATTTTTAATCGACTTCAAAAAAGAGGACGTTCATTTTGACCCTATGTATTTTTTTATGTTTTGTTACAGGTAGATTGTCATATATGTTTGTCAGTACATAGGGCAGTAAAATTCAGTAAAATAAATCTTCGCTTGACACTTTTTCATTTTTGTTTAGTATTATATCATTTGTGATATCTAAGTCATTTTAATCTAATTTATAATTAAAAACACTCTTTTATACTATATTCAGGCTTACATTTATCATTGATACCTGAGTAACAGAAATAATGCTAGTTTCAGAAATTTCTTGTCACAAATAGCCGGAAGCAAAAGTACAAAATTAGAACCTTATGTGAATTTACTTTATTTTTGGTAGAGCCAATGTAATATACTTGCATATTGTACTAGATTATCATATAATTACTGTTTTATATATAAAATTCACTTTAAGATCTTCCAATTAATAGGAATTAACATTTTTAATATGCTGTGACTCGAAGACTAGGTCAACAATCATATAAGACAAACAAATGAAGGTAAAATCTAAGTGACATATGTTTCTGATAAGATAATCTAATAGAACATTCAAAAATCTACCTGTATATAGTTTTCTTGCGTTAATATTCTAAGATTCCATTTGTTTATATCAGTTAGTTCAGAAGAATTTTGTTGTTTACATGTCAAAAAGCATATCACATTTTGTTTGGAAATTTCACAAGCACGTAAATTTAAACACAAATGTTTTTTTAATAACTTGGTTCACTATTTTGCATTAATTAGTAAGGTAAATTTGTTCATTAGTATATATTTCGAAATCTACAAGATTTGCTTTGTTATTGTTTATCAGTTGTCAGATTTTTACACGGGGTTATGATAGGTCAGTTCAAAACCTTATGCTTTCAATCGATAGAATAATGCAGTCGAAATAAGTTTAGAAATGGAAATATTCTCTCTCTTTTTCTTTCTTATTATAAGTCCTATTGATTTGACGTATCGGCGAGCTAATATTACTAATTTAGATGGTTATTCTTTGGTTGGACAAAATACAGGGTAGCTTGGATTAGTTGAGGAGTAATAATATATTTTCATCTCCTTGCAATACCATGGATATAAGGCTATTTTTGTTATAAACCGAACTGGAATTTGACAAGTTAATATTTAATTTAGGGGATTTATTGTACCAACATTATTTTGTTGACAATGAGAAAAGTTATTTTTTCCTAATAGTGTTTTGGAATGTAGAAAAGGATATGTTGATTTACCGTGTTTGGTAATATTGTGTGATGGAAACCATTTTGTGTACGTGAGAAGGGCTAAGAAAAAGATCTTTTCTTTTTAGCACCAAGTCTCATAAACGACGAAAGTGTCGGATGTTCTGAATTTTTTTTGATTCGAAGGAACCGATTTGACGAAGTGAAGTTGAATATTACGGTTTAGTAAATTTTGGGTTTCAACTTTACGGCCTATATGGCGATTTTGTCTTAATTACTTCCACGTGCCACTAACATTGGTCATCTTAATATTGGTGCTCATCAAGCAATTTTTTTTTGGTACCCTAGGTAGCTATAATGAGGTAAGAATTTTGTATTATATTCTCGTATATATTGTGTGCTGTTTTGTCTGTCTGGAATTATATTCCAAACTTTGTTGTAGAGATGTTTTCTACATGCAGCAATTCTTGTTTCAGGGTTTTTGTATAAAGTTGAACCTTTGAAGTTCATTGGGATTATTTTGGAGCTTTAAAGACAAACCATTAGCAAGGTTTGGTATGGTTTCCTAACTGCTAGTTATTTATGGAATTGGAACTTTTCTTTTGATGGAATAGACATGATGTCTTGGATACGGTCTACGTAGCGGAGCTGTAAGACATAGTGATCACTGAGGAACACTTGGATGTTACCTGCCTTACCACCTTTTACAGCCTACACTAGGGAATAGAGTATTCAGCTAAGTAGTAGTATAATATTTGGAAACTTAACATATATTACTATTTCTGTTAATCAAATTGTTTATCCATATTAATTTAATTACTGGTGTCACCTTGTCTAGCATATAGCATACTGTGCAGAATTTCTGTAAGGTGAAACGCAGCCGGCTTCGTAGCGCTACATAATTACTGCTGATTTATTAGTAATATCTAAGACATTCAAATCTATGTAATAGACCTTTTATAGATATTTAATGTGCTGCCACTCAGCGTGTGGCTAATCAAAATTTATTTTTTTTAATACTTAACCCTAATCATTATCATTTGTAACATAACTATTTGTTTTAACTAGAATTAAACTTCAATCATTTAAGGGGGGGAAGAAACTTATTGGGATTCTGAACTGATTATTCTTGTCTATATTGTGTAATCCAAATGTTATTAATCTGGAATGGTATAGATAAAGAATAAGCTTCTGGGTTTTGTATTTACGTACCCCAAATCAAATATTTTAGTTGGGATTTCAGTTAGTGTAACCTTACAATAAATTTAAACTCTTGTTAGGGATAACTTAATTCCTTCACTTCTTGTTGGGATGCTGTTAAGCTCCCTAGTGGATGGAATTGAGTTAACAATCTTTTTTTTTTTGTTCAGTACATTTTCTTTTTTTTTTTGGGGATAAGTCACTGATTTTTTTTTTGTGAATTAAACAATAAAAGTCATTTGTTTCCAACGTGTTGATTTTCAATTGATCAAGATAAGTCTTTACCTAATGATAGTGGTTAGATCCAATGCAACTTTTTTTTTCCAAGTTTTATTTAACTTAAATTAAAACTTGGTGGCGCTCAACTTAAATATTACATCTAAAGTAAGAGATTGGATATAGAAGTATTGGTAGAGTAACGAGAAAGAAGAATCCGAACCTACCCGACTAGAGCTAGCAATAGTTTTAGTTATCATTAAGAGATATTATTGGGTCGATATTAGGTGAGTGTATTGCGTCTGGTGACTAACATATCTTACTTATTTACCGCCTTCCATCATATTGGTAAACCATAACATTTCAATTGGGCATCCTTTAAAGGTAGAAATGTTAGAGTTTGTACATCGATTACTCCGCGATGGTTTGCCCAATATGGATGAAATTTTCAGGGAATATTCAGGATATTACCGGAGTGGCCCCATAGTGAAAATATTTTAAAAAATTTAGAAATGGCGGAATGGCGCCATTTTGTTTGTTGCGCCAAAATATATTGAAAGAAGTTTTTTAATATTCTACGCTCGCGTCGCGATTCCACGTATTCACCATTATATCAGGAAGAAATTATTATGCAGTGGACCATTTATTAAACGGGACATTTACAATAGAACTCGTATAGATAAAAATAATAACAATGAAAAAAAAATTAAACCGATGATTAAATAACTTAGAATAAGTTTGGCACCGACTTCACGGAGTAAAATTGACGTTGGTTATTTTTGTTTATAAACATTTTTTTTTAATTACGTTGTTTCTTTATTATCGGGTTGTGTCAGAACTTGGCAATGACTTTTTTTATTTTATGCCTAGACTGAAATATAATTTTGCAACTAATAACCTACTCCAAAGTAATTTGTATAGCTGAAAATAGTAATGAAATGCATAATTTAAAAAAGCACAAAAAAAGTATTCGCTAAAATTTGTAAGTTACTTCTTACTAAAGTAAGAGATTGGATATAGAAGTATTGGTAGAGTAACGAGAAAGAAGAATCCGAACCTACCCGACTAGAGCTAGCAATAGTTTTAGTTATCATTAAGAGATATTATTGGGTCGATATTAGGTGAGTGTATTGCGTCTGGTGACTAACATATCTTACTTATTTACCGCCTTCCATCATATTGGTAAACCATAACATTTCAATTGGGCATCCTTTAAAGGTAGAAATGTTAGAGTTTGTACATCGATTACTCCGCGATGGTTTGCCCAATATGGATGAAATTTTCAGGGAATATTCAGGATATTACCGGAGTGGCCCCATAGTGAAAATATTTTAAAAAATTTAGAAATGGCGGAATGGCGCCATTTTGTTTGTTGCGCCAAAATATATTGAAAGAAGTTTTTTAATATTCTACGCTCGCGTCGCGATTCCACGTATTCACCATTATATCAGGAAGAAATTATTATGCAGTGGACCATTTATTAAACGGGACATTTACAATAGAACTCGTATAGATAAAAATAATAACAATGAAAAAAAAATTAAACCGATGATTAAATAACTTAGAATAAGTTTGGCACCGACTTCACGGAGTAAAATTGACGTTGGTTATTTTTGTTTATAAACATTTTTTTTTAATTACGTTGTTTCTTTATTATCGGGTTGTGTCAGAACTTGGCAATGACTTTTTTTATTTTATGCCTAGACTGAAATATAATTTTGCAACTAATAACCTACTCCAAAGTAATTTGTATAGCTGAAAATAGTAATGAAATGCATAATTTAAAAAAGCACAAAAAAAGTATTCGCTAAAATTTGTAAGTTACCCTGGCCTAAATGCATAAGTAATTATAAAGCTTACTCAGAGGTTTCACGGCGCAAACATTTTTTGTAGGGTATTTCAAAAGTTAAAACAAATTCAAAAAAAAAAATTGAAATATTAGAAAAAAAATAATGCAGAGTATATTATAAACCGATGGTTACAAATTCATAAGCTAGAAAAACCTAAAAACTTATATCTAGTTGCTACTCCCGAACTGCCAACAATTTCTGCCAGCCACAAGACAACTATAATATAGATAAGGGTATTAATGGGTATATTGTAATTTGTTCTTTTTTCCTTCAATTCGTATTTTAGCATAACTCCAACCGTTTTCGATAATATTTCTATCGAAGATCAAGCCTTCCAATCCATCCGGTTCATTTCATTATTTCGATGAAACTCGTTTCTGTGACTGCTCGATAATACAAAATCCTGGCCAAAATTCTGTACAAAATGCACCACAATAGTCCGACGTCCGATCTAATAAGGTTTATCCGGTTTTCATCAGCTCTCAGTCAAAGCAGTTATTTAATGGATTATTACGTTTTTTTTATGGTTTATAAATTTGTAATTCTCGAAGTTACTGCAAGAAAGAGCGTCTCTAAAGGCCGTTTTACATGCTGCAGTTCTTCTTTGCAATATGCAATAGTCTTAAACTAAGGCATGCGCAGTTTGACAAAAGATACAAATGTCTTGTCACTGCGCATGCTTTTGTTCAAGAGTATTGCAACTTGCAAGAAAGAATTGCAGCATTTAAAACGGCCTTAAGAAATAATAAAAGGGAGAAGCAAAGAAATGAAGGAACAGATCTTAATATATTACTTTATTTTCAAGAAAATCTATCAGAGACTGTAGATATAAAAACAACAAAACAAGAGAGTCAGTTATGGAGTAGTTCAGAGAAGTTTAAAGTCAAACGGATACCACGATTTTAATTGGCCATGTCAATAATTAAATGACGACCAAAAAAAATGAAACATGCATTTGTTCAAATTATAAGAGCAAGTCTTAATCACGATCCAGATAATTTCAATAAAATTTTATAGACCGATGAGAAGATATTTACCACTGCCGATATTTATAAGCGGAAAAACTGCCATATTTGGTCCGATGAAAATCCACAAACTGTCAAGCCAATTGCTTTTCAAGGACGATCCTCAATACAAGTTTGATGCGGCATTTATGTTAGGTCCTATTTTTATCCCTGGTAACTTAAATGAGGTTAAGGAACTTTTGAAAAATCAGAGAGCACTATCGACCACTTCGAACTTGGGGCAAAATATAATTGGCAACAAGACGATGCACCACCCCATAATATTGTGGCAGTAAGAGACTGTCTTGAAACTAATTATCAAGTGTGGATAGGGAGATATGGATCAGCTGGCCCGCGAAAAACAGCCCGGATCTAACGCCCATGGATAACTCCTTTTCGGACTATTTGAAAGATACAGTTTATAGAGTTTCAATTAGTACCATGTAATTTCCTAATTTAGTCAACAGAATTTAAAATCTATGTAAAACGTTCAATATCATTTCGTAAATATTTTGTAGAATGTTAATGAGTCAACTAGTAAATCAGACTTCAAACATCAATGTCATGATATTCGAAAAATAAACTTATATCTCCAGGAAGCAGCAACTATCTAAATAGGTAAGCAATTCTTCTTCTTGTTGTGTCTTATCATCTTAAGACGTTGGTGATCACCTTAGTCCACTTGATTCTATTGAAGTGGTTCTAAATAACTCCATGGATGTCATACTTGTCCACTGGCGTAGATTCTTGAGCCGTCTTTTTCCTGGTCCTCTTTTTCTCCTTATTTTGGCTTCGAATATGAGTTGCAGTGTTGTGTATTTGTTGTTTCTTATTATATGACAAAAATATTTTGCATTTACTTTCCCTAACTGTGTTCATGAGTTTTTTCTCTTTATGGATTTTCTCGAGTACTTGTTGATTTGATGTATGACTGGTCCAAGGTATTCTCAGCATTCTGCGATCTATTCGCTGTGTCTACTTTCTTTTGTGTTGCCTCTGTGATCTGGTGTTGCGAAAACATAGCATTTAAGGACTCTAGTTCTTATTTTTAAGTTGATGTGCATGTTGCTTAAATGGATGTATGCATTAAATTGGAGACCAATCGCACTTTTTCGATGCGGGCTCTTATTTCTACTAAATGGTTCCAGTTGATTACACAGCCCAGGTATGTTATTTCAGGCCCCTTTCCAGCGTTTTTTCGTTGATATTTATTTCTATTTGCGTGACTGGATTTTTCTTTACTACAATCGCCTTGGTCTTTTTGACATTAAGTTTCATTTCGTAATCTTTACATCCATTTACTTGTCCATCAATCTTTGTAATCTTTCCTCGCTGTTTACCAATATGGCGGTGTCGTCTGCGCATCGCAGATTATTGATACATTCGCCGTTAATAATCACACGGTCTGTTGTTTCCTCTAAGGCATTCTTAAATATTTCCTATGCGTAAACGTTGAAGAGTAATGGGGAGAGTACATATCCTTGCCGTTCACCTTTCTCGATGTTGATATTTTCTGACGTTTCATTCTCTATCTTTATTCTGGCTTTTTGGTTATAATATACTTTAAGTTCAGAGTCTTCAATGTTGCAAGACTTTACGTTTCCATTATTTTTTTGTGATTAAGTAAATTGAAGGCTCGTTGGAAATCTATAAAGTATAAGCATACGTCAGAATTCTCTACACCTTTCAATCAGAACCTTGATAAAAAGCAGAGGTTCTCTCATTCCGAACCCATTTCCTACCTTTTCAAACCGAATTTACAATTGTGTGGCTGGTTCCTGTCAGTGAATCCACGTTTGTGTTTTATGGTCTTTTTCCTCCAAGTTTTTACATCTTTCAACTTCGTTATACCGCTAAGCAAAGAGGATCCAATAAGACTGAAACACGTATCTAGTCGTTACCATCCCTGAATCTAAATTGCGTTCGTCCTCTGTGTTCATCTAGTTTTTTACGAATTCTTTTGTGGATTATTCGCAGAAAAAGTTTTAGTATATGATTCATTAAACTAATTGTTTTATATTCTGCACATTTTCTTGAGTTGGTCTTTTTGGGAATTGAGATGAAAATTGATTTTAGTCATTCGTCTGGTATTGCTTTTTTAATATATACATACATATATATATATATATATATATATATATATATATATATATATATATATATACACACACACAAAGGCATTGTATTCTTCGGATAATTATGCAACTTTTTGCCATTTATAATTGTTTTTCTGTTTTCTATAATAAAGTGGAAGGGAAAGGTCAAATTTTTTCTTTCAAACCATTATATCTCTGTTTTGGATGAACCAATTGCATTGAATTTGGTGTCAGAAAAAAACGCTTTCTTTACTCTTCACGTAGGGCTATTAACTATACCGTAATGATTCTATTAGTGGTCACTAGATGGCGTTTTTTCGTAAATCAAATAATACGGATTTCCTCAAAAAAAATCAAATAGTATGATATGACTTTTTTGTCATAATTTAATTGAAAGTTATAAAAGGTATGTATCGAATAATGAACGAAAATTCAGGTTCGTATTTAAATTAAAAAACATGATGATGAGCCCGAATCCAAAAGGTCGGATTGAAAAACTAACCTCACCAATTTGTAGAGGAGAAAAAGTGACAATCAAGAATTGAAAATTATTTTCATCTGTCATTTCAACTAAGCCTACAATTTTAGAAAAACTAAAAAAAAATAACTTTTATGGTTTTCTAGGATTTTAGGCTTAGTTGAGATGACAGATGAAAATAAATTTCACTTCATCATTGTTACATTTTCTCCTCTACAAATTGGTGAGGTTAGTTTTTTCAATGGACGTTTCGGATTTGGCCGACCATTTTTTTTAAATTTAAATACGGACCTGGACTTTTTTAAATTAAATTATAACAAAAAAGTCATATCATACCTTTTGATTTTTTTGAAAAAATTCGTATTATTTGAAGAATTACGAAGAAACGCCATCTAGTTAGAAATTAAAAGATTTAACATCAGGTTCAATGTAATCGGTTTATCCAAAACAGAGAGATAAACGTTTGAAAGAAAAAAGTTTGACCTTCCCCCACCACTTTATTATTGCAATTTTAAAAAAATGATAAATAGCAAAAAGTTGCATAATTGCCTGAAGAATACAATGCTTATATTTTCGACAAACCTTAATTAAAAAAAACAAGAGAAAATCGTCATTTCTATTTTTGAGTTGTTGTTACGCCCTTTAGCGGCCATATTTCGAACTTGAAAATAATTTCCAGCTATTTTACTTGGCTGATTTACCCATAAATACTTCTTTTCCATAATTGTGTGATCAACTGTTACCAAGTTATGGCCGGAAACCACTCTTAATTGGACACCCGGTACATCTCTGTTGTTAATAGAAAACTTCAAATTATTGTAGAAACAGAGTAACCCAGTTTTAATATTCACCATTGGCACGTCTTTTAAAAACACCCTGTATAGTGGCCATTTTGTATCTTAACAAATTTCTATTAAAATAGTTAATAGGCAAGGATGTCACCTATTAACTGCCAAACCGCTTCTTTTTTTATGAAATACAAAAATTATACCCCATTGAATTTACCCACAATTATTGAATGGCCACTTCGAGCGTTACTTACTTTAGAGTTATGAGCTATAAAAGGGTTCTCCAGTTCCATAAAAGAGTTAATCATTCATTAAAACACATAAAATCCTCTCAATCTATAAAACAGTTTCGTTGGTACATGTCCGTGGGCCATTAACTATCGAGTATCTTGAAGATCCATTTCTAGCACTAGCAGACCCTGTAATAAAAAGTTCCTTAAAAGTTTCCCTAAATTGCCTGGACATGCCGCAGTAAATGGCGAAATTAATGGGATAACTTAAAATAATAAAAAAGTTCGTAAAGATTATCAGCGTATTTGCTACGTGGTAATCCAGAAATTCTATTATAGAACTCGAAATGATATGTAGCATCGTCACCACGGCCAGTGGAATTTCTACCAATAGAAATACGCTGACCACCACTATGAGCATTAATGTGGTACAATTCGAATCTCTTAATTTTTTACATTCGTTTTTGGGATTTTTCTTCGAGGAAAGTAAAATGTCTCTCCTTTTTTGAGCTTGTTTCAAAGCTCGGAATAAAAGTAGGTTTAGGGTTACTAGAGCTATGCAGGGTAGCATGTGGACGAAGATGAGCCGGAACATGTAGTAGCAGATGTAGTAGATGTCAATGGTGATGAAGTCTTGAACCCAGCCGGCGTGGTTTTTGACGCAGACATGGACTGTTTGGTTGTTCCAAGTGATCTCCGTCTGAAATCAAAAGAATTAATCAGTAATCCACATTCGATGGGACATTAGAAGTAACTAGAGAACCGAAAATTGAAAACTTTTGAAATTTGGTGCTCAGGTATTGGAGGCTGCGACCTATCATTTAAAAATATTTTTAAAACTGCACCTTTGTCAGGTCTACTTTGAAAATTTAAATTGAACACTATATATATTATTATATTTTTAGATTCTATATTATAATCTAAGTATCTTTTAGTTAGCATGTTCTTTACCTATCTTTTACAGTTTTTTAGATATTTCTAATTTTTATATTTTTTTCAACCAAAACGTGGTTAAGCTAATAATTACATTATGCATGATAAAATGGATACTACAAGCTCAAATTTTTACTATATTTAAATGAGGCACCCTGTATATTTTACGACCAATGAATAGAACTAAAAAATCCTAATCTAAACATATATGATGTTCCTATACCAATCTTACATTTTTAACGTATTAACGTTTTTAACGATAAGTATTAATATTCGCTTAAATTTAAACTTGTTATTGGTCCTAGTGTGCTATGATTTAATGGTAGCGCGGTTTAAGAAACAAAAGATTATATGGTTACAAGAATGAGAAATATTATTTTCGCTATGTCTCCTTCCACGCTAACGTGAACGAACTCTTTAAATTTTGGTTCACGTGAAACCAGATGTGACGCCATTAACGTTCACCCTAACTAATATAAGCTATTTATATTATGTTTGACCTCGAGAAACTTGTTGGTGTAGTGGTAGGGTTCTCAGCCCGAGTGGTAGAGCTTGGGGGTTCGAATCCCGGCAAAGACTAAAATTTTGTATCTAGTTTTTTTTAACAAAATTTATAATTAATAAAAAATTGGATTACTTACTTTTTTAAAGTTAGGTTAGATTAGAATTGATTAGGGCAACCGAATTCCGAATCTATATTAAAGCAAGGATTTTATTTTAACAAAATATATACTGTTAGGTGAATCCCTCCGGAACAAAATTAACCTTAACTACAACACTATTTTTAAAACGGAAAGTAAATCAAAATACAAGAGTTCTAACCACACTACACCACAACTTGTTACGTTCTGGACGCGCGTTTCGCTAACCAAGTTAGCTTCATCAGCAGATGATATAAACTGCTGATGATGCTAACTTGGTTAGCGAAACGCGCGTCCAGAACGTGACAAGATGTGGTATAGTGTGGTTAGAACTCTTGTATTTTAATCTCACTTCCACCAAAGGTTCCAGTGTTAGGATGGAAAGTAAAATAAACAACTATAGACAAGTAGGTACTACAGGTACTAGTATCAGGTGGGCCCTCCGCGAACTCTCATAACCTCCCGACATCGTTTGGGCATACTTGATATAACATTGTCTATTAACTCTTGAGGACTTAAATGTGATTTTTCATGAATTGCTTCAACCAATTTATCAAAAATTCAAGGAGGTATTACTCGAGCATTCAAACGCCGATTTAAAGCATCCCATATGTGTTTGATTGGATTACAAACTGGGGAGCGGGAGGGCCAAACCATTCTGTTATATTGATAATTTTGGAAAAATTTGTTAACTATTCCTCCTGCCCTATGTGGTCTACCATTATCGTCTATATAAATAAAATTGTTGCCCAATCTGTCAGGTACTTGCGGTATGTTATCTTCAGAATCTTTAAATAACGAAATGCGTTTACAGACCTACTAATAAGAACTGTTAATTCTGTTCCACCACCTTTAAATATTCCTCCCCATACTGTTACAGAACCACCTCCAAACGGAATTCGACCCAAGGAACAGTTATCTTCGTATCCCTCCTGTTCGTCGCCATACACGAATCCGATAGTCGTCAGGATTAAGTGCAACTTTTGATTCATCCGCAAATTTTGACCATTCGAGTAAATCCCAGTTAACATGTTTTTCGGAAAAAGTCAAACGAGACAATCTGTGCCAATGACAGATAACAATCGATGCATTTTTGTTTCAAAGCCTATTTTACCTATTTCAACAATGTACAACAAAAAACCATACAATTATGTAGGTGTTTAGAAAAATCTCTATAGTTTTAAAACGGAACAAGTTAGCAAAGATTTTTAAAAAGCACGTTTTAAAGCAAAATTGACATGATCATTTGACATGATAAGCATAATTTTGGGATTTGCTGTTTAACTCAGAAATGTAGTGAAACTTTGGGTAAAAAGCACGTCTGTTTGAATCACCCTGTATATTGACGTTAATTGTGTTTTATGTCAAATATCCTACCCAAGAATAAATTCTTATAATTTCATTTTAAAACAAAAAAAAGTGTATTTAAATCGCTTGAAGGAATCTTAAAATATCATATTACAAATATTACTAAAATTTCCATGAGTGTAGTGTAGGACAATGTCCACAACGTCGACTAATTACAACAATAGATTTTCTGTGTGCGTTTTATTGACCATCATCCAACCTAAAACACACTCAAAATGTACTGTTTACTATTTATGTTCTAGAAATTTGTATTTATCATCTTCTCTATAGGTACACTGAAACATAACTCTCAGTGCCTCCTTTGATGTTTAAAGATTATTTTGCTGTGGGACGAGTGTCCCCAGCAGGTTATTAAACAAGTTATGTGAGACAAACTTAGTGATATGCAGACATAATCTACTCTATTTTTTATATTTTATTTGAGAGTTGATTTATGTGTTCTGGAGAATTCAGGGCACTATCCATTTAGACACTTAAACATTTGGCTGCTTCAGGCTCCACTTCCTCATGCAATTTACCTATTGCATTTTTAGTTTTTCCTAATTTGAACATAGATCATTTGCGGAAAACCAGTTTTTTTGCACTCGACTGTGCATCCTTCATATCCCTTATCCTATTTATCTTTTTTATAAGTGTGGTATCGTCCATGAAGAGCCCAGTCTCTGAAAGGGCTTTCTCATGGAAGTCCGAGCTCCGAGCTCTGGGGTAATCCGCAAGCCACACGTTCCATGATGGGTTTTTTGTTCTGAATCTGAACATACTGTTGACGGTCTTTGAGACAGTTTTCTAATAGTTTAATACTCTGCTCAATAAATTTGTAGTACAGTACGCCGCACAGATCTGAATCCGCGATGAAAGGGGGAGGTTTGTCAAAAGCAGAGCGTTTCTATGGATATGTAGAGTTTTAGCCAATCACTAATGAGTAATGCACCGATTCCATAGATACTTGCATTCTTTCCATAGTCTCAGATTCGTGTGCCATTTTTTATCCGAATTTATTAATGAAGGAAATAATGCGATCGAATGCCTTTGTCAGGTTACATAAAAGAGTACAGCATTCTCCTTGTTCATAATCATCGACAACATAATCAGTGAATGAAATCCAAGTTGATTTTCACAGAAGATAAAGTTATTTTCAAAATTAGTTACTATTAGATTATTGAAAGCCGTTTCGAAAAATGTTGAAAAAGAGGCAAAATAGGTATTAACCTGAATTACTCATTTTTTCTACATTGCTATTCTTAAAAATAGAGACCACTAGCCATTTTAAAAACTGCGGAAAAAATACCAGCACTCAAATATTCATTATTAGATCAGTTACAATTAATAGATTTTTGAATAAATTCATCATATATACATTAAGGACATACATCTTTAGTTAATTTATTTATGATGTTTCTGACTCTATTATAAGTAATAGGCTTGAATTTACAGCCAGGATAGTCAGTTGATTGATCCAAGTAATCCTCATAGTAATGAAATCGTGGTTCTTGGGATTAGACCGTGTCAACATTGAATTCAGTGTTCCGATCGCGTAAAGTAATGATTCCTGAAGATGCCTCATGTATTCGAAGGCGAAATGTCTAAAAGTGATTATATTTTGACAAGCTCTAATGCCAAAAATCATGATTTCTTAATTGTGAAGCCGTGAAAGCTTCCGTTCTAAATCCTTATAGTTTTATAAAATGTATTTATAATATTTTCATCTATTGGGATATGTTTAGAGGATATGATTTTAAGATGATTGTTCATTAAATCCTAATAGGCCTTGCAGGGATTATCAGGTTTCTTTTTATATTCAGGGGATTTCAACCCAGGAGATTAACACAAACTTGTTTAGTCGCTTTATTGACTTTAGTCGTTGTTTACCGTGTAGCAAATTTGATTTTAAAATTTCTAAAAATGTACGAGGTCTAAAATACTCTAAATTTATAATTGACGTATTATAAATTTAAATTAAATTGTCTAAAGATTTCTTAGAGATTTTTATAATACGCACACCTTTTATATCATATGATCTCCTTCAGTCTTTAACCAGTAGTAGCAAAATATTCTCCAAAAACTTACTAATAGGAACGCTTTTTATTAAACTTTCTTTTTTTTTAGTTTTTGGCTTGAGATATTGCCATAATAGGCACTTGAACTAATCCCAAAGTTCCTTTCACGCTCTTTCGTTCTTTCAATACAGTTAATTGGTTTGTGAACTGAGATGGTAATAGCAATTAGAATGTAAATTAGGTTATCCAAAATATAATTAAAGTTTTTACAAGACATTAATATTAAAGAGTACGCGTGGAGTTTTGAACTGGAGAATAAATAAACGACTGTACAATATTTGTGTTTTGCTTAATGTCAATACTTGTACTCTGGATTGTACCGAATATGTGTTCATTTATACATATCAGTAATGTATCAGTGCCGACACAGGTCCGTAATATCATCACTTTTATGAAGTAACAACGAAGGCAAAAAGTCACTGTGCCGGGCATGTGTAAACTTTTCATTTAAATTATACGTACCGATATTTTTTTACTGACACAGATACATCGTTACAGAACTGAAAGGACACTTGACTGATAAGAATGATTTGGGTAAATAGACCCAAATCATATCTTGCCAAAAAGTACGACGGATAATATTCTTTTATCATCGCAAGTAAAATTTAAACTATGCGTTTTAATTTGAAATATTTCCTATCAAAATTTAAATTCAAAACCGCATGTCATATCCACAGATAACTTTTCAGTTTCAGTTACAACACTGTTTCTCTGCGACAGTAGCGTCATATGCCGGTTGCCATTATAAACAAACTGACCAATGCCAGAGACATCCAAGTTGAGACGAGCATCCGAGCTGAAAACTTTGTCCGATATATCTACTTCTTTTCATCTCGCATAATTTGCTGTATGTTCGCCCTTGTCTCTCATCGTGGGAGGCTAACATAGATGTATAGCTGTAATCGCTCTCAACACTATGGCCAAACTGTATTTTTTTCTTTAATGTTTGTTTTGTATCTTTTGCTCACATATGTGTGTGCAACAGGAGAACTGTCATTTATTTAAATAGTTCAACTTCTGTTCTGTGTGGTTAGAACTCTCGTATTTTGATAGTTTAACTTGACAATACTGACGTCCGTCGCGCGTCGCTCCGTTTCCCGTTCGGATATTTGAAAATGGCCGCCTTGCGTCATTGTTTCGTTATGTGTTTGTTTCAGTTTTCCCTGGACTATTTTATTCGACATTGTGTAGTGTTAGTTTGTATATTATAAAAGTCTGTGCTTATTTGTGACAATAAAAGGTAATAGTGAAAGAAGCGGCGAGCTGTAGATATTTATAATTTTTTAAATAATCTAAATATATTATAAATACCTAAAGTTTTTTTTTGAAATATCCTTACCTACTCGCAAAAGGAAATATTGTGCCATGATATAATTACATTCCAAGAGGTAAATGTTTTCCCGATAGTATGGCAGAATTTGATTGAATGATCTGAAATGGGGATAATTTTCCTAAGATATATTTCGGCGAATTTTCAATTGGTGTATTTTTCATTTCAATTTGCAAGTATGTTAGATGACATTGCCAACTCTTAATCTCCAATTCTGCCGCAAAAAAAATACTTTATTATATTTTAACAGTAAATGTCCAAATTTTCAGCCATTAAGTGCCTAACACTGCAATTTACTGTTCCTAATCTGCGATTTTCCCATAAATAATATTTAAAATTACCCGTTTGTTTTATTGAATTAAGTGTAGAAATTTTTAAAATACAGAAAAGAAAAGCGATTTGAATTTCGCGGGCAAAAGGCATCTGCTTTCACTTTCCATTGAGATAGAGTCAGAATGCGAAGTATCTATAATATCTCTCTCAGAATATTTATTTATATTGACTTGCATTGCTACCTTATATGACGCACCCCTAACTTGTTCTGTGCAGACTACGTCCGTTGGGAGGCAGCGCATTGACTATGTTGTCATGGAAACGAGGAATACAAACAATAACACGCTTGCCATTATTCTGACATTTATGAATTTGGGTTATTCAAATTTTAGGAAAATTTAACTTTTTTATATTTAAAAAAACCATATTTCAATCATATTCTTACTTTAGCTTTAGAGAATTTGAAATAAATACCACTTTCCTAATGACATGCTTTACTGTAATCTAAATAAGTTTCCCTCCGTAGTAAAACCAAAATACGTACACATTTATGATGAGCATAGCTTAGAAAAATAATGACTAGCATCCCTGAACTAATATCACAAAATATTAAAACGACAGACAGACAGTGAGTCGAGCAAGCTTTCCTTTTTCTTGAATATTAAGGTTAACCAAGTCAAACAGATTGTTATCGTCAGTGTTGACGATTTTCAATTGTACTGACAAGCTGCAAGAACATGTACTAAATTGTACTAAATACAATCCCAGCAAGTCACACATAAAAAAAGGTGAACTAGATACTATTTTTAGACGCAGAAGAAATCGGAAATATCTTAAAATAATATAATATATAATATATATAAGAATAAACATTTAACTGAAACAACATCAAATATAAAAAAAACACAAAATAAAAATTAATATTCTAAAAAACTAAAAAAGCAATAACATTTACTTTGTTTTTTCAAATAAATTAGCTAGTGGCTCCCATTCAAAACAAGTTGTTTCGCGTAACATTTCCTTAGTTGAAATTTAGTTGTGGCAAGTGTTGACATTTAATCGGTGTCTATTTTTTCTGTTAATTAAATTTAAAGCAGCACTTCGATGAGATACATAATATAATTTTTTAAAATAAACATAAATTTAAAAATAATTTTTCTCCAAAAGAATTGTTTAAACTCTTAATTCTGAAACAAGATCTTCTATTTCTTAGTTTTTAAATTTATTTTTATTTGACAACTCTGACACTATTCTCTATTCACTAGAGGTGCGGAGCTTGGAAATTGAATAAAAGCTGATATTTAAGTACATTCTCCTTTTCAATTGTTGTATGTATTGTTCTCATGGGCGAAGTTAGGGGGAGGGTTGGGGGAGCTAAACCCCCTCAAATACCGAATTAGCCTCCCCAAAAATATTCAAACTTGAGACATACACTAAAAAACGAATAATATATATATACGTCTTTTCAAATTAGGGTCGGGCTTTAACCGCCCAGATCTGATGTCATAACTTTGCCCATGAATGTTCTGTTAATATTTTTTTTTCTAAAAAATGATTTGTTTATGTATGGATATTAAAATTTTTAAAATGTACTAAATTACCATGATTACAGCAAGACTGTACTTTTGTACTGTAGCTTCGATAAAGTACTACATTTAGAAAAAATGTACTAAAACGGCAACACTGGCTATAGTTGTATGTACTTACCTAAATAATTATATTTTGTTCTGGGGTTGCATTCACATTTTACAATATTCTAACTTAACCACTTGCTAAGTCTTAAAATAAATAAACATACATACTACGAGCATCAATTTTGTATATTAAGTTGTCTATCTATATAAACAAACTTTATCTATGGATTGCCCTATTAAACTACTTACTACCAATATTTAAGCGGCTATTAAACTCAAGTATTAATTTCTACTTTATCGGCAATCTAAATGACTTTTTAAACTTTATTATTTTACATTAGATCCACTTTTTTGTACTGCACAGCCGGGTACAACTTCTTCAAGATAACAGAAAAGTATAGTAATATTGAAAACGGTAACGGTAAGAGATAGTAATCTGTGCCATCTTTCAGTTGGCGTTGTAAATTAGGATAACAACGGCAAGGTTTGTGTACTCTGGTCATTTTAAGATTACGTAGTTTTGAACATACAATTGATGTTGAAAATGACTGCTGGATAAAGGGGGGAAAGCGATGC
The DNA here is from genome assembly GCA_030620095.1 of Kuschelorhynchus macadamiae. NCBI lineage: Eukaryota > Metazoa > Arthropoda > Insecta > Coleoptera > Curculionidae > Kuschelorhynchus > Kuschelorhynchus macadamiae. The sequence continues at coordinate 1,085,520 of JAUTXW010005519.1, read as the reverse complement.
AAATTAGGCCAAACATTTACTTTTGTTTGTGTATTTTTCTGTCTTTTGTTGGATATTCTTTTTAAATTTAGGTTATATTTACTTTAAATGCCAAAATTATCACCCATTTATTTATTACAATGTGTATCTCCTTTTCTAGTTGCGTTTTCATTTTTTAGCTTTTACGTGAACATACAATGTTTTTAAAAAAATTAATAATAGTGGCATATTCTAGCACTAAGTACAAAACGGCGAAAAAGCTTATATTTCTTGAAAATTTTTGCGAATACTTATCATAATACTATCCCATATATGATATATTTAAACTCTATTGTTAAAATAATATTAATACCCACTTTTTACTGTATCGATCCCGTATACTTATTTATTTTTAAGAATAGAAAAAGAATGTTGTTTTTATATTCAGGTACTACATCGAGATGGTACGCACATATGATTGTCAGTAGTATATATTTGAACAAGTTTGAAAATATACGCATTCAGTAATAATAACGTCTTTTTATTTTTGCCGAATATCCTGAAAATTCCACATTGGCGACGAGGAGTGAAACACTTCAGTTTGAGTGTTAGAATTCACGTGTTTAGTTGTGCCACGGTGCATATAGTTACGTTTTATTTTGAACAGTTTTTCGAAATAAAATGAGTGATAGCGAAAATAAGGAAAATCCATCATACTATGGACAAATCAGGGAATTCAGTGCTCAAAATAGTGACTTGGTAATATATAAAAGACGTCTGGATAATTATTTTACAGGAAAGTCTATCCAAGATGATGGAAAAAAGAAAGCCTTGTTACTAAATGCTCTGGATAAAGAAGCATACAAGCTTATCTACAATTCGGCTCCTTGCTTTGTGGCCAGATCCGAGTTTTTTTCAACGTTCAAAGAAGTGCACGAAGGCGCTACCGAATGGGCGGCGAGAGTGCGTAGTTTAGCGATAAACTATAGGTTTGAAGAGGCTGTTTTTGACATGATGTTACGTGACCGTTTTATAGAATTCAATAAGGGGTTAGTACAGTCAAAGCTTTTCAAACAAGACATCTCCAAAAAGTTTAAGTTGTTGAAGTGGCAGTTACAGAATTAGCGGCCGAAAATGTTTCTTCTAGTGTTGGTCAACTTAAAATAAAACAAGAACATTCAGTGCAACATGTCAGTGGTAACCGTTCTACTAGTAGTGCAAGTGGTTCTAAAAATTCGGAAAAATGTCGGTGTTGCGGCCGAAAAAATCATGTTCCGTAGAAATGTCGTTATCGCAACTATGTGTAATTCCTGTGAGGTGAAAGGTCATTTAGCACCTATGTGTCCAAAAAATAAAGGAAATAATTATAATAGTAAGAAGTATAGTGGTAAAAATGTACAAAATTACATAGGTGAGAATATTTTTTCTATTAGGGATAATCAGGTAGTAAAAAATCCATTCGTTATTAAAATTTTGATTAATAATAATTTGTATGATTTTCAATTAGATACTGGAGCCAGCATATCTGCTAATTCAGAAAAATACTGGAAAGACAAATTTTTTCATTATAAATTATTTCCTCCAAATAAAAATTTAAATGTTTATTCGGACAAAAAATGCTAGCTCTTGGAATTTGCAAATTTAAAATATGCTATAATACCATAACCAAAATGTTAGATGTTTCATATAATTAAAAACAGGGGACCTCCTATTCTAGGTAGAGATTTCATGTCATTGTAAGATTTAAATATTTCGCAAATTAATTTTTGTGACGAATCCGGTCAAGTTAAATCACTCGTTAAAAAGTATGACAGTCTTTTTTCTCCGGGGTTAGGCAATTTTAGCAAAAGTGCGGTTTCACTGAAATTACGGGATGAGTCGGTCGCGCCTAAGTTTATTATGGCTCGCCCTTTACCTTACGGTATTCGCGACAAAGTTGAGAGCGAATTATGTAACTTAGAACAATTGGGAATAATAAAACCCGTAGATTTTTCTCCTTGGGCAACGCCCATTGTACCCGTGATAAAAAAATCGGGAGCAGTTCGAATATGTGGCGATTTTAAAGTTACCTTAAATCCTTTTTTAGAAATCGATCAATTTCCTTTGCCTCGCACTGAAAAATCGATCTTTCTCAAGCATATGCTCAAATTCGTTTGGATGAAAAATCGAAAGAACTTGTTACCATTTCAACACATAAGGGTTTATTCCAATATCAGAGATTACCTTATAGCTTTGCGTGGGCGCCTTCGAAATTTCAAAAAGTTATGGAATCTTTGACGCAGGATATGGCAGGTTGTGTATGTTTTTTAGACGATATATTGACTTGTGGTCGAAATAATTCAGAACATTTATTGCTTTTAAATAAATTATTGTCTAGGTTACAAAGTGTCGGTTTAAAAATTGAACCGGAAACGTGTTCCTTTTTCCAGGATAAAGTATGTTATCTTGGTTTCATAATTGACAAAGATGGATTGCATACTACTCCTGAAAAAATTAGAGCAATAAAAAATGCACCCATGCCAAAAAATATAAAGAAATTACAGTCGGTATTAGGTATGATTAACTATTATGGTAAGTTCGTACTTAACCTAGCTAAATTGTTGAATCCTTTGTACAAACTATTACAAAAAGACTTAAAATGGTCTTTGGACAGGTCTTGTGACGAAGCATTCAAGAATGTAAAAAATTATTTAACATTCCGCCGAAATTTTGGCTTGCCAGCCCTTGCGGGGTAGGTTGCGTTCTCTCTCATGTACTTCCCGACGGAAGAGCGTCCGATTGCCTATGCGTCGCATACGTTATCGTCCGCGGAACAAAATTACTCTCAAGTAGACAGGGAGGGTCTTGCGATTATTTTTGGGATTTGTAAATTCAACCAGTATTTATATGGTCGCGAATTTATTCTAGTAAGTGATGATAAACCTCCTATTGCTATATTTAGTCCCCAAAAGAGCGTTCCACAATATTCTGCAAACCGTTTAAGACGATGGGCAGTAATTTTATCTTATTATAGATATAAAATCCAATATATAAAATCCAAACATAATTCTTCGGATTTTTTATGAAGATTGCCAGTTGAAAATAATAAAGACGAAATTTGGGAATCAGTTGATTCTGATTTTGTGAACTATTTTGCTGAAAATCAACTTATTTCAACAAATTTTCTATTAATTAAAGAAATATACTAAGAAAGATAGTGTACTTCAGTCTGCGATTAAGTCTGTTCGGACTTCTTGGCCAAAACGATTAAAAAAGGATTTAAAATTTAAGTCATTTTATGCAATTAAGCATCAGCTTACTATTGAACTTGAAGTTTTATTATGGAATAATAGAATCGTTATTCCTGAAAAATTACAAAATCGTACGCTTGAACAATTACATTTAACACATTTAGGTGTAATTAAAATGACAAATATTGCAAGGTCGTATTTCTTTGGCCGGGTATTAACAAATATATTGAAGATTTTGCTCTAAAATGTAAAAACTGTTCTGTTCATAAAATATCTCCACCAAAAACAAAATTAAATCCGTGGGAAGGGCCTCTTGAAGTTTTTTTTAGAATCCGTATTAATTTACATGGGCCCATTTCTCAATAAATATTTTCTTATTATTTTAGATGTTCATACTAAGTGGGTGGAAGTATTCCCAACCAATAATATTAGTAATATTACAACACATTTTACCATATCTGCTTTACATAGTACATTTGCGAGATGGTTTGCCGAAATCTATTGTATCGGATAATGCAAGTAATTTTAAGTTTTGAATTTAAAACTTTTTAGATAAATACAATATTAGACATACTACGATTGCACCATTTTTCCTCATTCAAATGGAGCTGCGGAAAATGCCGTAAAAACAATTAAAAACTCTTAGATATACAAGTTTCTTTACAAAATTTTTTATTTGATTACCGAAATGCCGCATATGCGACAACAGGTGTTTCCCTAGCAACGCTTATGTTCGGTTGTGATTTGACAACACGTTTTTCTTCATTAAAACCTAATTTAGAAAGAATTCATGAACAAAGTTTGGAGGCAAGGAAGGAGCAATGTATAAAATAGAAGCGGTCTTGGTGAAATATTATCGCAAAATAAATACATTTTCGTGAACTCCGGGTATTATTAAAAAAAATATTGGTAAATGTACATATACCGTTAAAATTCCGGAACTTAATAAAGAGTGGAAACGTCATACTAACCAAATTCGAAAAACAAAAAGTCAAAGTGGTTTACATCACAGTGAGATCCCTACTAATGTTCCCCTTAATAATGATGACGTAATTGAAGTGAAAGATTGTGAAGATGCTCAGAACAATTTAAATTCAGGCATAGAGCTAGATAATCTTTCTACTCCAAGATTTCAGAGGCCAAAAAGAAATATTAAGCCTCCAGAGAGGTTAACTTACGAGTAATTTATTATAAGCTTGTAAATTCCTAGGTATCTAATCATTACGTAAACGTTACATTTTGTTGCTCATTATGTACGATGTAAAAATGAGTTTTATGTATTAAGTTAATAAAACACATTTTTTATTTAACTTTTTTTTGGTGTGGGAGGATGTGATATATTTAAACTCATATTATTCAGTAATTAATAACGTCTTTTTATTTTTCCCGAATAACCATATAATAGCTCATTCTTATTATGTTATGCAACCGCACCGAAAATAACATATTTAACTAACTGGTCACCCAAATTTTTCCATAAACTGGACAATAAATATCAAACCAATCGATAAATTTTATTTATCGATTGGTGCTTTGCTATCACCTATCGATAGATAATACCTAATATCGCCCATTCCTAGTCGTATCCCAAAAATATCATATTTTACTAATAAAGCATGATAACATTACCCATAGAGCCAACATTTTCTCAATAAAATTCAAACGTTTCGATGTTTTCCGATATCTCCGGTAGAATGTAAAATTTATCAAATTTCTGAAGGGAAATTGTAATGATAATTTATCAACACCGAACCCGAGTTTCTGTCAAACTTTATCGAATCTTCGTAATTGGCACCTGACAGTTATAGTTTGGTTTTCTAAGAATCCGGCACAGACAAAAAGAGTGACCTTTTGAAAAACCCAAAACACACCAGAGCTCCTTATGAGCACCGTGACTTTAGTTAAGCCCTATAGAACACTTCCACTGAATTTGGTTCAAATCGCTTAACCTGATGTTAAAATACGATGGTTTCAAAAATTTGTAGCCTTAAAAATATTAAATATCAAAGAATTTTCCGGAACTCCTTTCAGGCCCAATTCTGAGGTACGTATCATACACAGGCCGTTCATTTATTATTACCATACCTGTGAGAAATGGAAGCCATTGGGGAAATATTTGATATTGTTTTTTTTTCAAAGTAACATATATATTTTTAATTGGACATACACGCCAGTATTTTTCTACTTATCATGAGGAGGAACACATATTAAATTTCATATTTTTCATTTAGTTGTTATTATAAAAAAGTGCACAGAAAACCCCCAGCGCAAAATATAATTAATAATAACACCAGAAAAAATATTTTAATTATTGAAACCTTTTATAAATCAAGCAAAAAGTAATTATATTGGAAAAGAAAAATGTAAATTAGGCCAGCGTATTACTTCCATGTATACCCAAAGAATAAATAAAAAAAAACAAAAATATTATTTTAATATTCGTTATTCTTATTTAAATAATAACCACAAGGAACGTGTGCAATTATTTGTACATTACCTATCTCAGCTTTGAGTTAGAGCACCGGAACTTATAGCATGGAATTTCTGGCACTTATACAAACCGAAATGCAATTTTAATTTATTTTTTACAAATTGACTTTTACTCTATGCACGATAATGGGATCCAGAGATGTCAACTAAAAATCTATTCAATGAATTTCGTGATTCGTGGCCTGTTTGATTACAAATTTAATTTGTAACTCACTTAGACGTTATAGTGGGAAGATATGACTATTAACAAACGCTTATTAGTTGCAATTAATTATTGAACTTCTCTCTAGAGCAACCTGCACGAAACGTGAAGCTAGAGAAACAGTTTTTCTTCCACTACCGCAACTAGTTCCAAGAGTCTCTGTCGAATGTCAGATAAAAGCTGCAATTAGCCCGATATAGTTCCGATTTGATGGTCTATAGTTTGAATCATTTCATATACCTAATCTATACAGGGTGTAATTTAATTGATGGCTGAAAATGCAGGATATAATTTCTTAGCTTATTTAAGAAAGAAAGATTCATATGAACATACGTCCTAAACCTCTCAACTTTTGAGCTACAGGGAGTCAAAGTTTAAAAAAAGAATTCGTTCTCTTATCATAACTTTAATACTGTTCTTAGTATTTTCATAAAATTTGGCACGCACCTACTAAACACCAATAGGCATTTTTTGATTTAGAAGACTGTTTAATATTTCTACCAGAGGCGTCCGTACGGGATGTAGACTGAAGATTTTTCTAAAAAAATATGGTACGGCACTGCTTTTTCCGGCAATGAAAATTATTTTTGAAATCCCCATTTATTTTGAAACAAATTTAAATTCTTGACATTTTTTCGTCGGGCAAACTGTTTTGGCGTAAAACAATAAAAACAATTTTCATGCGTGGCAAAATCTCTAAAATCTAATGGTAATGAAAAATTCGTTTTCGACTCAATACTCAAAATAATACTTACTAATACATTTTTTGTATTAAACTTGAATTGTGGTAGTGGCTATTTTAATCGATTGACTCTAATTTATTAAAAATTAGACAAAAACACATCTTACCTACAAACTGCCACATGAGATTTTAGCTATTTTGCAATGCGTGAAAACTAAAAAAAATCTTGTAGTTTTGACAACTTTTATGCATAAAATAAACTAATATTTAATATAATTATCACAACATTTGTTGTGATAATTATATTAAATATTATAAATAAATAAATAATAAAAAATAAAAAAATAAAAATAATAAAAAATTTGTCCTCCTTCTGCTAGAATACAGGCTTCAATTCTATTTCTCATGGATTGGCGAACCCTTTCAAAAATTCCACGAGTATTTCTTATGGTTTCGCAAGAAAGTAAAATTTTTTGCCTTAGTTCTTCTTCTTAGTCTAAACTATTTAAATCAGGGGACCTGGGGGGCCAATATTGAGTTCCTCCACGTCCTATCCAGCGATTGGTAAAAGCCTTATTTAGAAATTCCCTACCATAAATGCTAAAATTTGCAAGAGCACCACATTTCTTCTCTTAATAAAAGAGGTACATCCTCGAGCAAAATTGGCAAATCATTTTCAAGAAAGTGGATGGTAGGATATTCCATCCAGTCGTCCTGGAAGGAAAAACGGTGCTATGAGGAAATCTCCAACTATTTCAGTCCACACATTCACGGAAAACTGCTCCTGATGGTGGGCCTCAGTAATTGCGTGTGGGTTTTCTTCTGCCCATACATGATTATTATGGAAATTTCGAATGGAACTGCGGGAAAAATTATCTTCGTTAGTAAAGAGTATTTTGTTATCAAATAAAGTGCTTGAACCCTTTGAATATGATATGGGTATAGTAAATTGTCAACAAGTATTTTCCAAATAAGAAAATGGGAAACATTTAGCATTACTGCAATTTTCCTAGTACTTGTTTCTGGATGTTCCTCAATTGTGTTCAAAACCGCTTCCTCTAATTCTGTTGTTCTCACCGTGCGATGTGCCCCTTTGGAACTATTGTCAATGCTAAGACTCCAAGTTTCATGTAGTCTTCTGTGTATTCTTGAAAACATTGTGGCTTCGGGAATGATACGATTTGGATACCGCTCTTGATATATCCGCCTAGCCATAAACGCATTCCCGTCAGCAAGCCCGTAGGTGAAATGCATATCTGCTAACTCGGAATTTGTAAAGCTTAACATAGTTTACTTATTTTCTTTTTATTATTGATTAAAGAAATTTTCACAATGTAAAAAACTGCACCTTTTATGCATACTCGTCAAAATAAGACCGCAACGTAATTTATCAAATGTCATTATTTTAGAAACAAAATGCATGAAAACAATTTTTATTTTTTTACGCGAAAACAGTGCGTCGGACGAAAAAAATTAAGAAATTAAATTTGTCGCAAAATAAATGAGGATTTCAAAAATTATTTTTAATTCCGGAAAAAGCAGTGGCGTACCATATTTTTTGAAAAAAAATCTCCAGTCTACATTCCGTACGGATGCCACTGGTAAAAGTATCAAAAAATCTTCTACATCAGAAAATGCGTATTGGTGCTTAGTAGATGCGTGCCAAATTTTATGAAAATACTAAGAACAGTATTAAAGTTATGATAAGAAAACGAATTTTTTCTTAAAACTTTAACACCCTGTAGCTCAAAAGTTGAGACCTTTAGGACGTATGTTCATATGAACTTTTCTTTCTTAAATAAGCTAAGAAATGATATCCTGCAATTTCAGTCATCAATTACACCCTATATATTTAAAACACTAAGCCAAACTTTTCAGTAAGTTCGTGAGAGAGTTGTACTTCACCGATTTATATATATATTTTCTTTTGAAATGGTCGTTTGGTGACCGAGACCTTTCAACACTATTTTTTGTATTGTAAATTTATACGGGGTGTTTCAAAAAATCGGATCACTGATTAATCACGATTCTGCTCAAACCGCTTGGCGTAAAAAAATGCATTTTGGCCCACAGGTTGATAGTAGAATGTAGAGGTTCGATAAGAAGGGATTTTTCAAAACTCAAATATCATAGGGGTGAAACCGCCCCTTAAATATTACAACATTTTCTATTTAAAAAACGGATTTTTGCGATGTATTAAAATATCATTGCCAGGAGCCGAGAAATCGAGATTCTTAGTGAGATAAAACAATTACAAGATTTCAATCTTCTTCTTTGTTGAAGTCGCAAAAAAGATGTTCAGTTGCTGTGAGACTAGAGGTTAACCTCAGCTCCACATTTAATTTCGAATTTATATGTTTTTTAGGGTTGTATAATTTATTCATTCTTTTAGTAAAATATAATTTCGTTTACCCTAAACCTAAAGCGTTTTTGCTTTACGCGCCAAGTTGCTCGCCTTGGGACGTTTATGTTTCAATTTAATACTGAAATATTCGATTAAAACTTATTTAAAACATTTTTGATTTTCGTTGCGTAGTAATTAATAACGTTTTTCTATCTAAATGTGGTACAAGTGAGCTTGTTCCTCTTGATCAATTCCAATTTATGGTAAGAACGACGGAATTTCTATCATTAAAAAGCTTTTAATTAACTTCTATTTCATATCGCATACATTATGTCATTGGCTTTATATAGGAGCCAACGATTGTGTGTTCTTAGAATAGCGCTCCACAAGCGTCTGGATTGTATTGATGTTTTATCACATGTAGGCGATATCAAAAAATTGATATAATTATTTTAATAGCAAAAGTCTTGTTGTACCTAGCAAATTACATTCATGTATCTGGTCCTCCTTATACAAGGAATTCCATACTCGATGGTACGTTAGGAGTATCTGGAGAACGAAAAAAAAAAATTCTAACACAGGCCAGCTCATTATTTTCATAATGAAAATACCCTCCCAATAATAAAATATTCGGAAAGTCCTAATACGTACCATTTTTTAATAACCTAATTAGAACCTTTTATATTGGCAGGTAATCAATTTTATTGTGGGGCGGCTAAAATGGGTCCATTTTACAACGTAAAAATTACCTAGACTGGATTGTTTACAACATTACACATAAAATAAACGTTAAACATCACTCTTCTGTTGAGTTTGGAACTGAGTGGTTCTCTGTGTATCGATAAGCAAGTGTATGTGAAGACGAGAATGTCGAGTCAAACGCGTCGAAGTTGCAAAATTTCTCCTGACAAATTTTGTTATATTTGTGGAGAATTTCTGGTGAAATCACAAGCCGGGCCATTTTCCGAAAATATAAAAAAAGCCTACTTTAAATATTTTGGTGTGTTAATTGGGGATCAAGATAAGAGGTGGGCTCCCCATGTGTGCTGTGTTAGTTGTAGTGTATCATTGGTGCAGTGGATGAAGGAAAAGACAAAAAGTATGCCTTTTGCAGTTCCACTGGTATGGCGAGAACCCATCAATTATTCTGACGATTGTTATTTTTGCCTGACAAACACTGAAGGTTATACCAAAAAGGGCAAGCACAATATAGAATTCCCAAATTTGCAATCTGCCGTATGACCTGTTCCTCATAATGCAAATTTGCCAGTGCCGATTGCGCCTTTAAATTGGCAAGCTATTGATTTGGGAGATAACGGAGATAACGCATCATCAGGCAGCTCAGAAGAACAGTGCACCGATCCCACTTTTACCACAGGTCCAGGTTCCGGCGAGCCACATTTGATTGTTCAAAGTGAATTAAATGATTTAGTACGTGATTTGGGGTTATCCAAGCAACAGTCAGAACTTCTGGGTTCCCGTCTTAAGGAATGGACCTATTCGCCAAAGAAACAAAAATTACGAATTTCAGAAAAAGAAATGCTATGTTTTCTGAATTCTACAGTATGGAAAATTCGTTGTGCGCGTGTACTGATATAGATAGTTTAATGAAGGAACTTGATATTGAACATTCTCCTCGTGAGTGGCGCTTATTCATAGACTCATCTAAATATAGCTTAAAAGCTGTGTTATTGCATAATGGAAATTTAAAACCTTCTATACCTATATTGCTCATTCAGTTGCAATGAAAGAAAATTATGAAAATATGCGGACTTCAGGGGGGATTTACAAAATATTGCTGTTTTCTTTGTTTATGGGACAGTCGTGCAATAAATCAGCATTATATAACAAAAATTTGGCCAGAAAGAAACCAATTTCAACCGGGATCTCAAAATGTTAAATTTATACCTCTTGTTAATCCTCCTCTTTACATTAAACTTGGGCTGATGAAAAACTTCGTGAAAGCTTAGATTAAAGATGGTGATGGATTTAAATACTTAAGACAAGTCTTTCTCCAGTTAAGTGATGCCAAATTAAAAGAAGGCATTTTTATTGGGCAGTAGCAGCAGTAGTAAGAAAGTAAAAACATACAATTTTCATTCGGAATGGGAAGAACAGAAGTTAAAGGTAAAAATGTATGTTTATGTAATGCCTGTGTTTTGGTTGATAAAAAAGGAAATATTGAGAGGCATCAAAAAAGTGTACATCCGAATTTTGAAAAATATTTCCTATTACATGCTGCCAGCATAAAAGAAAAATTGAATCAATTAAAGAACCAGTTAATTGGACAACAGTCAATATTTTTAAAAGCAGTTGACAAAAATAAGTCTGCTACGGAAGCATCATACCGTGTGTCCCAAATAATTGCACGAAAAAAGAAACCGTATGAAGACGGGGAAATGATAAAACAGGCGTTTTTAGAAGATGCAAATTCCTTATTTTCCAACTTTAAAAATAAAGACGAGATAGTTTCAGCAATAAAACCTGTGTAACTTTCTGCTAATACAGTGATGAGATGAGTGGAAGTAATGAGCAAGGATATTTTTTCACAGTTAAAAACTAACTTAAATAACTGTGTTTATTTTTTCTCTCTTGAAATGGATGAATCAATAAATGTGGTTGACACCTACCAGATGGCCGTGTTCGTCAGGATGGTTTTTAGTGATTTTATGATTAAAGTTCTTTTGAAGTTTATCCCACTGAAAGGATATACCACTGGACAGGAATTGTTTTCTCATTTAAACAATTCTATATCTTCTGAGAAAATTCCAATTTCAAAATTGGTAGGCTTGAAAACTGACGGGGCTCCTGTTATGGTGTGTTGTGATAAGGGTCTGGTAGCATTTTGTCGTAAAGATGAACGCTTTCCACAATTTCTGTGTTCCCATTGCATTATTCATCAGCAAGCATTATATGGAACTTTTTTAAAACTAAACGTCATGAAATTGGTAGTACAAATTGTAAACAGGATTAGAGCTCACGCATTACAAAGATTATTCAAAATCTGAGCCGATGAAATTGATTGTCAGTATGGAGTCTCCGTATGTTTGTCTCCGTCTGTCATATTACTTTGTACAGGGGGCGTCATTGTGCAGTACTATACAGGGCGTTTCCTAATTGCGTGCTAATGTTAAAGGAGGGTGATTCTTGGACCTTTTTAAGAAAAAAGTTTAATATGAACCTAAAAGTCTTAACTTTGGAGATACAGGGTTTAAAAAAACATTTTTTTAAAATCCTGATTCTGAGGCTATTATAGATAAATAACTGTGTGAAATTTGATACACGTTTTTCTATTAACAATCAATTTTTGAAATTTCTACCAGTGGCGTGCATATGTAATTAACCTGGGTAAATCCGTATGCTCCTTAACGCATAGAAGACGTATCAAATTTCATGCAGTTATCTATAACAGCATCAGAATTGGGATGAAAAAAAATGTTTTCTTTTTAAACTTTACCATCCTGTATCTCAAAAGTTAAGACTTTTAGGACATAAAAACACCCCCTTTAACATTGCATTGCACGCAATTAGAAAACGCCCTGTAGAGTACTTCACAATGACGGCTCCTGTATAAAGTAATATGACAAACGGAGACAGGCGGCCACTTTTGGCATACACGAGTAGCCCAAAGCCGAACTACATAAATTAAAATTTTGATAAATCTCGTTCACTGGATCTGATGCTGGCTGCCCTTGTAAAATCTGGACTTGTAAATCGTGTATCACTATACTGGGTGCTTCAATAATAGTGGACGTAGACAGCAGCCCGAGAACCGTTAATGACAGAACTCAAGAAAAAATATATTTATAGGTAAATCGATCAAGAAAAATCAAAATTAAATCATTTTAAAATTCGAAAGTTCGCCGTTTTTGCAACACAAAAGAGATATAGAAGTGCGGTACACGAAAGAAAACAGACAAATATAGATAAAGGTTTATTAAGCATAGTTACATTTTTTAATTATCTGAAGTGCGTATAGTCAAAAAGGAGTGCCATATTATTTAAAGAACGACGGGACACCACTGGTTTAAAGAGATTTCTTGGCCGACCTTCCTAAACCAATTGACTGCGCCCGGTTTTCTTTCGTGTTCCGCACTTTAACTATAGCGTTATATTCATCTTTCGATTTTTTTGTAAATCCATATCATGGCCATTTTCAGCTGTGTAGGGATGAAGAAGCATCATAAATTTCTGGGAAAATACTACTTCCATCTTTCGTTATCAATGCTGCACATATTATAGGCTCGTTGTGAATATTGGATCAACCACTGATAAATATACAAAGGGACTGTCCAGATAATTTCTTAAAAAATTTTGATTTTTCTTCTTCAAATTTCAAATATTTCGTTTAGGGTTGATGACAACTGAAATATTAAAAGTATATTTGAAGGTAGTTTGTAGCCTGGTCTTAACCTTTCAATAGCCTTAAGAACCTCTGCATGTTCAATTGACCTGAAACTGCAATTTTTAGCAAAAAATTGCTCTTGCTAGTGCTTGTCCCTTCTTCTTATATTAATATGTTCTAATAATCTAATTCTAAATATCCCTCGGCGTTATAGTTGTAGCATTTTTGTTTTTTTTACTGACTGAGAAACCTGGGAATCACCTAACTCACTTAACTGATTTTTACATATTTCACAGTGATTTTTACGCCTATCGACTAGCATTTCTTTATTATCTTTTGCGCAATATCCAAGTTTGCAACTTTTAATTTGATAAAATGCCAAATACTGTCTTCTCTACTGCTTCGACTAGTGTAAATAGTGATAATAATCAACTTTGCGGGGCGAGGTGTGTCAGATTTCAGAGCAAAAAGGTAAATGCTAAGCAGGTTTAGGTTTCCGTTTTCTTGCTAATAGCCGGCACGTCCGCGATAGACCGCTCGGATGTGGCCAGTTTCTGCGAGTTTTACCAGGGTAGCAGGCGGGCTTTCTGGTATCAAGATTCTTTAAATTAAATCAGCGATTTCTAATTTTTTTTTTAAAAATGAGTTTTTCTCAATACAGATTACTTAAAGAATAATTTTGTGATTATCGCTATTATACAAAGGCACAGAACAATATATACAAACCACTCTCAACATTTTGAGAACGCGTAATTCTACAAAAAAAATCATTTCAATTCGTTTTTGTAGCTCAGATATATCAGATAAAATCTTGTAACATGTTTTTTGACCTGTTTTCCGGTTTTTTAAGAAATTTACAAAATTACGCAAATGTTGGCCCCGTTTAATTGGGCACGCTGCGTCAAATCGATGGGGACTTTGACACATTATTTAGAATCCTTATACTAAGATGTAGTTTTATTTTTCTTGGCATATGTTGCGTCAGCAACTCCCATAATTTTATGATTATCACTTCAGTATTTGCATGTGTAAGCAAACAATAAATCCGACAATACATAAATATCATGTAGACTGGGCATCAATCTGAGTTTTTTCCGTGGGATTTTAAAGTAAATCCGTTTTGAGCTTTTAACAGGGATAAAACTCATATCACTGCTTTACCACGTCTTAGTTTTTTCACTTCTCTTTTTCAACGTATTTTTCCAAGAAAAACCTCATCCCTAATCCAGTTTTGTACCCTCGGTAAGTAATATTTGTCGCTCACATCCTTAAAGAAACCGATATTCGTGTTCAGAAAAATCTGTATTCTGAAGGACAGGGAAACTTTATAAATTGAAGATCTTAAAGCCAATAATAATTGGAGGTTTCGGCAGTCCTTAAAATCCCTTTTTCGCTAAGGCTAGTCACGTAAATATATTGATCCCCAAACTAAAATACTAAGAAAGTCTACCGTCTTTTCCATTTCTTTCATTAATTTATTGTTTGTATGACAAATGCACAAATTGAGCTAAGAGGTTGGGTTTCCAGAAGATAACTTTATATTTGAGATTATTTCTACAAGATATTCCTTCAGAATTTTAATATTACTGTTTTGTCGTCGTCTATTGCGCTATCAAAATTTGGAAAAGGGAGATATTTGTCGCAATTCTCAAAATAGTCTTGTAGTAAGTTATTTGTTGTAGACTACTTTTTAACCAAGAATGTGATTGTGAGGTACAACGAAATCACGGTTTAATATAGAAACGATGTTGTTATGATGCCTAAATGTGCCTCATGCAATCGCAGGCGAAACGTCAGAAAGTAATTCCAAGTGGACACTGTCTAAACCCAGAAACAATGATTTTATGACTTTAGCCGTGAAAGCTTCCATACTATGTTAATACGTTTGAGTGTCTTGATGTCTAATACGTCAAGTATAATATATATTTATTGTCTTTATTAGGTTAATGCCGATTTCAAATCAAATATTCAAGATAGATTTTGTTGCGAAAAATACACTCATGGAAATTTGAAACAACTCAAGATAAAATTTTAGGAATATTTGTAATATGATATTTTCTGATTACTTCAAGCGATTTAAATAAACTTTTTTTGTTTTAAAGGTACATTATTTGACTTTATTCTTGGGAATAATGTTTGACATAAAACCCAATTAACGTCAATATACAGGGTGATTCAAACATATGTGTTTTTTACTCAAAATTTAACTACATTAGTTAACTGAGTTAAACAGCAACTCGCAAACATCTTTGCTAACTAATAAACTATAGAGATTTTTTTAAACATCTACATAATTGTATGATTTTTTGTTGTACATTTTTAAGTGGGCTTTGAAACAAAAACGCATCGATTGTCGTCTGTCACCCACGTTGTTCAATATTTTATTCAAGGTTTTGTTTTGTGGGTTTGTTACTTAAAAACTCTTTAAAATATTGTCAAAATGCCCAGATTTAGTTCGAACGAACTTATGCGAGCAATCGGCATGCTAGAAAGTGGCTTATCACAAAAAATTGTCTCTGCAAAGTTGTATATTAAACAAAGTGCTTTATCAAGAACATGGAGCAGATATCAAAATACTGGTTCAGAGAAATATAAAAAACAGAGGAGGTGCTGGGAAAAAGCAACCCCTAAGACAGACAGATACATTGTACGTCAAGCTCTTTCTGAGAAAACAGTTACGTCCACAAAAATTAAAACTCATGCCCAGGTAACACAAAGTGTAACCATTTCTACAAAAACCATTCGAAATCGGTTATACGAAGCTCATTTAAATTCCCGACGGCTCTATAGGCATCCTCAGTTATTAGGAGAACATAGACGGTCTCGTTTGATTTTTGCTGAAGAAAATGTTAACTGGGATTTACTCGAATGGTCATATTGTTTATTTGCAGATGAGTCAAAAGTTGCACTTCATCCTGGCGACAATCGGATTCGTGTATGGCGTCGAACAAGAGAGAGATACGAAGAAAACTGTTCATTAGATCGAATTCCGTTTGGAGGTGGTTCTGTAATAGGTTGAAGCAATTCATGAAAAATTACATTTAATTCCACAAGAGTTAATAGACAATGTTATATCAAGTACGACCAGACGATGTCAGGAGGTTATAAGAGTTCGCGGAGGACCCACTTGATACTAGTACCTGTAGTACCTACTTATCTATGGCTTTTTATTTACTTTCGGTTTTAAAAATAATGTTTTAGTTAAGGTTAATTTTGCTAATAAATGTGTTTTAATGGTAAACATTGTTGTATCACTTTTTCACCAATATGGTAGTATCATAAATCCAGAGGTGTACAGAAATCTTGATAATTTAAAAACGAAATAAGTTGGCAAAGATTTTTAAAAAACATGTTTTAAAGCATAATCGGGGCTATCATTTGACATGATAAGCATAGTTTTGGGATTTGCTGTTTACCTCAGAAATGTAGTTACATTTTGGGTAAAAAACACGTGTGTTTAAATCACCCTGTATATTCACGTTATTTGCGTTTTACATCAAACATCCTGCCCAAGAATAAAGTCTAATAATGTATCTTTAAAACAAAAAATGTTTATTGAAATCGTTTGTTCAAATTAGAAAATATCATAAAACAAATATTACTCAAATTTTGTCTGAGTTGTCTCAAATTTAAATGAGTGTATATGTCAGAACTTACAAAATTTGGGTATTGTCCATATAATGTATTCACCTTTTCGATATTTCCCGTTTTTACTCCCTCTAAAAGCATTTGAGATGATATTTGCGAATTTCTGGATGCGTGACGGAAGTAAAAAGTGTTGTTAAAATATTTATTCAGATCTTGCATCAGCAAGGCACACCTTGAAAAAGTGACAGGTTTGAATTCAATCGGGTAAGTAGCTTCTAAGCTATGTTGCGAACAGACAGACCGACAAACAGACTCATGGAATTGAGAAAACCTGATTTCCGGCACCTATGTACCCTGAATTGTCACTTTTACGAGGGAAGTAAAAATAAAATGTGTTATTGGCAAAGAACCAATACTGCTTTTCTGGAACGCAAAATCAGGCAAGAAGTAGATAATTCAAATCTAATTTACAGCAACTCGATATTGGCTTCAATTAATACATAATACACTTTTAGAAAATATTCAAAAGTGTTATCATATTAATGGAGGACATGTAGAAAATTAACTTTATTTTGCATAATGTTGACATTGTGTTATCATATAAAGTTATCCTTCGATCCTTGTAAAAGACCTTTCCTCTTTTGAAACTGTTTCAGAGTATTTTCAATTTTATTTTGTTATTCTGTTAGGATACAAATACCTATATTGGCCTTTTACTATTCCTGCGTTATTATCGCAGGAATAATATAATCGAAAATATCAAGTTTTTTTGTTGATTATAGACCATTTTAAAAATCTGTTAAATTATAGAAAAATGTCACTTCTGATAGATTGAAATGACATGATACAACTATAACATCACCCGCAATTACACTTCGATATCTCCCAAGAAACATTTTAAATGCCTATTGATTTTTTGATAACTTTATCGCTGTTTTAAGAATTGTATATCTTAAGGCTGCTACTTTATGGTTATCTTGGAAAAGTCAAAGACACTTCAAGAGTAAATGATACTATCTATATATTTTAAGGCTAATGATAAATTCAAATCATAAAACTATTAAGCACTTATAAATAAATAAATAAATGCTTAATAGTTTTATGATTTGGTTTTATCATTTTATTTACATTGCCTTGGTTCTAATAAAGCCCTATGATAGTGATTATATATCTTTATCAAATCCGTTTACTCGTTACAACCATCTTAAAATATTTTCGTTTTAAAGTCGGCCTAAAATAACCAAAGGAACTTTAAGAAAGAGTCATAAAGCTTTCTTAAAAATTCTTTTTGTTTCAAGCAAATAGTTACGTATGTCAGTCAAAGAGGAAGTCTTTTGGTTTTATTTTATCTTAATTTGCCCTAAAAATATACCCTTTATTTTCTTGTATGAAATATAAACTTAAACGAAAACAATGGGGTAAAAACCATAAAAATCGTCATTTTGAAAGCCAGAAAAAACAAAATTATATTAAAATAAATAATTTAGTAGTTAACCAACCGAAGACCATTAACTTTATGTTTAATTCCGTATCTGAGAAAAATTACGCGGTTTTGCAAAAAATGGGATTATGTTAGATATAGATTATACTTTAGCCACGTTCTCTCTTATTTGCTTTTACACTTCAGAAATTTGGTCAGATCTAGGATAAACTTAAAACAAAACGGGTTGAATGTAATTGCAAATACTTTTATCACATAACTAAAAAAATACATCGGCACTACAAGTGTATAAACAGTATGAATAAATACTATGCTAGAACGAAATAGTTTTAACATTATCTTAACGAGGATTAATTGGTTTTAGGTTTTTTTCGGCCATCTTTTTATCTGCATGAAAAAATGACGCTACTAAAGATAAATTCGTTTATCTAAAGATTTATGAATATTTTTATATTCGGTTGTGTAAATTTTACGCAAATTCGATATATTTGGCCGACTTTTTTAAATATCCCCCTATTATTTTCTAAATTATTTTTTATAATAAATTAAGGTATTGAAGGAGCGCTCCGGTTTTTTAAAAGTATCTTCCACAGTTTCACAAAAAAAATCACATGGTTTAAGATTTTGCATTATATTTATCTGTTTATACCCAATTTAATTTTCATATAAATACTGAATGAATCATTTATTGTGTTGTACATTTAAACTTAGAAGAATCAACCATAAAAGACAGATACGATTAATTGACTATATTACATATTTCTTGAAGATTATTTAGCATTTTTAGTTCAGATCGAATGGCCAATGGTTTTATCAAAGCTCTAAAAATGCACGCTTTAAAACAAACATGTTTTAAGTTTTACCTTTATGTTTTAAGGCACCCTTACTGTAATGGTTTTATGAAAGTCTTAAGAAAGGCTTAAATCTAAGTAAAAGGTTTTAAGAGAAGCTTTATTACGGTATGGAAAAACCTTTTTAACAGTGGCCCCTCGAGGTTTTTAGGTGGTTGTATTGTAGTTTTAAGAATGCTTTCAAAGAAAAGTTTCTATAACAAAGTATTTTACAGCTGAGCTTGAACAAACGTCTATAGCTTGGGATAAAACTAAAAATGTTACTAGGGTTAGGACTTCAAGATTATGATATTAAAAAAATAGGGTGTTCCATTTCAAAAAACCATTTTTTTCCCTTTTACGATGTTCATTTGTTTAATTTGATAGAAAATTCTGGCGGTTCAAAATAATCCCTACAACTTTTGTATTTACCATTTTTTGGTATCTCATAATAACGACTGTAGGTGCAGGATGTCAAAATATAACATTCTGCACAAGTAGCTCAAAATCGACTTAAAAGGTTTAACCCGGACAGATAGACAAACTGATAAATTGGCAGAAAGGTGAAGTTAACTAAGGCTTGTAAAAAGGACCATCATGAACTCTTTTATATTCAACGTTGCATTCCCTAGTTCTATTAAATGAAGAAAAATATGCCAAATCTAAATTTCATCAATTACAGGGAACTGTGAGTTGCATGAGCGGCACTGGCTTAAGATAAATTATTAGAATAATGATTTTATACGCAATAAATCCACGACAGCGGCTGACGACAGGCCGATAGACGAATTTCCGATAAATTACCAGTTTGTGTCAAACAGATCGACAGCTTCAGTGCTTTAATTACACTACAAAAATGAGGATGAAAAATGATTTTTTAGCTTGTAACTGAGTATTTTAATTGAAGTTCAATTTATGATCTGATAAAATCGTATGTTCGATATAGTCGAATAAATGCGACATTGTAACATCGCAATATATTGTACGACTCTGAAATTTGGTGTACTTATGCATTTTGATCAGCGAAACCTATAGCCACAGATATCGGGAAGAATTTGTGACTGAAAGTATCTAAATTAGGCATAAAAAATACTGAAATATATTCCAAAACTTTGCGTCTTAACAGCTCGAAAACTACTTAATATTTTTGGACGCCGTTAACGTTAACAAAAATGCACGATATTAGTCAAGAAAAAATGTTTTATATACTCTCGTGTGTATAGTATAAGAATATTTAATTAAAAAATCTTCAGGATTTTTTAAAACAAATTTTTATGCAGAGTTGTCTCTTCAGTATAATTTATATATATATATATATATATATATATATATATATAATGTGTTTTCATTCCGGGTGTACATCCGTTCACTACTTCGTTCACTTCGATTCGATTTCCCGAACAACGAACAACAAAAAATATGAGCCGGGAATGCAACGAGTAGTCTTACCATATGTAAAAGGCACAACAGACAGAATCGGAAGAATTCTGAGGAAACACAACATACAAACAATACACAAGCCACAAACAACTATAGGTAAACTACTCGGAAACCCAAAAGATAAAATCAAACTGGAAAACCACGGAGTGTACAGTATTCCGTGCCAGGACTGTGAAAAGTTGTACGTAGGGCAAACTAACAGGCGAATATCAGCAAGAGTGGAGGAGCATAAACTCAGCATCAGAAATAAACAAACAACCTCAGCTTTATTCCTACATCATCAGGAAACCGGCCATAAAATAAATTTCGATGGGTGTAGGGAGATTGCCAATATAGAACATTATAAAACCAGAATAATCCGAGAAGCCATAGAAATTGAAAAACAGGGTGATTTGAATAAAAGGGACGAATCATTAAAACTACCAACAGTATGGAAGACAATAATCGACAAATCTAAAATCGCAAAAACTTAAGCGCAATTAGCGCAACAACAACAGCACCATCCGGAAAACATAAATAACGACCAACGCCTGCGCAGATATAACCTTCGTCCCCGAGTGGGGGTATAAAAGGAAGCTTCGCAGTCACGAACACTTCAGTCTCTATCCGGACGCGAGAAAGAAAGCTTCGAAAATGGCAAATGTGATTTTGGCGAAACGTCAGCAAAACTGTTCTTTTCAGAACGACAGTAGTGAACGGATGTACACCCGGAATGAAAACACATTGTATTTTTCCATCCGCGAAGGAGTAAAAATCAACATATATATATATATATATATATATATATATATATATATATATATATATATATATATATATATATAGGGTAAAGTGGGGAGAGATGCCCACCATTTTAGTTTTCTTCCGGGGTGACTCTGCATCCATTCTCTACAAGCTTGATAGTAGAAAGTTTTAAGAGAGTTGAAAAAAGCCCTATCGAGTGGTTGCAAATAATGAGTGGTGTGCGGAGCTAGGCACAACAAAACGACATTATTAGCTTCAGCTGTTTCTAAAGAGCAATGAGGTGCATGCCCGTAAAGAATTAATAAGGCCTTCCCTTCGTTTTTACGAGGTAAGAAGTGGTTTTTAAACCAATCTAAAAAAATGTTTTCAGTTACAAAGGCTGATTTTTGAGACATCACAATTTGTGAACCGGGTGGCATCGAGTCAGTCCACTCGGTCTTTAAATTCTTGCCTTTAAATACACAGACTGGTGGTAGAAAAAAACCTTCCGCATTACAGCAAGCTATGCACGAGATTGTCTCACCCTTTTCTCCTGATGTCACTGTAACAACATCTTTTGCTCCTTTTTCGGCTATAACATTCCCAGGTCGATTATTTAATTGAAGACCTGTTTCATCGACATTGTATACACTCATAGGTTTGTCGAAAAGCTCATTGCTTCCCAGTACATCTTGCAGAAGCGTAAAATATTTTTCCACAACTACACGATTCATGCCTTCACCTCGCCCAAGAGACATACCCTCAGCTTTTCGAATAGACAAGTCGGGATGTCTTCTGAAGAAACACCTAAACCAATCAGAACCAGCAGTTCCCTGTTCTTTATTGAACGTACGATTGAGTTGTAGACTTTCAGCGAAATTAAAGGCAAGCTTTCGAACATCTGTAACCGTCATAGGAAAACCGCATTTTTGTGCCTTTTTAATGTGCAGCACTAATTTATTTTCATTTCCGGTCGCATTTTACCAGTCGTGGAAACATTCTTCTTTCCTTTCCTTTCAAGGGTTTTCCTTAGAATGCGATAAGTATTTGAGGCTCCATTTACAGACGAACCATTTCTGACAGCTTCAATTGCTAGTCTCAGATTTTCTTGAGTGTAGTTTCCACGATTCGTGTTCTTTCTGATATACTTCGTTGGCTTTTTTCTGCAGTAAACTCCAAATGACTCCAAACTGTAAAGAAATAGACGTAAAAAATAAATGGCCATCTATCCCTACAATTTGGTGGCCATCTCTCCCGAATGCTAGGGAGAGATGGCCAACGTAACAAACAAAATCCACTGTATGCTTTTAACGGTGTTTAGAGGTTAGAACAATAGAATGAACATCGTACTTACCTAATATGTTGAAATCACCGGCCAATTTACTTCGACACATATAGTACTAGGTAGTAAGAAACTATTATATAATTTTACGAGGGCGCAATAGTATTTTTATTTTCCAAGAGCTTTAATATCGCCTTGCTGTGAGCGAAAACATACTGTCCGTGCTTACACGTTAACGTTTGTCGCCGGTGAGGATACGCAGCGTCATCTAACGACGCGTTTTTGAGTTTTAGCAGCTGGTCATCTCTCCCGGTTGGTCATCTCACCCGACTTTACCCTATATATAATATAAAACAAAGTAACGAAGAAAAAGTAGACAAGGTATTATTACCTGTTAATGAAAACCCTGGTATATCAACGCGGGAAATTGAAGAAAACGTAGGAGTGGCCAAAATAAACAACACAATTAATTTTAAAGACACACTAATTTCATCCATATAATTATAGTCTTTGTCAAGGACTTAGACACGGTGATGTAGAAAGGCGTCGAACATTTTGCGAGTGGTACAGGAAATGTCAAGATAATAGATATTTTCCTTATCAGATTATATATATATATATATATATATATATATATATATATATATATATATATATATATATATATATATATATATATATATATATATATATATATATATATATATATATATATATATATATATATATATATATATATATATATTATATATATATATATATATATATATATATATATATATATATATATATATATATATATATATATATATATATATATATATATATATATATATATATATATATATATATATATATATATATATATAATTTATATATATATATATATATATATATATATATATATATATATATATATATATATATATATATATATATATATATATATATATATATATATATATATATATATATATATATTTCTATATATTGTAACAATCATTTTGAAAATGATTATTACAACGGTCAAGTTCTTAATTATCACCTATTTATTCACAAAATATCTGATATTTTGTTTCTTTTAAGACAGTCAAATATATAAAATACAAACCAATAATTATCGTAAATAATAAAGCAACGACGCGACAAGTCCCTAATGTTAATAAAATCCGAGATCGTTGTTTGGCGACACCTTACTGCAGGCAACCCGTTATACCCTATGTTTTATTTCCAAATTATGTCAGGGGTTTCAAAGTCTGAGGTTATATCAGCTGATTTTGTTTCGTTAGTGGTGATCGGTGGTGATGTTCCGTAGCACAGGGAGATGTTTTGAGACTTTTCGGGATGATAAAGTGATTTTTTTAATGTCTGTCGAGGGTTTCTGTCATCAAGAGTACTAGGTTGGTACCATGTACCGGAACAGGATACATCATTTTTTTGCTATGTTAGGACTATAAAACCTTTGGACCGAACAAAGAGATCCTCTCTTACTACCTCTCTGCAGAATAATAATGAAGTGTTAGTTCTCATAGTTTTTTTGTGCCGCCATTTTACACGACGTGTAAGAAGTTCTACTGATCGGCGAAGTCTATGAAGCCTTAATTGGGATTGGAAAGCACTTCAAGACTACTCAAAGTCATAAAATCAGGTAATTAGTCATTCAAAATTATTAGAAAATCTTGCTAGGGAGATGGTTCATGGAATAGTCGCCACGTGGGTTGGTACTCAGCACATTTCTCTATCTCTTCAGGCTTTTAACGTACTGCAAGAAGCTTTCATCCTACTACAAGGACTTTTTAACCTACAGCAAGAGCATATTTTAATTAATACCGCAATCACAATAAAATCAACATCACTCTTTTATTGTGGGAAGAACAGTGGCTTAGGCAGGTCACCTTAGAGACATCAGGCAGGAAGTTGGAGACTTAGATTCTGGTTGAACTATCGTGGCGTAGCTGGAACGGGGCATTTGAGGTTTTCCTTGTTGGCTTGTGCTGTTTTGGGGCCTCCGTTGCAGTCTGCTCGTCTAGAGGACCACCTCCTTTTGGTTGAGCTTATAGGCTAACCGCTGCTGTGCAGCGTGGAGGAAAGTCTTCATTTAGGGAACCAACCCAACACCGAGTCTAAAGATAAGTACCTTTCCTTGTTTTAGCTTATAAAAGGTAGCTTTACTACTGGTGTTCTACTTACCCTGAGCGTACATTAGAAATTTGATCTTTCGTTGCTAATTTTTCAATTATTCAGCCTTCTCGCAATATAATTACCTTTATAAAGTCACTTTAAGTCATTAACCAATTTAATTCTAAATAGTTTCTCATGAATTCATTTGCAAATCAGTAACTATAAACTTTTACTCTAATTTCGGTACCTATAACTCTCTAAAGTATTACTTTGTTGTATTTTATTTAATTAGTTGATTTTGAGTAAAGAATTCATTGCATCTTCTGGCTTATTTTATTAAATTTGAGTTTTGTAAAACACTCTTATTGTTTTTTTTTTAAATAATTGCTTTGTAAGTGCTCATAGCTTATAGGTAGTAAGAGACTTTATGTTTTTGTAGTATAAGTTATATTAGGTATGTTGAGTGTATATTGGGTACCCATGTCTTAGTGTCATAAGTGTTAAGTTTTTTGTAATGGTCAGTACTTCCTAAAATTACCTGTGATTTTCAGCCACCTGTTATAGTTTTATGATTGTTTGAATATATTTTGCATTACAGCCCATCTTCATATTATCGGTGATTTTCAGCCAATATCGGTATATGATACTAATATTTGCATCTCTCATATGAGGTTTTTGTAAAATAATATTTATTAAATCTAGTTTTTGCAACATTCATGCTATGCTCTTTCAACAATATTTGGTAACAAATATAAAACTTAATTAAGAAAATAAAATTTAATTCAAGGTTGTATCCTTGCCTTCTCTCTTTCTTTTCAATTATCCATCTAATCATTTTACTTAATTTAAAATTTTAATACTTTAAATATTTACTCCAATCTTTCCACCTAATCAGTCTTGCATAATTTAAATTTTAATAATCAAAAAATATTTAATTACTGGTAGTTCATTTAACTTTTATGGTAAATTTATGTATCAAAATTTTTCAGTACTTTCAAGATATTAAACTTAAAGATATAAATATTATTTCATTTGGCACATTTAATTTCATGAATTATTTTATATACAATTTACAATAAATTTCCTTGCATTAGTATTTCATTCTTTTATTTATAATCTGTCCATTGCAGGAATTAGAAGGTTTTGGGAAGCTACATTACAAGTTAACTTAAGTAATGTGTCTTAGCGTACATTAGTATATATCTTGTTTTTTTCTTTTCTGCTCAACCTCTTTGGCCACTCTAGGCCTGGCTCCCACAATATTGTTTAAATTATTTGAACTCACGCCCTAACGCCTCCGAAATAAAAGAATCTGAGCACTGAGTAAAACAACTTATATAATTAAAATAAATAAAAAAAAAAATAAAAAAAATAAAAAAAATAAATATATATATATATATATATATATATATATATATATATATATATATATATATATATATATATATATATATATATATATATATATATATATATATATATATATATATATATATATATATATATATATATATATATATATATATATATATATATATATATTTATATATATACATATATATATATATATATATATATATATATATATATATATTATATATTTATATATATACACTCAAGTGCAAAAAATTCGATCCATTTCTTTTTTCTCATTTATTTTAAGTATTTCGACTCTCAAGTTATTATATGGCATATGTATCTTCAGGTATGCCCTCGTATATCCCAAATAAACCAAAATGTTTATATTAGTTCTGCATTTCTCATCGCAAATAGGAATTTATGTTTTTATTTGTTAAAATTCCTCCGATAAGCGAAAATATAAATCCTTGTTGATTGCATTTATTTTAACCCGGGTTACCATAGTGATCTTGTAGTGTCAAAAGGCGTTGCATTCTTAATTCTAATTGCAATAAAATGTTCTTAACTCCGACGGATGCAGCTAGAGCGGTGGCTTTAGTTCAAGATGGTCGTAGCCAGTATTATGCAGCTAATGTGTTAGGTGTTAGTCGTTCGGCGGTTCAAAGAGCAGTTCAGCGATTCAATGAAACCGGCAATTTCACAAGGCGGTCAGGTTCCGGTCGTAGAAGGGCAACATCCGAACGAGATGACCGATTTTTGGTAACTTCAGGTTTGAGAAATCGGCATGACACATCAGTTCAATTGGCCAATCGTCTGAATGAAGTGAGAAATGTGGATGTAAGCAGGTGGACAGTTCGGCGTCGACTTGCTGAAGCTCATTTAGCATCCAGAAGACCAGCCCTATGTCCACTATTATCCGTAGAACATCGCAGAAATAGACTTGCCTTTGCAAGAGAACACGAAAACTGGAATGACGCAGATTGGCGAAGTGTATTGTTCTCAGATGAGTCCAGGTTTACCTTGAGGTCACCAGACGGCCGCGAAAGAGTTTGGCGGAGGCAAGGAGAGCGATTTGCTCAGTGCAATATTGCAGAAAGAATAAGCTATCGAGGAGGATCAGTCATGGTTTGGAGTGGTATAAGTTTCGAAGCTCGTACTGACCTAGCTATCGTGGATGGCGGTTCTATGACGGGTGAAAGATACATAACGACCATTCTTGATGAGCATGTGATACCTTTTGCCCCGTTCATCGGACCCAATTTTATTTTCATGGACGATAATGCGCGTCCGCACCGTGCTAGGATCGTCAATGACTATTTAGAAGAGGTGGGAATTGTCCGTATGAATTGGCCAGCTTGCAGTCCTGATCTCAATCCAATTGAGCATCTTTGGGACATAATGGGAAAGCAATATCGAGCACGACTACCTCGTCCAAACAACTTGGCTGAGCTTGGTGCGGCTGTTCAGGAAATATGGAGAGAATTGGACCAAACTGACATCCAGAGCTTGATTACCTCGATGCCACGCCGTCTTCAAGCTGTTATAAGGGCCCGAGGAGGAAACACTAGGTATTAAGTATCACTGCATACACCACATTTTTTTGTATTACAATTTTTTATTCAAGAAGTTTTGATTATTTTTTTAATTTTCTGTATTATAGCGAATGGCTATATAAAATAAAGATTTATTTTCTGTAAACTATGCGTTTTATTGATATTCAATACGTATTTTTCAATCTATAACTTATTTTAAAGTTTAATATCCAAAGATCTTTATGTTTTATTAAAGAATTCGTATGGATCGAATTTTTTGCACCTGAGTGTATATATATATATATATATATATATATATATATATATATATATATATATATATATATATATATATATATATATATATATATATATATATATATTTATATAGATAGTAGTAGTATATATATTTATATAGATAGTAGTAGTAGTAGTAGTAGTAGTATAGTAGATACATATATATATATACACATATATATATATATATATATATATATATATATATATATATATATATATATTATTTAAAAAATCATCATTACTGGGCGACAGAAAATCCTCGTTGAGTGAAAGAAGTACGACGCCAGGTGCGTTTTGGAATCAATATGTGGGTTGGCATTGTAGGAAGAAGAATTTTAGGCCCTTTTATTCACCACCATAATTTTAACTCCAAGCGTTACTCTAATTTACTGGAAACGATATGAAGGAAGTTCTAGATAATTTGCCTCTTGCAGAAATTCGAAACCATTGGTTTCAATAGAATGGTGCATCTGCCCAAAATACCAGAGCAGTTAATGAATACCTATCAACTAGATTTCGAAGACGGCTTATCAGTAGATATTTCAGAACGCCATGGCCAGCACGTTTCCCCGATATTACTTCCTTAGATTTCTCTCTTTGGGGGTATGTTTATAAAAACAATTTTAAAACTGAAGAAGAACTTCGACGATTTGTGCTCAAGGCTTTTGAGAGTATAACGTCAGTAATGCTCAATACAGTGTTCAACAGTAATTAGTTGCTATTTATGTATAGAAAATAAAGGAAATCGTTTTCAATTCCTAACGACGTAGATTCTACTTCTGATTGTTTTATTATCCATGCTATATCCTTTGTTTTATTTGCTTTTTATTATTGTTACGTATTGTTTACCGATGTTGTATATTGTTATTGTTTGTTAATGTTCTTTATAGAAATTTCGGAATTATATTTACAAAGGTAACGTATTTTGAGCGCTATGGTTAGGATAATATTTTAGGAGACCCTTTTGTTAATATTAGAAATCCAGAGAGAAGGCAACTTTTCCGAGACATACTTGTCCTCCTTAAATCAAATTTAGTAGGGTACGGATCGTTTATCCAGGCCCATCCGAAAGCATACACCCAACGAGATAAAGAGAGAAAAAATAAACTTCGATTTCTAAAAGCGACGCCTTCGTCTTCTTACCAGCAAATAGAGGAAGCGACTGGGTATCCAAGTCTGATGCTCAAAGAATTTTACAAAAATATAAGTAGCACCCATATAAATTCCACATCAGTCCGATACTTACAACCCGGTTATGCCGAGCACCGAGTGTTGTTTTGCCAGTGGTAGTTACAAAAAATCCATACTGATGGATCTTTTGACCGATTCGTTGTCTGGACCGTTGAATCTTATTTTTGAAGTGCGGGAACTCTAAGTCGGCATAACGCAAGAAACTGGTCCGCACAAAATCTTAATTTAATTTTTGAAAAAACACAACAGGAGGCTTTGGGGTTGGAGTCTCGTATTTTATTTTTAGTAGGTGCATAGTCTATAGATTTTTTGAATGAGGTCCCACAGCGCGTCGCACAGTGTGGCGTGACATAGTCACTAGGGACAAAATTAAATATCTCGAAAACTAGTCAACCAATTTGAGTTTTTTAAACACATAACTATCCCTTAGTAAAGTAACTAAATTATGTGAATAGTTGCTTTTTTTAAATCCAGTGGCGTACTAAGGAGGCCAAAGTTTTTTTAACCAATAGACATGACAGATTAATATAATGTAAAAGATGAGTGTATTTTTATCATAAATAAAATGTAATTGAAATACAAAAGTCATATATTTAATTTTACTAAACAAAAAAGAACAGTGGCGTACCAAGAAAAAAGTCAAATATTACATTTATACATATTATTATTATATTATTATATTGAGCAACATATATAAGAAGAAAGGGAAACTGAAAAAGAATACATTTATTTCTGTTATGGAAAAAAATATATCCAATAAACTACCTAAATTTAATTATCAAAATACATTTTTAAACCATAATATACAAAATTATAGGTATCTACTCTTCTGAATCCGAATCCGAAAGTTCACTAAGATTAGATAAACTAAAATCAAATCCTAAATTGATACCATCTTGTTTTTTAATATATTTTTGTATTTGTTCATTCGACCCTGCAAGTTTTTTAGTTTGCACGTTTCTTTTTGACGAAATGAAAGGATCCGATGTAAGGAGAAGGACACGCATTAAATCTTTGTTTGTATCTATTCTAGAGCACTTTCGAGTGTGAGATAATCTATGCTTTCTAGCCTCTTTATGCCTGGCCTCAAGGGCATCTTCGGAAAGTTCTCCAATGGGCAAACAAAATGCATCGATTATCTCACACCCATGAACAAGCACTTTGTGTACAGTACTTGGCATATTGTACCACCTATAAAGCGTTATGTATAAATTTCTGGTGTCATTTAGCAAAACCCTAAACTTATCTAGGTCAATAGCATTACCACTAGCCAAAACTCCTAATATTATAGAAAATTTCTCTATCAATTCCCTGTCAACTCCTATGACCTCCGAACTAATTTGGGGATTGTGGAAGAACTTTCTGGCTGTATTGCCGTCATTTGAGGAGCCATACCCTGGTTTTGGTTTGTCCACTGTTAACGACAATTTAGCTTTAAATTCGGCTTGGATTCGTTTTTTGTTGCCTTCTACTATGGCTTTATTCTCAGGTCCACTAACCCGCCACACCTTTATTGGCAGTCGGTATCCAATGTGGAGAAGGCACTCAAAAAAACGAATCCAACAATGCAGAGTGGACAACCCGAAACGATAGTTATCGCGGTTAGAAGGGCGACTAATTCCTACTAACGTATTCATTTCTTTTGGTGTGGCTCCGCAAATGACGCATTTCATGGTTGAATTAGTTTCGGATAATATATTCCCCACACTACCATCCAACATGGTTAACAACATATCAGTTCGAATCTCACATATGTAACCTTCTCTAGTTTTTATTTCAATTGGCTGCAAGTTTTCAATCTTTACATTTATGTCTCTTTCCATAGAACGCACCAGATTAGCATTTTCTTTTTGAAACAAAAACTTGATTGGTCTACAGTATAGAGTTGACGAAGGACTATGATTTTTCCACAACACTTTTCCAGTTTCCTCATCGATTAACCTTAGAGGCGTCATTGCTGTGAGAAACAAAAATTCGTCCGTGTTTTCTATATCTGAAAATTTTTGTTTGTATTGGCTATGCCCGCTACTGCCATCGAATCCCCACTTGCATATCATCTTAATCCGATAGTTTCGCTCCTCAAATTTTATTAACTTAAAAATGCTATCTGCTGTTTTTTCTAAAAGTTCTTGTAATTCCACTTCTGCAGAAATTTCAGTAATATTCAGTTTTGAAGGTAAGAGAGAATTTTTTGTATTTTTGACCTGATAATAACTAGGTAGGCAGTTCTGGGCTCTAAGATTAATTGCATATCTAAGAAGATTATATTTTCTCATAGACAAATCCAGATCT
This sequence comes from Kuschelorhynchus macadamiae, assembly GCA_030620095.1. Classification (NCBI taxonomy): domain Eukaryota; kingdom Metazoa; phylum Arthropoda; class Insecta; order Coleoptera; family Curculionidae; genus Kuschelorhynchus; species Kuschelorhynchus macadamiae. The sequence goes on along the minus strand of JAUTXW010005519.1, from coordinate 1,054,170 downwards.
AAAATTAGCGCCAAGGCTTCAAAAGTAGTGAAACCAGTAACATTTGAGGAAACCTGACTCTTATCACCACCTGATAAAACACTGGCCGCAAACTTTACCTCATTTGCAGGTATTTTCTTGGTTATCTCCATTACGCGCCTTCGTTTCGTTTTCATTGAAGCTTCTTCAAATGATATTCGCGGTCTTCCTATTGGGCGACTAGGTCCTGGCTGATCATTATTATCCCCCAATGTATTCACGTTAGGATCGATATTATTGCGGAATATGATTTGTTCCAGCCAAGCTACCTCATGTAAAAGTCGATTACGAGAATGTCTAACTTGTTGCCACTTATTTGCAATTTTTAGTCCAAACCACTGGCTGCACTTCATAACTTTATCTATTATGTTTTGAGAAGGTTCGTCGATATTCATAAGGGACAAAATTTTTTCATACACTGCCTGTTTTCGATTTCCTTTAGGTGTTTGTAACCATACCTCTATCAAGTCCTTGTTTCTTATGACATTGGTTTCTAAAAATAATCGTAACTTCATTAGGCGTAATCCGAGCCGATTAAAATTTTTTGTGATAACTACTTATTAATAACTAAGTAATATATATAAAAATGCTGAAGGTGATCCAAGGTGATTTTTTTAAAATGCTTAGCAAAGTTAAAAGTATCAAAAATCTAAAAATTTTGAAACTCGACTTTAACTTGGAGAAAAAAAGTGTTTTGGAAGTAGCTGAAAGGTGACTTTATGTGTAAATTTATAGTACTTACCAGTCTCCTCAAAACTCATTTTGTTATAATCAAAAACGTAAAACACTTCAACCACAAAACTCGATTGAAAACGAACAATGAAACGTAGAACTGGCGGTATTTTTGACAGGTTCTGACAAGTCAAATTTCAATATTGCTGTGACAGGCAAATCAAGGCTAATTTGATTTAAGTACTATACTTACCTAATAAAGTTACTAATAATCTACCCCCTGATAACATTAAAACAGCAGCAGTACAATGTTCAAAATTCCGTTGTTTATGAATTTTGTCCATAGGACACCACACTGTGCGTCGGTTCCTAGAAATCCTTGAGGAAGGTGTTTCGCAACTGGTGGAAAATGTTTTATTGACACTCTATAATGCCGTTTATCTACAACAAGCCGGTGTCCCAAGCCATAATTCTGCGCTTTTAGGGATATTTTTAGACCATAACTTTCCTGAAAGTTGAATTAGTACTCACGGACCTTATGGGGTTTCATGCAAAATAGAATTAATGCGGCAATTAATTTCACTTTCCGAAATTTGCAAAGAAAGCCTATGATTCTTTTGAACGCTATTAGAAGAATAACGAAAATGTGGCAATTTTTCATACGCAAAAATGGCATGGTCATTATGAAAACCACCCTTGAAAGCCCTTTGCTTTTTCAAAATTTTGTTTCTATTTTGTTTTCTGTTTTAAGTTTTAAGTAAGTTCAAAAAGAGGCTAATTATTGATTTGTATTGAGTAAAATTCAATAATTCTCTCATAATTCAGTTAAAATACCCTAATAAATAATTGAGAGTTGATAATTAAAAAAGATCTTTTGAATTAAGTTTGAAATTATTACATTACTTACATGAAATTTGTTTTTAATACATTTTAGCGACCCGTACCACCTACTAACTGGACACAAAAGAAAATTTTAGAAAATCTCGAATTCTGAGCTCGTTTTTCAAAGTAACTGCCTACATGTATACATTTTTGGAAAGCCCACATTATTCCTAATAAATATAAAGAATAATATACAGAGTGTCCCTATTTAAAAAAATATATTAGGGTCCGATAACTTTTTTTAATCTGACCCCCCAAACCTATTCTGAAAGCGGCACTGTAGAATTCAGTGAAAAAAGTCATCTAAGGAACAGCTCTCGCCTTATTGATAAGTTATCAGATAGCTGGGATATGAGGGGTGCCTGAAAATGCAAAATTTTCAAAAACGTCCTGTATCTCAAAAATGAAAACGGGTATGAAAATTCTGCTGGCCCCATCTTTATTTTCACCAAAAAGTAGCAACTGTCGTGAAAACCGAAACCTTCTATCTTTAAAAATAAGGGAGATAGATACCCCGCAAAAATGCTCAAAATGGGATAACCCGTACTTTGACAAGATGGATTTTTTGACCCGGCACCCACTGGTCGATTGAAATGGCATAATTTAATCTGGAGTATTTTGTTTGATCTTATTGAGTAAAGTATGTTTGGTTTGATGAAATAAGTTGGCCAAACTGTTTTCTTGCTAATTTCTTTCAATTCTATTTATTAAATAGGGTGTTAAAATTAAAATAAGTGCTTTTTGAAGATCAGAGTATCTTTTATCTGGGGTTTGTAAAATATCTAGAAATATATACCTGGCATTAAGATATGATGGTCTAAACTAACCTAACCTAGGTAGTAATGTTGACAATGTCTGAGATACAGGATGTTAATCTTTTTTTTATGGTTTAGTTTCTTGATATACCTCGTACATTTCTCAAGTGGGTCCAGTTTCTGCAATACCCTTATAATAAATTTTAGAAATATCTACATAGTGTTTTTGAGACCAGTTAAATACTATTGAATGCTCTTATGCCCTTTGAAAATCAAATTTATTGTTCTGATATTTCTAAAATCTATTATTGCCGTTTTGTAGACTTAGGTTTCAGTACACTGTATTGTTATATACTATATATTACCAAACGTTTCGACTAGAATCTAGTCTTCATCAGTGCTACAACAATTTATTAGTTAAGTTTTTTTTTTGAAAAGTTTAAAATATGTGTTTAGTTCGACTCAGCTAATGAAGTAATTACTTAAAAGTCCTAGTGGTTTCATCGTTGTGCTCTATTAAAAGAATAAACTAACATTTAACACAACATGTATATAGTTTCAAAACAAACAGTATTTATAACATAGAACGGACACAGTGCTCACATGTATTTTAAAATATAAACTGACTAGACGAATCTCATATTATTCTTATTTCTACCTTAGCCTTTTTTGTTTCCTATTAAATATTGATAACGATAACATATACTGGTGGAATAATATATATATTTATTTTGATTTTAGTAGGTGGGGTATTAATAAATTTTGCTTTTCCTCTGAATGAGCCATGAATAAAAAAGATGAAATAAGAGCAAACTGTTGTAATATGTTAACAAACTCTAAAAATAAATTAAATTCTAAAAAAATACATATAAACAAAAATCTTAAAAAAACTAACACATTTCTGAAACAAAATCCTAATCTTAAAATTCTACGATCCGACAAATCAAATAAAGCCGTCAAAATGATCAAAACACCTATCAAGAAATAAACCACGATCCAACTTTAATTTTTCAAAAACGAAATAACGAAATAATAAAAAAATGGGAAAATAAATACTACATTTCAAGTAATACCGCTAAAGACTTAAAGCTTCATAACGCACAATCACCCAAGATATACGGGCTGCCAAAACTACATAAAGAGGGATACCCCATGCGCCCAATAGTCTCATGTGTGCAATCACCTCTACACAATCTTGCGAAATTTCTAACAAATATTCTGAAAAACATTGTTAACAAAACTAGCACGTATATTAAAGACCCGTGGGATTTTAAAGAAAAAATTAATAAAATAACATTACCAGATAACTATATTCTAGTCTCCCTAGACGCAGTATCGTTATATACAAACGTCCCAATCGAAATGGCACTTAACCTAATAAAAAAAGAAATGGGACCAAATAAAAAAATATACAGATATCCCCTGGAAGAATTCTTAAAAGCAATAGAGCTAAGGTTTAACTCTACCTATTTTATGTACAAGGAAAAATTTTATAGACAGATTGAGGGTTGTGCTATGGGTTCCTCCATTTCTAGTGTCATAGCTCAAATGGCATTGGAAGAATTGGAATCAGCAATAATCCCTAATCTTGAAATTAAACTCCCCTTCTTTCTCCGTTACGTTGATGATTGCCTAAGTGCAATTCCGAAAAATAAATGCGATTATCTCCTAAATTCATTCGATTCATTTCACCAAAAAATACAATTTACCATCGAAATAGAAAACAACCATAAGATCAATTTTTTAGACATTTCATAACCAAAATAATAAAGTACAAACAGAATGGTATACCAAAAAAACTTGGTCTGGTCGTTATTTAAATTACTTCTCCCAACACCCCATATCTCAAAAAAAGTCAGTTATAATCGGATTAGCAGACAGAGCAATAAAATTAAGCGACTTAAATTTTAGAAATAATGCTATAACGAAAGCAAAAGAAACTTTAGTTAAAAATAGTTATCCCATAAGATTAATTAGCACTTCATTTAACTCCCGGCTAAAAATTCTTAAAAACGATCCACAACAATCAAAACATGAAATTTCAGTGTGCCATAAAGGACATAATCTTCTCAAAAAATATTTTAGTTCAGTTAAAAGTAAAACATCGAAAAACCCACACCATATATGAAATACCATGCTCTGACTGCTGGTTTGTATACATTGGACAAACAACACAATACCTACAAAATCGCATAAATGGCCACAAGTATGACAAGAACAATAAAACAGCCCTAACAAATCACGAGACCCAAACCTCCTATAAATTTAATTTTAAAGAAACAAAAAACTTAAAAACTGAGCCAAATCAGCGAAAGAGAGAATTCCTAGAAATGTTATACATAAAAAAAATAAAAATTCTATAAATGACAAATCTGACATAAAAAACTTAAGTAAAATTTATTACAACGTTATTAATTAATACCCCACCTACTAAAATCAAAATAAATATATATATTATTCCACCAGTATATGTTATCGTTACTAATATTTAATAGGAAAAAAAAAGGCTAAGGTAGAAATAAGAATAATATGAGATTCGACTAGTCAGTTTATATTTTAAAATACATGTGAGCACTGTGTCCGTTCTATGTTATAAATACTGTGGCCGTCTTTGTTTTGAAACTATATACATGTTGTGTTAAATGTTAGTTTATTATTTTAATAGAGCACAACGATGAAACCACTAGGATTTTTAAATAACTACTTCATTAGGTGAGTCGAACTAAACACATCAACTTTTCAGAAAAAAAAAACTTAACTAATAGATTGTTGTAGCACTGATGAAGACTAGATTCTAGTCGAAACGTTTGGTAATATATAAGAATCTCTACACTTATATGATGTCTTAAATACCTTCCATTAAAGAACCAAATGCCCAAGAAACTATACTTTAAGAATATATTTTATTGGTTCAAGAAATCATTTTTCAAGTATATATATATATATATATATATATATATATATATATATATATATATATATATATATATATAAAAAAAAATATTTACATCGCTTTATTATCGAGTACTTTCTAAAATGGAAAAGTAATAATGTGTATAATCGGTTAAGAATTGCAATACGTGTTGCATTTTAAATAAATTTTAATAGGCAAAATTACGAGAAAAGCGACATATAGATTATCCTTTTGCTGCTGCATCCCCTAGTGGCTATTTTATAAGCTCAAAAATATGTTTCAACCATTTTATGTGGCCGCGGTGAGTTTATACATTTTTTTTCTAAAATTAACGACCAATACTTTCTGAGATATGGCTGGTCATCCCTAATTTAATTACTCTGTATTTTCTTATCGGTATTTTCCGGCAACGTTTGTTAACACAGAATGTAAGAAGAACGTACGAATAATTTAAAAAATCGGTAAATTTCCTTTACCCGGAACTTCCCTCATTATGATCTTTTTGCGTTTGTTAGGAATAGTGAATTGTAGCCCATTTCAGTTCAGTACATAGTCATAGTATATATGTGTTACATATACTGTCTTTATTTTTATTGGGCGCCATTTTGTAAGAATATCGTTAACTATGTCCTAAGAATGCAACAATAAAAATTGCGAAACGTCGACAATTCAAACTTTACCGCATGCTAACCTCAAATAATACACCACTGTAACATAAAAATAAGAGGATCGTTAACGAAAACCATTTAGAAACTTAATATCTGGAAAACATCTGTGGACCAACGTAGTAGGTAAAGACTGATAATATGGGTTTCATGCAAGATATACAATTTATTTATGTGTCCTAAGGATGCAACAAAAAATTGCCGAACGTCGACAATTTTAAAAAAGTCTTTAGATTCCTAACTGGATCCTAACCCCAAATAATATATCACTGAACATAGCAACAATCGAGTATCGTTATCGAAAACCATAGAAACTTAATATCTGGGAAATATCTGCGGAACAAGACTGATATGGGGTTCATTCAGGATATAGAATCTATATGTGTCCTGAGAATGCCACAATAAGGTTGCGAAACGTCGACTGTTTAAAAATAGACTTTTCGTTTTTTTACTGGATCCTAACCCCAGATAATGCATGCATCACTATAACTTATCAACATAACGAAAACCATTTAAAAATATAATATCTACGAAATATATGCGGACCAACGGAGTAGGTAAAGACTGAGTTTCCTGCAGGAAATAGGGTCTATATATATGTACGGAGGATGCAATTAAGTGGCAAAACGTCGATAATTTAAAAAAAAAAACTCTTTTTTTACTGGATTTTAACCCCTATAATAAAATGTTTTTAACATTGTTTCGCAATATTAGATTATTACTACGCCATCTCCATATGACCCTTAATTTCTGGTCAAAATTTGAAGTCAATCAGGTAAGTAGTATTTCAGCTATGTCGCGAACTGATAGACAGAGCGACACACGGACCGACGGAATTGATAAGAGATGTTTTTTGACATCTATGGGAGGGTGACATTTTTACGATTACAAGCATTTTATTTGGTCGCCATTTTGTTCGGCCATCTTGAATTAGTACCACAATTTTACAAGTTGATCCCTATACCATAATTAGTTATGAAACACAATTTGAAATCAAACCATTAAGCAGCTTTTCAGGCTGAATTTTTAAATAATTTATTAAGCCGCCATTTTGTTCCGCCGTCATGGATTGTACCAAAATGATACTAGTTGATTCCAATATAATACTTGATGTTTTTGCAAAATTTGATGAGTAGTTCTTTAATAATAATTTTACTAGGCCGCCATTTTGTTTCGCCATATTAGTCTTTTACCAAAATTAAAGTCAATCGCTATGGCGCGAACTCACAGACAGACAGACAGATCGACAGACGGACCGACGGAGTTGATAAACCATATTTTTTGGCGATGCTAAAACGTAAATATGTGTGAAACCTGAGAGGATGATTTTTTCACAATTACAAATATTTTATTTGGCCGCCATTTTGTTCGGCCATCTTGAATTAGTACCATTATTATACTAGTTGATCCCTATACCACAATTAGTTATGGCACACAACTGAATTTTCAAATATTTTATCAAGCCGCCATTTTGTTCCGCCATATTGGATTCGTATCAAAATGTTATCAGTTGATTCCAACAAGATACTTGATGTTTTTTGCAAAATTTGAGATAAATTGGATGAGTAGTTTTTTACTAATAATTATTTTAACATTTCACTAAGCCGTCATTTTGTTTCGCCATTTTGGACTACGCTACGCTGCGAACAGACAGACACAGCTACGGAATTAAGAAAACATGTTTTTTGTCATCTAGAGACCTAGAAACAAAGATCTGAAAAATCTCGGAGAGTGATTTTTTCACGATTACAATAAAAATATATGCGATAGCTAAAATGTAGCAAAATATACTCCTATTTATAATCCACTTAAAATTGTCCGGAGTTTAAATATAACGTTATGACATACAGTTTTTCTAAACAACATACCTTGCTCGTTGTTTTCCATGATAAAACAATATTGCTTATTAATTATAAAGAGTTTATTCTATTCACCAAGAAATAATTTTTTTTTACGAAAAGAAAGTTATGAAAATTTCCTCTAAATTATTTGACTTTGACACTGCTTAAAACAAATCATGTACTTTCTCTAACGTCAATTTCAAAGGCAACTAGATGTTTAATATATTAGAATGTCGACTAGTTCAGTTTAGAGTTAAATATTTTCAAAAAAATATTTTTAATTTTTGCCATGTTTTTGGCAAAATCGACCAGTGTGCGGCATGGGTTCAGAAATTTTCAGATATTTCTTGGAATGCTTTAGAATGCTGTAAAACTGAATATGGATCGAAAAGTAGAATACATTTGACAGATACTGCTTAATTTTTGCATGGTTTAGTAAGTGTTCAATTCAAAAATTCGAAATAAGGTAAAATCGTCGCACACTACTAGAGTAGCGTTTTAGCTTTTGTAAGTAAAAGTTTTAAAAACATCAGTACAGTCAATATATAATAATCAGCTTTGGTGAAATGAGACAATGTTGCTATCTCCCGGGCTATTTGATTGACATATAAATACAACAACTATTATATTTAACAATTTTGTCTAACCCTTAAAATCAAAACAATATAAGGGATGTCGAACTATGAGCGAAGACTCTGTGTATCTAACAAAGCTCGCTGAAAGCAAAGTTTTTCGGGGATATCCGGAAATCCGCGGGCGCTCGTTAATTCGTGGATCGTGTCTACGGTCAGCTGCATTTCGCCGTTGGGAGCTCTAAATTTTAAAGTTTTCAGCTCGGCTCAGGTTCTCACATAGGGGATATTCCCACATAAATTCAAGACGGTTGTTCTTTTATTTTTCATGAATTATGGGAGTACTTAAGGGAGATATCAGTTAATAAAGGCGAACTCTATACGAACGATATATCGTGTAAGTGTGTTTTCGTGAATTTAATGAGGCCGTTAACGAACGAAAAGCAGTGCTGTGATATTAAGTGGCATTTACAGAGTGTAACGGGTAGAGCAGGTTTGCTTGCTAGTCGATTTAGTTACTATTCTAATTCTAGAACTACCAGTACATTAGGAGCCATTCGAACGTCGAATACTTTGGTCATCCAGAGTAAGAAAAATTTCAATTATAGTTTTAAGTTAAAAAAAGCTTGTAGCAAGGCATCAGGTTTCATGTCTACCCCCAGATCTGCTTCCGGTCATGGGCATATCCACTTTCTGTCACATTTTTCTGAAAACTCACTCGTCACATTCGCCTCACATGGATGCTTGTTAGCGGGGAGAATATCCACTTTGAGCTATTTGAGTATCTCGCAAATCCCCGAAAAGCACAAAAAAACCGTAACTCATTGGCACTATCTTGTATAGTATTAGTCAAGATAACAAAACATTTGCAAAACAGGAAGTTGTTCTATATTTTGTACATATCTAAATTGCCCCTTGGCTCTTATAGTACGAGGACATTTGTACAGTTCAGGATAAAAATTCATTTTGTTGTTGTTGGGCGAGATCTACCAAATAAGCTGCCTTTGTTTCCTTATTTAACAGTACCACATCAGGCCAATTATTCGTTACTTGTCTGTCGGTGGTAATTGCCCAGTCGTATGGTTCAGTTTGAAGGCATTATTTTCAAGCACTGAACTTGGCTGGTATTTATAATAGGGCACAAAGATGTTCAGAAGCCCGTAATTATTGGCAAGCTTCTGGTGTATGATGTTCACACCTGGCTATGTCGACTCTCTCGCTACATTTTCGATACTTATCGTGTGTTAATAACTTGGTCCTGAATTGCCATCACAAATTCTTCAGTCTCTGGGAATAGTTGTCCATTCTTCAGCCACCTGTTGGATGCTTCCTTATCTATGTGTGGCTGATTCAAATCATTGTGATGTCGGCCGTGCAGTTCCATTTGAGCCAGTCCACTGTTCTGTTTGTTGGGGTCTGAAAGTGACTTTAGGATGATGTTGTCACTTGCTAGATGGAGAGTACGAGTTGTCACTTAATGTCAGGATGCGATGAAGGCTTGATGTTTGTGCCTTGTTGGTGAAGAAATCTTTCAATTTTTGCAGCTGTCGGGAGTGCGAATTGGACAAGTCAACGACAAATCTTCAACCTTCCCTCCGTGGTAAGGTGATTCGAAGAGTTGATGACCTTAAGTGGTGTGACATTGAGCGAGTAGTTGGTTGTAGTTCCTCTAACTCCGTGTTAATCCATTTCAAGATTCCGAAACTGTAGGTCAGCACGGCCACAGCATAAGTGTTAGTTGCTGTAATGAGATTTCAGGCGTTCAGTTTTGTCTTCAGAAGAGCTCGCATTCTTTGAATGAACTGATCTTTGAGCTTGGTCTTTCATTGCTTTTCCTGGAGCAGTCTAGCTTGTTGTAATCCTACTTATATGTAGGTCTCTCCTTGGTTGATTACTAGAACTATTTCTCCATTGGGTAGAGAGCTACATCACCATTAATGACTTTATCTTTTTCGATGTTTAAGGCTTTACATTTTTCCATTCCAAATTCCATATTCTTTCGAGAAGGTGCATGTCACGTCTATAAGCTTATTAGTTGGTTATGGTTTCCATCATAGTGCTTAATATCATCTATATATAGAAGGTGGAATATGGTTCGGGAATTGTCTCTATTGGCTTTAATGTTAAAGCCATGTCCTGTATAGTTGAGCAACGTGGATAGGGGGTTCATCGCTAAGCAGAACCCAAGTGGATTTAACGAGTCGCCTTGGCAAATTTCCCTATTGATGTGTATTTCATCGGTGGTAAGAGATTGATCACCATTATAGATCCTCAGGTTCGTTCTTCACTGGTGCTTGATAGTTGACAGTAAATTGGTGATCACAAGCTGGATTTTGTATATTCTTAGTACGTCTATGAGCCAGAAATGTGGTACACTGTCACACGCCTTTTTATAGTCTATAAATCCCGTGTTGAAAAGCCAATTCTGTCGTTTTCTCTTTGAACATTTGTTGTATCTCTGCAAACGTTTCGCTTTAGGTTTTAGTTTTTACTTTAGCGCATCCTGATACTCATCTAATTTTTGTTGATGGTGGGGATCGGTGGGTTTTGTATCTATCTTCTTAATGCTCGTTTTAAGTCTGCTGAAGAGGTGTTAATTCTTCCGAAATTCTGTGAGTCTACCTAGTTCCTGTCTCAAATTATCAATTGTCTTCTCAAGTCTTTTCTGCCATATGGATTTTTGTTGGTGTGTAGCTTTGCCTGTTTTCTTCTGGGAATGCATTTGTTGTTTATGGCATCTAAGGACGGCGACGGCAGAGCAGTAGATGGGTGTGTGGAGCTTCTCAAGGGTGTCATACTTCAAACTAAACTCTGCTAGTATGGTGTTGAAAATTTTGAGGATGCTATGAGTTTCCTGGTTAGTTCTAAGTTTCAGGAGCTTAGGTCTTTGTGTTGGATCTAGGCCGCAAAACTCAGCAACAATTTTTTGGAGTTTACTGATATTTTTCCATTATCGTGGGTGTTGTTAGTTCTATCTCAATGATGTCTGGTTCTGTAGATTCTTCTTCGCTCATTTCCAACTCCTTGCTCAAGTTCCTCTGTTGTAGGCGAGGCTATGGGCTCACCGCGTTCATTCAAGCTGCACCTCTCCTTTAAGTTGTTCTACAATTGGTTCAGCAGCACCGACACTTACTCGCTATTGGTCAGAAATGCGTTGCTCGGTGATGTTCTCAAAATCCGGGTATTTCTGAAGGAAAGCACTATGAAGGCTGGTCCGGTAGGTGGTTAATTCGGTCTCAAATCTGGTGATCTTATAATATGAGCGCATTATTAGACAATTCATTTCTGGTGTCCATTTCATACGCTTCCTTGGCTTTCCAGCCCTCGTGATCTAAGGATTGGTGACATGCGTCTCCTCAGAAATAGAGAGAGCTGGACATGTACCGTCGGTTGTAGGTGCCACAAGGGGTGGTGGGGTCGTTCCAGCGGATCAAAATGACGGCTTAGTGAGAGGTTAAGAAAATATTACTAATAATCTAACAATCCAAATGTTGTTCAAAAATCAGGTGTTATATATAAATGAACTGGTAATATTTTAGTACGAGTCTAGGATGGCGGCTTAAAAAAAACTACTTATTAGATTAGTTTAAAATTTTAGGCAAACATTAAGTGTGATATAAAGATAAATGAACTAGTAAAATTGTGGAACGAATTCAAGATGGCGAAACAAAATATCGGCCAAATAAACACACAAACAAACAAAACAAAAAAATCACCTAAATAACTTTTCTTATTCAATTGATTTTAAATTGTGTACAAAAATTAAATGTGATATGAAAAATCAGTGTAAAAATTACTTATTCAATTTTTTAAAGATTATGCCTAATGTGTCATAAACAAAATGGCACCTAATAAAATTGTCTGAAAAGACAGTGTATGTGTTACTAAATGACTATGTTCAGAACTAAATTGGGCAATTTTTCACTATTCCTAAAGGCTATTTTACATGCTGCAATTCTTCTTTGCAATATGCAATAGTCTTGAACAAAGGCATGCGCAGTTTGACAAAAGGTACAAATGTCTTGCCACTGTGCATGCTTTTGTTCAAGGCTATTGCATATTGCAAAGAAGAATTCCAGCATGTAAAACGGCCTAAAAGCAAAGATTCATAACGAGGGAAGTTCCGGAGAAAGAAAATTTGCCAATTTTTACTTCCCTCATAAAAGGGAAGAATTGTAATCGTGAAAAAATTCGAGATTTTTTCGAGATGCCGAAAAACATGTTTTCTCAATTCCGTCGGTCGGTCTGTCTATCTGTTCGCGGCAGAGCTAAAAAACTACTTACCCGATTGACTTCAAATCTTGATAAAAAAATGAAGGATCATATGGGGATGACCTGGTAATATTTTGGTAAAATTCCAATATGGCGAAACAAAATGACGGCCTAGTGAAATGTCAATAAAATTATTATTAAAAAACTACTTACTTAATTTAACTCAAACTTTGCACAAAGTATTACGTTGGAATCAACTGGTAAAATTTTGGTACGAATCCAAGATGACCGAACAAAATGGAGGCTTAATAAAATATTTAAATATTCAGCTTGAAAAACTACTTAATGGATTGATTTCTAATTTTGTGCCGTAACTAACTGTGGTATAGGAGTCAACTAGCAAAATTGTGGAAGGTACTAATTGAAGATGAGCGTCCCTAGATGCTAGATGATAGCTTAAACACTAACCCGATTGACTTAAAATTTTGATTACAAATTTGGAATCATATTGGGATGACCTGGTACTATTTTGGTAAAAATTAGAGATGTCACGGATAATGAATTTGCCGGATACCGGATATTCGGTCGTATTATTTTACCGGATACCGGATATCCGGCAGCAGAAAACGGTTAGTTGAATTCAGCACTTACGCGGCATACAGCAACGTGTTACAAGTTGTGTTTTTTTTCTTTTATTTATATCGCGAGCCCAGTGTTAAAAGAAAAATTATACTAAAATGGCTCCAAGAAAATAAAATCCCCACTATAGAAATATTTTGATATTTGCGAGGATAACTGTCATTATGTGGAATGCATATTATGCAATGCAAGGATTTTGCGTGCAGGCGAGGGCAGAAAAGCAGGTAAGAACTTATATTTCATAATAACTATAATCTTAACTATTATATCTGCCTTTTTATGTAATGTTTAAGATAATGTATTAAATTAAAAAGTTTTGGATGACAATACAATAATTTGGTATTATTGAGCTTATCTGATCAGATATATGCTGCCACCGGTTTATGGCACTTATTGAACAAAATATTACTTCCACGTCTCCAAGAGATGGGGAAATAAACTATCTGCAAAGAAATTATTTCGCTGAATAATCTTAGAATTACCCAAAACATAATTTCGGCGAGAAACATTTCTGTCTGTCTGCCTGTCGGTCTGCTAGTTTACGCAATAACTTTCGAAGGAATTGGGCTATCGAGTTGAAATTTGGTACACAGGGAGTGATCCATAAGAGAACAATTCGGATTGCTTTTGGAACAAATCGGTTAAGAAGAAGGGGTTAAAACGGGAGGTTATTTGTAAAAAAATAGTGACTCTTTGTAAATGACCATGTAATATATCCTGTTGTACATTTTTGGTTTTAAAGCCCTTTTTGCTACTTCTGTCGAAAGTAAGGGTTAAGGAAAAAAAAGTGATGAAAATTAAGATATTGAAAAAATCGAGTAATATGTCGTTTTATGGGTTTCCGGATGTACACATCCTAAATTAAGAGAGTATTTGATATTTATTATAACTTTAATAATATTGAGGGGAAGAAAAATGGGAGAAGGTGAAATTTACGTTTTCCTAAAATATGAGTTTTTGAGAGTAAGTATAGATTTCAATTTTAAAACTTATTTGGCATTTTAATGAGTGGGAGCGAGAAGGAAAGTAGAATATAATTTTAATTTTTTTAAATTTTATGTAAGTTAAACATGTGTTAACAAAAATAACATTATCTACTTTTTAATGCTTTACTCGCAATTGCGAATTCTCCAGTTTTTAAACTGTAATTTTGAAACAAAAATAATATGGCCATTATAGGAGGACATGTTAAACTGTAAAATAGGACCTGATTTAGAACTAATAATAAAATACCTTAATGTTTCTGACACTTTCATTAATTTTTTTTTAATTTCAGGTACATCTATCATGAAAAACCATATCAAAGCAAAACATCCTGATAAATTCGCTGAGATCGAGAATAGAAATACAGCTACCGCAGGCGCAGTCACTTCCTTCTACAAGTAAAAACTCGAATATACATTTACAAAAGAGGCAACAAAATAAGTTAACCTTGGCGCAAACCCTGGAAAGAAAACCATTTTGGGACATCAACGATGCGAAATCAATGGAATACCATTACTTGATCTCGGAGATGATTGCCTAGACAATGAACCATTATCGCAGGTGGAGCGTGCCGAGTTTAGAAGGTTTTTGGAGAGAATATTGTCTCAATATAAAATTGCAAGTGGAGCATACATTACTGAAAAAATTGTTTCTGACATATACAAGCGAATACATAGGATGATTGAAGAACGTATTTCTAATGCTCCTACAATCTCAGTGACTTCAGACATGTGGACTTGTATGCATAACAAATCGAGCTTTTTAAGCTTCACCGCCCATTGGTTGTCTCCTGAATTTCAAATAAAACATGCCGTACTTGTAATGAAACCGTTTTCTGGCTCTCATACAGGAGAAAACATAGCAGAGGAACTTGGTATAATTGTTACTCGCTGGAATATTCCACAATCAAAAGTTCATTTACTTGTGCACGACAGTGGAGCTAATATAGTTAAAGGCGTTAGAGTAGCAGGTTATCAATCTGTTAGATGCTTTATTCACTCGCTTCAGTTAGCAATAAATAATTCATTAAAGTCTCGTCCTGAAATTATAGAGTCTAGAGAGAATAGAGTCTCTATTCGGACGCGAGAAAGAAAGCTTCGAAAATGCCAAATGTGATTTTGGCGAAACGTCAGCAAAACTGTTCTTTTCAGAACGACAGTAGTGAACGGATGTACACCCGGAATGAAAACACATTGTATTTTTCCATCCGTGAAGGAGTAAAAATCAACATGTATATATATATATATATATATATATATATATATATATATATATATATATATATATATATATATATATATATATATATATATATATATATATATATATATATATATATATATATATATATATATATATATATATATATATATATATATATATATATATATATATATATATATATATATATATATATATATATATATATATATATATATATATATATATATATATGTTTGTACGTATTTTAGAACAAAAACGAGGTATTTCGCTGTACATCACTGATAACAACGCGGTGAATAATTTAACCAATCTTCAGCGGGAACTTATTGAACAGTGCCTTAGACTCCTCAAACCTTTCGAGGAAATCCCGAAAATTGCTAGTTCTGGCTGCTCAAATATATCTGAAGTAATACCCCATATTGCCACATTAATTCGATACTTGGATAAAGAAGAAACTGCTAAACTAAAACAAATTTATTATTCAACATGAAATTGTCATTAAAAGTTGAAGTAAAAAATCGTTTTGATTGCCTCAATAGTAAATACTTTTTATTAGGAACACTTCTTGACCCTCTTCTTAAATTAAGTTTTATGGATAAAAAGCAGTCTGAACAAGCATGTCAAATTCTACTTTCAAAGGCTCTGAAAAACAGCATAAAAAAGACAATTTGACAGGTGACTTAGAAAACACTTACAATAGTTTCTGGAACGGTTTCGATGAAGTAGCCGCAGAAAATCATAACAATGATACTGATATTTTCACAAAAAGTCAGTTGCCACCGAACTTGACTATTATTTGAAAGAATCACGGATTGACAGAAACTCCGGTCAATTTCAAGTTTTATCAAATTTTGCCAAAATATACCTTTCAGCTCCCTGTAGTAGCGTATACAGCGAGAGGTTATTTTCTGAAGCGGGCATCGTTTATAAAAATAAACGAAGTCGCCTATTTCCACTGAATACTGAAAAACTAGTATTTATTCACCATAATTTACCTTTAATGAATTTTGAGTATTAATTATTTTGAACCACTTCTATATACTATATATCTTTATTTACTATTTTCCTTTTATCAACACTATAACTGTATTTTATATTCAGGGAATAAATATTTTATTTTCATTAAAACTCGTTTCATTTTTAAATATTCGGTTACTGCCGGATAGTTGGTAACTATTCGGTTTTCCGCCGAATAGTGAAAAAACTGCCGAATATGCCTGATACCGGATACTAACCGGATATTCGTCACATCTCTAGTACAAATTCAGTATGGTAACTAAAATGGCGGCATGGTAAAATGTTGAAAAAATTATTATTAAAAAGCTGCTTATACAACTTATTTCAAATATTTGCACAAACATCAAGTATTATGTTGGACTCAGCTGGTAAAATTTTGGTACGAATCCAAGACGGCGGAACAAAATGGCGACCAAATAAAAATGTTTGTAATCGTGAAAAATCACCCTCTCAGGTTTTACATATCTCTAGATGCCATAAAACATGTTATATCAATTCCGTAGGACCGGCTGTCGGTCTGTCTGTTTGACTTTAAATTTTAATAAAAAGTTAAGGGACATATGGGGATGACCTGGAAATATTTTGGTAAAAATCCAATATGGCGGAACAATGTTAAAAAACCGCTTTTGGTGTATTATTTGGGGTTAGGATCCAGTAAAGAAACAAAAGTATTTTTTTAAATTGTCGACGTTTCGGATCTTTATTGTTATCAGGGCATATATATACAGGGTGTCCCAAACTGATTTAGCCAGGCTCTAGTTCCCAAACCATTTGAGATATTTAGTTGGAATAAGAACTAGAATTTGTAGCTAGGAGGATACTTTAAAATGACTTCGAAGAAAATTGTTTGAAAAAAAAATAGTCCAAAAAATTCGACCCTAACCTTCAAATTTTAAACGACACCCCGTATATATTTTACATAATTTTATAGGATTGTAAATTCCCTATTCAGCACTTTTTTCCGATTAAAAATTAGAAGAAATCAGGGTGTCCCAAACTGATTTAGCCAGGCTCTAGTTCCCAAACCATTTGAGATATTTAGTTGGAATAAAAACTAGAATTTGTAGCTAGGAGGATACTTTAAAATGACTTCGAAGAAAATTGTTTGAAAAAAAAATAGTCCAAAAAATTCGACCCTAACCTTCAAATTTTAAACGACACCCCGTATATATTTTACATAATTTTATAGGATTGTAAATTCCCTATTCAGCACTTTTTTCCGATTAAAAATTAGAAGAAATAGCTTAGAAAATCGACATTTTATCTTCCGATCAAGTTTGTTACAGATTATCTACTGTAATAAACGTTCAAATTGTAAATCTTCAGCGGCAACGCAAGCTTCAAATCTTGTCGAAAGGTTTCGCGTACATGTAGCAATTATCATTTGTGTGCTTGCAATAAATTGCAGGCGTCTGTCAGTGTCACCTGGATAGAATCCTTGCACCAGATGAACTTTAGAAGGATGATACTTAAAGTCTTGTAAAATACGCTGAACAGAACTTCTTGTTATATTAAGTTCTTCAGAGAGTTTCCGAATTGACACATGAGGATTGAAATGTACATATGCTAAAACATTTATAATATTTTCTTCATTACGTACCGATCTTCTGGAATTATTGCGATTCTCAGTCGGGAAATGTCCTTGCCGCAGGATGCGTTCTAGGTTCACAAATGTATTTTCATTTGGCGTTGGACGATTAGGAAAACGAATGCAATATACGTCTCTGGCTCTTCTTTTATTTTTTAAGCACTCACCGTAAATTAGAATCATATTAACGTATTCTTCTGCAGTAAACAAACTTGGCATTTTAACACGAAATTGACAGGAATAATAAAGAACCTCATTTGTACTCTCATTTAGTTCAATTTGACAAGTGTCAAAAATGTTTTGTTTTTGTTTTATCCAGTCATGGCTAACTTGATATTGTTTTCATTTCTTTTAAGCGGGTTTTTAATTTACTCCATGGCTAACTTGATAGGAAGATAAAATGTTAATTTCCTAAGCTGTTTCTTAACCGACTTTCAATCTGAAAAAAGCACTAAATAGGGAATATACAAACCTACACAATTATACAAAAAAATATACAGGATGGCATTTAAAATTTTAAGGTTAAGGTCGAATTTTTTGGGATGTTTTTTTAACACATTTTTTTTCAATGTAATTTTGAAGTATTCTCATAGCTACAAATTCTAGTTTTTATTCCAATTAAATATCTCAAACGGTTTGGAACTAGCTTGGTTAAATCAGTTTGGGACACCCTGTAGATTCTATATCTTGCATGAAATCCATATTATCAGTCTTTTTCTACTCCATTGGTCTGCAGATATTTCCCAGATATTAAGTTTCTAAATAATTTGTGTTAGCGATCCTCTTGTTGTTATATTAGAATGGTGTATTATTAGGGGTTAGGAGCCAGTAAAAAAATATCTTTTTTTAAATTGACGACGTTTCGCAACTTTATTGTAGTACCCTCAGGACACATGTAGTTCGGTTCCAGTGAAGAAATCAAAAGTCTTTTTTTAAATTGACGACGTTCGCAACTTTATTGTTGCATCCTCAGAATATATATAGACTTAATATCCTGCATGAACCCCATATTATCAATCTTTACCTACTCCGTTGGTCCGCAGATATTTCCCAGATATTAAGTTTCTAAATAATTTTCGTTAGCGATCCTCTTGTTGTTGTGTTAGAGTGGTGTATTATTAGGGGTTAGGAGCCAATAAAAAAATATCTTTTTTTAAATTGTCGACGTTTGGCAACTTTAGTGTTACATCCTCAGGACACATATTTAGATTCTATATTATGCATGAAAGCCATATTATTAGTCTTTACCTACTCCCTTGGTCCGTAGATATTTTCTAGATTAAGTATCTAAATGATTTTCGTTAACGATCCTCTTATGTTAGAGTTATGTATTAATAGAAGTTAGGTTCCAGTAAAGAAAACTAAAGTCTTTTTTTAAATTGACTACGTTTCGCAACTTTATTCTTGCATCCTCGGAACATATATAGATTTTATATCCTGCATGAAACCCAAATTATCAGGCTTTACCTAGTCCGTTAGTCCGCAGATATTTCCCAGATATTAAGTTTCTAAATCCTCTTGTTATTATGTTGAGTGGTGTATTATTTGGGGTTAGGAAATATCTGCGGACCAAGGAAGTAGGTAAAGACTAATACTATGGGTTTCATGCAGGATATAGAATCTATATGTGTCCTGAGGATGCAACAATAAAGTTGCGAACTGTTGATAATTTAAAGACTCTTGTTTTTTTACTGGATCCTAACGTCAAATAATACACCACTCGAGCATAACAACAAGAGGGTCGTTAACGAAATCCATTTAGAGAAATAAAACAATTATAACTAAAAAAACTAATTCCAATTTACCTCATATTTTGCACAAAAATCAAGTGTTATATAAGAATGAATTGGTAAGATTTTGATATGAATCTAAAATAGCAAAAAAAAATAGGGGCCTAATAAAACATTTTATAGGTAAATTAAATGTGAAAATGGGATAGACTGGTACGAATTCAATTAACCGTATCAAAATGGCGGTGTGTGTCAATGTAAAAACTACTTATTAAATTTATTTTAGATTAAGCCCAAAAGTCAAGCGTGGCATAGGTAAGTAGAAACTGGTAAAATATTGGTAGGCATCTAATATGAGACAGGATATGTAACAAATATATACTGTGACTATGTATTGAACCTAATTAGATCACACTTCGTTATTCCTAATAAATGGAAAAAAATCATAACGAGGGAATTTCCGGGTAAAGGAAATTTACCAATTTTTTTTATATAGTGTTCTATATAAAACGATTTGAACAGTTTTCTTCTTGACTCCTTTTAAGTTCAAACTTTATCGGTCAATTTTATAAATGGACGCTTCAACTAATTATGCCTCCACTTCAACCTAAAAGAAATTTGATAGTTGCCAAGCGGAATTTTCTAGTATTGCGCGATTAACTTAAAGTTTAGTAATTAGGGAGATTTGCTGCAATATTCTTTAAATATCGGTATAGTTTTAATTAAAATTATGATCCATAAATCTTTAAACTTTTCACATTTAACGAAAATTATGTGTGCATTAACTTTAATAACGTTAGAGTGAAATGCAGCTGGTGTACGAATCAGTCTACGTCTCGGTGCCGTTAAATTGCTGTCACATATATTTACTGTCTTAGAATGTTTGTTCGGTGAAAAGCAAATAATATTTTACTATATAGAGTAACTGTTTCCTTGAAGGTAAAATGAATCTGTTTATTTAAACACTTTCATAGTATGTAAAACGGGTTGTTGTACCAATTTAATTATCTCAAAATCTATATCATCAGAGTTTTTACAATTTAATGAATACTTTTAAAAAAATCAGTAAATTTCTTTACCCGGAACTTCCCACGTTATGATTTTTTCCATTTCTTAACAATAGTGAACTGTGACCCAATTTTGTTCAATATATATAGTCACAGTATGTTTGTGTTACATATACTGTCTTCATTTTTATTTGTTCCATCATATTGGAATCCTTTCCATTGTCTTTCTACCTATACCACACTTGACTTTTGGGCATAATAAAATAAATTTAAAAAGTGATTTTTACATTGACACATACCGCCATGTTGCTACGTCATGTTGAATTCGTACCAGTTTATCCCATTTTCGCATATAATTGAACAAGATTTTTTTAAGTTGTTTTTTAAAAATTTTATTTGGCCGCCATTTTGTTTCGCCTTCTTAAATTGAAACCCATACTATCAGTCTTTAAAGTGCGGGACACGAAAGGAAACCGGGCGGAGTCAATCGGTTTAGGAAGATCGGCCAAGAAATCTCTTTAAACCAGTGGTGTCCCGTCGTTCTTTAAATAATATGGCACTTCTTTTTAACTATACGCACTTCAGATAATTAAAAAATGTAACTATGCTTAATGAACCTGAATCTATATTTGTCTTTTTTCTTTCGTGTACCACACTTCTATATATCTTTTGTGTTTCAAAAACGGAGAACTTTCGAATTTTAAAATGATTTAATTTTGATTTTTCTTGATCGATTTACCTATAAATATATTTTTTCTTGAGTTCTGTCATTAACGGTTCCCGCGCTACTGCCTACGTCCACTATTATTGGACCACCTAGTATAGTGATACACGATTTAAAAGTTTAGATTTTACAAGGGCAGCCAGCATCAGATCCAGTGAACGAGATTTATCAAAATTTTAATTGATGCAGTTCGACTTTGGGCCACTCGGGTACGCCAAGAGTGGCCGTCGGTTTCTGTTTGTCATATTACTTTATACAGGGGCCGTCATTGTGAAGTACTATACAGGGCGTTTCCTAATTGCATGCTGATGTTAAAGGGGGTGTTTTTATGTCCTAAAACTCTTAACTTTTGAGATACAGGATGGTAAAGTTTAAAAAGAAAACATTTTTTTTCATCCCAATTCTGATGCTATTGTAGATAACTGCATGAAACTTGATACACGTGTTCTATGCGTTAAGGAGGATTTACCCAGGTTAATTACATATGCACGCCACTGGTAGAAATTTCAATTGATTGTTAATAAAAAATGCCTTTTTATGCATAAAAGACATCAAATTTCACACAGTTATTTATCTATAATAGCATCAGAATTAGGATTAAAAAAAATGTTTTTTTAAAACCCTGTATCTCCAAAGTTAAGACTTTTAGGTTCATATTAAACTTTTTTCTTAAAAAGGTCCAAGAATCACCCCCCTTTAACATTAGCACGCAATTAGGAAACGACCTGTATAATACTTCACAATGACGCTCCCTGTACAAAGTAATAGGACAAACGGAGACAAACGGTCACTTTTGGCATACCCGAATAGACCAAAGTCGAACTGCATAAGCTGGCTCCCCTACTATAACTACATTGATGTGTTAATTTTGGAAAAATATGAGTTCTGTAGTTTTTCAAATATTTGCAATATTAGATATTTTTTGACACTCGGTATTGAACAGAAAATTAATTATTTTCAAGTAGTTTATTGACAGCTACTTTATTAACAATTTTACAAAATATATGAAAAAAAACTAAGCCATTTTTGAGGTTCACGGCTGTGATTTTAATGGTTCGATTCCTTCTAAATAGTTGTCTTCTTCTGAAAATGATGAGGTTTCGTCGTCACTACTTGAAGGTCCCAGTGTGATAACTGAATCATCAATAACCGTTTCAATTTTGCCATCTACTTCCCAGTATTTATCTTTAATAGAACGAACATGTTTAACATACGATTTCCAATTTTCAGCCGATATTGAGTCAATCGCTTCTAATGTTATTTTATTTAAATCATTAATGAAAGTGCTGCGCTCTCGAATATATTTTTTCACTCCTGCCCATGCAAGTTCAATATGGTTGAGGTAGCATATGAATGGAGGCAGCCTTAAAGGTGTATGACCGAGGTTACGTTAAAGACCGTTAATATAATCCTTTTTTTTTCTCTAGGCTTGGTGGCTGATATTACTTCATATAATTGATATTTTCTCCATGTTGGATCACATACAAGATTGTTCGATTCAAGCCACGATATCATATGAGCTTTTGTAGAGTATTTAGTTGGCACTCTATATTCTACGTGAGAATGATAAGACGCATTATCCATTACCACGACTGATTTGGGAGGAATGCTAGGTAGAAGCTTCTCGAGCAACCACTTTTCAAAATTATCTCTATTCATCTGTCCATGATAGTCTCATAGTTGTTAGTCCCGAGCGAAAAACTAAAAGAGCACCTGGAACAAATTCGGCTTCTGAACCAGCATGAACTATAATAAAGCGACTACTAGAGCGGATTCCCTGAACAACACCTGTAAAACTTTCACTTTGCCTGCATTTGTTCACTGTCATATCCTTATGTACCCAGGTTTCGTCTAGATACACAATATTGCGTCCTTCTTGCCTATATTGCCTTACAGTTGATAGATATTTCACCCGCTAGTGAAAAATATTTGGGCTGTCAATGGGCAATTCTCGTTTATTTTTGCACTGGCCATGGCGCCAAACAAAGCCATTCGATTGTAAAAGCCGTTTTAAGGTTTTATACCCGTACGGAAAATCTATTTTGTTATCTACAGCACGAAGTAGGGGTTTGCAGGTCGGAACCTTCTTCAAGTCTATATAAAACTCCTCTATTGTTCGTCGAATTACTTGAAAATCGCCGTCGTCAATTTTATCTTTGTATGATATTTGTATGACAATCGGGGTCTTTTTTTATCAGGAGATTTTAAAAAAGAAGTAGAACATGAGTGATCATTATGATCTCTTTGAATTTTTCTTACACTACTTTCCGAAACACCAGCGCAAAATGGAGCGCATTCTGTTCGATTTAAAATTGGAATAGTCAAACTATTATTTTCAGTTTCTCTAGTACAGGCCTCTATAACGCTCGCAATACCTTCACGTGCACCGCTTCGAATTGTTTTTCCTCTTTTGCTCCCCATCGGTACTTGGAATTAATAATTCGAATTCAACGCAACGCATTTATATAGAAATGAAAACAAATGCTCGAAATGTATAGGCGCCACTGGAAATAGCTAGAACTTTTTAGCGGCAAGTGCATGGAAACTCTAGGCACATCCCAATTACAAGTGGACCAGAGCGAAATTTACTAAATCCTCGATTAATTTTCCGTACCGCTTAGCTGGCGCACTTTATAGGTGAAGTGGCAAACTATTACAACAAATAAAATAACATAAAATTTATTTGCGTACACAAAATTTACTTTTCCGCTTGCTTAAGACTATGAACCTTTATTTTAAGGACCGCCCGGTTTTCTTTCATGTCCCGCACTTTACCTAGTCTGTTCGTCCGCAGATGTTTCCCAGATATTAAGTTTCTAAATGGTTTTTGTTAACGATCCTCTTGTTGTTATGTTAAAGATCCATATACCACAATTATTTATGGCACACAATTTGAAATCAAAACAAGTTTTTTCAGGCCGAATTTCTAAATAGTTTATAAAGCCGTCATTTTGGATTCGTACTAAAATGTTACCAGTTGACTGCAACATAATACTTGATATTTTTGCAAAATTTGAATTAAATTAGATGATTCGTTTTTTAATAATAATTTTTTTAACATTTCACTAAGCCGCCATTTTGTTTCGCCATATTGGATTTTTACTAAAATTTGACCAGGCCATCCTCATATAACCCTTAACTTTTGACCAAAATTTGAAGTCAATCAGGTAAGTAGTCTTTAAGCTATGCCGCGAACTGACAGACAGACAAACTGACAGAAAGACCGATAGACGGACCGACAGAGTTGATAAAACATTTTTTTTGGCATTTAGCGACGCTAAAACGTAAAGATGTATAAAAGTGAGAACGTGACTTTTTCACGATTACAAACATTTTATTTGGTCGCCATTTTGTTCGGCCATCTTGAATTAGTACAGCTATTTTACTAGTTGATCCCTATATCACAATTAGCTACGGCATACAATTTGGAATCAAACCATTAAGAAGTTTTTTCAGACTGAAATTTTAAATATTTTATTAAGCCGCCATCTTGGATTCATATCAAAATGTAATTAGTTGATTCTAACATAATACTTGATGTTTTTGCAAAATTTGAGATAAATTGGATGAATAGTTTTTTAATGATAATTTTTTTAACATTTCACTAAGCCACCATTTTGTTCCGCCATATTGGATTTTTACCAAATTGTTACAAACTCATCTCCATATGACTCTTAATTTTTGACTAAAATTTCAAGTCAATCAAGTAGTTTTTAGCTTCACCGCGAACAGACAGACAGACCGACGGAATTGAGAAAACATGTTTTTCGTTAACTAGGGACCCTGAAAAGTGAAGATCTGAAAAATTTCGGAGAGTGATTTTTTCACGATTACAATACTTCCCTTTTACGAGGGAAGCAATTAGTTTAAACGTACCCATTAGAATGCAAATAACTTTACAAAAAAATGTAATTCAATTACAAATTACTTATAACCTGAAATTATATATTAATTTATCTTTTCAATCACATTTCTAATTTCGTTTTTTTTACATAACGTACGGTAAACAGAGCATGTTTTAATTTTTCAGGTCAAGGAGGGGGGCATGCATATCCTTGGAAGCGCAAATTTTAGTTGTTTGGAGCGCTTCAGCAGTACTAATATTAAACTGCATTGGAGTACTGAATATCGAGGCATGCGGATACATTTGAAAATAAGCCAAAGTCGTTATTTCATTGGTTTCATCTCAGTTATCAAATATTTTTTAATTACACTGGATAGCTTAGAGATATGAAGCAGTGAAAATGAACATATTTGTTTTAAGACAGTTACTTAAAAAAAAATTCGGTGTTTCCCTGGTTGTAAATCTTTCCGTACATAGTCATTTAGTAACACATATATATTATATTTTCAAACATTTTTATTAGGCGTCATTTTGTTCCAACATATTGTATTCGCACCAGTATTTTACCAGTTTTTACCTATGCCACACTTGATTTTTGATTATAATTTAAAATAAATTCAATAAGTAGTTTTTACATTAAAACACACCGCCATTTTGTTCCGCCATGTTAATTTCATACCAATTTACCAGCAAAATAAGAATTTTTTACTTTGATTTTTTTAAAAAGTTATGTGGTCGCTATTTTGTTTCGCCATCTTGAATTCGTACCACAACTTTACTAGTTTATCTCTATATCACACTTAATGATTGCCATTTTGTTTTACTATCTTATATCCATACCATAATGTTACTAGTTCATTCCTATGTAACACTTGATTTTGCGCAAAATTTGAACAAGTTGGATAATTAATCTTCTAGTAATATTATTTTTAGCGTTTTACTAATGGTAATATTTTTACCAAAATATTACCAGGTCCTCCCCACATGAATCTTAATTTTTGACTAAAACTTGAAGTCACTCTGATAAGTAGTTTTTAGGCTATGCCGCGAACTGCTCTAGGGATGCTAAAACCTGAAAACATTTAAAATCCAAGAGGGTGATTTTTCACGCTTACAAATTTTTATTTGGCCGCCATCTCTATACCACAATTAGTCATAGCGCACAGAAAGGAAATCGTTCCATTAAATTCAATTTCCGTTGTGAATTTAATATTGCGATGTTGGTGATTAAGGTGGTCCAGAAATATAAGGAGATTTTCCTGTCCATGAGGCCAAACAACAAAGTATCATCTACATACCTGAAGCGGATCTTAAAACAATATCCCCAAAGGCCCTCTCACATATATTCGCTACCACAGGTCATAGAGGAGATCCCATGGCTGACCATGAGGTCTGCTCATAAAGAGTTCCTAGAAAAATGAAATAAGTAGCCGTAAGACAAGATTATTGTTATATTAAATTGAGTTGATGACAGGAACATTTATGATTGTGATTCTACATCGAAACTGGCCAAAGTATCCTCAGGATGCAATTCGATTTCCTTAAGCTTTTGTACGAAACATGCAGAGTTCTTTAAAAACAAATCTGTTTTTTCCAGTAAATGGTCTAAGAAAATATGAAAGATATTTACCTAATTTGTATGTGAGCGAATCTATAGCACTGACGATCGGTCGTAGTGGTACATATTTTTTTGTGTATCTCGGGAAGACCGTAGAACCTGGGGATCTTGCAGCTGCTTGGCTTTAACGATTTTTTCTCCGCTGGTGGTAGGTTGTATGTGTTAATTAGATTGGTGATGCGTTGTTATCCAAAAGTTGATTTTTTCACGTATTCCGTTCTGTCAGTGATGACTGTGGCGTTGCCTTTATTTGCTGAAGGACTAGGATGCCTTTATCGAATCTGCTGTAACTGAACACCAGCATACCATCGGCCATATTATAAATGTAAAAGAAACCAAGGTTCTTGCGCCGGTCCCAGGATTTTATAAACGAGAGATTAGAGAATCCATTGAAATTTTCAAACGTACAAGAACTTTAATAGAGATACAGGTTACGGTCTACATCATTCATGAAACCCGACATAAGACTCCTGCAAAGAAATGCGAAATGTCGGTTAGTAATTCAAATTTGACACGGTCCAATCCCAGAATCATGAGTTCTTAATTGACGAAAGCCGTGAAGCTTCTGTTCTATCTTAGTAAGTGTATTTTTGCCAAAACCCATTTTTTTATTTATGAGTACAGTTTATAAAAGGGCGGATTTCCAATTTTTAAATCCATTATAGTCAAAATAAAAGCTGCTTCATTTAAAATTTGATTCAGTTTCCATAAATTCGTAAAATATTTTATTCTTAGGAAGGTAGTTATTTTAATAACTTATTCTGGGTTAAGTTAGGTTACGTGATTAGATTAACCTAACGGACAGAGATGCACAAAAACACTGCAAAGATTTGGTCTCAGTTGCGCTTCCAGAACTCTGGTCTGGGGAAGGCAGTGGTTGGCAGGTGAATGAACACCCGTTTAGGCAAATTTTAAACAAAGGTTAGGAAATTAAAAAGAATTATTATTTAGCCGTACTTAATCTCATTTTTAAAATTCAGAAACTAAATTAATGATAGAATATTTGGAAATAAAATGGTAACTATTAATACTTTCAAAATTACGATAATATATCTAATACATAGTACATATCTTGTTAAAATCAAATGGAGTCCTCGCAATTACAAATTTTAGTCTTTTTACTGCATAGTCTTTTTACTGCAATAGACAAAACAAAAGCATTTCTCGTTCCCGTCTCCCATCTCGCGTCGTGATTTTTTGTGTATAAATTCTGACAGTGGCGAGCGAGGTAAGACCATACCACAGATTAACAACCAATCAGATACCGCACTCCTGAAATTTTTATTCATAAACGTGTTTACTCGTACTCTATTAACTGGGCAGAGAACTCGGATATGTATTCGAAATATTTTTATTTATTCTGAGCAGGACCTTATTAAAATATTTTGTGAGTAATGTTTAACCAAGTTTAATATGTCTATATTGAAAAATTAGTGTGTGTATACATAGTAGCTATGCACATACAGAGTGGTTTGAGTTTTTATAGATTTATGAAATTTTCATATTATTGTTCGATCAGTTATATCGCTGAATTTAAAAACATTGTGTTTTACTATCATGTAGAAATAGTTTTATATTCATTTCACATCTGCCATTTGTGTGCGTGTGAAAAACGTAAATATTATATACTGTTATACTCTCTCACATCACAAAAATTAAATATTATGTTTTTGATTTCCACAGTTTTTGTTGGCAGCAAATTTAATTTTTCTGTACATTTATATTTTTGTAATATCCGTATATAAGTAAGAGTAAGCTACATAATCTCTTACTTAATGCAGATCGTAACATTAGATAAAAAATAATAGTTTTAATGCTAACATGACAAACATGCTTTATGCTATCAATGCGAGCAACACTGAACGCCAATAAATAAAACCATATGTGATCCTCGGTTCAATAAAAAATTATAGTTTAAAATATCTAGAAAACTTTAGTCAGTAACGCACTGAAAAGTATGAAATAATGTATTTTTCTTAAAATATATTTTGATCAATGACTACGCAAAAAAGTGTGATTCGCTTTCTCGTTTCTTTGAGAAGCATGTACATTTAATTACTTTTGACAACATTACATTATCTTGTACTTTTTAGTGCGTTACTGACAAAAGCTTGTTTTCTAGTTTTTTTTAAACTGTAAATTATTTTTTACTTTTTACACACTTTACGGGACTCATCAAAACAAACAGACTAGCCCAAACTTTAGGTTCGATGGTACCATATTATGTATTGGACTCGTCAGAACAAACCAAATAACCATCGGTACTATTTGGTACCATCGAGCTGATCTGATGAACTCCGTCAGAACAAACTAAAGGAGCCTAAACAAGAGAGGTTTTTTAACTGGGACCATGTGTAGAATTTGGTATCATCGAGCTGATCATATCAGCTAGCTGCTACCAAATTTTGATATTGCCATTTGCATTACCCACACTATCAAATTTTCCAATGGACTATGCTCGATGGTGCCAAATTGTATTATTATCCGAATTAGATATAGTTACAAAATTTCAAACCCATACAGTTAGAAGTAGGTTAAAATCGATCGGTACCATTTGTTACTATCGATCAGGCCGATGGTAGAAAATTGTTATATTATCATCCGAATTATGCAGGTTTGAAAATTTTTAAATCTTCACAACATTTAAAAGTATGTTAAAATCGATCGGTACCATTTGGAACCATCGATCAGCCCGATGGATGGAAAATTACTATATTATCATCCGAATAATGTATGTTTACAAAATTTCAAATCGATACAACAATAAAATCAGAACTAGGTTAAAATCGACTTCCTATATTAATTTATAGACATAGTTAGTTACATACAAGTGAACCTAATAAAAGTTTGTTAAAAACAAAATTTAAACCAGAGAATGAAAATTTTACAATACATATTTACATGACATGCAAATAATAAAAAATCGATACATTTCCTTTACCCGGAATTTCCCTCGTTATGAATCTTTCATTTTATTAGGAATAATGAAGTGTGACTCAATTTAGTTCAGAGCATAGTCATTTTGCAATACATATATACTGTCTTCTCAAATACTTTTTTCGGCGCCATTTTGTTCGATGATGTTGGATTCCTATCAATATTTTATCAGTTTCTACTTATGCCAACTTCATTTTTGGGCATAACTTGAAATCAATTCAATAAGTAATTTTTACAATGACCCACACCCCCGTTTTGAACTCATACTATTGAACAAGATGTTTTTCCGTTGATTTTGAAAAAAAATATTTGGCCGCCATTTTGTTCCGCTGCCTGAAATTTGAACTACAACCTTTCCAATTTGTCTCTATATTACACTTGATGCTTGTACAAAATTTAAAATTAATCTAATTAGTAGTTTTTCAGGGTGATTTTTTAAATATTTTATTAGGCCGCCATTTTGTTTTGCTATTTTAAATTCATACCAAATGTTACTAGGAACGCTAAAACGTGAAGATATGAAAAACCTGAGTGGGTAATTTTTTCACGATTACAAATATTTAATATAGCCGCCATCTTGAATTGGTACCATAGTTTTACTAGTGCATCTCTATACCACAGTTAGTTATTGCACACAATTTGAAATCAGTCTATTAAATAGTTTTTCAGACTGAATTTTTAAATAATTTATTAAGCCGCCATATTCTTCTTGGATTCGTACCAAAATTTTGAAAGTTGTAACGTAAAGATCTGAAAAAATCCCGTAGGATGATTACAATACTTCATTTTTACGAGGGAAGTAAAAACATTAGTAGTTTTTTACATTCTAAGCAGGTAATATGAGGGCCACATAACAAATTTTAATATTTTTAGACAAATCAATTAAAAGGTATTGAATGAAAAAATAATTCCTGCAATTAAGGCTTAGAGTTTCGGAATCTCGAAATCAGGTTACAGTTTCGAAAGTCTCGGGATTAAAAACGCGATCTCGAAAAATCCCTACATTTAATAACGCGATGGCATGGAAGAAATGGGATGTAAACGTTTTCACTTACTTCGCGTATCGATCGTTCGATCGCTACTGCCTGTAATTTTCACAACTTCACTTTTATTGTCTTGGGCTCCCAAAACACTTACACAATTAGTAACGAAGTTTATTTAGTTGCTTTTATAATACTAATATGAATTAGTATAGCGTATTTAGAGCTGTTTTAGCATCTGTCTTAAAGTTTTTACAAATTATTATTATATGTCGGAAACTATATAACATTCAAAAAAAAAGGTTATTTTCTTATATCCTTGGGAAATCTAAAAAAGCTATGAGATGATTTGTAGCTTGTAATTTTGCAGGGTTTGGCAGCACACACCATACCACTGACTTTCCTAGAAGTATTCATATCTTGATATTATTTTTTTTAATATCTAATAGAGTCTTTAAATATTTAAATTTAATTTATACTTTACTTCGGCCGCCGGCCGGCGCCTCGAAGAACAAAAAACGCGTGTAGTCGTGTGCAATGGCGCACACGACTACGTCTGAAACAATAATGCCAGTCTCCGGCCGATCCAACGCTGCTGAGTTGATAGGTTCTCCGCCCAAATTGAGGTTATGTGATGATTTGCGCGCCGAACGAAAGTGCGGTATCGGTATTAATCTGTGACCATACCCTGCGCACTGCGTTTGAGACCGTATTGTCCTTACAGGCTATGAGATGGCGCAATGATCCAAGTTTAAACTGTCAAATGTCGTCGCCGACAGCAAAGCGTCATCATCATGCGTGTTCCCCCATAAACGTTTATGTCATGCGTGACTAGTGAGCGTCATTCGTTTCGTTTGTGATTTTTTTAAGCTTAAGAGTGGTGAATTCTTATAAACACAAAGACATTTTATTAGAATATTAGTGTTAATCGCTTTTTTATTTACTTTTAAGGTAAGTAGAAATGGCCAAAAAAAATGGCCGTGTGGGCAGAATCAAATAGAACATTGTAATAAACATTGAACTTTAAAAAAATCGTATCGTATGACTGATTAATTTGAATTTTTAATTCATTGCTAAATAAGTAAATTGTATATATTTTAACGAATAAATAAAGTTGTTTTAAATGAAGTTGCCTATCAAATTACGTTTTTCTCCAAAGTAATATATAATATACATTTGACTGAAATGTAACAAAAAAAAAAGGAATTTCTAAAATATATTGCAACAGATCTATTTCTGACGGCCTGTAATTTGAGATTTTGCAGGCGTAACTTAATCTTTTTACCATAATAGATTAGAGTAAGACTCAACATATGAGTATTAAATAAGTTTTTACAAAATATATTTTAACTTTGTTTTTTCTACTAATTTAAAGTTTAATTGTTCTATTCTAAAGATAGTTTTCAGGATGTAGATTATAGAGCCTTTCTTTGCTTCAATATTTACTTAAAGAAGCTAATTTTTTTTTGGTTTTCAAACTTTAAGCTTTTGGATTAATTTCAGATAGACCGTATCTCGAGTATTTACTGATTTTTACATACATTTTGAGAAAAATAATGAACTAGTCTTCATACTTTTATCAGAGTTTTTACCTTGCTTAGAATGTAGATTTATATGAATGTTTGCTGTCTTATAGAAATGTTTTTTTCGATATTTTTTTTTAATATGCATATTAGAAAATTAACAATCTAGAAGTTTGAGGTACAATTTTCTGCTGATTTCAAATGATTTTCAAATGAGTAATTGGATTGCAAATAGGCTCCATGAAGTAATATATAAAATGTTGAAACTAATTTAATGCAAGCAAAACAGTTCATATTTTGATGCAGCCTTTCTCTGAGTCCACAATTACCAGTTTACATTAGTAAGACAGTGAAATTTATCCAAAAACTTAAATTTTGAAAATAAAAAAATGAGTTCAATAAAAAGTGTTTCCTAAAGTTCCTAAAATCTAACTAATTAAAATAAATTCGGCGTGATAGATAACTTTTCAAACCAGCCACCGATAATTGAGTAATTAATGGTAGTCCATACTTTTTGCGCCTAGTAAATAAAATTTTTAATTGTGCGCCAAAACATAAAA
Organism: Kuschelorhynchus macadamiae; assembly: GCA_030620095.1. NCBI lineage: Eukaryota > Metazoa > Arthropoda > Insecta > Coleoptera > Curculionidae > Kuschelorhynchus > Kuschelorhynchus macadamiae. The sequence goes on along the minus strand of JAUTXW010005519.1, from coordinate 1,021,264 downwards.
AAACCATCTCGCGGTCAGTGGCTCAATCCTAAAATTTTATATTTGAAACAGTTTTCTACTTACTATGACACCCGTCAATTAGCCAGTATTGGTTTGCAATATAACAGATGGCGCTCGAAGACGCACTTGCGCACTACTAAAGAAGATTCCGTTTTTTTATGGTTAAGACCACGAAATGCCTTACGTGTGCGAGACGTTGTTGCCATATCGACTATTATTCATACATCGAAAAATTATCACAATAATATCTGTCAAAGATTCCGTTTAATAATTTATTGTTAAAAATACGAGAGGCAAAATAATTTTCAATATTAGGTATTGGGTGTCTGGCGGGGGTAATTACCCCATTCTAACCCCCCCTTGGAAGAGCCCTTGTTTGGTCTACGTTTACACTGTTTCTAACTTCTGCCACGTTCCTTTAAATTTTGTTCCTGATATTATTTATGTCTGGAAAATAACTTCCGATTTACGAGCGTCCTATAAAGGGATCAGGTGAACGATATCTGTTATCCACTTTCCTCTTTACTTCGGGACTGCCATAAAATTTTCGCTAGGTTTATAACCAAAGTGCATTCTTCTCCTGACGGGATATTTAACTTAACGATTTACGACTTTTGTGAAGTATCAGTTATAAAGTTAATCATAGAATATTGAAAACCAGAATTAACTTCAGCATTGCTTTGTCAATATTTCATTTATTTTAATTTTGGTTGTTTTGTAGATATAAATACTAGATAGATTTTAATAAACTTCACTTCTATGTTTTACTAATCAGAGCATTAATTTTTGTTTATTTTTTTCGAAGGAGGTAAGAGGATTGACGTATGTAACTACACAAATAGTCATTAAACTGATGTAAAAGAACTCAAGTATTTTAAAAAATATGTAGTTTCAAATGATATAGTAAGTAGAATATCCTACGTCCGGCTGAATATGTTACTTACTATTCATAAGTACTTAAGTAATTACAAATACTGAAACAAGACCCAACATAGCACAATAATCTTATTTAAACATACATATGTATGTTTTAATAATTTTTATATGTACCTAACTAGATATATTCTAGCTGATACATAAGGATGCTGACTAATGAATACACTACGGATAACAAACAACATACATTTCATGATGGCAATTACCAAAAGAAAGATAATATAATGAATTTGTATTCTTTAAGCTAAAAAGTGTCTAGCTACTGTATAGAAGAACTTTATGAAATTTTAGCAGTGACTGCACAAACTTAATTATGTTTAAAGAAGATATATCTAATGTAAAAATTTTTATATATGCTTGTAACTACATATTAAAATTAAATTCGATTACTGGCATCGGAAAATTCATGCCAATTGTATTTTAAGGGGTATGCCTTTAATTAATTAAGATTAAGAAAATGTTGCTTTTAATTGTGTATCTGATCATATAAGAGTTTTACAGTATCATCTTTTTTCTGGTTTCTACTATTTGTAGCCTACCTCCAGGCTTCCATCTATGTACATCATTCTGGGAAGTTTGTAGGCCACAGGTTAAGTCTATTATAAGTAAAGAAAATGAGTAAAAATTGTCCGGTTTAAAAAATATACATACTTGCCATAAACATTTTGTTGAACTTTATTCCAGTTCTATGTAACATTGTGTAGAAATCATTTACACAGTACAAGATACTTATTTAACTTGGGCAGTGGTAATTTTTTAAAGAAAACTGTACATTTTTTAATTAATAGTGAAGCGACAGACTATCATTACTGGACACACTGGACCCCTCATGTGTAAGATTTTTTTTTAATGCTGATATTTTTCAAATAACCTTGTTAACAATCGGCCGCGAAGCCCGTTTGTTACTATGGCTTTCACACTCGGAGACGAAAACCGGGTCGTGATTTTTTTAGATGTGGTTTTTCATAGTTTGTTTAAACTGCTTAACTTTTTTAAATACGGTTTTGAAAATTCGATGTTACTTTTAGAAGAATAATTTATTTTAAAAAGAATTTGTGAAAGCTCTCAAAAAATTTTTTTTTCCTGTAACTTCTCAAATACTTAAAATTCTTATATACGGTTTTCACAGTTCCGGGTAACTTTTAGGGGCATCATTTATTTAACATTTTTTTTGACATCTGTCAAATATCTGTAATATCATTCAGATAAATTAACTTTCCCTTAGATATAAAATTACAACTTTACTATGATTCTTAACAAAAATTTCAAGAGACAGTAAAAATGATTTAAAGAGGTGTGTGTGTGTGTGTGTGTGTGTGTGTGTGTGTGTGTGTGTGTGTGTGTGTGTGTGTACAGCTGCAAATAACTTTCAGCCATATTTGATTGTCTTTTTATTTCAACCTCCGTTTTGGGGACAAAAACATAAATCGCGACAGAAATCACTTTTTTCGTAGAAACAATTAATCCATTTATTATATTCCTTAATTTTATGAATTTCGTGGCAAGTGTCAATCTTTCGGTGTTTTACTACTAGTTTGACTTAAAGGAAAATAAGATGTAAAGTTTAAATTCAATTTGCCACGATAAAACAACATTATACGACGTACTCTTTGGTTGAATATGATTATTATTCCTTAAACTCGACAGTACAATAAAATATATTATTGAACTAAGATTGAATACACAATTAAACAATTGTACGTATTAATAATTCGTCATTTTCTCAGTTTGACAAAGTGCACACAGCCACCAAACCTGTTTATCTGCAAAACTATGGTCACTATTATGGCATTAAGGCTATCAAGATGCCAACATATCTTGGAGTTAAACTTGTGTTCGCAATCGTGCAAACTTCGTAAGTTCCAGGAAGTTTCGATATCACTTTATACGTAACTGAATTTATACCTCACTGAGCTGTCCGCTGACCTGATATACCACTGATTCCACATGATTTCATTTGGGTTTGAATTTGAAACCTTAATCATGATGGCGGATTCTGCACTGATGTTTCATTCGATTTAGACCGATGATATTTAGTAAATACATTTTGAGATTAGCCGAAATTTAAATGTTTTTTTTTTACAAATTAAATCAATATTTATATATTTAAAACAGTAAGGCAAAATTTTCAGCAAGTCATGAGAGAGTTATCCTGTACCGATTTATATGATTTTTTTTAAATGATCGTCTGATGACCGAGAACTTTCAGCACTATTTTTTATATTTTAAATTTATACAGAGTGTTTCAAAAAATCGGGTCACTGATTAATCACGATTCTGCTCAAACCGCTTGACGTGAAGCTGCATTTTGGCAAACAGGTTGATAGTGGTATGTAGAGGTTCGATAAAAAGGGATTTTTCAAAACTCAAAATTCAAGGTGGTGATACTGCCCCTTAAATATTACATTTTTTAGTTAAAAAATGGTTAGATTTTCGGAAAACCGTGTATTTTATTTGATTATTTTACATATTTTAAAATGTCTTAGAAATTTAAATAGTAAAAAGTAAAAAGCGGAATTTTGGCTTACAGGTTGATTGTAGGATGTTCGATAACAAGGGATTTTTCAAAAATCAAATTTCAAGGGGATGAAACAGCCCCCTTAAATATTACAACTAGTGTATTTTATTTGATTATTTTACATATTTTAAAATTTCTACTGGGTTTTTAAAAAATAAAGCCATTGATTTATATCACGATTCTGCTCAAACCGCTTGACGTAAAAAGCTGAATTTTGGCATACAGGTTGATTGTCTATGTGAAAGTTTGATGAGAACGGATTTTTTCAAAAATCAAAATTCATGGGGATGAAACCACCATTTAAATATTACAATATTTGTAACTTAAAATAAAAAAAAACCGCTTGAACAAGTATAGTTTATTTTATTTTTTTACATATTTTTTAAAAATGTATACAAGGTGTTCCAAAAAACCGGAAATATTTTTCTCCCAAGACCCTGTTGGTAAAAATTGAAAGAAAATGCCAAAAAACGTGGTTTATAAAGAGGTAGTTAAATAAGGCGTTTTAAGTACCTTTTTATATCCCTTTTGTTATCGCCATACACGTAGAAGTCGCGGATACTCGCTAGTTCCCCTTAACTTGTTATACTAAGCCGGGAAAATAGTACACTTCCCGGCATATTGTGGTAATATAGGCTTTTATTTTTACCTGTTATCTGAATAACGGTTATGTGAATTCATTAATTTTTTTTTATTGAGAGATTTGATACAGAACGAGCTACTTTTAAAAACATATAGTAAATCCATTAGAACACAGAATTTGTATACGTATTAGTCTTAATTTTCAAATGTAAAGGAGCAACTTTTTTATCTGAACTGTGTTATAGGTGTTCTTAATTGAAATCTGAAACATTCACAACATATTTTTTTTAATCTCTATAAAGCCTTCCGAACGTGGAACTTAAAAAAATGCAGCGGAAACTTTTAGCACATTTTTTTTTGTTTTTATAAAATTTGCTGAATGTGGTAATTAAAAAAATTCTCTTTAGACACTTCCAATTTTTATTTTATTAAGTTATTTATTTTTTACCTTCTTAATTTACTTATTTACCTACATTTACCTTCGCCGATTTTGATAATTTTTGGTACACCAGCAGATTTTCGGCCTTTGATCATAAATCCGAAATAAGATTTTTTTTTGGCGGCGTTTCATTTTTGAGTTATCTACCATAAAAATATTCAATATTACTTTTTAACTATTTTCACCTTTCTTATTCCTAAAATTTACTGGTTAATACGCTCACTTAATAGCAATGACAATTGACTAAATAACCTAAATTAATTTATTTACTTGGTGTATTATATTAAAAATTTGTTTTAATAACGAAAAAAATACACCACAAAAAACGCCATGACTGTTTATGAAATATTTAGTAATTTTATATTTTTATGTTGGTTAACTTGATAATTGCCGTGAGAAATTTTAAGTAATATTTAAAAATTCAAAATGACAAAAAGATATTTTTAATTCCTTTTTATGTCTTTTAGTTAATAATTAAAGTTGACATTTTAATCTTATTATATGAAACTCGTATATGTATGAATCTGCTTTGTTTCAATCATTTTTTCTTATTTATTATAAAATAATTATAAATATAAATTTATTATAATTTTTGCAATTATCCGATAGATTGAAAATAGTAATAATATAATATATAAACCCTAGGAAACATTTAGAAGTGATAGTACTTATTGTGTATTCATATGTAATAGTAAGTCAGCTGTGTTTAAAATAGTTTATTCAACATTTTCAGTTCTAAATCCTCACATATTGGTTAAATTAAATCTTTCAGAAATTTTGGAAAAAAGTCAATTTTTAGAGGAGAAATATTGAAATGCTTTAACTTCTCTAGCAACTGAGCTAATTCAGATAAAATCAATGTTATATAACAACATTAAAAACCTTAATGCAAGTCGTGAAATCGCAGACTATATTTTCGAAAAAAAAAAGAATTATTGTAAAGTAGTATACCACAACCGTGTTCCGCATTTCAATTATTTCTTGCCCTTCTTGTAACCTCAGCTCAATCGGAAAGATAATTTCAAAGTTGACATTAATTAAAAATGTCCATGATTCAAACTCGTCTTAGTTCTCTAGCTCTTATCTGAATAGAGCTCGAAAGGGCTGGAGAAGTAAATATTGACGAACTAGTTAATAAGTATTTATTTACTACTCACTTTATCGCAAGGATCGTTTGACCAGAGGTGAAGGGGTTGCGATATACATAAGAAATTCTTTGCCGGTAGAAGAACTCAATTTTGCTGAAGATGATCAGGTATCCATTGAACAACTTTGTATAAAAATTAGAACAAATGATTTAACCCTAGCGATAGCAATATTTTATAGACCTCTTGCGACCAGCATCCGCCAATCGTTGGATAGCTTGGATAATATTTTGTCTCTTGTACATCCGTCTGTGAATCACGTTGTTTGTATGGGTGATATCAATGTTAATCTTTTAAATAATGATAATCCTGTGACTGAGTGCTTTGACTATTATGGTTTTGTCCAGGTCATCGATGAGCCGACCAGAGTGTCAGGCTCAGCCGCCACTGATCGACCCAATTTTTATCTCTAATGGCGAGCTGGTTTCTTCCTCCGAACTGGTATCTGCAGATCTGATATCTAATTACAGGCTGACTATTTGTGAGCTGGGGATACCTGTGAAAAAGTTTAAACTTAAATTAGTTACATTTCGTGATTTTAAAAATTTTAGTTATCCACAGTTTTATCTCGATTTGATTTCAAAACCCTGTCTTAGTATAGTTTATGAAAATAACATTGAAAATAAAATTAAACTGTTCTCCAGTTTTATAAACGAGATTTTTATATCCATGCCCCAGTAAAAATTGTACGAGTCACGAAGCCAAGGGCACCTTGGCTTACCGAGGGTGATAAACAACTAATGAAGGATCGAGATAGAGCCTACGCTCGGTTTAGGTCTACCAGATCTCCGGATGATTGGGACCGTTATAGGCAGTTGAGAACCCTGACACTTGGTGTCATTAGAAGGCGGAAGAAAGAGCACAATGATGGTTTGGTTGGGGAGAGCACCAGTAGAAAACTCTGGAAGACCCTCAAAGAGATGAACGTTCGTCAAAACAATTCGCTCGAGGTGCCTGGGAGACTGAGAGGTGTTGAGAACATAAATAAGTATTTTTCTTCGGTTTTTCGGGAAAATGACTGCGGTGAGATGATCGGTGTTTATCAGAATAGGGAACCACATTCGGTAGCCACGTTTCAGTTTAAGATGGCCAGTAAGAAAGAAATTAATAACGCGATATGGGAAATAAAATCAAATGCTAGCTTTATCAATGCTAAAATACTGCTGCCCGCTTTTTATTGCCCTTTCTGACCCATCTTGTCAATGTCTGCCTAGAAAGAAGTTATTTTCCGTCGTCTTGGAAGTTGTCAAATGTTCTACCTCTGCCGAAGATCAGCAGACCTGAGAGTCATGGCGATTTGCAACCTATTAGTTTGCTGCCGGTTGTATCCAAAATACTCGAAAGAACAATTTACGGACAAGTAAACGAATATTGCAGATCTTACAAAATAATCCCGCCATATCAATCTGGCTTTCAAAAAGGTCATAGCATTGCTGCAGCTCTCTCTGGTGTTCTGGATACTGTGGTGGGGGACTTGGATGCTGGTCGTGTTGGAATTCTCCAAGGCATTTGACACTATAAGTCACTCATTTCTGTGCACGAAGCTGGAGCATTGCGGTTTTGATCATTCCGCTGTTAGCTTTTTCGGGTCTTACTTGTCTGATAGAACACAAAGAGTGGTGCTTGATGGAAAAATATCTTTTTCTCTTCCAGTAAAATCGGGAGTACCGCAGGGTTCAATACTGGGTCTCCTATTATTCCTCATATATTTGGCAGAAATTCTGGAGAACATGAATAGCTGCTCGTATCAGGCTTATGCTGATGACATTCAAATAGGTTTTAGTTTTATGCCTCTTGAACATCACGTTGCCGAATATATTGTAAATAAACAATTGGAACGCATTAACAACCTCTCTGACCTTCACAATCTTAAGCTAAACCTATCAAAATCTGTTATAATCTACTTTGGGGGCCTGAGGCCGGACAGAGTTAAGCCACCCATGGACTTGCAGATAGCGGGTATGTCTCTTAAAGTTGAAAACGTGGTGTAATCTCTAGGACTATTGATAGATGATCATTTAAAATTCACGCCATATATTAATTGTCTGCTGCAAAAATCTCTTGGAAATTTGAAACTTTTATACGCTAATCGACATCTGTTATCGAAACTCAGAACTGTATTGTGACAGTCGTTAGTTTTGTCATTTTTTAGCTACTGTGATTTCGTCTATGGTCTGTCTTTAAATGTTATTCAACGTAACCGTATTCAGAGAGTGCAGAACTCTTGCTGTCGCTTTGTGTGCTGCATAAGAAAATTCGACCCTATTTCTAAGCATTTCTATGGTTTGAACTGGCTCAAAATGGAGAAGCAAAGAGAGCTGCATTTCGCTTCGTTTCTACATATACTTATGGCAACTGCGACTTCTCTGTACCTCAGAGAAAAGCTTACCTCGCGAGATCAAATACATGTACTTAACACAAGGCATAGAGGGCTGCTGAGCATACCGAAACACCCGACTGCCTTGTTTAGGAGATGCTTCACGTCTCAGGCCACGCACTTATATAACACATTTCCTCCCGATCTTAAATTTTTAAATACTAACCAATTTAAAAGCAGATATAAACAAAGATTGCTCCTTGAGCAAAATAACTAAAAATACATTCTCATGGTGCGCTTAATTGCATTTTTGCTGCATTTCCTTTCTTCCCTTCTTCCTTCGTTCCCCTGTCGCATTGTTCATTTTAGGTATACAGATCTTTTTTTTATTATTTTTATTAAGTTAGTTGTTAAGTGTATGATTGTTATAGGTATATTTAGTATGTGTTTTGTATTTACTGTATTATAGATTTACTATCTACTTAACCAATATCAGACCAAGGTTATATGTAAGAGTAGCCAGGTCTTTCGGCCTATCAGGCTAAATAGCGCCTTGTGTCTGATATATTTGTTTATTTCTCTAAATAAAAAGACGTTTATTATTATTATTATTATTATCTAGTCGATACAAAAATTAAACAGGCTAGTCTACCGGCAAAAAACAACAGTTCTTATACTCTTTGTTTTCCTTGAAACAGAGTATAGCTATTATTTTTTAATATTTAGTTAATTTTTGTTTCGAGTTTATTAGTTTACCTATACCTATTAATCTCAAAATGTATATCGTTCCTTCCATTTTTTTATTTGTTTTTTTTTTAAATTTATGTTATGGTTTTTGTTAATACATTTATGATTTTTGTTTAATTATTTTTTTCTAGCAATTATGCAGGGGGCTCCCAAGAAAAGTCTTGCAGGGAGGGCCCCTAAAAACTCCGCACGCCACTGCTGTATAGTATCAGTTTCTGATGTTTTATTCACATTTTTGCATTAATATTTAACAGCCATTGCCATACTTCTATTTTCGCTTTGGTACTACCCCGGTGCGGATCAATCTAGAGGTATGGTATAATTTCAGTGGCAGTCATAGATTTATAAAGCCAAATACCATCGGGTCTCTGTTGTGGCTTTATTTACAAGCCTGGTGCTAATCCGGGGCGGATCCACTTAACGGTATCAATAATGGGTTTTTATTTTTTTGGTTGAAGGTCCACTTATTTTAATTTTTACTTGACAACTTTCTAAATACAAATAAAAAATAAATTATTATTGTAAAATTTTTGACTTTTTAAATTTGAATAGTTGGCGCTGCTTTAATTAATTGACTCTTTCAAGTTATGTTACCAAAATGAAAATAAATAACAAATGTTGGCAAATTTACTGCCGAGTTATTATAAAAATCAGGCACTTTGTTTAAGTGTGTCCCAGGAAATTGTTTTAAGTTCCTCATTAAGAAGACTTTTCAGACATCAAAAAAGTTATATTGTGAATGTATCACAACGTACTTCAGTTAAGAAAAAGGTAACCAATAAATAAATAGAATAAAAATTGGGAGTTTTCGCAGAAAAAAGTTTTAATTACTCCATTTAGGGGCCTTTATAAAAGCTAAAAAAATATTTGGTGAATATTTCACATTTTAATTAATCAAAAGAATACAATTAGTTATGTAATTAGTGTGTATGAGGTGTATATACTGATAGAAAAATAAGTATGTCTCTGTGTATATTTTTTGTATTTCATCCCACAATTTAAATTTGTTTTCCGGTCGGAAATTTGCATCATACCCCTGTGGGTTTTCTATCGGATTTAAAGCCAGATATCTTAAACGTCATGTAGATATGTAATTCTATTTTTAGCACATCAATTATTGACATTAATCGGGCTGTGTAAACAAGGAAGTTGTCGTGTTAAGATACAGGGTGTTCCTAAATGTCGAGTAAAGGTGATCCCTTGTATTATTTTCGGCAAAAAGTGTACATACAATGTGCGAGATATAGGGTGTCGAAATGTAATTCAAAAACAATAAGATCTATTTGATTTAGATTTGACATAACCTCAAAGGTATTTAAAGGCTGTATTTTGACAATATTTAAGAGTTCTTATTTCAACCATGGACTTAGGTATCGGTAATGTAATCATTTTAATTTTCGTCATAAGAAAAATAGTACACCACTGATTTAAAAAAAATTACTAGCTTCATCATATGGGGCAAGTAAAAGTACACAAAAAAATGTCTCTTAGTATTTTGTGATAAGACAAGTCTTTCGAGAAAAAAGAAACAATTTGTATTTTGTTGGCGAGGTACGATTAGGTATTAGACAGTCCCAAGATTTATCTCTTGCCCAAAACGAAGGTATGAACCGAGAGGAAGCTAGAAGTTTTTTTAATTTGCTTGCTGAATTCGATATGTTCGTCAAACCCGAAAATATATTTAATATTGGCGAAACCGTTTCCGAACAATGAAGCTGGTATCGTGATAGCTACATAAAGGGACTAAGGCGTCCATACGTTCTATAATGGCATACTGCAGTGTCGAAGGAATATTTTTGCCTCCAGCTATCTTTTTGAAAGGAGTGGATCAAAAGCAGAAGTTTGGGGATGGACTACCTGCCGGATCAAAAGTGTTTACGAATGCCAACAATGCTATATAATATCAGAATTATTTTTAAGTTGTTTACGGAACACTTTAAAAAAAGCCTCCTGGAAAAACCGTTTTTATTTTAGTCGGTCACACGTCGCACAGGAATTGTTTAGAGATGCTGGAATATGCATGAATGAAATAATAGTTTCAATCTGTCTCCGGCGCCACCCAACTCAAGTCACCACCACTTAACCGACTTCAAGCAGGAGAACTTATTGTAAAAGCGTGGGAAAAATCTGCATCTGAAACCGCCTTGGCCGAATTTAGAACAACTGGGATATTCGCTTTAAATCCCGATGCTGTTCCTGACCATTTTTATTGTATTGTCGACATGGTATTTTCAGTTAATTCAACAAACGTTTCGTGAACCTTAGGAATACCAGAAACATCTGGTTCATCATTATCTGCTTTAAATAGGCAACATTCTCTAGTACTACAACCCACAAAGAGAAAACAGTTGAAGTGCTAACTGCTAAAGTGATTAAAAAATAACAATCAAATATGCATTAGAGCTGAAAAATATTAATGACTAATATTCTAACACAGACAAAAATCCAGAGGATTCATTATCAGCTAATTAACCATCAGCGAAAGTAATTAAAAATCTGAAAGAAAGTATTGCACCGTATCTTTCAAAAGCTAAGGAAGGAAAAAAAGGGCGAAGAAAAGGAGACGTAGATAAGTGATGATCAAGAGAGTAGAACAAAAGAGACATTGGCCTGGACAGAGTTCACAGTTGTAATATTTGTGGAAACGAAGAGAAACGAACCGGAAAGGTTAAAAATTAATTTAAAAGACCTACTGCAAATATAGAGTTTTTCGATAGTATCTAAAGTTTTAAGTCAGTGTAGATTTCGACACCTATGAATTTATTCTCTTTCTTAAGATTTTGATTTTTTCAAAATTAAGGGTTTTAAAAATGTCAATTTTTATGTATATTATTTTATAAGTTTCAATCTATATAAAATATTTATAAAAATTGGTATCTAACTGATTGGTCTGTCAATAGCTTATGATTTAAGAATATTAAGTTACTCCTTTAGTCAGTGGCGGAGAAAAATTCAAGAAAAAGCCTACACACAGTTTTTTTCATAATCCAAAGCTTCATGACAAAAGGCAGTTAATTTTAATCTTGAGCTGCACTGTATTAGTTAAATCTAAGTCATTGATAAAAAAACTTGTTCTTTTACACCCTATTCTATCTTTTCATATTAGTTTTTGTTTTAATGTTTTGATTAGATCCAAATTATAAAATAAACTACAAAAAAAATTGTCAGCCTTGACACAATGCATCTTGAAAATGCGGGCCCTCCCTATGGGAGTAATATAGAAATCAACTGGTAAAATTCTGGTGTGAAGCTATTATGATGGAACAAAATGGCCGCCGAATGCAATGCTTAAAAATTCAGTACAAAAAAACCACTTTTGCCGCTGACATCCAAAAAATTCCAGTATTTTTTTATAAATATTTATAATCAATATCAAAAGTTATGGCAGGAGTGGGGATCGAACCTGCACCTCTCGATCACTAGTCAATTGCTCTAACCAATTACACTATCGTAGCACTGATAAACAATTCGTTAGAACTTGGACATAACCTTTTTTGATCCTGCCAAATATTCTAAACTTATGGCGCGACGTTTCTGACTGGACGTCAAATCTGACATCGCTATTAGATAACGTCCATATTAGTAAATTTATAATTTTACGTTATGTCCATATAAGCCAAATTATGAATAGAAGTATTTTATCAGTTTATTTTTAAACTGTAAAATATTTGTTTAGAAATATTTCTAATAAACAGTAAAAGTTATGGTACGAACTGATAAGCAATTCGTTAGAACTTGTACAGGGTGGTCCACTTAAGATGCTCCTATACTTTATCTCAATAAATAATACACTGAGAAAAAAAGTTAAATGCAAAAAGTATTTGACCCTAATTTAATTTTTTTTATAATATTTTTATGTATACAGGGTGTTCCATTGTGCCAGGACAGTAACCAACTTTTTTCTTTTTAATGAAATGGTATGAATATTTTTAGAAATTTTAATTCTACGTTTGATTTTGAGTATTTTTTGTCATTACATAGCGTACGAAATTTTGAGTAGTTTTTGAGAAAAATTAACTTTTCAAATTTTTTTTCGGAAAAACAGGTTTTTGGAAAAATGTGATTTTTCTACATCTGAAGACTAAAATTGTGAATTTTGGTTATGGATCCATCGGAGTGGTTAATATTTAATACTCTGACCTATCAAGAGCGAAAATCCATTATACAGGGTGGTCACAAATGACCATCAAAAAAAATGTTTTTGTAACTAAAAAAACTATTTAATTTTTTTTAATGGAACACCCTATATTTAGCACTTTTATTGTGTTTAGGATTTAATTCTGCATCATTCCATATATATAGTTTATATTCCAAAAATTAGTAGTTTAGAAGTTATGACAAATTTTCTATAATAATTCGGATATTTTTGTTAAAAATCTAACTAAACCTAAATAATATCCTATTCCTAGTTTTTTTTAACATTATAATTAAATTTAACATTAAATCAATAAGTAATGCAAGAAAGAAAGTAACTAATTACTTATTATAAAACATTTTCGACATCTTTGGCAATACAAGTAGTATACATGGTTTCAATTCTCGCAATAGCATTTCTAACCGCGTCTGTTGGATTAAGTTTTCTACCTCTTGCCTAATTCTCCTTTTTAAATCTTGAATACTATTACACCTATTTTTATACACCTCGTTTTTTAGGTTGCCCCATAAAAAAATCCAGGGGTTTTAGGTCGGGGCTCCTCGCTGGCCAATCTATGGTCCCGTACCGACCAATCCAAAATGGAAACCATTGATTCAAACAATTTCTAACAGGCGCTACAGTGTGATATGGAGCACTATCTTGTTGATGAACAAGCCCTTCTTTAATATCGTTCAGCAGATTGTCAATTAACGGCAATATTTCGTTCTCCAACGAATTTAAATACCTCTCACCATTCAACAAAGTCATAAAATACTGGACCAATTATTCGATCACGGATAATACCACACCACACATAAAGACTTCTCCGACCCTGTTTTTTCATTTCTTTTACACGATGTTCATTTGAGTTACACCAGTAATGAGTATTTTTTCAGTTGAACGTGCCGGCCATATTGAAAATTGCCTCATCGGTAAATAAAATATTTTTAAAAATATCAGTTTTAAAATGGTGGTACATCATGAGAGAACAACAAAAAAGCCTTGTTTGAAAGTCATGTTGGGATAATTCCTGAACTGGTAAAAATTTGAACGGATGGTAATTATTATCAGTTAAAGTCCTTTGAACACCAGTCTTACTAATTCCCGGTAGATCTCGGGATGCATCTCTTTGCGAATTTTCGTTGTTTTCTTCAAAATACAGAAGAATTTCTAATTGCTTTTCTTCTGTTAGGACAATTTTCGGGCGCCGTTTTTGTTTATTGATTACCACTCCACGTTCAAGATCACGAACAATTCGCGAAAAAATATGTTTCGTGGGTACCTGTCTTGCAGGATACAACAACCGATACTCCCCCATGGCTAATGCTGGACTCTTATTATTTCTTATGTAACATTCATGAAGATTTAAACGCTCTTGGACACTGTATAAAGCAATTTTTCCTTTAAAAAGAGTTAGAGGCAACTAAATGTCAAACTGTGTATTTATTGGTGTCCAGGCAACAATTTTACTAGTTTTGTTTTTCCATGGATATCTTGTAAAATTAAGACGCGTTTAGAAATACTATTATTACGGGGGTTATGTCGAAAATGTTTTGTAATAAGTAATTAGTTACTTTCTTTCTTGCATTACTTGTTGATTTAATGTTAAATTTAATTATAATGTTAAAAAAAACTTAGAATAGGATATTATTTAGGTTTTGTTTGATTTTTAACAAAAATACCTCAATTATGATAGAAAATTGGTCATAACTTCTAAAGTACTAATTTTTGGAATATAAACTATATATATATAGAATGATGCAGAATTAAATCCTAAACACAATAAAATTGCTAAATACAGGGTGTACCATTTAAAAAAATTAAGTTTTTTTAGTTACAAAAACATTTTTTTGATGGTCATTTGTGACACAATTTTGGTCTTCAAGTGTGAAAAAATCACATTTTTCCAAAAACCTGTTTTTCCGAACAAAATTAGAAAAGTTAATTTTTCTCAAAAACTACTCCAAATTTCGTATGCTATGTAATGACAAAAAATACTTTAAATCAAGCGTAGAATTAGAATTTCTAAAAATATTCATACTATTTCATTAAAAAGAAAAAAGTTGGTTACTGTCCTGGCACAATGTATACATAAAAATATTATCAAAAAAATTAAATTAGGGTCAAATACTTTTTATATTTAAGTTTTTTTTTCTCAGTGTCTTAATTATTGAAATAAAATATAAGAGCATCTTTAGTGGACCACCCTGTACATATTCAAACCCTCCAGTATCATAACCATTGTTGATACGGACAAATATTCTAACCTTATGGCGCGGCGTTTCTGACTAGACGTCAAATCTGACATCGCTATTAGGTACCGTCCATACTAGTAAATTTATAATTTTACGTTATGCCCGTATAAGCCAAATTTTACATTGAAGTATTTTATCAGTTTGTTCTTAAACTGTGAAATATTTTTTTAGAAATAATAAGTGATCCAAAGGTGCGGGTTCGATCCCCGCTCGTACCATACCTTTTGCTGTTGATTATAAGTATTTTTAAAAAAATATTTCACAGTTTAAGAAGAAACTGAAAAAATACTTCTATTAAAAAATTCGAGTGTGAAACAGGGATAAAGTGATGAAATTTTAGTGCGACTCCTATGTAGCAAAACAATATGGTGGCGTATTTCCTGGAATATATATATTTATAATAATAATAATGTATAATTTCCTGGAATATACATATTTATGGAGGAAACAATAAATGATATAATTTGTTTTTTATATACAATGTAAATGTAATGTTTAAGTTGCGAAAAATAAATAATAATAGTAGTAAAAATAATATCAATATAAACATAAAGCAAATAAAAAAAAATCGTCAATATTCACCTTTATCCACAATTAAAATCGTACAAAGTTCCGTTTCACATAGATAGCATATTTTATGAATTCATATATTGTTTGATTAGAACTTACAAAGTATAAAATAAAATATAGCTTATAATATGTATTTGTATAAAGTTATTAATAAATAAGCATAGTGGAATCCTGTACCAGCGAAGTTCTGGGAAAAGGCGTATTTACCGATTTTACCATATCGCAAATCCTTTTTATAATCATGAATTCGAACGGTGGCATAAATCAATTTGTCATAGAAGAAGCATTTTGTGAGTAGATGAAGTAATATCCGCTGTATGCCGAAATTTATAACCTCTATTCAGGAACAAGAACTGCAATTCTCCATAAATTTACTTTGTCCTTGATAAATACATTTATTGCCGAGACACAGCTGCATTAAATCTTAATTTACCCGAAAGCAATCGCTTGGTACACACGTCAGCTACGAGGTAGCGCTACGTGTATGACAAAGTCTGTTTTTACGGTCGTGTAAAGCTTAAATATTTGAATTTAGAGCTAGTTGCGGGACTTGCGAGAAGCCAGGCGCTTAAAATTGCAGGATGTGGAGAATTTTAGATTGAGTCAGAAATTGTTATAGTACACTTTTTAAAAATACGTCGGATTATTTCAATCTGTCAAAAGATGTAGAATAGCTAGATGAAATGTAAACCAATTTAGTTCTTTAGGAACATACACACATACACACACACACACACAGACACATATACATATATATATATATATATATATATATATATATTTTTTAACATGTTATTTGACCGCCATTTTGTTCCGCTATCTTCAATTCGTAACACAACTTTACCAGCTTATCTCTATATCGCACTTAATTCTTGCACAAAATTTGAAATTAATCTAATAAGTAGTTTTTTACAATCTAGTTTTTTAAATATTTTCTTAGGACGCCATTTTTTTTGTTATCTTATATCATACCAAAATCTTACAAGGTCATTCTTATGTAACATTTTATTTTTTGCAAAATTTGAGGTTAAATTCTTTTTTTAGTAATAATTTTTTCACGTTTCACTAGGTCGCCATCTTGTTCCGGCATATTGGATTTTTACCAAAATATTCCAGTTCATCCCTATATGAGTCTTAATTTTTGGCTAAATTTTGAAGTCAATCTGATGAGTAGTTTTTAAGCTATGTCGCGAACTGACAAACAGACTCAGACAACAAAGCGACAGGTGGAACGATGGAATTAATAAAACATATTTTTTTTCATCTAGGGACGTTAAAAACAGCTAAGGTGATTTTTCGGATTACAAAAATTTAATTTAGCCGCCATTTTATTATGTTCCGCCATCTTGAATTAGTAACACATTTTTATTAGTTCATCTGTATACTACAATTAGTTATAGTACACAGTTTGAAATCAGTTCATTAAGTAGTTTCTTTCAGGCTGAATGTTTAAAGATTTTATTAAACCGCCATTTTGCTCTGCCATCTTGGACTCGTACCAAAATTGTACCAGTTGTATAAGCACTTTCTTACTAATAATTTTTTTAACATTTCACTAGGCTGATATTTTGTTATGCCATATTGGATTTTTAGCAAAATGTTACCAGGTCATCTCTATATGAATTTTATAAACGTAAAGATCTGACAAAATCTCGGAAGGTGTTTTTTTCACGATTACAATACTTCACTTTCATGCGGGAACTAAAAAGTGAACGGAAACTTTCACAGCTTTGGTAAATTAAGAAATCCTGGTTCTTGAAATTAAACCGTATCAGAATGCAATCACTTTACGATGTTCCGTCATCGATTGCATGGCATCTTCAGGGATATTTTTTTACGAGATCGGATCACTGAATGAGCTAGAAGAGATTTAGGCCATCTATTTATACCCAAGCTACGAAAACGGACTATGGATTATTGTTCAAGGTATTATCTCGAAAACCAAACGAAATCGTCTCGGAATTAAAAGAACTAAATGTTGATATAGCTGTACTTACCGAAAAAAAAAAAGAAAAGACAGGACTCGTAAAATCTAGGTCATTATGACCACTTCTTCAGCGAAATAGTTAGGGATAAAAGGGCCGAGCAGGGCGTCTCCATCTTCATTCGAAAGGGCATCAAAATTAACATGAACTTAATTCTTCAAAGACACAAAGTGACGACAATAGGAATATACGCTATAAATAACGATGCCCTAATCAACAAAAAGGACGAATTATTTAAACAACTCTCCTATGAAATCAGAAAAATTGGATACTTCAGAGAAGTTATCCTTCTTCATTACTGGAATCTCGCGTAAACGAAAAGATAAGACAGTAGGATAATTTGGTAAAGACACAATAAATGAAAACGGCACCCGACTTATAGAATGAATTAAACATTCATAACGGATTCTTCCAACATCCTTGGAAGTCTTGAATCAATCATAGACTATACTATATTTCGCTCTAGAAATCCAAGCTACAATTTCAAAATGTAAGGGTATATAGAGGATCAACATGTGCAAGCCACCATTATTTCCTAGAGGCAAAAGTCATGTTTTTTCCGAATACTGAAAAAAAAATCCAAACAAAGCTCAGAAAAAGTGCAGAGTGTTAGGTACAACCTCAACAGCCTTCATCTCGAAACTGCAAAAACCCTGTACCAACAACGCTTTTACAAGCACTCACAAACAAAATACTGAACTTGTAAATATCCACTTTGTAGTTACGGTTATATTTATGTTTATAATTATATATACATTTATCTATATAGCCATGAAAATGTTGGAATTAAATAAAAAAATGTATTCGTATACTTTAAACGGAAATACCTATCTCAAAAGTATTTGGTATAATATATAGGGTATGATACCATAGGTATTATACGTAAATATCTATAAATTTGTTTGGAAAAGAAAGAATATATCGTTTAAAAGTGATTTTTCGGTATGTTTCCGGGTAAACTGTAAGAATTCTCTCGCAATGAATAAAAATATTTCAATACTTGACATATGGTAAGATACATGTTTTTTGTTAAAATTTTTAAAACAATATATAGTGTGTTCTAGTAAAACAGTTAAATTTGATAGCATTTTCGGTTAAACGATAAACGACATTGAATTATTTTTGAGTAAAAACTTTCCTGATAACCAACCAAACCATGAATAACTATAAAATTTTAAATTCGTAGCGCTTGTCATAAAAAAGTTACGGGCTGAATTTCGTAGTCACCCGGTATAGACATTACCACAAGAGCAAGGAATTGCATATAACTTTCCATTTGGTAAAGAATAGCAGCGATCGGTAGTCGCAAATATTGTCCATGTGTATTAAAGATTGTATTTTGTCGGATTAGCAAAGTCTTATTGCAATATTGTCTGTAGTTCTGGGTATAAATGGAAAAATACACTTCCTGCCGCAGAACTACAGATAAGATTGCAATAATATACATAAGAAAACTCTCTATAAACAGTGTCGTACTGAGATCTTTAGGGCCCACCTTAAAATAATCTCTCACAAGCAACTTGTGTACATAATAAAGTTATGAGGCACTTGTAACAATACAATAAACAACAATTTAGACAACCAGAGAAAGACTGTTGATTAAAATGTATTACTTCTGGTTCTAGAAAGTTCTCTGAGGAATCAGAGCTATCACTGCTGCTGCTACTCCCATTAATTTTAGTGACAGTGTGACCCGTGCTAAAATCCACAAAAGACTGCTTTTTCAACGACTGGAAATGTTTTGTGAAACTTAACCATTCATTTTTAATAATATCCGCAGGAATTCTCTTTAAGTAGAAAATAGAGAGAAATAAATTTTTTTAAATATTTTCACTGTTAATCAATTTAACATTTCTAGGGCAAAATAAAAAAGTCCTTATAAACAATATCATGACCAGAAAATCGACTAGTAGAGCTTTGATTTTGATTTGATTACCAACTACTTTGTAAACCTCTATTTCAAAATTCTTTTGTGCATTTTTCTCCAAGAAATATTTTATTTTTACGTTGACGCATCACAGGGAAATCTGTTTCAATAAATATATCAGTATATTTAAAGTAAGTTTTGTCCTCAATAACAGTTATCATTTTTTTTTACATTTAGTTTGTTTCAGTATACGAATCGTACTTTTTATTAATGTCTCCCTTTGAATTTTTAATCATGTGAAATGCTTGTTTAAAATCTAGTCTTTTGGTTTGCAAATAATTTGATGCAGGAGTAAATATTACAAATATTTTTAGGTATAAGAATGTAATATTTAAGTTTTCAAACTAAGCATCACAGATGTTGCAACGTACTTCAATAATTATTGTTCTTGTCATATAAAAATTGACTAACTATATTTAAAGTTTTATTTGATTAATAAACCTACAAATAAGTAACTAAAATGGTCCTTTTTCATCGATTGAGGCCTACCCACGGGGTCCCACAAGTCTTTGGACTGGTGGATCAGCGGCCCATTCCGATACTGTCTTTATAGGAGAAATTGGAAGATACAAATCCACTAGAGTTAAGAACTCCCCAGCTCATTCCTTGCTCAAATGCTTCGTGTAAGGTGAAACGTGGGAAAGTGATTCCATTTTGATGCGGTCTAAACCTAATAACCACGATCTGTTAATTAGTAAAGCCGTGAAACCTACCCTTCTATATTACCATGATATTTAGAAACACCCCGTATACTGTTATTTCTCCAATACATATAGATTGTAACAGTCTCATCAAATAAATACAGCGTCTACTAGTTTTCAAGGCTAAATTTGTAAATTGTTTTTAAATAATCATTTCATAGAGTTCTTTTTTCTTTCCATTTTCCTACTTTCTGCACCAGATATCTGTCAGCGGGTATTATTTTCAAAGACAGCGCAAACATTAGATTTTTCCATTAAATTTAAATCTAAAAAGAGCTTGTTATAAATCAGCTTTCGAAACGGGTGGAAATAGTTTGTCCAATATCATTCGAGGAGTTATATTTCTGACTAATGCCATTCTAGATTTTTAACGTGAGTTTAATGTTGTGTAAAATTTGGAAAATGACTTTCTGATAATGGATTTTTCATACCGATTTATACTTTTATTTCGGAGTTTGTACATTGAACCTTGCTATAAATGTATAGTTTAGAAAGTATCCGAAAAAAGAAAGGAAAATTATAATTTTTCGGAATATATTTTTATTTTATTACTTGAATTATAGAATTAGAACAAATAAATCATCTTATTTACCTATGCAACCTCAATTTAACTCAGAATACCGAACTTATCGTACAGTACAGGGTGATCCTCTATAATGTTACCCCTCCAACTTTCTTATTATTTAAAATAAAAAAATAAATAAAAAATTGGTATGTAGGGTTACCACCTTAGAGTAAGAATTAAAGTAGAGATCACAACTCATTCATAAATCACGTTAGGGGTATGCGCCAACAAGATTCCCCCTATTTTTCACATTCTATCGACCAATGTTTACGATAAAACAAGAAGTGGGGATGACTCATGCCCAAGCCGTGGCTATTTGTTGACGAATGCCAGTGACGGCGTGAGTTTTCACTTCCCGCATAAGGAAATATCATTAATCGTGAAAAAATTATCGTTCTGGGTTTTTACAGATCCTCATGTTTTTCTATTACTGTCGGTCGGTCGGTCTGTTCCGGTATAGCTAAAAAATCCACTTACTCGATTAACTTTAATTTTATTTAATTTTCCACAAAAATTACGTCTGATATAAAAAAAAACTGGTAAAATATTGGTATGAATTCAATATGGCGAAACAAAATATTTGATGTACAAAAAAGAAGAAATGGGCCATGCTTCATTATCGTTGACAAAAAGAAGGATTCTTACCTATTCCTTCAAAGAAATAATCGTTCTCTACTTGACTATCTAAAATCAAACCATTAAATTAGGTAAGTTAAAAAGAAAATTAGTTATTTATATATTATTAAACTTTAGTTTTTAGTTATGATTGCATTATGTCACTATCATTTTGTAATTGTGACATTTAGAAAAATTATTTGTTCAGTTGTTGAAAATGTCATCTTAAACCTGTAACTGTCAAGTTAGACCTTGTCTAAAGTTAAACCTCTTTAGTGAATACGGGTGTTAGAGTTTTAAACTAAAATCAATGCTTTTAACGCGCTTTTATTGGCTTCCTATTCGTCTGATTGAGAATTAAAAATGGCGGCACCACCATAGCAGACTAATTTTAAAATTTTTGCGGATTTGATTAAAATTCGGCATTTAGGGGTGTCTAAGACTGAATATCATGAATTTTTGTCAACATTTTAAAAATTCAAGAATGTAATGCAAACATGGCGGCGGAATATTAACATTTGTGTAGATTTGGCTGAAAGAAAGTAGGAATCTGGGGGTATTTGAAAATACATATCATACATTCTTAGTAAATATTTAAAAAATGAGAGTAGGAATTCCTAGAATGCGAGCGAATTTTAATATTTATACAGATTTGATTAAAAATCGATATTAAGTGAGCAATTCATACATTTTTAGTAATAAGAATTTAAAATGGGGATGTCGTCAATCAATCAATCAATCCGATAAGTACTTTTTTTCAGATATTTTTAAAGATTTAATTAGGCCATCATTTTGTTCCCCCAGTTTGAATTTGTCTCAACGTTTTTACCAGTTCATCCCTATATAATATTTGATTTTTGAGCAAAATTTGAACATAATCGATGTAGTAGTTTTCTGCATTGACACACAATATTTTATTAGGGCACCATTTTGGATTTGTAGTAAAACTTATCAGTTGATGGTCATGTCAAACCTAATTTTTCTGCAAAATTTGGATAAAATGGATAAGCAGTTTCTTAGTAATATTTTTTTAACATTTCAATAAACCGCCATTTTGTTCAGCCATATTCGATTTTTACCAAAATGTTACCACGTCATCATTATATGACCTTTAATTTTTAACCAAAACTTGAAGTAAATAGGACAAGCAGTTCTAGAGTTTTGTCGCATGTTTTTTTGTAACTAGAATACTTTCCTCGCAAGAGCGAGCGCTATTAGATACGAATAGAATAGCCAATTGTCATATTGTTTTTCCATGTTAATAGCTAAAATTTAAAAAATAAAAGATTTTTTTTAACTTTCAGTATCCTAAATCTTAAATTCTAACCAGTTTAGAACATGTTTACGAACACATTTTTACTTTTAATACCCAAAGAATCACATTTAAATTCCTTTACCTGACAACACTTATATTAAAAATTGGCCCAACTCAAGTGAAAATTAAAAAAATGCGCGAAATCATCCGAAACTTTATTATTTCCCCAGATTTCATCAAAAATCTAGTGATTTTCGAAATCGCAGTACGTTTTTTTGAGCGTGAGAGGCCCTTCGACTACTTTAATATAGTATAGGAATATTCTATAATTATTTTAATTCTCTGATAGGAAAAACTATTGTAATCGGCAAAAAAATCACCTCAGAGTCTTTTTTGTATCATTTTGCTTCTAAAGATTCTCACGTGAACCCCGACGAAATAACCGTTCTATTATAATGAATCGGATTGGTCAATACGTCATGTGACTCAAAATGAGTGAATAAGGTATCTTCCATTAGACATGTCTCCTGGAAAAGGAAATCTTGCTGTTTACTTAGTGATTAAAAAAAATTCCAAACTTAAACGGCCATTTTTTTATAAACTCACATTGCCGCAACATAGTTAGGTCAACTAAAGCTCCTAGTTTGGCAATGTCCAAGATAAAGTAAATAAAACTTATTTATTAAATATTTAAAAAATTAATGTTCTTCTAATATCACCGCACCTTTAGAACGCTGCTTCTTGAAGTAAGGCAACATATAATTAGAAGATTTGAGCCATATCAAAAAATACGCTAAGAAAAGCTTGGTATCTAATAAAATATTTTTTAGCAAATTAATTTCTTTATTGTTAAAATCTATTGTAGTTCCACGATCCGCTATTGGTTTTTAAGCCACGCCGGTCACGTGACCCTGTAACGATGTTTACTGTAGACTATTATACGTTTTTACTATAAGAATCCCTTGTCAATGAAAGTGGGATGGTCTAATACCACAGTAGGATAGTCTAATACGTGGAGTTATCGATCGGGTTTGTTATATCTAACTAAAACTCTTGTTACTGGTGAAATCTGATCTGAGACTTTGTGTATTTTAGTTTGTGTTTTACTATTTTGCAATAAAAGTAATTACTTTATACTGCTTAGAAACTAATACTGGAAATACATTATTATTCTTTGTATAAAAATTTTATTGCGTCATGTTTAAACATATTCACCGTAATATAAATTGGTATAAACATTGGTGTTCCTGGCTAGGCTTGGCATCGTCGTACGATCGACCTTATACTGTGAGGTAATCTTGGCAGTGGCTAAATATCTAAATAATGAACTCTATTTTTATTCTTCCTCTAAGGTTACCACTCACTCTAGTTTTTGCACGCACATAAAAATCAATTTTACCTTTATTAATATACTGGGGGGAGCAAAAAGTTGCATTTTTCCGCGGAAAACGCACTTGTGAAAAAATCATCAGGGGCATTTTTGCACAAGATATCCTGCTTAATTTCTTACATTTGCACTACAATATTCTGGGAGATAGTGGTAAAAAATTAATTTTTGCACCTTTATTGCAATTTTTCTTAAAGTTGCGGAAGGTCTACCAAAAAAAAAATAAACTTCATAGCTTATACTTTTTTTGTATTTATAACGGTAAAGTTTCAAAATTTCATCTGTTTATTTTGAATGTTGAAATCTTGTCTTTTTTACCGAACTGGAGAATATATAAACCCTTTCTCACACACCTCATACTTGTAGATGGAAAATTATAATATTTTAAAACAATAGTGATATTAAACACGAGACTGAGAATCAGATATGTACATAGATATATATCCTTGTTTATATGTTAATGAATATGTATTAGTATAGCTACATAACAAATATTGCGAACAAGAAAACGGTAAAATAAATCGTACTAAAATTGAAATGGTTCAGAACTAAAACTTGTAATTTATTTTCATTAAACATGCATAAAGAGATAGTTATTCAGGGGTTTATTCGAAGTGTTTACAGTTACGTCAGTTACAAATAAGATGCTATTTGATGGTGTGCGCTCAGTTGAAAAGTTACCTGTCTGGATACAATTCCCCGATTCCATGTCAGCCAAATAAACTAATGTTCTAAATAGTAGGTAGGAGTGCTATGAATTTAGTAATTTTGCGCTAAATGGGCCAACAGAAAATAAGTTATAGGAGAACAAAGCGCTCCGAAAAGTTGTGAAAAGGATCGAAGATAAGATAGAAAGATAGTAAAAATGCTATTCTTATTGTTACACTGGTTTACTGAATATAATAAAATGCATGGTTTCATGAAGATTCCTCCTCTTAAAAATTATCATTTTCAGAAAAATACAACAAACAGAAGAATTATTTTATACAAAAAATAAATAGAAGTATCCATACAGCACATATATTTTAGCTTAATAGATTTAAGCATTACAGTTAAATTACAGAGAAAGAGAGAGAAATATAGCATCAGTGAAAAAATATTTATTGCAGTAAAGTCATTAGAAAGGCATACACTGCCTCTTACTGCAGGGTCCTTGTCAATTTTCTCGATTCAATGCTCCATAAAACTTAAATCAAAACGTTTAAATTTAAGTTTCCTGTATGCTACATACTGCTGAAATATACATACATGATCCTAAGGATCGCTATGTTTTTAACTAATCCCCGAATAAATTTTGCAGACCCTGTATATTTTCTACGTACTACAGATCCTACTACAACTTTTACAACAAAAAATGTATACAATTTCCAGTCTTGTTTAACACCCTGTATAAATAACTTTTTGCAAGACATATCTGAAAACCGCATTTTAGTATCTCCTCGTTTAAAAATATTCGGATTTAAACTTCATCTACAAATTCGCTTGTCCCGTTTGCTTTCTCCAGCAGTTTAGTTTTTCGTCTTAGTTAAATAGAAAAATATAGTTTATGTCATCCATTTCACTTTTATTTCAAAACTTTCTCGCAAGGAGAAAACACAAAAATGGCACCATTTCGATTTTTATTTACTCTGCTCCCTACGGTGCGACCACCATGCCACCATGAATACTTCCTAAAAACAAACACGAATATTTAAACCATTCCCGAGTAATCGACGGGCAAACAGAAAAAATACAGAGGGTCGGAGTGAGAACCTCCTCTGGTCTTATAAAGGCTTTAAACAGGTGTATATAATTTTTTACATTTTTGTCATTTCGTAGAGAAACAAAATCAAGCCTAGAAAAAAATATGTTATTTAAACAAAATATATACAATATCCGTCTAGAAAATATCCAGAATTACTTGTTATGTATTTTTCCTAATTTTAAACATTTTAAAGACGGACTCAAACGACTTGTGTACTCGACAAATAATCGTCACTTGTGAGTACAGGTACTTGTCATGTCGTGTGCATGATCTACTTGTAAAATATATTCGGCGCTTGTATATTTGCCATCGGTTGTCGGTAAATATGATACAAGTGAAAGGATGATGTGTAAATTGTATTCAAATCTTTGTCCAATACACAAATAGTGTGATCGAGCATTTTGGATACTTGCCAAATGCGCAGTTATTAGTGTATTTGTTAAATGCGCCAGTCGTTTGAGTTAGCCTTAAGACAAAAGTAAGTAAAAATCGCTTCACAAAATCATCTGTCAAATATTGTTGAATAAAAACAGAATTTGTGAAGTAATATCGCAAGTAGAAAAAAAAATGGAATTTTTCTATAGGAACGGTGTTCGAAACGTTAAAAAATTAGTGCAATTGACTAAACTCGGAAAAAGTGCAATAAATAACACAAAAAAGATGATAAAATTGGCGCAGATATAAGGCATTGACCATAGAAACCAATTAAATGCGTTAATGGTCTTAAGACGACAAAATCTGCGAATAGGCTTTCGAAAAATAATGGCCAATAGATGTGGAAATCAACGAAGAATAAAAGTGTGTATAGAAACTGTCCGCATGTCACTAAAAAGACAAGCCTACATATCAAGGAAACCAAATAAAAATCCATGCAGTGATACCTCTACAAAGGCAGCGAAGAATAGATTTTTGTCAACGTTTTCGAGAAGATAATTTTAGTAATTTTGTATAACAGAAGAAACTTGGTTCAAATCACCTAAAATTCATATCAAGAAATGAAATATTGGTTTGGGGTGCAATATCTCAGCGTGGTGTGACGCCGTTAATAGTGTGTTCCGGTATTCTAAATGGTTTTCTTTTTTGAAATGGATCATGCTTCATATCCAGACGGATGGCGTTTTCAGCAGGAGAATGCAACATGCCACACTTTTGCCTATACTCAAACTTGGATGCCATAAACCTGGAAAATTAATTTTTTTGCAATAGCAAGATATCTTGTGCAAAAATGCCCCTGATGATTTTTTCACAAGTGTATTTTCCACGGAAAAAATGTTGTTTACCTTTTTTCACAGTTGAAAACAAAAAGTTGCTTTGGAAAATTTTCAGCATAAAATGCGTAAGAGAAATACTCTGAGATAAGCCAAACGGAACCTATAGTTAATTTCCAATGACATAATAAGTTAGGACTGGGCTTTGTGATGCTTCATTTACTCCAACGCTGTGTGAGAGAGATAGAGCTAATTACGGCAGAAATTCATTAGTTTGCCATGAAAGTTTGTTGTTTATTCGTGATTACGTAGCGTGTTTTAATAGTTTAATTAATTTGCATTAAAAGCTCAAAAAAGGGAATCAATATTAAATTTCACATATATATATATATATATATATATATATATATATATATATATATATATATATATATATATATATATATATATATATATATATATATATATATATATATATATATATATATATATATATATATATATATATATATATATATATATATATATATATATATATATATATATATATATATATATATATATATATATATATATATATATATATATATATATATATATATATATATATATATATATATATATATATATATATATATATATATATATATATATATATATATATATATATATATACGTATATACGTATATATACACAGTGGGCGAATAAAAATGTCCACATTTTAAAATGTTTAATACTTTTTTATTTATTATTATTAATATTCTATAAAACTTTTGAGGTATATTCACAGATGTATTGATTATAGATCGACATATTCAAAATAAATAAGATTAAATTGTTATATTGTGCAAGGCGATGTTAAAGCTGAATTTTGTTTAAAACGCTGGCAAAAAATATTTTTCATATTTTAAAGATAAGCGTAAGTAACATCTTAAAGCCTTGTATCTTAGCAACATAACCGCTATTTTACTTTTTTTAAATATTTCAATTAATATTTATTTTATTGCACATTAAGAAACATCGTACGTGTATTTTACCTATCACACATTTGCGGCAATAATGTTTTTTTATTATAAACTGGCTTTGGAAAAAATTATTAGCAACTTTGAGGTAGATTAATTTTGAAATATTATAGTTTCTGGGCAAAAACAAAAGTTTCAATAACAGCTTTATTGCAAGGAAAATATCACATTCACACTCAACGTTTTGAAATTTTCACTACTTTATAATATGTGTTTACTTCACAATCGCTTGAAGGATTATTTGGATATTTTTCATTGCAACTGTAAAAAAAATAAAATCTGTTAGTTTTAATTATTTATAATTATTTAGGTATGTTAGATTATTGATATTCCTGGATATTCTTTTTCTTAGTTTTGATTATTTATAATTATTTAGGTATGTTAGATATTTGATAACTGATATTCCTAGATATATCTACAAATTTTTTTCTTTTGTATAACTTAATATTTGGTGTGTATCCTGCCAAATAATAGGGGCTTTTGTCCTGTGGGGTAGTGTAAATAAATAAATAAAAATAAATAAATAACTCGAAAAGTAGTATGAAGATTTTCTAATCTCCCTGTAAAAAAAGACAACTGAATCTCATGAATTTTCTATATGTTTTTCTATAACCTATATATCTAAGAATATGTACCTCAAATTTTATTAAAAATGTTTAACACATAAAAAAATAATTCAAAAATTTAAAATGTGGACATTTTTTTTTGGCCCACCCTCTATATAAATAGTTACATAAAAAAATCTAGAAACAGTTGTTTCTAGTTATTTTCAGTTAGGATAATTTATTAGACACAAGAATCGAAAAAAATCTGATTCAATCTTGTAGGTCGTCAACGATGTTTGATCTTTTTTTAAACACCCACTTCTTCAAATACTTTCATGGAAAGTAATCCAGTGGTGTAAGGTCGGGAGACCTTGGTGGCCATTCAGTGATCCACCGAATAATTTCGTTCAGGTACCTTGGAACATTTATACCAAAATACGGTGATTCGCCATATTGTTGAAACCATATTCTTTCATGGGGAAGTAAGGAAACATTACTGCTAATGCAGGTATTAAAATCAATGAGAGGAAATCTGAGTAATGCTCAGCAGTAAGATTTTCTTCAAAGAAATATGGTCCTGTAATTCGGTTATTTACTCTGCCAGTCCACACATTGAACTTTTGGGAATGTTGTGCATGTCCCTCACGTATCCAATGTGGATTCTGATTAGATCAAAATCGATAATTATGTCTATTAATCATTTTATTTAATAATATAATATTTAAAAAAAAAGTTATTTTGATCTTCATATCTTTCCATCATTTCTTCACATAAATGTAATTTCCTATCGTAATCATCTTCAAGAAATTCCTGTACAACATGCACTTTATACGACGGATACTTTCGACTCTTTAATAACCGCTGTACTAAGTTCTACTGACATCGTTATTTAGCGACATAGCATATCAAGTTTTTTGTCTTCGATTAAGCGGATGGTCGACCTGTTTTAGGTAAATCCCATGTTCTTCAAATTTGTGGCATATCCTGCTCACACTTGACCGCGTAATTGTTTTCTCTGAATACTTGAGAGAACCATAATTCAGAAATATCAAAGTTCCAAAATATTAACACTTGCTCACAATTCAATCATCAAACTGAAAGATTAACTTAATTTATTATTTTGTGTGTAGATATTTTCCAAATACACAACCAAGTGTTTTGTAAAAAACGATCCTAGAGTTTCAAGAATTTCGCATTTTGCAAAATTTGTGATATTACGAAGTTGCTTCTTAACGTATGGGTTAATAATAAATAGCACTATGGTTTAATCAGTCCTCTCAAGACAATTGAATGAAATTTTCCCAAGTTACTGGATAGGTTGATGGGATCTAATAATTCATGGTTACCAAGGTCGTTCCTCATTACGTTATAAGGATCTGTTTTTATAGTTAATTTTAAGTAAAACTTATGTGGACTCGTTTTACTGTAACGAAATGAGCAAACCCTTAATGTGTTGCTAGTATCGGATTCAATTTTAGAAGACCTTCTCATAGAGACCCCACATGACGTAGGTCGCAATTTGAAAAAAAAGTTGGGGTGTAAGTTGTAGGCAGGGAAACAGAAGATATGAATTTTGTGCGTTTCTTTTGAACAACCCTGTATACTTGTGTTCTTTAAATCTGCTTACATTGATTTTGCCTTAAAACAGTGGCGGCTCGCTAGTGTAAAAGTAAGTGTAGTGCAAATGAACCAAGAAAAATAACGCAATAATTTTTTTCTGGAATTTCTTTATATGTAGAGGGGGTAGAATATTTTTTTACGACTTACCGACATTTTGTATACTAAATCAATTCTCCTATCCTTCATAGCAGTAAATTTATTTATAACATATAAAATGGATGAGTTGCCCTAATCTCCTCCAGAAATTCCTTTTGAACTGAAATATTGCCAAGAGAAGTCTTTCTTGAGATATTGTATTTTTTAAGTAAGTTTTACACATTTGAAGCAAGAAAAACTTCTTTCCAGTAAAGCACTTGTTGATGATATTGTCAAAATAAGGGAAAACCGTTTATATGCTTCGGTGACAAATTTTCAAACGGGCCAGTCGGAAAATTTAAACTATATTCCGAAAATTTAGCAGAACCTGTCAAACATGAAAATGTAAGTTTTTTACAGTCAGAAATCTTAGTGTCATTTCCATTAAAATACGGTCCAATATTTCATAAAAAAGGGTTCTATACTTCGCCCCAATTTCTTCAGGTGAAAGCTTAGCAAGCTCACGTTTGTAATGATTTATTTCTGTAATAGAATTTGGTTTATCAAACATGGTATTAAAAAAATGTTCATTTCTTTTTTTACAGAGCGCCTCACGACAGCGTTTTATAGGGGATACGCAAAAATGATTGTCATGAGATTTTTTTTGAAGAACGTCAATTAGTATGTCCGTGATTAAGAAAATGTCCTTAAACGCTAATGCCAGAAACGTGAATTCAAAATCGTTCATCTCACCTAAAAATCCTTTCGCAAGGCGGATTGATTTTTCATCAGATATGTCACAGTTTGTAATAAATTCAAAGACGTCTTTTAATTTATTCCAGTCTCACATTTACTAACTTCGAATTTGAAGTTGTAACAACACCATAAATAAATATAACACAAAACAGTCAAGGTAACTGCAAGGGAACTCACCTGTTGCAGCGAAATCCGCGAAAATAAAAGCAAACAACAACCGCAAACTGAACGACGCGTGGGTGTAGTGTACTGCGCCTGCAATTCACCGAAAGTGTTGTATGGCGCTGGGCTCGACGTCATCGGATTCGCGTTGTCATGGCAACATAGTAGGAAAATCGTAAACTAAACATAGCACCTCCAGCAAAGTCAAAGCTGTTTGCGCCACTGTTATAGTTGTTATAAAGTTCGATCGAAAGTTTTAAAAAGACATGCAACCAACGGTCAAGTAAAATATTTATTCGAGATGTACAGTTTATTTTTTACCAATTAGGTGAATAAATGAATGTAAAAACTAAAATTTTAAGATAAATATAGTTAGAAGTTTGCTTGTTTATTTTTCCTGGTGAAGTAGCACTTCTCCTACTTCACCTGAATAGCCGCCACTACCTTAGAATCTATAAACATTATTATTCAGGTTAGGGAAAAAAGTGCACTTATGTAATTTTGCTACCTAAAGAACGATAAAATAGCAATTATAGGTCCTATTAACCCTTAAAGTAATTAACCGTATTTACAAATGATAAATGTTAGGAAAAATTTCGACCGTGTACTACAATTAATATAGAAAAACAATAACATTTTGACTCACTCGGGAAAAAAACTTAGGAGTTAAATACTCCAAATTTTTAAACACTTCGCACTTACGCACCATAATGACCAAGGACTGGTTGTCGATTTATATGGGAATAAAAAATCAGATTATTTGAATAAATCAAAACAATTCCTTGTCCCTGTTATTCTGTCTACGGTAAAAACTAATTATCACATATTGTAGGTACAAATTTTTTCTTTCAAAATCCTTTTTTAAACATAAAAAATAATTATTTTTGGTTTATTGTAACCTTAGTAGGTAAAGTGTATTTCTTTTTTTTGCATATAAACCTCAACAGCTGTGCAGTACTATGTTTCCCAAACACATTTTTTTATGTATTATTCTATTGCCTTTGCAGTAATAACAACCCTCCTTTATAAAACAAAAAACTCTCTCTGATATTAAAATTTACTTTAACCAGTTTCAGTAGATCCATAACTCCTACGGATTTCCTCAAACTAAATTATGTTGGCAGAAGAAAATACGGAACTTATTTTTTCAATCCCCAATATTACTTTATCTACTGTAACGTCAAGCCAAAATACGATCGCTATTCTGGGGAATCCAAAAGGAATAAAAATGTCGGCTTATTTAAGTAAATGTCTTCCCCGTCTCATACGAGCAAGGGAGCATAAAACCCCGAAATGCCAAATTTAATCCTCAAGCTTATACTTGTCGTAAAACCGTACAATTCGCTCAACAATAGCTTACGCTTTTAACATTTAAGCCGACATCAGACGAGGGCTAATATTCACCATTCATGGCCGTAGCTAGACTTTGGCTACGAGCTGATGGGGGTTGAAATTACCATACACAGTTATGACGTCATATAAATTTTCAACAAACAAATTCCAACAATATTTTTTGCTGAACACTATATGTATACAGGGTGCATTAAAAAACATGGACCATTGCCTTAATAGGAGAGTCCTTGGCATAAAATCAGACGAAAATATCATACAGGGTAGACCAACGAAAACTTTACACTCCGATTTTCTGGCTTTAAAATGAAAATCTGGAAAAACGGTCGAACCTGTAGAATTTTGATTTGATGGGGAACTATTTTTCAGCTTTTTTCATCTCCATAGCTTTAACCCCTACCTGGGGGAGAACAATCCTCGAAATTTGATTAGGGGAGAGGGTCATGCCATACGTCTTTTAAAAGGTTTTATTATCAACCACAATGTAATGACAGATTGTTAAAATTTGTTAGAGATTTGAACGTCTGAATTCAAATTAGACTTCGGTTTTTACTTTCTTATGAAAAAAATTAAAGAACTCTTGGATTTGTCAATTTCTGATTCGAGAATGAACAACTTGCATGCTTTTTTATTTCCGTAACTTCAACCCTCTAACGGTGGAAGCACAACCCCCTGATTTTCAATAGGGGTGAGGGGTTTTGCTATATCTCATTTTGAAGATCTTATCGAAAGCTATCTGACCCTAAAATTTCGCGTTAAAATTTTCATCAATAACGAAATAAAAGATAAATTAGTGAAAGAAGCAATGTGGAAAAAATGTCTACTTAATAACTAATAAAAAGACTACTTACTTTTGTGATCACTTCTATGCAGTAAAATAAGTTGTGTTCAAAATGTTCCCGTACATTTCCGTACGTAATTAGAGGGCATTTATTAAATATACGGTTTTGCAAATAATCTAAATAATTAAGTAATTCGGGCTTGGTAGCATAAATCTGAGATTTCAGATGACCCTGCAAAAAAGTGCATTGGATTCAGGTCAGGTGACTTGGGCAGCCACTCAATATGTCTCCTTCTTCTAATCGAGCTTTGAGGACAATTTTCATCTAAAAATTGTCGTACAATTTGTACAAAATGAGGTGGTGCGCCATCTTGTTGAAAAATGATGGTGTGGTGGTCTTCTTCATTCTCCAGTACTTCCACGATGGCTGGATAAATAGAATTCTCTAGTACTTCCAGAAAAAAATCGCTATTGAGAATACAGAATATAAAAAAGAACCAATTATATATTTCCATAAATACACGCCTAGACCTTCAATTTTTGGGGATGCTGGGTATGTATAGGGTGGTGGTTTTATTATGGTACGATACCTTATATCGGAACCTGTAAGAGATAACAAAAAAGTTATTTAAGTATTATTAAATACGAAAGTTGTTTGAGGTAATCTGAAGTTTTATTTTATGTATGCCGAATATCTACATGGTATCTAGTTTTTCCTTAACCGGTACCAATTTTCTTATTTTAAATAGGACACCCTGTAATATTGTGTCATTTTTGGATTCCCTACAAAAGTCTAGATATAATTTATGTATATCTTATCTTTTATGTCAAAAATGACTTTTGCAGGCCTCAACTTAAATGTAGATGTCTTCTGCTTAAAATCGTTTTTCAGACTTATTTTCTGGTAGAATGGGCTCCACTTTAGTAGACTATGGCAATATTTTCGTAATTAACAAATACAGGGTGGTCAAAAACCAGCGTTTAAAAATTAAATGAAAAAATCGTTAAAAGTTTTTTTTTTTAAATGGAAACCCCATAATTTTATAATTTTATCTCATTAATCATATGAGGGTGACTTTGTTAAAGAACGTTTATTTCAAAAATTTTTAGTTTTCGAAATATTGACAATTTAACATTTTTCTATTTAAAAAATGCTATACTTACAACTTTTTAAAGTTTGCTATTAGTTGGCCATGACGGCCAGCCTGAAATAAAATACAATTAGGATTAAGAAGTTATGTTACCAAATTTCCTCTAAGACGCCATCCGGAGAAGAAGGGTTTTGATAGAGTCTACGAGTGTTTTCGAAGAAATCACAGTTTGATTCAGAAAAAAACACAGAAGCCGCTATGTCTTAAATAATGAAAATCAGTTAAATATATTGTTACAGTTTGAAGAGTCGCCGGAAACTTCCATCCGACAGGCAATTCTGGACTTGAATTTGAAAAGAACTAGTATCCAAACGTGTACGAAGACAAATAGTTATAAGCCCTACAAGTATCTGACCGTTCAAAAATTGGAAGAAATAGACTAGAATAGAAGGTTAGAGTTTTGCAGTACTATAAAGAATAAACATTTGTCGGAAAATATTTTTCGTAATATTGTTTGGGTGAATGAATCCATATTTACGACTGCAAGCAACACGGTAAAAAATCGCTATTCATTAATTCTCAATAATGTATTCAGAAAAAATTGTGCATTAATATTATACAATCCTGCAAAAAATACATACAGGAGTATTCAAAATACATGCCTTCATTTCAAAATACATACAGGAGTATTCAAAAATACATGCCTTCAACGTTTTTTAACCAAAATTGTACATATTTTATCCACAAGCAATGCTATAATAAAACTTGTGTAAAAATACCAATAGCGTTACGTGTTAAAATCTTCAGAACAAAATTATTTACTGAACAATTAGTTCATATTTTATCTAACCCCACGCATCCAGGCCCTGATTGGACCGCAGACATCGGATGTTTTCAATTGTGGCGCTATGGTGGCGACATTTGGAAATATAATTTAACACAAATGACAGATTATCATACTGGCAAAATACATAAAGGGTTGTTTAGTTTATAGACTACAGGTTTATCAAAAAAAAAACACTTTCTTGGGGAGTAGTGTATTTGTTTAAAATATTCTACCCCGGGGACTCTGCAGTTCTGTTCTCTTGAAGGCAAATAGGTCTAAGGTATATGCAGGTATGTACCTATACCTAACGACATAATATATAAATACAACTATTTCTCAGAGGGTACAATAACTCTGAACTTAATGACAATGAACTGAATAAGCTGTTGCTTTTTAGGATTAATTTATATGGTATAATCTTAGTGAGTGTTCCTTATAAAAATATTTCATAAAATCATAAAAATAAAGAAGATATATTAGTTTAAGATACTTAACAATTTTAAAACATAATGAGTTCCCGAGTAACACATTAAAATGTAAAAGAACTTGACTTTGTATTAAATATCCTCAAAACTCTTTGGATAAGTACTATGTTCACTCGTTAAAAAACCATATACTTATACACCGATTTTTCTGGTTTTAGTTACGTAACATCGAGATTTCAAAAGGGATTTACCAAGAAGTTTATCTACATCCAGTTGGAGTTGCTAGGATAAATAAAACCATTTATTTATTAAAAATTATTTTTTATTTGACATAATTTTTGACTAAAGGTTCTGTAGTTGATTGTGGTTTGACTTCCTTATTTCACATATTTTCATAGTTATAGAAAAATTATTAGAAAACATTCACATTTTGTGCATATAAAATATACAATATTATCCAGGAGAAAGTATTTTCTAATATAATGCACAATTTTGTCTTGAAATGTTCACAATTTGTGCAAGAATTATGCACACAATATTTTAGAAAGGATGCACATTTCGTGCTAAAAAATATACAATATTATTCAAATATTTTTTATTCTAATTGGTTGCACAACTTTGGGCATAAAATATTCACAATTTGTGCAATAATTATGCACAATATTGTTTGAAGAAAAATGCATATTGATGTTATTAAAATATGGCGTGTGAAAGTAGCGTCCCTCAATTTAAATTCAAGATGGTGTTTAGCGGGTCAGGGACATAAATGAAACCTCAGTTTTTTAAAAAATTGGCCGACGTTTCGACGATTTATTTGTCGTCTTCTTCAAGGCTAATTCCTTAGAATTAGAGGCTCACGTAAAAAATACAACTAATATAATTATACTTCTCTATAGAACACAAATGGTGATTACCACTACAATATATTAAAACACAAGGTGGCAAACAAGTAAAAGAACAACGCACATTAAGCAGGTTTCGGAGCTTTAAAACATTCAAAAAGGATTATTCAGAAAAACAAAAAACAGTTGTTGTTTTGCTGCAGAGGGTTCCGGAGTTGTTTATTTGCGTTTTTTATTTTTCTGAATAATCCTTTTTGAATGTTTTAAAGCTCCGAGACCTGCTAAATGTCCTTTGTTCTTTTACTTGTTTGCCACCTTGTGTTTTAATGTATTGTAGTGGTAATCATCACCATTTGTGTTCTATAAAGAAGTATAATTATATTAGTTGTATTTTTTACGTGAGCCTCTAATTCTAAGGAATTAGCCTTGAAGAAGACGACAAATAAATCGTCGAAACGTCGGCCAATTTTTTAAAAACTGAGGTTTGATTTATGTCCCTAACCCGCTAAACACCATCTTGAAACTTCAAGAATGTGTTAAGTGATTAAAATATTTGCTATACAAAATTGTCCAAAAAATATGCATTCTCTTCTGTAAAAATCTTATGTATTATTGTATGTCAATTCAACACAGTATTGTTCAGAAGATATGCACAATTATTCAGAAAATATATACAACTAATTCTGACCAATCATGTGTACATTTTCTGCACAAAGTTGTTCCAAGTACACATTCAGACACAATTTGTGCACTAAATCTACATAATTGTGCAGAATTTATGCATAATTTTTTCAGAGTGAAGTTATTTATCACAAAAAAATTACATTACTGGATCAACAGAAACGAAAAGAAAATAGTTTAGGTAAAAACCCAAGGTCGAAGATCCGTTAAGGTCTCGGTTGAGGTTTGGTCGGCAATTTGGCGATCAAGAATTTTAAACCCAGTATTTTACGAGGAAACTTTAAATGCTCGAAGACATAATGACCTCTTAAGAAATGACATCCAGTAAGTAATTGGAAACGGAGTGCCTCAAGCAGAATTGGGAATTTTAATATGGCAGCAAAATGGCGCTCTCTACCATAGGAGCCAAGAAATAACTAACTACCTGTCCAATCGATACCAATACAGGATTGGAGAAAACGGCAATCTTGCTTGGCCACCCAGAAGTCCAGACTTGACTCCCATGAACTACTTTTTGTGGGGTACCTTAGAAAGTATTGTTTACCAAGAGAAGGCAAAGGCTGTAAATGAATTGCGACAAAGAATCCAAGAAGGTGTGAATTTATTTAATCAAGGACAGTTTGTAGCGAAGGTAGTTTTACATTTAGAAACAGTCTTTACAATATATATTGCGGAAAATGGTGGCCATGTTCAAAACTATTTGCAATAGTTCCTGATTTTTTGGTTGCGTATTGTAATTGTTAGGTAATTTTGTAAGTAAATATTAGATTGATACGTTTATTATTTTTAATTAATAAAAAAGTTTTTCACACTATTAGGTATAATAGTTTCTGTTCTGTTTTTAGATATCTACAAGATATATTTTTTTTTAAAGTGTGTTATCCTATCAATGCCATTTCATTTCTGTAGTGCTCGATTGTGTTTTCTTTCAGCCTGGCCGACATGGCCAACTAATAGCGAAATTTAAAAGTTGTAGTAGAATTTTTTCAATAAAAAAATGTTAAATTGCCAATATTTCGAAAACTAAAAATTTGTGTAATAGACATTCTATAATAAACTCACCCTCATTTTTAATGCTTAATGAGATAAACTTATAAAATTATGGGGTTTCCATTTGAAAAAAAAAATGACTTAACGATTTTCTTATTTAATTTTTAAAGGCTAGTTTTTGACCACCCTGTATTTGTTAATTACGAAAATATTGATAGAATCTATTAAAGTAGAACCCGTTCTACCGGAATATTTAAAAAAGGATTTTAAGCAGAAGAAATCTACATATAAGTTGAAGCCAGCAAACGTTATATTTGACATTTAGGTTTAGGTATAAAACAATATACAAAATTATATCTAGAATTCTGTAGGGAATCCAAAAATGGTACAATATACAGGGTGGCCCATTTGAAATAAGCAAGTTGGTTTCGGTCCACGAAAAACTTGACACCCCGGAGATATGAAATATACATAAAATAAAACCTCAGATTACATCAAACAACTTTTGTATTTGACTTTTTTGGTATCTTTTACAGGTTCCGAAATAAGGTATCATCCCATAATAAAACGCCCACCCTGTACTTCACGAAATAGTCTTGGATTTTCATCTGACCGATACCAAAGTGTACAGAATTAAATCTGTAAACTTTGCCCATACCGACAGTTATACCTATTTACCGTTAAGGTAAAATGTGCACTCATTCGAAAAACAGATATCGAACACGTAGTTTTGATTATAGTTAAACTGACCACTTTACAGAAATGGAGTCGGTGATCGAATCGGTCTTGTTCAGTTCCTGAACCAATCGTATCTTAAACGGATGGAATTTATGTTGTGTAAAGATTCTCCTGATTGTGGTGCGTCATACACCAGATACGTCGGACTATTTCCTAGTACTAAGGGTCCAATCCATTGCTATATGACCTAAAACAGCCACTTCCCCCGGTTCGTCCCTCTCATGCAGCTTCTTTTTATTGCCGGCTGAATCAGTAGCGTCAAATTTGGCAACCAGTTGCAAAACGTAAACAGGCGATTCATTTTTTTCAGGATGGCGTTCATTACATAAAACCGCATGTTACTCGCTCAGAGTCGTTATTTTTAAAACAGCTTTATAATTTCCACCCTTTCCTTCACGGCATACGCCATTTTATTTCTACTAAAAATGAACAATCGATTTAACATTATTGTAACGTTCTTAAAAATTCACGAGGAACTGAGGTAAATCGAGCACACAATTTTTTTTTGACAAAAAAATTAACAAATAAATACAAAAGCCAGTCTGATAATAATTCGACATTGCCTCTTTCACTATTATAGTTTTCATTTCGTTATCGCCGAAAATTTTGACTCGAGATTTTAGGTTCATAGTATTCGATGAGATTTTCAAAATGAGATATTGTAACACCCTTTATTCAAAATCAGGGGGTTGTGCTTTCCCCCCGTTACGAGGATGAAGAAAGCAGACAAG
Source organism: Kuschelorhynchus macadamiae (assembly GCA_030620095.1). NCBI lineage: Eukaryota > Metazoa > Arthropoda > Insecta > Coleoptera > Curculionidae > Kuschelorhynchus > Kuschelorhynchus macadamiae. The sequence continues at coordinate 981,597 of JAUTXW010005519.1, read as the reverse complement.
TTGTTCCCCCAGAATTCAGAAATCAGCAGGTCCGAGAGTTCTTCGAGTTTCTTACACTTTTTAATTTGGTTATACTGCTCTGCTGATGAAGTCCAACAAGACTGAAACACGTGTAGCGAGGTTACCAAACTTTAATTTTTTTTTGTGGACATGCCAACGATTCATTTTCCTTTTCTTTGTAAAAAGCGAAGTCTAATTTATATCTAAAAATCCCTAACAAATTTTAACAAGTTGTCATTTCGTTGTGGGTGAAAATAATAAAGCGAAGTTAGATCCTAAAGGACTCCATGAGACCTTTAAAAAAAGGCATGGTACGACCCCTTTGACCTATTCAAACTTTAAAAGTTGTTCTCCCCACAGCTAGAGGGTTAAAGCTAGGCAGGTGAAAAAAGCTAAAAATAGTTCCCGCTCAAATCAAAAATTAACGGGTCCGAGCGTTTTCCCAGATTTTCATTTTAAAGCCGCAAGGTCTTGTTGTGTCGTTAAGTCAAATTAAACTTTTGGTTTTCGTTAATTCGTAAAAAGCTAGACATGTTGGCACTTTTCTGAGTCTTAACTTATGACATCTAAGCGGTGCATCATACAGAAAATGTCGCTCTTTCCAAAATTAAGGACAATAAAATTTGCTTCAGCAGTTAGGTCATAGTCACCACTCAAAGATGAGAAACTTTTTTCTTTTCTGTTGAAAAATGCGTTACGCTCACTTTCAAACGCCTGTAGCCCGAAAATGATTATTCGAAATGAAAAATGTGACGTATGAAACGTTTAGAAATCACCTAATTTAATTTTTATTTATCCCTACGCATAGATAAACGAGAAATAAAAAAAAGGATTCGTAGCGCTCATTTTCCGCTAAGTGGCTCTTATGCAGTCTTGCGACGTTTTCACTAGGAAACGAGTGGAGAATTATCTCCACTTTAAAAAAATTTAACTTTTTGCCGAGAAGGTTCTTTATAAAGTATAATTCATCAAGTTTAATGTAGGTACATTTGGCGTAAAAGGAACCTGTTTGCCGAATCGTTTTTCCAAATTTTATACTGCCTTTAAATTCAGAAAAAGTAACACTGTTTTTTACTTTCCTCCTAAAAGGAAAGTATCGTAATCGTGAAAAAATCACCATCCAGGGTTTTTTCAGATTTTTACGTTTCAGGATCCCTAGAAGCCGTAAAATATGTTTTCTCAATTCAGTCGGTCTGTCTGTCTGTTCGGGGCATAACCAAAAAATACTCACACGATTGACTTCAAACATTTTGGTAAAAATTCAATATGGTGAAACAAAATAATGTCCAAGTGAAATGTTAAAAAAATTATTACTACAAAACTACTTGCCCTCAAATTTTGCACAAAAATCAAGTAAAATGGCGATTTAATAAAATATTTAAAAATTCAGCCTGAAAAATTACTTAATGTAAAAATAGTAAAAAATTGCTATTCATTAATTCTCAATAACGAATTCAGAAAAAAATTGTGCAAAAATGTTATACAATTGTGCAGAAAATGCATACAGGAGTATTCAAAATAGATGCCTTCATTTGTGTAACATTTTTTAACCAAAATTTTACATACTTTTTCCACAAAGCAATGCTAAGCAATACTAAACTACAACAGTTTCAGACATTTTTTATTTTTTCTTAACAATTATATTTATATTTTATCTAACCCCACGCGTTCTAGAGCGCTCTGTTTGTATTTATAAATCTAGCACTACCCCTATCTGTTTCGGGAGCGCGTACCCAGGCCGTGATTGGACCGCAGATATCGGATCTTTACAATTGTGGCGCTATGGTGGCGACATTCAGAAATATAATTCAACAGAAACGACAGATTATCATAGTGGGAACATACATAATTGTTTGGTTTATAGACTGCAGGTTTATCAAAAAAATACTTTCTTAATGAGTAGTGTTGCGATTTTGTTTAAAATATTCTACCCCGGGGAATCTGCAGTTTCGTAATTTGTACTCTTGAAGGCAAATAGACTAAGCTATACACCAGTATGTACTTTACTTATACCTGTTGACAAAATATATAAATACAACTATTTCTGAGAGGGTATAATATCTCTAAACTTAAAGACAATAAACTGAATAAATGTGTTGCTTTTTAGGTTTAATTTATATTGTATGCTTATAAAAATGATTCATAAAATACATAAAAACAAAGAAGATATATCAGTTTAAGATACTTAACCCTTTTTAAAACATAATGAGCTCCGGAGTTATACATTAAGATGTGAAAGAACTTAAATTTTTATTAAATATGCCTCAAACTCTAACTCGCTTTATTTTCACAAAGCGCAAATTATGTTTGGCTGTTGGGTAATTTAGAATATGGCAATTGCAGGCAATGTTTTAAAATTAAAAAAACTTATCTTAAAAAACATTGTGTTTTGGATACGTACTATGTTCACTCGATAAAAAACCATGTTCTTTTAAACTGATTTTTTTTTTAGTTACGGAGCATCGGGATTTCAAAAGAGATCTATCAGAAAATATATCTACATCCAGCTGGAGTTGCTATGATGAATAAAAGCATTTTTTTATTAAAAATTATCTTTTATTTGCCATTTTCATAGTAAAAGGAAATAATTTTGGACTAAAGGTTCTGTAGTTGATTGTAGTTTGGCTTCCTTATTTCACATATTTTTTATAGTTATCGAAAATATTTAGAAAACATATACATTTTGTGCTTAAAATGTTCACAATTTGTTCAAGAATTATGCACAAACATATTTTAGAAAGAATGCACTTTTTATGCAATATTATTCATGTTTCTAATTTCTTGCACATTTTTGGGCATAAGTATTATTGTATGTCAATTCAACACAGTATTGTTCAGATGATAGGCACAATTATTCAGAAAATATATACAACTAATTCTGACCAATCATGTGTACATTTTCTGTACAAGTATACATTCAGACACAATTTGTGCACTAAATCTAAATAATTGTGCAGAATTTATGCATAATTTTTATGAAAGTGATAGATGCCAAAAAATATGTTTTATCGTTGGTCTGTCTGCCGGTCTGTTTGTCTACTTGTCAGTTCTCGTCAGCTTAACAACTACTTACCAGATTGACTTGAAATTTTGGTCAAAAATTAAGGGTTGTATAGACATGACCTGGTAACATTTTGGTAAAAATCCAATATGCCCGAACAAGATGGCGGCAAAGTAAAAAATATTACTAAAAAACTAATTATCCAATATACCTCAAATTTAACACAAAACTCAACTGTTATATAGATATGAAGTGATAATATTTTGGTATGAATCCAAGATATCAAAACACAATGGCGGCATATTAAAATATTTAAAAAATCAGCCTGGAAAAGATTAATTTTAAATTGTTTCGAAGCATTAACTATGATATAGAGATAAACTGGTAAAGTTGGGGTACGAATTCAAGATGGCGAAGCAAAACGTGGGCCAAGTAAAATGTTTAAAAAAGCAAGATAAAAAAAATCTTATTCAACTGATTTTAAATTTTGCAGAAAAATTAAATAAGATGTAGGGATAAACTGGTACCAACTCAATATGACGTAACCAAGGCGTCAATGTAAAAACAACTTATTAAATTTATTTTAAATTATGCCCAAAAATCAGGTGTGGTATAGGTAGAAACTGGTAAAATATCGGTAGGAGTCCCATATGGTGCAACAAAATGGGTCTCAATAAAAATGTTCGAAAAGATAGTATGTATGTGTTACTAAATAACTATGTACCAAACTAAATTAGGCCAAACTTCACTATTCCTAATAAAAAGAAAAATTCGTAACAAGGGAAGTTAAGGGTAAAGGAAATTTACAGATTTTTTTATAAATGTTTTTGTCGACGAGCAGAGTTATTTATCTGTAGGAGGAAACTTTTTAAGCTAACTTAATAATTTGACTAAACCACTAAACATCAAACCACAGCATTTATATACTATAAAGAGTTATTTACAGAGATTTATTTTTTTGTTACATTTTGTTTGTTACTTATAATACGTCTTTTATGTTCCTTAATATACATATTTTATCCCAGAAAAACAAAATTTTACAAACTCCTTCTGTTTGCAAACGAATTACATCTTTTGGTGTCCTGAAGCACTCCCCAATTTTTTTCTTTATACTAAAGATTGTGCCAATGTTGCATCTCCGCAGAATTTTTCCAATTTTATCTGTAATATCCTGAATAAAAGGTAAAACTGCACTACTTAGTGTAATGTAATAGTTGAGTATTCAATTGACATCGTTTAAACCCAAGAGCCGTGACTTCTTAATTGACTCCAGCCGTGAAAGCTTTCGTAAATATCTACTTAATTATTTTTCTAAAATTAAAACACTGTCAAGAAAATGCATTTCGCATAAGCAAGTTTTGTGATTTTCTGTCTATTCACAATATCAAAGCGACTTCTAAGAAAATTATAAAAACAACGAAAAGCTTTAACAACAAAACAGCTTTTAGATCAAATAACAGGCTTCAAAGCTTAGTAAAGAAACAGAAAACCGTAAAAAAGAATACACTCCATCATTTCGCTTGAGTGCGGCAAATCCTATATCGGAAAATGAAAATGATGTTTCAGTTAAAAATAAGGAACATTTTAACAAAGCGTTCACAACATATTCAAGCCAAACAGAGGTGGATATGCTTGGATGAACCCATACAAAATAAAGTGTTAGGAAGATAAAGTAGTGTAAACGGAGGGACACTAGGAAAAATTAAAATTTATGGATCAAAACAGAAACATATATAATAATCCTAATATGGAATTGCATTTTCGCGTATTGGTGATTTAATTCAGAAAGCACTAGTTCTCAGATTTGCGGTAGTTATATTTTTTTGATCTCTGAATTATTTGTATTTATTATTTGAATTAATAATGTCTTTGCTATAATCTCTAAAATTTATTTTCTTTTAGGTGGATAAATAAGACCTAGAAACGAAAACATTGGTCAATTGGCCTTTACCCGGAACTTCCCTCGTAGTGGATTCCACCACACACATAAGTTAATACAGGGTGTTTCAAAAGTAAGGTAAAATATTTAACGGGGCGATTCTTGGGTTCATTTTATGAAAAAAAATTCAAATGAACGTATGTCCTAAATGTCTGAAATTATGAGATACTGAATGGCAAAGTCTTCAAAAAATTACTTTGTTTTATAATATCTATGATACCCCTCTAGATATTTTAATGAAATTTAGTACACAGCTACTACGCATTAAGAGGCATTTTACGATGTCCAACCATTTTTTAATTTCTTCAAAGGGCGTTCGTGTGGGATGAACTAACTAATTCTAAAGAAAAATAGGATATGCCACTGCTTTTTCTCGTAACAAGAAATATTTTTATAATTCCCATTCAATTTTGAGCAAATTTGATCTCTTGATTTTCTTTGGTTCGACGCATGGTTTTCGCGTAAAAAAATAAGAAACATTTCTCTGCATTAATATTTGAAATGAAATGAGCGACTCCATGTACCGGTTTTGAACAAAGTTGGTTTTGCTAATTGTTACATAAAATGTCACGAAGATGACATTTTGACAAAATAAATGAGAAATTATTAAGCTTTATTTTTGTCAGTCAGTAAGCGAGTTCCGAAAAGTTAAAATTAAGAAAAAAGTTTAATAATAGTTTACAAAAATGTCTTACTACACAAATAATGAAATAGCTAACATGGATTTTTTGTACGGCTTAGCTAATGGTAATGCACTTAAAGCAAGACAGCTTTACGCCGAACGTTATCCGCAAAATCACTGAGCATATTCCAAAACATTCACGCAAATTCATATTCGTTTACAAGAAACTGGTGCTTTTGGCATATCAGAAAATATCATGGGAAGACCTAGAACTGCTAGAACAGTACAGTATGTTATTGTTTTAAGAATCTCCTATAACTAGTACGAGGAAGATTGCTCGCCAAGTAAATAATGATTCCTCTTGAGAATACTGAAAGAAAACTTATTGCATCTTTACTACCATATTTAACGTGTACCGGGGCTATTACCAGACGATTACCCCCGGCGTTTGTGGTATTGTCAGTGGCTTTCTTTTATGCTTGATGCTAATCCCAATTTTACTGTTAATGTTTTATAGTAAATAAAATATTAACAGATTAGGCGACTTTTTCCACAGAATCCATTATAAATTTTCACAGTAATCATAAGTGGTCCGATGAAAATCCCCATCGCATAATTGAAAGTCGTCACCAATATCAATTTTCAGTGAATGTGTGGGTGGGTATTATTGACAATTATTTAATAGGCCCACATTTTCTTCCACAAAAGTTAAATAGCAAACTATACCATCAGTTTTTTGAGTTAGAATAACCCGCTTTGTTCGATAAAGTACCCATTAGAATTACACAGAACATACATGACGGCGCGCCCACCCATTTTAGCCAGCCAGAGTATATCCTAATAGATGGATAAGGAGAGGTGGTCTTCAACCGGCCACTGCGATCTCCGGACCTTAATCCGCTAGATTTTTCGGGAATTGATATACGCAGCACAGGTAATAAATGTTAAAGATTGTAAAGGGAGGACACTTTCAATATTTAATTTAATTTATTGCTAGATTTATTCTACTTTTTTCAATTTGTTAATACAATATTAAACGTTCATTTAATCTTCTTTAATTCGTACATTTTTTCTGATCAGCCTTGTTTCAACGAACGAGCTCAATCCAATTATTTTAAAAAGTCTACTAAGAAGTTTGAATAAAATTGGTTGAAACGTTTTAAAATTATTATTAATAAGTCGTTTTTTTTCACATTTTAAAACTTTAGGAAATTCCGTTGAAAATCCTCAATTTTGGACAATTATCTTTGTAAATCACACAAGGACTCGCTCTTTCAAATCTTTTACCTTACTTTTAAAACACTTGTTACAAGAGGGTCATCAAAACAGCAAAAAGGCATCTTGTATCAATGTCCACGATATACCCATATGACTATGCAGAGAATCCTTTATATACACACAATTACACGTCATCGTATACTTTTCGACATCTCTAAATTTTTAGTGATATGACAACAAAACAACTGAACTGCAATTACTCTTGTTTCAATTTTATTTTGATGAGATTTTTAATAAATAGTTTATCAATGAATTCTACTTCAATATACTACATTTTATAGAAATTAAGATTTAAAATCGTCTGTAACAGTTCAGTATTTCAGCTAATAACGGGAAAAAACGCAAATAATGGTAACCTCGTTTAATATACAGTGTGTCTACTTAAGTTCTCTACATACGGGAAACTTTTTTATTAGTAGTTTTACGGAAAAAGTTACTGTTTATAAAAAGTTCTGCTTGCTGAAGAGAAAAGTACCTTTAATTTTTATTTTATAGCAAAATGTAATACAAAATCTTACTTAGAATAAAAAAACATATCTAGGACTAGATTCGTTGCTTCCTATCTGAAATCACTTCTTAAGGAATGTAAAACTTTGGCTCTTACTGGCAAGTCCAGTTTCTTACTTTTGTTCCTACCTACATTCCAGCAAAATTTCCTTATTTATCGATTGTTGATAATGGCATTGTCACTGCCATTGTCAACCACAATATTGTATCACTTTATTGAAACATCAGTTTGAATATTATAGTAAAAAGAAATGCCGCTGACATTAAGCAAAGAAGATAAATTTGAAATAATTTTAATTGTCGGAGAAAATTATAAAACATTTCGAGAAGCTGCAGACATTTTTAACAATAGACACACCGATAAAATTATACATTTCACAACAGTGGGGAATATTCTAACTAAATTCAAGACTTTTGGAAATGTAGAAAATAACTTTAACAAGAAACGGAGGTCAAGGGTTGCGAATGACGAAACTACAAATCAAGTAATGTTCTCTGTGATAGAAGACTCTAAAAAGTCCCTACGCAAAAGGTCAGCAATATTGCCAAATAACGTAGGTAAAGATACAGTTTCAAAAATATTGAAAGAAAACAGTTTTCGACCTTACAAACCAAAATTTATACATACCTTGAGACCAGGAGACTTTGAGCGACGGTTCGAGTTTTGCTGTCTGATACAAAGGGAGCTAGAAGATGATCCTTTTATGGCGAGACGCATTATTTTTACCGATGAAGCAACGTTTACTTCTAATGGGTCGTTGGTGGAGTGACGTTAATCTTAATTTTTTTATACAAACTCGTGATCAGTATTCATTCAAAACAAATGTGTGGTGCGGAATTTATAAAGATAGAGTAATTGGACAAGTTTTTTTCGACATAATTTAAATAGTCAACGCTACTTGGATTTTCTAAATACTTACTTGTACGATTTTATTTATGAACTACCGATAAGTGAGAGGTTCCAAATATGGTACCAGCCAGATGGCGCACCATGCCACGGATGTGAGACAATACTTAAATTTTATCTTTAATGGATTAGTAATCGACAGGTATTCTGATATTTTCTGGCCAGCTAGATCTCCGGACTTGAACCCTCTTGATTATTTCTTTTGGGGCTACTTAAAAGAGAAAGTGTATCTAAAGAGGCCATTTCACAATGTTGATCATTTGGAGAGCAGCTTCTCGAAATGTTTTATAATTTTCTCCGACAATTAAAATTATTTCAATTTGACCTTCTTTGCTTAATTTCAGCGGCATTTCTTTTTACTATAATATTCAAACTGATGTTTCAATAAAGTAATACAATATTGTAGTTGACAATGGCAGTGACAATGCCATTACCAACAATCGATAAATAAGGAAATTTTGCTGATATGTAGGTAGGAACAAAAGTAAGAAACTGGACTTGCCAGTAAGAAGCCAAAGTTTTACATTCCTTAAGAGGTGATTTCGGATAGGAAGCAACGAATCTAGTGCTAGATATGTTTTTTTATTCTAAGTAAGATTTTGTAATACATTTTGCTATAAAATACAAATTAAAGGTACTTTTCTCTTCAGCAAGCAGAACTTTTTATAAACAGTAAGTTTCCCGTATGTAGAGAACTTAAGTAGACACACTGTATATTAAACGAGGTTACCATTATTTGCGTTTTTTCCCGTTATTAACTGAAATACTGAACTGTTACAGACGATTTTAAATCTTAATTTCTATAAAATGTAGTATATTGAAGTAGAATTCATTGATTTTTTTGCTATAAAATAAGGTACTTTTCTCTTGAGTCAATTTCGATTTTTTGGAATTTTTGACCACCCTGTATATGCAATCTTAGGTTTGAATATTTTAATATTATTTTGGCAGAAAGCAGAACTTTTTATAAAGAGTAACTTTTTTCCATAAAACTACTAATAAAAAAATTTCCCATATGTAGAGAACTTAAGTAGACACACTGTATTGTTACACAGTGGAGTCCCTCGTTCACATGTAGGAATAAAATTTAATGGTCCTATAAACCAATAGGTAACATCTAACTATATGTCTCAGATATTATTATATGTATTTAAAGTATAAGGGTGGTCGAGTTACTACGTTGCGAATTTTTGTTGGATTTTAAGGTCAAGCTCCGCAATCGTGCATCAAAAAATTCCAAAATCGGAAAGTTTGTGTTACCTTGTATCTGCAAGAAGACCATTTACCAAGTATTAATTTTCAAGTAATATGCTAATGTAATACGTCAAAGTCAAGTAAAAAACAGAGAATAATAAGAGCCAAAGTTTTGAAATGTATTTTTTTCTATTTTGCATTGGAAATCCCATAAAGGTTTAACGTAAAAACTAACCAACAAAAACGAAACTTTAAAAGGGAAGTACATATTATGGTGCATAAATGGGTGATAATTTTGACGTTGGAACTAAATATACCCGTTATACTCATTACCTCAGTTGTGACAGTGACCCAAGAATGTCGTGCCGTTCGTCTAGCTGTTTTCGTATGCGGGAAAGTAACACTTTGCGCACTTGTTACGAACAATATTTTTTCTACGAACCTCTGGATTACAACTAAAATAAAATCAAGTAGTATACACTAACATAGAACGGAAGCTTTCACGGCTTTGGTCAATTACGAAATCATGGTTCTTGGGATTAGACCGTGTCAAATTGGAATTACTATCCGACGTTTCGCCTTCGATTGCACGAAGCATCTTCAGGGATCTTTATTCCACGAAATCTGAATACTGAATGAGCTCGAAGAGATTCAGGCGTGATTTCATACCCTACTTGTGCTCGCCGAACCGTGACCCTGTGTTAAGATCGATTTCCACGTGTGATGTAGACCGTAACCCGTACCTCTATTGAAATTGTTTGTGTGTTTAAATATTTCAATAGATCCTCTAACTTTTTGTTTATAAAAACCTGGAACCGATGCTAGAACCTTGGTTGGTTTCCTTTACATTTATGAAATGGTCAGTATTATGCCGGTGTTCAGCTACAGCAGATTGAACAATTTGTTTGTTTTTATGGTGATGAGAATGACCGACGCATACAAATAGATACTTAAACGCAAATTCTCATCACCATCCAGCACAAAAGAAATCGGTTATTAACTCACTAGTAACTGACCGAAGCTCTCAGAGGGAATGGCTATTGCACTGAAGATATTACGCGTTCAATTAGAAAAGATAGTAAACCAACTCCGCCAAAGGAGAATGATAAAGAGCCACCATTAGGTAGTGTTGTTCTTCCCTACATACATGGCACAACAGACAAAATAGGACGATTACTTCGGCGCTCCAACATACGTACAATCTTCAATACACATAAGAAGATTGGACAATGCTTGCGATCCCCGAAAGATCTTGTACCTTTCCAAACAGAAGGAGTATATAAAATTCCTTGCTCCTGTGGAGAATTGTATGTGAGAGAAACAGGTCGCTCATTATCAACTAGACTTAAGGAACATGAACGATGTATTAAAAACAAACAAATTGTTCAATCTGCTATAGCTGAACACCAGCATAACACTGGCTATTTCATAAATGTAAAGGAAACCAAGGTTCTAGCATCGGTTTCAGGTTTTTATAAACGAAAAGTTAGAGAATCTATTGAAATATTTAAACGTACAAAAATGTTCAATAGAGATACGGGTTACGGTCTACATCACACGTGGAAATCGATCTTAACACAGGGTCACGGATCGAGCGAGCACAGGTCGGGTACAAAAGCCCGCCTGAATATCTCCGAGTTCATTCAGTGTTCAGATCTCGTGAAGTAAAGATCCCTGAAGATGCTTCGTGCAATCGAAGGTGAAACGTCGGATAGTAATTCCAATTTGACACGGGCTAATCCCAAGAACCATGATTTCTTAGTATACACTATTTTTGAAGACTATTTAATGCAACTTGAAACACGTAACAACAACAACAATACAACAATTAGCTACTTGTTATTAATATTTATAACAAAAGCACAATTACCATCATTTTGCAAATTGATTGTAGATCCGGTAATTTCATTGAATGGGTGGCTTTTGGAAGCGATTATGGTTCGGGTTGAGTTAACTTAGGAGGGCAGTTATTTAAGGCTTATATTTTATTCGACATGTCCTTTTTTTTTGATTTGCGGAATCATCAATGTAGCTCTTGTCGATTTCCAGCCCCCAAGTCGCTTGACATTAGTAATTTCTTCCCCAGAATCAGCCAACACGGTCGCCGAGGATCGACGAAAACTATGTTCCGTGTACTGCTCTGGATTTTTGAAATGTAGATATGCAGCTATTTCTGAAGGCATTTTTCCAAATGAATTTATTCCAATACATTGTGTACTGCCCACTCCTTTTCTATACTGAACAAAAAAACGCCTGTGTGCAATGTTTAGACTTTCACTTTTGACATTTTGGTCCATATGGTTATGCGAGCGAAACAACGATTTAGAAAAAAAATGCTAGGGGATATTAATTTTTAAATGTAAGCTTTTATTTAATTTAGTTCAACTAAACTGTATCAAAATTATTACTTTTATTTTAATCTGGGTTCTTCGTACGAAGTACAAAATTGCTTTGGGTGCTTGCATAGAACAGACCTTAAGGCCGTTTTACATGCTGCAATTCTTCTTTGCAATATTCAATAGTCTTTAACAAAGGCATGCGCAGTTTGACAAAAGATAGAAATGTCTTGCCACTGCGCATGCTTTTGTTCAAGACTATTGCAACTTGCAAGAAAGAATTGCAGCATGTAAAACGGCCTTTAGATTGCTTAAATAGGCACCTACATCAATGAAATGAAACCAAATTAAAAAAAAATTGAGTTGCTTTGTGTTTAAGTCTGGCAAAACTACGGAATAATTTAAAATCATCTCTACCTAATTTTATAACTATTTAAACATTTTCTTTTCAATCCTTTGAGATAGACCATTTGGTTCTGGTTGACGTTTATTGTTAAATCCCCTTGTTTATTGGAAATCGTGGGAACATAGCAAATTTTCTCCTCTTTAAGGGTTTAAGTTTCGCCTGAAGAAACTAATTGTTATACAGGATGTAGTTAGAACCGCGTGGTTTATTTTGACCGGATTCTGTAACCTATAAGTTTCTTTATGGAAATTGATGATTTTGTATCACGTCTAAAAATGGCCGAAAAAAACCCATTTTATAATTTGAAAAATGTCACTTATTTTAAATAGAACACCCTGTATATTTTAATGTCAAGGAAATGGTTTATGCTTAAGGTCTTCAAAAATCACTAAGAATTATACCGGGTGGTCAACGTTTTAAAAATAAAAAATTAACAATTCGACCAATAACATTCCCACATATGAAGTAAAGTAGATAATTATGTTTCACTGATGATAATTATTAGAATAATCGTTGTATATGTGGTCCAATCGTTCAACACATTTATGATCCCACCAATGGATGATCAAAGGAATTTTGTATGCATATATGTATGATATCCTGAGGCATCCTTCTAGTCACATTACGAATATTGCATCTGTAGTGATACAACAATCATGCCTGAGTTGACAACCGCATACGTTGGCCTGGAAACTAATAAACAATACAATTACAACAGTTAAACATACAGCATGTTCATTTGAAAACTCAACTATCGCAATGCAAGGTCTTCTAAAAAAAAGCCACGATAGGTCAGCAAGATTATATAAGGGGGAGGCATATTTTACAGCAAGTTTTTCTGATGGTGAGATGCAGAGATACTGAAAACCTTTCAAACGAGGTACCACAATATTACAAATAAGAATGGGTTACTTTACTGTTAACACCCTGTATAAAAAAAAATCCTTTTTAATGCTATTAGTACCCGGTGCTTTATTGGTTTCCATTTGAAGTATAAAGGTCTATCTTCTGGTTAACCAGATTCCAATTACAAACCGGTATATTAAAGGTTACAAAATGGGGATAATGCCCTGTATTCAAAAATCTATAAAATCTGGTTATCAGCATAACGGATAAAAGTAATCTAAAAAATCTAATAAATCATAAAATTGGAATATCCATGCGATAAATTCAAATAGTATAAATTGAGCTAAATAAGAAAATCCTAGGCAAGCATAATTGATTAGTTTTATCTGCAACCTGTGAGATTTATTATCCCCTAAAGATTAATTCAATCTCAAAGTGGATATTACGCTTTCTACAGGCACTAGGAATTTAAAACACGGATTAAATATTGCATAGCACTTAATTACTGACAAGCCTTAAATGAGCTATTTTGGAATTGTGATCGATAATTTTTTAATGAACTTTTAAATAGAAAATAAACGTTTATGCTTTTTTCTGTTGAAAATTTCACAGCTAATATCTTCGACCAATGGAAAGCGTCTATTTTAACAGGTTGTCATAAAAACGATATTCCCGGAACTTTTTTCCTTTGGAATTGATTACACTAGCAATTTTTTTGACACAAGGCACGTGCTAAGTTAACGCACAGTTAACGTATTTTATATTTTTTTAATAATTACTAAAGTTTAAATTACAATTTTTTTTCAGTTGTGATTGAGTCCTGAGTTTTTTAATGTTAGTTTTTCTTTTTGTTGGCGTTTCTAGGACAGTGTGAAAATAAAAGACTACTATTTCATTAGCTAACGTTTTGGTTTATTATATTTAAACTCTGTTCAGAGCTAAAATGTAAAAAATTATGTAACAAGCATTTTTGTACATTTTAGCTCCGAAGAAGATTTAAATACAATAAACCACAATGTTAGCTAATGAAATAGTAGTTTTCAATTGTCACACTGTCTTACAGTGGCCAAGAAAAAGAAAAAGTAATACTAATTCAACATATCTTTAATACTATATAGAGTGTTTTATTTTATTAAATTTTAAGCAAAATACATTTTTTAAGTTTAATTTGGTAAATAATAAAAAAAGATATGTTTTTATAATGTCACATCAAACGTAAAAATAAAATTTCCTATTATTTTATTCTTGCTATTTTTAGATATTTTTATGCTATCTGGAATTAAATTATTTACTTTATCTCTAATACGTTTTTTCTTAACTTTTCCAAAACGTAACATGATGAGAATAAAAATTACTACTGACAAATTGACACGTCCGTGAAACTTACATAGAACGAAAGCTTTCACGGCTGTGGTCAATTAAGAAATCATTGTTTTTGGGATTAGACCGTGTTGAAATGTTCCGTTGTTTCGCCTTCGATTACACGAGGCATCTTCAGGGATCTTTACTTTACGAGATCGAAACAAAAAGAGGATCTGCCACTTACAAAATCGGTAAATATCATTCAAATATTTTTAATAATTTTACAAGAAAAACACATTCATATATTAGAAACTCTACACATTTTGTAGATAAATTAAAAGCAAACCAATTAGATCCAAAAGATACCTTAGTCAATTTCGATGGAGAATCGCTATATATAAATGTGCCTGTTAAAGATTTAATTTCCATAACATGAGACTTATTTTACCATAATAATATTGACAACTAACTTCCAGATGTGACTGAAGCATGTCTCACATCTTATTTTGTTTTCAAGGAACTTTTAATGAACAAACCTCAGGAGCAGCCATGGGATAGCCGCTGTCACCCGTGGCAGGCAGCATCTTCATGGAAGCTTTTGAGGAGAAAGCCTTAGCGTTGTCTCCGCTAAACACACACTTTCCAGAAACCCTTCCTGTGAAATTGCATCAAAAGGCACAATTCCCTTTCTAGATGTTCTTGTACAAAGGAAAGGGGATGGTTCCTTAGGACACTCTGTATATAGGAAACGAACACCTAACCTAACCTAACCTAAATGCAAATTCACGTCATCATCCGCCACAAAAGCAATCAGTTAATTAATTCTTTGGTTTACAGAGGCTTCGCGATTTGCGACCAAAATTCTTTACAATCTGGAAATAGAGAAGCTGACTCAAGCTTTAAGGTGGAATGGATATTGCACTGAGGATACTAGGCGATCAGTTATAAAATATAACAATCCTATTCCATGAAATGAAACTAATGAGGAGGTACCGGTGTAGTACTTCAATTTATACATGGAACTACAAATAAAATTGCAAGTTTACTTCGCTAGTCCAACATACGTACAATCTTCAACACACACAAGAAAATTGGACAATGTTTTCGATTGCCAAAGGATATTAGCCCTTTCCAAACAAAAGGAGTGTATGCAATTCCTTACTCCTGTGGTGATATCTATATTGGAGAAACTGGACGATCCATATCCAGAAACATGAACGACGTATTAGGAAGAAACAATTTGTACAATCTGCTGTATCTTAACACCAATATTTCACTGGACATGTCATAAATGTAAACGAAACCAAAGTTCTAGAGATTGTCAAAACGGAAAATTAGAGAATCTATTGAAATGTATAAGCATCCTAGCAATTTTAATAGAGATACGGGCACTATTCTACATCATACGTGGAAATCGATCGTTACAAAGGTCGACTATAAATAGCCGGCCTAGGTCTCTTCGAGCTCATTCAGTGTTCCGATCTCGTTAAGTAAATAGCCTTGAAGATGCCTCGTGCAAGGCGAAACGTCGGAAAGTAATACTATTTTGACACGGTCTAATCCCAAGGATCATGCTTTTTTAATTTATGTTACATGACACATTTTTATTTTTATAAAACAGTTAGAAAAATGCTACTCTAGGTAACGGCGATAAAAAAATATGAACAGCGCATCCGCTATATTACTTATGAAACTAATAAATAAAGTCAACATTATTAATATTTTTGGTCAAGTAAAAGTACCTAAGACTCTACTAGTGAGTAATAGCTTATTAATCACATGCTACAACCAATTACGTTACTCCAAAATTAATTACTCACGCTTGCTTTGATTAATCAAAATCGTGGGTTTCCTTAGATCGGCAATTCGTTTTCGAGCAATACAAAGGATGGTAGGGTGCTTATTTTTGAGGCAAGAACATAAGAAACAACGGGGACAGTCTCTAGTTTTTCTAAAGACTTATATCGGTCACAATATGAACATTTTCGTTAATAATAAATATTAGAGAGTAAAATCCAGGTAGTTTTTAAGATCCAAGTTGTTACTTTCTATAACTTTTCCCATGAGAACCATTTCTCGATTTTCTAGAATGAGACCCTAGAAACTGACTTTACCAAAATATTGAGTGTGCCATGAACGATCATGGCCCACTCAATATTTTGATTTTAAGTGACGAATTTAAAAGAGTGTTACTGTTGTTATATTATCTGTTAAAGTATAAATGAACATTGGAATTAAGGCATTTTCTCAATTTTTATGTTCTTTAAAAAGATTTTTTGTGTGTGCAAGATTGAGTTTCAGTAATACTTTATTTGATGATGAAGAGTTAACTGATACGCCGCCGGATATTACAGAAGCAGCCAAAACTGTTGAGATCAGGCTTCTGCCAGCAAAATCCAGAAAAAAAAATGTAAAAAGGGATACAAAATGTCATGGGTTGACAAACCAAGATTAGTTACAGAAAACGTGCTTATAGTCTGTTTTGGCATATTATTTAATGTTTAAGTAGGTAACTTAGCTTTTAATAATAGTGTCAAATATGAAATGTTTAGTTTTTTAGCCGTAGAAAAAACATGATATTTTACTTACAAATGATGGTTATTACCCTCATTGGGTGAATTACCAATTTTGTTCTACTAAGTAATAACTACCATTACCTGCGCGTTGAATAATATTACTATTAAGTAAAAATTCTAAGCAAAAGCTCGTCAATCTGCATTTTCTTGTCAAAGTTAATACAATTTATGAAATAAAAGTTGCAGTAATTTTTCATTGAGCGAAGTAAACTTGCTTTTACGTTTTCGTGAAGGGGTAGTGGGAATAACGAACACAGTGGTCATAACGAACTTTACTTTTACATAAATTTATGACTATTTAAATTTTTCCTCAACTAAACAAAACCATAAATCCTAACACGGTACGCTACAACTAAATATACATATTTTTGTTTTTATAGTGTTTGTGTTTATATATTGAACAAGGTTTACAAGTTTTATTTAAAGAAAAAAAATAAAATGTTGAATGCAAAATTTATTAGGTTTTATAGACGGGATGCTTTCGCGACTGTGATCAATTAAAGAATTACGGTTTTTGGGATTAGACCGGGTCAAAATGGAATCACTCTTCGAGGTTTCGCCATCGATTGCACGACGCATCTGCTGGGGTCTTTACTTCACCAGATCGGAACACTGAGCTCGGCGCGCGAAGGGGCCAAATGGTCCGAGGTCCAACCACCACCCGGTTCCCTGCCTAGGGAACCGCCTCTCTGTGATGGGTACTTACGGTTTAATGAGCCTAGGGCCTTAATAAACCGTAAGTCTTCTCTATCCTAGGTGTTTCAGCTCGTACACATCCGGATGTGTGTACTTACTGTGTGCCAGCCTCTCCTCCAAGGGGTCGCTGGATGCCTTTGGTCCTGATTGCGTCTTGCGAAGGTTCCCATTGCAAGTCCCGGTGTATCTGTGCGTTCCTGACGTACCATGGTGCGTAGACTGCCATTCTCAGATACTTGTTCTCTGTTGATGCTAACCTGTTTATGTAGGTGGACGCTGCATACGCCCACGCTTCTGCTCCGTATATCAGTTGTGATCTTGCGATCATCTTTATCATTGTCAGCTTTGTCCGAAGAGCCATAGGGCTCTTTCGGTTCATAAGAGGGTATAGTCTAGCCACGGCCGTGCTGGTCTTTATTCGTGTCTGTTCAATACGAGGCTTCCATGTTAGCCCCTTATCCATAGTCAGCCCTAGATATTTGACCGTCTTTGTCCACGGTATGTCTGTTCCTTCTATGTTTATAGCCACTGGGGCCGGCATCCTCCTCTTTTGAAAGAGGTTGGCCTGGCTTCCCTGCGCGTTTATTTTGATCTTCCAAGTGATACGCCAGTCACTTTTCTGTCTAGATCTATTTAGATCTATCTCTTCCTGCAATCTCCAGCATATTATTCCTGGATGTCTATGCTTGGACGCTATAGCACTGTCGTCAGCGTATAGGGCTAGAGAAGTGGTGTATGTCTTTGGGATGTCATGTGTCACAGTGCGGTCCTAACACAGATCCTTGGGACACACCCGCTTCTAGTCTCCTTTGTGTCGATCTCGAGTTTTTAACTCTGACACTTGAAGTTCTATCTTTAAGATAGTGGGCTATCAGTTTGCAAGTTTTAGTTGCAAATCCAGCATCTTGCATTTTGTATACAAGTCCCCTATGCCATAGTCTATCGAAAGCTCTGGCTACGTCAAGAAAGACCATGCCAGTAGCCTCTTTTAGGCTGAAACCGCTGGTGACAATTTCAACCATTCTTAGGGCTTGTAGTTCAGTAGAATGTCCGCTTCTGAATCCAAATTGTTCATTTGGGATTATGTCTAGAGCTGCTGTTTCATCTTTGATACTGGTGATCAAGATTCTTTCAGTGAGTTTGCTGAGTACGGGCAGCAGGCTTATCGGTCTGTAGTTTTGGGGGAAAATTCGGTCTTTCCCTGTTTTACCAATCATTACTACTTGCGCATGCTTCCACCTGTTGGGGAAGTGGTCCAGTCTCATAACCGCGTTTGTTATGCTGGTTAGTGCAGCAATTCTTTTTCTATGAAGTTGCTTTAACATCTGATTGGTAATTCTGTCTTTGCCTGGAGCTTTTCGCTTCTTCAGGCTTTTTATGAACCCTTCGATCTCCTGAGGTGTAGCCGGATGCTCCACCGTGGCAGGAGTTTCTGTGCCGTTTAGTCTTCTGCAGCCATTAATATTTCAACTTCATGTTGATCGTCTTCTAGCGGGTGGTTGAGCTCGGAGAGATTCAGGTCGGCTATTTATACCTGACCTGTGTTCACCGACCCGTGACCCGATGTATGTAAAATTATTAGGAGGCTTATAAATTTAAATAGATTCTTTAATTTGTCGTTTATAGAATCCCGAGAACGACGTAAGAATTTTGTTTTTTTTTACTTTTGTGACATCCAGTGGAAGATACATGAAGATACAGCAGATTGTAGAATTTATTTCTTTCTAATATATATAGTTCATGTTCCTTAAGCTTAATAGATATAGATCATCCAGTTTCTCCAGTATTAAATAAGGTTTTAGTTAAATTGCTACGATTTGCCAAAAAACTATCAAATGACAACTGAAAAGTTCGAACTTTGACTTTGTTATTTTAATTAGAACCCCTTATATAATAACGTGCGTTTCATTAAATTGATTTCTTCTTGCGTGTTATAAATATATCAGATTTGATTTCTCTAAAAGCAACCAATAAAACTGACAAAAACCCTGCTTTATGGCAACGTATATTAGATAACTTGTAATACATGAATGCGGAGTCAGTTTCAGACCACATTCATTGAGTGCATTCACCAGAGACAGTGTTGATGCTGCCACAAGAATAAATAATATAATTGTCAACTTTTTTTTTCACTAAGGGTCTGGTCAGGAATGTGCAGAGTCCTTACAGGTAGACTATTGGGATCATAAAAAAATGGCAAAAATACCAATATCTTCCAAAGTGTCGCCGATAGAGCAAAACTGTTTAATTCAAAAATGTAGGGCAGATTATTACCTAAAAAAATCGATAAATTTCCTTAACCCGGAACTTCCATGGTTATGAATCTTTCCTTTTATCAGGAATAGTGAAGTGTGATCCAATTTAACTTAGTACATAGTTATTTAGTAACACACCAAAATACCAAAATGTTGTGTGATTCCTTTATCGAGCTATTAAATCTCTATGTGCTATTTACAAATATACAGGGAGAAAGAAAATAGTTTTTTATTATATTACGCAATATTATTAAGATAGCCACTTAATATTATTTTATATATTAAATGCCGAGGGACTAAATTAGAAAATTCGCTAAATATGTATTTGGTTAAAATTTTTTGGTTAGCAAAAACAAAAATACACAAAATGGCAAGCGCCTTAATAAAGTCGGAAGGCGGTTCGAATCAGTGGAACAATCAGGATATGTTCTGTTTATACAGCCACTTAATGAAAGTGAGATTTTTTTATCAATCACCAAAAGTTATGAGATCCACCCCTGTGCAAATAAAACTTGTTTTTTTCTTGATTGTGATAACAAAAAAAATTTATTTTGCAAGAATATTATACACTTTCGTTAAAAACAAAAGATAATTAGGTTTAAGGGTCCTTAGATGCCAGAAAACACGTTTTCTCAATTCCGTCTGTCTGTAGGTATGTCTGTCCGTCAGTCTGTCTGTTCGCGGCATAGCTAAAAACTACTTATCCAATTTCTTCAAATTTCAGTCTAAAATTAAAGGCCATGCATGCGAAAAATGCAATTGGAACAAGTATTATATAATTATTTATTTATTGCCTTCAAAATTACAAATGTACTAAAAAAGTAAGCAAAAAAATGGTGTCAAATCTAATAAAAAAATTTTAAATTAAAATTCACTGGCTAATATCTAGGAGCTAGTGGCAAAAGCTCTGAGAATCGGTATAAGGAATGTACAGAAATTTGTGCATGAAAAAAAAATCGTAATTTACTACCGAAGAAGATTAAGAAATGTTCACCAAAAAATCCAAAAAGAAAAGACTTAAGTTACAATGCAAAAATGGATATTCATAATGCAATTTATGATTTATACACTTCAAAGATTATCTAAATCGTTCAAAAATATCATCATCACTTAAAAAGTCCTCATCTTCTAAGTCGTCCTCTAATGGCGCAATGATCATTGGTGCTATTTCGACATCTAAAACTCGTTCTCGATTCCACCAATCTCATATTAATTTCTCCGTATGTTCCACAGATTTCTTCCAGTACTCCGACGTAATATAATTTAATAAATCTTGCCAAACAACTTGCACTTCATCTGAGGTAAGACCATCGTTCACGTGTTTTTCGTAATATGATTTTGCCCCAGCCCATATTAATTCTATTGCGTTAAACTGGCAATAGTATGGCGGCAGTCGTAAAATCTCATGTCCATTTTCCCGTAATATTTCATCTACGTCATATATTGTTGGTTTTTTACTAGATAGATTTTACCATTAAAAGAAGTTCTAGTTTTAGCATATTGGGTAAAGGATTTTGTTTTTGTTTTATTAGCCAGTCATAAATATCACTTTTCTTCCAGGATGAAGTAGGTTGTTTATTTAAGATTCTTTAATGATAAGATGCATTGTCCAGAATGATTAAAGATGGAGCATCTAAATTTGGAATCAGTTGTTCTTTTAACCACTTCTCAAACAGTTCACAGTTCATATTATCATGGTAGTTCATACTTTTGGATGTTAAAGAAAACGGTAAACTTGCACCTGGAAGAAATCCTGTTGAAGAACCTGCATGCAAAATAATGAACCGCTTTCCCGTCCCATATCCCTTTTTTCTCTTGACACTTTTTTCAGACTCGTCCTGCCAAGATTTCGAACTACTTCCATCAGAAAATATCCAAGTCTCGTCTAAAAATACCACTTTTCTAAATTTTGAGTTAACATTTTCCGTGTATTTCTTTAAAAACTGGATACGCTGACGTGGCAAATCGCATAAAAATCTTCGATTACAGTCCTTTTTATATCGAAAACCCAACATTGCGTTTGACAACGATTTTAATCCAATTTCCAATATGCCTCGATTTTTTAAAGCTTCTTTTAAAACTTGAAGGGTTATATTAGTTTTTGATGTGTATAAATCGTAAATTGCATTACGAACATCCATTTTTACATTGTCACTTAAGTCTTCTGTCTTTGGCTTTTTTCGTGTACATTTTTAATCTTCTTCGGTAGTAAATTGTACTTTTTTTCATGCACAAATTTCTGCACAGTATGTATACCCATTCTCAGAGCTTTTACTGTTTCGTGGATATTGACCGGTGAATTTTCATTTTTGTAATATTAGATTTAATTTTAATAATTAGATTTAATACCATTTTTTTCGCTTGTGGATGCAAAAAAGACGAAAATTGTTTTCTATTACTCATTTTGTCACTGACTTGTCAATCTGACTTTGAAGTGACGTCGCTCAAAGATTTTTGCAACTGCTGGTATTTATATGTTTATCTTTTTTCATATGAAAATATCATAGGTCATGATTGCACGTAATAAAAGAAAAACAAACTTAAAAAGTTTGTCGTTGATAAATCGTATGACCCGCACGATAACACTGCTTTTGACTATATAATTTAAAATAAATTCAATAAGTAGTTTTTGCATTGACCCACGCCGCCATTTTGTTACGTCATCTTGAATTCGTACCAGTTTATCCCTATTTCACATTCAATTTTTCTGTAAAATTAAATCAATTGAATAAGATTTTATTACGTTGAATTAAAAAAAAAATATTTGGACGCCATTTTGTTCCGCCATCTTGAATTCGTACCAGAACTTTACCAGTATATCTCTATATCACACTTAATATTTGCACAAAATTTGAATTCTAATGAGTAAGACAGACAGACAAACCAACGGAATTGAAAAAACATATTTTTTGCATCTAGGGACGCTAAAACCTAAAAATATGTTAAACATGAGAGGGTGGTTTTTTTACGGTTACATATATTTTATTTGTCCGTTATTTTATTCCGCCATTTTGAATTACGACCAGAGTTTTACTAGTTTATCTCTATACCACAATTAATTATGGCACACAATTTTAAATCAGTCCATTAGGTAGTTTTCTCAGGCTGAATTTTTAAATATTTTAATAAGTCGCCATTTTGTTCGGCCAACTTTGATTCATATCAAAATTTTACCAGTTGATTCCTACATAATACTTGATTTTTGTGCAAAATTTGAGATAAAATGGATAACGTTTTTAACA
This sequence comes from Kuschelorhynchus macadamiae, assembly GCA_030620095.1. Lineage (NCBI taxonomy): Eukaryota > Metazoa > Arthropoda > Insecta > Coleoptera > Curculionidae > Kuschelorhynchus > Kuschelorhynchus macadamiae. The sequence goes on along the minus strand of JAUTXW010005519.1, from coordinate 958,490 downwards.
ATAAGTTTTTTATCATTTCACTAGGCCGCCATTTTATTTTGCCATAATGGATTTTTACCAAAATGTTACTAGGTTATCTTCATATGAGTCCTAATTTTTGACCAAATAAGAGACCAATAAAGAGTTTTTCTGCTATGCCGTGAATAGACAGACCGACAGACGGTCATACAGACAGACAGACAGACCGACTGAATTGAGAAAACATGTCTTTCGGCATCTAGGGATCTGAAACATAAAGATGTGAGAAAATCTGAAGGGTGATTTTTTTACCATTACAATAATTTCTTTTTAGGAGGGCATGGTTTTTTCTGCAACGCTCACAGTTTTTTCGAAACTTTAGTTTAAAAAAATAGTTTGTCTGAGGTTACGTTATATAACCACGGATGTCTTCTTCCAAGAGCATTTTGAATTATAAAAAAAAATCATTTTTACACGAGTTATTGCGAAATTAATAAATTGAATTTAAATTAATTTATCTTCAAAACTATTACATTTCCGAAAAAAAAATCATCGGCCCTACATTTTTCAGTAAAACAATTTCTTTCTGTTTGCAATATTTGCTTTTTTGCCTTTTTTTGTGAACCAGAAGGCCTACGCGTGAGCTCCCTGTACATTCTTAAACAGCCCCTCAAGAAGTTTTGCAGAGAAAATTAGTGCACTTTAGTATTTTGTGCGTCCCCAACTGTTTGGCTACTGGACTAATTTTTAAACTGGTAAAAATAAAATAGTAAATAGTTCATTGGATAAATGACGGTAGACGAAACAGAAACACAAATTTAATTATTCTCAGAAAACGGAATCCAAAAAGTTTTCTATCCGAACATTCTTTAATCGTCAGCCAGTCAATTTGCCGGCCAAACAAACCAACACAAAAGAACAAAAAAGTTAAAAGGGACCTGTGCCTTGTTTTACAACAAATTTTTGGGATCAAAGCTAGATTCTATAAATAGCAAAAAAAGGTTTCAAAGGGAACGAGAACCGCAGAAAGGGGCTGCAAAGAATGTGGCCAGTAGGGTTTATTTATATTCGCTTAAACTTGGGATTTTTTTCTTAATAAAAAAAGGATTTTTTTAGTTAAATATTGACTCAACAGCTGATCGTTGTGTTACGAATGCCGAGTTTGGGATTTCTTGTTTTGCGGTTTTGCAGTTTGATAAAGCAGAAATAGAAATAAATAGGATGAAAAGTGACCTACTATTTTAATTTATTTGTATGTAATTTGTGAAAATGTTCCCACCAAATAAGTTTCTAATTTTAACAATGACAAGTGTCAGCCCTTTATGTATTTTTTCTACTCCATTTTCGGTAAGTACTACTTTTTTACACTGGTTTGGGGGAGGTAAGTATGCTTTAGGAGGTTTTATAAGGACCCTAACCCAAGAAAATAAAAATTAATGTATATATATATATATATATATATATATATATATATATATATATATATATATATATATATATATATATATATATATGTATATACAGTGTGTATCAGCCAAATGGAATAAATTCGATAATAAATAAATAGGGGCGTGTTCGGAAAAACGCTTGGACCCGTCGATTGGTATTTTTAGTTACTCATTTTCTCCAAAAAAAACTTTTTATACAGGGTGTGTCCTGTAACAGTGGTCAATGCCAACTTTCTTATTTCAAATGCAACACCCCGGATATTATTTAATTTTTGGATTCTTTTGGAGATTCTAAACATATTTTATGTTCAATGTCCTATACCTATCTTCAACTATTTCGGCAATATTAAGTGTTTTCAAATTTATTTTTATTTTATTTATTTCGAATTTATTATTATTCATGAAAGTGGCTCTGGTTACTGAACTATTTATTTGATTACAAAAATTGGCTACAACACACTCAATACTTATTTACCATTTAGGTCTTCATATTAAGAATGTACGCAAAAACCATTTTAGCGTTCCTTTTTATTGATATGGAACAAAAAGAGCCAGTTTTGTTTACTTTTAAGTTTTGTTTACTTTTGTGTAAAATGCCTGGCCTTTCTCTTTGCAAGACAGTAGTTGTCAGTGTCAGTGTCATAGTCTTTTGAATTTCGTTAACTGCATAATACCTAATATCAGAAAAATGGTTCATTTAACAGAAATGCGTAAAATAACAATTCTACAAATGATTGGTTATGGAGATAACACACGAACACAAGTGGAAGTTGCTCGCTTATTTCATGAAAAATTTCCAAATTTGCCGCATATATCCCAAGGGACAATTAGTAAAATAGAAAAGCAGTTTCGCGAGCTTGGACATGTGAGGCAGATAAAAAAAGCAGCTGCCAATTCACTTACTAAATTGGATATTATGCTTGAGTTTGAGGAAAACCCACATATTTCTAGTCGACAAGCCGCCGCAATGTTCGATATTAGCCATTCGTCGATTATTCGAACATTAAAAGAAAATAAAATGCATCCCTATAAAGTGATACCAACTCAGGAGCTCATGGAAGACGATTATGATAGGAGAACTTATTTTTGTGAACAAATGATGGCTATGTTAGATAACAATGTTATTCAATTAGAACATGTTTTGTTTTCGGATGAGTGCACCTTTACACTTCACGGTCATGTAAATCGTCAAAATTGCCGCTATTGGTCTAGGGAAAATCCTCACTGGATCAGCGAAGAACATACTCAATATCCTGAAAAGGTTAATGTTTGGGCAGGAATTGTTAGGGATCATATCATAGGCCCCTTTTTCATTGACGGCACAATTTGAATGGCGATAATTATTTAGCACTGCTCCAAAATAATGTCGTGCCAACTTTGACAAATTTGTATCCGGATCCAGCAAACCCACAAGTTCCAGCGAATAGGATATGGTTTCAGCAAGATGGAGCACCGCCCCATTACCAAATTAATGTCCGGCAGTACCTCAACGGAATATTTCCAAATCGGTGGATAGGGAGACGAGGATCGATAGAATGGCCAGCGCGATTCCCTGATCTGACGCCATTAGACTTTTTCTTATGGGGACATATTAAAAATGTTGTATACAAAACTAAACCCCTCGACTTAGCTGACTTAAGAAGACGAATAGATTAGAAGAAATTTCTATTTAAGATTAGGAATTTGCCAAGACGTTCGCGGCGAGCGTATTCAACAGTTCCTAAATTAACTTTTTACTTTTGTTTATACATTATGAAGAAATAAATAATTTTATTTTTTTAATCTTAATTTTTGCAATAAATTTGAAAACACTTAATATTGCCGAAATAGTTGAAGATAGGTATAGGACATTGAACATAAAATATGTTTAAAATCTCCTAAACAATCCAAAAATTAAATAATATCCGGGGTGTTGCATTTGAAATAAGAAAGTTGGCAGTGAGCACTGTTACAGGACACACCCTGTATAAAAAGTTTTTATTGGAGAAAATGAGCAACTAAAAATACCAATCGACGGGTCCAAGCGTTTTTCCGAACACGCCCCCATTTATTTATTATCGAATTTATTCCATTTGGCTGATACACACTATATATATATATATATATATATATATATATATATATATATATATATATATATATACTATCAAATGCCTTTTTATAGTCTATAAAAGCAGTGTGTATGTTGCGTTGTCTTTTCTGTATTCGCTTAAGTACCACAGAGTCGATGATAAGTTGTGCTTTGCATCCTTCAAAAAAAGGAAAAGAAAAAAAAAGAACTATTGTGTATTAAGAAATGATCTAACATGCTACATGATTTCAAAATGACCGATTTCTGGATGTTCTTGTGAATGTCTGTTGTTGGAGTGAGGCCTATTACTAATATGACAGGAGGAACAATGATGACTTTTTCCTGTTTCCACATCATTTTTATTTCCATTGCCAAGTCGGTTGTATTTGGCGATCTTCTCACCGTAGTTCGCCTAGATGTTCTCGTCGTTGGGGATTTCTGCCATGCCAATTAAATAAGTGATCTTTTCTTTTTTGGATTGAAAGGTGATATCGGCTCTGTTTGCGGGGATTATTTTCTGTCTGGATGTCAATGTCCCAGTACAGCTTGTAGTCTTCGTTTTCAAGTATGGATGCTGGTGTATAATGGTAGTTGCCTTGTGGAGGTTTGTTTGTTGTGGAAGAATTCTCTAAGATCGTAAATTTGCTTTTTATTTACCGATTGTATATCTCTCTCGTCTTTCCTTGCATGCGTTGGGATGTAACTTCCTGTGTTTAGTGAATTCAGAGCGTATGAGAATGTAAATGTTTTCTATGTCTGTGACCATTTAATGATTCTAAACGAATACGTAAGTATAGGTATGGCGAAGATGCTAATAGCTTTCGTTAGATGTCTGGAGTTCAGTTTTGTTTTTAGTAGTTGTGTGAGTCTGGTTTTAAATTCCGTCTTGAGCTCTGATTTGATGAGTGTGGTTAATTTTGGTGCTTTGATGGAAGCCTAGGTATCTGTATGTTTCTTCTTTGAGCATATTATCTATGGTTTCATTGTTAATTGTTTCCATCTTAGAGTGGTCTTTCCACTGTCCCTTGTTAATATGAAGTAGCTCGCATTTACTTATACCGAATTCCATGTTGATGTCCAGGGTAAACGTTCGTGCGATTTTAAGGAGTTCCTTTAGCTGCGCCTTTGTGCTTGCGTATAACTTTATGTCATCCATGTACAAGAGATGGTTTATTTTGGTGTTTAATATGGAATCGGAAGTATGTATTCTCCACTGTGTGTGAGAGTGGATTGAGACAGATGCAGAGCAATAAAGCGCTGAGTGAATCCCCCTGGAATATACCTCTTCTGATGTAGATGTCCTCTGTTTCGATGTATTCTTTTTGTGTTGAATTTAGTTTTTCACGTACTTATAATTTGTGTAAGAAATTGCCTGAGGTTTTCACTGACTTTTCTAGCACTGTGGTTAGCCAACTGTGGTGTATCGAATCAAAGGCTTTTTTATTTATTATAATTATTATTACCATTATTGTTAAAATTAATAATATTAAACAAAATAACCATAATCTCTTGATGAACGGTCTAATTTAGCAAAGTAACACTATTTTTTTCTTCATTTTATTTACTGCTATATTCAGGAGTTGCACTTACAAAGTTGAATAAACCTAGTTTGGTTAGTAAATATGACAAATCCCTTCCTACGCAGAGAGAAGTTTTATATTTATATTTTCCTAATTGAAGTAACATTTTCAGCATTTGATATTTCCCGAAACCGCATTAGCATTACGTACTTACTATTTAATTTGTTTGACAGAGAGCTTTATTTGCATTTCTGTGAAATATTGCGTAAGTGAAATTATATGTCAGTGTAACGTACATCCAGAGTATGTTTTCATCATCAAAGAGGAATGATGTAATTTCATAAATAAATTAATAACATTTTTTTATATCAAATAAACCTACTTCGGATTGTATACATTTTTATCATTTAAAATTTGTTAGCGTAGTCGCAATTATATTAATTTTAAAATAGATGTAACTTATAAATAAACTAAATGTATTTCAGCAAGCTTTCATGCATGTACACGGTGGTCCAATAATAGAGGACGTCGGTTGTAGCTCGGGAAGGACAAAACTTAAGGTAAAAAATATTTATATGTAAATCGTCCAAGAGAATAAGGCTCTAATAGAAAGTTTAGTAATGTTGCATAACTGTAAAGAACAAAACAAAGGAACAAAACAAAAACTACTAAAACTTAGTCTCACAATTACATATGCTTCGCAATACGATAGCCAAGGCTAGTGCGAGGCAGGGCAGGACCGGTGTGGGCAAAGAGATTAAACCGCGTTCTATCTTGCTTCATTGAAACAACAAAGAAAAAACGACGAATTGAACTAACAACAAATATATTCAAAATTGCTGAAAACTACTTTCGCAAATGCTCAAAATGCCTGCCGTCGTTGTCAACACAAAGGTGCAATATTTCCTGTGTCGACTGGATTGCAGCCTCTACTTAGTATCTGCTGTAGCGATACTTTGGATAGCATTCCTAATACGGTCCACTATATCGTTTCTTGTAGTAGGTCGAGTTGCATATACCAAATCTTTTTACCTTAAGTAGTTTTCAGTAACTTTAAATATATTTGGTGTTAATTGTTAGTTTATTTCGTCGCTTTTTTGTTGTTGTTTTGCTGAAGCAAGGTAGACCTCGGTTTAATCTCTTTTCGCAAACCGAGTCCTGCCCTGCCTCGTCCTAGCTTTAGCTATTTTACTGTGAAGAATATGTTATTATGAGTCTGAGTTTTAGCATTTTTTATTTTGTTCCTTTGTTAAGTTTTGTTCTCTACAGTTACGCAAGATTACTAAAGTTGCTATTGGAGATTGTTTCTTTCCAGTTTTTGGTTTTCCTAAAATTTTAGGATTAATTAAAATGAGAGATGAAAATAATTTCCACTTTCCCGTTGTCACTTTTTCTCCTCTACAAAACAGTAAGAGTAATTTTCTAATCCGACGTTTCGGATTCGAGAGACCATCATCAACTTTGTTAATCTAAATGCGAACCTGGATTTTTCATTTTACTATTCAATGCCCTCCATAACTACCGAATCAATTGAGACATAAAAGTCATAGCGTAACATTTGATTTTCTTGAGAAACTACAGTATGTGGCGAATTCCGAAACAAGGCCATCTAGTGACCCCTAATAGTAATAAAGTCATTACGGTAAAGTTTATAGCTCCACGAGTAGAGCAAAAAATGCTTGTTTTTAGGCACCAAGTTGAATAAAATCGGTTCATCCAAAACAGAGATATCTACATTTGTAAGTAAGAATGTTTTGCGTTCTCCCACCATTTGATTTTTAAAAGTAGACAAACATCCCCGGAAGCAAAAAAGTGCGCAATCTGTTGAAGAATACAATGCTTATATTTACAGCATACCTCAATTACGGAAATTTAAGAGAAAATTGGCATTTACACTTTTGTGTTGTTGTTGCGCCCCCTAGCGGCAAACTATCGAACTTCCGGCTACAGCCGATGTCCTCTGTTATTGGATCACCCTGTACGTTCGAAGTACTTTTTACAAAGCGGTTTTTATTAAACCATGGAAGTCAGTTTAAAAATCGCGTTAATTTTTTTAAATAAAGGTATATACAGGGTGTGATTTAATTGACTTTATTTTAATAAAAATTAGACAAAACCACATCTTACCTACAAACTGCCACATGGGGTTTTTGGCGATTTTGCAATGCATGAAAAATAAAAAAAATCTTACAAGTTTTGACAACTTCTATGCATAAAATAAACTAATATTTAATTTAACGATCACAACAATTGTTGAAAATGTCCTCCTTCTGCCAGAATACAGGCTTCAATTCTATTTCTCATGGATTGGCGAACCCTTTCAAAAATTCCAGAAGTATTTCTTATGGTTTGGCAAGAAAGTAAAATTTTATGCCTTAGTTCTTCTACAGTTTGAATCGGTGTAGTATAAACTAAAGTTTTGAGGTGCCCCCACAAAAAATAGTCTTAACTATTTAAATCATTTAGAAATTCCGTACCATGAATGCTAAAATATGCAGGAGCATCATCATGCGTGTACCACATTTCTTCTCTTAATAAAAGAGGTACATCCTCGAACAAAATTGGCAAATCGTTTTTAAGAAAGTGGCGGTAGGATAGTCCATCTAGTCGTCCTGGAACGAAGAAGATGAAGGAAGATGAGGAAATCTCCAACTATTCCAGCCCACACATTCACGGAAAACTGCTCTTGATGATGGGCCTCAGTAATTGCGTGTGGGTTTTCTGCTGCCCATGCATGATTATTGTGGAAATTTCGAATGGAACTGCGGGAAAAATTAGCTTTATCAGTAAAGAGTATTTTATCAAATAAAGAATTTTCAGCAAGTTTTTCTAGAGAAATCGGCAGAAGTTTAAATGCAATGGAAAATCACGCGGCAGTAGTGCTTGAAACCTTTGAATATGATATGGGTGTAGTAAATTGTCAACAAATATTTTCCAAATAAGAAAATGGGAAACATTTAGCATTACCGCAATTTTCCTAGTTCTTGTTTCTGGATGTCCCTCAATTGTGTTCAAAACAACTTCCTCTAATTCTGGTGTTCTCACCGTGCAATGTGCCCCTTTGGAACTATTGCCATTGCTAAGGCTACCAGTTTCATGTAGTCTTCTGTGTATTCTTGAAAACATTCTGATATCGGGAATGATACGATTTGGATACCGCTCTTGATATATCCGCCTAGCGATAAACGCATCCCGTCAGCAAGTCCGTAGGTGAAATGCATATCTGCTGACTCGGAATTTGTAAATCTTAATATAGTTTACTTATTTTCTTTTTATTATTGATTAAAAGAATTTTCACAATGTAAAAGACTGCATCTTTTATGAATACTTGTCAAAATAAGACCTCAACGTAATTGATCAAATGTCATTATTTTAGATACAAAATAGGGCACCAGTTTACTAGTTTAAAATAATTTCGTTATACCCTAATACATGAAAACAATTTTTATTTTTTTACGCGAAAACAGTGCGTCAGACGAAAAAAAGTTAAGTTAAGCAGTGGCGTACCATACTTTAAAAAAAAATCTCCAGTTTACATTCCGTACGGACGCCACTGGTAAAATTATCAAAAAATCTTCTACGTCAAAAAATGCCTATTGGTGCTTAGTAGATGCGTGCCAAATTTTATGAAAATACTAAGAACAATATTAAAGTTATGATAAGGAAACGAATTTTTTCTTAAAACTTTAACACCCTGTAGCTCAAAAGTTGAGAGGTTTACTTTTCTTTCTTAAATAAGCTAAGAAATGATATCCTGCATTTTCAGCCATTAATTAAATTACACCCTGTATTTATATCTTACTTACATCATATCGTCTCCAATCCATTAAGCAGTTTTTTAGGCTGAATTTTTATATATTTTATTAAGCCGCCATTTTGTCCCGCCATCTTGAATTCGTACCAAAATTTTACCAGTTTATTCCAACGTAATACTTGATGTTTGTGCAAAATTTGACATAAATCGGATATTAGTTTTTTAATAATTACGAGGGAAGTAACAAGCTAAATTCAAAATCACTCAGATTTATTTGAAACCGTTTCTGTAATCTTTTTCGAGCTCAGTCAGTATTCAAGTCTCTTAGAGTAAAAATCCCTGAAGATGCCTCGTGCAATCGAAGGTAAAACATCGGCTAGTAATTCCAATTTGACACGGTCTAATCCTAAGAAATATGATTTATTAAGAGTATAATATAATTTATTTTTAACGCCAAAAGCTAAAGGAAACTAAAAATCCAATCTATGTTTGGTTCTATCGAAATACGAGAGATAAAATGTTTAAATATCATTACTACTACGTCTGTCGTGTTCTTGTCATTTTGTAGTAAGACTGCGTGACGGTTGAAGCATTTAGAAGTGTTTGCTTTATTATTTTCGATTTGGTAGTGCACTGCTGTGTTATATTAATCTTAAATTATTATAGTGTCTAGCAGTTCGGAAGAGGAACCTGTTCCAAAAAGGAGAAGAGATATTTTGCACGAAAATACTTACAAACGCAATGTTATACGTACAGCACGAGTAAAAGGTGAATCATACATATCATACACAGGGAGACAGGTCCCACAGAAGTCCACTCCCGTTGATATCACGTGTAAGTGCTCAAGTAAATGTTATTTACTTCTAAACGAGGAGCTTATACATCAAATTTGGAATCATTTCTATTCATTGGAAAACAAAAATACCCAAGATACGCATCTTCAAGGTTGGATTGAAGTAAAGGAAATTAAACGTAGGCGCCCAGGGAACGATAATCCTCCCGCTGAACAAGGTGAACAAAATATGGAAGATGACGAAGAAGAAGAGGACCATTCGCGTGCAAATGTGAGTTCATCAACATTTAAGAAAAACCACTCCTTTAACTATCACCTTAGAATAAATGGCGAATTTAAACGCGTGTGTAAAAATATTTTTATCAAAGTTCACGGAATTTCTGCTGACCGAGTACGTCGGATTTGTAATATTTTAAGTGAAAATAAAAATCCTCGTGACATGCGAGGTAAAAACCGAAGTGGTAATGCTATTCAAGGAGACGTTTGCATTAAAGTGCATGAACATATTTCGAGATTTGAAGTAAAGGAAACTCATTATCGGGGAAAGTCAAAGAAATACTTAGACGCTCGACTTAGTATTGTCAAAATGCATGAAATGTTTCAAAATGAGTACCCTCTTTTAAAGGATGTTGTGAAATACAACTTCTATTATCAGTACTTCAAGGAAAATTTTGGTTATTCATTTGGTAGGCCACAAGTAGATGTTTGCAGCCAATGCGAAAATTTAAGCGTCAAAATGAAAGATCCAGGTTTAAGCGAGAATGCCAAAAGGAATGTTGCTGCCGAGTTAATGATTCACAAAAGAAGAGCGAAGAAGTTTTATACTACGTTAAAAATGGCAAGTGAAAACCAGGATGATAATACAGTGGCCTTGTGTTTTGACTATATGCAGATCTACCTCTACCCCTGATACCTGTCCAAGAAGTGTTTTATATGCGGCAACTTTGGGTAAATGTTTTTTGCATACATGATTTAAAATCGAACAAAGCAAAACTCTATCTCTATCATGAAGGAGAGGCAAACAAATCCCCTGATGAAATGTGTTCGTTTTTGATGCATTACATTCAAAATGAAGTACCAAATACTGTGAAAAACCTCCTCTTGTTTAGTGATGGAGCTGCAGGACAAAACAAAAACCACACAACTTTAAAATTTCTGATGAATTGGTACGACAGAGGCCAGTGAAAAAATCAGTCACTATTTCCCTGTGCGTGGCCACTCCTTCCTGCCCTGTGACCGCGACTTTGGCTCAATCAAACGTGTTTTAAGAAAAACCGACCGAATTTATACGCCTCAAGAATATGGTGATCTTATTGTAAAAGCAAGTACAGTCGGTCGCTTTGCAATACATGAGGTCCGAACTGACGAAATCATTAATTTCAAAGACTGGTGGCCACGATCATATAAAAAAACAACGAACTCTGATGAAACTTCTGGGAGGGGTATTCCAAAAGATCAAAGAATCCCCTTTAAGATATCAGCATACAAAGAGTTTATGTACAATAGAGATGCCCCTGGAAAAGTTATCGTCAAGCCTTTTTTTCATGGTATTACCTTTTCTACTTTTAGTCTCCGGAAAAGTAATACCGCTCCTGACCTGCAAACTCAGAAAGCCTACCCTGCTGGAAAGGTTCCAATAAACAAGAAAAAACTTGACGACTTGCAGAAATTAGTGGAATATACCAGAGGATATGAGCATTTCTATGATATTATACTCAGATGGCCGACTACAGAAGATGATTGCCGTATGAACTCAGAACATGAAGATGAGTAAATCCTCGGAACTTGAAGAATAAAAACTTCTATGTAATATTTTGCGGATTTATAACTGTAATAATTAATAAAAAAATATAAAACAAAACAAAACAAAACTTCTCATTTGTTGCAGAAACCCCTTATGTGCACCCCGCCATTTTTTTTTCATGGGTAAACTAAACCAAAATTTCATAGTTTGGCACCGCTATTTAAGAGTCACGTTCCTAAATAACTTCAATTTTTTTATATAAAGAAACAAATATATTTATGACCTAAAGTAGTTTTTTTTTAATTTATTCAAAATGTAAATTTCTGGAGATATGGGCTTTCTGAAATAAACGATTTAATTGAGATATTCAAAAGTAACTACATAAAGCTTAGAAGAAATTAAAACTCGTGTTTCGATCGATGATAAGTTGTAACATGCATGAAATGGTTGTTACACAAGTAACCAAAAAATATAATATGACAAATATGAGAATAATGAATTATTCTCTCCTTTGTTTTGCTTTAGCAGATAATATGGATAACTGTCTACACTTTTAAATGAAAAACTAGTATTTCGCAAACAAACCAACATAAAATTGCACTTAAAAAAACAATACCCAACTGAAATATATTTCCTCTCTTGATACCAATTCATGTGGTTGGAAAAATGGTCTAAAGTGACGGTGCTTTTAAACAATACATGTTTGATAAATTCCCGGCGGACATATTTCCGGGAGAGACATTATTCGTGTACGAAAAGACAAATGATAAATTTAGTTAAATGCCGTCGTTAAAATAGAAATAGGGACGAGAATATATTTGAATATCTTTTAATAAATAAAACTGCTCTCTAAAAATTTTGTGTTTAATAAATAATAATAGAATATAGAATACTAAATTTATATTTGCAGTGCATTTATCATACGGGGTTGTACAAGTGTTCCAGAACGACTTAATTATACCCAAACTATAAATGTCAAACATCTGAAAATTTGGCCCTATACTATTGTCAATAAGAGCCATCGAACTAGAATTTTCAAGATGGTAGTACTTATAGTTATACCGGAATTAAATGTCAACTTGCCAGTTTTAAATGGAACACCCTATATATTATTGCATATTTAAATTGGTCGTATAATTCTTTGATTTTTTTGTATTTAAAGTTTTCACGTTTCTTCAATTGTTTTCGAGATAATGGCAGTTGAAATCTGATAATTTAACACTTTAGAGGGCTGATAAATTTTAACGGATAAAGTTAGAGTAAAACGGTTTAAAATATCCTATCTCAGTTTTGAAGACTCTTTCTTATGACAGTAGTTTTAAAATTGACATTGATACTTTTCGTTTGATCCTTAGAATAAATAAAATAATACCTATTACTTATTTCAGCTAATTTAGAATATGTTTTGTACCATGTTGTGTCTAAATTTAATTGTTTTGGATTAACATAAAAAGAAATTGGAATATAAACTCTTTATTATCAAATAAAAAATAATAAATAACTTAGACGAATCGTGGATTGAGGGAGGATACTAATTAAATAAAGGAAGTAATAAATAATAATATCAAAATAATAAACAACAATTAAAGTAAAAAACTATTTGATTAACTGTTCGAACTGTTCCTCCAGCAACTTGGTATAGCCCAAGTCTATTCGTGCACTTGGAAAAAAAAATCTGCAATGGGTTATGTACTGCAAGGTTATGTCTTCTAGTTCTTCTGTTATCATTTTTGATAACGGGTTTTTCTTAATTAAATCGTAAGGACCAGTTTGAATCAAATTATCTACTCTTTCAAAATAATCTGTTTGTCCAGTATAACAACCTTATTTCCTTTGTCAGCTTTTAAATAAAAACGTTCTTTTTTCTTCACTCTCTGGATAACTTCAGTATTTTTACAAGAAACATATTTTGAAATGTTGTTAACAACGTTTTTTGAGATTTGATTTCTGCAAGCCTCTCTAATGAATCCCTTAGTTGACTCGTGGCACGTATTGAATGGAACTTTCGATATTCGCTATAATAGTTGGTAAACTATTTTTTATTGGCGGCTCTGCAAAATTCAAATCTTTATTCAAAACGGCAATTTCTCTATTTTCAAAGGACTGAGAGGAAAGATTTTCTACGATGTTCTCGACTTCCGAAGAAATCTGTTTTTGTGGTTTCATTTTCACTTAAAAACCAACTGAGAAAGCTGACAAAGGAAATACGGTTTTTATACTGGACAAAACAGATTATTTTGACAGATTAAACAATTTGATTCAAACTGGTCCTTACGATTTAATTAACAAAAACCCGTTATCACAAATGATAACAGAAGTAAAAAGTACCTTAAAACAGTGTAAAGACCTTGGTTCCGATAAACTAAAATTCAAACTAACACATAGTAACCCACAGTTATTTTAATTGTATTGCCTTCCCAAAATCCATAAGCCTGGGAAGTCCATGAGACCTATTGTTTCAGTTGTTGGATCAACAAGGTACAATATTTCAAAATGATTAGTAGAAGTACGATAACTTTGAGGTTACTAACTTAGAATGTTTAGATAAAATTAATGGTCACTTAAAAGAAGGTGAAATTATAATATCTTTTAATGTAAGCTCATTGTTTCCTAGTGTATCCATACCACTAGCTTTAGAGTACCTAAAAAAACTACTTGAATTCACTAATTGGAAGAAAGAAATCATTGATGAATACTTGCTTCTCACAAAATTATGTATGAATCAAAATTGTTTTCAGTTCAGCAATAAATATTATAAACAACTTGAGGGAACTGCGATGGGCAATTGCTTATCTCCGTTCCTTGCAAATTTGTTAATGGGTAAATTAGAAACCCAATTAAAAAAAAAACTCAAGTATTTCCCAAGGGTGTGGTATAGATACGTAGACGACATATTTGCTAGAAATTTACACACTTTCTTAGAAACCTTAAATAATAAATATGCTTCTATTAATTTTACGTACGAAAAGGAGAACAATGGGCAATTACAATTACCTTTTCTCGACACGTTAGTTATTAGAAATAACGATAAATTAGAATTTGATATTTATAGGAAATTTACTAAAACGTATATAACATCCGACTCATTTCATTGCCGTTAACACAAAATGGCAGCATTTCATTTCTTAACTCACAATTTTCCAATAAGTAAAGAACGTTTTAACAATGAAATGAATCAGATTAAAAATAAAGCTCATCAAGCACCTGGCTGCGATTTAAACTATGTTGGGCAAACTAAATGCTCCATAAACATTCGTTTTAAACATATGGCACATTTAAGATTCGGAAGAACAGAAAAGTCAAGCGATGCCCAACATGTTTTGGAAAACAATAACCAAATAGTGTTAAATTAATGTTAATTAAAAATGTATCTAATAATAGATTATTGGATGCATTTGAGAGTATAGAAATAGCTAAATGTGGCAAGAAAGCACTAAATAAAGACAGAGGGCCTATTCCTTATAGTCCTCTCTATAGCTTACTTGACAACGGTGCAGTCGGGTGCAACTAAGTGTGAACACATTTACCTATAAATAGTCTCGGTTAGGATAATTTACTTTAGTTTATATCATCTGCTGATGATCCTAACTTGGTTAGCGAAACGCGTGTCCAGAACGTAACAAGTTGTGGTGTAGTGTGGTTAGAACTCTTGCATTTTGATCACCCTCAACAAGCTCTAAAAATCACTGAAAAGTAAATAATACATTTTAAGGTATCATAAAAAATGGACGATGAACTGCGATCTTCGAATTCATAATTTGTAAGACATAATATGGTCTAATACCATATGAAGGGTCCAAATTTGAGTTAACATCGCCATCGGAGTTCTTATTATAAGTACTATCGACTACACTATTAGAACAGGCTAAAAACGACAAGAGTCCCAAGATATATAACGATAAAGGTCCGTGCCTCGTAGTTTCCTTCTTTATTAATAATTCAGTGGTGTTTGTAAAATTATACCATTGTGTCTGTGTTTGCTGAATAGGCAGAAAATTAAAAGGTATGCCATTATAATTATGTAATATTGTCACAAACTACTATCAGGTAATTGTTTTGTTAAAGGTAAAATGGGGGACACAGATGATAAAAACGTATCTCAAGAGTTATGTCCTAAAAAAGACCTAAACTGGGATGAACTTGTGAGGTTAGAAAAAAAATTTAGTGTCTACTCACGAGACAGGACAGGACTCTTATTGTTCTCGACACAAGTGTTTCATACAAATGCCGATGACCGACGCAGACTTATTGCTAATTTTAATAGTATGGAAAACTATGACGAACAAAAGAATTACCTGTCAGGCCTTATTACTGTTCAATCCGTTGCTCGCCGGAGACCACGGAAAAATCAAGACGAATATGATTTACACAACAACTCTTACCGCTACAAAGTGCGCATTCTTCTAGAGAAGAACATTATAGAAGTACAGACATGTTGCAAAGCCTGTTTGTCTCTACATGGCATAACAGGAAGACGTATACAATTTATTCAACAATCATTACAAAGAACAGGTCAAGTTCAGAAGGATGGAAGAGGGAAACACAGCAATAGACCGAATAAAATGTCCAGAGATACTTTGGCAAAAGTACGCGACCACATCCAGTCTTTAAAAGGTCACCGTGCACATTATAGTCTACAAGATAGTAAGCGCCTTTACTTACCAGAAGAGTTAAACATAAAGAAACTTCATAATATGTACACGGCACTAAATAATGAAAATCCTGTTAGTTACGAAACTTACAGAAACATCTTTAATTGGCTATCCACGTACAGATACGTGCAGTTCATGTGATGAATTTAAGGCAAAATTAAACTCTCTTGAATTAGACCTAGGATCAACAAATAACGATACTCAAAAGAAAAATATTATGAATACAATAAAGAAAACTCAAACGGAACATGAGCTTCATAAAAGAAAAGCTGATATTTTTTTTGTGAAAAAACGTGAGTCCCGCAAAGATAGCCAAAAAAGCATTATGCGTGAAAGTATTTGCATGTACTTTCAAAAAAATTTGAAGGTGCCAAACATAAGCACAAACGATGTGTATTATAGGAGACATACATATATACATATTCTTTCGAATTCAAATTCCATTTTCTATGTATATGATGAGACAATAGCCAAAAAAGGATCTAATGAGGTTAGTTCTACGCTGTATGTTCCATTTATCCAAAACTGTTAGACATCTCACAATATTTTGTGATTCCTGCGGGGGTCAAAATAACAACTACACCGTATTTCGATTTTTGTATTTCATGGTTCACCAACGAAAGTTACTAGCGAGTATTACCGTAATTTTTTCAATTCGCGGCCACTCCTATACAGAGTGTGACCGAAATATGGCCCTGGTTAATCAACGTCATGTAGCACAAATGCCGAAAGATTGGGTTGAACATTTACGCACAATTCTCCAAAAGCCTACGCCGTTCGTGGTAGAAGAATGCGGTCAATCTATGTTTAGAAATTGGTCTGATTTTTTTAAAACCTATTTTAAGCCAAAATGTCCTTTTGCTACTCGACCTGTAAGAGAGTTGAAAATAGAGCAAAATCAATCACAGCTTATTTTCTACAGAGAATCTTACAATGGGGCATGGACATCATGTTTGCTTACACTGCCCAGTACTAAACGAAAGGCTACAAATTTGCTACCAGGTGAATTTGAGTTGTTTTAGAGTTTCCAGTTTGGAACGATAAATAGCGGTTGTCAAATAACCCCAAAGATAAAAATCTAGGGGGGTTAGATCAGATGATCCTGGAAAATTTCTATATCAATAATTTCCAACTCGAATACCAAAATGTGCAAATGTTGTCCTGCAATAGCTGGTTATTGTCTGGATAGAGAAATAAATTAACTAAAGCGGGTTTAATTCTGGTGTTAAGTAACTATAGGTAGGAGTTTTGCAGTCAAATTTTCGTGGAGAAAAAATGGTCCAATTATATTGGTCCCAATTACTCCTGCCCATACATTTAATTTTTAGGAATGATGCGTATAGTGTTCCATCATCCAGTGACGATTATGATCGAACCAATACCTGCAGTTATGTCTGTTTACAAAGCCACTAAGAGTGAACGTTGCCTCATCGGCAAGTAGAACATGACTCACAAAGTCGGTTGAATATCGATGAGATTCTTCATTGCTTTACAGAATTCGAATCGTCTATCTGGATCATCTTCTGAGAGTTCCTGGAGCAATCGGACTTTATAAGGACGCATTTTATTTATTTTAAGGATTCTCTCTACTGACCTTTCCCTGTTAGTGAGGCTGTTTTTGGACGACCCGATTTTGGCAAGTTTTTTATAATAGCTGTGTGCCCAAAATTGTGGTAGATTCGATTAGCCGATGATTTAGAAATAGGATCACGTTTAGGGAATGTTTCTTTAAAGAGGTTGGTTGCTTCTTGGAAAGATCTACTCCTATCCCCGTACCCTATTATCATAACCAACGTTATTTCACCTTCCTTATTTCTTTTTCCGTTAGCTGGACCATAGTCACTTCAAGAAATAGGGTAAATGTAATGATATAATCGTAAGAAACTAATACTACTAACTTGGAATAATAACGTCGAAAAATATGTCAAAATGACAATATTCATTATAGTAGTTATGATAAGTGAAACGGCTACTATACATGCAAGAATAGAATAATAATTAAGTATAAAAATTAGGTGCAGTGTTTAATTTTTTGGACTTAATTTCCAATACCACAATAAGTAATACTTATTTAATAATTTGTAAACGTAATTCAGATATGTAATAATATACAGGCTGTTCCATTTAAAATTAGCAAGTTGACATTTAATTCCAGTATAATCTGAAGTGCTGTCATCTTGAAAATATTTTAGTTATATGGTCCCTATCGATAATAGTATAGGGCTAAATTTTCAGATTTTTGGCATTTATAGTTTGGCTATAATTATGTCTTTCCTAAACATTTGCCCAACCCTTTATATTATATTATAAAAACTTATACAGTGAAAACTATAAGAAAAAACGAAACAAATACTGCTATTTTGTTCAATAAGGACAATGTATAAGATTGACGCAGCATTTAGCAAAATTTTAAGATCGTTTAAAATGTTTAATTTTTTAGTTTTCAGTACTTTTTTTAAATAGATTTTAATTTTTTACGTCAGTTTTATTTTTTTTATTTAATGTTTTTTTTATTTTTGTCGTTTTTTTTTAATTTTTCTTTTTTTGTTATATTTATTTTTAGTTTTTATTATAAATAGTTTTGTCTGTTCTGCACAATTTCCCAACTAGCTGTCCTACATTTTCTATTACTGCACATGCACTCTCTTTCTTGTACCGAAATTACCTTGGAATGTTGTTTTACAAAATGGTGAAAATCCTATTCGCCATAAACACGCATACGTATATACATACATACAAGATAAAAACAGAACAACTTTTTTTAACTCCGCATTAATGTCCCGTCCAGTTTTCACGAGAGTTTCCTTGTACTGTTTCATTTAGTAAACTTAACATTTTAATTTTTGTTAATAGTAAAAAACCTTATATCTTCATTTTTTTATGTAACCTTTTTTGTCAATAGAACTAATCAATACTGCTACCAGATTATATTTTCAGTTACGCTGTTTGGTTGCTTTTTCTTTAATTGTTTTCCTTTTCTGAGATTGCTCGTCCTCAGAATTTTGTGACTTTTTACCAGTGAAGGCTCTTCAAGGAGGGCAGGGTCGGCCGGGCCGTACTAGAAAATATACAGGGAAAATTATCTTTTTAAAAAAGTAGGTAAATATTTTTAAAAATAATTTTGCAAACATCCTAAAAATGCACAAAACCAAAATGTAATTTATTATTTCCTGGGCAAATAGCAAAATAGGTAGGCATCCCTATTATCGTTGCTTGACTAACATACAAATAACGCCATTAAGATCAGGCCGTGGGCCACCGTCCACAGATATTCTAATATATTTATTATGGACGATGGCTCGGCCAGCCGATTCCGTCATCTTACATGCTAGACTTCAGTTACTAATTCACGCGGTACGTAGTACGTTCGCATATACCATTCTTTAGGTATTAATTGTAATTATTATAAAATGATATATTTATTTTTAAAATAATTTGTTAGTTCTTTACATTAGTCGTAACTAATGATGGTTAATATATTGTATTAGTAATTTTCACTTAATGTTACATGTTTAAATAAGGTGACGAAATGTGAAGTGAATATTTTAAAATATCATTTGCAATTTGTTTTATAAGTCGGCCGGCCGCATCGTGGTTTTTGATGGACAATATACTTTTTTGGATGTGTATGTAGCTTTCACTTTGGCATCTATTTTATTTTCCTCTTGAGGCAAGTCGGGCAAGATACATTAAAATATCAAAAAACTGACTGACTAGAGCGTTTTACCGACAATATTTTTTTAATTATTACATTTATACTCTAGCCTAGATCTGCTATATATAGGTTTGTGTTTACCTAATTATCATTGAAGAAATAAACGGACTAGTATTTGACCATAATTGGACGCGGCACCAATTAACGCCACATTGGCCTCACGGCGATTTTAGGAAACCTTTCTGGGGGGGGGGGTTAATTTAAAAAAACAGTTTGCTAATATATTTTATTGCAGATGGTATGAGAACAACACACATATCTTTTATCATAATTGTTGTGATATAAGTGAAAAAAAACAGCCTCTAATAAATAGTTATAGAATAACGTCCAATTTTTTTTCTGCAGCAAATTTATTAATTATATTGTTAATATTTACACCATTACTCTATATATGGATATGCAAAAGACCCAATCCAACAGGTCGCTCTTAGTGTTTCCTAGTCAAGTTTTTAATCGTAATTTTCACGTAAAAATATGTAAATTACACATGATGTTTGACCGGCTTGGGGTGAAGGGGGAGGGGTCATTACCTCATTACACCCTCACCGTAAAATCGCCCATGATAGGCCTTGAGCCTCGGCAGACTAAATTTTAGAGTAAGGGCATTCACTGCTTTTTACCTTTTTCTTCATTTTGAGAATGTTCTATAAAGTCTTGAACGACTTCCTCGTCTGTAATGGCGACAACTTTCTGCAGAATCTGCAAATGTATATAAACACGCACACACACACAACAAAAATGTGTTCAAATTCAATCTTAAATAACTTTTAGGTTTTTGCATCAATTACGATCAATTTTTTCTGACCTTTATTTTATGAAAAGTTTGAAGTGAAGACAGAGAATTACAAATGCAGTTGAAGATCGATTTCTTGGAATTCAGATTCTTCTAGAGCGAACGGCTGATTCACTGGCCGACAAAAAAATTTTTTTTTGTTGTAACACAAATCAGAATAGCATAATCTAATAGAATAGACCTATCCAAATACGAAAATGACAAATAGAAAGTTGTTGCACGTAGGGTTTTCTTGTTAGAGTTGTAGAACCATATCGAATGTTACGATACTTAATATCTACAGAAAAAATGATTTCAGAAAATTCTTAACCCTGTTTATTGACTACCTTTACAGTTATCGCCTATGAAACATACCATACATCTAAGAGAAAAGCAAACGAGAAAAATATTAACTTAAAACACTCATTAAACTTTATTTTTTCCGTTTATGAGGTGTCCTATCTTCTCTCTTCAAAAACCAACAGTAGTCACCCATCGTGGATGGATCCTATAGTCCTTGGTACCGAATTTCCATTGTTCTGACATCTTGGTGAAACCTTTCACCCTGCTCGTCACTACCAGCTCCCAAATTTTTAGGAAAAAATGATTGATGGGAATGGTGGAAGTGAATTTTTAATGACATTCTGGTACCAAGCGCTTTATAGGCATCTAAGAGTTCACTGACTAATTGTTCATAATTTGTATCCATATTGCTGCCTAAAAATCCTCTTACTACATTAACAAACGAATTCCATGCTCTGAGTTCCTGCCTGGTAAGCTTTTCCGTAAAATTGACATCGACAAAAAGACTTGTCTTAGGTATTTAAATCCATCACCATTTTTATTCGAAGCCTTCACAAAGTTTTTCATCAGCCCAAGTTTAATGTGAAGAGGAGACAAATAGATATTTTTGGGATCAACAAGAGGTCTAAATTTAACATTTTAAGATCCCAGTTGAAATTCGCTTCTTTCTGGCCAAATTTTTGCTACATAATGCTGATTTATTGCACGACTGTCCCATAAACAAAGCAAACAAAAAAGTTCCACTAAAATCGCTATAACTTTTAACCCCACATATCTGCCATTTATACCTATTGTAGTTTATTTTATTCAAAATCGTGCGCATATTTTCATAATTTTCTTTCATTGCAACTGAATGGGCAACTGGTATAGAGGGTTATAAATTTCCATTATGCAATAACACAGCTTTTAAGCTATATTTAGATGAGTCTATGAAGAGGGGAGAATGTTCAATATCAAGTTCCTGCATTAAACCGTCTATATCAGTACACGCGCACAACGAATTTTCCATACTGTAGAATTCAGAAAACATAGCATTTCTTTTTCTGAAATTCCATTTCCTTAAGACGGGAACTGAGAAGTTTTGAGTGTTGCTTGGATAACCCCAAATCACGTACTAGATCATTTAATTCACTTTGAACAATCAAATGTGGCTCGCCGGAACTGGGACCTATGATAAAAGTGGGATCGATGCACTGTTCTTCTAAGCTGCCTGATGATGCGTTATCTCCATTATCTCCCAAATCAATAGCTTGCCAATTTAAAGGCGCAATCGGCACTCTCAAATTTGCATTATGAGGAACAGGTCGTATGGCAGATTGGAAATTTGGATATTCTATATTGTGCTTTCCCTTTTTGGAATAACCTTCAGTCTTCGTCAGGTAAAAATGACAATCGTCAGAATGATTGGTGGGTTCTCGTCATACCATTGGAGCTGCAAAAGGCATACTTTTTCTCTTTCCCTTCATCCACTGCACCAATGATACACTATAACTAACACAGCGCCCATGGGGAGCCCAACGCATGTCTTGATCCCCAATTAACACACCAAAATATTTAAAGTAGGCTTTTTTTACATTTTCAGAAAATGGCCTGGCTTGTGATTTCACCAGAAATTCTCTACAAATATGACAAAATTTGTCAGGAGAAATTTTGCAACTTCGGCGCGTTTGACTCGACGTTCTCGTCTTCACATACACTTGCTTATCGATACACAGAGAACGGCTCAATTCGAAACTCAATAGAAGAGAGATGTTTAACGTTTATTTTATATTAACCCAGTCTAGGTAATTTTTCCGTTGTAAAATGGACCCATTTTAGCCAGCCCATAATAAAATTATTTACCTGCCAATAGAAAAGGTTCTAATTAGGCTATTAAAAAATGGTTTGTATTAGGGCTTTCCGAATATTTTTTTTTATTGGGAGGGTATTTCCATTGTGAAAATAACGAGCTGGCCTGTGTTCTTGTCGGACAGTGATTAGCACTAGGACATAGCCGATTGGCGAAACTTTCACTTTAAAGATGAGTCTGGATTTACGAGATATTCACCTGATTGGCTTAAAAGAGTGTCGGAGTCAGGACAATGATATGATCAAAATTGTTTCTCTCCTGGAGTACAATTTGGTGGCGAAAGAGTGATAGTATTTCTTTGGAAGCCCGTACAGACCTTGTTATGCTTCGGGAGATAAAGTTAAGGCTCATAGATACATTAAAGGAGTAAAATTTGCAGTGCTTGGAAGAAAATGTGGCTCCTTATATGCCATTTATTTAGTAATAAAAAATAACCATAGACTATCTCGTGCCCAACAATATATAGAGCGTTCTTTTGAAATTTTGAATAATAAATGCTCAATAATTAATCGACCATCCTTTGGTGTTACAAATTATAAAGACTGTGCTTTACAGAATTTTGTGCTCAGCTCAAGGGGGGGGTATAGTTATGATGATGCTCTGCAAGTGACAGGATTTGCAAAGATACAGATATAGGAAGAAATTTATTTAGACAGGGAAAAATGTTAAAATGTAAGATTTATATATTATTTTTGACACTGTCAAAAGAAATATATCAATATTAAATAGTTAAAACAGGGCTCTGTATATTTTTGATTTTGTATCTGTAAAGAACAAAATATAATTGTAAACACTATATAGCCGACAAAAAAAATATTCCTCTAAATTAAAAATTCACCACAACTACTCAATATTTCTTGCAATTTTTGTCAACTGTTTTAATAATAACTAATTCTATTCCTTTGAGACTAAATTTTTACTGTGAATTTTTCGGTATCAAAATTATCCATTTTGAAAATAAATAAATTCACTCTGGTATCCAGTACAGACACCATTGACATAAGAACGCTTTTGATGTGGTAGCTCAGTGCGTGGCTTATCATAATGAATGGCTGACAGCGCAGCTGCGGAGTCAGATGCATGGCGGTTTGACTGTCAGCGCTTACAAATTAGCCACAATGTGGTTGCCAGGTGAAATATGTTATATATAACACAAAATAATGAGCTTGGTAGTGCTGTCAGCTGCCTTTCACAGCCATTCCAGTGTTATATGGTCCTAAAAAGTGTTTTGATGAAAATAAAGCCAAATGACATTTACAAGAAAAAAAGTGCACCCAGTGCGAGTGTGGTGAATGGTACATTGGCCACCCTCTCATTATAAAAGCCAAAGACATTTTAAATATATTCCTACCTCAAAATAACACTTAGTAAAATACGCCACTCAAACCCACACCGGGTGCAGTTGTCGGAGGCTAAAATATTGCACAGGGACTAGCACAGGCGAAAATGAAAGTTCATAGAAGCAGCTTCGGAAGTCGATATTCCAAACACATGAAATCCGCTTCTAACTTTATCTGACCTTCTTAGATTTCACGATTCAGGTAACCAGGGGCAGTAAACGTCACGCACTTCACCGGACACGACTAATATATAATCCCGTAGCTTTAGAGTCAGTATTTCGTTTACACCTGAAAACGATTGGTGTTAGTTACCATTCGAAACGTTCCGAAACCAAATAAATACCGATGATGCAAGTCAGACAGAACAAACACAACAGTTGTTGAATTTCGGATTTACAAAAAGCTTACAATAATCTAAAGATATTTCCAGGCTAGAGCATATTTAACACCCTTTAATTTAATTTAAAAAAAAAATACAAAATATAACCTAAACTCCTAAATGAACTTTCCACCCACTACGAAAATGACAACTGATAGCTGAACCTCCCCTTGTTTAGTAATAATGAGTCACCTTTGAGTATTATAAATCAAATTTAATTTAGTCTCTTGGGGCTTGATTAAAATTAATCGACATTTTGTTTACTGAAATATTAACTTTGATTATTATTTATATTCGCGAGAATAGACTGGCCCGCTAATGCAATATTCGAAATTTGAGAAGTTTTCGGTTAATGTTAATGTGTTAATAAATCATTTAAATATATGAACATGTTGTCAATTACTCTACTATTTCGAAATAACATTTGGGATGATTGGGTGTGGGGTTAAATGCTAAAGAAGATGAAATAGCTATTCAAATTTGATGACTATGTGGTGGATTCATTCCTATCGTATATCAAGACGACATCATCCAATACATCAGAAAGCGCAGTAGTACAGCTAAATCCAGTACGAAATCTCGATTGTCTCTGCGAGATTTTGTTATGACGTGTCAAGCATATTATCATTTGAATCCCCATTAGAATTTTCGAGAGAGTTGTTAGTATAGAGATAGATCTAAGGTGTCCAAATTCAGTGGGATTGTTAATTTTAGGTATAAGGAGAACATTAGCAAGTTTTTATGTTTTTGGAAAATATGAATTTGTAATACATTGATCTATAATACGCAATATAAAAGAAATAATTAACAGGTAGCACAAACTTTTTAAAGATATGTTAATAATGTCAAAACCAAAGATTTAATTAATATTTGAAACATGATCTTCTGACACGGGTTCAAAAGAAAATATCTGATTGAGAATAGAATTATTTGCGTAAAAATGTTGAAATAAAACAATAGCCCTGTACAACCCTGTACCCTGTTCTCAACCTGGCCAAAGAAGGTGTTCCTGGTTATTCTTTTATAATCATATATATGTAGTTAGTTTGTAAATGCTTATATAGTTTGTCAACAAAAACTCAAAGCTTTATTAGATCAAAGTCCCATATTATTTCAATATAACAACAGGTTCTGGGCCCAGGCAAATTTTAACAAATCCACATAATTCTGCTAAGAAAGTGAGGTACGAAAATAATGACCCAAATAAATACAAGTTGCAGAATTGATCACTTGAAGAAAGACAATAAAATTATGATACTTCGAAGTTACAAGCTCGAGCCCTTTTACCATGTTCTGAACTATGGGATCACGTCTCAGGAAAAGAAAGGAACCAAGAAACGGTAGTTAAGGAGAAAATGAACAAAGAATATATGAATGCTAAATCTCAGTTGATTTGAATGATTTCGTCAAATGAACTAAGACAAGTTAAAAACTGTTCATCCTCTAAGGATATATGGGACACTTTAGGTAATATTTTTCAAAGTAAAGGACCTTCGAAAAGAGCAACACTGTTAAAACACAAAAAACAACATTGCATATAAAATGCAAGAAAAAGGAGATACGTGCGTTTTTAGACAAGTTTGCTGACACTGTAGGTAAATTAAATGAGATCAATATTGAAATCAGTAACTATCTTTTAAATATTTTGATGCTATATGTTTTACCAAATTCTTTTGAAAACTTTAGAATAGCAATAAAACCGAGAGATGATTTACTTTCGTCAGAAAATTTAAAAATTAAGATTTTTAGAAGAAAATGAAGCTAGAAACAACTATTAGTTAAACGATAATGAACAATCTTTTTACAGCAGAAGCAAGAATTATTATCACAAAGAAATCAAGAAAGAATATGTGGAAATGTGAATGCTGAAACAAATGAGAGTAGAAACAAGAAACCAAAAGCCTGTCGTTCTAATAATCAAAATTTAGGTAGTTTGTCTTTTAAAGCAGAAGTACGTCTATCTTTCAATAGCCAGAGACACGTCACAGTTCAAGAGTGGTGATTAGATAGCAGCTGCACTTCACATATTATAGGTGCAACATCAGAATTTGATGAATTTAATGATTATTGTCAAAAAAATTATTTCAAATTGACACCTAAAAATAAAACAACATAAATTAATGGAAATGGAGTAATAAAATTGCAAGTACCCAAAAATAACTTAGTAACTTTAAAAAATACTTTATTCGAGATCTTTCTACCAATTTACTGTAAGTCGCAAAATATGCAGACAATGGTTACAATGTTATTTCTAAAAAAATGTAGCTTTAATATTAATTATCAAGAATATCAGTTTTAAAAACCATAAGGTGAAACGACCGTTATTTAATTAAAACGAATTCACAAATATACAAACTTGACATGAAAAGTTAGAACAGCTAAATGATTTAAAAAATGCCCTTCAAAATTTTAAAAGGCCTAAATTTTAATCCAAAAGAAAAATTAGATGACTGTGGAATCTGTATAAAAGGAGAATATGTAAGACTTCTTTTTAATCAAGAAATAAACGAAAAATCCAGAGAAATATTAAACATTTTCAATTCGCATATTTGAGGTCTATTCCGAGAAGAATTTTCATTTGGTAATAAATATTTTGTAACATTTACAGATGAAGCTTCAAGATACACCAAAATTTATTTTTTTGAATATGAAAACGAAGTATTTAAATATTTTAAAAAATACAAGAATGAACACCATAAAAAATAAAATTTTTACAAACCGACAAGAAAGATTTGAATATTTAATGTGAAATTGAACGTCCTAAGAAATTTACGAATAGATATGTAGCGGGTTCAGGACAGAAATACAAATCTTTTCTTAAAAAAGAGCCGAAGTTTTTTACTATGTATTTAGTCTTCTTGAGAGCTATTCAGACTAACAAGCAAGAACTTATAATGATAATGCAGATTTTCATAGCAATAGTAGCTTATTTACCTTTGGAAATACAGGGTGTTTCACAACTTATCTACGAAATTTTGACCATATATGCACTGTTACGAAACAAGTTGATTTCTAAAAAAAAAATGTAATAAAAGTCCTGCAGAAATTAAGTTATAATTCTGAGTGTCAATAACAAAATGAAAAATAAATATCTGTATTTTGCGCTCATCGTTACGATATCACATCACTCATTAATAATTTCTTGTAGCAAATGTTGTACCAATCCACTAAAGAAAACAAAATACCAGGATTTTTTTGTTTTTTCATATTGATAAGAACATGTAAATAATGTTTAATCTGTATCGTGAGTGATCTGAATGAACAACGGTCGATTTTTGTGAATTTAAAAAAAGTATTTTGCGAGTTTATGTTTTTGGATATTTATTAAAAATGGCACATGTGTACAGTAGTGAGGAGTTAGTGGATATTGTTTTAGCATACGGAGAAGCAGGGCAAAATTCGCAAGCGGCTTCTCGTTTGTATGCAAAACGATTTCCGAATAGGCACATACCACATCCACAAACATTTACTTCAATTGTTTTACGTGCACGTGCTAGTGGAGATTTGCGCCCCAGACGTGGGGTGGATGGGGGTCGGGTTCACCCACAACGCGTTTTAAACGCCGAAGAAGAAATTTTGCATATTGAGGAAGAAAATCCAGGAATAAGTACAAGGAGGTTAGCCCAACAGGTACCAGAAGTCTTACATGCGACAGCGTGGCGCATATTACATGAAGCCCAACTGTACCCTTATCACGTCCAGACAGTCCAGGCGTTGCTACCCATAGATTACCTCCTCAGAATAAGATTTTGCGAGTGGTTGTTGCAAAAAAATGCTCGAAATGCCCGTTTTACAGCTGATATTTTCGCCACCGATGAATCAATTTTTACTCGTAATGGTATAACCAATCTTCACAATACACACGTTTGGTCCTTTGAAAATCCTCACGCAATAGTCCAGACAAACTTCCAACATCGTTTTTCTTTAAACATGTGGGCAGGTATTGTCGATGAACGTCTAAATGGACCGTTCATATTGCCAAATCGGATGGATGGGCACCATTATTTGGAATTTCTTCGGAATTATTTGCCGGTCCTTCTTGAAGTTGTGCCATTGGCGGTCCGAGCAAGGATATGGTTTCTGCACGATGGGGCACCTCCGCATTTTCATTTAGAAGTTCGTAATTTTTTGAATGAGGTACAGCAGATACGCTGGATCGGTAGGGGTGGACCAATTGCATGGCTCCACGGTCTCCCGATCTAAATCCTCTGGACTTCTTTTTATGTGGATACTTGAAAAACGAGGTATACCGTACTCCAGTTCAGAATATTGAAGATCTGCGTGACCGAATCACAGTGGCTGCCGATAATTTGAGACTTCAAGCACAGCAGGAAGGAGGTGTATTTCAGTTAGTGCGCCGAAATAGGAAGATAGAAGCTTGCATTGAAGCCAATGAAAACAATTTTGAACAGCTTTTATAAGTAAGTGAACTGATAAACTGTATTATTTTATTATCTCGATTTCTATACGAGTTTTATTACATTTTTTTTTTGAAAAATCAACTTCTTTCGTAACAGTGCATATGTGGTTAAAATTTCGTGGATAAGTTGTGAAACACCCCGTATAATTTCGAGGCTTCTTCAGAATTTTCATTACGCTGCCACTATTCGAAGAAATTGATGAATATCAATTAAATAAAAATACCAAAAGAAGGTTTATAAACTGCTTTATAAACCAAAAGTCAATCCAAAATCCGATGAGACAAATATTTGACACTTATTTTTGCTTGTTGTCATAAACAAGAACCATAGCCCAGTCTCTGAGAAATATATATATATATATATATATATATATATATATATATATATATATATATATATATATTATTGAGAAGGTAAAAAAAAACAAATTTTATAGTCTATAAATATACAGGTTGTTCCATTTAAAAAAATAAATTAGGGTCCGATAACTTTTTGACCCAACCCTGTATACTAATTCCGAAGGCGGAATTGAGTTCTACGGGAAAAGTTATATAAAAAACAGTTTTCACATTTTCGATAATGTATCTGATAGTTGAGATAAGAGGGGTGCATGAAAATTCAACACTTTCAATTTAGCCCTGTATCTTAAAAACTAAAAGGGCTATGATAATTTTGCTAACGGCATATTTAATTTTACGTAAAAGTAGCAGTTTATTACCTGAGAAATATAAATATTTATATAGGCAAAGAAATTTACGTTTTAGTATTATTAATATTAATATTACATTTCCTAACGAACTAAGAAATCTCCCGGGAGGTAAATTGGGGGTTAGATTTAGAAATATATCTGGTAAATAAAGCATTTGATTTATTGGAGCACTGTGCTAATGACATCAAAAATAATTTGTCGATATCTAATAGCGAGTAAAATAATTGTAAATTATGGTATTTATATAGAGTGATAGATAGATTATATTTTTGTATATGCTTAATCTTCTGTCAATGCCAGAATTGGTTCCATTTCCTTGGCATGTTCCATGCTCCTATGGAGCATTTAGTATCAGTTGTACTGTTTGAAATAAATAATTAATCATCAATCTTTCTATCTGCCTACTTACAGTGTGCCCCTTATAAGCTTATTATTTACAACTTTATATAGTATACAAAACTCACCAATGTTTGAAAATTCGCCCTCCTATAAGAATCAAATGGAAATACATATTATATTTTCCAACTATATTAAAATGCTCCGCATCCATTCTAAACCCTAACTGTTATTTAAATTAGAAAATTTGAAAAAACTCTATCTATATAAAGACGAAAAAGCAGGACGAGGCATCTTGAAATTGGAATATAAAAATTGACAAAGGTATGCTTTGTCCTTTGATTGCCGTTGAACGAAAAATTCCTATTAATTTAACACAAAGGGGGTCCTTTAAAGAGATATTTTATTTCGATATTTGAATTTAAAAAAAAATTTTATTCTAAAGAATTTTTTTTATTATACTGGGATAAAATAAAATTAAAACAGCGGAGGCTGATGCTTATTGGGGTAAATATATGTATATATATATATGTATACATATATATATATATATATATATATATATATATATATATATATATATATATATATATATATATATATATATATATATATATATATATATATATATATATATAAGTTATATTTTCGACCGTACAGAAATTACAAAGAGGTTTTATTTCGGGTCTAGCAACAGTTGAATTGAAAAAAAGGAGCTAATATGTTTTGTTCTCCTTTTTTACAATTCAACTGCTGGGATATGAATATTATCATTAAAAACGCCACATTATTTGAGCTGTTGTAACGTAGAAATGTTAAAATTTAAAAATTATTGACTCTACCATCTTGTTAGTAATATATATATATATATATATATATATATATATATATATATATATATATATATATATATATATATCTAGACAAAATTTTATTCTTTTGATTGTCATTTTAATGTTATAATTCTGATTGGACCTATTCTTTATAATTTTTGTAGTTGCTCCTGATGAAGCTAATAAACATTGGCGAAATATTGAGCACTTAAGATAAAAAGAGTTTCTTCTTTTTTTTTCCCACGGACCGCTAGTCCCGAAATAAAACCTCTTTGTTACCATAATATATTAAAGCATTGGAGCCATTAAACAAGAAGAACAGTATATTGATTATGTTAACAAAAACTTGCTTCTTCGATGTTGACTGTTCCAACTAATTTGATGTTTCATATCTTTTTCACATTCATCTGATATCTTGCGATTTTTTGTCAGATAACAGATTTTGTAAACATAAAATTTAATTTGCTTGGATGATTCTATAGCAGAGTCAAATAAAATGTCAATATGTCTTGTAACTTAAGTTGTTTGTAACACACTGTCAAGAAAAGAAAAGAAAAAAGATTTTGTTGACAAACGTTTTGTTTTTTTTATTCACTTCTTTATCTTGTTTAAGAAATACGCATTTTTAAATGAAACATTGATTTAGTTTTTTTTATGAAATCTTTAAACCCATTACCTGATTATTAATCAGTAGTCATCTAAAATTAATTTCTAATAACGCGTCTGAACACCTCTAGCTATAATAACGACCAGGCTCGCATAATGCTATACTTAGTTCTGGTAAAGTTCTTAATAACAACAATAAACAGCTCTTTTTATCTCTTTCAAAAAGTGTTCGATGGGCCTTAAATCTGGATATTCAAACGGTCGAACTCCAACATCATTAAAAACTCAGTTACTACCCTCGTAAGATTGATCTAGTATTATCATGAGTTAGTAAGTATTGTTTCCCATTTTAAGCGGTAAATAGACTGACAGTATGAAAAATACCTCCAATATATATATATAGACTTTTTCAACAAAAATCAATTCAGTAAGCCCTTCAACGTAAACTTCCGACCAAACTATAACGGATCTTCTATAAAATCACTCGTTTAGATTTTCAGCTACATAGCAATAGTCCTACGATCTTTTATGCAGCTTAAAACGACCAAATGATGATCATTAGCTGCATTGGTTCAGATTTTGTCTCTGTCGCTAGTTACATAGCATCCGTAGTTGTATTCTATTAGGTCAACGATTTTACTCACGCCTGCAGCGAGAAGAGGTATTGGAAATGCCAGTGTAAAAAACGTCGGGTAAAATAATGACATATGCAAACTATGTTTATAGTATTACTTAATTCTAAATATCGGTTAAGTTAAAATTTTCTATAGCTTTAAAATAAAATAAGATAACGAAATTTATAATTATACAAAACGTTTACCAGACATCCAACTTTAGCCTCAAGTATTTTAAAATTTATTCTGATTACAAACAAAAGTGGTTAATAATCCATAGAGTTATAAATGGGGAAGGGGCAGCAAGCGCTTTTAATCCATAAAGCCTGCTATTCACTATTCGGTTCGGTTCGTTAATTTGATTCGTCATCCATAGGAATGAATGAATGGGCGAATCAACGAATGGACGAATATTTCATCCACACTACTCCACAATTTTTATTTAGGTAATTCGTTCACATGGATTTCATACATTTCAATGTTTGACAATATAAAAAAAAAGATTTGATGCGGATGAAAGGTTCGCCTAAGTCAAAGCCTACCTGATTATTCGCCCAAAAGACAGAATTCCAGCGCAACTAGTTGAACGGATGAACAGGACCCTCCACATTATGCGGATGAATCAAGAAATGAGCGAATAGTGAGACAAGAGTCTGGGGAACAGATTTGTAGGAGCTCCGAGTTTACACGATTGTCATCGACAACGCATGTAACGCCCTTGTGTTGTTCGACCGTGTAGACTAAAGAGAATACTTATATTTTAGTGTGTAGTTTTAAATTTGTTGCCAATTAGATCTTAGACCACAGAACACTGTTAAGTACTAAATTAAATTAGATTTGCTTTTATAAACTAGTTTTGGCGGAAGTGGTTAACCATTCAGAGGTGCGTATTATTATTATACCTAAAACGCTTTCAGATTTCCGTTACAAACCCTTGATCGCACAATAATTTTTTCACTATGCAATTGAAGGCATAGTTTATACCATAGAGGTGAGTTAAAAAACCTAAACTATGGACGATCATCATGATTTAATTTAAAAAACAAAATATATAAGGAATCCTTGTGTTACGTATTAAGGGGGTGGCTCAAATTATAATTTAATTTTCTAATAACCTATTTTATAATTTCTAAAATTTAAGGAAGTTAAACAAAAAAAAAACTGCGGAGCTTGTTGAGGAAATTATAGTCTAGCTAGGGTGACAAGATATGTATTCTTTTGAAGAGTAAAGGTTTATGAAATCTGTATTGTAACTATTACTATATGTACGACAAATATACTCTATTTTGAGAAATATGGTCGTGTTTTCTAAGTTAATATAGATATTAATGAAGTACAGTTGCCGTTAACTTAATACAAAGGGTACGATTTTTTTATTTTTCAGTTAGTTCATACTTTGAGGTAGACAGAGTTAAATTCAATAAAGTATATTTTTTTAATTAAAGAAAAGAAAAAAGCCATATTTTTGTAGCTTAAAATTTTTAGAGTGTTATACAAATTGTATAAAAAATATTCGTTAAAATAAAAACTGACTCTGGAAGGAAAAGTTATAATTATTTATGTATACAGGAAATATCAAAAAGAAAAACATATTGTCATGTAAAAATCGAAACAGTAAAAAAATTCAAAATAATTTATAAAACGATGGTTACAAATGTACAATTTAGAAAAAATAAAAGCTAATATGTTCACCCCAAACTTTCAACAATTTCTGGTAGCGGTCAGACATACCAGAGATAATAAATTTATGTGGAACACTTTTTCATTTTCTCTGCACGTATTAGATCTGGGATGATTTTTAGTTGTTTTAAATGTGTATTTTAGCCTACTCCTAACGTTTTTAATAATATTTTTACCCGGAGATTGTGCCTGGAGCGCCTACCAATCGGGTTTATTCCACTATGTTGATAATATTCGTTAATTATGGCTGGTTGAAGAGGTTTTGCAACACCATCAATGAGTGTAAAAGTGCAGTATTTCCGGTTCCTTTCCCCCGTCGATCGCCGTTATTTTTGTATGTTTATATTTACATTTACATGTGTTTCCTATTGTTTCACTTGTTTGTGAAGTTTTTAGAGACCCTGTTTGATACAGTGACTATTCATGTGTGGTATTTTGAGTAATATGAATAAATGGATTATCCAAAACGCTCTTTTGATCAGTAAGTAAAAATACCGCAGCAAATTCTTACTTTGCAGACACACATTTTGCCATAATTCGGGCACGGTGCTGGATCTAGTTATTAATGATCGAAGTTAAAATCTGTGTCTCTGCCTCACTCTTAACTTGTCAAATTTTTATACAAAAATTCCAAACTATTTTTCCGATATCACCTTGTAACACTTTAAAATCCTCACCAGTTATTGTCGTTAAAATTATTTATAAATACACATTATTGTACTACTTTTAAATTTGTGTCCTTTCATTTCGTATTTTTACTATTTTTTTTTAATATGTTACTTGTTAAAATTACTAATAAACATGCATTATTATCTACTACTTTTAAACTTAATTATGTCCATTTATTTCGTGTTTTTATTATTTTTTTATTATACTATTTGTTAAAAGTATTAATAGATACACTTATCTAACTTTTTCTTTGCAAAAAGTAGTTAAAACGTCTATTTCCCTCGCACCATGACCATGCACACACAACATATCAGCGAAATCTACCACTGGCACCCTGACTACAAAAGTATGATCGACCTTTTTCGGAGCACTCACAAATTTGTTCCCCAGACTCTTGTAATAGTGAGTAGCCACCATAGAGAGGATATGTAAAACGACGTACAGGGCAATTTGAGCGGGATAGAGGAAAATAAACAGATAATGGTAATCGTTCCAATGACGTGTATAAAAAATAATTAATTAAAGAAAATAATATTATATTATTAAATTATGAATAGTTAAGTGGGTTTTACTGATGCTTTGCAAGAACTAATATGACAAACAAAAATCTTTTTTATGCTCTCAAATTAATAAGAATATCTAAATTTTTCAGTTGCGAAAATGCCAAGAAAGATTTTTGTTTGTGAATCTAAACGCAACAAATAATCTGAACATATTTTAAAATAAGAATATATTACTTTTCACACCATAGTATCGTGGCTGGAAAAATAATACGAATAGTAAAAAAATGTTTTTCTAAAAACTTAAGTTTAATCCGTTTTGGGTTAGAGGAACCCTCATTGTCTCATTAATTTGGCGTGTGTGTGTAATGCGTTATGCCCTGTGCAGTATTTGCCAGCTCGAGCAAATAGCAAACGATTTTCGCTAGGTTTGGTCAAGATCTAGGAAATAATGAAAGATCTAAATCAGCTATATTCATCCGATGTAATAAGTACCCTTACAATATACAGGAATCATTCATTAAAAAAAGATATCATGTATAAATTTTCGTTTAAACAGAAACAATTATTCTAGAATAAGTCAGGAGAAAATGAAAAATAGAAAAGTTATATTGAAATTAAAACAAAGTATAACAATTTTAAACAACTTATTTCAATAGTAGTCAATATTCTTCTGTTACGCCAATTTTCTCGCGCCAGACTTCCTTTTGATAAATTTCCCTCGGAAAACTAGAAATTAATGATATGATGTTATGGGCTTCAACAGAATCAGCACAAACCTTACATAAATAATTGATTGTCCCCCTTGACGTGCGCATACATGTAATGTCCTGTTAAAACGCATAATTAGCAGCAATTTCTTTATTTTTGGGTCACGTGTGTTATAAACTATCATATTTAAATAACACCAGGAACAGGCAACGTTTTCTTGCATCTGTAATTATATATCTTGGGGAGTCTGTTTGAGTAAAAACACGTATTTTCGTTCTGAAAGATGAGCTCCCGAGATTTGCCAGATTGATATTTTGTCACATTTTGGAACTTACTAATAACTATATGCTTCATCAGAACGCTATTAATGCATACCGCATACATCAAGGAGCACATTCAATGTTGATTTTATAGAAACCTGAAAGTAGCCACCTAAAAGCCCGGACCTAAATCCAGTTGACTATAGTATTTGGGGTTCATTAGAAAATATGATTCATTTTAACAGCACTTTAAGCACGGTTGTGGAGCTCAACAAGGCCAGGATCAGAGAATGTTGACAAGATTTATTCCAATTTACTATTGCTTCATCCATACAACAATGGCAAGGAGGCTACAAAGAGGGAGGTCATTTTGTAAAACTTTTATTTAATATATTGTTTGTTTTTTTATCCGAATCCATTTATATTATTGAGGCAAATATTGACTTGTGAAAGAAATTCGATTACGACATAATAAAAAACTTTATTGCGAGTTTTTTAAATTTTTTCTTAATGACTTCAAAAACGCAGATTTATTAAAATCAAGATATATAACATTTAAAAATAAAAATTAAAACTACGTTAAGAAGTGTCCTATACATATTGTACCAAAAAATCATTTAAATCGGGTGAACTAAAAAATTTAATAAAGTGGAAAAAAGGCTACTTTAATTTGGCCCATAGTATACAATCTATCAACTGGTAAAACAATCACAGAGGGCGGATTAAAAAAAATGTTGGTTTGCGCTATAGCCTGTTAGACATGGAAATAGCTGGGAGATAAAAAGACGCTTTTAAAAATTTAACGTTAGTTTACAAAATCAATAAAACATCAGCGGATATGCAACATTTTCATATTGTATTTAAATAAGTTTTTGTAGCTGACAAACAGATGTATTTTTGGCGGCATAATAAAGTCACATCAGATACCTTTCAGATCAGTTCACATAGACAAAAAAATTGGTAAATTTCCTTTACCCGGAACTTTCCTCGCGATGAATATTTCCTTTTATTAAAAATAATGAAGTCTAGCGCAATTTAGTTCAGTATATAGTCATTTAGTAACACATATATACTGTCTTTTAAAACACTTTTATCCGGCGCCATTTTGTTACGTCATGTAATTCGTACATTTTATCTCTATATTACACTTAATTTTTCTGCAAATCTAATTAGTAGTGTTTTCAGGCTGATTTTATAAATAGTTTATTAGGCCGCCATTTTGTTTTGTTACATTCATACCAAAATGTTACCAGTTCATTCCGATATAACACTTGATTTTTGTGTAAAATTTGAGATAAATTGGATAATTAGTTTTTTCAGTAATAATTTTTTAACGCCGCCATCTTATTCCGGCATATTGGAATTTTGCCAAAATACTACCAGGTCATCCCTAGATGACCCTTAAATTTTTACCAAAATTTGAAGTCACTGCTATAAGTAGTTTTTAAGTTATTCCGTAAACGGCGAGACAAACCTACAAACGGACCAACGCACAGTGTTGCGGCCAATGATCAAAATTCATAATCAAACAAAAACAGGTCGCGCTTGTATAGATTGCTTGAAAGTTATTCTGATACATTTTGACTTCATTTGTATTGGTGATATTAGAGCACAACTAACTAAATGAGTCGTGTTTAAAATGGAGGTTAATGACAAAGGTAGGAACTAGTGTATAACACAGTATTTCTATTGAAGTTTTTTTCTTTCGGTTAAAATATAGAGTAATCAAAAAAGAGTAATAAGTTTTAAATCTAGACAGGATTTTAAAAAATATATACCAAAATATACTTGTAATTTTCTGTATATTAGTGCTAGAAACGTTCTATTTTATACTGCCAATAACGGTTTTTGCCCTAGAGTGTACGTTTTTTACATACAGGGTGACAATTTAAAAACTTGAAATGGCCATATCTTAGGAAGGAAAAACTTAATCAAAACACGCTCTAAAGACTTTCTATAAAATGAAGAGGGAACCAATAAAAGCGTATTATTCGACCCTTATCTGTAACCCCTTGGACAGGGTGAGATACACCCCTAAAATCTTAAATAGAAAGGGGAGTCGAGTGATACATCATCTTAAAGCTCTTGAAAAATGCTTTCCAATGGTACCATAGAAAGCTGTTTTTCGTGAAATTCTTCTGTCTTTATTAAAGGAAACAATAAATTAAAACACAATTGTGAAATTTTTTATAATTATTTAATTAAATGTTCAAAATGGTTCCCGTTGTTTTGAAGACAATAATAAAGCCTGTGTTCAAATTCTTCGCGTACATTTGCAAATGTTTCTCTGGATATAGCACGGCATTCCTGAACTATCCTGTCCATGAGTTGCTCTGTTGTCTCAGGTTGCGTTTTAAACACCACAGATTTAAGGTGACCCCACAAAAAGAAGTCAAGAGGTGTTAGGTCCGGACAGGACCTCTTCTTTCAATCCACTTGTTGGGATAATTATCATCCAACCATTGCCTGACGGGAACTACATAATGAGGAGGTGCCCCATCCTGTTGAAAATGTAGTAAGCGTTCTTCTAATGCTAAATTTCCTTGTATGTCCCTCCGATTTTCTAATTCCCGCACTATTAGTGGTTCAATAGACCTCTGTAGCATTTCAGCATAGATGTCACCATTTAAATTCCCTTCTATAAATATTGGGCCTATAATTACGTCTCCCAATATACCAGCCCAAACATTAATTTTCTGGGGGTACTGGGTATGCCCTTCTCTAAATACGTGTGGGTTCTCGTCATTCCAGTAACGACAGTTTTGCTTATTAACATGTCCATTCAAATAAAAGGTACATTCATCACTGAAACAAATATTTCTAACTAGTCGAGGTTCTGCCGTAATTCTATCTGTCATTATTTCACAAAACTGGATTCTTCTATCCGGGTAGTCGTCACCAAGTTCTTGCAGTATGCGCAGTTTATACGGATGAAACTTATGAAATGTAAGTACCTTTCTTATTGTTTCACGAGATAAGCCAGTTGCTACAGCTGCTTGACGAGTTGATAAAGTTGAATTAATTGCAAACTGCCCCAGAACTTCAATTTGCACTGCTTCGTCAACTAGTCTCGGTTGATTTCTCTTTTTATTCGCGACAGAGCCAGTTTCCTCAAATTTGGCTACTAGTAATATCAATACTAATAGTACAAGTTACATTTAAACTACATATTGTGATAATAAAATGTGAATATTCATAAACAAATAAAATACCAGGCTTAAAATGTTTAGAATTCTTAAGAGACATGCCAGGATATCGGTACCAATCATTTTGAACATTTACTTAAATAAACATTAAAAATGTTCAAAACTGTGTTTTTATTTTTTGTTTCTTTTAATAAATACAGAAGAATTTCACGAAAAGTTGGTTCATATGGTATCATTGAAAAGCATTTTTCAAGAGCTTTAAAATGATGTATCACTCGACCCCCCTTTCTATTTAAGATTTTAGGGGTGTATCTCACCCTGCCCTGTAAATATAGAGCCGCAACCAAATCCTAGCCGCGGCAGGCCACGAAAGGCTTTCAAGGAGAGTTCAAGAAAAACAAAAATCCGTAAAGTTCAACCTATTTTACAGCAGTTTTCTACGGCAGAATTATTGTTTGCTGCTGAAAGCTCTGCCGAGTTCAGTAATTCTTCTAATTCTCTTAATAAAAATAATCAGCGCAAAATACTGACTAATGCCGAATCCCTGTCGTTATATTATGATTTGAATTTATTTGTTTATTTGTTCGTAAAGATTGTTTTCCCAGCTACTACGCCCTATTGCAGATAATAAAAGGACTATTTACTTAAAAAAATTTCTGTAACCGAAATTTCAGCTAATCTAGACCTTCAGGAACTTAAATAAAACAATAGATAGTCATATTATTAGTCACGTTATTTGGTCTAATCCTCGGCCGATAAAATTTAGGTTTTTTTAGATTTAGTTAGAAAAAAGAAAAACTTTATTAGTATATCAGTAAAAGAATTGAAACAATAAGATGAATTGGACCTATGAAAGTATTTCGAGTATAATGTGAGGAACTAATTCCGCTGTAAAGTGGATTATTTGTAGAGCCACACCAAGGGAGATGAATTCAGAAGCAGTTCTACCGTTTTGGTTTGTCGAAATTGTATTATTGGACATGTTTTCTTAAGTGCGTGTTGCATATAGCATATCGTTTAGAATTTAAAACTTGTCAGGTCGAGGGCGAAGAAAATAAAAAATATTTGCAACCACCAAAAAAGAATCCAAATCGATTTTAAATCTAAAATGGGTTAAATTATTGAAAAGTCTAAGCCAGGGTGTGGCTCCACGAATGACGGAAACACTGCTATAGTCGAATGCGGTCTTATTGTGCGGGTCCAAAAGTCACCAACATTATGAATCAAATCAGAAAACACAGTGAATACCAAAATGTTGTGTGATTCTTTTATCGAGCTATTAAATCTCGATGGGCTATTTTATTTTGCAAAAATATTATACACTTTTGTTAAAAAAACAAGGTAATTAGTTATTACTTCCCTCGTGAGATTTTGTCAGATCTTTACGTTTAAGGGTCCCTAGATGCCGGAAAACATGTTTTCTCAATTCCGTCTGTCTGTAGGTATGTCTGTCCGTCAGTCTGTCTGTTCCCGGCATAACTAAAAAAACAACTTATCCGATTTCTTCAAATTTCAGTCTAAAATTAAGGGCCATACATGCGAAAAATACAGGCTATATATATATATATATATATATATATACATATATAAATATATATATATATATATATATATATATATATATATATATATATATATATATAGGACTTCTTTCTTGGGTATAGGTTTATTTGCAAAATCAAACAATGGGTTTCGCCTATCATAGTAGGCTTTCTCAAAAATTGCTCATTCCTTTTTTTTTTTTTGGTATATATGGCTTTCCTTTCCTATCTACAATTAATTTAAAAAACATTTTGTGGTCTAATTATAAAAAGACATTTATAATTTTTCTAAAACTGACATAAAATTTTATATAATTAACAATAATTATTACAAAAGTAATAAAATAAGGTTACATACCTCGAAAAATGCATGTTGACTATTTACTTATATTTGAATGATAGGTAGCAAGTTAGTGGTTTGCCAGGCAACTCATGGCACAGTTTTAGGTAAAAAGGTGTTCCTATCGTAGTACGGTTTTTTTTTTTGAAGAATTTAAAGATAATAAATAGCAAAAAATTATCTTCCAGTCCAATTAATACATACCGAGTTTGAGAAACAAATTGAATAATTATATATATATATTAATATATATATATATATATATATATATATATATATATATATACCCCAAGAAAGAAACTTTTGTATTCAACTTGTTCGGTCGTGACTACCCTCCCACTCACCTATATATATATATATATATATATATATATATATATATATATATATATATATATATATATATATATTATATATTATGTATTTTTCGTTAGCCCCGAGTTTCTGGTAAAGCGATTTTACCGATTTTTATATAATGAAATTTTGTTTTATAATTAATAAAAAAATTTACTTATTTTAAACACGCTTTAAAATTGGGACAAGTATTCTATAATTATATATTTATTGTCTACAAAATTACAAATATACTAAAAAAGTAAGCAAAAAATGGTGTC
Source organism: Kuschelorhynchus macadamiae (assembly GCA_030620095.1). Classification (NCBI taxonomy): domain Eukaryota; kingdom Metazoa; phylum Arthropoda; class Insecta; order Coleoptera; family Curculionidae; genus Kuschelorhynchus; species Kuschelorhynchus macadamiae. Next base: position 917,212 of record JAUTXW010005519.1, on the reverse strand, counting down.
AAATCTAATAAAAAAAATTTTAAATTAAAATTCACTGGCTAATATCCAGGATCCAGTGGCAAAAGCTCTGAGAATCGGTATAAGGAATGTACAGAAACTTATGCATGAAAAAAAAAACATAATTTACTTCCGAAAAAGATTAAGAAATGTACACGAAAAAATCCAAAGGCAAAAGACTTAAGTTACAATGCAAAAATGGATATTCATAATGCAATTTATGATTTATACACGTCAAAGACTAATATAATGCTTCAGAAACTTTTTAATATTATAGACTGATGAATATCATCATCACTTAAAAAGTCCTCATCTTCTGAGTCGTCTTCAAATGGCACAATAATCATTGGTGCTATTTCGACATCTAGAACTCGTTCGCGATTCCACCAATCCCATATTAATTTCTCCGTATGTTCCACAGATTTCTTTCAGTACTCCGGCGTAATATAATTTAATAAATCTTGTCAAACAATTTGAATTTCATCTGATGTAAGACCATCGTTCACGTGTTTTTCGTAATATGATTTTGCTCCAGCCCATATTAATTCTATTGCGTTAAACTGGCAATGGTATGGCGGCAGTCGTAAAATCTCATGTCCATTTTCCCGTAATATTTCATCTACGGCATATAATGTTGGTTTTTTAATAGATTTTGCCATTAAAAGAAGTTCTAGTTTCAGCATATTGGGTAAAGAATTTTGTTTTTGTTTTATTAACCAGTTTTACAATACTTCCCTTTTACGTAACATTACACAATTAGAAATAGAGAAATAAATAAGCCAAAAATAAACGATTTTTCACTTTTGGCACTTTTGCAAAAAATTCGTCAAAGTTCTACAGTAAAGCTATTATTAGAACTGCAATAAATAGTCTCGGAAATGGCGGTTCAAAGTTGATCGAAAATATGGGAAAATCGCTTAAGAATTCAAGTCAAAAATCACTTAAAATTATACCGGGTGATTAACGTTTTACAAATAAAAAATTAATAATTCAGCCAATGTCCCACAAACGAACTAAAGTAGAAAATTATCACGTTTTTATTAATCGACATACTTATGGAAGTTAATTTTGAATACGATGTGCATTCTGTTAAGCACATTTACGAATCCGTACCAATAGATGGTTGACGGAATCCTGTAGCATCTTCAGGGGAATACCTTCAATGACATTTCGGATGTTTTTTTCAGGATCCTGGATATTTTCTGAAAAGGGATTATAACACCTCTCCAATGGGACCAGCTCTTCCTATCCACATTGCTCCAAATGCCACATTTAGTGATTCTCTTACTATAAGAGAATAATGTGATAAGACACCATCCTGTTGGAAAAGTTACCGCATAGTGCAGAAGTCATTTTTCGCAATGATATTGCCGTGATTTTTCAATATATTTCATGAACTGCTGAACTTCTATTCAAGAAATCTTCATCATACAAATTTCTTTTTGGTGTTTTTACCTCCAAAGATCCCTCGGTAGTGAACTTTTGATAGCATTTCTTGATAAAGTTTGGCGGATCCTTCTGAAATCTCGTTCTCAATCTTCTTTTAGTAGATACAATCTATTTGGTTTCGATGTAAAGTAAAACCGCCTGAGCTTTTTCAAACAAAGAGAAGATCATTTTTTAATGCGTTTAACATTAACTGACGCTATTTTGATCGCGACAGAAAAAGTTTCCAGGCCAACGTATGCGGTTGTCAACTCAGGCATGATTGTTGTATTACTATAGATGGAATATTCGTAATGTAATTAGACGGATGCCTCAGGATATCATATATATTTGTATACAAGATTCCTTTGATCATCCATTGGTGTGATCATAAACGTGTTGAACGATTGGATCACATATACAACGATTATTCTAATAATTATCATCAGTGAAACATAATTATAGTCAAAAGCAGTGTTATCGTGCGGGTCATACGATTTATCAACGACGAACTCTCTAAGTTTGTTTTTCTTTTATTACCTGTAATCATATCCCCCGCATAAAATCCGGAAGATGAATTAGATAGACCTATGATATTTTCATATGAAAAAAGAGGATAAATATATAGGTACCAGCAGTTGCAAAAATCTTTGAGCGATGTCACTTCAAAGTTAGATTGACAAGTCAGTGACAAAATGAGTAAAAGAAAACAATTTTCGGGTTTTTTGCATCCACAAGCGAAAAAAATTGTCTTAAATCTAATAAAATATTACGAAAATGAAAATTCACAGGCCAATATCCAGGAGACAGTAGAAAGCGCTGGGAATCGGTATAAGGCCTGTGCAGAAAATTGTGCATGAAAAAAAGTATGATTTACTACCGAAGAAGATTAAGAAATGTACACGAAAAAAGCCAAAGACAGAAGACTTAAGTGACAATGTAAAAATGGATGTTTGTAATGCAATTTACGATTTATACACAACAAAAACTAATATAACCCTTCAAGTTTTAAAAGAAGCTTTAAAAAATCAAGGCATATTGGAAATTGGACTAAAATCGTTGTCAAAATTAATAAAAATGTTGGTTTTTCGATATAAAAAGGGGTCCTGTAAACTATCCTGACAGACGATTTTTGCACATTTTATTTTTTTTCCAGAAAGTACCCATTTGTAATATTACATTTCAAAAATAAAAATTGCGGGATATGCAAGAGTTTTCCTAAAAAAAAAATTAATTAAAAGTCACACTCGGTCACAATTTGACAGCCTTAAAACGAAAAATTTAGCAATGTTGCCAGATTTTAGATTTACCAATTTGTTAGAGGAAATGAAATGACCAATTGAAAATTATTTGGACAACAGAATTGTAATTATTTATTGTTATTATTATAGTTTTAATGAAGGTTTTATTGACGAACCTGGGCTAACCTAACGTTAGCGGGACAGATCCACCTAACAATAGAGTTTTTGTTACAGAAACATCCCGCTTTCAATATAGACTCGGAATTCGGTTGGCGCGCTACCGCGCGCTTTCTTTACAGAAAACCTAACTAATCCTAACCTAACCTAATCCGCATTTTTATTAATTATAAGTTTTGTTATAAAAAAAAATTGTTTTACGTGTATCATAACTTATAGGTATTATTTAATTATGAATATGGCAACGTCGCACATCAAATTAAAAACAAGTATGGCGATGGGAACATTCGGAATGATGTTTGAAATCAAAATTACCTTCGATTTGTATAATAAATATATCTTAAAGTAAATTTTGAGTGCTGATGAGAGTTTTCCACACATTTTCTCAATTTGGACTGCTAGAATGGTAGATAAAAACAAAAAGAAACAAAAATAAACGAGATTTAAGAGTGTCAACATAGTTTACCGAAACCATAAAAAGGACTGTAATCGAAGATTTTTATGTGAGTTGCACATATAGCAAGTCAACGTATCCAGGTGTTAAAGAAATACACGGAAAATGTTAATTCAAAATTTAGAAAAGTGGTATTTTTAGACGAGACTTGGATATTTTCTAATGGAAGTGGTTCGAAATATCGGCAGGATGAGTCCCTAAAAAGTGTCAAGAGAAAAAAAGGATGTGGGACGGGAAAACGGTTCATTGTTTTGCATGGAGGTTTTTCAACAGGATTTCTCCCAGGTGCAAGTTTATTGTTTTCCTCAACATCGAAAAGTATGGACTACCACGATAATATGAACTGTAAACTGTTTGAAAAGTGGTTAAAAGAACAAAGGATTCCAAATTTAGATGCTCCATCTTTAATCATTCTGGACAATGTCTTTTATCATTCAAGAATCTTAAATAAACAACCTACTTCATCCTGGAAGAAAAGTGATATTTATGACTGGCTAATAAAACAGAAACAAAATCCTTTACCCAATATGCTGAAATTAGAACTTCTTTTAATCGCAAAATCTATTTATATACAATATATGCCGTAGATGAAATATTACGGGAAAATGGACATGAGATTTTACGACTGCCGTCATACCATTGCCAGTTTAACGCGATAGAATTAATCTGGGCTGGGACAAAATCATATTACGAAAAACACGTGAACGATGGTGTTACATTAGATGAAGTGCAAATTGTTTGGCAAGATTCATTAAATTATATTACGCCGGAGTACTGGAAGAAATCTGTGGAACATACGAAAGAAATCAATATGGGATTGGTGGAATCGAGAACGAGTTCTAGATGTCGAAATAGCACCAATGATCATTGCGCCATTTGAGGACGACTCAAAAGATAAGGACTTTTTAAGTGATGATGATATTTTTAAGTCTATAATATTAAAAAGTTTCTGAGGGAATATATTAGTCTTTGACGTGTATAAATCATAAATTGCATTATGAATATCCATTTTTGCATTGTAACTTATCTTTTGCCTTTGACTTTTTTCGTGTACGTTTCTTAACCTTCTTCGGAAGTAAATTATGTTTTTTTTTTCATGCACAACTTTCTGTACATTCCTTATACCGATTCTCAGAGCTTTTGCCACTGGCTCTTGTATATTAGCCAGTGAATTTAAATTTAAAAATTTTTTATTAGATTTGACACCGTTTTTTTGCTTACTTTTTTGTACATATGTAATTTTGTAGGCAATAAATAAATAATTATAGAATACTTGTTCCAATTTTAAAGCGTGTTTAAAATAAGTAAATTTTTCTATTAATTATAAGACAAAATTTGATATATAAAAATCGGTAAAATCGCTTTATCAGAATCCGATTTCTTCAAATTTCAGTCTAAAATTAAGGGCAATGCATGCGAAAAATACAGGCTACATATATATATATATATATATATATATATATATATATATATATATATATATATATATATATATATATATATATATATATATATATATATATATATATATATATATATATATATATATATATATATATATATATATATATATATATATATATATATATATATATATATATATATATATATATATATATATATATATATATATATATATATATATATATATATATATATATATATATATATATATATATATATATATATATATATATATATATATATATATATATATATATATATATATATATATATATATATATATATATATATATATATATATATATACTTAGGAGATTTTCTTGGGTTTTTGGTCTGAATTATCTTTTTGAAAAATAAAACTTGTTTATTCTTCGGAAATCATTTTAATTTGTTTTTTTTTTCTTTTATTCCCAAACGTTTCGGCAACATGCCTTCATCAGTGGATTCTAATACAGGTCACTAAAACTAACAAACAATGCTGTTTTGGATTCTTACTTATAAACATGTCTACTTTTTTGTTTTGTGTAAGAGGATAAAAATGTTCTTTTATATACATATACATCCATACATAAGTACACCCCTGCACAGATATATACATATATACAGAAATTTAATAAACACGTATAACCTAATTAATATTACTTGTTTTTTTTTATTTTTAAAACAAAACGTTCAAATTGGATGTATAATTATACTATAACTCACCTAAGAAGGTAAATTTTTTTAATCCATTCACAAATGGGACATATACACTTAAGAAGAATCGCATTTTTAGCTTATTTAACAGTCTCTTCTTTTGAATTTGTCCGTACATTATTGGATTCTTTTAATTAATACTTAAATGAACCTATTAATATTTCTATTTTTAATTGTGTAACGTTTCATATCTATGAGAAATGGCCTAGTAGGCGAAAATATTCACAAATTATTGCTGTCTAAGAACTTATACTAATCTAATTTATGCATTGTATTACTAGCATATATTACTTGATTTGACAATTTAACAAAAAAGTCAGTATAAAATGTAGTGTTGTATTTTAAAAAATTGGTTATAGATAATACAATCTGACAGAAAAACTTTTATGTAACGTCAAAAGTAATCTTCTTTCAACACTTTCTTTACCCTAGAAATTAGGTTTTAACCCTAAAATGTGTAGACCGTTTGACGAATAATGAAACAAAAACAGGATTTAATGGGATCGAAGGGTCCTGTGAAAACAAAAGAAATACTGCATAATCCAGATAGTTTTTTAGTCCCTATCGATCGGACTAACAACCCAAATCGGAAGGAAGTAGAAGAGAGTGTCGATAAATTTATTTTTATGCCGATATAGCTCATCGATTTTTAAATTTGATGTCATGTTTCATTCTCTTTTTTTATTACATCATTGAAGGGACATTTACAGTTAGGCAGTTGATTGTAGAATAAAACGCATAATTACTATCAGAATAATAACAACTTTTTAAGGGAAACAGAAATGGTTAGTTTTAAAATTTTCTTTAACCTCTATCTTGTAAGAAATATTAATTTTCTAAATAAAAATGAACGTATAAAATTTCAAGATTTGGTCCTCATACTATCTTAATTTACATAAAAAAAAAGTAGCCCCCTAAATTGATGGTTTGACGTTACACATAAATTATATGGTTACATTAATCAACAACTACGAAATTATTTGTTGACTAGTGTGTACGGAGAAGTTTAATGCATTCTGATCTGTGAAAATTATCCACAACTTATATATGTTGAATTATAGAATGCATCAGTTGTTTTTATATTATTATAGAAATGTTATATAATTTTTATATGTAAGTTCAAACCAAGAAAAAAAGTCAAGATATTCTAAGGATAACATGTTTTATTTGCAAAAATACACTTGAAAATACATTTGCCAACAATAATCCCCAGGCATTGCTGAATCCTTTCTGCCTTGGTAGCGTTGCTCCATTGTTAGTATATCTTGGTGGAACTTGATACAAGTGTGGATGTTGTGTATCCACACAAGTATGTAAATGTTCACACACATGTGTCATACAAAATTTTATCTACGATCGTTTAAAATCTATTTCGATTTCTGACAAAGATTCTTTAACATCGGAAACACAGCTATTGCACTGAAGATATTACGCGTTCAATTAAAATATATAGTAATCCACTTCCGTCACAGGAGAATAATAAAGAGCCACCATTTGGCACATACATGACACTACAGACAAAATAGGACGATTACTTCGGCGGTCCAGCATACGTACAATCTTCAATACACATAACAAGATTGGACAATGCTTGCGATCCCCGAAATATATTGTACCTTTCCAAACAGAAGGAGTATATAAAATTCCTTGCTCATGTGGAGAAGTGTAAAACACAGAAACAGGACCCTCAATATCAACTAGACTTAAGGAACATGAACGATGTATTGAAAAGAAACAAATTGTTCAATCTGCTGTAGCTGAACACTAGCATAACACTGGCCACTTCATAAATGTAAAGGAAACCAAGGTTCTAGCAGGTTCCAGGTTTTTATAAACGAAAAATTAGAGAATCTATTGAAATATTTAAACATACAAAAAGTTTCAATAGAGATACGGGTTACCGTCTACATCACACGTGGAAACCAATCTTAACGCAAGGTCACGGTTCGGCGAGCACAAGTCAGGTATAAAAGCCCGCCTGAATCTCTTCGAGCTCATTCAGTGTTCAGATCTCGTGGAGTAAAGATCCCTGAAGATGCCTGGTGCAATCGAAGGCGAAACGTCGGATAATAATTCCATTTGACATCTGATTCCAAGAACCATGATTTCTTATTTGACCAAAGCCTTGAAAGCTTTCGTTCTATGTAAGGAACTAGTATCCAAAAACTGAACATATTTAATGCAAGTTGTAACGTAATTAATATTTACAATAAATAATTTGTAACGTATTTTCTTTAATTCTGTTTTAGTTTGTTATATTAGTAGATATCATTACCGCAACTAAAATCAGTGCGGTAATAATTTCTTATCTCACGATCGTAGATAAAGGTATCTAAACGCGTCTACTTCTTTATCTAATGCTTTTATGACATTTTTCGTTAATCCCAGTTTAATGTGTAATTGAGGTAACAGAACTTCTATAAAATTAACAAGAGGTATATTCTTAACGTTAGCTTGGCCTGGAATTGCTCTCTGAAGCCATTCTTTTGATAATGACTCTTGGTCGGTGGCAGAAAGCTCAATTAAAGTTTAGAATGTTTAACGGAATGTTAAATTTGACAGCGGGTTCCTAGATTTCTGTAAGCAGCTTGTCAAATCTGAAAGCTCGGTTAAATATTCTAAACAGCAATTAAGTTTTGTGCAACCGGGGGTTAGTGTTGCTCTACTATCCCAAAGATAAGGAAAACGGCAATACTTGGTAAATCCACCCTGAATCCCTAGTAAGAGTCCTATGACTTTTAGGTCACCAAATTTCTGCCACTTGTACGTATCATAGCTTATTGCATTTAGAATAAGTGACATAATTTTGTAAGTTTCATTCATGTCAACTGCATGCGCAAGAGGAATAAAGGGTCTTCTGTTGCCATTATGGACCAGAACTGCTTTTAAATTTATTTCAGAAGAATCTATAAATAAGCGCGATTTCTCCGGGTTATGTGCAAGCTCTATTTAGATTAACTCAACACACATCTTACTCTTCAGAGAATAAAAACCGCCCTTTTTTGATACATCGGGTTCTGCCTTATCATCATACATTTCTAAATCTTCCTCTTAATTTGCCAGGGGCGCTGGAACTGGTAAACCTTTTCCAAAAAAAACCGGTCTTATAACTGAGGGAATATCCGGATATTAAATATTATGTTTGCTCCTTCTTGAAAAACCGGACATTTGCTATTGGCTTGTTGTACGCACTTCGCTTGTCCAATTGTCTATCTAATACTGATCACTCCTAGTGTTAAACCAATACTGATGATAATCCGACGGCCGGCCGGCTGCGTTTTGTATCTCTGGTATTTACTAGAAATATCGGGTTTCGAGAGTAATAGAAGCCACGTCATAATTCTTCTATACAGGGGTATTCAATAAGTAGCTGACCCTTTGACGACTACGGGGTATGGTGCAATATGGAATTGCATGTGGTTTAGGTCCTAGAGGGCTGAGATAATGTAAATGAGAGGTTATCCCCAGATAGCTTCCATGCGATGTTGCCAGGCTGTGCAAAATTTCTCTAACTTAGAGAAAACGTCAATTTAGCAACGTTGTGCTTTGGTATGTTACAACAGTACAGTTTACTCTAACAACTTAAATATGTGAAACATCAACGTGCCTATTGACGCATACCGCTATTATACATCTGACATCTCAGAGAGGGCAAGCGTTAAAAACGTACAAGCGTTATATCTTAACCTGAATTTATTTTTTTGAATTCCAACAGACATCACTTGTTACAATAATGTCATTAAAATACTTATTAATTTTTGCTGCAAAAATCATACTGAGGCAAAAAACTATATCTGATCGCCTTATCTATGTTGTAATCCCAGAGCCTTTAATTATCCAGGGTTAATAGAAAACATTCCGGCTTGCCTCAAAATTAGGATATGAACAAAAACTTCTTGCCTAATTACCCTTTTCGTAGGAAACCAGACTTCTAATTTCCTTTTGTCGAAACCACATCGGGTTTAGAAAGCATATAATTTGCCGACGTTTGAATCTCTTTATAGGCAAATTTGAGTGTCGTATTCGCAATTTAGTTTTAAATATCCAATAAAATCCTAGTTTAGGATTAGTACGTATTTCTTTTTATCATTTTTATTGTACCAGTTCAAATTTTACTTGGATGTTTTTTGTGCTTTATATGGGACATAATATTTAAATATACCGGGTAATTAATCGCCGTGCTGGACATAGCAAATTTCATGTAAATTTTAAGGTGCTGAAATATTGTGTTTGGGTTAGAGAAAAATGTTACTTGGGTTTTTTGAAGATTTTAAAAAATTAGACCCGTCTGCAAAATATGAGAATTTTTAATTGAGCCACCTAATAATTATTTGCAAATGTGTATTTGTTAATTCTTAAAAGTTATTAATTCTATCCTGCTAATAATCACGATAGTGACATTTCAGATCAATAATTTTTATCAAATACTTAAGATAGTAGAGATCTCTCGAGCTGCTATCGTTCAGTACGAAGTCGCTTACAAATCTATGTAAAATTCTCAATACTCTTTATTAGAGCACCTTTCATGTCAATAGTTTTTGCAAAAATGAGGGTAAGATATCCATAATTTAATATATTACCTTTTATTAAAATACCTGCACACAAAAGGTTATCTGACATGTTTGACAATGTCAGTTTTGTTGACTTACAAAAATGGATCTTTTAACTGAAACTTAAATAATTGAAATTTTAATTATATGAGGTTATGTGGATAAAACGAGAAACCTGGAAGATGTTTGTAATATTTTTAATGACGAATATCCTAACAGAAATCCAATAAGTAAATCTACAACAAACAATTTCCTGAAACTGGGAAGGTAAAAGATGCTGTACGTTCTGGCAGACCGGAAAGCACAATAATCCTCATCTTGCTACCAAAATAAAAGCAAGAGAAAACAGTGTCCCAACCCGTGGCGGTTCATGGTCAACTTTTCAGGGGGGTCAATACATATAAACAACAAAGAGTCATTTGACAAAAGCAGACACACGAAATAATAAAATGTCTTTGTTACTTCGCAATCGCATGTCCAGGACCATAAATCGTACATATTCCTACGAAAATAACGATTTACCTCTTTGTTTTTGTCTTGTTGCTGAATTTTAAATTTCGGCAAAAGTCGACTACTGGTCTTAAATTCAAGTCGTCCGCCCGGTTTTCTTTCGTGTCCCGCACTTTAGTTACAATAAAGCCAAGGGTTACTTTAACTTAGTCGAGCACTGACAAACCGGCCCTTAATCTTCGTATCACCGTTTTGTTTACAAAACATATTTTAAAACTTCTCCTCAAATATAAGTATTTGTTAAATTGTACAAACAAATCCTCTCCGTCGCGAATCATATGAAGGTTATATTTTTCAACTCAATTAATTAGAAAAAGCTCATCGGCAAACACTGGCGATTAAGTTTTTTTCTGTCGCGTAATAAAATTGCGAAAAGCACGTTTGGTACACAAGTGCCTGACGGTTTTTTAATTAAAAATAAAATTATTTTTGACAAGGAGAGTGAGTTAACTATTCAACTTTGCCGAACAGCCTATCGGCATCAAATAAATGGTAATGCCAACTGGATTTGATGTCTGGTAAACAAGTCGGGAAACAATTATTCTTTGTTAGAGGTCACGCTTTGATATTCTTTGAGTGATTGATGAATACATTTGAGCGGGGATGGAACATTCAATTAAGCTCTCGTGGTAGCCAAATTCTGGTGCAGAAAGGTTTAAATGAAGTTTGCTTTTTCTCTATGTATTCTGTGAGTGTTTATGTTTTATAATAGAGTTCAGGTCTATGTTGCAGTTTTATGAGGATTTACAACTGACCATGTTCTTTTGTAGTTTTTATGCTGTAACTTTGAATTCAAAAAGTTTTATTGGAGTCAAAGAACTAATGTATATAATAGAGCAGATTACAGGAAAAACTAGAATATAATATAAAATTATTAAATTTAAAATTAGAATAAAATGTATTGCAATAAAAAAGTTACGCAAAATAAAGTTCAGGGTCCCAAGATGCCTAAAAACCTGTTTTCTCAACTCCGTCGGTGTGTCTGTCTGTCGCTCTGACTCTTTGCGGCATAGCTAAAAAACTACATACCCGATTGACTTCAAATTTTGGCCAAACATTAAGGGTCATGTGGAGATGACCTGGTAACATTTTGGTAAAAATCCAATACGGCAAAACAAAATGGCCTAGTGAAATGTAAAAAAAATTATTACTAAAAAACTACTTACCCAATTTATCTCAAATTTTGCACAAAAGTCGAGTATTATGAAGGAGTCAATTGGAAAGATTTTGGTATGAACCCAAGATGGCGGAATAAAATGGCGGCTTAATAAAATATTCAAAAATTCAGCCTGAAAAAACTATGCAATGTACTAATTTCAAATTGTGCGCCCTAACTAATTGTGGTATACTGTAATCAATAAAAATGCGCTTTCACACACCTTTATCAAAAGTTTTTGGCCGGAAAAGATATATGTAGAATAGCAGAAATACATAATTTCTGCAGGTGCAAAACGGCCTACAAGAAGAATTGCTTTCGATTATGTCACAGGGTATCCTCCTGCGATCATGATTTCTGGGCCTTTACCCTCATCAGGCAGGCTTGTACCCAGGGAGATCTGAAATAACAGATTGCTGGAACAGTACTACATGCTAAGTACAGCACTTAGCGCCACCTATTGGGGCTCCGGTGGTTTCCGGCTGCAAACAATTCTCGAGTTTGTTTGAATGGTTCAAGATCTCTAAATGAAGAAATTGAACTGGTACTACAGGAAACAATAAGATTAATATTAAAATTTTTAAAGCAACCATCGAATGCGTCTGGTGCAATTTGCAATGGACACAAACCTTTAGGACAGGTTTCGATAAATTTTATCAAAGGCGTTTTTATTAAAAGCAACATTTATGTTCCTGAAGTAGTATGTGGTTGTGCTCGACATTTTACTGTCAGAACTGTTACCCAGTTTGCGATATGTATAGCGACCGTATAAGCCCAAAGGTGTGCACTTACAACTATTATTGCAGAATTTGCGACAGAAAATTATTAATCAAAACCATGGATTTAAAAGTGAAAATGGTTTTTCTGTGTTTCTTCTATTACTAAACATTAATTTGTATTTTTTTTTGCGAAGGTGTTGAAGAGAATAATGGGTATGTAAGACCAGTTTAAAAAAAATGTATTAACTTTTTGTGTAAAATTCGGCAGGGCATTTCAGATGACCTTCTGAAAGTTCTGTTTAATTATTCAAGTAGACAAGCTGTATGTATTGCAGTTGTTACGACTAGAAAAATCACTTTTGGCTGGCTTTATTCCGCAATATCTTAGCCTTCAAGCAATAACTAGAGAGAAGTACATAGCTAATCATATTACGGAATGTGTCAACGAAAGGGACGCCCCAATCAATCTGGTATCTTGATGATTCTTACAGTCATATACAAAGAAGCTTAAGGTAATCATACTCAACCCATAAATACTCTCATCTGGTTACAGTTCCAGACGGTTATATCCTAGGCATTCACAGGGTATATTTTTACGATGGCAGAAACAATGATGTGTCGTTATACGAGCAGAATTTGAAAGAGATGTCAGTGGGCTGCAACAATGGCTTCAGGAAGGTGATATTGTCAATCTGTGATAGAGGGTAATGATATTCAGTACCGCTGTTAGAAGACTTGGGGGTGTCATTTCTACTTCCAGCTTTTTTGCAACCCGGTCAAAACCAAATGACAACTTAAAATGCAAATCAATCTCGTCATCACAAAAACAAGATAAATAATGCAAAGTCGAAATGGACATATTAAATCCATTTTTACGTTTCTTCGATGAGTCAGCCCAATGTCCCAAGCAACGCATTTAGGAGAATTTAACCGTATAGCTGCAGCCTTAATCATTAAATTCAGAATTACAGTACTTACATTGACACATACCTTTTATGCAGGATATAAAATATATGTATCCTGAGAATGCAACAATAAAGTTACAAAACGTCGACAATTTAAACAGAACACTTTTGTTCTTTTTACTCTATCCTAACCCCAAATAATCCACCAATCTAACATAAAAACAAGAGGATCGTTAGCACAAACCTTTTAGAAACTTAATATCTGGAAAATATCTGCGGACCAACGTAGAAGGTAAAGACTGATAACATGGGTTTCATGCAGGATATAGAATCTATATATGTCCTGAAGATGCAACAATAAAGTTGCGAAACGTCGACTATTAAAAAAAAAGACTTGTTTTTTTTACTGGATCTTAACCCCAAATAATACACCACTCTAACATTTTTTTTTTAACAGTGTACTCATTTTCCGAATTTTTCATATTTAGATTTGAAATTGGGGCTGGCTCCATCATATATTCAGGACAGTTTTGAGGAAGAACGAGCAAATGTCTTTGCAATTGAGCAAAGAACTGTAGTACCAGGGCTACTGAGACGTCTTTTATCCTCTAGGTAGGTAGGCTGTGAAATATCAATTATGCATTAAATATAACAGCATTAACTTAGAGATTATAATTAAAAAAAAAGAGACAGTGACAATATTATTTAAGGTTACTATGGCAGCTGTAAAAGTGGCTCGAGAATATTAGAATGCTGTTCGCATGTTTGTATTGTCTTGTGGTATTTGGGTCAAGCACACTACCAAAATAGTATTAATTATCACAGTCGCTTTCTCTTGGATGCAGGAAATAGATAAGTATAGTCAATAAATTGATTTCCAACGCTTTTTCGATGTACCATTTTATATTTTTTGTCTGTTTTTTGCAATTTCAAACTCAAATGAACGTGTAAGTGTATTTGTAGTTATCCCATGTATGTGTAATTCCGCCCAGACCTTTAATTAAATTTATGATTTAGTTATGTAATAACTATTTACTTTTTAAAAGTTTATTGTGTTTGTCATCTTAATATTTATACAACATTTACGTACTTACAGTTTAAAATGTAGGTAACATGCAATCAAAGTTATATTCTTTAGATTCAGGTTCAATAAGGATTATTTTTTGTCTAACATTTGTTTGTGTTTGTTGTTTACAAAAGATACTAAAACATATAAAAAATGAAGAAATTCCAACGAAAACGATCTTATATGGGTTCCCGCACGGGGTCTTTTGTCATAGTCATATTTCCCACATCGCAAGTTGCTTTTATACTTGTCTTGATAGAAAGTTGTAGGAATGAACTGATAAATATTTGGTATGAATAATAAAATATTTAAAAAATCAGCCTAAAAAACTACTTTTTAGATTGATTTCAAATTTAGGTGTGATATAGAGATGAACTGATAAAATTGTGGTACGAATTCGAGGTCAGAAAAATCACCCTCCGAGTATTTTACGAATCTTCAGGATTTGCAGTCTTTAGAAGTCAAAAAATATGTTTTAGCAATTCCGTCATTTCTCAATAGATGTCCGGTTGAGGCTAACCACTAGTTGCACAGGAATTGAACATGATTTTAACCCACTTCAAAAAGGAGAAGGTTACAAATTCGACACTCTGTATTTTTTTAAATGTATATCGATTACTCCGGAATGGTTTGACCAATAGTAAGCATATTGAAAAATATTTAAAAATGGTAGACTTTTCTTTTTGTTTTGTAACTCCGTTAACACTAAGAATCTCGATTTGTTGTCCCTTGCGAGTGGACATTTCATAAATCGCAGGTATCTGTATACAGGATGTCCACGAACAACTCCTACAAAATGAAAGGGGGATTCTACATGAAAAAAACATGAACAAATTTTCATATTAACCTAGGTCGGGAAATGTTTCGTTACGGAGATACAGGGTGTTGAAATATAAATTTTATTTTATTTTTTATTATATATCTGTTACAAATAATAAAATTTTCTCACGAAATTGGGCATTCGAAGTATTTTTTGGGTGAGGAATCATAATTTGGTATTAGATTTCATGTGAGACTTTGAGGGCCATATGCTACTATTATTTATGTAAATTTGCGCTAACTTTTTCGGCGATGCACAGATGCTACAAGAAAACAAATTTTTTAATAATAATAAACCAAGGTGTATTTATTTCAAGACAATGCAAAATTAGAAAATTAAAGGTAAGTATGAATTATTCTAAACTATAATAAATGCTCCACGTGATGACCGTTAGTTTGAAGGCATAATGTAATTCTTTTTTTAGAGAATGTCTGGTACGTCTCTAAATATTCTGCATTTGTTTGAACTCATTGCAGGCATCTTGAATTCGCAACCAGAGCTGCTTACGCGTTTTTATTTTAATGGAGTACACATGGCATTTCAGAAAACTGGTCCACCTCTACCAATCCACTGATTTTCGTAAGTCTGATCCAGATATTGACGCACATTTCGAATAAAATGAGCCGGACACACATCATGCATAAATCACATGGCTTGCCGAATATTTAAAGCAACTTTCTCTAGTAATGTGGGTAAAATATTCTGAAGAAAATTTAAATACTCTTCCCCTGTTACTCGACCTGACAACTCAACAGATTTAATTAGGTTGTTGTTTACAATACCAATCCACATATTAATTCTTTCACAACATAGGGATTATATCCAACATATGCATAATGATCCATCAGAGCATGCACCTTTCTAAAGTTCTCCTTGTGGATAATATTACTTACAGATGATTTGCAAATTCCTGGATGTATCGCTGACAATTTTCGACAACTTAGTTCTGGGTTATCTTCTAGATCCATCAGAATAGCTTCTTCGAATTTTTCAACTACAGCGGGATGCCTACCCGTTTCATTTTTTTTTGGAGACATCGATCCAGTTTCCTTCAACCTCTAGTGAAGTGCCGCAAAGGTTGTATCAGTGGGATGAATTCTATTCGGAAACTTTTCAACATATCTACGTTGTGCCGCTCGAGCGTTACACTGAACTTCCCCGTAAATTAAATACATATCTGCATATTCTTCATTACTAAACGAAACCATTTAAAAAAAAAATGTAAATTAAAACCTTACTTTCAATTAAATCAAATTATTAATATTTGACAATAACAATTTTGTCAAAAATCACACTTGAGTTTATCATTGTTAAGAACGGGTACCTAGCATTATTGAGTAAGTATACCTTTTTTTATGAATAAATACTTACACTTTTCTAAGCAAAAAATTTATACTACGTTCTCTAATTACAGGATTACATTATGCCTTCAAACTAACGGTCATCATGTGGAGCATTTATTATAGTTTAGCATAATTCATACTTACCTTTAGTTTTTTAATTTTGTATTGTCTTGAAATAAATACACTTTAGTTTATTATTATTAAAAAAAAAATTTTCCTTGCATCGACGCATAAAATTGCCAATTGCTCGAGAATGGTTACCTCTAGCGTCGTTGAGTAAATATAGCTTTTTTGCTTAGAAAAGGTACGAGAATAATATTTATTCGTAAAGAAACCCCGAAGTGCATCACCAAAAAAGTTAGGGCAAATTTACATAAATAATAGTAGCGTACGTAGCGCCCTCTAAGTGTCACATGACATATAATACCAAATTATGATTCCCCACCCAAAAAATACCCCGAATGCCCAATTTTGTGAGAAAATTTTATTACTTGTAACAGATATTTATTAAAAAATAAAATAAATTTTATATTTCAACACCCTGTATCTCCGTAACGAAGTATTTCCGGACCTAGGTTGATATGAAAGTTTTTTTATGTTTTTTTTATGTAGAATTACCGCATTCATTTGGAGAGGTTGTTCGTGGACACCCTGTATATGAAATCGATTTATTAAAAATCAGTGGCACTTTTACCCTACTTGGGCTTTTATTATTGTAATAACACAAAACTATCATTAAAAAATCATTTGTTAAAAAAATCACATAAAAGAAATTGGAATAAATGGCAAATAAATAATATTGAGTGTAAAAAATAGCTTCACTAAAATCTATTTCCAAATATTCGTAATTACACAAGTTTAAAATTTAATTATTCTGTTGAAGGAGAGGCGCATGTTCTAGAAAATAGCTAATTATATTGCAAACAAACTTGTTGAACCGGCATTGTGCTGCGTGACAAAATATTACCAAGGTAAATTTAATATAAAATACAGATAACCCTGGTGGTGTATCAATTAAAATGTAATAATATGATAATGTTAAAATAATTATTACTATGTCAGAGGCAATAAATGAACACCAAAGTTGGCATGTGGAACATTAATATTAATTTCGTCTAATTCAAGAGAGTTTTAGTTGTTGATATACTGTATTATTTATGAATGGATGAAATGAGACACGTACTATGTACCTTAATTAAATAATTACCTAAGGGATAATATTCGTGCTAGGTAGCACACCGTACTCAAAATCGCAAATAGTAGTGTGTAGATTTTACTTGGAATTTTCTTGATTTACAAGTTAATTCTCTAAACAGCAAAGTTGTTTATACAGGGGCGCAACGTTTATTAAGGCCGAAAGGGTCTACCCATTTTTCCTTGTTAATGTAAAGGTAATTATTATTTCTACTTAGATTAACGAAAATCTAAATTAACTTTGTGAAATATTTGTCTTCAAACTAAACAAATACATACCATTCTAATTTTCTTGTGATTTGCTTTGGAATTAACAACACTCTCATTTTGCAGTCGATTTAGCTTTTGCAGGGAAGAGCAAAGTTAAAAACATATTTAAAAGACCAAACTAACGAAGATATATGTATATAACTGAAAAAAGTGATTTCTTGCCGGCCTATTCATCATTTAATACAAAACCACAAATCTTAGATTCATTTACATACTTACTTGTCGTTGTACATTAAGAGCATGCACGAACAAACTACCTTTATGTGCAATAATAATTCGTCATAAAAAACATTCATAAACAGTTTGGTTAACTAAAACTAACTGCGCTCTAATTTTTAATGGTTTTTATTTTACAGCTAATAACAAATTAAAAAAACTATGTTAAACTAAAATGTATTCTAATTTTTTTTACATCATAATTTAAATTAAAAAAGAACAATAAAAAATTTACTTATAAGTAAATATAAGCAAACAAAAACTGAAGTTTCCGTTTCATTTTTTGAGAAAATATTAATATAACATGATCGATAAATGATTTTTTATTTAAAAAGAAGTGCCTTTTCTCTGTGGATACTTAATATGCATAAACCATTAAGTCTGTTTTCTCCATCGATAATCTTATCCACGTTTTAATTATCCTTAGAGAACTGAAACTTCTCTCTATTTTACATGTTGTGGATGGAAGTGTAAGAAATAATCTGTTGTTTAACACCCTATATAAATCACTTTTTAGCTTAGGTAAGTTTTACGCCTAACATCGGTTATATGTAATAAAATTTGCAAGAAACAGCTGAAAACCGCACCTCAGTATCTCGTCTCATTTTAAAAATAATCGAACTTAAAATTTACCAAAAAATGTAGGTGAACTGTGTGGCCAGCAAATTATTTGAATAATTCATTTAATAGTAGAACTTTTTGAAAATAAAGGTAAATAAAAATGTACATACAGTATAGCATAGGTATTAAAGGATTTTGCACCTACACTGAAAAAATTAATATAGTAAATTCTAGCAATACACATTTGTTATCGTTGGTTAATTTAACATTTTTTTCTAGTGAAACTTATAACTTTACTATTTATTAAATAGTCACAGTATTAATATTGTTAAAATATAATTGTTAATATAACAATTAATTATGTTTAGTATCACTAACAAAATAGTTAAAATATATTTTACGATATATTTGTGTCATAGTTGTAATTTAATATTGTTATAATAACTTCCATTCTTGACAGTAGATGTTGCCGTTATATTTTGCTATGTGATTTTAATTAAATTAATTGAATGATTTTGTTAGACGACACGGCCAACTAGAATTTTTGAATTGCGCGGTTCAGTGCTGCCATTTCTTTGTCGCGTCGCCCCTTGCTTGTTATAGGCGTATCTACCTAACCTACTTCCAACGTTTGTGGATTTCCACAATCCGCCATTTTATTGTGTGTGTTGTATAATGTACATTTTCATGTACATATTCATTATCATACACTTTTTTCTATGCTCATTGTGTGGCAATGGAGGAAGTTAAGCAAATATTAGACGAATGGAACCTCGAGGGTAAGTAATAAGTATTGTTTCATATGCTGTTCTAAATTAGGTACGCTTTTTTATAGGGTTCTTATCCACTTTTGATACGAAAATATTGTTTCAAAATTCATTGATCAGTGAATAATAATATTGCAAAGAGAATGGCACTAAAAAAAGAATGTCGGTCGATATTTGATATTTGCACTATAAAAATCAAATAAACCTATTAAAAATAAAATGTTAAGGTGGTTTGTTCATGTAGCTTTTTTCTTTAGTTTCATATTTTAGTCGTAGTTATAAGCATGAGTTAGTTAGGTAATTTATTAATGTCTTTTACGGCTGAGGATTAATAAATAATAAAACTTGGCCGATTTCGATTACGACTATCTGTTTACATTGACATTCGATATTTTTATGAGAGAAAAATTTGAAAATTTTAACCCAACTATTTTGATTTTTGGCGGGATCCAGGCCCAGGGCTTGATTTCTTTTTTACACAAACTAGGTAATTTGTTTTTCTCTGCAACGTAGGTAGTGTAAATTATCCAAATTTAGTTTTTTTACTTTACATTTTAGTTTTTTTACAAATCAAGCTGTGGTGTGTCAGTTTTAAGAACAAAATTAGGTAATCATTAATTTAAGAACATGAACAAGGTTGGGCATTATGGAAAAAGTTATTACTAAAGTTCCGGAACAAAACTAAAGAAAAAGTTAAGTTACATGAACCTTTATTATATTTAACCATATTGTTAATAAAAAACTTTTTTTGTAATTTATATTTGGTTGGATGTATATTGGTAAGTGTTAATTGTATAGTGGATCGTTAGCCTACGTAAACTTAACCAACCTACTAATTACGAAAACCTATTTATGTTTGTTCTTGTCATAAGAATGTCCATTATTACTTTGGTCTGCACCCTAAAAAGTAGATAATTGCCCAAACCGTTAATGGATTTTTCTATTTCTGGGTTTAGTCAGAGTTTCCTCTTTTTAAATATTTACAAATTAGAGAAAGTTGCTGCAGCAGTGTGGAATAGCTTGTTTCTAATTTGAAGTTTATACTAGATAATATTTTCTAGTTTTGAGGTTATTAAGAATTTAAAATGTTTTATTGCATACCACATACAATTACTGTCATCAGTACGTTTGTCAGTTTACTTTTTTAAACTTGTTTCTAATTTGTAGTTTATACTAGATACATTTTTTTGTTATTTTTATATTTATTAACAATTTAAGATATCATTTTGTTCCAAGCCACTTACAGTTACTGTCAAAAATACGTTTGTCAGAGTTAACTTTTTCAAATAAATATATTTGTTATAAAAGTGTGTATAATATGTCTTAATATCCATATAAAAACTTTATAATTTAAAGTCAACTTCTCCATTACATAAAACACTCGTGGCATTATCAAATTGAAAATATGACATAGAAAAAATACTTTATTGTTTGTGTAGATGTGTATTTACTATTCGCTTACTGTTTCTAGTAACGCAAATTTTCTACAATAGAATGCTGCTATAATAACATATGATAGTTATTTCTAAAGGTGATGAACATTTAAATGAACCTTTCTTCAACAAATTTTAATAAATTAATGTCAAACCAAATTTGAACTATAGAGGAATTTTAACAAATAAAGCCACACTAACCCTGGGAAATTATCTCCCTGTATCCTAAGAACGTGAAGTTTTTAGAAAACATTGTATTCATGAAAACACTAACCAAGTAAGTTTAACATACCGGCTTATTATTACGTAAGTAAGGTAAGTGCGCCAGTAATCGACACTGTTCCATTTTTCGACAAGCCGAATTTTAATCTCAAAAAATAATCCAAGAAAAATGGTGTAAACCTTCCCGATTGTGGCAACAACATTGCTCATAATCGGGAAATGTGGGACATATTTCGCGACGCGCTAAAAGATTCGCACAGCCGGTTAGTGGGGTTAAGTTGATGTGTGGTACAAGTAGCCTGCGGTGAATTTAGTGATTCTTACCCAAAATCTTAAGCAGTAAGTTTTTCTAATTTTCATCTATGATGTTAATTTTATGTTTTTTCACGCTTTCAAAGAAAACATTTTTTAAAATTAGGATTTCTCGTAAATATACTTGTTTTATTAGACCTAAATTGTATAAAAGTGGCTGCAGCATGAGGTGTCGACTTCTGGAACACCAAAACCTATATTTTCCCAAAGTCGATAATGGTGTCGATTTTAGGCACTGAGGTCTATGTTTGGTTATTGCATCTACCTTACTGAGCAGTTCAATAGAAATTGGACGCCCTAAAAATCATTAAATAACTATGTCCCGTTCCAATATTCGACAGGGGTGTCGAGCACTGGAACATTTAAGTGACGACAACTAGATCATCTGCGTTTGATTTACAGATGCGACCAAAGACGCTTAGAAATTTTTCAGATGCAAGCATGTCTGCAGCACTTGAGGATGTTAATAGAGGCATGGTTTATAAAACTGCAGCTCGGAAACATGGTGTACCCAGAATAACAATAATGGACAAACAAAGGCAAAACACCAGTCAATTCAAGGATGGGACCAGCATGCATATTTTCTCCCGGGAAGCTCATATCGTTAAATGGGTTAAATACATGGCAAAAGCTGGCTTTCCAGTTAGCAAGGAAACTTCTAAACAGTATTGGCAGGTTGGCTAGGGAATTAAAATTAAAATTTAGACCAAATGAACAACCTGGACGTAAGTGGTTGCCTCTTTTTTTATCCAGGCATCCGGAATTAAGCCTGAGGGTGAGTCAAAACAAAACAGCAATGAGAGGCAATGTTAGTCAGCAAAATATAAATAGCTGGTTTCAGGAAGTCGAAGGCTATCTAAATGATGGTGGGCTAATGGATGTCTTAAAGGATCCTCGGCGAGTGTTTAACACTGATGAAACAGCGTTCTTTTTAAATCCGAAACCCGGAAAGGTTCTGGCTGAAAAAGGATGCAAAACTGTTTGCACCGCAGCCGTAAACGATGAAAAATTTAATATAACTGTTTTGCTAACAGCAAATGCTAGTGATCAAATTGCGCCGCCTATGGTTGTGTACAGGTACGCTAGAATACCCCAAATAATAGCCGAATCATTTCCATCCGAATGGTCAATAGGAAAAAGTGAAAATGGGTGGATGATCCATGAACAATTTTTTCAATACGTGGCCAACATTTCTTTGCCATGGGTTAAAAAAGAGAACATCCCATTATCTATCATTTTGTTTATGGATGGTCACACTTCGCATATTTCTTTACCACTTAATCAATTTTGTAAGGAATAAAAAGTGACGAAGATGAAGACATTGAAGAAATTACCTCATTAGAAGAATTAAAAGAGGGCGATTTTACTTTAGTTAAATTTAAAGAATGGTATCTACTTTTGTTTATCTCTGCACTATTCAGAAAATTGATTCATGCGACGAAATAGAAATAAAGGGATTAAGAAGTACAGAAGCTGCTAAAAAAATATTTGTTTTAAAAGAAAAAGATATTTCTATTGTATCTTTAAAACAAATTACGGGTAAAGTTAAACAACCTAATGTTGTAGTTACAAGAGAGAGAGTTAGTTATAAGTTTGCTCATTCGCTAAATGTCAGAGAAATGTAAATTTTAAATATTATTTTAGTTTTGTTTGAACATTGTACTTATTTTATTTTATTTATGCCAGAAGTGAAAATTACTTTTTTTGTTTTTGTTAATACTTTTAAGTGTTTTGCATTTCCAAATGTACGTTGTAATGTCAAATTGGTAAATATAAGTATTTAAAATTTATTTGGGTACCTAATTATTTATTGTCGTATTAAGTTGATAACTGGATCGAAATTATGTCGACTACTGGATCAAGTCGTAATATGAGTGTCGACGTTTGGCGCAATTACATGTTTTGAAAAAACAAGTTATAAAATACATAATTTTTAAATCAATCAAATTGAAACATAGACTATTTTGAAGAATAATATGTGGGCAAGAAAATGCATTACTAGATTTATTAATATTATAATCTTGGTTCAACACAAAAAATAATATTTCATTATTTTTCGTTAGAGTGTCGATAACTGGTACATTTACATTATACAATATTATATTAATAATTTATAGAATAAATAAATATTCACATAGTAACTTTAAGAACCTGATATTGTCAAAATAGCAAATCTTATTTTGGAATGAGCCATACAGAGGGTTAAACTACTTTAGTCAGTTAGTAAGTATTACAATAAAACAATGTAATTTCGACAATTTAATATTGTCACAAGCGGCAAAATTACGGTATTAAGTAAGATAGCAAGCTAACAAGCTGTTATTGCTGTTGTAACTATGTACATATCTTCAAAACAACAAACAAACCATACGGATTGTAAAACTAACTACATTCGGTTAGTAAGTATTTCTATAAAACATTGTCCATTTTACCCATTCACCCATTCACCATTTAAACAATAAAAGTAACGATATTCATCAAGTAAGTTAAACACCTTCATATGTTTCATTGTAATGAAATACTTATCGTTAAAATAACTAAACGAAATATTTTAATATTAACAATTGCAAATATAAGCAATAATTATTTAACCATATTAAGTCTGCAACAATAACTGTAAGTTCTGCTGTGCCTATACTAAACACACACATAGTTACTTTAACTTTTTTTTTTGCTATTTTAACTGTGATTTTTTTTTTCAGTGTAGCAGCGTTTCCCGACAAGTGCGAATTATGAAAGATGGATGCAGCGTAGTGTATTGTATGTTGTATATTTTCATATTAACCAGATAAGTGAAGTAAATACGGTACAAATATTTTAACCCATTTTTAACCGAAATGTAATTTAAATTACCTATACATAACACATTTTTTTGAGGTTGGACGTGCAGGAAGTTTTTTTTAATGCGTAGGTACCTTTTCATATTATTTTTAACTCGACTAGACCTTCTCGCTGGTTTTTCACTTTTTGCGTGCAGTTCTCCCTTAAATGCATCAAAATTGCAGAGCTCGAGGAATTTAAAATCATTTAAACCGTTAAATCTACAGTTTATTTGTTGCCGAATTCGATCGATTATTTCATAAAAGAGGCGTCTGTATGATGTTTGAACATCTCCCACCTTGTCTGTTCGAAGACGCTTGGCTTGTGGCTCTACATTTAACGTCATCGTTTTCTCCCAAAATAGATCAAAGTCATCTCTTTTTTTGGCTTAACATGGCCTTAAAATCATCCACTTTTTTTAGACAAAAAGCAATATCATTTGTTTTAGTTTGTAATATATTAAAAACATTGTCTAAAAATGAAAATATTTCTGGAAATATGTTTAACAAATAATTAAAATTAAAATCTCGTTTCAAACAGTCCAAAAACCCCCTCGAACTATTTATTGCTTCTGAGTCCCACGTTTTATTATTTTCTATTATATTCTCAAATAGTTCAATCAGTGATTCACGATTTTCAGATACTGTTAACACAAGTCTTCCATTATAGTTCCACCTAGTAGGAGCTACTTTGGGCAATCATTTGTGGATAATGGAGTCCAAAGTTTGTGTACGTTTTGTTGACTTGGAAAGCAGCCATGCCACTTAAAGTAACGAAAAATACTTTACACTCTTTAATGTGATTGATGGACTGGGATAAAACTAAATTTAATTTATGACCAAACAATGGGCAAACACAACCCTTGGGAAAGTTTCTTGAACTTCAGCTTGCAGACCCCCTAATTGTACTGCCATCACTGCAGCTCCATCATAGCTTTGAGCAACTAATTTTTTCTCTCCATTAATTTCTTTAGTAACGTTACAAACTACGGTATACAATACATCTGCTATACGATTTTAGGACACGTTCTTAAAACCTAAAAATCGCTCTGGAATACTTCCGTCTGTTTTAACGTAGCATATTACTATAGATAATTGGCTAAAATTAGTAATATCAGTTGTTTCGTCCAGAGCAATAGCAATTAATTCTTTTTAGAATAATGGTTGCAACAACGGAAACTAAAGCATTCTCGATTCGATTCGACTTTCCGCGAAAAACGCTAAACTGCTCTAAATGATTTTTTAAGCAATCGTCATATTTAGCCACTAAACTAAGTAAATCGTGAAAATTTCCTCTATTTGAAGAAACCCTTGTTTCGTCATGACCTTTAAATCTCAATTCGTGCTGTCCGAGAAAACAAACAACATCGATAAGTCTTCCTAATATTTGCCTATTTTTATCGACTAGTTCATTGTGTTGGCGGTGACTAATTTCCAACTGTTTATTAAGGGCGTGTTCAATTCTGATTTTGCCGAAGACTTTCTTTTATGACGGCCTGTAAATGCGCTTTGGACATAATGTGTCTTTTTACAGCTCAATGGAAATTGTTTAAATCGGAAAAACCAGTTTTATTCCAGAGACCTTTTCCATTTTCAAAAAATAAACATGGCCAACAAAATAATTTACTCATATTTTCACACCCTGTTAACCATTTAAATTGTTCGTATTATTTTTCCGGATAAAAATGTCTAATACAGTTTTTCATTTCTGTGGTTAAACTTTTCATTGCCGGTTTTGCCCTTCCTTTGGAAATTATTTGAGGCTTATCAGTGAACTTTAATGTCGAAAATCCCTTTATTATTAAGACACACACACTCTTCTTACTAAA
Organism: Kuschelorhynchus macadamiae; assembly: GCA_030620095.1. Taxonomy (NCBI): domain Eukaryota; kingdom Metazoa; phylum Arthropoda; class Insecta; order Coleoptera; family Curculionidae; genus Kuschelorhynchus; species Kuschelorhynchus macadamiae. The sequence continues at coordinate 891,066 of JAUTXW010005519.1, read as the reverse complement.
TTCTCCAATATTTTCAAGGTTATTACCGACAGCCGAAGTTGACGGTATTTGCATATCCACGTCCGTATTATTGTCTTCCAGATCTCTAGCCGTTCAAACAAAGAACCTACTCCAACGATAGCTTCCGCCACCACTTAAGCACGCGACTGAAATGCAAAAATTGCAAACAGCCGGTGGAAAGTTCAATAACCTCTGGCTCGATTCACAGGAAATCCAGCATGCAGGACTTGGCGGCAGAGAAGTTAGCGGCCTGCATAAGTTCTATTCAATATTCTAACTTAAAGTGTTGGTTCACATTATAAATAGGCGTAACATGGTCAAATTTCGGCAAACAGAATACATAACGTATTCACGAATTCTGTATCAAATGTATGTTATGCTTAAATTCTGCTGTTAAAAAATTATAATACACTACATCGCAGTAATCGAGTTGTGGATAGATTAACGACTCGATAAATAAAAGTTTAATTTTTTCAGGTAAAATATATTTAAATACACTTTTTTAGTTTTATGTAAACAGACCTCAATTTTGTTCTAACATGTGCCTCAAAGTTCAAACAACTGTCAAAAGTAATTCCAAGGGATCTTATTCCATCCACCACTACTACTTGTATCCTAGAATCTAACTAACTCATAAACCAACGACACACTGACTCGGGAAAAACATAGTACCGCAACTTGGCTAACAGCAAAAAGCTTTGCTATAGTCTAACAAAGCTAGACATGATACTAAAGACTGATCCATATTTCTGCCAATATCTGACGCAACCCTGGAGAGGGCCGTTGCAGTACCATGGCCAGTCCTGAACCCTGGATCACGGGGAGGATAGGCTTACTCGATAAATATTCATTTAAAATTCCACACACTATCGTTTCCAGCGTTTTTCCGAGAATCGGCATTATATAATAAGTCTTAACTCATTAAAAGAGTCTATCTTAGCCGTTTCGGTAATGGTCGAACAATAAATGTTTTCCAGACTGAGGAAAACTGACCAATTTGTATAGATGAATTAAACAACACATAACAGGCACAGTATACTTCAAACTGAATAACAACAAATCATAGCTTATATTATCTGCTCCTTGACATTTAGATTAAATATATTTATTATTTTATATATATATATATATATATATATATATATATATATAGATATATATATATTTATATATATATATATATATATATATATATATATATTATTATACATCTTATTCTGTAATAGTTCTAAACGCAAATTCGTTATCTAAATTTAACTTATTACTATTATAATATTTGACAATGGCACTTGTAAACTTCGCAATGGTTAAATGTATGTATTTTTCTTTATATATATATATATATATATATATATATATATATTTATATATATTTATATATATATATATATATATATATATATATATATATATATAAATTCGAAATGTCCGTTATGCAGTTTTGTGACCAAAACATCTAAAAATGGTAGTTTGTTGTTTTCCTCTAACTCTAGAGTGAATTGTAGAAGAACAAAGAAGCTCTTGAGAAAGCAAGTTTAAAACCCAAATTATGGATTCGTTATGTGGATGACATATTTATTATATGGCAACATGGTCATACAGAGCTCGAAAAATTTCTGACTCACGTAAATTCAATCCACCCCAGAATACAATTCACTCTAGAGTTAGAGGAAAACAACAAACTACCATTTTTGGATGTTTTGGTCACAAAATTGCATAACGGATATATATATATATATATATATATATATATATATATATATATATATATATATATATATATATATATATATATATATATATATATATATATATATATTACATCATATTCTGTAATAGTTCTAAACGCAAATTCGTTATCTAAATTTAACTTATTACTATTATAATATTTGACAATGGCACTTGTAAACTTCGCAATGGTTAAATGTATGTATTTTTCTTTATATATATATATATATATATATATATATATATATTTATATATATTTATATATATATATATATATATATATATATATATATGTATTCGAAATGTCCGTTATGCAGTTTTGTGACCAAAACATCTAAAAATGGTAGTTTGTTGTTTTCCTCTAACTCTAGAGTGAATTGTAGAAGAACAAAGAAGCTCTTGAGAAAGCAAGTTTAAAACCCAAATTATGGATTCGTTATGTGGATGACATATTTATTATATGGCAACATGGTCATACAGAGCTCGAAAAATTTCTGACTCACGTAAATTCAATCCACCCCAGAATACAATTCACTCTAGAGTTAGAGGAAAACAACAAACTACCATTTTTGGATGTTTTGGTCACAAAATTGCATAACGGACATTTCGAATACACCGTGTATAGAAAACCAACACATACAGACAGATATTTAAATGCAAAATCACATCATCACCCAGCACAAATTCAAGCTGTGGAAAATACTCTAATATCTAGATCCGTGCGACTAACTGAAGCACAGACGAGACAAAACGAACTTAAGGTAATATCTAGTGCTTTAAAGAAAAATGGCTACACAAATCGCACCATAGAGTAAGCTATTAATGCACAAGTTTCCCGAACAACGATCAACAAAAAATATGAACCGGGAAAGCAACGAGTAGTCTTACCATATGTAAAAGGCATAACAGACAGAATCGGAAGAATTCTGAGGAAACACAATATACAAACAATACACAAGACACAAACAACTATAGGTAAACTACTCGGAAACCCAAAAGATACAATCAAACTGGAAAACCACGGAGTGTACAGTATTCCGTGCCAGGACTGTGAAAAGTTGTACGTAGGGCAAACTAACAGGCGAATATCAGCAAGAGTGGAAGAGCATAAACTCAGCATCAGAAACAAACAAACAACCTCAGTTTTATTATATATATATATATATATATATATATATATATATATATATATATATATATATATATTTTTGCTTTGTGTTCTTTGACCTTTTTTTTTCAATATATATTTATCCTAATTTTTCTTGGTTTGAGGTCAATACATTAACACCAAAATTAGTACATATTTTTAAACATATATTTCGTTTCTAAGGTGACGTTTCGACCATAGTTTTGGTCTTTTTCAAACCTAAAATTTGTTTAGCACTATTTTTTTAAGTTTATAAAGTATTAAAAATTTTAGGACTTACCATAGAACGTAAAATAGTTGACTAAAAAGTATACATAATCCACATATCTGACATATACTACACATATTTAATTTACATTTTACAAATATTGTGGACGTTTATTACAGACAAATTACAAGCGACTGAGCGAACACTGTTATAGTAAAGATATATACAATTTATTTAGGTTGTTTATGTCTTTTTTGTCATTTATGGCGTTTTTGTTTTTTTGAATTTCAGCCATCTCAAAAAATTCTCTTTTTTTCAACTGAGGTTCGGATTTTAATACTTTCACTTGTTCGTAGTTGAAAGTATGTTTTTTGGACATCTCATGGTGTGTTAATGCGGTGCTGTTCTTTTTATCATATTTGTGACTTTTCAGTCTATTTTCTAAGTATTGGCTTGTTTGTCCAATATAAACACCGTTACAATTATTGCAAGGGATCTGATAGACTATATTGCTTTTTTTATTAATTGGCGTTTTCGATTTTAAGTTGCTGAAGTTCTTTGATAATAAGTTATAGGCTTTGTGACTTGTCGTGATGTTATATTTTTTAAAAAGGTTTTGAAATTGCTGGGATAAACCATTTATGAAAGGCAGAGAAATGTATTTTGTTTTAGGTAGATTTGATGTAATAATGGCATTTTCAGAATTATAATATTTATGTATTCTGCTTTTGAATAATTTATTTACTAATTTTTTAGGGTATTGATTTAGAGTTAATGCTGCTTTAGCCTTTTTAATTGCTCGTTCTCTGAATTCAGAGTCGGACAGCTTAATTGCCCGATCTGCCAGACCAATAATTACAGATTTTTTTTGGGACATTGGGTGACAGGAGCTGAAATTTAGGTATCGAGAGGACCAAGTTTGTTTTGTGTACCATTCCGTTTTAATTTTATTTCCTATATGATGTAATGTTAGGTCTAAAAAATTGATTTTGTTGTTCTCTTCGCTTTCAATTGTAAATTGTAGTCTTTTATGGTATTGATTAAATTGCTTTAAAATAATTTCTGTTTGGCCAGATGGAATTGCAGTAATACAATCATCGACATAACGATAAAAAAATGGTATATTAAAAATTAAAAAAATTTAATTAATTAAAAAGAAATGGTCTGAAATAAAAAAATACACAGATATTCCTCAAGATGAATTTCTTAAAGCAGTAGAATTAACACTAAATTCTACATATTTCATATACGAAAATCAGTTATATAAACAAATAGAAGGTTGTGCTATGGGAGCATCTATATCAAGCGTCGTTGCCCAAATAGTTATGGAAGATTTAGAGGAGACTGTTCTAAGTAATGTGGAATTTAATATACCATTTTTTTATCGTTATGTCGATGATTGTATTACTGCAATTCCATCTGGCCAAACAGAAATTATTTTAAAGCAATTTAATCAATACCATAAAAGACTACAATTTACAATTGAAAGCGAAGAGAACAACAAAATCAATTTTTTAGACCTAACATTACATCATATAGGAAATAAAATTAAAACGGAATGGTACACAAAACAAACTTGGTCCTCTCGATACCTAAATTTCAGCTCCTGTCACCCAATGTCCCAAAAAAAATCTGTAATTATTGGTCTGGCAGATCGGGCAATTAAGCTGTCCGACTCTGAATTCAGAGAACGAGCAATTAAAAAGGCTAAAGCAGCATTAACTCTAAATCAATACCCTAAAAAATTAGTAAATAAATTATTCAAAAGCAGAATACATAAATATTATAATTCTGAAAATGCCATTATTACATCAAATCTACCTAAAACAAAATACATTTCTCTGCCTTTCATAAATGGTTTATCCCAGCAATTTCAAAACCTTTTTAAAAAATATAACATCACGACAAGTCACAAAGCCTATAACTTATTATCAAAGAACTTCAGCAACTTAAAATCGAAAACGCCAATTAATAAAAAAAGCAATATAGTCTATCAGATCCCTTGCAATAATTGTAACGGTGTTTATATTGGACAAACAAGCCAATACTTAGAAAATAGACTGAAAAGTCACAAATATGATAAAAAGAACAGCACCGCATTAACACACCATGAGATGTCCAAAAAACATACTTTCAACTACGAACAAGTGAAAGTATTAAAATCCGAACCTCAGTTGAAAAAAAGAGAATTTTTTGAGATGGCTGAAATTCAAAAAAACAAAAACGCCATAAATGACAAAAAAGACATAAACAACCTAAATAAATTGTATATATCTTTACTATAACAGTGTTCGCTCAGTCGCTTGTAATTTGTCTGTAATAAACGTCCACAATATTTGTAAAATGTAAATTAAATATGTGTAGTATATGTCAGATATGTGGATTATGTATACTTTTTAGTCAACTATTTTACGTTCTATGGTAAGTCCTAAAATTTTTAATACTTTATAAACTTAAAAAAATAGTGCTAAACAAATTTTAGGTTTGAAAAAGACCAAAACTATGGTCGAAACGTCACCTTAGAAACGAAATATATGTTTAAAAATATGTACTAATTTTGGTGTTAATGTATTGACCTCAAACCAAGAAAAATTAGGATATATATATATATATATATATATATATATATATATATATATATATATATATATATATATATATATATATATATATATATATATATATATATATATATATATATATATATATATATATATATATATATATATATATATATATATACTGCGAAGTTGTATTATTTGCTGGAGATACAAGACACACCAAGACTGAAGACGGAAATCTCCCATTTAAAAAATTACAATGGTCGGGCCACATACACTTTTAGTATATATTAATATAACATTTAGTACCTTAGCAATAGTCAATAGTCGACGTGCGTTTTAAAGTATTAACCTATGAAAGACCGCATCCATCTTACACCGAAGTTAATAAATATTCATCTAATTGGGTCAAGACAGGAAGTATATTGTTTCAAAATACAGTAAACTCAAGTAAGTTAGTGTACAATTATTAGCTGAAGTTCGTTGTTACCCCCTTTAATTTATGGTAATTATTTAAAGGGCACAATTTGTCAAATTGCAGGTCTCTACTCAGGTCAAACCAGAAAGGTCTTGGGGTTCAAAACTATTCGGCTGTCAGCGTTACTCCGAAACTGACATTAATTCGTCTAAGACATCAAGCCATTAATTTGTGCATATCCAATGTCTACTAATTTTATCTAATAATGGTAAAACTTTGAGATTGCGGTGACAGAGTTTTAACAATTATTTTGTTGTGGCTATTTAATGAAATTATGTAAAATTGGACGTCTAAAAATGAATTTAAACTTACGGTTTTACAGGCAAGTCTTAATTATGTCCAGTATCGATATTTCGCTTTTGGGTCCCACTCCAATCTACTATATAGGTAGTTTTAGAGGACTTTTAGCATACTCTCAATATCGATCAAATAGACATTTCTAAACGAAACGTAGTTGTTCGGGAAATACACTATCTTAAAATACCTAAAATATTTTTTAAAAAATCTGAGTTATTTTTATAATTTCCCACCCCCTGAGAGCCATTTTTTAAAGCTACAAAAAATGTTTATATGAAAGTTCCTGAATATTTACATGGCGGCAAATGACGATCGAAAAATCAAGAAATCACCATCAACTTTATTATTATAAATAGAACACCCTGCATTATTTGACATTTTTAAATTTTCCTGTTTTCAAAAATATATAATATGTCTATACTCGGAACAGTAGTTTTATAGTAGACTATGTCAGATAAAGTACGCCACACAGATCTAAAACATCGACGAAAGGGGGAGGTATGTTAAAAGCAGGCCGTTTCCATGGATATACAGTGTTGTGGACAACCGAGAATGATCATTGCACCGTTTCCATAGTTACTTACATTCTTTTCATATACTCAGATTCGTGTGCCAAACTTTATATAGAGATATAGATCAGACTATTCAGCTTTAAAGTTGCCACATATGACAAATTCACCATGATGCAATTTGAAGATATTAAAATAATTTTACACATGAAAAGCAAATAAAATTAGTAACATTATTTTAATATAATATTTTTAATGAATACAAACTAATAATTAACAAAAAAAATCAATGCAATACGGAAAAGCTTACCAGGTAGGAACTCAAAGCATGGAATTCATTTTTTAATGTAGTAAGACGATTTTTAGGTAACAGTATGGATGAAAATTATGAACAATTAGTTAATAAACTCTTAGATTCCTATAAAGCGCTTGGTGCCAGAATGTCATTAAAAATTCCATTCCCATCTGTCATTTTTTCCTAAAAATTTGGGAGCTGTTAGTGACGAGCAGGGTGAAATGCTTCACCAAGATATCAGAACAATGGAAATTCGGTACCAAGGACGATGGGATCCAGCCATGATGGGTGACTACTGTTGGTTTTTGAAGAGAGAAGATAGGACACCTCATTAACGGAAAAAATAAAGTTTAATTAGTGTTTTAAGTTAATATTTTTCCCGTTTGCTTTTCTCTTAAATGTATGGTATGTTTAATAGGCGAAAACTGTAAACATAGTCCATAAACAGGGTTAAGAATTTTCTGAAATAATTTTTTCTATAGATATTAAGTATCGTATTAACATTCGTTATGGTTTTACAACTCTAACAAGAAAACTCTACGTGCTACAACTTTCTATTTGTCATTTTCGTATTTGGATAGGTCCATTCTATTAGATTATGCTATTCTGATTTGTTACAACAAAAAAAAAATTTTTTGTCGGTCATTGTTATATAAGGATTTCTTGTTGTCCTGTGGCAAAACAAACTTCATCTCGCCACAAAATCCTTTCAAACAAGATCCTATATTGTCGCAATCTCCCCAGTATAACCTCGCAGAATTGAAGGCGTTGATTAAAATGAATCTTAGTTAACAACTGCAACGGTCTAATTTTATACGGGCGGTACTGATCCTTTTTAAGCACCGAATGGATATAATACCAAGATTTTCCTGTTATTCTGGGATTTTCTAAAAATTTATTTTAATTAAATTTTTAGACTACCTCTGGCAATATTTGTTTACCTTCAAAATTTAATAATATAGTAAATTCCTCGTCCAAATTTAATTTTGCTTGCTTTCTTTATTTATGCACTGAGTTTCTGAGTGCATGGTTTTTTCCTATATATGAAGCAGTTTTTCTAGAGGGAACTCAAGCATCCTGAATTGCCGCACTGTTATTGACGCGTTATTCGCATTCCCAAAATGACATTAATTCGTCATTAATTTAATAATAAAGCAAAGTAAATTATTTTAAGTGTTTCTTCAGTAAAAAGCATTTTATTAATAATTATTTGACGTAAAGTCAACAAAATGTTTTCTTGACTAATAATTGTTTTGTTTTTTTCATGGGTAAAGCGATTTTAGTATCGTCGAATTGCATCAGGGTGAATTTGTCATATGTGGCAACTTTAAAGCCGAATAAGTCAAAAACTACTGTTCCGAGTATAGACGTATTATATATTTTTGAAAAAAGAGAAAAAATACAGGGTGTTTCATTTAAAATAACAAAGTTGGTAGTGATTTTTTGATTTTCCGATCCTCACTTGTTTTAAAATTTACCGCCATGTAAATATTTAGGAAAATTCTACATTTTACATATAAACATTTTTCTTGTAGCTTTAAAAAAAAATGCTCCCAGGAGGTGGCAAATTATTAAAAAACCCTGTACAAATCTTCACTTAAAACATAAATAAAAACATTTTTTCTAACCTCTCTCTAAGAGGAAAATAGCGTGCAGATTTCAAAATAATTAACAACATTTTATGAAATTAATGTTCAATAAATCCAGTTTCACAAATGAAAGTGGCAACATCGCTTTTTATAATAGTCCACGTGATATAAACAAAAGCATTGCGTGTTATACACTAGCAAATATTTTTAGTTGATAGCAAAAAGTGCCAATAATTTTAACGTTGTCTTATTCTGTCTTGCTCATTTGGACTTCTGAATATTTTTCAAGTTAGTTCGGCGATTGTGGCGTTCAAGTTAAATCGTTATGTCGTTCTCGTTATTAGCGGGTTACGTTAGCTAGGCTAATATAGAACAGTGTCAGTGAAGGTCCTTCTAGAAATTGCCCGTGCAACCGCAGGCGAAACATCGGAAAATATTGTCCGGATTTTCCAGACGTGTGTCATTTTGGCCCATTGTCAGTTTATATATATATATATATATATATATATATATATATATATATATATATATATATAATTCATATACCTCATGTATTTTATTGGCATTTTGACAATAAATGTATTATTATCATTTTTTTCCCTGTTGTCTCACAGTATTTCTGTGGTTGTATTCTATAATGACGGGATTATACCAAATCAGTACAAGAAAAAAAGGAAAAGGAAAAAAAACAACTATCGAGTATTAAGAAACGATCTAACGATGTTACATGTTTTCAAAATGACAGATTTCTGGATGTTTCTGTGAATGTCTGTATTAAGTTGACTTTGTATATGTCTAGCACTCTGGTTAGCCAACTGTGGGATATCGAATCCAAGGCTTCTTTATAATCTAACCAGTGTAAAGGTTTCTATGATTTTTCCTAGTTTGTTCCATGATGACGCTGTCTATAATTAGCTGCTCCTTGCATCCTCAGCTGTTTTTCCTACACCCTTTTTGCTCATCCGTTAGAATGTTGTTGTGTGTTAGATGTAGTTCTATTCTCCTGATAATTGTGGCTATGATGATTTGACGGGTTCTTAGTGTCTGAGTTTTTGGGTTTAAGGTATGTTATTGCTTGGGTGAGAAAACTGGGGAGTGTGCTAGGTTTTAAAATAATGTCATTAATTTGGCGAGTGATAGCTTCATGTGTGGCGGTAAAATGTTTGTACCAGAAGTTATGAATGTTATCTATTCCATGACATATTCAGTTATGCGTGTATTTGATTGTTTCTGCAACTTCTTATGTTGTCATTGCAAAGTCCTCTTTTATTTGATTCTTTGTATCTTCGGAGTCTTGCGACATACACGGATAATTTTTGCTTCAGAGTGTCAAGGATTCTTATAAGCGTGTGATCAGGAGATGTAGGTTTGATTTTCTCTACACTTTATGTGATACGTTTTGACTTGTTGCCTAGCATGAATTGGGTGAGATGTCCCAATTCTTTTCTAATTTTGTTAATTTTGTTTTCGATCCTTATCTGCCATTTGAATTTTGGTTTTAAGCTGTTGGTGTTTCTGTGCCGTGTCGGGAGTTTCTGATTGTTTTATGTTATCGTGGTCATAGCTGCTGCGTAGATCACTGTATGAATATCCTCAATTGTGCTCGCATTCGTTGTGTACTGGGGTATTATGTGTTCGTTGATGGTCTTCAGGATTTTTTGTGTCTACTGTTTGAAGATTACACAAGGAATAGGATCCTACAAATCGGTGCCTGACCATTTGTTTAGATGTGACACCATTTCTACTTTGATTGCTTGTGTGAGAGACGGTCCGAAGTGTATCTGTGTATATGGAGCTTTGGGCGAATGATTCACTTGTCCTGTGTGCTGTGTGGTGCTTGTCAGCTGTCGTGGGTTGTTGCTGGGAGCTTCGCCCCTACTGAGTATTGAGTGAGGTTGCAGATCCTCTTGCGCAAAGTTAGACTGGTTTGTGTGTGGGATCGGTTCAGCATCTGCATATTATTATTATTGTTATTAATTCCAATTTGACCTAACAAACGAACCATGATTGCTATGTTCAACTAGGCTAGCGTACGAATAAAGTCGCTATATCTTTTTCGTGCGATGTTATGTACCCAGTCCTTTCATTTTATCATTTTGGCTATGAACTGCTATCATTCCATCTAAACCGTGGGTTATATGCCATAGAATTTTATGTTGAACAACATTTGCTAATCTGGAATATAACAGATCCGTTATTTTTAAACTCAAACTTTCCCTCTAAACCGTGGAGTGTATGCCTTAGTATTTTATCCTGTTCAATATTTGAACCTGGAATGCAGCAGATCTGATATTTTTACACTACACTAAAATCACTTACAAATTTTCCACAAGCTGTTCGTCTTTCTTGCCCATAAAATTGATTTCCTAATCTCCCAATTCGCTTCGAAAAGATTTGCTCATTGAAGGATTTTGGAAGCGGTTGTTTCAATTTATCTTACAAATCGAACCCAAAAGGGTTATTAGGTTTGTAAACCGCTTTAAGAGTCAACATACGCTCCGAGTTTTAAGCCCTTTTGGTGAATTAAATGAAAACGACCACAAAAGGCTAAAAAGAGCTGTGTAGCATGCGATACAAAATATTTATACTAACGTACTTTTAAAATTATTTAATTTTAAGATAACAAGTAAATGGACAATTTGAGCTTAAAACAAAAAAAAAACGTGAAAATATCTAACAACTTCAGTTAATTTTCTTATAATTTGAAAATCCAACGCTAAAGTTAAAAAAAAAGATATTTACCTACAATGAAGGAATTTTTTAAATTTCTAGGTTGTCTGACTTGGTGATTATCGTCTTTGTTGCAAACTTAAAATAAAAAATCATTGTGTTACTAAATAAAATATATAATTGTTTTAACATGTGTCATTTTAAGTTTGGATTATTGTTTTTAATTTTGTCATTGATTTTAAAACAATTATCTATTTCAGTTTTCATTTTAATTTGAAATATTGAATTTTGATACTATTTGCTTAAATTGGGCACAAAAACAACAATAAATAGTCTTTAGTTTACAAATGAGAACCAAATCATTCTTCTCAAAATGGTAGATAGCCTTTCTTGCCGATCGCAGGAACCGTTATCACAAAAACTGCAAAAACTTCTTCTCATCCTTGACTTCTAGTAATTATGGATTCTAGTAAATTTGACGATGAAAAACACAAAAAAAAGGTTCTCACCTCTATACTTGCTATACGATAATAACAAGCCTAATGGGTGTCTCCACGAATATGTATTTTCGTGACGACCAAAAAAAGCCCTTGCTTTTTGTTTTTTTTTGTAAAACGTAGCACCCGCATAAAAATCAACAACGAAAAAAATGCTATACCTCGCGTCTTTGATTTTTTTTAATTTAAATAAAAACGTCATTTGAGTACTTCTCAGCGCCTTAAGCAGATTGCACTGTAGTATCTTGCACGACCTTACAGATAGACGGGCGCGGAACTACCGTCTCTAAAACAAAAACTACTAAAAAACCTTGGCCTGGACGATATAACAGTCTTAAAATATTTGCGCACTCCAAGTGTTCCATAGCAAAAGCATCGTTTCCATCAATATGAAAACGAATCTTTTGTTACTGAGTACCCCATGAACCGGTCATCTCATTTTTTACATCAATGACCTGCTTTTTTTCTACTTACTGGAGTAAAAAACGGGGCAAAAGTCGCTTCCTTCTCGACTTTTTCTTGCGTTAGAACACACCGCTATATACCTCATTTTATTAAATTGATCATTGTACATACGAAATCACAAAATATTACTTTTTTTGCGGTCTCGACTTTTTTTATTTACAAAAAATTGGAAAAATTATTATTTTTTTAAAATGTGTTTTTTTATGTTTCCACTCGTATAACTTCTTACCTAATTAAGCTATCGAGACAATTTTTTTTTTGACTTAAAGCAGACATTTTGGCGCCTCTTCCCATGTAAAACATGACAGCTATTATTTATTTTAAATATGGTTAAAACATCGATGAACTTGAAACTTTAGAAATTATGTAAACAAGTTTTCGCGAATAGAAAAAAATTTTTGTTTTTGGAAATTTTATATAACATGCAGCGAATAAAATGTAGACAAAATATCAAAAAAGTTTTTAGTAGTAAAGTCGCTAGTGTAGCTTTTATACTTTACGTGCTACGATTTTTTAAAGTGCGCGAAATTTATATATTTATAAATTTATATATATTAGTGATATTTGCCGTTAAGAATAACCAAAGTTTTAAATTTCGCGCACTTTAAAAAATCGTAGCACCTAAAGTATGAAAGCTATACTAACGATTTTGCTACTTAAAACTTTTTTGTTGTTTTGTCTATATTTTATGCCCTGCATGTTATATAAAATTTCCAAAAACAAAAATTTTTCGATTAGTGAAAACTTGTTTACATAATTTCTAAAGTTTCAAGTTCATCGATGTTTTAGCCATATCTAAAATAAATAATACCTATCATATTTCACATGGGAAGAAGCGCCAAAATGTCTGCTTTAAGTAAAAAAAAAATCGTCTCGATAGCTTAATTAGGTAAGAAGTTATACGAGGGGAAACATAAAAAACACGATTTTAAAAAAATAATAATTTTTCCAGTTTTTTGTAAATAAAAAAATGTCGAGACCGCAAAAAAGTAATATTTTGTGATTTCATATGTACAATGATCCATTTAATAAAATGAGGTATATATCGGTGTGTTCTAACGCAAAAAAAAATCGAGAAGGAAGCGACTTATGTCCCGTTTTTTTGCTCCACTAACTATAGTCTATTTTCAAATTTGTAGGGCACACATTCTGATTATATATTCAAAAATTATTGAATATATATTCTATATTTTCTATATGTAGTACAAACATAAACCAGGAAATTTTAACAAATATTGGACAGACACATACGGGATGTGTCTGATAAAATACAATGGGGCTATAAAATTCCTAACCAAGGGTAACCCCAAATAATGATCAATATTTGACAGTAGCGGTGAAGACTATTATCTATTGTAAGTAAAATATATATATATATATATATATATATATATATATATATATATATATATATATATATATATATATATATATATATATTTCAAATAAAATACAACAAAATTATAATTTGTAAAATAATAAAACAATATTTTTAAAAATTTAAAAATTAAAAAATGTTAATAACACACTGATATATAATAAAGATCTTATATAAATCTTAAATTAAAACATGCATTTACCAATATAAAAAAATATAATATTCGCAGAATACAAAAACTACATAAAGGTCAAAAGGTTAGCAGTAAAATTATTTGATAAGTTGTACTGACTATAAGTATTGAAAACTCTTCTAAGGCATATTTAAACTACAATATATTCGCGGATAAATCTAACAAAAAATTATTTCGAGAACTAAACTCTTTAAATATTTATTCCAAACCAATCGTTACTGTGCTTCCAGAGAATCTTAATGAAGTGGAAAAAATTAATAACTATTTTATAATCTCTTCTTTGCTTAGCGAAAAGCCCTGTTGTGTCACCCTGAATCAGCTTTCAATTACTAGAAAACCCGACATTGGTATTTTTAATATTTCTGTGGTCCTTGACTTGGTAATCGACAAGGCCTTGTTGTCTGTCAAATCAAATGCATGTGGCAATGATCAGTTGAATCTTCGCATGGTATTAATGTGTTGTCCCTATATCATACAATCCTCACTCACTCACTTAGTAACGCTACTTAAAAAAATGGATGCAAAAGATTTTAAAGATCTCAGACCAATTAGCATTCTACCTACGCTGTCCAAAGTATTTAAAAAAATAATTTTTATGCAAATAAAGCATCATGTTGATGCCTTCAATATTTTACCATTCAATCAGTCGGGTTTCAGAACGATGCATAGTTGCGCAACCACGTTACTTACTGTCACTGATGATATTTTATGTTCTACTAATAAAGGTTTGCTAACTGCTTTAGTTCTATTCTATCTATCTATTATATTTTACTAAAGCGTTTGATACAATAAATCATGAAATTTTGTAGAAACTAATTAAAAGCTATCTGACTGAACGTTATCAGTATGTTCTCTTATTACATTTTCTTTTTTTACATAATACTTGACCCACTGCAATAGTCATTTTTATTTCGATGACACTCAGGTATACATTTCATTTAAAGAGTCTGATACGGCAACTGCTATGAATTTATTGAATGCTAATCTAGATTCTTTTGTACTTAGTGTCAAAAAAATATTGCCCAAGCTTGAATTCGGATAAGTGTCACGTCATGCTTTTTGGTCCCGAGTTAGCCAGAGAAAGGGCTAAAAATGATATAGATGTAAGACTAAATGGTAAGTCTCTTTTCTTGGTTGACCTGGCTAGGAACCTTGGCTTGCTGCTGGACTCTGATTTGAGATTTGAGGCCTTGAGCCTCAAAGGATTTTTTTACGATGCTAGTTACTTGTAACTAGCATCGTAAAAAAATCCTTTACAAATCTGAAATTATTGTTCAACAGTCGATCGGTGCTAAATAAAAGATCAAAAGATACTCTCAAGTAAGCTCTTGTAATATCTCATCTCAATTTTGGAGATGTAGTTTACTGTCCTTGTCTGACATAAATGCAACGACAACGTTTGTAGCAAATTTAGAATTATTGCGTACGGTTTATTTTTAAAACTCCTAGAAAATTTTCGACTTCGTCGAGGTTATCTCAGATTTCTTGGCTGCCCATGTTCAAGAGAAGGTTCTTGCATTGTTGCACACTATCAAAAAATCATTTCATCGCATGTGCCTAGTTATCAAAACCACCTCCATACTGTTCCTCAGTCCTCCTGTCGATATTTCGATAGTCGTTTTCTTATAATATTTGCAGATGTATTAATGCCCTGCCGAATGTTTTGTTCATTTGAGTCTTCGCTTAAACAACTTGTATTGGAAAATAAAATAAATGTAGATCTCTATATATGATTTATTTATACACATATTTTCATTTTATCTCACTTAGATATTTAGATATTGTTTGTTTCCTACATTGCATACATTAATTTTGTATTGTATTCGGTGAACTTTAGTTTATTTAATTTTCTTCGATATATTTAGGTTTAACATAGGTTCATATGGAAAAGTGGGGTTACTAAGACGATTTTCAATACCTGTAATCCCAAATATAACCCGTTTTCAGGAACTAAATTACAAAAAAAAATCTCAAAAAAATTAAGAAATTAACATAAAACAATGATTGGTTCTTTAATAAATAAATAAAATAAAATAATGTATTCCACCCCTCTACAGTTTCTCAAGAAAAAGTTTTTTTTATAATTCTAGCCTAAAAATGTTTTTTAAATGACAAATAAAAATTATTGACATACTTACATTTTTCCAATGCCCTTTTTTGTAGAATAAAAAACATACTACAGCAGAGAATAGAACTATTATGTGTATTACCAATTTAATTTAAATCAAAAACGTCCTTACTTTCATCTGGTCATAGATATCCGTAACGGTGCTACAGTCTCTTCCATAAGGTTGTCATGGTACCACATCATCTGTTCCTCTTTTATCACATGTTTTCCAATTTCCAATTTGTTGTTTGTTTACCATATGGTATGGAGCCCCTTATAAACATAGTTAATAGTTGTATATTAGAAGACTGTTTTCCAGCTGTATGGAAAAGGGCTTTAATTTAACCATTTCCTATAATAACTGATCCTAAGGAACCTAAAGACGTTAGACCTATAAGTATTTTGCCTCTAGTATCAAAAATGTTAGAAAAACATGTTTGTCAACACATAAATAATTTTGTAAACGCTTTCAATATTGTACCAAGCTGTCAATAGTTCTAGTACAACGACTAGCATGATTGAAATGGTTAACAGTTTACGACTGAATGAAGATTCAAAGCATATTACCTGTATGGCCATACTTGATTTCAGCAAAGCCTTTGATACTATCAATCACGATATGCTGTTGGCAAAACTGCAATACTTTGGATTCTCAAAGAAATCTACAAACTTCTTGAGTTCTTATCTCTCAAATAGATCTCACTGTGTATCATTAAATACAAATGGTTATATAAGTAAGTCGGGATATCTGCCTCTAACAAGCGGTGTTCCGCAGGGTTCTATATTGGGTCACTTGCTGTTTTCTCTGTATGTTGCGGATATGAATAATTGCATAAATAATTCCAAATTTAACAACACGCAGATGATTCTCAAATATAAATGCCTATACCTATATCTCAAGTAGAGCAATCTCAGGAACAGTTTAACAGTGACATCAAAAATATGAACCATTTTGCAATAGATCATAATTTAAAATTGAATGCCTTAAATGCAATATAATTTTTTTTTGGAAATAACAAAAATACTATCAGGAGCGTTACTAATAGTTTTAAAATAAAAATAAATAACACTTATCTTCCGGTTGTCAAAGAGGCAAAGATTTTAGATGTAACTTTCGACTCGAACCTTTCATTTGAATCTCACATTAAAAATAAAATTAAACTAGCCTATAGTCGCTTAAAAAAATTATATAATCTGAAAAATCTCTTATTTTGTCTTTGTTAGATTACGGTGATGTGGTGTATTCTGATTCTTTGTCTGAGAGGTTGGCGGGAACTATTCAAACATTACAAAATAGTTGTATGCGTTTTTGTTATAATATACAATATAGAAATCATATATGATACTTGAACCAAAATTTTATCCTAAATATGAAGAATCGTAGAAAATATCACATGTACAATCTTATTTATAAGATCTTGAGAACTGGACAATCCCTATATTTAAATGTTTTATTCGCCACTTGTTCTCACTTTCACAATATAAGACATGTAAACTGATTTATAGTGCCATAACACAAAACAACCGGGTTCCAAAAATCATTTTCTTATGTTGGAATTAAATTGTGGAATGCTTTGCCAAACTGTGTAAAAGAATTATCAATTTACAAATTTTCTAATTATATAAAGGAATATCTGCTAAATATGCAGCGTGTTTAATATTATAGTTATATTTTTTGGGTATTTTATTTATCTCTTATCGTTTATAATACATTTATAAATCCAAATATATCTAAGTAAACTGGTCTAGCCGAAATGATTATGTTGTTTATACATTTCAAAAAGTTTAAACCTTGTTTTTTCTTCGGACCTCTTTCTGCCTCTCTGCGCTGCTTCTGACTGCGTCTCTGCTCAATTAGCAATTAGTAAATTGTAAACTTAAATTACGTAGATATAGTGTATAAGCTCTGAATCTAATTATTAATTACAGTTTTTTAACGGTCTACACCACACATGCGTGCTACGTACGCTGTTATAAAATCGAGGTGTAGCTCGCATTAGCATCATATTGTAATTGTTAATATGTTTTCTTGCTATTGTAATTTCCTATAAAGTGATTGGTAATAAAATGATTTTGAATTTGAATTTCATATCGTATTTCTTTTTCATTTAGCCAATTTGTAATATCTCGTTTTCACCAATAAGATGGGGGTAATTTATCTAAAATGATAGCTGGCGTTTCAGAAAAGTAATCTGCGGTCATGACTTCGGCGGTACTTCATGTATCTCTTAAATATTGTACTCCTGTACTTCCGTATATCTCTTAAGTGGTATCTTCTCTAAAATATTATTTCTTCTCTATCGATTAAACCTAATTTCCATAATTTCTTTCTTCCCATTTCTGGTGCCTTTTCGTCTTCACTTACAGCTGCTAAAATTGTATTAATTGCTTGAATCTCCTTCATAAAATAAAAGGAATTCGCTTTTCTTCTTATTATGTTTCCTGCTTGTTCATTCACTTCCAATGGTTTTCTATCACGGCTTTTCTTAGGCAACTTCGCACTATCTCTGTTTCCACATTTTCCTTAACAAAGAAATCTTTATATTGTTGACTAACGGACTCTTGTCATATTCACATAAGTTGACTATCTTTCTAACAGTACTTGTAGGCATCTGATGCACAAATGCACCATGAAGTTCACCACTATAGTCCTGGCTTTGGAATCGAGAACACCTCGGGAATTACCGGACTATACTTTAATGAGGATATTTTTAAAAAGTGTACCCACAAGTAAAGTGTGGGACACGAAAGAAAACTGGGCGGAGTCAATCGGTTTAGGAAGGTCGGCCAAGAAATCTCTTTAAACCAGTGGTGTCCCGTCGTTCTTTAAATAATATGGCACTCCTTTTTGACTACACGCACTTCAGATAATTAAAAAATGTAACTATGCTTAATGAACCTTTATCTATATTTGTCTTGTTTTCTTTCGTGTACCGCACTTCCATATCTCTTTTGTGTTGCAAACTTTCGAATTTTAAAATGATTTAATTTTGATTTTTCTTGATCGATTTACCTATAAATATATTTTTTCTTGAGTTCTGTCATTAACGGTTCCCGGGCTACTGCCTACGTCCACTATTATTGGACCACCCAGTATAGTGATAAACGATTTACAGTTTTTACAAGGGCAGCCAGCATCAGGTCCATTGAACGAGATTTATCAAAATTTTAATTTATGCAGTTCGACTTTGGGCTACTCGGGTATGCCAAAAGTGGCCGCCTGTCTCCGTTTGTCATATTACTTTATACAGGGGCCAATTACGTGCTGATGTTAAAGGGGGTGTTTTTATGTCCTAAAAGTCTAACTTTTGAGATACAAGATGTTAAAGTTTAATAAGAAAACATTTTTTTTTCATCCCAATTCGGATGCTATTGTAGATAACTGCATGAAATTTGATACACGTCTTCTATGTATTAAGGAGCATACGGATTTATACAGGTTAATTACATATGCACGCCACTGGTAGAAATTTTAAAAATTGATTGTTAATAAAAAATGCCCGTTTATGCATAAAAGACGTGTATCAAATTTCACAAACTTATTTATCTATAATAGCATCAGAATTAAGATTTAAAAAAAATGTTTTTTTAAAATCCTGTGTCTCCTAAGTTAAGACTTTTAGATCCATATTAAACTTTTTTCTTAAAAAAGTCCAAGAACCACCCCCTTTAACATTAGCATGGACAAAGTAATATGACAGACGAAGACCAACGGTCACTTTTGGCATACCCGAATAGCCTAAAGTCGAACTGCATAAGTTAAAATTTTGATAAATTTTGTTCACTGGAATCAGTGCTGGCTCCCCTACTATGACTACATTGATGTGTTAATTTTGGAAAAATATGAGTTATTGGACAAAAAAATTAATTATTTTGAAGCAGTTTATTGACAGCTACTTTATGAACAATTTTACAAAATATATGAAAAAAAACTAAGCCATTTTTGAGGTTGATGGCTGTGATTCTAATGGTTCGATTCTTTCTAAATCGTTGTTTTCCTGTGAAAATGATGAGGTTTCGTCGTCACTACTTGAAGATCCCAGTGTGATAACTAAATCATCAATAACCGTTTCAATTTTGCCATCTACTTCCCAGTATTTATCTTCAATAGAACAAACATGTTTAACATACGATTTCCAATTTTCAGCCGATATTGAGTCAATCGCTTCTAATGTTATTTTATTTAAATCTTTAATTGAAAGTTCACCGGTGTTGCGGTCTCGAATATATTTTTTTACTCCTGCCCATGCAAGTTCAATAGGTTGGACATGTATGGAGGCAGCCTTAAAGGTGTATGACCGAGGTTACGTAAAAGACCGTCAATTTTTTACTTTTTTTCTCTAGGCTTGTTGGCTTATATTACTTCATATAATTGATATTTTCTCCATGTTGGATCACATACAAGATTGTTCGATTGAAGCCACGATATCATATGTGCTGTGGTAGAGTATTTAGTTGCTACTTTATCTTCTACGTGAGAATGATAAGACGCATTATCCATTACCGCGACTGATTTGGGAGGAATGTTAGGTAGAAGCTTCTCGAGTAACCACTTTCCGAAATTATTTCTATTCATCTGTCCATGATAGTCTCCAGTTGTTAGTCCCGAGCGAAAAACTAAAGCAGCACCTGGAACAAATCCGGTTTCTGAACCGGCCGGCGTGAACTATAATAAAACGACTACTAGAGCGGATTCCCTGAACAACACCTGTAACATTTTCACTTTGCCAGCATTTGTTCACTGTTATATCATTATCATCCCAAGTTTCGTCTAGATACACAATATTGCGTCCTTCTTGCCTATATTGCCTTACAGTTGATATATATTTCACCCGCCAGTGAAAAATATTTAGTCTCTGAATGAGCAATTTTCGTTTCTTTTGGCACTTGCGACAAACAAAACTATTTGATCGTAAAAGCTGATTTAAGGTTTTATACCCGTACGGAAAATTTATTTTGTTTTTTGATCTTTACAGCACGAAGTAGGGTTTGCAGGTCGAAACCTTCTTCAAGTTTATATAAAAATCCTCTATTTTTCGTCGAATTTTCTTGAAAATCACCATCGTCAATTTTATCTTTGTATGATAATCGGGGTCTTTTTTTACCAGGAGATTTTAAAGGTGAAGTAGAACATGAGCGATCATTATGTTTTCTTTGAATTTTTCTTACACTACTTTCCGAAACATCAATGTAAAATGCAGCGCGTTCTGTTCGATTTTGAATTGGAATAGTCAAACTATTATTTTCAGCTTCTATAGCACAGGCCTCTATAACGCTCGCAATAATTTCACGTGCACCGCTTCAAATTGTTTTTCCTCTTTTGCTCGCCATCGTTACTTCGAAATAATAATTGAAATTCAACGCAACGCATTTATATAGAAATGAAAATAAATGCTCGAAATGGATAGGCGCCACTGGAAATAGCTAGAACCTTCTAGCGGCAAGTGCATGGAGACTCTAGGCACATCTCAATTACAAGTTGACCAGTGCGAAATTTACTAAATCTTCGATTAATTTTCCGTACCGCTTAGCTGGCGCACTTTATAGGTGAAGCGGCAAACTATTACAACAAATAAAATAATATAAATTGCTTAAGACTACGAACCTTTATTTTAAGGACCGCCCGGTTTTCTTTTGTGTCCCGCACTTTAAAACACACAAAATAATATATCTAATGTTGAGGATTATATCTACAAACGATACCTGCTTTCCTTATCTTATACCTTAGCCTCTTTATTTACTTTTAATTGGACTACCTAAGACTTACGTCGAAATGGACGAAACTTTCAAATATTTCAAAATAAAGGAAAAGTTTATTGAAACCCTATAAAACGTTTGTTGTATTTTCCGAGAAACAAAAAACTATGTTGGAACTATTAATTAATCCACCAAAAATGGAAAATAACAAAACACGCCAATGCTTTTTTACTGCTTTATCATTTTAGACACTTTCGAAAAGTTTATAATTTATTCGCTTATTAATAAATGATGGGTCTTTTTTGATTTTTCAAGGTGATTGTCAGTGAGGTAGCAGGCAGCAGGCCATCGGGCACAGCTCGATTGTAGTAGTAGTAGTAGTAAGTTTATTCAAAGATTTGGCTCATTTTTTAGCTAAAATCCCTCTCTTTAATTTATGATAATTATTTAAACCGGACAATTTGCAAATTGCAGGTCTCTACTTACGTCCAACCAAAAAGGTCTTCGGGTTCAAAACTGCTGCGGCTGTCAACTTTACGCTCAAATTACCTTTAATTTGGAAAAGCCGTGAGGCCATTAAATCATGCATATCTAATATCTACTAATTACAGCTAATATAGGTATGCATTAAAATGAAACACGCGTTTGCAGCAAAGGTGCAGAGCTAACAGGATTATGTGTGACAGATGTTAAACGTGGTAATGTACATTAACTAATAATAGCATTCGCTTGTAGGCACTGAAACTGCTTCCGGTGGAGTAATAATTATATTGCATGGTACTTCCTTTTAATATAATGTCATCAATATCGTTTAATTTTGATTAAACTGCTTAAACGATTAGCCGGCACAGCAATTTTTTTCGTCATTTTAAGGAGTCTGTATCTCGCTGTAAACGCTTTATCCGATTTTTAAACATTAAAAACATTCTAAAAGGACATTATTTGTTTAATCAATAAACTAGAGTGGTTTTTGATAAAATAATTTTTTTTGTGTTATACAGGGTTTAAAAAATAGAATGTAAAAATGAAACATTTTAACTCTCTGCACCTGTTGCAATAGTTATTCTAGAACGTTCATAGTAATCACATTTAGAAGCTCTGTTCAATATCTCAGGCCGTATTTAGCGGTTTTTTTATGTTTTTTTGTTTAGAAAAAAGTTATAGACTATTTTTAAAGAGACTGTATTTTTTTAATTAAAAAAATTAAAAATTTTAGGGCTTCTTTTATTTATTATGGAAATTCTGGGATTTTATTATCTCAGTTTTTTTTACCCAGAAGTATAGAGGTTCTGTATTTTTTCGTTTAGAAAAGAATTACAGGGTATTTTTAAAAAGTTTGTATTTTTTAAATTAAAAAATTACAAAGTTCTTACATTTAATATAAAACCATCGGGACTTTATTATCCCAACTTTTCTGTACACAGAAGTATAGCGGATTTGCACATTATTGTTTAGAAAAAAAGTTACAGGGTATTCTCAAAAAGTCTGTATTTTTGAAATTACAAAAATTGCAAATTTCTATGTGCGTTTTTTATTAATGCGGATCTTTCGGGACTTTATTATCCCGGTTCCTCTGTACACAAAAGTATGGTGTTTTCGTATTTTTTGGTTAAGGAAAAGAAGTTATTTACAGGATGATCCACTATAAACGTCTAGACCATTTAACTTTTTTCCTTTACACAAGGCTTTACATTTTAGAAAAAAAAAATGTTGGATTTAGTAGCTTCTAGCGCATATATTTTTGTGTAAACTGTGTGTCTTAAAACAGGCTTACAGTCAGAAGTTGCATTTTTTTAAAATAGAATGTTCCATATTTGTCTTGATATTCTGATTCAACTGGAGAAACTAAGAATTTTGTAATCAACCATATGTTGCTATACCAACTTTTTGTTTTTGAATTTTGAAAACTTTTTGTTTATGAATAATTTAAAAATAATTATTGAATTTGAGCATATGATCAAAATTATTAGTTTTTCTAGTAGAATCGAAATATCGTGTCAAATATAGAGTGTTCGATTTAAAAAAATTCAACTTTTTTCTGTCAGCCTTTTTTGTTAAGCAAAAAGTTAAATGGCGTGGACATTTATATTGGATCACCCTGTACAGGGTATTTCCAAAAATTCGGCATTTTTTAAAATTTCTGTTTTAGATACGAAGATAGTTAAATTAATGCAAATTTGTGCAACTGTGTAACTGAAAATATTGTGTTTAAAAAAACTTTAAAAATTACAAATTTCGATTTTATTTTTTTCTGGCGTTACATGATAATATACCAAACCAAAAAAACATTTTTCATTGTAACTATTTCTTAATTTTGGGCAACCATAAAATGCAGCATGAAATACAAATTTGAAAAAAACAGGATACAATCAAACCAAATATGAAACAAACGAGTTACAAAAAAAGGTGAAAAATGTAAATTAAGAATTTAATATCGAGTAGGCCCATCTCGTACCCGCACCAACATCTTGTTCACAAAGTTTTTAATAAACTCTTGAGGAATAGCCTCCCATACGTCCCTTACTGCAATTGTTAATTCTTCCAAATTTTCCCATTCATGCTCTCTTTGATTCGGTTTTAACTTCATGCTGCTCCAGATGTGCTCAATTACGTTCATATCCGGCGACGTAGCAGGCTATACCCTGTACGACCTGTTCCTCATAATGCAAATTTCCCCGTGCCGATTGCGCCTTTAAATTGGCAAGCTATTGATTTGGGAGATAATGGACATAACGCATCATCAGGCAGCTCAGAAGAACAGTGCACCGATCCCACTTTTACCACAGGTCCCAGTTCCGGCGAGCCACATTTGATTGTTCAAAGTGAATTAAATGATTTAGTACGTAATTTGGGGTTATCCAAGCAACAGTCAGAACTTCTGGGTTCCCGTCTTAAGGAATGGAACCTATTGGCCAAAGAAACAAAAATTACGAATTTCAGAAAAAGAAATGCTATATTTTCTGAATTCTACACTATGGAAAATTCGTTGTGCGCGTGTACTGATATAGACAGTTTAATGCAAGAACTTTTTTTTGAACATTCTCCCCGTGACTGGCGCTAATTCATAGACTCATCTAAATATAGCTTAAAAGCTGTGTTATTGCATAATGGAAATTTAAAACCCTCTTTACCAGTTGCCCATTCAGTTGCAATGAAAGAAAATATGCGCACGATTTTGGATAAAATAAACTACAATAGGTATAAATGGCAGATATGTGGGGACTTAAGTTATAGCGATTTTAGTGGGACTTCAGAGGGGATTTACAAAATATTGCTGTTTTCTTTGTTTATGGGACAGACATGCAATAAATCAGCTTTATGTAACAAACATTTTTGTGAAGGCTTTGAATAAAGATGGTGATGGATTTAAATACATAAGACAAGTCTTTCCCTACTTAAGTGATGCCAAATTAAAAGAAGGCATTTTAGGGCAACTCAGAGCATGGTATTCATTTGTTAATGTAGTAAGAGGATTTTTAGGCAACAATATGGATGAAAATTATGAACAGTTAGTTAATGAAGTCTTAGATGCCTATAAAGCGCTTAATGCCAGAATGTTATTAAAAATTCACTTCCTCCATTCCCATCTGTCATTTTTTCCTAAAAATTTAGGAGCTGTTATTGACGAGCAGTGTGAAAGGTTTCACCAAGATATCAAAACAATGGAAATTCGGTACCAAGGATAATGGGATCCAGCCATGATGGGTGACTACTGTTGGTTTTTAATGAGAGAAAGATAGGACACCTCATAAATGGAAAAAATAAAGTTTAATTAGTGTTTTAAGTTAATATTTTTCTCGTTTGCTTTTCTCTTAGATGTATGGTATGTTTAATAGGCGAAAACTGTAAACATAGTCAATAAACAGGGTTAAGAATTTTCTGAAATAATTTTTTCTATAAATATTAATTATCGTAACATTCGATATGGTTCTACAACTCTAACAAGAAAACCCTACGTGCTTCAACTTTCTTTTTGTCATTTTCGTATTTGGATAGGTCCATTCTATTAGATTATGCTATTCTGATTTGTGTTACAACCAAAATGTTGTTTTGTCGGCCAGTGTTTTCTCAATTCTCCATTAAATGTTATGTGTAAATATGCAAATAGAATGTAGTAGATATGGATATCTTTAAATAGTAAATTGGTTATATAGTTAGTTAAATATTAAAATAGAATAGAATGTTAAATCAATTTAAACATAACCGATTTAGTTAGTAAGTTAGTCATAGAATAAAATAATATATAATAGTTCTAACTACTTCCTACTCTGTAATTGGGTCTCTGGACCTGTTGAGTTTGTAATAAATAAACAAGATAGCAAAACAAAATAGCGACCTAATAAAATATTTAAAAAATTAGCCTGAAAATATTATATATTAAATTAATTTCAATTTTTGTTCAAGAATTAATTGTGAATAGAGATAAATTGGTAAAGTTGTGGTACGAATTTAAGATGACGAAGCAAAATAGCAGCCAAATAAAAATTTAAAAAAATCAACGTAGAAAGTTCAGTTGACTTTAAATTGTGCAGAGAAATTAAATGTAAAAATAAGATAAACTGGTGAATTCAACATGACGTAACAAAATGGCTGTATGTGTCAATGTAAAAAGTACCTATTGAATTTCTTTTAAGTTATGCTCAAAAGTAGGTATAGGTAGAAAGAAACTGGTAAAATATTGATAGGAATCCAATATGAAGTAAAAAAATGGCGCCCAATTAAAATGTTTGAAAAGACAGTATTCGTAACACATGTATACTGTGACTATATACTGAACTAAATTAGCCACACTTTACTATTCGTACCAAATGGAAAAATCGTATGTTTTTTAATATATTAATAGGTTTCGAGGTTTGGCGAATTTAGATAAATTGCCAATTTTAGCAACAATATAAAATTTAAATCAAACAATCGTTTCGTATGCACCGATATACAAATCCATGCTGTTATTTTCAATTTATATCATTATAATTTTGCATAGTTCGTTTCCATTTAGAAATTAATAAAACCATTCAAATTCTGAACGAAATGTCGACGGCAATTATAATAAATATCGAAAATGTTTTAGTTAATTAAACTTTTAGAGTGCCTAATAGAGAACAGTAAGAACGTGCTAAAAGCACAATTAACTTTAGTGGCAATGTTTAATTTTAATTAAACTTTCGTGCTGGGATTTTGCCATTACTAGAGAGATCTCTGGTTTCTTCTTATTTTCGCACAAAAATTTTAGAGCCTTTCCCGCAATTTATATAAATTGATAAAAAGTACAAAAATAATGTTTTTATTTCTCCAATGTTCTTAGCTAGGTTTGTTAACCGACTTTAATAAAGGAGGTGTGTCTCAATTCGACCTGTATGTATTTTTTTGTGTTTGTTCGCGTATATTGTCTAAACGCCTTGGCTGATTTTGATGAGTGAAACGCCAAATTGTAGAGAACGTTTTTGATCTAAAATCCGTTCTCTCGTTTTTTTTTGTAATAATAATATTAAAAAAAAACACGGGTATAAGGGCGATGAAAAAAATTTACATTTTAAATTTTGCAATTACGACCCGTAGGCTACCTTGTACGGTGGTTCGGCTTTGGGGGAGTTCAAAACTTTTCAATCCGTTTCATTTAGTGTATGAAGAAAGAAAGTCAAAAAATATATATAAAATGGAATCTACATTACGTCCTTCATACACCCTTTACCCGTGTGTTAGTAAAAATGCTGAGACAAACAGTAAAACACAATATACAATTATTATTTCCCTTTATTTCAGATTATACTCCTGAATATCTACCAGTGTTTAAAGGAAATGCAAGAATGTGATATAAATTATATTTATAGATAGAAATAAGTATAAGAATTCGAAAATGAAATTTAAAAATAAAAGGTACGACGAATTTATAAATTTAAGTTAAAAATCTCACCAAGTAGATAGCAGGTAAGCAGGACGTGATAACTCAAACTTGGGCCTGATTGTTGGGCTGTATAGAAGCCAAATACTTCAAAACCTCTTCGGTGTAAGTGGATCTTGTTTGTGCCAACGTTCGGTAAGTAGAATACTACTTCAGTTTTCAAAAACCTTTTAAACGGGTTCTGTCGGAACCATAACCCTTGCGGTGGCAAAAAGGTTTTGTTTTTTATTTTGGCTTCACCCAAAAGTTCTTAATGCGAAAACTATTGGGTTCAAAACTACCAAAAAAATGATATATAGGCTTTCACATTTTAATGAAAATGTAATAGTGATAAAATGCAAAGTGGTAATATGCAAAGTGGTAAAATGCAAGGTGGTAAAATGACCGCTGAGCTGTAAAAAAGAGAAAAAATCCATTGTAGCCTAATTGTAAAATTTGTAAAAATTAAAATAAATAAATCTTGACAAAATAAATTAAAATTGTTAATTACCTGGCTGTTAGTCGATCACTGTTCAAGACAAATTTTAAAAACCTTTGAACAGGATCAGTCGTTTAATTGAATTTTCACGGCCACAGTCAAAACTAAATAGAATGAACTCGTTCCAAAACGATTTTAGACAAGAGGTTTATCAAAGAAAAAATGTTTTAAAAAAAGGTAGGAATTTGGCTAAAAAAACTAACAAGTTGGAAGTGCTCTACGCAAAACGTGATCTTAATGTTCTTATATTTTGTCTCTTTCCCCCTTATTGATTTGATAAAAATAAACGATTTTTTGAAGCATAGGCAACTCAGAATACAGTAAATATTTCAATAAATCTTTATATATATTGAATTTAAATATTTATTTTCGAATAATTTATGTTAGATATTTTTTATATTTCACTCTAATCTTTACGTAAGCTTCGCCCTTAATAATTAACTTTAAAATTTTAGGATTTTAATAAATAACGAAACTGAAGTGGCCGGACGAAATTATTTGGGTTTTAGGCGTACATGAAAAACAGATGTTAGACCCGCCGCAGTAAAACGTCAAACTTCATTAGTTGTCATTTGAGTTAACCGAAATTGTAAAACGAAAATAAACAATATGCTTTTTAAACCAAACATTAGAAGGATTACTTAAATAACACAAAACCCTGTTTAATGAATCTCTGACATGACACTGTGTTTAGAGGAAATTAACAATATAGGTGATATTTTTTAAACTATATTTTATCAAAAGGCAAGTCATTTAATGAACTGAACGTGATTTTGAAAGGCAATAACGTATTATTAAACCAAATGGGTGGTATATAAAATGTTTCTAATTTATTTAGCGTTACCAGGCTACAATAGAGATATGTGGAAATATCTGGTTTAGTTTGTAATACAACAGCTCATGCCCAACCATGTTTTTTATAATGGATTTTTTTCTAAACAAACATATATTAAGATAAGATAATTGGACAATCATGTGTTAGTTAACATCTAATATGAAATTCTTACAAAAATATGGTCCTTTTATATGATGGGTATTAAAGAAAGCTTCAGCAACCAGACCCTCAGCATCTGTAAAATTAAAACATATGTATATGACACACCAAGTTGTCGGTTGCGTACAATATTAACTACTTATTTTAAATAGTAGTGAATTGCTTCTAGGCCTCCACCCTCATCAGGCAGGCTTGTACCCAGGGAGATCTAAAATAACCAATGACGTCAAAAAGAAATAGACCCCGCATTTCATTCGTAAAAATGAAGTAAATAGAATCAAACATCAATTTGTTGTTGTGTATGAGTGGAAAAAAGACGGACTGATCGGATAAAGAATAGTTTGCGGTGAAAATTGCAACGCTGTCAGATATCTTCGCGAGGCTTACCAGTGGCGTAGCTATTTTTGAGATAATGTATTATTTGCTATATTTTTTTGAGCCCAAATATTAGTATGGTGGATACGACAGTTTTTTTGTTCTAAGATGAACCGGAACGACTTCACATTGCAAAAGTGCGAGTTTTAATAATAACTTGAAAACAATTAATTGACAAAGTCTGCACTACATGGGAAACTTTTTTATTGTCAATTTCTCGAAAAACTTTCTTCTTGATAAAACTTGTGTATTTGTCAAAAAAATAGTTTTTACAATATTCAACTTTAAGTCAGATATACAGGGCATTCAAAAAATTCGAAAAAGTGTATTTCAAAAATTAAAATTTTCGTGACTGCCGCGGCCGTAAAAAATCGTAAATAAAGGTTTAGTATTAGTTATGTCGTATTAGTAATAGCTAAGAAAAGATCTAAATAGAAAAATGTTTTTTTGCTGTTTGACCTTAAATATCTCCATAACTATAATATAAAAAATTTTACTCAGTTTATATTTACGATTTTTTATGGCAATTAAAACTATCGTCAGAAAAATTTTATTTTTTTGAAATTGTTAGTGAAATCTACTTTTTTGAACATCCTGATCTAAAGTTTATTACTATCAAAAATATTTTTTTTGAACCACCAACTTTTATCAAGAAATCAATAATAAAAAAAGTAAATATATGCATTAAAATGCAAGATGTTTAAAAATAAAATCATTGAAACTTTTTGGTGATTCTGAAGAACCCTGTATAATATTTTACACTATATTTGAAACTTAATTTTTTTTTATAAAAATTTAAATAACAAGGTTGAAAGTGGTGCTGCACTTTATAAATTTTCACCCGGACACGTGGTTTATAAAAATAAAACAAAGTTTAAAAGTGTGGTATAATTTATTTATAAACAGTTTGATATAATAACAAACAACTATTATTATCGACAAAACAAAAGTAACAGCATATTAATTTAATATTTCATTATTTATATAATAATTAAACTCGTCTATTACATATTTAATGATTCAGTGACGATTTTCAAAATCGGAGCAGGCTATTTTTTGAAATTCTAACTTTTTGACGGGTTTTTTAACAAGCCCAAGTTTACACTGTTAGACATTCTGCGATTGCAAAGAAGTTTCGCAAATATACGAATGTAAAAAATTAAGAAAGGCTACCCTAAACAAAGACGCACCTAATGATTTTTTCATAAGTGCGACAGTTTCTTGAAGTTCTTATCTTTACGTATACAAAACACGATTTAAGGAATAAGAAAATTATTGAATTTCCCTTTGGGGATTTCAAAAAAATAACCTCCAAAAAATATTCGATTTTGACAGCGAGGAATATTTAGAATTCTCAAAAAAAGAAAAACTTTTAAGCAAACGCTTATTAAAAGCAGTTTTAGGATTTTGAGAAAGTACTAAAAAAAAAGAGAATACATTTATAATTAAAGAAATCCAGATTTTTAATGTAGCAATATGGTTTCGGAGCCTCTATGGAAGATAAAAACCACATTAACCTCGATATTAACAAAGTGACTAAGCACTTATTTATTAAAATACTATTAAATATATAAAACCTAAAAATATTAAGCAAAAGTCGCCAACGTTCTATTTGCTCAAGATATACCTATATTTTTTTACATTTTCATAATTCTACCTGCAATGTTTTAATAGATATTGGCAAATAACTAGTTTTTTGCAACTTTTTTTCATATTTTGTTGCACTTGCAGGGGGACTAGCAACAAGTGAAAAAAAAGCATTCTTCTTAATAATTTTTTTGTCATTGAATTTTGACAGGGTTGAATCCCCCTAGAACTGAAATCCTGGCTACGTGCCTGCAAAAGACATATTTATGTAATGGTTTATGTGGCAATATTTATTATTAGCAATAAGCTTAGTCATTAAAGAACAAGCATTTTTATGACAAAATACAACCAATAACAGGGTGAGTTCTTATTACTATTGTTACGAAAGATGAAGATAAAACTAAATTTTGTTACATGGACCCACTTTGTGTTTTGATGTCTATACCAAGAGTATAATGCTTATTTAATACCTTTCTTTATCAGCTTATCACCGATTTCATAGGAAATATGTAATAAAATATAATTTAACACTTTTTAATGCAACCTATTTTTTGAAATCGGGTTTGTTTTTCAAAACATTTTGATTTCACCCTTTTTCCAACACATTTTAGTTCTATTTACGAGAAGTTAGGTAAAAATTTGGGTCCACTACTTTTAAAAGTTTGCCAGGCTGGCGGCAAGTAAAATTATATAAAAATGCACCACCTTTACATGTATTGGATCTATTCACATTTACAGAAAATCAGCAATAAACATGGCCCAATATAAATATGAATACAAAATTGAACTTCGTGTCCCTAAAAACCACAAAAACCATATTTTGAAAAACAATATCTTTACAATATTTATCCCTCAATTTACCCCCTTTTTTCCCCACCATCCACCTTCCCCGCTATACATTTCACTTATTGACAATATAAATATTTTGTGCCAAGATGTTTAATATTTTTAACATTCATTACACTACCCTAAATATTCCTTGAAAATTTCATCCAAAATGCAAACCATCCTGGAGTAATTAATGACAACATAAAATAGTTGTTCTTACAGCTTACTCAATTAAAATTTAGTACCTATGCTTTACCAAATAGTATATTTATGTTGTTTATTAACCCCTCAAAAAAGGTGGTTTGATAAATTTTAGAGGAATATTTGAGACTTTTCACATATATATAAATTAGCAAAACGCTGTACTCCGTTTATCATCAGTGTCTTCGACTTTATAGATAAGTTGAAGTTATAAAAAATTAATTTAAGCCCAACGGAAATGTGCAATACAAAAACAATACTTATACTTATACTTATTTGCAAATATAAGAACGCTATTAGACGATGATTTTACCCTTCAACTACAGCACTGGTATGACATAACCTTACTTACCTTCGAAAATAAACTTCTGGGTTTAAATCGTTTCTTTTTCTGCAAATAAAGCAAGGTCGCACCATTTTCTTAAAGTTTTTTTAACAGATTCTTGAAAATAGCCACACAAAACACTTGGATTTCTAAAAAACACTTATTTCACCAAATTACAACGCCGCGCATCAAATAGGTCGAAATCATGAATGACTACGACCGTCTTCGGCGTCTTCCGAATGATCCCGAAAGAAATCTGTAGTATACTCTAAAAAGGTAGAATTCCGACGTTGCCGATTGTTCTGTGCTTTATTTCTTGAAATAAGGAATAATAATTACAGACGATTTAAATTACATTTAAAACTGATTCAGTCTGAGTTATTTATAATAAGCTATTTAATTATTAGTTTTAAAATATTCTATATGGAAACTTATCCTGAAAATTTCTGGAATTCCTTGTTTATTTAGGTAATAATATAAAGGATGATATCCGTTATAATCTGGCCACAGTAACGGTTTGGCAAATCAGGGTTAATGTTGGATGCCTCCAAAATGTATGGAAATAACAGATTGCTCGATATGACAAAATTGAAAACGAAACGTCTATCATACTGGAACAGTACTACATGCTAAGTGTAGCACTTAGCGCAACCTATTGGGGCTCCGGTGGTTTCCGGCTGCAAACCCATAGGAATTTGGCAAAGTATGCACTAGCACCATCATGCGAAGAGTAGATACTAAAATCAATAAAAATGCGCTTTCACACACCGAATTCGAGTGAATTTGGTCGCTGCTTGGGTTGGAGTTGTTCTATAGTTTACATTTAGTTTACCTAGTGGTATCTTCTATAACACGACCTTCAATAAAATCTTCATGCACTAACCTAGCCAACAGTTGCAAGGCCCCCAAAATATTTCTGCGCATGTCCGGAAATGCGAATTGGTTACTAGTCTGTTTGATTTATAAATGTTCTATAGGAAGTCAATATTGCCATTTGACTTTGGGCTCAGAGATTGGATGAAAATAGTAGTTTGCGCTTACGCAATTTCACAAAGGGGCCCTGAGCAAGTGATTCGGGCATCAGTTGCATCATGCTAGCTATATATTTGGTTTATATGTAATGTAATATAAGATACATCAACTATATTTTGTAATGGCTTGGTGAGGCTGCTTTGGGCGTCGACTTGAAAATGTCTATGTTTAAGAAAAAAATTAAATATTTTACTTTTTAGCGATTTTTTTTGAAGTCGGTTCTATTTTTCCATTCCATTCCATAAGCAATATTTAATTCCATTAAAATAGTTAAGTAAAGTAACATTAATAAGAAAAAAGGAAGGAAAAAAATGACTCAACACTGTTCTTAGTAAAAGCAAGCTCCAAAAAAAAGGAAATGGCAAGAAGACGACATTTCTTCTCACGAATTTAAAAAATATAGAGCTTAGCTGTTCTAGAACGTGACCCCTTCCCTGATATAGGATATAGGTTCTGGGTATATAAGTCAAGTAAATTTTATTTTCGAGAAATTTAAAATAGACGAAACAATGTGGCAATGTGGCAACTAGTGAAAAGATATTTTCACACTCAAAATGGACTCACCAGTAACCTAAATATTCTATATAAATATAGATATATATATATATATATATATATATATATATATATATATATATATATATATATACACTTAGCAGAATTTCTTGAGTTTTTGGTCTCAATTTTCTTCTTTTTTTAAGTAAAACTTGTTTATCGTTCGAAAATCATTTTAATTTTTATTAATTTCAAACATTTCGGCCAAAATGCCCTCATCAGTGGAATTTAAAAAAGTTCACTAAAACGAAGAAGGTAATTTCTATCCCATAATACTTAAAATTTATTATATGTAAATGGAAAGAAATTACCTTCTTGGTTTTTTAAACTAAATTGATAAAGGCATTTTGGTTAAAACGTTTAAAATTAATAAAAATTAAAATGATGTCCGAAGAATAAACAAATTTTATTTTTCGAAAAAAAGAAATTTGAGATTAAAAACCCAAGAAAATCTCCTAAGAATATAGATCAATTGGTCCAGAAAACCACTATAGGTATATATACATTTTGGTTGGTTAAAGAAGATAATTTTACATTTATTTTACTATGACATCGTTGTCACATTTTTTTGTTTTCTAATTTTTGCTTTTGATCTTTTAATGGAACCCCTTATATAAGTTTGCATATTTTGATTCGTTGGGACATTCAAAGTACAATCATACGTCATTTATATAAGTCTGTCATGCAAAGCAAATTTTTAATTTACGTCCCAGAGGCTGGGAAAAATAAGATGTTCCCACTTTTATTCACTAAACATTTTGTGAACCTATTTAAATTTCACTTTAACATTATTATTAGGAATTCACAATATTTTTATGTCCACAGACTAAAAGACCCGATATGCACATTATTAGTTTACTACACCAAAACTGCCTATCTAGAACCAAGTTACTTTAATTTAAAACTTGAAAAAACTAAATTGTTCGTTATTTAATGCTCCGCCGGCCACTCAATTTATTTTTTGTCCCGATTACACTGCACAATTCATGCATTTGTCCTCGCTATCGAACAACACAATTAACATTCCTGTATAGTGCAGACATGGCAATTGCAGGATTCGAAGAAGAGAAAAATAACTGGATTTAGGTAATTGAGAATCCAAAGTGGATTAAACAGTCGCCGAAGAAGTAGCGTAAAAATAAAATTAGTTCGGTGAGAGTTATTTGGCTTTAATTAGACTTTCGAAGCTAAAATTAAATACAAAATTAACTTCTGATTAAAGATTCGCTGCCAGACTCGTGGCCTTGATTAAGGAAAAAAGCTGTCATTAAGTTTACTATTATTAGATTTTATCAAAAGGCAGTATACCAATTAGCAAAGCAAGGATCGGGACAAGATTTTTTGATGGCCTTCTTCTACTATATACAGGGTGTTTTTTTATAATTTGCCACCCCCTGGGAGACTAATTTTTTTAAGATACATTGAAATGATTCCTACGAAAGTTATAGGGAATTTCCTTAAAATATACATGGTGGCAATTTTAAAAACAAAAGACGATCGCAAAATCACTAAATCACCATCAACTTTGTTATTTTAAATGGGACGCCCCGTATTTTTCGACATTTTTGGATTCTCCTTTCCAAAAATATAAAATTTGTCTATATTCGAAACAGTAGTATTTGACTTATTCCACTTTAAAGTTACCACATATGACAATTTCACAGATATGCAGCTATAATTGAATCGCGGTACCCATGAAATGATGAAATGTCAACTAAAAACAAAGAAACCCTGTTGGACGTGAACGCAATGCACAGATACTTAAATCGCTTTACCCATGGACTGTCACCAACAAAAACAAAACCGTGATTTGTAAAAAAAAAACATATTTAATGTGATTACATGTGTACTAATACAACGAAAACAAACAAACGAACAAACAAAAACAAAACAAGAACTAGTAATTAATATTTTGAAAGCCTATTTGCGTTACACCTTCCATTATCTAAGCAAATTTTCTCTTTCCAGTTTCCTAATTGATTGGGTAATGAAGGTGGGCCATTCTGTATTTAAAACCCTAATTTTATACACTATTTTTTATCGCAAATCGTCAACACTGTCCGTTCTATTATGATACACATTGTCCTGTAGGTATCCCCACAAAAAATTGTACAAAGGTGTAAGGTCTGGACTGTTCGCGGGCCATATTTGCCAATCCACAAATTATATCGAGCATTTAAAAACTCTGTACCCTCTCGAATGTTGTGTGGTGGTGCGCCATCTTGATGCCAAAGTATTCGGTTATAAGTAAGATAGTAAACATTGTTTTATCTTAGTGGCGTTAAACCAGACAAGGTTCTTTGCTCCCCATTCTATGAAGACATAACTCTACGCCTATCATCAATCCGAATCTTAGAAACAGGTTTGGGAAATTGTATGTTGGAGTGGAGTGTTCTATCGTCAGCATAACCGTGAATAGGATTACCGGTAGTCGAAAGCAGATCATTGATGTGCAGGAGGAATAGGCTTGCGTTGAATTTATCAAAGTCAGACCCATAGTATATACTTCTATTGGAAAGAAAACTAGC
The DNA here is from genome assembly GCA_030620095.1 of Kuschelorhynchus macadamiae. Lineage (NCBI taxonomy): Eukaryota > Metazoa > Arthropoda > Insecta > Coleoptera > Curculionidae > Kuschelorhynchus > Kuschelorhynchus macadamiae. Next base: position 854,444 of record JAUTXW010005519.1, on the reverse strand, counting down.
CATCCAAGTACACATTTTTGGAGGAAGAATATCCTTCCCTCGTTAATATACCCTCAATAAATATCGGACCAATAATTTGGTTTCCCAAGATGCCGCACTACACATTTATTGACTTCCGCCTTTGTCTCTTTGGCTCTTTAATTATATGTGGATTTCTTGTTGCCCAATGGTGCTTGTTTTTTCTATTAAACATTCCGGCTATGGTAAAACAAGCCTCATGAGACCACAAAACTCTGCTGAAAGTCTGGTCAGCATAACCTCACGGAAGTGGAGGCGTTGGTTAAAATGATCGTGGGTTAACAGTTGCACTGGTCTAATTTTATACGGGCGGTATCGATTTTTTTTATCACTGAACGGATGTAGAACCTCGATTTCCCGGTTATCCGAGAGACGTCCGGAATCGTTCTGCTTGGATTTTTTTTTTATTTACCATTGCAGGTACGCCATTTTGCGGCAGTTCTACAAACTTGAAAATATTTTCCAGCAATTTGTCTTAGCCACTTTAGTTATGAAATTTTTTTCGCGAAGTTGTAGGTTTCATTGTTTCTGAGAAAAACTACCCGGCCGCCCTTAGTGGGACACCCTGTATATATATATATATATATATATAAAGTTAGTATCTTTTTAACCATATATTTATATGTGAGACCTTATTTTCTTGGGTTAGGTTACCAATAAAAACAAAATTTCTCACTTTAAATCAACGTTTCGCTTATTGTATTGAGCTTTATCAAGATTTTATTTCGTCTCCTGATCCAAGAAATAAAAAGTTAAGGATATCAGTCAATTTATCGTTTGCTGTGGTGTGATAGACGGAAATATATTAGGTCACATATTTACTGATGACTGGGGAATATTATTTGCATTTGTTACATAACAGATTGATAATTTGCCGGTGATCATTTCAGCTAAGATAATGTGGCAGCAAGATAGTGTTCTGCCTTATAGCGTAATTCAAGTTAAAAACTATCTTAATTTGGAATATTCAAATGTCTGGATTGGAAAGGGAGGAACAGTTGCCTGGCCTTCAAGCATTACGGATTTGATTGTAATGGACTTTTTCTTTGGTGGGCATTAAGAATATAATATATAAATGAGTTAAAAGAAAACCCGGAAATGTTTGTGAATGCAACAAATCACACTATTAGAGCGTACGAAAAATGTGTTGAGAAAAATGGCATACAAGTAGAGCCATTTTTAGAATAATTTAATATTTGTAAAAGTGTTTTTAAATAATATGTTACTTTGTTAATCGTTAGTCTTTTGTTTTATTTTCAAAAAAGAAAAAACTTCCTTAATATCTATGGAAAATGATTTTGGTTTTATTTCGACATCCTTAAAAACAGAAAAGTTTCAAATGATTAAAATGTGCCTTTGTTGAATTGTTTTGACGCCATTTTCTCGCAAACAGTTGAAGATAGGTATAGAGTATATTTATAAAATATACTTGAAATTTCATGTAGAATCAAAATATCCGAAACTATATATATAGGGCTTTCTATTTAAAAAAATATAAGTTAGGTTAATATTTATTTTTAATAGAAGAAAACTTAGTAGATTACTATATAAAATGTTACAGTTCATCATCGATAAAAAACTTCCGGTACATAGAAAGATTTACATCAAATCACAGGGATGAGTTTACATAAACTCCATTTCATGCAAGTTCCCCCCTGCCCAGGCCGTACAAATTTAGGAGCGATGTTACATAGTTACAATTAGCCATTATTATATCACGTGTCAGTTTATCAGAGGCGCAAGGGTGAATACTTGCTTCTTTGAGTTGCCCTGCATTTAAAACTGTCCGACAATTGGATGTCAGTTACATCACAACTTTTATCTAACGAATACTTTCAATAGGGGCTGCTCAAAACTGCGTTTTACACTCAGTTTCCAATTGAAATATCACATCTCTGTTCAGAATCAATTTACTTCCCATCCATACACCCACATTCAAGTGCATATCTAATTTAGATTTGCAACGACATATGTGTAAACTAATATCGTGCATACTGGCGTGGGTTGACGTATGAAGATTCGAGAACTGTAGGTGCATTATTAGCCTTAATACACTTTTGATATAGAATTTCGCAAATGATTGCCCATAATTCCATTTATATATAAATTGAATAGTCAGGGAATTGGAAATATTCTATTGGAAATTTCAGTATATAATTTAAATTTTTATTTTATACCAAACAGTTTGGTCAAAATTCATTAACATTTGCATAAAATAAATAGTTGTGTCTATATTTGGTGAAAAAAGTATTTTCTGAATTTCTTCGTTGACAGACCCTAAAAAAAAACAAAAAATAAATAATTAACCAGCAAATTTTAAAAAAATCGGCAAATTTTCTTTACCCCTTAGTCATTTAGTAACACATAATATATACTGTATTCTCAAACATTTTTATTGGACGACATTTTGTTCCACCATATTGGATTGGTACCAATCTTTTACCAGTTTTTACCTATGACATACTTGATTTTGGGCATAATTTAAATAAATTGAATAAGTAATTTTTACACCGATTTTTTTAAGATCACCATTTTGTCCTGACATGTTGAATTCGTACCAGTTTATCCTTATATCACATTTATTTTTTTGCAAAATTTAAAGTCAATAAGTAGCTTCTTTAGGTTGATTTTTAAATATATAATTAGGCCGCCATTTTGTTGTGCTAACTGGGTTTCATACCAAAATGTTACCAGTTCGTGCCTATTTAACATTTGATTTTGATGCAAAGTTTGAGGGAAAGTGGATAATTTATTTTTTTAGTAATAATATTTTTAACCTTTCAATAAGCCGTCATTTTATTCGCCATATTGGATTTTTGACAAAATATTTCCAGATTTTCGCCACATGCTACTTTATTTTTGAACAAAATTTGAAGTAAAAATTTTGGCAAGAATTCAAGATGGCGGAAAAAATGGGAGCCAAATAAAATGTAATCGTGAAAAAATGCCTCTTTGATATTTTTGAAATCTTCATGTTTCACGGTCCCTAGATGCCAAGAAACATATTTTCTCAGTACCGCCGGCGCCGTTCTGTCTGTCTAACTGTCTGTGCCATACCTAAAAAACTACGTACCCGATTTTGGCAAAAATTAAAAGTCATATGGGGATGAAATGGTAGCGTTTTGTCAAAATTTCAACGTGGCGGAACAAAATGGCGGCTTTGTAAAATGTTAAAATAAGTCTGAAAGAATTTATCACAATACCGTCGTCTGTCTATTTGTCTGTTATTTTGATAAAAATCCAATGTAGCGGAACAAAATGGCGGCTTTTTAGAATGTTAAAAAAAATAATCGTAAAAAAACTACTTATGCTATTTACCTCAAATTTTGCACAAAAATCAAGTGAGATATAGAAAGCAACTAGTAAAATTTTGGCACGAATCCAAGAAGACGGAATAAAATGGCGGCCAAATAGTTTCATGTTAAAAAACACGTTTCTCAATTCCATCCGTCAAAAGTCAAATTTTGACACCACCTGTCAAAATAGAAATTGATGTTAGCAGATAGGTAAATAAAAACCAAGATAGATAACTAAGGTGCAATCCGGTTTGTTGCAAGTTAAGTGGTTTAGGGGTTACACAAGTTTCTTAGCTTTACTTGTATTTTGTATTTTTTCTAATTTTGTATATAGAGCGTGTTTCGTTTTGCGTCGAGATCTATGAAATTTTTTGTTTTAACTGCAACACCCTGTATATTTATAACATTTTAAATAGCTCTCTTAAAGACCATATCAATGATATATAATCGTATGGGTCTGTGATGCACCGTTTCGGACTTACTGACGCTTATCTCCACTTTTTGACATATATTCAGCTTAGTATAACAATGTTATCTATTAACTTTTTCAATTGGTTCTTGTACGGCAGAAAATACCAATTGATGAATTATCTTTTCTGCATTCGAAAAGTTATAATATATCAAAAATATTACAGTGTTGCCAAATTTGGCGTACAATTAATTTTGTCAACTATTTTAAATGCAACATCCTATATATTATATCGCATTTGAATAGATTATTAAAAGACCTTTCTAACGATGTAGAATGCTATGAGTCTGAGATTCACCGTTTCGGACTTATCGAGAATTGCCTTCAGGGATATCCGAGGGAATATCCTTATACCATCGATTTTCTCTTTTTTTTTAATGAGACCCTGTCTATATTAAATGCCCTTTCCAATGATGTATAGTTTATCTGATATAATATGATTCGTCTTCATCATTTTCACTATTTTAAGATCAACATAATATTAGAGACATCCAGGATCATCCTACGGGAGATACTTTTTTTCTTTATGAAAATTTAGATCATCTATCAAGTTTTAAATCACGCTACGATCATACATTCTGTTTTAGAAACACTAGGATTTGTTTTATGGGACATATTGACAATTCAACGAGGTTGGCCAGGGATGCTTCATTTGTGTGTTTTTTTTTTACTGTTGTGGTTACAACCTTTTGACACAAGATTAATATAACCTCGTATTTAATTATTTCTCGTTTTTTAATTTAGTTTACGTATATTTATATTATATTATAGTGCAAGGAATGCATTTTTGGAAATGGAAGTTAAAAGAACAACTCTTCTTGAAATAAACAATTGGAAGCAGGCGCGGTTTTTAAAATGAATATCGAGATCGGTTTTTAAAACGAATATCGGTTTTCGGTTTTGTCTGAAACCGAAAATCGCAAAACCGGTTTTCGGTTTCTAAAATCGAGGTCGGTTTTTAAACCGAAATCAAAACCAATATCGGTTTTTAAAACAGAGATCGGTTTTCAGAACCGAAATCGGTTTTTGAAATCGAAATCGGTATTAAAAACCGAGACCGCTATTCGGGAGGTGGACGTAAAAATCGATATACAGAGTGTCCCAGAATATGTGGACAATCTCTCGGATTTGAGTAAATTGTGGAAAAAAAGCCTATTAGTTCATACAAACTTTTTTTCTAATGTACTTCTGATGCATGTAATTTTTAAAAGAAAAAAATTACAATTTTTTTTAATTTTCAAAAAGCGTGTAAATTTACTTTTTTTTATAAAATAGCATGTACCAATTTAGAAAATCAAAAATTTAAAGAACTACCTAAAAATTTTCAAATTTCGGTCTCAAAAATGACAGTTGCTCGGAGCATAATTTTACAGGTATACTTTTTTTTTGTAAAAAACTTTAAAGAATCCATTTTTTTCTTCAAAAATATGATACAGGTACATCATACGTACAAAAAAGTTATAACTGTTTAATACACAGAAAGAAACGATAAGTGGCGCCCTCTAGAAATGAGAACCATACTTAGGTCAAATTCGAATTTTTCGTGTGAAAAACCCCTTAATACAAATTTTTATCTAAATGTTATGAGTATTCCAAAAGTTATTTAAATGAAACAAAAATAAAAATTTCACTTTTACACCCTGTAGCTCGGTTAAGGAGTACATTAGGAAAAAAGTTTGTATCAACTTATAGTTATACCCTTCTTTTTTCACAATCTACTCATATCCGAGAGATTGCCCACATATTCTGGGATACCCTGTATACATTTAGTTGATAGATCTTAAGGGTTAGAAGTTAGTGTTAGTCCGATGACTTTTATTAATAACGAAAATTAAAAATACGGACTAGTTCGCCTGTCTCACTAAAGTATTATACTATTACTTCAATCTTGCTAATGTCAATCAATAAATCAATATACAAAGAACTAACTCTGACACACGTTAAAGTGAATCACGAAATATAAAAATCGCCCCCGGTTGGTTAATAATACAAAAATACATCGATATATCAATACATGAAACATCGATGGAAAACATCAAAATTAAAAATTTAAAGTCTGATGAAATCGATGTTTTTAAAACATCGATATATCGTTACCGTCCCTAGTTTCCCTACCTTTCGCCGTCATTTGGCATTTCACATTCACATTTTATTTCGGTTTCGGAGCAAATAAAGTAAAGCGAACCTGTCGTAACTCGTAAAGTACTGAAACTAAACCTGATAGCAGTGTATTTTTGTGGCAAAATGAGTGATTGTTGGAAATATTTTAAAAAATCTAAAAATAGATTTCACTTAATTTGTTCATTATGCAAATTCAAATTAAAATATACTAATGGAACATCTAACATGTGCAATCATCTGAAAAGGAGGCAAGTTCATATTGCCGCAAAATCTGCGAGTACACGTCAACGTAGTATGCCAATGTAAGTAAATTTCTCGTTATTAAATTATTTACCACTCTCACTAAATCGTTTTTTGGTTGTAATGTGTGCAATCGGTGCAACGCCTTGAATCTATAGAAACTGACAGTACTTCAACTCATAGCTCAGTGACACACATTGATGAAATATTTCTGCCAAAAAAAACTGCCCACAAAAAACAGGAATCAATCACTAATGTTCACCTCTTTCATTTGTAGTGGGCGCAGGATTCATCGAATTTATCAAAAACACAATACCAATATATAAAATTCCATGTCGCAATACCATTAAAACTAGAATTTCAGTAATTTACGATGTCGAAAAACAAAAAATTTTTAGTGAATACGGTTTGACTGGGTTGCTCTAACCACAGACTGCTGGTCTTCCAGAAACAATGAATCGTACATAACTGTCACTCTGCACGCTATTTCAACTGAATGGAACCATCTCAATTATACACTTAGTACAGAAGTAATGGAAGATAGACACACTGCTGCAAATCTGAGAAACAAAATGGATGATATTATTAGTGCATGGAATCTTAATGGTAAAGTTTGTGCAGTCGTTCATGATAATACTTCAAACATTGTTAGTAGCATGAGATAATCAATGGAAGGTACTGAAGTAACTGAAAGTATTTGTTGTTTTGCTCATACCGTCAAACTCTGTATAAATAAAGGCCTTGACCTAGAAAATATTCGACACCTTGTTATAAAATATTCTGCCTGGTATTGTAGGCCATCTTAAGCACTCTAATGTAGCTACAAACGCTCTTAGAGATGCTCAAACTCATTTAGGACTGCATAACTGATCCAGCATGTCAAAACAAGATGGAATTTCGTTTATTACATGGTAGAACGGATAGTAGAACAAAGACAAGCCATAATTAACGTACTTCAAAATCGCAGCTTAACCTCCAGGTCGCAAGCTGTCAGTTTTGAGTTAAAATAATTAGATTGGGATTTGCTGGAAGCGTTAGTAACTATTTTAAAGCCGTTCATATTAAAGACAGCGATAATGAGACCAGAACACACACTAACATTTTCAATTTGAGTTCTAAAGATGAACATGACTTCGAGGAAATCATTACATTTAAACAAATCGTTTCTGAGCAGCTAAAATCAAGATTTGATTTGAATGAAACTCCAGGCGTATACCAGACCAAGGCAGTGAAATTGCAAGATATTGCAATATTTATAGATCCCAGATATAAACGCTTTGAAACCAATTTTGGAGTTATTGTAAAAACTAAATTGAATATTAAAAACTTCTTGTCATCACAAAGCCGACCAACTTCTGATAGTAGTGGTTTTCAGGTTCAGGATATAATTATTTCTCCATCTTCATCACTTTCCCAAACTGCCATAGGTTTTCTTTTTCCGGCCAGCAACCAGGACAGTACTATTCATCAGTTGCAAAATCCGATAGAAAAAGAAATCGAGACGAATTCTCAGGAACATCCAATTGATAAAAATTCATCGCCACTAGATTGGTGGAAAACAAATCAATGTTGATTTTCTTTTCTGAGCAAGTTGGCCCGTAAATATTTCTGTATACCAGCCACATCAACACCGTCAGAGAGAGTATTCTCTGACGCGGGAAATATTGACACAGCCAAACGAAGCTGTTTAAAAGGAAATACTATGAATATGTTGACTTTCCTTAATAATAACCTTAAAAATTAGTTCTTATTATTTAACGTTTTTTTTTATTTTGTTACCTTGTTTGTAATGTTTATCTACGTTTTACCTGATAAGTTAGTTATTATTTAAGTAAGAATGTTGTTCGTCTGTGTATTTTGTTTTATACGTTGGAAACAAAAAAGCTCTATTTTAAGTTTTGATCAGTACCTTAGAATATTTTTAATTTATTTGGATTCTGTTTCTAAAACAGAATATGAATTTTTTAAAAACCAGAACCGGTTTTCACATTTCAAAATCTATTTCGGTTTATAAAACCGATTTTGGTTTTCGGTTTTTAAAACCGATTACAGTTTTTGGTTTTTAAAACCGATCTCAGTTTTTAAAAGTATTTTCGGTTGCCGGTTTTTAAAATCCGATTTCGGTTTTCAGTTTTTAAAAAGCGATTTCGGTTTTCGGTTTTTAAAAAACGATTTCGGTTTTCGGTTTTGAAAAACCGATTTTGGTTTTCTGTTTTCAATCATTAAATCGATTAATCTGTTATAACCAAAACTGGTTTTATCAGAAATCGATTAACCGGTTTCGATTTTTTTTGATTTTTGCCAGCACTAGTTGATGCCCCTCCATGCAAAACGAAACACTCTGTATATATAGAAATTGAAAAAATAAAAAACATAAGTGAAGCCACGAAACTTTTGTAATTAAATTTCTTTCCTAAAACCCACTGTTTCTGATATAAAGGGGTGTTCCAAGATAAATGGCCCACCATGTACTCAGATTCCAAGTTGACCATCAAACTCGACGCTATGATTACTAGAATCAGTTTAGATTTGCTTCGATTTACCTATTTAAAATAGTTTCTGGCATGAGCTGAGGTATGAATTTTCGAATTCAGGGAACTGCAGGCGATTATTACCTATAATGTACTTTTGACAGCAAATTTCGCATTTGATTGGCCAGATTCTATTTATACATAAATTGAATGGATTCAGAGGGACGGTAATATTCTCCTGGAAATCGCATTCCATAATTCGAAATAAATATGTAATATGCTTATATGCCGGGATGTGACCTAAATTTGTTGTTATTAGCACATAATAAATTCGAAACATTTCACTCTATATACATTACATAATCAATAGATTTATTCCGAAGTGGTTTAGTTATTATATAGGGATGATAATAATATCTTTGAGATATATGACAACTATATGGAACTTGATATAAATAATATTTACCAAAACAAAACCTAATAATGAACAAAAAAAGTACAAATATAAATGTACAAATGTCTTTTATAAAATTCCGTGTCAATGCAATAAATTTTACATAGATGAAACCTCCAGGCCATTCGCCAAAATAATTAAAAACACCTAATTCCATAAAAAATAGGAAAATTCAAAAATCAAACATTGACCAACACGTACTAAATAACAGTAATAAACTTAATTGGAATGCTTCTAGTATTTTGGCAAAAAAGACAGGTTCCAAAAACGTAAAATAAAATAAAGTGCCTTAAAATTGTTAAATAAAGATAATTGCGTAGCATCTTGTTCGGTTAATTTTGATAACACATTCCGTTTAAATTTCTGAAATAAAATAGAAGTGATAATCCTGTATATCACTGTATATTCCATACTCGATGGTACGTGAGAAATATCTGGAGAACGAAAAAAAAATAAATTTAAAATTTTGACTACAGCCATAGGAGGCTGCGCTCTAGCGTTTAAAAACAATTTCCCGTTTGCAGTGTTGCCAGATGTACTAGTAACTGACATTAACTTTGGAATTTTAAATGGGACACACTGTAGTTTATTTTATTTTTAGATTATGCGAAACAATCTAAGTTTTTGTTGTATAGAACATGTTTTCATTTCTCTTATTGTTTCTTAAATATTAGGGGAAGTTTGTCTATATTGAACCACCTCCTAAATTGGACCATCGCCATATTTGAATGAATAAGCGCGATGGTAGCGGCAAATTTGAAATCCTCTTTGATTCCTGTTACAAAGTCGTCATTACAAGAGAATTGGACGCCATTGATGAACATTTTTGCCTCCGTACGAAGTGTTTGGCGATTTTTGCTATTTCGTTGCAGTTTTTGTGAATGGCAAACATTGGAAATTCATCCAGTGCTGTTATTTTTATTAACACAAGTAAGTTTTACCCTATTCATATCGCTATCAAAAAGATCAACCCCAAATACATTTGAATGCTAAACATGTGACTTTAGAAAATAACTGGCGGTTTCCTAAATTGAATAACCTAGTGTTGCCTAAATTGGACAGGTCCAATTTAAGAAACTAGAATTATCTCCTAAATTGGAATGGTCCAATTTAGAAAACTTTCTTATGTTTATGTTCTTCAATGTGTCAATGTGAAGTGCTCTAATAATCAAAATACATTTTTAACATCATGAATTATACATTATACAGTTAGTGTTAAATGCATAGTCCTTAGAGGCTTACAAAGACAAAAAATTAAAAGTATGACTAATCGGAGATTGACAGTTTCTCAATACCAAGTTGCTCAACTGCTTGGAATGGTTTCAGGAAAACGGTAATTTGCCCGGTAGACCGTAATGTTTTCAGCGATATTGATTTCGCACCTTCAGATGTATTCATCCCAAAAACAAGTGTAAACATGGGTGAACATGATCACACTGAAGGTAGTTCTAATTCCGGTGATGAAGATGTGACCTTGAGTCGCTATAGTAAAAGACCAGTTGCAACAAAAGAAATGAACTTTCTAGGTCAAAGAGCTTCAATATCGACATCAACATCAGCTATGGAACAAATAGCAACTACATCAGCTGAAGTTGATTCATCCCCAACAAAAAAGGGAGATTCTATAGCAGAAATATTAGGAAGTCCGGTTGTTGATCACAAAAAGATGAAACTAAAAAAACCCTACAAAGATGATCTTGAAGCTAGACAGACATAGTCAAATATTTCAAAAAGGAGAACTGTAAAATTTGATTCCAGCATTTCTAAGAAAAAAGTATTAATTTCAAAGAATGGTACTTGAGAGCATTGTTCAATGACATGTTTTAGTGCTTAAATTGCAGAGATTGGGTACACGAATCACGTACAAACGTAAAGTCAACACAGAAATTTAATATTTCACCCTAGTTCTAAGAATAGGCGTTCCTAGTTGAGTCTTACTATATCAGTTCTGTTATAGTTGTTGCTTAATTACGTTCCTAAAAATAACTGTTATTTTAAAAGATTTTAGATTTAGTTGTTTTTTGTTTGTGTTCTTTATTGTGATCTTTTTTTTGTGTTACTTTTATTTGTCTATGGTAGAATTTGTCTTTTTTAATGTTCATTTAATATGTTTTTGACATTTGGTTTTTAAATAACAATTATTTTCTCTTGTTTGTTTAATGTATACTTAAAGTTTTACTTAATTTTACGTAACTGGAATAGATGGTTCAATATAGGAACCCACTGGTTCAATTTAGGCAACCAGTTTCCTAAAATGGGCCAGCTGCAAGGGATTCGAATTATATTTTTCAACGAAAATCTATTCAACAAAAATTCTGATTAAAATTACTAGAAGTGGATAACATATTAAAGTATTTTGTGTACAAATTTGAAAGTGTTTTGATTCGTTTTCTTAAAGTTAGGGCCCTAACACAGAAAACTGGTCCAATATAGGCAGCCTTTCCCTAATTATTTTGTTTCTTTTTTACCAAAACTATGTAAATTAAAACTTAATTTTAAACAATATTTTCGTCTGTAGATGTCAAATCAATGTAAAATTTTAACATTATTAAGTCAACATGTCGGACTTTAATTTTAGCAACATTGGACCGCCGACTTTTATACAGAGTGTCCTAAAAAATAACTGCAATTCAGATTTTATAAATTTGTTAAAAAATGGAATACCCTGTATATTATTAAAGCGTTGAATATACTTAATTTGAATTGCTTTCGAATTATAAGCGATTTTATGAATAATTATTACTATTAGTATTCGACATTAAAGATGTCGATTTATAGGTGATGTAATAAATAATTAGTACTGATATTCGAGAAATAGGCGTTAAATATCTAAGACGCTAAGTTTTTATGATGTAACCACAGCTTATGCAACGTGAAAAGATTTTATTTTAATATAAATTGTGGTTCTGAGAAGAACCGATTTTGTTAGTAAATTAAAACTTTTGGAATTCTCACCTAATACGTCAGATGTTTATGGATCAAGTTATTCAAAAGCTCGCCTTACCCGATTTTTTAGATCATCTTTTGAATTTACTTTTGTTTTATAAACCATTTCTAATGGAGAAAGATCCCGAGATCGCGATGGCCAACTCCTTGGTCCTTCACGTCTTATCATGGGTACAATGGGCAACAGCTCCATCCAGTTAATACCAACAATGTCTCAAATCGATAAGCGGTAGATTATCTAAAAAGTCATATACGTCGTTCTTAGCATTTCAATGTATTTCACACAAGTCAAATTTTCGATATAAATGTGTAGTGAAAATTTCATACCGCCATGCCATTTTGTTACCAATCGGATATTGTTATTCTAACTCGTTACCATAGCAACCAACAAAATTTCCAGAAATTTTCGTCGACCTGACTGAAATTAATAAGTGGACATTTTTTGATATATAATGAAATGTCAACGCCTTGGGACAAACCTTTTTTTAGTAATAATAGTTGTGAGAATATGTCACATTCCTTATAATAAATGAATACATTTATCTCCTATTTATGTATTTTAAGCAGATTTTCAAATAACAAAAAGATATACTTATGTAGATAGACTTGAATTTTATTTAAGTAGGTATTTAAGAAATAATACTTTGTACGCGAATTGAAATATTCCATGAACTCCTCGACTTCTTCTCTTTGTAATGGTGAATAATTAAGACTTGCAGTGGGTAAAGAACTGGCCCTTAATAGGTGTTTTATAAGGTTGATATAATATCTTCCCACCAAGTGATTTACTTTCCGCTTAGACATCCTGGAGAACCTCGGCGAAATCATCAGCAACACGTTCTGTATTCTTCTAAACCAGGGGTGCTCAAATGGTCGGTCGTGCTTTTTGAGTAGATCTCGAGAAGAAAAATTTTTTTAATAAGTAGGTATTTAACTAAACTTCAAAAATTTATTACGTAATAAAATAACACTCTGCTAGCGGCAAAAGGCGGCTTTATCAAAGGAACGCGCGGTACTTGTCAAAGAAAAGCAGCGTTTTTTATTCTTGCCGCTTTTCTAGAAATATCGGGCGGCGCGCTTGACGGGAACATTCGAGACTGTCGTTCACGCCGATATAAATGTTGCGCCTGCAGGAATTGGAGTCATTCTGAATTGCAACTTCAAGGCAATACTACGTTGTCGATACAAAGTTTATTATTAAATAGTACAAAATGAGTGCAGCGAAGAAATCTAAAACGTATCATTTTAATAACGATTGTGAGGAAAAATTTTTGTTTTGTATGGTGAAGGATAAGTGCATTTGCTTTATTTGTCGTGCGTCAGTTGCAATACCTAAGCGTGATAACTTAGAGAGGCATCATAAAACGGTTCATAAAAACTATGAAAAGGATTTTCCGCCACAGAGTGAATTAAGAGAAAATTTCAAATATCTCATATATTGGCGAAACACATTCGAAGGTGGATCGGTTGTGAAGGAAGCATTTACTGAAGCGGGTGCGACTTTATTTTGAGATTTTAAAAATAAAACAGAAATCATGTCTGCTCTTAGAGAACTTCAGTTATCTCGTTCGACTGTCACAAGGCGTATTGAAGTCATGAGTCAGGACATGGCAGATAAACGAAAAAATGATATCATGGAATGTACATACTTTTCTTTACAGTTCGACGAATCCACCGATATGACAGACACTACCCAGCTGTGTATTTTTATTCGGATGGTATTCAATGACATGTTGGCTAAGAAAGAATTTTTGACAAGCATTCCTCTGAAGGGGAAGACTCGTGGCGAAGATATATATGACGTTTTCTTCAATTTTGTAAAAAACTACAAGCTACCAATATATAAATTAGTGTGCATTACAACCGATGGAGCACCAGCAATGACTGGAAACAAAAACGGTTTTGTGGCATTATGTCGAGCTAATGAAGATTTTCCTTCATTTTTTTCAATCCATGGCACTATACATCAAGAAGTTTTGTGTTCAAAAGTTTTAAACACGGAGGAAATTATGGGCATTGCAACAAAAATTGTGAATTCCATCCATGCACGTAGTTTGCAACAGCGGCTCTTTAAGTTGCAGTTGGAAGATAGGGAGTCAGCTGAACACACTGATTTAGTTCTTCACATGGACGTCAGGTGGTTGAGTCGCGGAAAATTCCTAGAAAGGTTTCAAGAATTATTGCCCGAAATAACAGCTTTTCTAGACGAAAGAGGTGATGAAACTCGGATGTTGAAAAACGAAAAATGGCTGACTGATTTGGCATTTTTGACTGACATCACAATGCACTTAAACACCATTAACTTGAAGCTTCAAGGTAAAGGAAAAACTGTTATTGAGATGATTAGCGCAGTAAACGCATTCAAAAGTAAATTGCAACTTATGATAGATCAAGTGAAAAGAAAGGATCTGAAACATTTTCCGTCTTTGAAAGCAAGGATTCCTCAGTTGAATTATGATACGTATGAGGCTGAATTATCAAATAATTTGGGACAATTCGAAATGCGTTTTTATGATGGTAGTAAATTGGCAAATGTAGCATCATTTATGAGTTATCCTTTTTCACGTAAAAACATTGAGGAATTAGCTACTGAAATAGCAAGTCAATTTAATATGAACTTATGTTCTGTTGAAAATGAGTTGGTGCAGATTATATCAGATATACATCTTAAGGCTACAGCATCTGATACAAATTTCTGGTGTTTTATATCTGAAGATAAATATCCGAATCTAAGGCAAATCGCCCTTCAACTGACAGCAATGTATGGGTCAAATTACTTGTGCGAGTCTGCATTTTCTGAAATGAAGATAATTAAGTCAAAATATCGCAATCGACTAACTGACGATCATATGTCATCATGCTTGCTATTAGCACTCAGTGGTTACGTACCATCTTATGAAAAGTATGCTGAGGACATGCAGTGCCACGCTTCAATATCCAAAGTCACTCCTTAGTTAAGTTTAACACCATATGTAACTCGTTTGTTTTGTAACAAGCAATAAACTCGCAATTTTGAATAACTATGAGTTTTTTCATTGATATTGTAGAGAAGAGCCTAACTAAACCTAACCCAAACCTTGACTAAAATAATGTATATTGTGCGGAAAGCTAATATCTATATATGCTACGGTACACCCTAACTAGGTAGGTAGGTAGATAGGTAGGCTGTATGTATCGTGTATGTACGACAACCCTGCATCACACATACTTGCAGCCTCTCAGAGTCGATCGTAAGTAGTCTAAAAATATTGAGGTAGATCGCCAGCAGCTCAAGTTTGAGCACCACTGTTCTAAACAAATTGCCTTCCATGATTTGTATGTTACAATTTTCATTTTTCAGTAAGATATTCTAGATAACGATGGTACATTTTAATATTGACCACTTCTTTGCAATATGCACATAAACCATATTTTTCAAATGCTTCCATTTTAAATCACTTATAAGTATATTTCTGCTATTTCTAACTCGGAGCTTTATTGATTGGTTTGATCTGAAAGATTACTTTATAGTCGTTTGATAGGCACACAATACACACAACATTCCATAGCCTTCTAGATTTAATTATCTTCTTGTTTTATTTTACATACTTTTTTGTATGGAGATATCTATTTAAAATTAAGAATATATCAATTCCACCAACCAGTAATTTTGAATGAATCAAAAACGAAAGAAAAGAGCTCCTTCTGTACATTTCTGACTAAATTATTAGACTAAAATCTTCTTTGGGAAAAACCAACTTTTACCGCTAGGTATAAGTGTTTTAAAAAATGAGTTTTAAAAACTTTTAGTGATTTGAAATCCACTATATATAAAGAAATATAGCTTCCTTGAAATATGTATCATTATATTATTGTACTAAAGTTGGTAGTTGTAATTTTTAATAAAGTCGAATGCGGACTTATCGTGCGGGTCCAAAGGGTCACCAACAATATGAATCAAATCAGAAAACACAGTGAATACCAAAATGTTGTGTGATTCTTTTATCGAGCTATTAAATCTCGATGGGCTATTTACAAATATACAGGGAGAAAGAAAATAGTTTTTTTTTAATTATATTACGCAATATTATTAAGATAGCCTTAATATTATTTTATATATTAAATGCCGAGGAACTAAATAAGAAAATTCGCTAAATGTGTATTTGGTTAAACAATTTTGATTGGCAAAAACAAAAATACACAAAGTGGCAAGCACCTTAATAAAGTCGGAAGGCGGTTCGAATCTGTGGAACAATCAGGATTTGTTCTGTTTGTACTGCCACTTAATGAAAATGAGATTTTTTTAACAATCACCAAAAATTATGAGCCCCGCTTGACCTAAAAATCTAATTACTTATACAGTGTCGTTTATTTAAATGCGGGCCACCTCTGTGCAAAGAAAACTTGTTCTTTTTTTGTATTGTGATAACAAAAAAATTTTATTTTGCAAAAATATTATACACTTTTGTGAAAAACACAAGATAATTAGTTACTACTTCCCTCGTGAGACTTTTTCAGATCTTTACAGAGCTAAAAACTACTTATCCGATTTCTTTAAATTTGAGTTTAAAATTCCGTTCACTACTGTCGTTCTGAAAAGAACAGTTTTGCTGACGTTTCGCCAAAATCACATTTGGCATTTTCGAAGCTTTCTTTCTCGCGTCCGAATAGGGACCCCCACTCGGGGAGGTTATATCTGCGCAGGCGTTGGTCGTTATTTATGTTTTCCGGATGGTGCTGTTGTTGTTGAGCTAATTGCGCTTGAGTTTTTGCGATATCAGAACGACAGTAGTGAACGGATGTACACCCGGAATGAAAACACATATATATATATATATATATATATATATATATATATATATATATATATATATATATATATATATATATATATATATATATGTAAATATATAAATATATACATATAGACTGTATCGTTCGTTATCCCTGAGTTTCTAGTAAAGCGATTTTACCGATTTTTAAATATCAAATTTTGTCTTATAGTTATTAAAAAAATTTACTTATTTTAAACACGTTTTAAAAATGGAACAATATTCTATTAATTATTTATTTATTGCCTACAAAATTACAAATGTACTAAAAAAGTAAGCAAAAAAATAGTGTCAAATCTATGAAAAAAATTTTTAAATTAAAATTCACTGGCTAATATCCAGGAGCCAGTGGCAAAAGCTCTGAGAATCGGTATAAGGAATGTACAGAAACTTGTGTATGAAAAAAATAAATAATTTACTTCCGAAGAAGATTAAGAAAGAAATGTACACGAAAAAATCTAAAGGAAAAAAACTTAAGTTACAATGCAAAAATGGATATTCATAATGCAATTTATGATTTATACACGTCAAAGACTAATATAATCCTTCAGAAACTCTTTAATATTATAGTCTAAAAGATATCGTCATCACTTAGAAAGTCTTCATCTTCTGACTCGTCCTCAAATGGCGCAATGATCATTGGTGCTATTTCGACATCTAGAACTCGTTCTCGATTCCACTAATCCCATATTAATTTCTCCGTATGTTACACAGATTTCTTCCAGTACTCCGGCGTAATATAATTGAATTAATCTTGCCAAACAATTTGCACATCTGATGTAAGACCATCGTTCACGTGTTTTTTGTAATATCATTTTGCCCCAGCCCATGTTAATTCTATTGCGTTAAAGTGGCAATGGTATGGCGGCAGTCGTAAAACCTTGTCCATTTTTCCGTAATATTTCATCTACGGCATATATTGTTGGTTTTTTAATAGATTTCGCCATTAAAAGAAGTTCTAGTTTCAGCATATTGGGTAAAGGATTTTGTTTTTTGTTTTATTAGCACACTTTTTTGTTTTTATATCACTTTTCTGCCAGGATGAAGTAGGTTGTTTATTTAAGATTCTTGAATGATAAGATGCATTGTCCAGAATGATTAAAGATGGAGCATCTAAATTTGGAATCAGTTGTTCTTTTAACCACTTTTCAAACAGTTCACAGTTCATATGATTATGGTAGTGCATACTTTTAGATATTGAAGAAAACAGTAAACTTGCACCTGGGAGAAATCCTGTTGAAGAACCTGCATGCAAAATGATGAACCGTTTTCCCGTCCCACATCCCTTTTTTCTCTTGACACTTTTTACAGACTCGTTTTGCCAAGATTTCGAACCACTACCATTAGAAAATATCTAAGTCTCGTCTAAAAATACCACTTTTCTAAATTTTGAATTAACATTTTACGTGTATTTCTTTAAAAACTGAATACGCTGACGTGCGATATGTGGCAACTCGCATAAAAATCTTCGAATCTTCGAAATTGTAATATCGAAAACCCAACATTTTTATTAATTATATGACACACATGATATGACAACGGTTTTAGTCCAATTTCCAATATGCCTCGATTTTTTAAAGCTTCTTTTAAAACTTGAAGGGTTATATCAGTTTTTGATGTGCATAAATCGTAAATTGCATTACGAACATACCATTGTTAAATTGTCACTTAAGTCTTCTGTTTTTGGCTTTTTTCGTGTATATTTCTTAATCTTCTTCGGCAGTAAATTTTTCATGCACAATTTTCTGCACAGTCCTTATACCGATTTTGCTACCGTCTCCTGGATATTGGCCGGTGAATTTTTATTTTCGTAATATTTTATTAGATTTAATATCATTTTTTTCGCTTGCGGATGCAAAAAAACCGAAAATTGTTTTCTATTACTCATTTTGTCACTGACTTGTCAATGTGACTTTAAAGTGACTTCGCTCAAAGATTTTTGCAACTGCTTGTATTTATATGTTTATCCTTTTTTTCATATGAAAATATCATAGGTCTATCTAATTTATCTTCCGGATTTTATGCGGAGGATATGATTACACGTAATAAAAGAAAAAGATACTTAAAATGTTTGTCGTTGATAAATCGTATGACCCGCATGATAACACTGCTTTTGACTATATAACCAAAAGCAGTGTTATCGATATTTTTTAGTCTATAATATTAAAAATTTTGTTATGGTCATTTGGCACTTTATAATTTATATGTTTGGAAAGATTAGGACCTAATAGGACGGTCCATCATTTTTGGTTGCTTAGAATTAGCTTGGAATAATGAAATAAATTTTATTGTACACATGTATTACTATTTAATTGCACTAAACTCAGTACCTACTATATGATTGATTGATGTACTACCAAAACGTCTCATTTCTTTTCTCGAAAACTATATATATTTTACTAATAATTTTCAGTAGAAATTCATGAGCGAGATTCAAGCACTAGGGAGATTATAAGTGAAAAGCCTATCCATCAACAAACAAAATCCATTAAAACTAAATTTTTGTTGGTAACTTTTTCCTAAAATGTGGATTTCCTGCAGCCCAAAAATGATTATTTTAACGGTTAAGGCCTCCTTCGCGTGAGAATTTTGTTTCATCAGTCGAAATAGTTCTTTTCAGAAATCTGGATCCTCCTGTGTGCGAATTTATACCATTTCGAAAAGATCTACACGTTTTCGAGGATCATCTGGTTGTTTATGTAATATTGATGAGTTATTTCTAAATCTTTTTTTGCACTTATTATTGAAGCATGAGGATAGGCATGAAAATGAGCCAAAACGTTAATTTCATTTTCTTCGTTTTCATTAATAGGGTGAAATTGAATTCTTGGAGCCTGCACAGTTCCGAAATTTAAAAAGGTTCTTGCAAAAATTCTTTGCCCTCGCCGGGAATATAAAGCAAATTTGAAATATCCGCACTTAAATAACTATTAGTCTCCATTTCGCTAACTTAGTCTGACATAAACTAAAAAATGAGACGTATAGTTACGTATTGCAGTTGTTACATCATAGCACACTTGGCGTTTTAGATCTTTAAACTCTTGTCAAATATTAATAGTAATTATTCATAAAAACGCTTATAAATCGAAAGCTGTTCAAAATAGGTACCTTATTTAAAAAAAATAATTTCACTACTCTATTTAACGCTTCAATAAAATACAGGGTGTTTCATTTTAAAATTCACATAGTTTCAATAAAAAAAACACAAAATAATTAATATTTAAGAAATGTTAAGAGAAAC
This sequence comes from Kuschelorhynchus macadamiae, assembly GCA_030620095.1. Taxonomy (NCBI): domain Eukaryota; kingdom Metazoa; phylum Arthropoda; class Insecta; order Coleoptera; family Curculionidae; genus Kuschelorhynchus; species Kuschelorhynchus macadamiae. The sequence continues at coordinate 834,377 of JAUTXW010005519.1, read as the reverse complement.
GAAAAAATATCCTATACAAAAACTAAGATTATTTTGCACAAGTTAAAAATAAAATAAACTACAGGGTATACTATTTAAAATTCCAAAGTTGAGGCCAGTTACCAGTAGATCTGGCAACACTGCAAACGCGAAATTATTTTTAAACGCTAAAGCGCAGCCTCCTTGGCCGTAGTCGACATTTTACTTTTCATTCTCTAGGTACTTCTAACGTATTTACCATCGAGTATGGCATACCGTGTACCTCGTGCTCTTAGTTTTTTATTTTTTAGTTTGCTGAAGATGGAGGTAGACTTTCCGCCGAAACGTCCAACGAAGTAGATACTTTTCAGTGTAGTTCCTTGGGTACCTTAACAGTGAACTCAGAACTAAATACCACATATTAAAATTTCAAGGTAACTTAGCATATTTCTTCCTTGTTTTCAATGTTTTGTAGCGAAAAATCCAAAATTAGTTTTCCTCTTAAAACAATTTGGTAATTATATTTTTTGAGATAAAATATGTTCTAAATTTGTTCGACGATAGACCCCAAAAATACATTTATCATTTAATTATTATAGAAATTAAGCAATTATAAACAAATGTTGCGACATTAATATGTCACTATTATCATAATTATTACTGACCATTAAGACTAAATTATTTAAACGTATAGTTTGTCCTATAGTCAGTTCCATAACATAAAAACATTCAAATTTAGTTTACTGTACCAATACAAAAGACAAATTTTTTGTAAAACACGTCAACATCTCTTCAAATATTTAAACACAGATTAAAAGGTACGAATAATTATTGGTAATTTCATATTTTAGTGATCTTTTTAAATAAACTTGTTAACACTGGAAGCGCACATCCTAGGTTTTTACCCCATTTTCAAAGTTGTCTATCTTACAAAAGATTATACGGATTTTGACGAATTTGAACTTTTTGTAATGATCGATTAACTGACTTTCAGTTGAGGTATCAATTCCACATCTGGCAATACACACTATTGCCAGATGGTAGGGATATACAGGACACATAATGAAGTGATGTAAAATGATCTAAAATGTTTGACGATCCCATTTTTACCAGAAACACGCGGATTGATTCTTAGTTTAGTTTTTACGGTCTTGGACAAAAATGCAAAAAAGTAATTTTACCGATTTTTGAAATTTTGCTGTTTTCCAGACATATGATTTTTTTTGCTGAAAATGGAATTTTTATAAATATGGCCTTGTATTTTTTTTGTTGACCATATTTTTATATTTAGCACATTAATGTGAAGTGTTCTCACGAAATGTACAAGTTTGCTTTATACAAAATTGCGGACAGCTATTGAAAACAAAAATGCCGTTTTTTTAATTAAAGACCACGAGCCGCCACTGTACATAATATACAGACAAAAAATAGTTTTTAATTACAGCACAAAACACGAAGCCAGCAACGAAACATAGCCCTCATCAAAGAAAAATTTCGTTTAAAAACAAGAGAATCAACAGAAAAAAATTCACAAACGCGGTGAGATTGTTTAACAACAGCGCCGGGTGCTCTTTACTGTAGCACTGTAGAAAATGAGTTCAAATATCACCAATTTCGGACGACAAATATGTACAATAGTATTTTAGAAAAAAAAACTTTTTACAATAATGATATTGTTGATTGTATTATAATATTACATATTTTCAAAAATTGCCATGCTTTTTTATTAACCGCACAAAATTAGTACACGTCTTTTTAATATTTTCCAAACATTTTTGTAAAGTAGTATAGTTGCCTTAAATAATTTATTTTAGCAAACATTTTTTAAGTTTAGCTGAATGTACGATGGGTTTATTGAAATCTTATATTTAATTTAGAAAAATTCACAAAAAACTTTCGAATATTATATTAAATTACATAATACATGGGATTAAGTTTACTATCGAACTGTCAACCAATATACAGGGTGTCCCATTCAAAAAAACATAATATTGGTAAATAACTCAAAAATGGTCGGTGATAAAAAAAATCTGACGTCGCAACTGGATTCTACGTAAAAAACTGCGTAATAAGCAGTTTTTACCTTTTCAATATCCCAAACGGTAAGCGAGCTACGAAGGGGGTCCCAATATGCAGTATTTTCAAAATCACCCTGTATCTCAGAAACCAAGAGGGCTGGGAAATTTTTGTTTACGGCATATTTTTTAATAACCGAAATACCCCGTAAAAGCATCGAAATTTGGACACACTGTACATTGGTCTCGAGCAATTATTTAGCCAACGTCCTTCTTAAGAAAACAGGGCGACTAAAACATTATGACAACTAACAATCTTTTTGGCTTTTTCTCATCTGAATAAAAATATCTAACTTTAAAATATATTTTAAAATTAGATATTTTTATTTAATGTCGAAAAAGCAAACAAAAGATTTTTGTTTGTCATTCTAAACGCAACAAATAATCTGAGCACGTTTAAAAATAAGATATTTTGGTCATCTGAAAAGTCGGCCTTTGTTATTGTATTGCCTTAGTAGCTCTAGTTGCATCTTAAACAAATATTTTTTATTTAAACGAAATTACCCAAATATACAGGATATTTAGCATTTAGAATAAGTTTCGGTAAATAGCTGTTTCGTTGAATTCATTAATAATAGCTTAGTATAAATAAAAATAACAACAGTAAAATAACAATACAAAACAACATTTTTAACGGGTTGGACCACTCCTGTTGGCTATTACAGATGCTACTCTCCTAGGCATGCTATCAGTTTGATGCTGAATATATCCCTGAGGAATAGCTTCCCATATATCTCGAATTACATTTACCAAATCGTCTACATTTACCATCTGATTTTCACACTACTTCAGTAGAAATTTCATTCTCCTCCAGACATGCTCATTTGGATTCATGTCTGGAGATCTGGCAGGCCATTCCATTCTCTCAATGTTGTTCTCCCTTAAGAACTCATTGACAATGTGCGCCTTGTGGGATCTTGCGTTGTCATCAACAAGAACAAACCCGTTTCCAAAATTTTCCGCAAAAAGGAAGAACAAAAATAATTCAATGCAGTCACATTCTGTCGTACAAAAAAAACCAGATCCGTCCTTCCACCTCTCATAATTCCTTCCCAAACATTCACACCACCAACTCCAAACGGTATATTCGCGTCCATATTCTCCTCCCTTCCTCTTTCATTATTTTCTCTCCATACCAAAACACGACCATCTGAAACACGCATATTAAACCTACATTCATCTACGAACATACACTTACTCCACTCTGCTATTCCCCAGTAAGCATGCTCAGCCGCCCATTGTGTTCTAGCAGCACGATGTTGCCTTGTAGAAAGAGGGCTTCTTGCTCCTCTTCTTGCATGAAGTCCTCTAATGCGCAGGCGTCTTCTAATTTTCTGAGTGGATGCCTACACACCAGCTACTTCAAGTTGCATCGCATTCGGAGTGGGCACAGACGTACCGACGTAAAAATTCGGTGGTCATCACGAGCTGTAGTCATGCTTATGTGTCCCCCTTCGGGTCCATATGACACTGATCCTGTGACCGGGTACCCCGCCAACGTACGGATACTCGTTCCGCTTTTCTGAAATAACTTCAACAACTGGCTCATATTTGCTCATTCACCATGCACTCTCGAAATATTATTAAAAACTAAGATAGGAATATGCAAACCGTTTTCCTCAAAGCTAAGCTGTTTCGATTCTACAGCCATGCAAAATATTGAAAAATTTCTAAACTTAAAAGTTGAGTTGAAATAAGTTATAAGGTTTATTTCATGAAAGAAGTCTAGAATTGTAAATCTTTTTGTTCATACATAAAAGTAACTTTCCTATTTTAACCACATTTTTATCTTTTCAGTTATACAAACATCTTACTTGAATACACGGCCGGGTAAAAAACTGCAAAGATAATAAAATATGGCGTTAAAACACCTTATAAGATTCTGCCATTCATGTTTTAAAAGTTGCTGTCACTTAATGTCTTTATAACCATGGCAACGAAGGCTTTTGTTGTCATGGTTATGAAGATAAAGATATATTATACCTTTTTAGAACTCTCTTTACTGTTATTTCGCAGTAATTTTAGTAGTAAATAGGGGAGGTGGCCCCATTAATATTCTTTTGTTTTTCATTTAAGGTTATTTTAGTGTTTTATTAGTTAAAGTTTTGACTTTTATTTACAATTGAATGTTAATTATTACATATTTCTACGGAATACAAAATAACAATTGTCTTCCCAAACTCATTCGTTAAATGCTAAATACTCCGGATATTAAAATAATGTTATTTTGATAAAAATTCTTATTTAAGATGCGGTTGGTACCATTAAGGTAATAAAATAACTGAGCTCTACTTTTAAATTGGCCAGAATACTGCATACTTTAGTCACCCTGTGGCTACCAAAGAAAAAAAATTTAAAAATTCCATTTTAAGCAAAAAAATTCGTATCTCTGGGAAAAAGCGAAATTTCAAAAATAGAGGAAGAAATTTTTTGTTTATTTTCATTCTAGATCGCATAAATCAAATTAAGAATCAGACTGTAGTTTTCTGCTTAGAATGGGATCATCAGGCATTTTAGATCATTTTACATCATATCATTATGTGCCCTGTATATCCCTATCACTTGATAATACATACCAAATTGATACCTCAGTTAATAGCCAGTTAAACTGTCATTCCAAAAGGTTCAAATTCATCAAAATCCACATAATACTTTTTAAGATAGACAAATCTGAAAATAGGGTAAAAACCTACATCCAAATAAATTAAAAAAATCATCAAAACTCAAAATTTGGAAACATTGCATCATTTATTTTGTTTAAAAAATTGGATAATACTCGTAAGTACATTAAAAAGGCGAAAATTGTTCTTTATATGATTTTTTCCGTAGAATTCAGTGCCGTTTTCAGAATAAGTATACGGGGTCAGGTCAAAAAATTATTTATTATAGCATTTTAAATTAATTATGATAAAATTATTGAATTTTACTCAAAACAAAACAAGAATTGCTTATCTTACTTGAAACTTAAGTTAGGAAAAACAAAAGAGAAACAAAATTTTGAAAAAACAAAAAGTTTTCAAAGGTTGTTCTCAAAATGACATCATTTTCCCCTATGCAAAATTGGCATATTTTTATTATTATTCTTCTAATAGAATCATAGGCTACTTTTGCAAATTTCCGAAAGTTAATCGATTGCCGCACGAAGCTCCGCTAAAGGCTGATATCGTGTTTTATATATTTTATTTTGCATGAAAATCCATAACAAAATATCTAAAATCAAACTTACAGGTCCATGCGTTTGAGGAAAATTTTCGTCTAAAAATGCTCTTAAACGCGCAGAGTTGTAACTTGCAGCATCGTCTTGTTGAAGATAAACGGCATAATAAAGTGCCAATGAAACATTTTCCATCAGTTGTGGAAGAACTTCTTCAAGGATTACTTGGTGCCGACTCGACGGGCTGTGAGACTTTCAAAAATTCTATAGACTATGCGTCTTCCAAAAATGAAACACTAGACCCCAATCCCAAAGCATCCTTGTTTTGCCTTCTCAAAAATTAAAATGGTGATTGTTTGCGGACCAGTTTCTTATATTATGACGAGTGAAAATTGCCACACTTGAAAAATAAGATTTATCGGACCAGATAACGAGATTTATCAGTATGGATTTGTTGTTAATACCACTGGCAAAACAACATTCGGTGCTCGGCGATATTGAACTATGTGCTTCGTCTATTTACCGACAAAATGAAAGATGAAGGCGTCGTTTCTACATAACGCAAAACGTTTATTTCTTTTCTCACTCTATCTTGTTCGGTGTATGCTTTAGGACGTGACTGGAGAAATGATTCGTGTTTAACCTAATTTGAGGCGGGCAAATATGTCTCGGAAAGATTGCCTTCTCTCTGGATATCTAATATGAACAAAAAATGACTCCTAAGATATTATTCTAATCATAGCGCCCAAAATACGTTACCTTTGAAAATATATATATAATTTCCAAGTTTCTTGAGGATTTTAATTAGATTTTATGAAACAAACCATCATACATAATAATAGACCGCCATTATTGTAAAAAAATAAATTAAATATAGTATATTTAAATAGAAACACCCAAGTAATAAAAATAGTTCATTAATAATCAAAAACTGACAAAAACCGCAAAGTTCTTGACATTTTGCTTTTTGTTCCAAACAAATTATCCATGGCCTACTACCTACTAGTTGGACACATGCAAAAATGTTTTATAAAATCTCAAATTTAGAGCTTAGTTTACAAAATAACTTCGTACGTGTATATGTTTTTGGAAAGCTCACATTATTCCTAATAAATATAAAGAATAATATACGGACTGTCCTATTTAAAAAAAATTCAGTAGGGTTCGATACCTTTTTGACCTGGCCGCGTATACTTATTCTGAAAGCGGCACTGAATTCTATGGAAAAAGTTATATAAAAACTGTTTTCGCCTTTCTGATAAGTTATCAGATAGCAGGGGTAAAAGAGGTGCCTAAAATGCAACATTTTCATAAACGCCCTGTATCGCAATAACCAAAAAGAGCTACGAAAACTCTGCTGGCGCAGAATTTCACAAAAAAGTAGCACTGTCGCGAAAACCGCAACTCTTTATAATAATAATAAATGTCTTTATTTCTGAATTTTGATACAAAGTAATAAAAAATATATGGAATAAAAACACTCAGAAAAAGGCGAAGTTCAGATAGGACATCCTGGAATATCCTCCTGATCAGACTCAACCCCGAATATATAATAAATACATAACTTATAACTAATAATAAATGATGAGAGACAGAAAAAAAGTACATATGGTACATATGGCGGCTAGCAATTAAAAAAAATGCAAACTTACATCTATACCCAAGACGAGGTTCCATCAACTTTTACGTTTAGTCGTAATAAATATTTTATAATTGTTCCTGAAAGTGGATAGTGAAAGTGTCTTGAACTTATCTGGTAAATTATTATAGAGTTTAGCAATATTGTCGGAAAAACGACGCACAAAAATTGCAGTTCTGTAAGATGGTGGAGTTATTTTGCCTCTAAATCTAATATTAATATTATGTACATGAGTTCTGAAAACTATGGGGTTATATAAATACGAAGGGCACTTGAGAGTAATAATTTTATGAAAAAAAAAAAAGCAAGGTATAACTCTCTCTTTTCCTCCATACTCAACCAATTGGTTTCCACCAGTTTGTGTGATATATGTTCATATTTCCTTATTGCATAAATAAGTTTTAGGCAAGAATTTTGCATATACTGAATTCTACGTGTATCAATAGCATTAAAACAATCACCGTAAATAGCATCACCATGATTGAATACAGAGAGCACGAGTGAGTCACAGAGTAAAGTTTTTGTTGTTCGCGCCAAAAAATGACGATTTTGAAATAAAAACTTTAGTTTAACAAATGCCCTCTGAGTACAGTTAGACACATGCGCTTTGAATCTCAACGCACTATCAAACGTCACACCCAAACTCCGAACAGTTTCTTTCACCGGCAAAATCGTATTATCTATTTCCACCTTAATCTGATCCCCAATACCATCTAAGTCTGCCTTACGACCGAAAATCATCAAATAACATTTCTTAGGATTTAATATAAGCGAATGTTCCAAAGATAATTTATTTAATAAATTTAACTCATAATTTCACAGCTGGCAACTACATCGACCGTTTTAAAAGATAAATAAACTTGCGTATCATCCGCATAATATTGAGCAGAGCATATTTCCAGCGCTTTCGAAAGAAAAGCAGTATAAATGGCATACAAAAATGGAAACAAGGGTGAACCTTGAAGTACACCATTAGCAATTTTTATTGGAGCGGACACCATGCTGTCAATTCGGACTGACTGCTCTCCATTTGTTAAGAAATTCTTGAAAAACAAAACTGTGCTTTCAGAAAGACCAATGTGACGCAAAACAGCAAGTAGCAATACATGATTCACTGTGTCTAATGCTATAGAACATCCATGGTGGGCGCGAAATCCCGACTGAGTTTCAGGCAGAATGCCACTATTTTCAACACGTTCAGATAGTTGAATAATAATGACTTTTTCTAGAATGTTGGACATGCGAGGCAAAACACTAATGGGCCGAAAAGCTTTAAATTCTTTTGGTGAGGATATTTTGGGTAGCGGTTGTATTAACACTTTTTTTCCAATTTGAAGGAAATATTGCATAAGCGATACAATAATTAATTAGGTGTGTTATATAAGGTAAGAGAAAGGGACACCACAATTTTAAAATATAACTACTGACATAGTCTGTTCCCTCAGCGCCAGATTTTATATCAATCAAAATTTTGGAAACTTGAACCTCCGATACCTCAGAAAAATTTAAAATAACAGATACCTTGTCGCTTAATTCGTTTTTATAATAATTAATATGCCTTGTATTATCAACACTATAATGCGCCGGAACAGTAAAAAATAGATTAAAATCGCCAGGTTTTTTTAAGAGAATCTGAAATTTCTACAATTTTTTTTTCCCTGTAAAGACCAAATTTTCTCATATCCAGCCATATATTAGAGGAGTTCTGCAATTTAGAGTCCGAAAATGATTTCTTTTCTCTTCGAATCGTAAGGGTTATTAAGTTTCGCACACTTTTATAGTAATCCCAGTGTGCCTGCGACCTAGTACGTTTAAAACGCGTCAAAGCTTTGTTTCTTATCTTTATCATATCAAGAATTGTGTCGGTGATCCACAATTCATTTTTTTTGTAAACTTGAACGTTGTCATGGGAGCATGAATTTCTAAGAAAGTTTGAATATTTTCATTAATAAACTTGTCATCTACTGTCTCGAGATCAAAGATATTTCGCCAAGGAATGGATTGAAGATCAGCACTAAACTGAAGGTTATCTATGTTGCTTAGTTCTCTATATTTCCTAATGACAGACCCGGTTTTGAATTTCAGAATTATAAATTTACAATACACTAAATCGTGATCAGAGATGTCTGGGACTGAGAGAGTATCGACTGTTTCCACTGAAAGGTCTTCAGGAGTTATGATAAGATCCAAAAGAGTTAAGCTTTTTGCCGCAATTCGAGTGGATTTATTTATAATTTGTTTAAGATCTGTTGATTCAAGAAGAGAAGTTAATTCTAGGATTTCTTTAAATTATCTTAAAAAATAAGGGAAAAGTGCCGAAAATGGGATATCCTGTACATCAATTTACTTGGACACCCCGTACTTACTTAAAAATTACCGTAGATAAATATTTTTCAGCAACTTTAGAACGTTCATTTTGCTTCTAAAATCATAACAATAATAGAAAAAAACTTCAATCCATCTCCCGTCCACTTGATTACGCCACTAGAGTGAATCAACTCAATTAACTGATATTTACCCGCGATTTCAATATCTGATAGTTTCTTCAACAGTAAAGCCCTGCAATCCTGCAGAGGAATAAGCATCTTCTTTGAAAGCATATCCAGAACTATGTGAATACATCTGGCAGGATTAAGTAAGTGCTAGAAGTTGAGTAGATTGTTGGAGTGCCAATTTTGCCTACCGGCTAGGCTTTATCCTCTTCTCAAATATTACCACTCCTGCTACAATAACTAAAGGTTGTTTCGTTCTATTTGATACCCTACATAATAATAACTACATCTTTATAATTTTATCTAAGAATCTGACGTATCATGTATTATTGTATTACAAAGCTGCACACTAGATACACATTGCTAATTAACTATAGGTGACTTATTTGTTCTTATTGAATCTGAGAAATATTAATAGAAATTTAAATATAGAATAAATTACCTTGAACACTTTATTTATTACTAAAATCAAAATACATAATCTGTGACAGTGACATACACTGTCAGATGCTTCTGATAGATCAGTATATACAATATCAATTTGGATTCCCATCTCGAGCGAAGAAACCAGAAAATCTTGATATACAGCGAAATTGTTTGATGTTGAGCGGCCTCTATAAAATCCATATGGCACTATATGCATTAATAAGTGTCAAGTATCTCTCCATTTAGTATTGCCTCAAATAATTGTGGAATTGCACACACAGCTAATACCACAGTAATTGCCATCATCTGATCTATCATTAGCTTTGAAAATTAGTATAAGATTCAATAAATATGGAAAATATCCAGCATCAATCAAGTGACCGTTGAAAAGGTATAGTCAACTGGCTAATAAGAGTAAGATTGGGACCATCGGGACCATAAAATGAACTAGATAATATATAGTTTCCAGGCGTTATTGATTCATATAAACAGGTTGCGTCATAAACGGAGATATATTCAAACTTTAAACTGCGATATTTATGCTATGTAAAGGCTATCGCGCTATGGGCTAGAAAAACTATGCAAAAAAGTAAATATTCATTGAAAATAATAAATGTTCAGATAAATCGAATAAACCGGCAAATATATCGAATGCAGCAACACACAAAGCGATGTGTTTTTGTCTTTATGCGTTTTACCGCCCGGTCTCTTCAGACATCGCAGCCCAATATCCGTACGTCAGACAATAAACATATTTTCCAACTATTTATTTCCGTATTGATGATAGACATAAGGTAAAGTAGTTCATACCAAAGTTAAATTAAATCATGTATTAAGAATATGGTATAAATTCAGATTTAAATATCGAATGTCGACGCTATGTTGAAGAGAATCAATTTACTTCCGACCCACACACACATGTTCAAAATACATATCTAATTTAGATTTGCATCGATTTACTTATATACGAAAAGAGTTATTGGCATGAGCTGACGTATGAATTTTCGGATGCTGGGAACGGCAGGCGCATTATTACCTATAATGTACTTCTGACAGATAATTTCGCATTTGATTGGCCAGATTCTATTTATACATAAATTGAATGGATTTTGAGGGACGGAAATATGTACTGTAAATTGCATTATATAAACCGAAATAAATGTGTAATATGTGTTTATGCTGGGATTTAACCTAAATCAATTAATAATAAATAATAGATTAAATTCATTGCACTCTTTGTAAACAATATATACAATACATTTGTTCTAAAACTAAAATTTAATAATGAAGCGTTTCAAAATAACACAATATGATTTTAAAATGTTATGATAAACGTATAGAACTTGGTACAAATTGCTTGGGAATGAAAGTACGTACGTATTTTATTATAACCAATAATTACCTTGAAGGTTACACAGTTGTCATTGTTAATTAAGTTAAAGTACTTGGTACATCATATAATTAAAAGAGACATTTCTACATAGTAACTAAATTACTGTACACCTTAACAGATTGGCGACAAGGATTTAAACAACCTTCTTTAAAATGCCACGAAATCAAAACAGAGAAAAGTATCAGGTGGTTGGAGACACACATAAAATATTAAAGTGTTGTGTAGAGTGCTCACACGTAGGCCCTCTGGTTTACAAAAGAAAATGGCCAAAAAGAAAAAAAAAACAGTTTTTGTGTAATATCTGCCAAAATCTTGCAGATGTAATGCGACTCGAGTAGAAATTATTTTTTATTTATAAATCAATCAATCCGTGACTACATAACATAAAAACCCTAAAAACCTTTTTTTTTTAACTTAATTCTTGCAAAAACTATGAGGACTGGAGAAAAAAAACATGAACACCTTTTTTTTAGGCAATCGAACAATTTAACTTTTATTTTAAACTAGACTTTAAGAGACCCGTTTTTTAACAATGGATCGAGCAGTGGAGGGTGCTGTTGACCTGCTGACTCACAAAGATATTAAAAATATTTCGACAAGAACGGCAGGTGGAATGAACCAATGCGCACGTAACATGAAGACAAATTTTTGTTTTAGATGTGACGAATCTGATCATTTTGCTAATAATTGTAAATAAACAACTAATATGTTTTCTACTTTTCACCATAGAAAAGGACATATTTAGTTAAATCGTAGGACAATGTCAAAGTAGTGGTTGCACCGGAATCAGAACTAATTTAGAGAAAAAATTCATCAATTTCTAAGTTTTAATAATAAAAACATAAATTTACTTATCAATGGCAGTGCTGCAGTGTCAATAAAAGTTAAAAGTCAAATTGATTATATTTCTGCAAACTCTACTGTGCAGCAAATTGCTCTTAAACGTATTTCGTATTGTAAAAAATATTTTAATATTTTGAGGTAGTTTCGCACCTTAAAATTTAAAGATAAATAATTCAGTATAAATGTATATATTCTTTCTCTAGATAGAGAATCTTTATTAAGTCCAACAAATAAATTTGAACTTATTCGACTTCACAAACACAATTTTAGTAAATTCTTGGATCATTTCGATTCTAATTTACCTTTAGTTTTTGCTACCGATGCTTCATTATAAGGAGATGGCGCAGTCTTATCACATATTTATAGCAATGGCACTAAAACACCGATACAATTTACATCACAACCATTAAAGACACTCGTAAATCAAAAATTATTGCAGTTTTAACAGCTGCACGATTGTAACATTACGCAGTATATTTACAAACTACTAAATAAACTACAATTTACCAGTAAATTCATCATTTTTGCAGTACGATGAACCTGTTTGAAATTAGTCAAATCAAAACACTATCTGTTACTTGTTGTCAAATTCCACACGAAACAGAACGAGACAAAGAATTATTAACTTTGCTAAATGTGTGAAAAGGCAGAAAAGAAATTCCGAGTTGTTTTTTGTAGTGCTATTTTACTTGGGTTCTAGGCGCAGTAATTCCAAAATTATTGCTGGCGCAGGTGCTTCAAGAATGTAATTCTGTTCGCTTTGGAGTAGCTAAAATGAAAAACTTAGAAACACATAAACTTACGTGTAATGTGTAAATACATGTGAGAAAATACAAATATAAGTATCGTACTAGTGCACTCATGGGAGGACGCTGCTTGTCCTTTTGATCGTGTGTATAATAACGTTATGTACAAACTATAAAACAAGCTTTTCGGGAAATCAATCTCCAACTGAAGATAGAGAAAAATCACTTTGTAATTTCATATCAATTTCGAATAATGCCTCATTAAATTGCAACTAAATAACTTTCGTTTTTACTGTTTAATAGGAAAATTCGACCTCGATGTGACTTAATGAAACCAAACGATCGAAATCTAGTTTTTATTTATTTGCAAAACATCAAGGTCTTTTAAAATACTACTGGTTTTTGTTAGGTTCAACGTAAACTAGGACATTTACATTCTGTCTATTACTGATTTTGCATAATTTTGTTGAATACTTTTTGTTCTTGGGAAGGAGTGTTATATATCTATGTAGAAAGTACCTACATATTTTTTATAACTAAGAATTACCTTGAATCGTTGTTAATTAACTTGAAATTGTACTTTGCATCCCATATGAATCATAAATATGTTTCTACATAAATTATTGAACATCATAACATAAATAATACTAGCTGTTCTCTGTGTTCAGAATATTCTCACAATTCATCATGATAAGATACACACTTGAACAACTTTTGTTAATTATCAAAAAAATTATGAAAATATACTAGGAAAATACTCGAAAAAGGCTTTACAAATTGACTTAATTTCAGCTGTATTTTTCCCGTTATTTATAAACAACCAAAAACAATCAATATTAAAATCGTCCTCATTTTTTAAACATATTTACAATAATCTAATTTACATGCTTTTTACGTACTTTGCCCAAGTTAAAAAACAATTGATAATCATTTTCATTTTAGAATGTTTCAATCTCCGATGAGCTTTATCTTTCTGTTTGAATAAACTACTAGTATTACTGAAAAAACAGTTTGGATAGTTGTTTTTTCCTTATATTGGAATTAATTCATGTAGTATTATTCATTACAGAATAAACATTGCATTCAATATTATAGACCAATCTTATTATAAGATATTATGTTGATTTATTTTTTTATAATCAGACTTGTGAAATAGTACACATAAATAAAACGTTTAAGATACATCCGCAATAAGCCAATAAAACAACTTAGTATGTCTTATATATTAGAATTTTTGTCAGATATTTTAGTTCCACTCTGGACATTGGACTTTTCTCGAATTAACAAAATGTACGTCTATCCGATTTTATAAAATGCAGGGTGTTCTAATTGGTGATTTTGCCTTATTTAAGGACAAAAAGTTCATCTAAACATGTGTTCGCAAGGCTTTCGATTTTGAGATACAGGGTGTCAAAATTTTATTTTTTGTATGAACCTCGCACATTTCTAGAGATAGATCATTTAAAATACTATAAGCAATGTCTACGAAATGGCCATAATACATTTTATAAAATCCACTGGGGCTTTATTTTTCTAGGTCGCTACTCCTTTTACCCCCGAAACTTTTACTGTGACGTGACTGTCTCTTTTAAATAAAAAGAGAGAGAAAAATTAGATTCCTCATTTTGTTTTCTAACTCTCTGCTTTCTTAATTTAATCTGATATTTTGAACCGTTCAGCCGTTGGTTTGCAAAATGCTAAAGCTACTCACTATTCGGTTCGATTCGTTGATTCCATAGGCGAATCAATGAATGAACGAATATTTTATTTACACAATTCAACAATTTTTTACTACTTTGGCACAAAGTTCATGCGTTTCAATGTTTGAACATACACAAAAACAAAAGATTTGATTCGGGCGAATGGTTCACCGAGGTCAAAGCCTACTTGAATATCCCTCTAAATTTTTTGTACATGACATTTAATAATACAGGAACAAGTTAATAATACTATGCAAATTTTCGTGTTAACTTTATCTTAATCTTAACACTACAATGTATACAAAAAATTAAATAAATTTGCCGTATTTCACCGTTTTTTTGAAATATTACCTCTTTTTTATTTTAAATATGTATAATCGAAAAAAAAATAAGAATCTACACCAAAGACTTCAGCAATTTTTTAATGTTACATTTACCTCAAATATATTTATTTTCAATTTGACTATAATCGATTTGGCGTTCTCAAAATATAAAATATTTACCATTTGGCACCCTTAAAAATCGAATATCTACGCCCATGGCATCCTTAATCTAAATTGTTGAGACACGATTCTAATCTATTTCTTGGTACAAGTTTAAAACGAATTAAAATGCGTTCTCAAAATATAAAATATTTATGGTTTTGTACCCATTAAAAATCGAAATTCGCCTATGGCATTTTAAATCTAAATCATTGAGAACGGTCCTAATCTATTTCGGTTTCAGTTTCTCGGTTTCAGTTTCAAACAAATTAAAATTTTACCAGTTCATCCAATTTTTAGTAATCTTTATTTTACCTTTTGAGTTATCTTATAATAATAACTCTTGAGTTATCTAAGTTGTTATGTCTCTTGTTATTTTTTAGACCATGACCGTACGGCTATATATGAATTGATTAATACCTAATATCAGCTGTCAAAATATAGATTTTTTTTTGAATTAATGACACTTAAAGTTACATAGAACAAATGAAACCCATACATAAAAATGTTAAGGAGTTCAAAAGTTACCCTCTTCTCCTGTATAACATAATATGCTTTACTTGACCTGTTAACTGGTCCCAACCTGCCAAAGTACCCCCTCCTTTTTGGTCTACCCCTACTAATAACTATTGTAACAGCAAAACCAAAAGTATCTCAGAAAACAAACTTAAAAACATTACTCAATGGTGCACCGCGACAAAATGAGGACCTGAACAGAAATCGATCGACAATAGTCGGCATTCCGCTTGCTCGGCTTTGCTCGCAGAATCACGCTACATCACATGTTTTGGTTGACCATCGCCTGGTGGGGGGGGGCTAATTCCGAGGTTGGGGGGCTAAGCTACACCAAGCCCCCCCTAGTTGCGCCACTAGTCGCGACCGGGAAAAAAGTAACATCTAGTAGATTTTTGTAAAATATAATAAAGCCATTTCGTAGACATTCCTAACAGTATAGTGTGTGACAAATTTGAATAATATATTTCTAGAAATTTACGAGATAAAAAAGAATTAAAAAAAATATTTTATCTGTATTTCAAAAACGAAGGCCTTGCGGACACATGTTTATAGGAACTTTTAGTGCTAAAATAAAGCAAAAAATTATGTTCTTCATTTTTAGCCATCAATTGAAAAAGCCAGAAAGTCAATAAAAACCAATTAAATGTTTTCTATCGTTTTTTAGTCTCGTAGCTAATCCGCTTTCAGTCCAATATTACACAGAATCAATTGCCTTTGTGCTAAGATCGTGTAACTGATGCTTTTAGTGTTGTTGTGGATTAACCCCAATCACGGACAAAACACGCAATTTGTTCGGACTCAGAAAATAGGAATACATGAGAAAGGAATGAGTTGTCGATTTTATTTCCGCTCGTTGACAACCTTTTAATGACCCTTTAAAGTTAATATTCACCATAATAACAATAATTATTATTATAGTACTAATAATCTTTAACTGGGTTTCCTTGTTAAAGGTCTATGTAGAGAGTTTAATAGCCCTGTCATAAATGGAGATTAATTTTGAAGCAAAAAGTTCCAGAATAGTTATTAAATATACTACTAGTGAGCGTTATTTATTTACGACTTTTGCTGTTAGCTTTTTGCAAACGGAGATTTATTGTAACTGATTATATGCAGGTAACAAATAACTGTGTTATCTCTTACTTTTTTAAATTTTTATTTAAATGGCAAAAATGATAAATGAGATGGATTGTACTTTTTACCAGACTTAAAAGAACCGAATTTTTTCTTCGACCTTTTTGTGGATATGTCCGCGACTTACTCTGCACTACTCAATATATTTGAATGGAAATATTCTTGTGTGGTTTTAGGACCGTAAATAGTTCGTTAAGTTATAAGGGACATGCGTAGTAATAGAAAATGACCGGAAGCACCTGAATATCTGAAAAACTACTTCAACTGCGTTTACGGAAAGTGCTCTTAACGATAATAATATACACGGTGCAGCCAAAAAATATATAAAAAAACGCTGAAAACCATTTCTCTAAATGGGAGGGGGAACCAGGGAAGATGTAGTAACTTACCTGTTTTCACTTACCTCCTCACCTCCAGCCACTCTAACTAAATAATCTTAAATGGCAACCCCCTTAATTATCTGAAAGGTCTCAAAAAATGCTTTTCAGCAGTACACTACAAACCTACATTCGATGTAATAGTTTTTGGTTTATTAAAGAAAACTTTATTTAATTAAATTAAAATTGTAGTTTTCATTATTAATTTAATAAATGTTGATAATAATTTCCATTGTTTTCAAGACAATAATAGAGTTTATGTTCAAACTCTTGACATTCATTTGCAAAGGTTTCTCTGGAAATAGCTCGGCATATTATCAATTATTCTGTACACGAGTTGCGCTATTGAGTCACGTTGCGCCTTAAAAACAACCGATTTTGGGTGACCCTACAGGAAGAAGTTAAAAGACATTAGATCCGGGGATCTAGGAAGCCATTCAACCGGACCTTTTCCTCATATCCATTGATTAGGATAATGATCATCTAACCAATGCCTAACTGGACCTACATAGTGAAAAGGTTCACAAAACTCAATTCTTCTGTTAGGGTCATCGTCACCAAGTCTTTAAAGGATTTGCATTTTATAGGAAAGAAACTTATTTAATTTGAGTACCCTCCTTATTGATTCGCGTGATAATCTTGTTACTGTCTGGATGCCTCTGGTTAAATACTTGAGCTGTTCTTAACATACATTGATTTTGAGAACTATACAAAATCATTTCCACACGTTCAGCTGTGCTGTATACCATTATTGCAGATAAAAAAATGCCGTTTTTCGTTTAGAATGTATCGAAAGTCAAATATTCATAAAATAACAATTCTAATAACACTAACGTTTTGCTTCTTGAAGCAAAAGTAGCAATAGAAAACTACAAAACCGACTATTTAAAACACAACTTTTTTTTAGATTTATCAATGTCAATTTTCTCAGGTAAAAATTCAATACCAATGAATAAACAAACAATAATAGAGGCCTAAAATGTTTAAGAGTCTCAAGATTCAACGATAGTAATAAGAATGTTTCTTAAATTAATAGGGAAAAATTAAATTTCCACACATTTCAGTGGTTTTTTTTTCGAAAACCTGACAATTATTACATCAAATGTTAGTTTGTAGGGTACTACTGAAAAGCATTTTTTAAGAGCTTGAAATAAGGTTTCACAAGTAGGGGGTTGCCATTTAAGATTATTTAGTTGGGGTGACTGAGGGTGAGAGGCTAAGTGGAAATTGGTTAGTTATTACATCATTTTTGTTCCCCCTCCCTATTACAGAAATTGTTTTCAGTGAATTTTTATATTTTTTCCAATAATATGAATTTCCACACTACCCCTTTTAAAAATAAAACAAAACATGTTTAAAAAATCATAAAATCTGCAGATTCGTAAGTACCTATTTATAAAAAATAAGTTCAGAATCGAAATTAAAAATGTAAAAATAATGAAAAAAAACTGTAATTTAAACGACCTTGGAAATTTGACTTATGAAGCCGGCGCACATTGGATCGAAACATAGGAAAATAGGGACATTGACTTATTTCGAAATTAATGTTTGTATTTTGTTGGTTTTTATGTATGATTTTAATAAATTCATCAAACATTAAAATTAATATGGCCTATTGTACCAGGTAGTTTACAAAATATACAGTATGTCTTACGAAAAAAGGTAATTTATAAACAAAACGAACAAAAAAAAATTATAACAAAAGAGAAACCGCTTTCTCTGTTAAATCGCTATGAATCTTATCAAAGCTACGCATATGTGATACATATGGATCGGAAGACAATAAAAGATTATGCAAAATATCTTCATTTCCAAAAGTTCTATTACACCTTCTTGAATGGCATTCACTGTATTTCCGAAAATATTTATTTCTAGATTCAGCGGCCTCTTCAGACAGATGCCCTATGGGAAACAAAAAGTTTTCGATGATTTGTGCACCGTGTATCAAAATTTTGTGTAGAGAAGATGGCATGTAATACCATCCGTACAAGTAAACATATAACTCTGCAGTCTCTTTTGCAAATTTATCAAACTTCTCCACATTTATTTTTTTCCCTGAAGCCAAAACTTGGAGTAGTGTATATAGACTTTCCAGCAACCGTTCATCGATTCCTGTAATTTGTGATGATTTTTCAAAGTTTCGGAAAAATCGTCTCGCAGTGTTTCCATCGTTACTTGTGCCAAATCCCTGTTTAACGACGTCAACTATCAAACCCATCTCCTCCCTAAATCTAAAATAAAATTGCAAATTAGGCGAAAAACGGCTCGGCAAATTGCCGAATTCCAAAACATTAAACCTGACAATAAATTAGTTTTGCTCTCTCCAGAATACCTTTTTTGTATTTCCAGTTTCCTATTCTCTTTTAATGCCTTTTCTTCGGTGCTTCTCGCTGACCACTTTTTAAAGTCCCTGTTATATGCAATGTGGAGCATGCATTCAAATGTCCGTATCCAGGAATGTAGACTGGAGATCCCCAAATCGTATTGCTTTTTATCAGGTTTTCTTTTTCGAATTACCTAATAAATCGAATATTGAAAGCTCTGTAATCTCGTTCAAAAAGCAGTTTTTTTTCTTTAAACTCAAGATAAAAAACACCTTATCTTTGAAACCAATTAACGATTTTTGCCAAACTAGCCAGTTAGATTAACTCTTTAAACGAGCTCTCAATGAAAAAAAACTACTCTCAATAAACTCTGTTCATTGAAGAGCTACACGTGCATAAACAGATACCGACAAAACTTACCTCCAAATTGTTCATGTTAGTAGGCTTAGCACCACAAATATAACATACTGAACTGGAACTAGCTCCTGCTAAAATTGTGCAAATTTTTCCATCTATCATTGTGAGGTACAACTCGTGTCTCACATTTACTCCATTTGGAAAAGTCGTTTTTTCAAGCAGATTTTTTTCATCTTTGAGCGACTCCCAGCACTCCAAAATAACGTTTTTTGTTTCCTTGATAAATTGAAAGTTTAAAGGTCTACAGTAATGTGCAGAAGAGGGCACTGGATTTTCCCAAATTATTTTTGTTGGATCGTCAGATTGTACTAATTTTAATGGCACGTAAGCCGTCATAAAAATGCTGGAATCGAAATTGTCATGGTCCGAGATGGTATCAAATTTCTGCTTGTACATGCTTTGACCAGAAGCACCATCAAATCCGTATTTTCCAAACAATGTCAATTCTTTATCGGGCTCTGATGATTTTATTTGCAGAATTCTTGACACCGTATGGTCAAGTAAAGATTGCAGTGATATCTTTGCACAACGATCAGTAATCATGATTGAACTTTTGGGTGGATAACATTCTAATTTTGCCTGTTGCACTTTATAGTATGAAGGATAAAGATTACACCCTTCATTTTTTGCTGCCTTTCTTATGTTAAGGTATTGCTGTTTGGAAAAGTCAGATGAAATAAATAGAGCTAATGCCTTTTCTTTTGAAATTTCATGGTAGTGATATTGCTCCATGTTTTGACAATAATGCAGAATATTTTCTGCTTTATTGGGGTTACTTTCTAAAAATTTTTGTATTTTTCCAATGTATTGATTACCTACAAAAAAAAATTATATGCTTTTAATTATAAGCCAACCTTAAAAAGTTTAAACAAAAATTGACAAAAACGACGAACAAAACTTTTAAAATTGAAAAACAAGCATTATTAAATATCAAAGTCTAGCCTACCTTCTTTTATTGTTGATAAGGAAAAAGAAAGAACAGCAACACTTTCTTTTCGCATTCCTTCCGTCCTTCTTCTTTTTGTTTATTTGAGAACTCTTCAAATGTTTTTATCGGCTTAGGTAGGGATGGTTTTACTTTATTTACCGATTTTGGCCACACAAATTCCTTCTTTAACCAATTTTCATTTGACCTTGCGTTTGGATTGTTTCCATTTTTTCGCGAGATGAAAGCACAAAATTCTTAGCGATTCCCGCAAGCCTTGGGTTTCATTTTCCGAGAAATCCTTTTTTATATCTATGACACTTTCAAACAAAGCATTATGATCGGTAAACTTAATTTGTCGAGATTTTAATAAGGAATAAAAATCTACATTAAATTTTAAACGCGTTTCCGCCATGTTTGTATCACATTTGACAGCAACAAATAAGTGAAAACCAGCTTGTTTTTTATTCCATGGCAAACTTGATATCTGAGAGACGAAACTGTTAAGCTAAGCACTCAGTACTTTACACGCATATAAATACATAATGTCATTTCTGTATTGATTAAAAGGCTATAACTAAATTTCGATTACATTTTTGGTATCTTTTGTTTATGTTAACCATATAAAAATTAATGGTATTAACGTAAACATTTCTGAACCTCATGACCTATCATATGGCTTATGCAATATAATTTAGCCCGGTTCATTCTTGACAAAATATATTTACCTTTATTGGCTAATTACGAGTTATTTGATTGTGCGCTGTACGTGGACCGCAAAAATTTTAGAATTCTTGCATACTTATGCATTTTTTCTTTGCAGTGGCACTTCGGGGCAGCCAATTTCTTTATAATGTGGGTTAGTAAAGCTTGCTTTTACATCGCATGTAATATCTCCACTTACATCAGCTTACATTTTTTTGTAAGTCAAAAAAATCTTATATTTTAAGATGTTATGACACAAGTAAAAACAAATCAATACTTGACGTCTGTTGTGACTTTTTTTTTAAATTTAACTATCCAGTAGTATAGCCCAAAAACGCCTATATAAGTCGTTATATACAACAAGTGAATAGTTTTTACATCCGTCCTAAAATAGCCATCAAATATAAGACGCCATATATATAATTTGAATGATTTTTCAGTTTGCTTTAAATGATGCTCGCGTGCTCAATAGGTAAATAACAAAGGTATACTGCATATTATGTTTCATGAAAAACCAATGTGTCTTTAACACAAATATGGAAAAAAAAGTTTAAATTTGGCACTTTTCAAAAACAGCCAGTGTCCCTATTTTCTTATGCTTCGATCCATTGTGGGCGTTTAAAGTAACACAGTAGCACAAAAGCAACTAATGTTATCTAAGTAGTTTGATACCGACTTCATAAATAAAATATTTAAGGTTGTTCGAAACGTTTTTTTTTTTAATTTTTAAGGATTTTTTGAGGTAAGCTTGAGTCTTGTCACTATTTTGCTGTCACTAGGCAGATGAGGGATTCTCTCAAAATATTTAAAATTTATAGTGAATAATACAGAGATTGAAAAAAATTCTGTAATCCGTCCTAAAAATTTCTATTTGTATTTTCAACGTGGCTACTGCCCCCGCTATTTTATCACAACTGAAATATTTATCTGACAGACAAATATTTTTTTATACTATTATTTAAGAATAAATAATAATGATAGCAACTATACAGGGAAAAAACTTTAGGTAGGTTCTTTTTGTTTCGATTTTATCTTAAATTTGTCTTGTTTATACTCTGAGCGTTTTTTAAGGTAACAAAGAAAAATCTTTATTTTTTAACCTCATCAAGGAACTGTACTACTTTCTACGTTTTTGTCACAAACAGCTAAAATTCCCGTTTAGAGCCTTTAAAATATTTTGTTTCCACTCTTCTGGATTTTTCTGACCATATTCTAATTGTTGTTTTTGTCCCATTCAACCATAAGATGCAGAATCCATGGTACCTCGTATATTTAACACTATATTTCCATTAATAAGGATGGGTTGCATGATTCACTCACTTTAAAATTATTTTTGTTCATCCTCCAACAGTCTTTTCAAAATTTGAAGAAGCAATCCAGAATTGTCTCGAATTTCATTGCAACGGTGCATTATTCCTTGTATCAAATCTTTCCTGGTGTCAACTGGCGTCGAATACGCAAGCTTCTTTAAATTTCCTCATATAAAAAAATCTAATGGAGTAATGTTGGGTGATCTCGATGGCCATAAATAGATTCTTTTCGACCTATCTCTCGATCATCAAAAGTTTATGATAAGTGATGACGAACTAAATTTCTAAAATCTGGCGATGCATCGTCGTGCATAAACCCCATCTGATTTCTAGTTTCAAAAGGCAGAATTTCTAATAAAACTTTGAAGTTTTGTTACAACTTTTGCAAATACAAATCACTATTTAATCTGTCTTAAAAAAATAACCGTTTAGTGGGATGAATGCCAATACTCCCAAGCGTCTTTGTCTGTCCCCAAATATGCAATGCACAATATCAGTGAAATTTTAATTTTACTAAACAGTTGCAAAATCTATTGACTCTTGCAGGATAATCAGCGAGAGATATGACATATTAATTTTGGACAGGATAAGGATTTAGGAGTTGTTCTCGAAGAGTTTCATAAACAAGCAACTTTGTCGCATGAACTTCGAACACCAGCTTTCTTACACTATTAGAGGGATTTTCAGTAATATGATCCAGAATTTACTGCTATAATTAAGAATTCCTTGCTCTCCTTGTAAGCCCATTTTTGCTACGATGCCACAAAAGACTTACTAAAGTGAATTAGCAAAAGATTACTTTAAGATTTTCTTTGTATTCTAATTGTTTTTACCTGTTTTTCTTAAGTTACGATCAACATTTTCAAAAGTACTTCGTTGCGTAAACGATTCTTCTTTTCTCTCTACACAATTGCTGAGTACTTGCTCTTAAATTAGATGCATGTGAGCGTTTTGGCTATAGGAATAAAGCTGTGATTGTGAAAGAAATAAAAACAACATTTTTTATAGCAGTATTTTTATTAATTATGTCAACAACGCGTTATACAAAAAGTTGATTATTTTCGAAAAGGTCTAATTTTATCGAAACTAACATTATTTTTTTTAAAGTGGAATTACCAAAGTATAAAAAAACAGTTTTTAGCTCTGGAAATTGACACCTGCCATTTTGATCCAACGAGTGTGGTGGCAAGTCATTCCTGACTATGTAAAACATCTAGGATCTGTAGTATCCATAACTTACATTACATAAATGAATATCATTTAAATCGTAGTGTACAGGATTTTCCCGTATATTTTTCCACCCACCTAGAGAGTTTATTTGAATAGATACGGAAATGTCATAAATAAATAAAAGTTGTTGAGTTTTTTATGAAGATTTAGAATATTATATTATTAGTGCGAAAATATTATTGGAAATGTCAAATTTTGACTGGTTGTCAGTTTTTTAAAATAAAACACCCTGTATATTAAATCATATTCTTGAAGATCTTTTTTTTCTAATTTTAAATATATATACTTTTAATATATTCTGTCAATTAGTTTTGGATATATAAGCGTTTAAACATTAAAGAAATTGTAAGGTAATTTGCGCTAAAACATAGTGAGCCATGGTCAAGACAATTGCAATGAACGATGCCTTTTTGACGTTTGCCGGTCAGAAGTGCTCGCGGGTTTTCTTTTAACCAAAAATGCTTATTTTTCCGGTTAAACATGCCTCCAGTGGTAAATGTTGCCTCGTCAGTGAAAATTATCTTTGACAGATTTAGTCATAATTGGTTCATCATAACACTTCTTTTTATTTCTTGGCAGAAGTGTAATCAGTCTATTTTATTTTGATCGGTTAATTCTTGAGTAAGTAAAAATTTATATGGCTATATTTATAATATTTTAGAACTGAGTGGATTTTATGCCATGATTTGTTAAAAAAAGTGGCTGCATCGGGAATTGAGCACACAGGATTTTCTAAAACAAGAATAAATAAGATAAATAAATTATTTTAATACAAAAGTGTCAAAATTACCTTCAAAATATAATAAAATATTTAAATCTTCTTCAGCGTTTCTTTCCACTGTTCTAACTTTTCGCTGTATTTTCTTTCATTCAATTGTTTAGCAATGTTTAATATTGCCCTACAAGTCGGTGTTGGTCTATCTGGAAACCGTCTATGATATTCGTTGCGAGCTATCGATGCATTTCTACCATGTAAACAAAATAATTCTATCATGTCGAGTTTCTCTTCTTCCGAATAATCCATCGTCCAACGTATTAGATATTAAAAATGCTCGTAAATAAATACTTCTGACCGGTAAACGTCAAAAAGGGGTCGTTCAATGCAATTGTCTTGTCCATGACTCACTATGTTTTAGCGCAAATTACCTTACCATTTTTTTAATGTATAAACGCTTATATATCCAAAACTAATTGACAGAATATATTAAAAGTATATATATATTTGAAATTAGAAAAAAAAAAGATATTGAAGAATATGTTTGAATAAACAGGGTATTTCATTTAAAAAAAGTGACAACCTGTCAAAATATGACATTTCCAATAATATTTTCGCACTTATGATAATATTCTAAATCTTCATAAAAACCTAACAACTTTTGTATTTACGACATTTCCGTATCTATTCAAATAAACTCTGTAGGTAGGTGGAAAAATATACGGGAAAACCCTGTACCTCTTTGGGGCCCTATATACCTTTCAAGGAGCAATTTAAAAATTATTTTGTATTCAAAACCAAGGTTTTTTGACCTACCCAGTACACTCCCTAGAGTATGCCGTATATATATATATATATATATATATATATATATATATATATATATATATATATATACATATATATATATATATATATATATATATATATATATATATATATATACATACATATATATATATATATATATATATATATATATATATATATATATATACATCGGATACCCTGTATATTTTGTTGTTTTGGAAAGAAAGAGATGAGATTAACTCAATTTTTTTTTAAATATATAATTAACATTTCGCTTTACACTATATAAAAGAATTACCAGTTAGCATTAAAACTAGAAAATTAAGTAGAATGGCCCTGATCCGCCTGACTATTCAAATAAGTTTGAACGCTCGCTCTAAACTTTTTATATTGCCGCCCCAACTTTTATCATTTAGGGCGACACAATCTCAGTATTGCTGATAATCTAGACGTAACGCTGGATTTAATTAACATTCGTTAATTAAAAGTTTATAATTCCACGTGTTAATTTATAGCTTTTCCTCAATATGTAGAGGAAGCTGTGCTAAATAAAGTGATTTGCGATTCCGAAATTTCCTTTATTAATATCAAGGTGTGACAGTGCATAAAGAGCGTTGCGAAAGAGCCACTGCATAGTTTTGTGAGTTTTGAAAGTCTCTTAAATTAACTTGGAGCGTCAAAGCTCATATTGTGTGCATAGTAGACAAAGGACCGTATCATGTTTGTGGGCGTTCTAAAGTATTTTGTATCAAACTATAGTGTAAAATTTATAAACAGCAGTAATAAAACGGATTCAAGTTAATTTTTTTGACAAAGTTTTCCAATGTGTTAAGGTTTCGAATTGTTATCTTAATTGCTATCATGATTTTTTTTGTGCAATATATGGTTTCTAATTTTTTTTTCTCGATGAGTATGAGTTTCTAATAACTAAAAATTTACTGAGGCTTGTGAAGGAAGTTACAGTAGAGTTGATCGACTGAAAAATTTCGCCAGAAAGTCTTTGCTCCTCACCTTGAGTTATTTGCACAACGACCGGAAGCTATTTTGCGTTTTTGACAATTTTAAGGAAGAAATTCGAATGGCGATTTCTACTAGTCCGATCGGATAAAAAAAAGCACGTTCCTCGTTAATCTGAATTATTAAATCTTCTTCATAATGTTGCTTTTGTTTAATGCATTTTGCACTAATAATCATACCAAATTTTAAAAACAATGCAAATAAAACACTATAGACTGTTTTAGATTTTCACTTTTATTGACATATATTTCGCTAATACTGTAGCTGCGTCAGACAAACTGTATTTAAACTTTGCTATATGAGGTTGATTTCTAGAAAAACATATTTCCAGATAAAGACTTTTATTGCTTGCGAGAGATCTATATAACATCTGGATAAGAATTTTTAACAAAATAGGTTTAAAAGAAGTGAATTATTCATATCTAAATGGTCGTTTAAGAGATACTGGTTGTTTTCACGTTTATTAATTTCCATTGACCTTAAAAGTGACAATTTTTTACTTGTATTTATTGTATGTAATATTTCACAACTTTCATCATTATATATAATAAACAACAATAAATAATTTCCGTCCATATGTTATTTAGGACTCTCGTAGGCCATAAGAGTCTTTACCCAGAAATATGCTTTTGTAAAAATCAAACTCATTTAGCAAATTGTAGGTTTAAATACCATTTGTCTGACGAAGCCACAGTATCAGCGAAACATATGTCACAAGTTGTGAATAAAAGTGAAAATCTAAAAAGGTTTAAAGTGTTTTATTTACATTGTTGACAATGGATTTTCATCAAGTAACGATCAAGTCAATCAAGCAAATTTTAAAACTTTGTATCTAATAAAATCACTTAAAACTGCAATTCAATTTGAAAATTGGATCATCTGTAGTTTTGTACAGACGGGCCAAATTGAATGTTTGATTTTTTTATTCTAGGCTTTTCTTTCTTTTTTTAATGGTAAAAACCTTTAGTAAATAAGGAATTATAATAGGTTTCTTAATAACAATAAGTAAAATGCAAGAAATATCTAATAATTACGCAATCATACCTACAACTTTCTTCGTACAGAATTTCACTACTTACAATAAACAAAAAGTCTATATATGTATAAAATTATTTAGGAATCACTTTATACAATTGTAATTCATTTAAATATTTCAAAGTTTTTAATTTATTCATTGTTATTATTGTTAATATTATAAAAAATAATTATTTTCCTCAAAAAACGGAAGCTTTTATTCTATGAAATGGAATTTTATCGAATATTTAAACATTTTATTACGCCCCTATTTTGTATTGCCATGTAGTATTCGCACTAAAAATTTACCAGTCTGTCTAGTAGTTTCTTGATGTAAGTCAAAAGTAGTGTTATCGGGCGGGTCATACGATTTATCAATGACAAACTTTTTAAGTTTATTTTTCTTTTATTACGTGTAATCATATCCTCCGCATAAAATCCGGAAGATGAATTAGATAGATCTGTGATATTTTCATATGAAAAAGAGGATAAACATATAAATACCAGCAGTTGCAAAAATCTTTGAGCGATGTCACTTCAAAGTCAGATTGACAAGCCAGTGACAAAATGAGTAATAGAAAACAATTTTCGGGTTTTTACATCCACAAGCAAAAAAAAATGGTATTAAATCTAAAAAAATATTTGGAAAATGAAAATTCACTGGCCAATATCCAGGAGACAATAGCAAAAGCTCTGGGAATCGGTATAAGGACTGTGCAGAAAATTGTGCATGAAAAAAAGCATAGTTTACTACCGAAGAAGATTAAGAAATATACACGAAAAAAGCCAAAGACGGAAGACTTAAGTGACAACGTAAAAATGGATGTTCGTAATGCAATTTGCGATTTATACACATCAAAAACTAATATAACCCTTCCAGTTTTAAAAGAAGCTTTAAAAAATCGAGGCATATTGGAAGTTGTTAAAATCGTTGTCAAAATTAATAAAAATGTTGGGTTTTCGATATAATTTATGCGAGTTGCCACATATAGGAAGTCAGCGTATCCAATTTTTAAAGAAATACACGGAAAATGTTAATTCAAAATTTAGAAAAGTGGTATTTTTAGATGAGACTTGGATATTTTTTAATTGAAGTGGTTCGAAATCTTGGCAGGACGAGTCTGTAAAAAGTGTCAAGAGAAAAAACGGATGTGGGACGGGAAAAGAGTTCATCATTTTGCATGCAGGTTCTTCAACAGGATTTCTCCCAGGTGCAAGCTTACTGTTTTCTTCAACATTCAAAAGTATGGACTACCATGATAATATGAACTGTGTACTGTTTGAAAAGTGGTTAAAAGAACAACTGATTCCAAATTTAGATGCTCCATCTTTAATCATTCTGGACAATGCATCCTATCATTCAAGAATCTTAAATAAACAACCTACTTCATCCTGGAAGGAAAGTGATATTTATGACTGGCTAATAAAACAAAAAACAAAATCCTTTACCAAATATGCTGAAACTAGAACTTCTTTTAATGGCAAAATCTATTAAAAACCAACAATATATGCCGTAGATGAAATATTACGGGAAAATGGACATGAGGTTTGGCTATCTTAATAATATTGCGTAATATAATAAAAAAAACTATTTTCTTTCTCCCTGTATATTTGTAAATATCCCGTTGAGATTTAATAGCTCGATAAAAGAATTACGCAACATTTTGGTATTTACTGTATTTTCTGATTTGATTCATAATGTTGGTGACCTTTGGACCCGCACGGTAAGAGCGCATTCGACTATAGTGAACTTTTAAACATTTCATTAGGCCGCCATTTTGTTGCGTCATAATGGATATCCACAAAAATTTTACCAGTTTATTCCTAAATCAGAATAGTAGTTTTTTAATATTGATTTTTTATATTTTGTGCCGCCACCATTTTGCTCTGTCATATTAGATTTTTACTAAAATGTAATTATTTCCTCCCCCTATCACCCTTAATATTTACCAAAATTTAGAGTCAATCGTATAGGCACTTTTAGACCTATGCCGCGTACAGACAGACGGGAAGACAGAACATATTTTCTGGAATCTAGGAACCTCAAAAAGCAAAAAAAAAAAATAGTTTTTTTAAATTTGAATTTTTTAATTGCAGTTTTTAGCTCTCTATTAAACACACTTAAAATTGTAAAATTTCAAAAGCCTGTGTCAAAATCCTTTAAACATAATTATAAAAAAAATTAAAAAAACCTGAGCATTTTTAAAAAAATTTGAAAACGAAAAAATTGATTGTTTTTGTTTTGATCGGTCCAATAGACGATGCTATACTTGTGCATCTATTACAAACAACAGGGCGACACAGTTTCATTATTGCTGATAATCTAGACGTAATGCTGGATTTAATTATAAATTGTTAATTAAAAGGTTATAATTCCACGTGTTAATTTATATCTGTGCGAAACTTTACACGTGCCACGTCATCGTCAGAGGATTTGCTGTGGTATTGGATGAATCTATTGTTGTGCACGGCACACATAGGGCCGAATCTTCTTTGTGGGCGTGTTAAAGTGTTTTATATCAAACTATGGTGTAAAATTGTATTTTGCGTGCAGTGGCTTTACACAGCAGTAATAAAACAGCTCCGATATAAATTTTCTAACAAAATTTTACAGAAAGGTTCTGGAACGTAATTTTTCCAAGTGTTTGCTTCCATTACTTTTTTGCCAATCATAACTCTTCCAAAAATATTTTTTTTCTGGTATGAATTTCTAATAATTTGCTGAATATTGCGCAGGAAGTTACAGTAGAGTTGATCTACCGTTTAATTTCGGAAGTTATTTTGCCTTTTTGACAATTTTTTTACGGGAGAAGTTCATATAGCGGCTATTAGCATTTTGGTTTGAACCCAGTAAAGGAAACCAAAAGTCTTTTTTTAAATTGTCGGCGTTTCGCAACTATATATATATATATATATATATATATATATATATATATATATATATATATATATATATATATATATATATATATATATATATATATATATATATATATATATATATATATATATATATATATATATATATATATATATATATATATATATATATATATATATATATATATATATATATATATATATATATATATATATATATATATATATATATATATATATATATATATATATATATATATATATATATATATATATATATATATATATATATATATATATATATATATATATATGTATATATATATATATACTATATCCTGCATGAAAACCATATTATCAGTATCAGTATCTAGTACAGAACATACATGATACTTGTCATACAAATTTCTATTATTTGGACGCCTTCACATGTTGGAATTCCTAGAAATGAAAAAGCAGACCATGCTGCTAAAGAAGCATTAACTTTAGATCTGCCAATAGAACAAATATAACTACAGAGAGACATCAACAATACTTTCAAACAAACAATCTGGAATAAATTGCAGGACATCTGGAGACAATACCAAATACCAAACTCTCACAGATACAATCAAACCACGAAGGACATGCCACCCATGGATAGAAGAGAGCTGACGGTAATCCGAACAAGAATTGGACACACAAAACTCACCCATGGTTACTTGTTGAAAGCCACACATTCTCATTGTGTGTCCTCATTTCGCAGAAAGCCGACGGATGAAAGGAATCCGTGGTGATCTCAAAGACAATGTTAGTTCGTCTAACAGTTTGTTCTAAAGTAATGAAATTCTTAAAGGACATTAATTTATTTAATGATCTTTAAGCTTTACTTTTAAAATTATTATTATTGTTTTAATTTTCTTTTTTATTTTTCCATTGATTTGGTTTACTTGTATGTATTAAAAATACCTGTACTGTAATTGTGCCAATGACCGTTAGCAGTCGAGGCACATTGAATAAAAAAAAATAAATGTGTTAATTTAAAAAAAATATTGTAGGTATAGCTTTATCAACTTTTAAAATAATTTTTTCATTGAGCTTATACAATCTGTGGTTTTATAATGAAATTTTTACCCTTTATCTTCACACCACATAATGAACTTAGTAGTAACAGAATTGCCTCGATTAATCTTTCTCTTCAAATAACCAACTTCACATCAGCAATCCATACAGCTGCCTCCGAGAGTATACCCATTATTGAAATAAGAAATAATTAACCTCCGGTTCCCTGGTGGAATAATAAATGTAAAGAAGCCCTTAAAAACTACAGAAAAAATGCCTTAAATAAATTTTAGAAATCACCCTACCCAAATAAATCTAATCGAGTACAAAAAAAAACAAGTCTGTGGCCAGAAGAATCATTAGGGAGTCCAAGACAAAATCATATACAAACTCTCTTGACTCCTATACTACTAGTTCAGATATATGGAACAAGATAAACCGATTAAGGGGACACCCAATTAAATATTTATCAGGCATAATAGACAATAACAGCTACATAGATAACCCAGTTATACTTACAAAAAAATTTGCAGAATATTTTGCTGAATCTTTCAACAGACATAATGATTTCCCAGTTATGAACATCCTCTCCACTACGTCCGACTTAGCACCAAATTATATAACCTTCCCTTTACAATAAGAGAACTAGATAATGCCGTGAACTCCTGCCGAGATAGTTCACCCGGAATGGATGAAATACACATCTCTCTAATAAAACACTTATCTCAGGAAGGTATACATTTTCTCCTCTATATTTATAACCACCTGTGGGAAAATGGCGTAATACCTGATTCCTGGAAAAAATCTCTACTCCATAAACCTTCTAAACTGAAACCTATGTAAAATATATTAACGAATGGTAAATAATCACCTTGTATGGATACTCGAAAAACACCACCTAATAATGAAGGATCAAATTGGTTTTTTGAAAAATAGATCAGCCACAGACCATCTGGTAAGGTTAGAAATGGCAAATAAGAAACATCATGCCACAGCTGTCTTTATCGACTTAAATAAGGCATTAGATTCAGTTAAAAGAACTGTAATAATTAACGTGCTGCTAAATTGGAATATCACTGGAAATATGATGAAATTTATTAAGGCTTTTCTTTCAGACCGATACTTTAATGTGAAAATTAATAACCATCTTTCAGATGATTATCCTCAATTGAATGGAGTACTACAAGGATCAGTAATAAGCCCTACATTATTCATAATTGCAATAAACTCTATCGGAGATATCGTCCCTCCTCCACTAACAGTGAAACTTTTTGCAGACGATATTTTAATCTACCATATCGCAGAAGAACATAAACTTAGTGAATCGTACATTCAAAAGTGCTTGAACTTACTTTCACCTTGGGCAACTTCCAATGGAATTACATTTTCACCAAATAAATCTGCATCTGTTCATTTCTGCAGAAAAAGAAATTGTCCCAAAATCACAAACCTCTCTATTGACTCTGTCCATATCCCTAATCCAGCCACTCACAAATTCCT
Source organism: Kuschelorhynchus macadamiae (assembly GCA_030620095.1). Classification (NCBI taxonomy): domain Eukaryota; kingdom Metazoa; phylum Arthropoda; class Insecta; order Coleoptera; family Curculionidae; genus Kuschelorhynchus; species Kuschelorhynchus macadamiae. The sequence continues at coordinate 801,554 of JAUTXW010005519.1, read as the reverse complement.
AGGATTGTATTTCAATTCATCCTTAAACTGGAGAACACACATAGAATATCTAAGATCAAAATGTACAGCCGACCTCAGAATCATAAAAATGCTATCTGGACTGAAATGGGGAGCACATAGATCCACTTTACTTTACAGCATCAACATATCTACTTAAAAAAACTCGACACCATCCATTACTCTAGGTAACGTACGGCCCTTGGCGCCTTTAAACCTAGTCCAGCTACAAGCCTGTATTGCGAATCTGAATGCCCATCCCTTCATTGGCGCAGAGAACTGAACTTGACTGAATATGCTGACAGTCTTAGATTCCGACCTTTCATCCCACACTTCAGAAAATCCTTTTCAGTGCAACAAGTAAATCCAATCCAATCCACAAACAAATACACCCAAAGTGCCAATATTAGATATTCCCAAATCTCACAAAGAGTACAAATACAATACCCCTCGACATACAAAGGCAACTGTTATCTTTCTCCTCCTTGTAATATTCCCCCCCTCATCACTGATTACGTCATGACAGAATATAGGAAAGACGAATACAGTAACACCTTTATCCCCAAACTTTTTTCAGATATAACTTTCAACAAATACCCTAACTATAAGATCATCTCCACGGATGGTTCTAGATCCATCACAAGAGTAGGTGCAGTATACTGTTATTCTTCTATTGAAGCCTCTTTCACGCTTCATAAAAGTACTGTCATAATAACGGCTGAGCTTTTTGCTATACTAAAAGCAATAGATTTCATACTTACCCAATCATATAACAAGTGGATCATTGCAACAGACTCCCTCAGCGCTATGAAAGCCATGAAGGCCTACACATATGATCACCCACTCGTTCAAGATATTCACAACAAATTAGAAAAAATTTACATCAAAAGAAAAGAAGCCATCCTCTTTTCGTTGGCACAGGGGCATAATTTGCAATGAAAGAGTGGACAAACTGGCCAAATTCGAAACTCCTAACACCATTTTAGTTGACAAATCTTTTGGAGTAAGGACCTCCAAAGAACTTCTCGGGAATTAGTAAATAACCTCATTCAACTGGAATGGGACTTACTACCACAAGATAATAAGTTACATGAAGTCAAAACTCAAAAAAATTATAAGAAAAATGAAATACAAGACATATCCAGAATAGCGTATTGTACACACTAATTTAACTCATAAACATTTAATGAAAAAAAACAGACCCACCTGTATGTCCAGAATATAACACCACTCTATCAGTCAAACATATTTTCATAAATTGTAATAAACACTCCGGACTACTTTTCCAATTAGGCATCATAGGATCTTTAAAAGAGGAATTATCTTATCAAAACACAAATAAAATATTACTTTTTCTTAAAGAAGCATCTTTAATTAACCATATCTAATTTTAAATCCACTTAATTTACAATAAACACATTTACTAAGACACTAAGACTCTCTCTCTCTCTTCAAATAAGTTTAAATGTTTGCTCTAAACTTTTTATAAGCCCCAACTTTTAACATTTAAGGTGACACAATATCAATATTGCTAATAATCTAGACGAGACGTTGAATTTAATTAACATTCCTTTATTAAAAGTTTATGATTTCACGTGTTAGTATTTAACTTTTCGAAACTTTACACGCCGCACGTCAGCGTCAGAAATTTTGTTGTCAATAGGTACCGAAAGCCGTACTAAATAAAGTAATTTGCGATTACGAAACTTCCTTTATTAATACCAAGGTGTGACAGTGTCTCGTCAGGACGGTGTCCCGAAAGGAGAAGTATTTAGCATCAATCAATCAACCTAGCTACAAGTCACGTATACATCTCAATGCGTTCACAAGTTACCTCGACAACATGCAAACTACTTCAAAACGCATTAAACACACTTTCAGCTTGGTCGAGGACTTGACTTGACTTGACTCTGATTCAATTTCTCAACCTCAAAAACCAAAGTAATTAAATTCAGCCAAAGAAGAATGAACTACCACCCACATAACACTGTATATGATGTCCCTCTACAAGTGGTGGAAAATCACAGATTTTTGGGAATAAGATTTGACAGCAAATTCGCTTGGCGAAAACACATACAAGAAGTTAAAGACGACTGCATGAAATGAATAAATATACTCAAAATTCTGTCACATCGACAATGAGGAGCATAAGAAACAGTACTGCTTAAAATGTACTAGTTCACTCCAAACTTGAGTATGGCAGTTTAGTATACACTTCCGCCAGCAAATCGTCCCTTAAAATACTAAATACTGTTCACAAAACCTCCCTCTTCATCTCTTTAAGAGCTTTCCGATCTAGCCTACTAGAATCTCTATATTGGGATTCATATGAAATTCCCCTCCTTCTTCGATGTGAACAGCTTCTTTTTTCTTACTCCGCTAAAGTATTTTCCAACACTAGAAACACAGTGCATTGTATTATCTCTTCTGCACAAGATGTGCAAAGTAATCTGACCAGATACCCCCCAATTTCAATAACGCTCAAAAATGTCCTGGGTGATAACAACCTCCCTTAATATCTACCATTCCACTCTCAACAATACTTCCATGGACGAAAAAGATGCCATTTGTGGACACCTCTTCGATAAAAAACACAAATCTGAAACCCGCAGTGTCTTCTAAAATAATCTTTCTTAGAATTCATCAGTGCAAACAAATCAGATTACATCTTGTACACAGGTCCGTCCAAGGATGGTAATGGCATACGCTGCTCAATCACAACAACAGATTCCATCAAAGCAAGCTACAAACCTCCGGAGGCTTGCTGCATTTACAATGGAGAACTTTGTGGTATCCTTAAAGCTTTTCAAATGATAGAATAAAACTTTCACTATATGTGCCGATTCATTAGCGTCAATTAATTCTACAGGCAACAAATACACCAAACACACTCTAATACAGAACATACTTAATACTTACCGAGCACTTTGATCCAAAAACATACAAATTTCCATTATTTGGAAGCATTAATTTTGGATCTGCCAATAGAACAAATACATCAACAATCTGGCAGGATCTAGAGACAGTCAAAAACCAAACCGCGAAGGACATGCCGCCTACGAAGAGAGCTGACGGTAATCCGAAGAATAACAATTGGAGACACAAAACTCACCCATTGTTACTTGTTACAAGCCGAGACTTAACACTTTGCGAAAAGTGCAACACATTCTCACTGCGTATCCCCATTACGCAGAAAGCCGACGGATGAATGGAATCCGTGGTAATCTCAAAGAAAATCGTAGTTCGTCTAACAGTTTTTTCTAAAGTCATCAAATTCCTAAAGGATATTAATTTATTTAATAATCTTTAAGCTTTACTTTTAAAATTATTATTATAGTTTTTCATTGATTTGGTTTACTTGTATGTATTGTAAATGCTTGTATTGTAATTGTGCTAGTTACGGTTAGCAGTCGAGGCACATTATATAAATAAATAAAAAAATAAATGTGTTAATTTAAACAACATATTGCAAGTATAGCTTTATCAACATCTAAAATAATTTTTTCAATGAACTTATAAAATTTGTAGTTTTGTAATGAAATTTTTATCTTTACACCACATAATGAACTTAGTAGTAATAGAATTTCCTCGATTCATCTCTTTATTCAAATAAGTTTGAACGTTCGCTCTAAACTTTTTTTATCGCAGCCTCAACTTTTATCATTTAGGGCGACACAATATCAATATTGCTGATAATCTAGACGTGGCGGTGGATTTAATTAACATTCGTTAATTAAAAGTTTATAATTTCACGTGCTAATATTTAACTGTTCAAAACTTTACACGTGCCACGTCAGCCGCAGAGGTTTTGTTGTCAATAGGTACCGGAAGTCGTGCTAAATAAAGTGATTTGCGATTCCGAAACTTCCTTTATTAATATCAAGGTGTGACAGTGTACAAAGGGCGTTGCTAAAGGGCCACATCATAGCTCTGGGAGCGCTGAAAGTGTTGTAAATCAACTTGGAGCGTAAAAGCTCATATTGTGTGCACTGGGTTGTGACAGTACACAAAGGGCCGCATCTCTGTGGGAGTGCGGACGATATTTTGGATTGAACTAGGGTGTAAAACTTTATTTTGCATGAAGTGGATTTAGACAACAGTAATAAGGTCAGTTTGGCGGTTCAAAATGGCGTTCAATTTGACTAAGTTTTAATTTTAATTTTTTGGTTTATACCCAATTTAGTTTCCAAACACTCAAATTGTTTTTTAACAGTTAAACTATTGGAATATATACATTTTCTTTAATAAGTCATAAGAATAAAGATAAACTCCTTTTAGTTAAAAATATCAAACCTCGAAAATACTTCTTTATTAAAATGACAAAGAAATAAGAAATACTGGAATATAAACATCTCAACAATCTCTCTGATAAATGATTACTGATTACGGCTAGAAATTTTCTTTTACCTTCATATTTCTTCTGGAAAATGGTTAAGATATAGAAAATCTAAGGATTTAAATTTTGAAGCCTTTAATAATAATGATTATATCATTGTGTTAATAATTATGCTATGGTGTGCTTTTATTTCAATATCTAGCACGTTCATTCTCTATTTATTTAAATTATTTTAAGCCGAATTAAAGGGGTCGTTCCACCAAACGACGAATAATAGCCAAATATCTTAAAACTGATAATTACACACATAATGACAAAAAAAATGAAATTTGTTCTTTTTGCATTAGAAGTAAGCGCTTTGTTGCAGTTTAAAACGTGAGTTGCCAAGGTGTTTTCATGCAACCCGGCCAAATTACATTTTTTTTAATCGTTGGTTTTTTATTCTCTTTAAAATTACACTAAAATACTATTTATTAAATAATTAGTTCTATTTATTTTGTTATTTTAAAAAATCAATATTTTGTTCAAATTTGATTTTATTTAATGTAATATTTATTTTTAAATTGTAGGGGAAAAAAGACCAAATAATTAAAAGTCTTATTTTTAAACAAACAAACTAATTTTAATACATAAATTTATTTTAAATAAAATATTAATAATTTAAATTTTTTTTTGTTTAGAAATGCATAAGTTCTAGTTTATATTCCGTTTTCATTTTTTCTCTACATTTAATTATAGAAATAAATGTTTAAAACCAAAAATAAAATTGTGTCGAAATTTTTCTAATTTTAGAAATCATTTTATTTCATAAATAAATTTTACTGCCATTTTAATAAAAAACTACATATGATTCAATTTTCATTCTGATCTGCAGCTTTAGCTGTTCTATTAAATACAAAAAAATAAAAGTTGGCATGTTAGTACTGCTAATTAGTGACTACAAAAAGAATATTTTTACAAAGTTTTATGTAAGTAAAATTTTGAAAAAAATCCGAAAATTGTTTATTATATGTGTTTATTTATTTTGTAGGTTATTTTACACAGATGTCTAAAACCAGCACAATTTTATCGGAATTTTAAAATTTTTTAGTTCAGATTGGACCAATAGAAGCTGCTATAATTAAGCTTTTGTTAAATAAAAAATATATATATTTTTTTGAAAAGTATATATTCAAATACAAAGCCTTTACGTTCGACGTGCCTGTATGAGGTAAAATAAAACAATACAAAAACTATTATTGTATTTTCAATTATTACCAATAACAAAAGTATATTTTATCTTTGAAACAAAAGAGTGCTACTACTTAATTATTATAGTTTAAAAATGTCGGTTTATTATTTTCAGAATATTTTTGTATTTTGTACCGTATTAAACCTGTTTTAATAAAAATCTCATTTTAAATATGTTCAGGTTATTTGTTGCGTTTAGAATTACAAACAAATTTCTTTTTTCGCTTTTTCGCAACTAAATAATAATATCTAACTTAAAATTGGTTGAAGAAAATATTTAAGAAAATTACATATCTCATATAGATTAGCGTGTCGAAATGTTTCGATACATAGCATAAAGAATATTATTCATGTAAGGTAAATGACATTTTTTAAAATTACCATTTACCTTACATTTTTTTAGAATATTTTTATTGACCAGTAATTTAATTTGATAGGTCTAGCTTCATTTTAACTCTCTTTATTACAAGCTTTTATTTAGCTTGCTATCTTTCCATGTCTTTCACGTTCAAAATTTATAATCCTTTTTTCAAGCCCTAGCTGGAATTCGATTGAGTTAAAATTTGGCTCGGTGATAATGTAATAATATATAACCATATATAATATAATAATAAAACATTTTATGAGACGAGAAATATACAAATTTTTAAAACTTCTGTGTTTATGTATTTAACTTCATATTTTGAATATTAATTTTTACTTTTTAGTCCAATAGTTTACACATTACAGCCTGTTTTCAAAAATAATTTGTACGTTTATTTTATTACTTCTAACCTCACAAAAGTTGTAAATATGTGGTTCTACATTTTCCTTAACTTCATTTACTTGTATTTCTCAGGGGTAAATAATATTCAAATATGTATAAATATTAAACTATTTCTTCTATTCTATAGAATTACCATGATTTACTATTAGTATAATATATATATTTTATTTTTTGTTTTCATGCATTTGAGAGAATAACAAACAACACAAAAGTACGCCCAAAAATATTGATATAAAATATTTATAATATTTTTCATAGAACCTAGGAAAAGTTGTAGTATCGATGAACGTTTTTCATAAACTTACCGAACTGTAGTCAGTGTCAAACATCCTAGGCAATTGATGTAATGCAGAGGCGAACAAAGTATATCCCACGCACTTGTAAACGTTGGGCATCGTACAAAACCTCCTGGCTATCGGGGCATGACACACGTAAATGTATCTTTGAACTGCCAGTACTAGCGTTAACCATATACTCGCCGTGTGAAAGAGGTTGGGCAGACTCTGAAACAAAAAAATTCAGTCTTAGTTTGTATATACACAATATATTTTATATAAAAACGTATTAATAAAAGTCGAAATGAAAGAATCTTAAGATGAATGAAAATATTACAGAAAAAACTAATTCTTTTGCGTTAAAGAAGTATGAAAACATCTCCTTGCATACTTCTTTAACGCAAAAGAATTAGTTTTCTCTGTAATATTTTTACTCACGTCCTATGCATGAGAAATGTTATTACTTTTTTAAAGTTATTTAATGATTTGTTAGCCTACCTCAAAAGACCTAATTTTACTTTTATTATGGGAGGTGATTTTAATGTAGTTTTAATCTGTATCTTTTGTGTGACCTTTTGGGCAGCTTTAATGTTAGCTTTAGGTTTAAGATACCGACCTGTTGAGTTATCTTGTGATTGTTAAAGTATAGTTATTAACTTAAATGTGTCCGATTGACAAATGTAAATATTTCCAATAACGTGGGTTGCATGCTTAAGTTTTAAAAATAGCAGCATGGCCACTTTTTTGATTTTTTTGGGTAAAGTTACTCCTAATCGATGTTTTTGCAAAAATTCTGCTTTACTACTTTAATTTCTCTTCTCTTTTAAAAAAATATCATCACAATAATACCTCTAAGAAAATTGAACTGAATCCCGAGTTAAATAGGCTTGTCACTGATTTAGCTAGGTTTGATAGAACATATCTCAATCCTAGTAAACAAATAAATGTTATTTATAGGGAGAAATTAAAGTTATTTATACACAATAAAAATCTTAAACGCGGAAAATAAGTCAAAAGTAATGTCGCAATGCATAAAAAGTATTCAAGATACAGATAAAAAGAATTATATTAAGATCACTCTAAACGGAAATGAGCTTTCTAATTGGCGGAAATTATCAATACACAATTGGCTTTGCTTGAGGACGATTGTCCTGTAGATTCTTAATTTCATGATGAAAATGTACCTATTTTTCAAAAAACTTTCTTCATGAAACCTGTTTGTGGCAATGATGTTATAGTTATCAATAATAGTCTTAAGATTTCTTATACCTGCGGTTATGATGGTATCTCAAATAATATTCTTAAAAAAATTCATTGCTAAAATTTTTTTCTGATAGTTTAAAGCTTGCCACTGTTGTACCTTTACATAAAAAGGGAACTATAATAATGTTGAGAATTATCGTGGCAGAAATCTTTTATTTGGTGTATCTAAAATTTTCTAATTGATAATTAAGGATCAACTGGTTTTATCTTTTTGTACAAATAAACTATCGTACCAGTATGGTTTTACTATGAATAAAAGTACAGAGACAGCACTGTGCCAGTTTCAGCGTACCATAGTCGAGTCCCTAAATAAGGAGATTATTGGTACTGAGTATGTTTATTGACTTTTCGCGTGCTTTTGATGTAGTAGATCATAAGCAGTTGCTTTTAAAACGGTTTAGATATGGTGTATGGGGTAAACCTTTAGATCTTTTAAGATCATACTTGTCTGACAGAAAGCAGATCGTGTGAGTAAATGGTACTTATAGTGGTCTAAAAATTGTTGAATCATGAATTCCTCAGAATTCCATATTGGGAATGTTGTTGTTGGTGATAATTTTCTTTCTCTAAAATGACAAGCCGAGAATGTTTATAAAAAATAATACTATGGTCCAAAAAAAAATTAAAAAAAATAAACGAACAATAATAAATTTTTCAATGAGATCTAACAATAATATGGTTAAACTATTCGAGAATTCGAGGAATCCATTGACTTTTGTAGAAAAAACCAAACTGTTGGGTATCACTTTTGACGGAAATTTAAAGTGGTGTTTTCATGTTGACGAACTTTCATCTAAACTGCGCAGAGCATGTATGTCCTTGCACTGTAGCAAAGATGTGTTTCAAACTGTTTATTATGCTAATATACGCTCCCGAATTAAGTATGGTCTACTAATTTGGGGTATGAGTTCCCATATTAAATGGAAAGTATGCAATACGTCTGATTGCCGGCGTAAAGTTCCGCGAATCATCGCAATGCTTTTAAAGATTTAAAGGCTTTGACTGTTGCTGGTATTTATATATACGAAGAATGTTGTTTTGTATACCGTAACAAGCGTTTATTTCAAGAAGTAAGATCTTCTTATAGTTATGACATGAGATTGAAGTTGCCTCTGTTACCTGGAAATCACCGATCTAGTATGTATCCAAAATATATTTACTTTACGGGATGTACTGTTACAAAAATGCTGTTAATATGTCTAGGAATTTACGTAAATATCTTATTTTGTATTGTCTTGTTTATAAGTATATCTACGTATTAAGGTTTCCTCTCTTACATTTTTTGACCTCCTGACTGTTTCCCCAATTATTGTATATGTTTCGATATGTACTTTTAATTTGAAGAAATAAGCTATTGATTTTGATTTTTTTTTAACTGATAATAAAGCGGTAATCATAATCTGTTATATTATGCCAAATTTTTATTCTATAGTGAGGACATAAAGCTCGGTATATTGCAACGAAATTTGGAACTGTAATTATATAAACTTATTCTCCATTTAAAAATAAGATGACATCTTTAAATGTCAAGAAGACAGCTGGGAGCAGTTTCAAAACATTTTTTTTTTGGAAGCGGAGTCGAGAGATTCACCATTTTAAAGGTCTTTTTGTTGTTAATTCAATCCCCGATTGTGAAAACATTTGGTTTAGCAGGTCTCAAATGATGGCCAATAACAATGTTTCGTAATGGAATCATCATTATACTTTTGGTATATTTTTTCGGGGTTAGCAATGTACTAAGTGAAGCATGAAAATGAAACGATAAACATTTAATAAAACAGTATAATAATTAATAAAAAACTGATGAAACAAATAATTAAAAAACTGAAACAAGCAGAAAAAGAAAAACGTCAGTGAATTCTTCCCTCAGATTATGGAGGGTTTCAGGGTTTATTTCTGCACACACGTCGATGATTCGTTCTTACAGTTCGTCCATAAAATCCGGAGCCATTTTGAAAACTTGAGATTTCACATACCCCCATAGAAAATAATCAAGGGGTATAAGATCCGGCGACCGAGCTGGTCACTCTGTTGGACTTCGGCGAACAATCTAATTTCTAGTGTCTCTAAAATAATGTAGCGGGACACGGTCCTGTCGAAACGTAATCTTAAAGTGGAACTCACGTTCATGTTGAGCATCAACATTATCAATAAGTGGAGTGATGGTATCCTGCAGCATTCTAAGACATGTGGGGCCGTTTAAATTTCCTTCCAAAAATATGGGACCTTTAATATAGTCACTCAAAATAGTCGTCAAAACATTGATTTTTTGAGGAAGCTGGGCGTATCCTTCGCGAAACACATGGGGCTTTCATCACTCCCATATCTACAATTTTGAGTGTTAACTTTTTCATTCATGAAACAGGGGCTTTCATCACAAAAATAAATATGGCGCGGATAATTGGGATTTGTTGTGATCCTTTCGGTCTCGCAAAATTGTAATCGCCTCCCAGGGTGATCTTCAATTAATTTGTAGGCAAATCTCATTTTATAAGGATGAAATTTAGTGCATTTTAAAATGTTTTAACAGACGAACCGAAATATGCATCTCATATTGCTCATATATTATTATTTCAATTTTCGCTACAATATACCGAGCGATTCAGAAGTTAGATGGACTTTTTGTCCTAACTGTATGTTAAATTTATTGGTTCCGATAAAACCAAATGCATTTTATAAGTAGTAACTGCAGTTACAGTATTAGCTTTTAAGGAGGTAAATAGAAACTACATTTATATTTTGACCTGAGCGGTCATCTGGCGCTGTAGTGGTACTATCATAGGGATGTTGGTGCGAACTGCATTTTATAACGGAATCCAATCCTAATATGTAGCCGTAAAACAACACGTACGTTCTAGTCTATCGTAACTAAGGGCCCTCTACTAACTAAGGTACATTACTCCTCGGCTCTCCGACTTCCAAAGGATTCTCCGATAGAGTCGCTTGCAACAAATTATTACCGGTGGTCATAAAATTAAAATCAATTAGGCACTGCATTCTTACTTGTATTTAAAAATACATTACTTTTAACATGTAATAAAAAAGTAGTACTTTTTTATTACTGTCCCAACCTTTTTTGCCACGGTGTGACGGTTAGGGATCATTAAGTAAATTAAAACGTATAATTTAATTACGCAGTGAGAAATATATAAAACCTTATTTAGATTAATTGAAAGTTAAACTAAAAAAAATCGAAACAACATTAAAAAATATTCGTACACCGTATTACTAACGATTTTATCTAATAGGGAGCTCTACCGGACCTAGGTTTAACTTTTGGCTATGGCTTCTAAAAAATAATACTTTTGTTGTGTTTTATATAGAAAGTTATTACTTAATTACTGTTTCGATCAATTTTTCTGAGCGATAAAGAAAATCAAAGTATTGGCGATTTCCTTGACCAGAACAAATATTTTTAAATGTGTTCAGATTATTTGATTCGTTTACAAAGTTAAAACAAAATCTTTTGTGGCTTTTTCGCAACTGAATAAATATATCTAATCTTAAATTGATTGAAGCAAATCTATATCTATACTTTCTATACTAATATATAAGAGACTTAGTTGACAGACTCCCTCATCATGCTCCAGGTCAAAAGGCTTGACGTAAAAGGCTGAATTTTGGCATACAGGTTGATTTTAGGGTGCAGAGGTTCGAAAAGAAGACATTTTTCAAAAGTCAAATTCCAAGGGGGTGAAAACACCCCTTAAATATTACAATATTTTTTATTTAAAAAATGGTCAGTTTTTCGGAAAAACGCCTGAACACGTGTTTTTTAATTTATTTTTTATACATATTTTAGGATTTTTTAAAATTCATACAGGGTGTTCAAAGGGCTGAACCCACCACTTAAATAATACAATATTTAAAAACCGGTTAGTTTTTCCAAAAAACGCTTGAACACATGTTTTTTATTTTATTTTTTTACATATTAGGATTTTTAAAAAAATCATACAATGTGTCCAAAGGGATAAAGCCATCCCTTAAATATTTTAATATTCTATTTAAAAAACCGTTAGTTATTCGGAAAACGCTTGAACATAATATGCTTTATATTTTACTTTTTACATATTTTAACATTTTTTTAAAACCGAGACAAGGTGTCCAAGGGGCTGAAACCACCCCTTTAATATTATATTTTTTAAAATAATTAGTTATTCGGAAAAACACTTGAGCACGTGCTTTTTATTTTATTACATATTTTAAGATTTTTTATAAATTCATATATACAAAAATCGGGTCAATGATTACTTCTTTCGATCTTTCTCAAACCGTTTGCCGTAAAAAGCTGAGATTGTGCAAACAGCCTGATTTTAGAGTGCAGAAGTGTGATAAGAACGGATTCAGTTTCCAAGGGTTAACCCCTTGGAAACTGAATGTTTATAGTGGACTCGAAAGTTGTCGTCGAAATAAAACCGCTTCTTGGTTTAAAGAACAAGATATATTAATTCAAAAAAATAGCACAGCAGATGAAATAAATCTAGTTTTATTAGAAAAAATTACTGCATCACAATTAACATACTACTCAATAGATCGGTTAATTTTCCTGTCGAGTTCCTACACTCTCTAAAACCTTCAGGAACCTCTCCTCATGAGTTAATTTTAAAAGTAGGGGCACCAGTGGTGCTTATTCGAAATTTAAAATCACCAAAATTGTGTAATGGAACTCGGCTATAGCTTAAAACATTACAAAACAAAGTAATAGAGTCTACTATTATTTCCGGCCCTGGTCTGGGAGTTTTTATACCACGTATCCCTTTAGTTCCGTCCGACTATCCTTTTCAGTTTAAACGTGTACAGTTTCCTTTAAAGCTTTGTTTCGCCATGATAATTAACGAAGCTCAGCCGATTGTCAGCCATTAATGTTATTCATAAATGTGTTCAGATTATTGGTTTTTGTTGCAACTTAATAAAAATATCTAACTTTTCATTGATACAAAATAAATTAATAAAATTACATATGTGAACACGTAGAATAGTCTGTCTAAGGAATGTTTCCGTCAAGTAATATAAATGATATTAGGCTCTTGTAGACATAAGGTATTTTTAATTTTCTCATTTTTTTGGATTCACTGTAGAGTTTACCTCAAAATAAACAAATTTCAGCAAAAAAATTTGCGTATGAACCACTTTTTTGCGAAAACTATAATTTTGTAAGGAGCTATATGACTATACACGTCTACTGTTACTTTAAATATATTAAAATTGCATAAATAATTAGAGTATATTATTATATAATAAACTGTTTTTTAATTTAGGTTTTTAAAGAACCAATGTTAAAAATTTATCAACAAAATATGTTGATGTTATTCAACTAACCAATTTTTAAACAGAAAATTAATTGACATTTCATGATTCCTTGTATTCAAGAAGTAATGTTGCCAAACTTAATTCCATTTTGTCAGCGAATCATGTATTAGTGTTTATTAGGGTTATTAATAATATTTTGTTGCATAATTGAAATGCTGTTAGGCGCCGAAGACACCAACATTAGAGCCATAATATAAAAACCCTTACAGTGAACAAGCTGCTAGTGCAGTCGATAAATCGGTACCGGTTTAGCACCAGGTTAGGCTCCGAAGGCATCATCATAAAAACCATAACATAAAATGGGTACAGCTCAATCACTAGCAACGTAGAGTTAAGTTTAAATTACATAATAAATCAAGAAACGTAGGGCAATTTGGCAATACTGTAAGTGTCCTTTTATTTCTAATACTGTACTATAAAACATAGGCTTCCGTTTAAATTTTGAAAAAATCGTAAATTCCGAAATACTTACTCTCCACAAGACCCCAATATTATTTAAGCAAGCATAAGAAATTGTATCATTTACCATTTAAGTTTTTATAGACACGTGGTTGTTGCAGAAATATTTTTATCTTGTCGGGACTCATCAGTGCACCGATTACAAATCTCAATATGTACTATTTGTACAACTACTATGTGTTTATAAAAGTTTATGATAAATGACACAATGTATTATGCTTGCTTGTATAATATTGTTCATATATTAAATTGAAACATTTCGTAGACAGACTAGTTTACATGTTGAGATGTAATTTTATTGAATATTTGCTTCAATCAACTTAAAGTTTGATATTTTTATTCAGTTGCGAAAAAGCAAAAAAAAGTTTTTTTGTCATTCTAAAACAACAAATAATCTGGATACATTTAAAAATAACATTACAGAGAGCTGCAAACTGTCATTTTTGTCGTTTCTAGGTTACATGTCAAACAAAGTGACAAATTTTAAAAATTTTAAGTCAATTCTGGGAGGAAAGTATTTGTACAATTTCTGCGAAAAAGCCAAAAAATATTTTTGTTTGTCAGTATGCTGAACAACTGTTTTCAACGGAAACTCCTGCGGACAACCTAAAGGGAAATCTTGTTATTTCATAGGTTAAAGTTATTTAGGTTTCTCATAAATCTAAGTTTAACAGTAATTTATTTAAGTGCATTAGCGATTTACAATATTTTTCTATGATCGGTTTTCTATAAAGGTATCTTCTGTGAACTTAAGCAAACTTTTACTAACTCTTACGTAGATAACTAACGTAACGCATCGATAGCCAACCTTTCGACAGCGCAAAATCCTTAAATAATGACATGCCAATGATACTTTATTTAACAATTTTGGTAAAAAGAGATTTTACGCTCAAGGATATTGTAAAATAAAATGTACTTTATACAACGATCGTTGAAAAATTAATTTTAATGAGTGCGAAATGAAATTTAGGAAGGGTTAATTTAATTCTGGAACTATATAGATTATGTGTCATTTGAAATAATGTATTAATTTTTTTGGGTTAATGCCCTGTAATAATTTTCCTTTTTATAATATATTTTATTGTTATAATTAATAATCCAAGCATTTGATAAGGTTCACCACGTCGTATACCTATATTAGCTGAATAACAAATCAAAAACCAGGCTAAAATGTTACGCTGTCTAACATAACAATTTACTTTTAATAACGGCTGATATCTTTAAACTGTGGTGATACATACACAGAGCATCCATTCTTTTTATCAAAATTATTACATATTTTTAATTTAAATTAAACAAATGCTAAATATATTTAAAGTCAGAAATTGCAAGTTTTCAGTCAGGTCCAGGGATTTTTATTTTGTGTGAACAAATATCCTCTTTCATCTTCGCCTAAACTAAACTTTAATTTTAAATCTAAGCCGTACGGAGTACTGAAAAATGTGCCAGCCACCAATGGTATTTCACTGAGTTATTGAAAAATAACAAAAATAATTTTGTCGATATAAAATATTTCCGCAAGCTAGTAACAAAACAAGCATTTTCCATATACAAGGAATTTATAGATTTTCTTAAAGAAATAAAATCCAAGCTTAATAAAATTGCTTCGATGTTAGATATCCCGATGTTCTGAAAAGCTGATATTCCGTATTTAATAAACAGTTTTTCTTTTGTTACTAATGGTTAAATTGGAATTATTATCAGACGTTCCGCCTTCGATTGTACGAGACATTTTCAGGAATCTTTACTCAACGATGACTGAACACTGAATGAGTTCGGAGAGATTCAGACGGGCTTTTAAGCCGACTTGTGCTCGCCAAACCGTGACCGTGTGCTAAGATCGGTTTTGACGTGTGATGTAGACCGTAACCAACAAGTTTCTTATATGTTTGATTTCTAGAGATTCTATAAACTTTCATTTGTAAAATCCTGGAATGGACGTTAGAATCTTGGTTTCTTTTATATTTATAATAGGGCAGCAGTTTGGACATTTGTTTCTTTTTAATACATCGCTCATGTTCTTAAGTCTAGTGGATATGAGTCCTGTTTCTATCACATACACTTCTTCACAGGAACAAGGAATTTTATGGACTTCTGTTTGAAAACGTACATATGGCCAGTAGTATGCTGGTGTTCAGTTACAGCAAACTGAATATTTTATTTCTTTTTAATACATCGTTCATGTTCCCTTAATCTAGTAAATATCATAAGCGTGATCAGACCTTTTTATTAGAGTGGTCTGGATGTGTGTGTGTGTGTGAATGTTTGTTTGTATAGGTGCGTATGTATGTGTAAGGAAAATCATTATTGAAAAGAATTGCGATAAAATATAAACATTTTATTTTCGTACACAAAATAACTTAACAAAAATAAATATAAATAGTGTTCGTCCGCCAGATATAAGGTTTTTAAATTCATCAATAATTAAATCGTAATTGGGATTATTTATTTTTTCTTGCTCTAGATATAAAAAAGAAGAGAATCCAATCGCTTCGGTGACATGGTATTTCTTAATTTAGATTTAATTTGAGTCATTTTCGAAAACGATCGCCGACAGGAACGACTAGTTACAGGAATTACGGAAAATATTTTTAAGAGTTCAAATAAATTAGAATAAATTTTGTACCTATCACAGGTCATTAACCAGTTTATTATTTCATTGATGTTGCCTCCATTAGGGACAGAATTATCAATTTTAATAGTATTGCATTCTGCCATTAGGTCAATTTGTTTTATCTTAAATTTTGTTTCCAAGATTGTAAAGTCGACATCAGCGTTGCAGTTTAAATTTAGTATTTCACCGATAATCAAAATTAAATTGGTCGTTTCCTGGTTAAAACGCAAATCAATCCCGAATATAAGTGAATCCAAAAACGGATAAAAAGTATTAACTTAGACATTAAAGTTTTTGTTTTCAAATTCATGTTGATTTTTCAACAACAAATTATCAAAATCAAATTTATCGAAAAAATAGTAGCTTAGTTTTTATTCAGTTCTGAACACCTTATTAGACCAGGTTAAAATTACAAAATCAAACGATTTAATCACAGCTTATTTACACAAAATCAAAATAAGCTGTGGTTTAGTTACTCCTTTTCGGCCGCCTACAATGGCATGAGTTCAATTCAGACTCGAGTTAACTTTATACTTGTAGTATCAAATACAAGGTGTGTACTGTGGACCTTTTTTTTAGTCGTTAAGTTTGCAATAGGCGGAATCATTTTTTTAGAAATTCCTAACAGTAATATTTAGTACCACCTCCCCTCCTTCCTTGGGACTGCTTTGGATCATCTCTTTATTTTGACACACCTTTAAAACCTCGAAGTGTCCGTGCAAAGCTGAAAATATCAGCCATATTTCTACTATGATTTTTTATTAAAGTAATTCCATTTTCAAACCTCAACGTCATACATCTCTTTATGCCACGAACTTGGCGAGCGCGAGCAGCAGTCTAGCAAAAGTTATTCTTATTATTTGGTTTACTTATTGATATTTATTTATTTATAAAAAAACTTAACAAAAATAATATGATCTATTGGTATCTATTTATAAACGGGTTATATCCAATTGATATTATTACAGCTTATGGCACAAAAATTTTCACTTACCGGATATTTATTTAATGATCAATAAAGTATACTGAATTTCGAATTCATCAAGGCGTTGGAGACCCTAAGAGTTGGAACAAGCTGGGGAGAATAATAGTAGAGGCCGACAGCAACAGTGGAGAAAGGCTGGGTTAAGATCTAAATATTTTGCGCCACGTAATTAATTATTACTCTACTTTATCAAATAAGTTAATGAAGTACTAGGCCGATAATAATTACGAATTATCGCCCAGTGTTGCACAACTCTAGCGATTCCAAGCAACGAAAAACCAAAATATTATCTTATACCAATGAGCTTACCTTCACAGAATACCAAATAATTAATTAAGATATGAGGGTCTCACTTGTAGGTAGGTAGCAGCAGTAAAACGCAGAATTTTGTTTGAAATCATATACTAATATCAAATAAGTTGTTCTTTTTGTTTTTTTTTTTCAAAAGTTATTTCAAGTACAATAATAGTATATGTAGGTATGGTCCAAACGCGGGCCAACAGCGATACAGCTATAATATGTACTAAGCTTCTAATCTTAATTATTAAAAATACCTGCAGCTTAAGAGAAATCGATATTGTACACAAGAAAATGAATAATAAAAAAAATATAAATATGACAATGGTCAACAGTATGCAGGAATATATAAAAATATAGTACCACGGTCGATATTATGACGCCATAAATCGTGAGTGCAAAATCAAATACAAGTCAGTGAAATACATCAAAAATTATAAATAGAATCAAAACAAGTTATTAAAGGCCACTCGATAAGCCAGTCAGCTCAATAATAAGGTAAAAAGTTTAGTTTAAAATTAGTAAATAGATTTTGATTTTTAGTGAGAAAAATTAATTTAAATTTGAATTTGTAAATATGAAGAACAAATTAATAAATTGGCTAATTGACTGTATCGAGGAATTTAGCTTGCAAAAGATATAATAGTTGAAATTTTAATTATTTGCTACGGTTACTTATCTGGACGTCCTCCAATAGCTGTGGCCGTTAGCTGTTCAGACCTTCAGGCGAAGAAATGTCACCTGGACTCAGGCGTATACAGGTGGGAGCAGCACCAGCTCCGATGCTGAAAGTGAGTCTCTTGCCTGGTCAGGCAAGTTGGCAATCCCAATAACTGATCCAAAGAAAAATCCAAATTACAGGACTTGATCGTCGTCGTGACGGAAATCCCTTGGAATAATATCCAAACCAAAAAAAAAAAAAACCCTAAAGAGAAAACATCCCTTAGCAAACATTAAACCATATCCAAATATAGCCCAAAATGTAAACAAAAATTAAATAAAATATGCAAATAAAATAATATTACCTCCTTCTGAGGGTTTTCTAACCAAAATGGAGTCTAGGTCTAGCAGTTGCCTAATGCTAAAAACGGAATCAACGAGTGGTTGTCGATGGTCTGGACAAGTGCAGTGGGCTTCTTACGAAGTCTTGACTCTAAATTTAAAGAAATAAAATGTCAACCCAGACCGAAGATGTTCAACAAAATGGCGTATGGTCATGGAAATGGCCACTAAGAACCATACACGGGCATTATCATATTATTAAATAATCAAATATACAAAAACTCACCGGAATCTGCTATTCCAGGTGCCAATATGGCAAGTCAGCAGGAGGATATCCTCTAAAGATGGTGGAACGAGGATTTTAGAGTGTGGCGGCCATTTTCACAATTCTCCCTCGTGGGTGCGAACTTCCTCTGTCCAAAAAAAAACCCCAAAGTGCCCGAATAACAACTTTAGAACTTTCAAATCCAAACAGGAACTATTTCGCAAAAGATGCTCATCAATAAATCTCGTAAATACGATCAAGCCAGGCTCTACTTGAAAATTATGATGAAGGCATCAGAAAATGGACCGCGCACCACACTGCTGACTTGAGACTCACCAAGCAGGAACAAATTTTTGGAGCAACAGGTCCAAAATGTCTCGCCATGTTGCCACGATTCCACTCATAAAATCCTAGTTAAGACTTCAATTCTTTATCAATAAGCAACCAGTCATACTTAACACCAAAGGCACAGCAAATATCCGTCAATTAAATATCCAAAGGTCAAATCCGAGAAATAGAAACAATATATAAAATTCATTGTTTCAGAGCCACAGTCAGGTAAAATGTCACATCCGATATAAAAATTCTGCAGTCACGGGATCGGAAACTTATTCATGATCCGGCAACTACAGTCACAGATTGCTGTTGTAACCACAGGAACCGGTCGATAAAACTAGAAATGACTAGAAATACGTCGGCATCACGGAGGGCAATATTACCGGAAAACTTATCATAAAAAATCACTCACAAAACTATACTTGGGCATTCCAAAAGAACCCCAAATTACACCATTGTAAGCCCTCGAAAATAATAACAAAATCTAGACCTGCCATAATGCATCCGACTCATCTGAATAATTCTTTCCCAAAATTGACAATGTAGCGCCCTCTTTTGTAGGAACCTACGATACGACCAAATGCGCCTGATAGAATACTGCGATGTGTGCAGGAGACCGAGGAAACTGCCCCGACCGTCCACTTCCACCGCGGTACCTTTCCAAAATTAACGACAGAAAAATCGATAATCGAACCGTAAGCCAGGCTATTGATAAACGAGACCTGGAGATGTCGTGACACATCGATCAGTTGCGCGGACCTATACAGTGTAATTCTAATATACTTGTTTTATTTCAGTTCGCACTAACTGAATCCAAAATTCTGTTCTCTAAAAATCGAAACGGCAGAATCGCACAAGAATAATCATTAACATATTAAATCCATAGTGCATTAAAAGAAGTTTTCGTAGTTTTAAAAGACAAACGTGATAGGAAAGCAAAATTGTAAATTCAAAAATGATTAATATTTAGTAGTATTATTATCTAAAAATTTGTTTATTATATAATTATTTAAATAGTTTAATATTATTATTAGCATGCTATAAGTCCGAAATTATCACGTTACAAGCTGCGAGCGAAATGAATGTACTACTAATAAGAGCAAATTTATTTTTGGAAAGGAAAAATTAAATTTTTGTTTGGAACATTAGGGTAGGCCCTGTACCACCCTGCCCACCCCGTGGGCACGCCTATGGTGAATATTGAGCGTCCTGTATCTCTCACATACACCTCTCTACAGGAGCAAGGAGTTTTATTTCCTCCTTCTGTTTGAAAAGGTTCCAGATCTTTCGGGGATTGCAAAAATTATGCAATCTTCTTATGTGTATTCAGCATTGTATGTATGTTGGTCAGTCGTAGTAACCGTTCTATTTTATCTGTAGTGCCATGTATGTAGGGAAGAACAACACTACCAAGCGGTGGCTCCTTATCATTTTCGTTTCGCGGAGTTGGAATACTCTATCACTTAATCAACAACATGGCAATTCCCTTTCTAGATGTAGGTATTAGTTCTTGGGAAGCAAAATGGTACATTAGGACATTCTTTGTATAGAAAATCCACGCATACAATTAGATACTTAAATGCAAATTTCCACCACCATCCAGCACAAAAGAAATGGGTTACTAGCTCACTAGTTTTTAGAGCTATGTAAGTTTCTAATAAAAATGCTCTAACACCGGAAACAGCGAAACTGACGGTAGCTCTGAGAGGGAATGGCTATTGCACTGAAGATATTATGCGCTCAATTAAAAGATATAGTAATCCAACTCCGTTAAAGGAGAATGATAAGGAGCCACCGTTAGGTAATGTTGTTCTTCCCTACATACATGGCACTACAGACAAAATAGGACAATTACTACGGCGGTATAACATACGTACAATCTTCAATACAAACAAGAAACCTATTATTTTAAATATCCGTTTTTTAGCTAGAAAATACGTTCGAAAAAAGAGATTTCGCAACAAAAGTAAGTTCACGATGGATATTTAATTTAAGTAAAAATTGACTAAAATCGGACAAAAGGTTCAAAGAAGTATATTAACAAGGGCGAAAGGACATTCCAAAATATTTTAAATGCAATATAAACCAATTTTAGAAAGAAATAGTGTAACAGTAGAAAACTTAATGTGGAGCAAAATTGTTAAAACTAGTAACTAAAAACTATACAAATATTTTTAAATAAAATATTAAACGATATAAATCAAAGACCGTCAATGTCAGAAAACAGATCATCGCTCTCATCTTCGTCATCCAAATCGGTCGCTATGACGAGGTTTATATTTGAAGTATCGCATACTCTGACTACTCCCTAAGCTTCTAGAATCTCTTTGGGCGTGCTGAATGTAGTCCTGCCAATGACCAGTGCTTACTTGGCCTAGAACCTTTTTCCACAAAACTTCAGAGGATATTCCTCTTAAGGCAAAAATATATTGGTCAAATTTTCTTTATATTGCCAATGGTATGGTGAATGACCAAAAGGTTTTACATATTCGTCAAGAAAATATTTTTTGCTATACTTTTTCTACCAAATCCCAGATTTGGTCCTTTATTGCTGCCTCTGGAAAAGCAATAATTTTTTCGGAAAGCCATAAAACTAATATTTTTTTGGTCCAGGATTTTCGGGACATGTCTTCTGCTAGCTCAGAGTGGTAGCTTGCGTTGTCCAGGATAATTAATGATTTGGGCGGCAAATTAGAAACAGGTTGATATTTAAACCATTTTTCGAAACTTTGACGGTTCATACTATCGTGGTAGTCCCCACTTTTTGTCCCGCTTTTAAAAACTAAACTAGCTCCCTTGATAAACCAGTTCTCATTGTCGTCGTTCACGACGATGTATCTAAAACCTAAAAAAATCAACAGTTTTAACACTCGAGCAAAAGAAAAAAAATCTGTTTTTTTTATATATAATTTAGAAATCCAGAAGTCTATCAAAATTATAAAACAACTAAGGTAAATATTAACAATTTCTCAACAATATTTAAAAGATAATAATATAGGATTTTAACAAAGTAATTATTTTTGTCAAATATCAAAAAATAAACATTTTTATTTTTTCGAGGCCAAAAACGGTTGGCTTTTAACTCAAATCCCTGTCGTGTTTATGAAATAAATTACACTATCTTTGAAAATGTATAATCCTGATTATTGTTATTATATTATGTGAAAAAGTTATTTTGATCCCAAAAAATAAATATAAACATTATTTTACGGTGCAAAATTTACTAACTTTTAGCCATTTTCGACAGCTTGTAACATTTCTATTTTTTGATATTTAATAAAAATAATAACTTTTCCACACTCTCATATTATTTATCATTGAAATACCGTTAAAAAGTTGTCTATGATAAACTTAGTTTTTTTATGACTTGGGTT
Source organism: Kuschelorhynchus macadamiae (assembly GCA_030620095.1). Lineage (NCBI taxonomy): Eukaryota > Metazoa > Arthropoda > Insecta > Coleoptera > Curculionidae > Kuschelorhynchus > Kuschelorhynchus macadamiae. The sequence goes on along the minus strand of JAUTXW010005519.1, from coordinate 779,045 downwards.
AAAAGAATACCTTAAATTAGCAAAAATTTTAAGCCGACCAATGCTTTTAACGTAAATGCACAAGAAATCTAAATTAAACAAAATACAAACATAGTCAAAATGCTTCATAAACTTACCTTCACCGCTCTTTGAAGGGCTTGTGGCTTTCGTATCATCCTGCCAGGTATTTCTAAAAGACCCTTTACTGAATATCCATGTTTCATCAAGGAAGACTGGAGTAAAAATTGTTTTCTAGTGAATTCATATTTTTTGTGTACTCCCTCAAAAATGTAATTATTTTATTAAAAACATCTGGTAAATCCACGAGGTACTTGAGGTTTTTACTTCTCTTATATCGGAAACCAATTTCTCTTACCCATTTTCGCAGAAAATTATTAGAATAGTTGAAATGATGGGACATAATTTAGTTTCTGATGAAGAGACTTTATGGTAATATGTTCCTTTTAGGCATAGATGTGATAAATGGTGTCCCGGATCTTACTTTTTAAGTAGTCGGTTATCTTGATATGCTCTTTATTTCTTGTTGATGAAAATTTCTATTTGTTGGCCTATATGACTAATATGGCAACATTAAATTTGACGCATGTCATAATTTGTTGCCCGAGTTTTTTGTATTATAAAAGACGTTACACTGCAATCTTTCAAGCCCACCTGCATGCTACAGAACCAGTGCATTTGAAAACACGCATCCCTCATTTTGCCTGTGACATTAGAACTGCAGATAAGTTATTCAATATGGCACATCTTATTAATTTATTGTTTTTGGCACTTATTGTAGAGCCACTCATTAATATTGGTATTATTGTCAATAATTCTGTTTTACCGATCTTTCCAAAGTTTGCCAAATTCATTAATTCTGGATTAAAAAATATACAGTCCACTTCCTTCTTTCAAAATCCAGAGCTAAAGTAATTACTCTGATCGCTAAAAATAAAAAAAACAGAAGGAAGATACTATAAAGACATTAGTCCGAAAGCCGATAATCTTACCCAGGAATATAAGACTAAAAAATAGATCTTGGCTAATGAGTTAGGGATTATGACATCACAGGTAATTAAAAAAAACCTTTATTCAAACTAACAGTATAACAACTTATCTCAACCTAAGTTTACAAATTTTATAAATACAATGCTTATGTAAGTATATAGAATCTTAAAACCTTAACAATCCCCTTCATTTTTTCCCAGCAGATTTACCCCCATTTCGATATTATAAAGTAACCATATTTAGATTAAAAATGTAGCAGCTCTCATTTTTAACAACAAATGAATTCGCTAATTTTTTTGTTAATTGAATGAAACCTAATAATTCTGTTTAGTTGCACCGATTTAGAAACAGCCATAAATTTGATATCAATTTGTAATACCAATAGCTATAATTATTTTAGGATTAGATTAATTACATCCCTTCAACAACATATCTGTTTACATTATAAAATACGAATATTCAAATTAACGAAAATAAATGATCATTACTGTTAATGGGAGCGTATTATTTATATATTTTCCATTAATCTAAATTAATTTGATGGTTTAGTGAAAAATAAAATAAAAAACTAACCACATCTGATGCGACCTGATTAACAGTCATTCGATTAAAATATACTTTAGAGAATTGGTATAGACATCAAAGAATTAACTTGATCCTGGTAAGTATATTTGAATGCCTTTAGGTTAAAAATGATTACCTGAGGCTATCCGAGGATACTTAACAGCTAAATTGTAATACCTACGTTAAAGGAAAAGACAATGCAAGTTGATTTCACACTTATTATCTAGAAAATAACAATAAAATGAATCGGTTAATTAAACAATTAAAGAAAATTATTCTATCTACTCCACCTGTCCTAGTTTGTGTGGCGGGACAGAAGAAGTAAAAAAGAGGGATTTTCAAACAAAAGGAAGGACATATCTATTTCCAGTGCATGGTAAAATTAATTTTCATTAATGTATTCGGAAAAAATTGTTCATTAATGTAATACAATTGTGCAGAAAATACATACAGGAGTATTCAAAATAGACGCCTTCATTTGTGTAGCATTTTTTAACCAAAATTGCATATCGTTTATCCACAAAACGATACTAAAATGGCTAATAGTCGCTGAGCATTACTAAACTACCTTATTGTTTAGATTTTAAGAATAAAACTTGTGTAAAAATACCAATAGCGTCGCAAGTTAAAATCTTTAGAACAAAATTATTTATTTTTTCTGAACAATTATGTTTATATTTTATCTAGCCCCAGGCATCGTAGTGCGTTCTGTTTGTATTTATAAATCTAGCACTACTCTTCTCTGTTTAGAGAACGCGTACGCAGACCCTGATTAGACCGCAGTCATAGGATGTTTTAAATTGTGGCGCTATGGTGGCGACATTCGGAAATATGATTCAACAGAAACATCAGATTATCCTACTGTGAACATACATAAAAGGTTATTTGGTTTATAGACTGCAGGCTTATCAAAAAAATCCTTTCTTAATGATTCTTCTGCAGTTTTGTACTCTTGAAGGCAAATAGGACTAAGCTATACACAGATATGTACTTATATCTATTGACATAATATATAAATACAACTATATCTGAGAGGGTATAATAACTCTAAACCTAAAGACAATAAACTGAATAAACGTGTTGCTTTTTAGAATTAATTTATATGATATCCAGATTTTAAAAGGGATTTACCAAGAAGTTTATCTACATCCAGTTAGAATTGCTATGATGAATAAAACCATTGTTTATTAAAAATTATTTTTTGACAGTAGTTATTTAAGGAGAGAAGCCCCTCCTCCCCCTCCTCATTGTGCATCTACTCCTCCTCCTCTTCCCTAATATTGGAAATTAATGAAACGACTTCGTTAACTTAGCCTCGCGGCAGAAGGTTATCCCCTCTGTTAAAATAGTAGCCTTGCGGAAACATTAAATATAAAGAATCACCACTTAAGCTCAGTGTTAACATGGTATTTAGTACTGAAAATAACGAATTAACATAAACAATTCAAGAATTGCATAGTGAATTTAACAAATTACTATATGAAGTTAATGAGCATCAGATGAGAAGTCGACCATCTTTTTCTTCATTTTATTCTGAACTTTCAAAAGATTATTCAAAGGCAGTATCATTGTGTGTTGACTATTTAAAAAATTTTGATTTGTTAGAATTTGTGCGTGAACTGATAAAGTTAGGATTGTATAGTGAGGTCACAAGTTTAAAAAAATGTGTTCAAAATTCAACAGTTTTGAAAGAAATATCAGCGGCAGAAGCTGAAAGAGATTTTTACTTGTCAATATCTCAAGAAGGTTTAGTCTAGGAAATTGTGTAATTGTGATGGAAAAACTACTGACCGAAGTGTTTAAAGAATTTGTTATGTCAGAAGTTTGCTCAAGATATTTAGCTTTTGCTGCCCATGATGATAACGTGAATGCTCAAAATTTAATGAAAAGTCACAAATATTTAGAACATACTGAATTTTGTAAAAAAAGTGTGTAAAAACTTTATAGAAAACAATTTTTTGCTGATATTCGCAGTTTAGAAATACAATATTAATTTAAATACAATTATAATTTTTAAAAATCGGAATATTTAACACTTCGTTTATAATGAGTGTTTATATGTTCGTGAGAACCATTTCCAAGAGACAATTAATGTATGTAATAACAAAAATAACATAATGTATTTTTTTATGTCTAATACCGTACGAACTATCACATAACTTTGAACAATACAAAATATTTTATCTATGAAATGTTTATTTTTATCAGCTTGGTCAATTTCTAGATCTGAATCACCCGATTCAATGTCATTTGAAATAAAATTATTTAGATCTTGAAGCTCCAAACGTTCTCTTTCAGCAAGGTTGACGTTTACACAGTCGTAAATGTTCACCACTTCAATACTTCATCCGGTAAAATTTCATTCACATTAGCCATGTTTATAGAGTTAAAACGTTTTTAAAATAAACTTTCACTTCACTAAGATTCAAGTTCTTAAATTTCATAAGGTGGCAATAATGCAAAGGAATGGTTTAAAAATTAAATAACAAAATGATAAAGCAATACTCTTTTCTACACAATGGACATGGTAAAAAACTGTCCACGGTCCACCCGACTAAACAGTTAAGGCAAAATTTATGATCACAAGAATAAGGTCTGCATCTTTCTTCATTTTTTAAAGGTATATAGTAAATAGGACACTCATCGGAAATTTCTTCTGTCACTTTATTTTCTTTTTTATTACTTTTTAATTTTCCTTCCTTTAAAACTCTTCGAGAGCCCCTTTTTCTTTTAGACATTTGACAAGTTTCAGAAATGTTTGTTACTTTTCATTTACAACTTAAAATTGAAGCAGCAAAATCGTATTTACCCCTTTTAAGCTTTAACTTTAAGAGGTGAGTCTCTCGAAGTAATACTATATTATTGGTCATAGCTTAAAGAAATAACCTTCGGCGACAAGGCTAAGTTAACGAACTCGATTAAATAGTTTTCAATATTAGAGAGGAGGAGGAATAGATGTAATTTTAAAATGATAGGGAGGAGGAGGAGTAGATGCATAATGAGGAGGAGTAGGAGGGGCTTCTCTCCTTAAATACCTACTTTTGACATAATTTTTGACTAAAGGTTCTGTAGTTTGGCTCCTTATTTTAAATCTTTACATAGTTATCGAAAAATGTTTAGAAAATATACACATTTTGTGAATAAAAAATTTTCTAATATAATGCACAATTTTGTACTTAAAATGTACCCAATTTGTGCAAGAATTATGCACAAACATATTTTAGAGAGGATGCACTTTTTGTGCTGAAAAAATATACAATGTTCAAAAAAGAGTATTTCTAATTTGTTGCACCACTTTGTGCATAAAATGTTCACAATTTGTGCAATAATTATGCACGACATTGTTTGAAGAAAATGCACATTGATGTTAATAAAATATTTACTATAAAAAATTGTCCAAAAAACATGCATTATCTTGTGTAAAAATCTTATATATTATTGTATATCAATTTAACACAATCTTGATCAGAATATATGCATAATTATTCAAAAAATATTTACAACTAATTCTGAGCAATCATGTGTACATTTTCCGCACAAAGTTGTTCCAAGTACACATTCAGACACAATTTGTGCACTAAATTCAAACAATTGTGCAGCATTTATGCATATTTTTTTAGAGTGTGCAGGATTTACAATTTCATCGAAAAATTTCAGCAGCCAAAAATTTATAACTGGCGCATTCGACATTGCTTTAATGCAGCGTTTTTGTTGTTAATTTATTTCAATTTAAAAATGCCATGTTGGTAACGGATAAGAAAATAAAGGAAATACTTTAAACATCACAACTATCATTTATTCAAATAACTTAAGATTCTTTTTAACGGCCATCGCATTTTAAATTTAAGTTTTGTGCAATCGACTGGAATTGAACAAGAATGTTTTATTATATTGGTGACAAATCGGGACGCGGAACAATTCAAGATCTTTCAATCAATCAAAATCGGGACAATCAAGTCTAAATTAGGACGTCTGGCAACCGTAGGTTAAACCAAATTCTAAATTTAAGGGTCGTTTAAACTAAAAAAAAAAAAACATAATAATAGCATGTTAAAAATGACACTTAATAACTTGAGAAACCAAAAAAATGTAAAATTTTACCTCGTCGTCAAAGCAGTGGCGGCTCGCGGGTGAAAAAGTTAGTGAAGTGCAAATGAAGCAAGAAAATATCGCAATAATTTTTTTTTCTACAATTTTTTATATGTAGGGGGGGGGGGTAGAATATTTTTTTACGACTTACCTAAATTTTGTATACTAATCTCCTCTAGAAATTCCTTTTGAACTGAAATATTGTCAAGTCTTTCTTGAGATATTGTATTTCTAGACATTTGAAGCAAGAAAAATTTCTTTCCACTAAAGCACTTGCGACGGTATTGTCAAAATAAGGGAAAACAATTTATATGCTTCGGTAAAAATATATTTATTTTTATTAATTTTTTTCACTTGCTCTTGCAGGGATATATTCCAATTACTCTCATTGGTAAAAATAAGACCAAGCTCATTTTTAAGTCGTTGACTTTTTGAAAATATTTCCCCATATAACTGTAACAAATTTTCAAACGGGCCAGTCGAGAAATTTAAACTATATTCGGAAAATTTAGCAGAACCTGCCAAGCATAAGGTTTTTCACAGTCTTGAAATCTTAGAGTCATTTCCATTAAAATATGGTCCAATATTTCATAAAAAAGGGTTCTATACTTAGCACTAATTTCTTCAGGTGAAAGCTTAGCAAGCTCACGTTTGTAATGATTTATTTCTGTAATAGAATTTGCTTTATCAAACATGGTATTAAATAAATGTTCATTTCTTTTTTTACAGAGCACCTCACGACAGCGGTTTATATTGGTTATGGAAAAATGAATGTCAAGCGATTATTTTTGAAGAACGTCAAATAGTATGTCCGTGATTGAGAAAATGTCATTAAACACTAATGCCAGAAACGTGAATTCAAAATCGTTCATCTCACCTAAAAATCCTTTCGCAAGACGGATTTATTTTTCATCAGATTTGTCACAGTTTGTAATAAATTCAAAGACGTCTTTTAATTTATTCCAGTCTTGAACAATTACATTTACTGACTTCGAATTTGAAGTTGTAACAACACCATAAATAAATATAACACAAAACAGTCAAGTTAACTGCAAAGGAACTCACTGGTTGCAGCGAAATCCGCGAAAATAAAAGTAAACAACCCCCGCAAACTGAACGACACGTGGGTGTAGTGTACTGCGCCTGCAATTTACCGAGAGCGTTGTATAGTGCTGGGCTCGACGTCATGGGGTACGCGTAGTCATGGCAACATAGTAGGAAAATCGTAAACTAAACATAGCACCTCCAGAAAAGTTAAAGCGATTTGCGCCACTGTTATCGTTGTTATAATAAAGTTCCATTGAAAGTTTTCAAAAGACGCCAACGGTCAAGTAAAATATTTATTCGAGATGAACAGTTTATTTTTTACCAATTAGGTGAATAAACGAATGTAAAAACTAAAATTTTAAGAGATATGTAATAAATATAGTTAGATGTTTGCTTGTTTATTTTTCCTGGTGAAGTAGCGCTTCACCTACTTCACCTGAATAGCCGCCACTGCGACAAAGCAAGATTTTTGGCTATTTAATACAAAACTTCTAAAATAACAAAAATCAAGTGTAGGATCTTGTTTATTTCAGTACATAGAACAAAAAATAAATTCAATTTGAAACACATTTTTTTGAAAGAAAATAAGACACAAATGAACCAAACTTCACAAAACGAATTATAAATATTAATAAATACAAATAAAAGTATTTCTTTTTATTATACTTTTTGTCACTCTTGACTGCCTCTAACAGGGGATTTGATTCTAATAAGTACCTTTAAAACTCTTAAAATTATATTTGAAATTAACTTTTATTTGCAGTTTTGATTTCACATGATCTGCATTTAGTTTACTTCTCTTATCTGTCAAGTAGTTTCACATACAGAAAATATGTGCTCAGGAGACGGATTACAGGAAGGAATTGAGACTATTAATTGGAAAAGTTTAGGAAGGTTTTTAAGATTATTATTGCCTTATTTCGCAAAACTGTACAGCTCATCCATGTCCACAATAGATTGAAGACCGGTTTTCAGGACTACTTGACTAAGAGATTGACTAAAATCTATGAGTGATTTTAATTTTGGGGAAAAATTGAACCATAAAAAACTTTTCTCCTATTTATTTTTGTACATGCCCATACATTTGAATTTTTCCCGGTTCTTTATTCTTCTTGCAAGTATCGCTATCCTCGCCTGAAAAAGTCATGATTTGCCTTCCACTAGTGGCATATTTGAGGGCGGTTTGGGGGTTATACCCCTTCCTCAGAGAAACTTTTATTTAAGCTAAAATGATGGAAATAGTATAAAGTGAAGACCTTTTTTCGAAATTGTAGGGTAAACCCCACCAAGCCAGTTTTACTTATAGCTAAAATAATGTAATGACGTTTTTGTGTTTGCTCAAAATAGAAAACAAAACGAAACTAAGGACTCTTTTTGGATGTTGAGAGTTTTCAACCCCCCCCCCTCCCCGAGGCAATGTCTTCCACTGCCTTAAATCAGAAATATGTTTGCCAAAGTATAATAACGCACCTTGCTTTGAATCGACTGGGACTGGGCTGACTTGAACGAACTGTCCTACCTGGTATCGATCGCGTGATGTATCGTCGGTTTCCGATTTGGTGCTCTTTTTTTGCTAATTTATTTTGCTTCATTTGTGTTTTAGAAAAATGTTCGTTAGCGATACATAGAAAAGCAGTATAAAAACGTGCCTCAGCACGAAGGTCGCGGGACACTAGTGTCAAAAAGCGGGACACCCCGCCGAAATCGGGACGGGTGGCAATCCTAATCTAATAGAAGCAAGATAATGAAAAAGTACATTGAATGCCTTTTGAATTTAAATTTTTTACTTTTATTGCGCATTAATTCTCAGATTAAGAAAATTACCTGGCATTCTATGCTCATTGAGGCAATCTTAAAATAAGCATGGTAAAATATGAAGCTATGTTTTTCCCCAAAGTTTGACAAGAATTATAAGACACTAGAAAGTCGATGAAGATTAGATATATCTGGTTTTTAAGGTTAAAACGTTCAAAATTGCTTGCACTTGGTTTTATTTTCATATTTCGTGTTTTTTTTTAAGACCTCCGTTATTTTGCATACCATTATTGTGCATCGCCAAATAAACAATAAAGACAACAAAAGGACAAAATGAACCAAACAGCTATTTATAGAGGACACTTCAGCCTACAACAGCAGGTATATCTAATCTTCACTTACTTTTTGAAAAATTCCGTGGTTGTTGTTGTCAAGCTTTAAGGACAAAACAAAAGTTCATATCTGTCCCCTGCATATAATGAGAGTTGAGCGAGGAACATAAAAAATCAGGTTAATTCCTAGAATTGTTATCCAACGTAAAAATAAAAACATCCAAACATTTTGATGCGTTAACAAGAGTAATGTCTCAGAATTTGTATGAAATTTTAGGTCGAATGTTTCAAAAGACGTTCAGTGTATATCAGGTCTGTACTTGAAAGGTATAAAATTACTTACGACAGCTAATACTGTATAAATAAACTTATTAAATAATAGATATTCATAAACCAACAATAAATTGAAATCAAATAAAAGATAAATTTCAGAAATGTATACGAAAGTATTAAAGCAATGATTTTATTCTATTTAGTTCGGTAAGTAAATGTGTGCGAGCTGGCCGTAAAACCTTGACAAATGAGCTGTAGAAATGAAAAATGGTTATCTTGTTCCCATCTAAGGGAACGTATTCACAAAATCAGTATTAAAAATTTAACTTTCAGCTTGACAACTACATCATTACATCACATGTTTGCAATCCCATAACAAACAGACATTTAGCAATAAGGGTATACACTTCTGAACATACCATATACATATCTAACTTTTACTTCCTACGGAATCATTAACTAATGCTGTTAATGCTTTTCTTTACTAAAGATGTACCTATTAACTTATTAAGCTTTCAGACTTTTTACCCGGGGAAATATTATGGCCAATTTAACGAAAATTTAAAAGTCGACAGACTTTTTGCGTTACTCAGCGAAATTGCTTGACTGTTTGCAATCCCATAATCTCGAGATTAATTTTAAAATGGCTTTTAGGTTGATTTCTTCGTTTTGCAGCTCTATTTTTTTGATCCTTAAGATAGGAGGGTACCATACACAGTTAAAGGGCAAATTTTCTAAAGGAAAAATTTGAACCTGTATATTTTTACTTTTTTCCTAAAAGAAAATCTCATGAAATATTAATAAATTAGTAATGAAAACTTTTATAGCAAATAATAAATTTTGCAGGAAAATTAAACTTGAAATTCAAAAATTTGGCATTTAGTACTTTTAATACTTCCACTCTTCAATTTTATATATCTGGCTGGCTGGACGTGAGATATATTCCCACAACGAAATGGTTTTACATTTTGTTTCCATCGTTTGAACTGGTTTGTAGTTTATTACTATGATTAGAGCTGCTTTCTCGCGCTGAAATTGGTTGAACCAGGTTCAAGCAATTTCAAAACGGTACATTCTTGCGTTGAACTACTGACGTCACATCGAAATTGGTTTAAAATGTTTCGAAATACAATCTCTTCCCGTTTCAAAACTAGATGTGTGCTTGCGTTGTCAAATTTAAAACTAAAATAGGATTAGCCTGTAAGGTTTATTTGGTTGGACTTTTCGTTCATTAGAAATCTTTAAAATGTATAGAAATGTGGCCTTTGGGTAAAACAACAAACCTATAGTACATATTTGGAAAAGTAGTCAAAGTTTCTAAGGGTGAAATATGTCTATTATCGGCAACAGTTTTTTTAAGAATTTTTGGAAAAGCTCTCGACCCATATAAAATAATTTTAAAAATCGCATTTGAGATATTGTGGCAACCATTCTTCACAATAGATTTGCTGTCGCAGGTATTCTATAGGATCAAGATTAATAGTAAACATAATTATTTTTTATTGGACAACTATTTCAACAAAAGTGGCCTTATTGCTGAAAAACTATAAGAAGAGAACTATAAGAAAAAACAATATAGCAGTGTTAAAACAAAGGGTAATTTTGACATCAAAACTTAAGACAGTTCTATTAGCTAGGTTAGCTTTTCTGTTGGCCTTTTCATTTTCTTGCGGTTTGAAATAGTGACATCACTTTAAACCCATTTCAAACCAAGTTTGAGAATTTTGTTGAAACATTAGCGTTGCAAGAAAACAGCTTCGATTATCCGCGCGGTATGCTTTAAAGTGTTTGCTTCGGAAATTTGATTCACTAGTATTGGCAGTTTGATCAAAGGGACGAAAAATAGTTTGTTTTTACTTCCCTCATAAAAGGGAAGTATTCTAATTGTGAAAAAATCACCCTCCGAGATTTTTTCAGATCCTTACCTTTCAGAGTCTCTAGATGCTGGAAAACATGTTTTCTCAATTCCGTCGGCCTGTCTGTCTATACGCGGCTTAGCTTAAAAACAACGTTATTATAAAAATCCAATATGGCGAAACAAAATGCTGGCACATTATTACTAAAAAACTACTTACTCAATTTACCTCAAATTTTGCACAAAAATCAAGTATTATGTAGTAATTAACTAGTAAAATTTTGGTACGAATACAAGATGACAAAACAAAATGGAGGCTTAATAAATTGTTTAAAAGTTCAACTTGAAAAAGCTTCTTAATAGATTTACTTTAATTTTGTGCAAAAATTAACTGTGGTATAGAAATGAATTGGTAAAACTGTTGTACGAATTCAAGATAGCGTGAAAAAAATTCCAGCTATTAGCCAGTGGCTACTTTTTTAAATAACGTAATTCTCGTTTAAAACGTTTTTAATGCCGGTCTAAATTTTAATGCACAAAAAACAAATCAGTCTTCAGCGACATTCGCGTTGAAATAGAAATGACAAAGTTTTATTCCAAAAGTTTTTTTCTATTAAAAGGTTCTGCCCGAAGCAGCATGGATTGTAACGCTTGAGTGAAATACACGTTATTCTATTTTTAAAGCTCGAAACGGTTACTTTGTAAAAAAATCTCAAAATAAGTTGATCACGTCGATCCTTAGTACATTTCTCTTTAAACAAATTAGTTTTCTAGTACAAAGGCAAGCTTGTTATGCAGTTATGTAAAGATTTTTCTTTCAGTTTTCGTATGTTTGAGACGGTTATCTTTAAAGTCTTTTCTAGAAAAGTGGAAATTCTAATGGCGTAGTTTTGGAGAAATATAGGTAAATATAAATAAATACCTTTTTCTGAGTGGTTGAAGTTGCTGTTTACCAATTACTTGCTTTGTAAACATATTACCGAGCATTTGTAGATGTGTTAGTTAAAAACTGAAAAACGACGGTGGCAGAGGTGTGCAAGATATTTAGTAATTTGGATACGAGATTGTTCAATAATTTGTAAGGGTCTTTAGTTGCATATCACGCGAAATATTTGACTCATGATATTTCTGTGACTGTGACTTCATAACTGACAGAATGTATATTCATATTACACTTTTGACACTTCAATCGACGCAAGTACCACAGAAGTAGAAGTATTGCATCGTTTTTTCTCGATTTTTTTCTCATTTTACGACAAATTTATTTTACACTCTCTTCATTGTGGTTACACAAATGGCGTTGTAAATAGTTTAGCTAAATAAGCAATATTTTTGATAGTTGTGATCGATGTCATATCTAATAGTCTTGCTGTTCTATTTAATGATTCAATGGATTCCAGATATCCATATTTATGAAAATGTGGTCCTTGTCTAGTAGAAAACTATAAACCTATTTCTCTACTGAGCTGCTTTTCTAAAATATTTTACTCATTTATAACAGAAAGTATTTTTTTTTTGTTAAATGGCACGGCTTTCAACAAGGACTGTCGACTGAAAGTGACAAAAGTGATAATAGAGAAACTGTAATCTCCTTCTCTTTTGATCTTACTCGCGCATTTGACACCGTTGATAAAGATTTTGTGGTAAGAAAAATAAAAAGTTTTGGGATAAGGGGTAACTTGGACGACTGGATAATTTCTTTTTTAACTAACAGAAAATTGTTTACTTCAAAAATGAAATTTCTACATAACATTCGAAAACGAAAATTTCGAAGAAAAATTTTCAGAAATGAAACTTTGAAATAAACAATTGTAAAAATTATACTTCGAAATTGATACCTGCAAATTACACTTTCAAATGAATCTCATTGAACTTAGAAATTTAACTTAAAAAATTAAAAACTTAGAATTAAACATTTTTGTGTACTCGAGATGAAACATGAAATAAAACCTTGCAATGAAACTGTGTAAATAAGAAGTGTTTTAGGATAAAACCTTATTTGACTTTTAAAGAAACTTTTGATACAACTTCAGAATCAATAATTTTGGTTTGAATAGAACTTTGAAATGAAATGTGCAAAATAAAGCTTTCAAAAGAAATTTAGAACGTTAAAGTTAACAAATTATACTTACCTACAAAAGGGAATGTTATATAAAGAAAATCGAAGAAATTGTCCATATTTCTCAAAGAGACGTAGTATTAAAAATAAACATAAAATAAGACTTCAAGTCTCGGTCTCAATAAATTATAATTATTGATGATACGTGTTTCGCTCTTTCGAGAACCATCAAACCACAGAGATAAACTTAGTAAATAAACACATTCACAAATCAAGTTTAATGGACAGTTATATAGGCAAAGGTCTAGGCTAGCTATGAGTAAGGTTTTCATGAATAATTTGGAAATCAGGATAATGAAAAGTTATTTTTCCAACTGCTAATAGCCTATAAAAGATACGTGGATGATATTTGCATTGTGTTGAATGGCAACAGACCAGAGTTGGAAGAGGTTTTACAATTCGTTAACACGTTGCATCCTAAAATTGAGTTTACATTGGAAATGGAAGATGAAGGAAAACTACCGTTTCTTGACCTTTTGCTATCGAGGAAAATAGTATAGAGTTTGAGGTTTACCGGAAAGCATCGTCCATGGATAATATTATGCAGTATGCTTCAAACTCTCCTTACACACATAAATTCGCCGCGTTCAACTCCCTTTTCTACCGGTTGTGTAATTTACCAATGTCAAGGGAAGCGTTTAGCAAGGAGCGTGATATTATAATGCAGATTGCTATGAACAACCATTTTCCTTTGGAGTCTATCAACAAATTATATTATAAATTTATAAATAAGTACAAAATGTCCTATAATGTCATACATTCAAAACTTAGGGATGAGACAAATATTTTCAAGTGCAATACCTTTTTCGGAAGTATTTCTCACCAATTGGCTAAATCTTTAAAAAAATATTAAAAATATCAACATTTCATTCAAAACAGTAAATACTTTCAAGAGACAATTTAATAAGGACAACAACCGGTAAATTGTTTCCGCTTTCCACATCTGACGTTGATGTTTTTTTTACATGAATCTTCAAAGGGGAAAAAGCTTTACCTGTTAGAAAAAATGGAAATAACCAAAGCTATAAAAGTTCTATTCTCACTTGTGTTAATGACGTTTTTAATTTCGAACCAACCTTCATTTCAACCACTAAATTATAGAGTGAGGGTTTTTGGTTATTTTCGTTAATCAGTCCAGAGGTCTATAGGCCCTTACTCTGGCGGCCCCAATCAGGCGGTCCGGGTTCGATCCCAGCTAGGGACATGAATCGTTTTTATTACTTTTTTTAATATTTTATTTTATTTATTCACGTGGGATTTAACCTCATTTTAGAGTCGATCAAATATTATAAGTAGTTGTTTGTTTTGTTTAAATGAGTGGGTTTTATTTTATATGAAAATTATTTTTTTATGTGCGTTATTATATAATGAAAATAGAAATGGTTTCCGATAATAGAGATATCCTTACTGATATTTGTCTGTAACACTTCACACACTTGTCGAAATCCTCTCTAAATTTGCTTTTTAAAACAATTACACTGTCGATTTTATTGAGACTTTCACGAGACAGTTTTACTTATCCATGTGCATGTTTTTGAAGACGACGAAAAGCTAACATTTGACGAAATTTCGAAAAAGGTTGGTGGTCATCAAACTTTGTGAGCCCCTGGTCACTTCTTTCACACAAAAACATCTCTTTATTGCAGCGATTACTTTCACGAAATAATCCGATTGAAACGAGGATTTCACGTATCTGTCAAAACTGACACTCCAAGAATAAAATGACAAGTTTTAATTGTGGATTTCAACCAACCAGAATGTGATTAGATGATAATCGTGCACTAACGCATGGCTATCGGATAACCGCGCGGTATTGTTTAAAGCAACCACTTATGTGGCAACTCCACTGTAAAATAGTAAAAATGTTTGCGTTTTTTATTTCTACACCCCTACAATATGTTTTTTATTTCTACACCCGTTTCATACTTATGCACAATAATCACGAAACGTTCAAAGGTTGTCACCACTTTGACTTGGCAACCTTAGTCCCGGGTAGGTTTCACGATGAAAACCTCTATATTGAACTACTATTAATTTAAAAAAAAAATATTTTCAAAGTATTTTCATGGATTCGCAAAACAAATTCATACACATGAGCTGTATTTGCATTGTTTTTTCAACTATGGCAACCGTTTACAACAGTGGACAATCAATAATATTACAGTGCAAAAATAGTATATTAAAGTATAGTGGATATTAAAATCTTTAAAATACTCGCGATAGAGCAAGTGTTTTAAAGACCAGTTATCCAGATACTTTACGCTATTTTTTATTTTTTTTGTTGGTACACTCTGAAATCATCGGTAGTGATATTAATACTACAACAAATGAAAAAAAGAAGTAATAATGTAATATATTAAATTTGTGGTGTGACATCAGTATACCTTTCGTTGTCATGGGAATGAAAAAACAAGAATAAATTTGCAATCTGTCACATAAGTGTCACATTGTATTTCGCTTAAAAATGAGTTCTAACGTTAATTATTTAATTAGTAAAGCAGAATCGCGCAAAAATCGGAACACACTTAGAAAAAAGAATACAAGTTCATTAAATGGATGGAAAAACAAAATGTAACAGATAGAGATGAAGGAACTGTGCTTGCTTATCTTCAGAAAATGTCGGATTATTACAACGCGTCGACTATGTGGGCTATTCATTCGAAATTGCAAAGTAAGGATAAATATAGGGGCCGATATGAAGTGATTTGTGAAAGTGCATGAATTCATGAAGGCAATTAGCAAGAATAACGTAACCAAGAAGGGATATGTATTCAAAGAAGACGATTTGCGGAAGTTTTTCATAGATGCACCGGATATTACGTATTTATTTTTGAAGGCGGTCCATTGGGGGTATTTTTGGCTCTTGTAGAAAATGTGAATTGTGCGATTTACACTTGTCTGACATCAAGAAAGAAGGAAGCGTATTGCTTATTACTATCGGACCATCTAAGACAGTGAAGGCTTGACGTTTTACTATTACCGACAGTGATGGAATTAGTTACGTACGTTTGGGGAAGCAGTAATTTATCACTGCGGCCCCAAAATGTAAGTACAGACAGGGTTTTCTTACGATATGATACGGAGAAATGCACAAATCAAGTGACTGGTGTTGATAAATTTAAATCATGTTCTTTGCAAATTGCACGTTATCATAAATTTGACAATCCCGAGAAATACCAACAACAACAAACTGGTACTGTGACGTCAGATACCTATTACGTTAGGTTCGGTTATTCGTTGCGCTTCACAGATGATATGACGTTCAAAGATTATTAGTTTTTTTTTTATCAAAAACGAGGTTTTTTGAAGATAGTATAGGGACAATGCCGCATTGCAATTATGTCTAATAAATGGGTAGCGACTATTCACAGAGAAAATGTTACCCTATCCGAATCCAGCAGGGCCTGTGAGTTACATTTTGCCAAAGAATATACAATACATTGTTCTACAGCAACGGATTCAAAAACCGGCGATACTATAATCGTAGTATATTCCTAGATTAAAAACAAGACCTACACAATTCCCAAACCGTCCTTCCTATTCATCTACAACCGGCGTAAGTCGTGCTGAAAAACTGCAGGAAATGGAAAATTGAAATATTGCAAAAGCATTTAAAGACAGCCAAATTGAGACTCTTCAAAAAGAAATATCCTAGAGTAGTTTTAGAGTTTCTTGTTGTTTTTGACTCGTTTCAGTTACCCGAGTACTGGTTTAAAATTAGTGATCTGCAAAAAGTTACATTGTTGAAGATAATAATAAATTCTGATTTAAAGGTAGACATTTTTGTATGGGTGCGAAATACAAATACTCCAAAATAACATTAGATCTAACCGAGGACTCAATTTAAATACACCTTTTATATTTAATAATATAAATAAAGTCAAAGATTTATTATTTAAAATAAATAAGAATTTCCGAAATCCTGAAACTGGAAAAAGCGATAAAAATAAATTAAATAATATTTTGAATTTATTAGAGTGTTAACTGTCATGCCGAACATATCAGATGAGAGTGAAGACTTCGTGGAAGACCGTTTTAACAATAAATCTGCTTTAACTTTTATATCATGCGTTTCAACGTCCGTCCGCAACTATTATGGCAAATAGTGGCATGACAATAGATCAAATCGAACGACAAGTAGGATGAAAATCGGCAGCTCTGGCGACTGGTTACGTTGAAGAGAGTATTACCAATAAGAAGAATGTTTGAAACATTATTGGGAGTGTCATAAGTGGATGTGCAACTTTACTGACTTGTTGTCAGTATTAATTTTTGACTTAAATTAAATTTGAACAGCAGTTGCTCTGACTTAAAAACCCGAAGTATTAATATTTCAAACAATACCAACTGTACTTTTACATTTATTTAAAAAATTGAGATTTTTTTAAACATTTGTTAGTAATATTTTATTTGACATTACAAGGTTCTCCTATCAGATCAATAATTAAAAGGTTGACATTTCGACTTTACGTTTCTTGGGGTCTTGATGTTTCAAAGTTGGATTTAAACACGCTGAGGTGTACTTTAGATCAAAAAAAAATATTTTAGCACACTCCCCTTACTCGAGAAAACATAAACGGTGAGTTTTTGGACTATTTGATTATCTTTAGGTTTCTAAAAAAGTTTTTGCCAGGTTATTGCAAATTAATTCAACAATATAGTACAAGAAATAATACAGGGCAAACTCTTTGCTTTAAGTCTATTCGTTTTTCTATTTAAAATACTTCTAGTTCCACTAACATGCATATCATAATAGTTTTATTACAAAGTAAAATACTTCCGAACATAAACGACATACTAGCCCAACTTGATGCTCTGAACCTTAAGCACAATAGAATAGGAAATAGGTAATAAAATGGTGCTTAGTTCCAGTACATAAAAAGACCGTTAAAACGTAAAACAGCTTATCTTGACGGTCATAAATTTTGGAAGTTTTGCAGCGGACGTACTGATTTAAGCTTTTAAAGCTATAATTGTTCAAGTACAGAGAAAATATAGGGAAAATTTATGTTAAAAATTGCAGCTTTTCGTGTATTGTGAAATTAAATCTGCTTTAATAAATCTTGTAGATATATAAGCTGATTTTAGTTACAACCTTATTTTTTTCTAACGACAGGTGAAAGTTTTCAGATTGCTAGTTATCCTTTAAATTAAATGATGTCATATCCATACTAAGGGCTTTACGCAAAAAGTCCCTAAGTGACTTTTTGATGTTTTGATGATTTTATGTTTTAATTTATTCTGGAGATATTATTCTTATAATTATCTGATTTCAACTCGAGATTGCATATATCTTCGAAGATAATATCACTGACTTTCAACTTAAAACATTTCTGCTTTTGCTGTATTTTTTTTTAACAATTTACACATAGGGACTTTTTAGTAAAAATTATTCAATAAGTAAAAAAGTGTCCCAACATTTCAAATTTTCGACGCGCCCTCTATAAGATATTCACGATTTTTTACTCTATAACACCATATTATTGCGTTGTTACCAAAGTTACATATAACATTTTTTTCAACTCCTGTATAAGTTATTTACAATTTTTTTACGCCAATCTTAGTTTTGGAACAAGCAAAAATTTTTATTAAAAACATTTTTTTTGCTAAAATCAGTAATAAAAAATATTTCATATTTCAATTTCGTAATTAGTTAAAAAATGCAAAAATCGTTCGTATACGTAAAAAGGGTTATACTCAATGTCACAAAATTCTAAATCGCATCGAACATGTTTCGTATTTTTCCTGACCAGAAAATTTAATTACATTATATGTTTAAAAATGCTATTGGAAACAAACTGTTTCCAATTATTTCGAAGATAATATCCCTGAGTATCAATTTAAAAACGTTTCTGCTTTTGCTAAAAAAAAATAACAATTTACACATAGAAACTTTTTAATAAAAATTACAAAATAATTAAAAAAGTTTACCAACATTTGAAGCTTTTGACGCGTTCTATTTAAGATATTCACGATTTTTTACTCTACATCTACTAATATTAAAATTAAAACAGAATTAAAGAAAATACTTTTATTTTTATTTAAAATGCAGCATTAGAAACTATTTATTGTAAATATTAATTACACAACTATTGCAGTTATTTAAACGAATACCAGATGTATTTCATGAACTTTTTTTTTCCATTATTAAGTATATCTAATTCTTTGATAAAAAATTAAATATGTTAAATATAAGAAAATATATTGAAGAAATATATAATGATTTTTGACTTAACTTGCGAAGAACTTGCATTAAATATGTTCAGTTTTAGGATATTAGTTGCTTCATTTTCCTTATTTCCGAGTATACTCAAAGCAGTCTTCTTTTTGTTTTCTTCCGAAGCCTCAATGTATCCTTCTGCAACTGTATTTGACCGACCCGTGCCTCTTTACGGCCAAAATATCCACTGCGGTGTTGGCTAATAGTGATGTAGAAGACCTTCTAAAGCAGTGGCCGGTATATTGTTCTGGATTGGATAATTTTAAAAACAAAGCAATTATTATTCCCACTGGCTGTTTTGTACTTTACTGTTCTTATAGCAAACGAAGAAACGACCATGATCAACGTGTTTAAAACGTAACTTGGCGTAATTTGGGACAATCTCCACCATATCTAAACCTTCAATGTCTCCTGATGTTATAAAAAACTCGAGCTATTTTTGTCTTCCTGGACGGTATTACAAATCGAAAACATGCACCTCCATCTTTCACATTTTCCAAGACTAAATTTGTCAGCTCTTCATTTCCACATGCGCCTGCTACTCTAACAATAAATGCTACTTTCGCCATAAAAAACTTGTTATCATCAGCTTTCTGCAGAAAAACACCAATATCGTTTTCCGTTAATATCTTCGATTTTGTGGGTCTATATTCTTCCGACTTTCTTTTTAAAAACGCAATTAAATGCGTGTACTTATTAATATCCACATTTTTTTCTAATAGACATCACACTCCGCAACATTGAATAGTTTGCCCAAAGAGAGGATTGTTTTTGAATTTTGGATAGATCATTAAAATAGGCTAACAATGCTTTCTCACTGGAGATAGTCTTTATGTTCTTTTCTTTACACCATTTCCGAAACCGGGAGTAGGCCAACTCATATTTTGTTCGTGATTTTTCAGGAAATTACGCCAATAACCACATTTTCGATGTCGGATGGAAGATCTGAATCGCTCATGTTGAAAATGTATGAAAATCGTTCCGAACTTTGTTTAATAAATTACAAATCGTTTGACAGCATCATTTTCTAATGTTTTCTAATAAAAACGGAGATACTTGGTTGCTACGGTATAGTAAGTACAGGTGACAGACGTAATTTGTTTTTAAATATTTTTTTTTTCACGAAAATGTAAATTATATTATAAGTCGGATAAGACTTTAAACGATCGTAGATAAAATTTTGTACGACACACGTGTGATACATCGTTATTAATATACTTGTGTGGTTACTTCCAAACGTGTATGCTAATAACGCTTTTATCCCACTTGTATCGTAAATATCTTGTTCCACACTTAAGTAGTTTTTACATAGAAACGAGCACGACAGCGGATCTTTTATGTGAAAATAAACCACAACAATCGAAAGTATATGAAAATTAACTCTAGATGGGGCGTTTAAATTAAAACAGCTAAAATGTCACTCAGGGACTTCTTGCATACAACCCTTCATATGTATGTATGTACAGGTCCACCCCCCTTATCTCGGTTATTTAGCAAAAATAGCAAAAAACTTTAAATACAAAAGTCATAAGGTTTTTACAGAATTTTTATAATATGATATCAGAAAAAACAATTGAACATAAAAAATCCAGACATCCAGTTACCAAACTTTTGTTTTTTCTTATGGAACACCCTGTATTTTATATGTATATTAAATGGGTCTCTTTCAGCTGATTATCAATATATTAGGTTTGATACCTTTTTCTCTAAAAATACGCAAACAATTTAAGAAAAACTTTGCTATAAGAGGCAATGTGTATGAAAGAGAGGGACAAGGCCCTCACTATAGAGAGTTAAATGGAATACATTGCCATATGGCAAGGTATTTCTCAAATTACCCAGGTATCTTTAGAGATAAAATTAAAGATTAAACCTCGTATATTTGTAATCAGCTAGAAGAGACATTCGATAAATATATAATATACAGGGTATTCCATAAGAAAAAACAAAAGTTTGGTAAATAAGTCCGATTATTTTATGTTCAATTGCTTTCTGTGATATCATGTTATAAAAATTATGTAAAAACCCAAGAACTATTGTATTTAAAATTTTTGCTATCTTCTTAAATAATCGAGATATGCAAAATATAAGATAATTTTTTGAAGTTCCTTGTTGACAACTCCACACCCATCAATAAATTTATCGGGAAAGAATGAATGCAGCAACTGGGTATCATCTGCATACATTTGACATTTAAAACATGCTTGTGAAAAAAAGCAGTGTAGACTGTATAAGTGTATATAGCACAGGTCCCAATATTGTCCCTTAAGAAACATCCGTTAATATGCCTCTTAGTTTGGAATATCGTTGATCGATATATACTCTTTGCTGTCGCCCTAGAAGAAAAGAGTGAAGTAGATCAATAGCCTGATTAGTTAGTCCAATATATCTAAGAATCCTAAGAAGAACAGTATGGTTTAGGGTATCAAAGGCTTTAGATTAGTCTAGAAGAATCATCACGGTCCGCATACCAGAGTCAGCCGCTCTAATAATACGATCGGTAACATTTAATAAAGCAGTAGCACAACTATGGTCAGACCTAAAGCCAGATTGAAAATCGGGAAGTACACGGTTTTGATTTGAATGTGTAACAAGCTGGGTTTTGATGGCACGTTCTATTATTTTCGACATTATAGGTAAGATGCTTATTGGCCTTAGATCGGCGAAACCTTTTACTCTATCTACCTTTGGGAAAGGAACAATATTCGCGACCTTCCATTGAGAAGGGAAGGATGAGCTGGTGAGACAATAGTTTACAAGATGGCGTATATACGCTATAAAAAAGGGACTGCAGAGCAATAAAAAATGTATGCTTAGTCCATCAATTTCTGTGGAGAGAGTTCTAATTGAGTACAATTGCTTTGCGACTTCACAATCATTCACGGTGGCAAACTTTTTTTGTTCTCCATATGACCTTTACAAACCTCAGAAATATTAACACTTTTGTGACATTTTTAATATCGAATTTATAAAAAAGTCATTTATTTTATCGGTATCAGCAAACTCTTTAGAAATAGTACGATTATTATTTTTTTTAATATATATTTAATTTTTGTAGGCCACCCCATAAATCTTTGTTACTTTTGTGTGTGTGAAATTCCGCGAAAGCTCGTTATTTCTCGCACAACAGCCCTACTTATATAATTCCAAAGCGTCTTGTAGCTTTCAAATAAATGAGGACATTTATTCTTTTTAAATCTAAGAAATGACTTGTTATGTTGTTTAATCATCATTTTAATATTGTCTGTAATCCAAGGTTTTTTTTTCTTTTTTATGTGCAACGATTTTTAAGGGCGCGTGCAGATTCAGAAGGGTATTTAATTTTGAGGTAATAAATTCCAAGTTTGTATCTACAGTATCCAAGTCATATATATTTCTCTACGGTATTGATCGCAAATCATACTTGCAATCGAAAAGATATTGGCAAGTTCAAGTTCGACTGCGGTACCGCTCGGTTGTGCTTTGTTTTGCGTTCCTCGCGGTGGAGCTGCTTCGCAGTACGTGTGTTTGTTCTGTTTTGTTTTCGCTGTGTATTTTTGTTTCGATTTTTCATTTTCTAAATATGGCTGAATGCAAGTGTGACAATTGCCGTAAAGAGTTTTCAGAGAAAGACAAATACAATAAACTTCGTTGTAGTGGCGAGTGTAAACGATCTTTTTGCATGAATTGCACGGGCCTTGATAAGGCTACCACAAAAATCTTGATATTACAAAAATCAACCCACCTCCGATTTTTCTGCGCCCTGTGCGATTCTCAACGTTAAAATCACAAAGGTATCTCAAAACTTGATTCCACATAAACTTTTTGATTCAGTCGCAAACCGTGTATCCCAATTGTCAAGTAGTGTACCGACAATTTCTGAAATGTATGACATTTTAGTGAAGAGTGAATCCAGGTGGGATCTCATGGAGAAAAAGATTGACGATATCCATAATCTCTCGAGGGAGTTTTCCGCTTACAAGCCAGATATGTTATTAAAGTCTCTAAGGGATATGGAACAGAATATTTTCAATATTTCCCAAATCCTCTTCAACAATGCCGAAGAAGCGATAAAAATCCAAGTACAGGACTCCTCTTCAATTGAATTAAAAGCAGGTATTGCTAACATTAAGTGCAGCCTAACTTGTGTAACTGACTTGGTAAAGGAGTTATACTCCAAATATGAAAACCAACATAAGTGTAAGCATATCAAAAATACATACCCTACCACCATATCCTTGCCTACACCAACTATGGAAACTACCTGTTCCACCGCCTCTACACAAACTGAGGTAACACCTACGGATATTCCCAGTACTACTGAAGGCTCCAGCAAACTGGCTTGTAATAATACACAACGGTGGCACTATGTAGTCGTAAGAAATCTTCCTGAACGGTTTACGCCTAACAACATAGTTCACTACGTTAAGGAGAAGCTTGGGACTACAGAGTTTATTCGCTGCTACCACCTTATCAATCATATCTCAAATATTGATTTTAAAATTGCAACTCAGTCAAAAAAGTCAGCTGAAAAGCTTTTAGACAGCAATCTATGGCCCCATAGCGTAGTAATAAAACGGTCAGCTGTATTCGAACTTTCAGAAAAATCTACACCGAACCTCCCACCGCCCTCCACACCGAAAAAACTGCCCACCAACTCGAGCTCCGTCAGTTCACTGGTTGTCTCCTCTCCAATTTCTCAAAAGGGCACTATAATATCTTCTGACAAAGAGTCCATTGCTGCCTGCAAAGCAAATGTCTTGTTGAGCGACAACTGCTACAGTCTTTCCAAGAAAGCTCTTACTGACCAAGAACCTATTTTTGATCCAAAAAAAGTTCTGATAACCGTTTCCTCATGTCTAGACTAAGAGAACCAGCTATTTTAAAGGCCTTCAAGTTATATCTCGCCTTCCTGCACGACCAACCTGCGCCAATTCACTTTGAAGGGTTTACAAATACAAGCACCAGGCTGTTTTTGGCTTCTGAAGGCATTCCTATAGATTATAGAACCTTTCATAAGATATATTTCGATTTTCATGCTGCTTACGGATTTAACGCAGCAGAAGTGGAAGCGGATCTTGCAACCTATGGATCCTATATATCTTCGGAAAGAACGATCCATCTTCAGAGGACCAGAGAATGCCATAAAAACTATTTCACCAGCATTTCTCCCAAAAAAAATTTTTAGAAAACACGACGTGACCTGAGGAATTAGATTCCTCAAAACTTCCTGCTGTTACTAGTCTTAATATGGTTCTAATTAATATTGCTTCTCTAAGAAATAAAACTGACGAGTTGTACCTATTTCTGGAAGAATTGGAGTTCCCCCAACTTGTTGCAATTACTGAGTACTGGCTGAATTTAAACGAACCCTTTTATATTGAGAGGTATACCACAATAGCTAGATATGACAGAAAAAACTCAGCTCATGGGGGAACACTGATTCTATCCCTAAATGGAGATTTCATGTCGGTATCTAAATATGATCATTTGTTAGCGGATAGCTCTTTTGAATTCTCTATGGTATATAATCAAAACCTTGATCTTTATGTAATTTGTATTTATAGATCACCAAACTCTGATGTACCATCATTTTTAAATAGCCTGGTAAGTTTGCTAGACAGTCTACCGATTAAAGGTAAAAAAATTCTATGCGGGGACTTTAATATTGACTATGCTACTATTTGTGCCAAAAATATCTAATTTCTATATTCGACTCTTTCGGTCTTTCAATGCATGTATCCTCGCCAACTAGAATTTCAAAAAACTCTTCTTCTATCATCGATTACATTGCGTCTGATTTTTCTCCATCAGAATTGCAATCACACGTCTATAACTTAGGTCTTTCCGATCACGAGGCGGTAATTTCCAGGTTTAGTTTACCTATTAGGCCCTTACCAAGATCTCGCCATCGGGGCAGAATTTTCTCGGCCGCAAATTTCTCAGTATTTCATAATATTTGCTTTAACACCGATTGGAATTTTGAATCTGATAATGTCAACACAAACTTCAGAACTTTTTTAAATAAAACTTTAAGTGCTTTTAACAAGGCCTTCCCGCTTAAGAATATCAAACCTAAGCGGCATAAACCGTGGACCACGAAAAGAATACGAATTTCTGCTAAAAATATGCGCTCGCTCTCATATATAAAAAAATTCACCGACTCCTTTCTTATTCTCGACTATATCTCTAACTATAGGAGGATCTACACTACTCTTATTAAGTCAGCAAAAAAATTACACTACCGAAAACGTCTAACAATCTCAAATAACGTTTCAAAAGAAACCTGGTCCATCATCAATAACCTCAGAAACAAATCAAACCCTATGACTCAGATCTTGCCAGGGGCTAATGATCTAAATGATTATTTTATTAATGTAAGCAAAAATGTTACCTCTAGTATCTCGCCAAGTTTGGACCCTCTTTCGTTTCTCCCTCCTTCAAAAAATTTAGCTGATAGCAACAGTCCCGTTAGCAACACTGAACTATTGAAGGTAATAAATAATATCAAAAGTAAATCTTCGTGTAGCACTGATGGCCTATCAATCAGAATATTCCTGAACTTGCCACTCCCAGTCATAAAGGCCCTTACAACATTAATAAATGAGTCCTTTATAAAAGGTGTATTCCCTGATTGCCTTAAAACAGCTATAATTATTCCACTTTATAAAGGCGGCGAAAAAACTAACTCTTGCAATTATTCGCCAATTGCACTACTACCAGTGCTATCAATCATCGATAGGCTACTGAAGAATCGTCTTATGCCATTTCTCCTGAAACATCAGATAATATCCCCGGAGCAGTTCGGATTTCTACCTAACAAGTGCACCAGCGACGCCATGTTCACGTTGCTTAGAGGCGTCTACTTATCTCTTAATAACAACCATCCAACTGCCTCAGTTTTTGTGTGACTATGCGAAAGCCTTTGATTGTGCTAGTCATGAAATTCTGATAAACAAACTAAATTTTTATGGAATTCGTGGTACTTCTTTAAATTGGTTCAGATCTTATCTTGGGAAAAGGCAACAACTTGTAAGGGCTAATGGTTCCGATTCTGATTGTAAGTTGATTACAAGTGGAGTCCCTCAAGGTTCAGTCTTGGGACCTATTCTTTTTTTGTTATACAGTAATGTTATCACCAACCTAAAAATTAACGGAAAAATTTCTTTCTTTGCTGACGACACAAGCATAACATGGAGTGATTTTGATACAACGTCTTTACACTCTAGTATCTCCAAAGACTTGGTTATAATTAAGGCTTGGTCCGATTCCAATATGCTTTGTTTTAATGTCGATAAAACGGTGGCGTTATCTTATAAGGGAACTTTACAACCACTTCAGGTACATAACAGCAATATTGAATACGTAGAGTCTGTTACATTCCTGGGTTTAAATATAAATAACAACCTAAAATGGTCTAATCATATTGACACCTTAACTAAAAACTTTCTACGGCCTGCTTCGCCATTCGATCAGTTTCAAAAGAACTAGACGTTCCTTCTGCCAGACTTACTTATTTCTCTTTATTTGAATCCCACCTCCGCTATGGCCTTCCCTTTTGGGGCTGCTGTACCACCGAGCAATTTCGTAGTATTTTTATGCTTCAAAAGAGAGCCATTCGTTATTTGTTTGGTCTAAATAATAGAGCTCACTGCCAATACTATTTCAAAAAAACATGAAATATTAACACTTCCTGCATTATTTATTTTGGAAATGGTATGTTTGCTGAGAAAACATATAAACACCCTCCCAGAAAGGCCACAACATGTATACCCTACCAGAAACTCTAGGCATGATATATATCTTCCCATTCCTTCCTCAGAATTAATAAAAAAATCAATTATTTACAACGCCATAAAACTTTACAACAATCTGCCAGTACATTTAAAATATATCCCTATGCTTGCACAATTTCGAAAAACACCAAAGCATACCTCATTGAGAGACCATTTTACAGCGTTAATTATTTTTACAGCGAGTAAGTTTCTTTAAATTGTCACTAAATTCGCTGGTTTACTTAAATCTTTTGTGAGTCATGTCCTAACTCGTAGGATAGAATTTTGAAAATCATCATATAGAGAAAAGAACTGTCGAACATTCACTTAAAACTTAATTATTTTTGTTAGGTATTGGATTAAAAACAAAATTTAATTCTTTTTTGTATACTACATTCTGCACTAGTTCATTATACCTTCTGTTTAACATCACAATTATTTGTATAACTTTAATAACATAGAGTTTAAGGTCGCATAGTTGAAATTTTGATTTCAATGTCATCGAAATTATTCACCTCGTACATGTGTGTTTGTTTACTTTTATAAGGTTACTAGGATTCATTAACTGTTTTGCGGCAATGTTATGTTATATTCTAACGTGTGTTTTACGATTTGGTAAATTGATAATTTACATTTTTAAAAAGCATTAACCTATCGAAATTCTTTTCGATTAATGTTTTGATATGTCTTATTTTAGGTATATTTTGCTTTGTCCATAAAATTGTAAAATTTTACTGCGGCAATAAAGCATACTTTTGTTTGTTTGTTTGTTTGTTTGTTACTGAACCCGATCAGTATCAATATTTTTAAAATCCCTAAATTTTATGTTCAGGCTAGGTACATACAATTTCAAAGTCCAACGTCGCACTTACTAAATCATGGTCCGATATATGAAGCAAATATGTGTTTGAGCAATTACAATGTTTATAGTTCTCTGATACTATAATTAAATCACGTAGAGTTGAGGATCGGGTCGTATCTCGTGTAGAATTATTAACTATTTGTTTTAAGCCAAAAGAATCCAGTATGCCAATAAAATGTTTACACGTAGAATTATCAAAATCCAACAAATTTATGTTTAGATCTGCGAGCACAATCACTTTTTCCGCCGTAGGTAGCACAACTACAAGCCTATCCTCAAAATATTCAAAAAACTCATTAACTGGATAGTTAGGTGGTCTGTACAGGCAACCGATACAAACAGACTCCACTTTTAGTTTGATAGAGATCCATAAATCCTCAATATCTTTGCTGTTACTCATAGGAATATATTTTAATGTGCTCTTTAAATAAATTGCAACTCCACCACCTCTCATATTACCAGTTCTATCTTTCCTTAAAAGCGAGTAATCCCTAATTGCAATATCTGATGACCTAGTGTTATTATTCAACCATGTCTCGCTTAAAGTAATTACGTCTGAATATCGCTGTATAATACAAAGTCGGTAAAGTCTACAAAATGTGCAACTAGTGATCTTATATTTAAATGGCATATTTTTAGCAACATTAAATTTAAAAATAAAACAAACAGAAAATGTTAAGATTAACACAAAAAAATAGCATAAAAATGTACCTAAACCTAAATCTAAAGTAAAATATAAAAATAATACAAAAAAAAAACTCAGTAATATTAGCTTGCCCAGCATAAAATTAATCTAGGGAGAGCAAACGAATACACACAAGTCCAAAAAGACAACAAAACGTTTATTGTAATAAATTTCTTTATATCCAACTGGCCAACTAGGGTCTAATTTTTCTTATTTTTCCAACAACAATCCGTCATTCATTTTTGATCTTGTTCCTTAAATAGTATAAATTCGCTTTTGAAAGTCGCCTTGAATTTATAGCAATGCCTAGTTACATGTATTTATTAATCAAAATAAAATAAAAGTTTAGCGTTCTACTTTACTCTGCCATTTCAATTTAAATGCCCTAAAATATATTTAGTTGGAAACTTCTAGCCCTAAACTTCTTGAAAGCGAACAAATTAATAACATTTAAACTTTATTTTGCAACATTAAAATTTAAATCCACCACAAGTTAAATGCTCTGCTACTTTGACTCCCCAACATGTTCAATTACGTAAAATCCGGCTAATCTAAATTACCATACCGAACGCATTTTACATACTTACATTCGTTTACTAGTTGAGCCTAAAAAGTTTTAAATTCGCTTTAATTATTCCCATGTGTTCCCGACCGGACTGTATATCAGCAAAAGGTCGAAAAGTTTTCTCGTTATCGGAGATTTATTTTTGCGGACTTTTTAATTTGTAAAGGTTTGTCTGTTTATTTATCAAAAAATCGAGTTGTACCGGGTGTACAACTAAGAAGGGAGGCCGGCCGTATCTCAGTAACCACTTGTCTTATGGTTTCGAGAAAAAAATTATAGAGTAAATCGACCAAGAGAAATCGCTGGAAATTATTTTTAACCTCGAAAAATTGCCGCTAGGGGGCGCCACAAGAACTTTAAATCGTAAATGTCGATTTTTTTGTGAATTTATTTAGTTAAGGTGTGTCGAAAATATTTATCACTTTTTTTCTATTTTCAATAATAAAGTGGTAGGGGACCGTCAAACATGTTTTGTTTTAAACGTTGATATCTCTGTTTTGAATGAGTTATTGACCTTGGTCTTAAAAAAAGAGCCCTTTTCGCTCTATTCGCGGTGCCATTAACGGTCACCAAATTTATTTTGCTACTGGTCCCTAGATGGCGTTTTTCTGGAATTCCTGGAAAACTTTTCTTAAAAAAATCAGATGGTATGATGACTTTTTTTGTCACATATTTTTTTGCGATTATGAAGGGTATAAGATAGTGGAAGAAAAAAACCAGGTCCGTATTTAAATAAAGAAAATTGGTGATGGTTACTCGAATCCAAAACGTCGGTTAACTAACTACACCAAATTGTAGAGGAGAAAAAGTGCCAATGATAAAGTGAAAGATATTTTCATCTATTATTTCAACTTAACCTACAATTTGAAAAATTTTGAGAAAAAAATTATGCAAATTAAATCGCTACTTCCACATCGTCTTTAGATTTCTATAAAACATTAAATTAACTCAAAAATTGAAATCTGTATACCCGAAAATCCCTAAATCCACATATTACTTTTTATATAGCTACTTTCTGCTCCGATGGGAAAGTGAACTTGCATACCCTGCATTATTGGTTAGACCACAATCCTCTCTGGATGCGAAAAGCCCAGAGTCAAGGTCGTTGGTGCGTCAACGTTTGGTGCGGTATAATAAACAACCGAATTATCGGCCCAGCAATTTTCGATAATTCACTAAATGGACGACTTATTTAGATTTTCTCGAGAATCAGCTGCCAGTTTTGCTTGACGGCATCGACTTAGACACCCTATTCTTCCAACATGATGGCTGCCCAGCTCCCTACTCAAAATAATGTTAGAGGGTTCCTAGATGAGCGTTTTCCCGGAAGCTGGATAGGTAGAAGCAATATATTTCCCTGGCCCCTTCGTTCCCCCGATTTGACTTGTCTAGACTCTTACTTGTAGGATCGCCTTAAGGATTTGGTGTACCAAAATAGACCAACAACAAGGGAGGACTGCATCAACCGAATTAGAAACGCAATCCAGATGATACCAGCTGCAGAAATAAAATATGCAGTAAATTCTGCAGTAGAAAGACTCCGTCTATGTCTTGAGCATGATGGTAGACATTTCCAACAGTTCACTTGACACCAATAGTTAATTAATAAACAATTTCTTTGTTATTTATAGCATTTTTTTATATCATCCCTGCTTTTTTACACAACAATAAATGGAGTAGTAGGAAATAGCACAGCAAAGAATAAAGCAAAAACTTTTTCTTTGGTGTCCTATTTCCTGCTAATTCTTTTACTGTTTAGTTTTTTATGTTCTGGCTTACAATAAACATAATATCATTTAATTTCAATATATTTCTTCTAAAAGTTTAGTAAAATTTAAACGCACTTCACCCTTGGGCACTTTTCCTCCTCTAACAGTTGGTGAAGTTATTTTTTTAATTCAATTCTACTTTCAGATTCGAGCGACTATCATTAACTTTCTTGATTTGAAAGAAAATCGGGTAACATGCCATTTATAAGTTTTCGGGGATCTCATTTTGTCTTTTTATTTGACCAAAATAACAAAAATAAATCGAGTAATATGTCGATTTGATTTTCGGGTATATCTACAGTTATTGTGTTATATCTCCTAAAGAAGATGTGGAAGTAGTGATTCAATTTGCAGCGTTTTTTTCTCAGAATTTCTTAAATTTTAGGTTAAATTGAAACGATAGATAAAAATAACTTTCACTTTACCATTGGCACTTTTTCTCCTTAATCCTTAAAGATGGATCTGGGTTTTTATTTCACTATCTTATACCCTTCATAACCACAAAATAAAATGAGACAAAAAAATTAAATCATACTATTTGATTTTTTTGAGAAAATCCGTATTATTTGAGGAATCACAGAAAAACGCCATCTAGCGATCAGTAGCAGAATAAATTTGGTAACCGTTAACAGCACCGCAAATCGAGCGAAAAATGCCCTTTTTTTAAGACCAAGTTCAAAAAAATCGGTTAATCTAAAACAGAGATATCAACGTTTGAAACAAAAAATGTTTCACCCTCCCCCACCACTTTATTATCGAAAATAGAAAAAATTATAAAAAGCAAAAAGTTGCGTAACTTATTGAAGAATACTTTGCTTATATTTTCGACACACCTTAACTATACAAATTCACCAAAAAATCGACATTTACGATTTACGTTCTTGTGGCGCGCGCGCCCCTAGCTGCAATTTTTCGGAGTTAAAATTGATTTCCAGCGATTTCTCTTGGCCGATTTACTACACAATTTTTTTCCCGAAACTGTAAGACAAGTGGTTCCTGAGATACGCCTCCCTTCCTAGTTGTACACCAGGTATATATTTATTATTAAACCCTTCATAAAATAGCACTTTGTAGAAAAGAAAATGTTTGAAAGTTAAATATTTCGTGAATCATAAAGGTCTTTTAGACTAATCACAATACAGACAAATTTAGACAGGTAAATTCTATTATCTTTAGATGGACTGAACAATATACACCTTAAAGAATGAATTAGATGTAAACACTAAAACATTACTTTACTCAATCATCAGAAAAATCGCAAAAAAATTAGAAACTATATGTTCGGGAACGCTTTTCCCAAACACCCAAAAATACCTCGAGAAATAATTCTAATAATATGTACACACAGTACATCTACATAAATCTAAATCAAATGTTAAAACCTGGCTTAAATGTTATTTGCCTCAAATTAAAATATTTTCCTAAAGCAATTCCTAATAGGTTGACTTGTTAAATATCTAAATTGATTTCGATCAAACCACAAAGCGATTCTGCTAACATTTACGTTCCTAGAATAATTTTTGTTACCATTTCTGAGAGCAAAGTTCTGTCGAGAAAAGTTGTCAGAACAAAAATCGCTTTCTCTTCACGACGGCAATATTTCTATAAATAGATTATTATTTATTTAAATAATGTTTCAACATAAAGGGCAAGCATTGGCTATGATTTAACACGGCAGCACCAGCAGATCGAGAGAGATTTTGATGGAGTTCAGTTCAGCAAACGTCTACACTCACACTTTCATTCTATCAAAAATTTGTCGGTGAATTAACAAGATGTGAGAGGGCTTAGAACAAAGTTGAATACTGTTAGTATTAACGTTTTATTAAATACGTATAACGTTATTACTATGAGCGAGACATGGCTTTCAAACGGCAGAACGATGCAGAGCTCGGATTTGAAAACTATATTATATTCAGAATGTATCGTACAGTCACAACAAGTACATCGTTGAGAGGAGGAGGAGGAGTGCTCATAGCCATTCGAAAAAAGTTCACTTGTCACATGATTGAATATTCAAACCTTATTGAGCAAGTTTATGTCCTACTAAACTGTGTGAGTAAAGGCATGTTATAGTGCGGTGTGTTTACCTTGTAATCTTGGTATGGTGTCATGTATGGTCTGCTGCTGAGAAGGGATGTTGGTGATATGCTGAACATGTTCTATGATGTCTTATACTGTGATACTGTGCAATTCATATGTTTAGTCCATCTATCCGTAAAGAAATGCTCATAAATTATATAAATCTACCCGATCTGACCAGGATTATCTTGATTTTTCGTCTTTGAGGAAACAATGTAAAAACAACTCTCGTAAATGCTATGCCGACTATGTCTCAGAGAGAGTACTCAATGTATGAAATCCTAAAAGACGTCTAGAATTTTATAAATTCTAAAAGTAATACTAATGAACTTCCTCCAGTAATGTTCTATAATAATTCCTCAAGAATCTTTTTAATCTAAGAATTTCAATTTCCAAAATATATGAAAAACTTGCTAGATTAAGACATAAAGGACCAGGTATGGATGGGCTACCTCCTGGCTTGCTTAAGAGTTGTAGTTTTGTAATTGATAGACCGCTGTTTATAATTTTTAACGAATCACTCTCAGCTGGTTATTTTCCGAACTTTTAGAAGATTACTTACACCAATATTTAAAGCAGGTGATAGATCAAACATTTCTGATTACAGGCCTATTTGTATTATAAGTTGTATTCACAAGCTGTTTGAGAACATTGTCACCAAAAACATGTTTTCGTCTCATGGTTCTTTTGTTATTGAACAGCAGCTTGGCTTCCAATCTGGAAGATCTATAGATGCTATTTTGTTGACATATGTGTAGTACTCGTCGAATGCCGTGAGGAATGGTTATGTAGTTTACGCTGTGTATACATATTTCTCTAAGGTATTCGACAAGGTGAACCACAACATGCCTGTTGGAAAACTGGAAGCAAGTGGCTTGTCTGGTCCCCTGTTGAGTTGGGTCGATAGCTATTTACATAATAGGGTTTAAATTGTGCGCGCCAATAACTACAAGTCAACCAACCACATGGGACCCTTGTTATTTAACTTATTTTTAATGACATAAATAATTGCTTTCAGTATTCCAACTTTCTTTTATTTGCTTACCATTAATTCTCTGGATGACTGTCAATAATTACAATCTGATGTATGTAACTCAATAAGCTTCGCAAAAACTCGTAATCTAATACATTTTAAATATAGTATAGAAGATTGGCCATTGAGGAGTGTGTACAGAATTAGAGTCCTGGATGAGTTGTTGAATGCTTTTTTAAGCTTCGTTCCACATATATCGGACATAACGTCACATTTCCTTAGAATGCTCGACTTTGTCAAGCGCTGTACATCGGAATTCTCTGCTCTTTCTTCCACTAGATTGCTCTACTGTTAGTTAGGCCGATTTTGGAGTACACCTCTTGTGTGTGGAATCCTCACTATGCATGTCATGCCGCAGCACTTGACGAAGTACAAAGAAAATTTCTACGTTATGTAAACATTAAATTCTTCAACAACAATCAAAATCGATTATAATCACCTAATATGCTC
This sequence comes from Kuschelorhynchus macadamiae, assembly GCA_030620095.1. Taxonomy (NCBI): domain Eukaryota; kingdom Metazoa; phylum Arthropoda; class Insecta; order Coleoptera; family Curculionidae; genus Kuschelorhynchus; species Kuschelorhynchus macadamiae. Next base: position 744,604 of record JAUTXW010005519.1, on the reverse strand, counting down.
TTTAAATCTGAAAAGACTTTCAATAAGAAGAGGTCACCGTGACTTAATTATATTCGGCCTCGTCTCATAAATAAAGACATATGTAGTACCTCCGCCTCTGGCCAATATGTCCACAATCTTGAAAGCTAAGCAAAAAAGAATCCCTTCGTACCCTTGCCTAACTCTGCCGATAGTATTCAGTCTTCGTTTTTGTGTTGATACGTTCACGTCGCAAGTGAATCATCGAAATCGATAGTGTAAATTCAGAATTTTTTTTTTTTTGTAGAAAAGCGTAAAAATTGTGCCGAAACATAGAAAAAGAAGTCGTAGTCAGTCGGTAGAACGGTCGGGCTTTTATAAATTGTTTAAGAAGCAAATAATAGGCTTAATAGTCTTGAAGAAAAATGCAAGGTTAAGAAAAGTCGTGGTCGTAAAATACGGGCACCTGTACGTCGTGTTATCAGTGACAGCGAAAGTGAGATAGACCGTTCTCGGTCTCCGTCTCGATCTCGGTCTCGTTCTGTTTGTAGAGAGAGAGAGGTAGACAACTATACGTCTGTGACTTCATCGGATGAGGATAGCAAAGATGATGGTGACACCGTACAGCCTGTGAGAGTTGTTGTTGTTGATTCCGATAGGGAAATAATCAATAATCCTGGTATTATCGCGACGGCGCATGCGTCTGCTTCAGGGATAAGTGGAACAGCTGATAATGACGGGCACAGGGAAAGTAAAATATATTTCAACTCCAATGTTTTGTGAAAAAGGATAAGTCCTAGAAGGGCGCATTGAGGGAGAAGAGTTGACCCCCCCCCCCCAAAATTTTTCGTTTAAAAGACACCTATTTTTTGGACAACATTTTTTTTTTAATTTTGTTTGTTGTCTAAAACCTACCTGCCTGTTTGTGATAACAGGTATAGGTACCCCCCAGTCTTTCTGTTAGTGATAACGGAATAAATAATATTTTTTTTGTATTACCTGTTTGTGATAGCAGGACAAATATTTTCTGTTGTAATGATAACAGATTCCCTATTATGTGTATATCGTTGTTTTACCTGTTTGTGATAGCAGGATGCATATCCACTTGTGGAAAATGGATTATGTGGCCTTTTCTTTCCCTTTACTTGATAATAGTTTTTATTGGTTGTGATATCAATGAATACATTTAAAGAGAATTTAACTACACTGGTTCATTCTCTTGCTTTCTGTTAGTGATAACGGAATAAATAATATTTTTTTTGTATTACCTGTTTGTGATAGCAGGACACATATTTTCTGTTGTAATGATAACAGATTCCCTATTATGTGTATATCGTTGTTTTACCTGTTTGTGATAGCAGGATGCATATCCACTTGTGGAAAATGGATTATGTAGCCTTTTCTTTCCCATTACCTGATAATAGTTTTTATTGGTTGTGATATCAATGAATACATTTAAAGAGAATTTAACTACACTGGTTCATTCTCTTGCAGATGAATCCAGAAACAATTTAAATATGGAAATTTTATCCATTTTGGGAGAGGAAGGGGTAGCCAAGAACTCGTATGGAAAACCCATCCATGCAGATATAGCTTTGCGATGGAATAATATTTTAACTGGTGGCCTGGATGACGAAACCAGAAATTGTCTAATTGGAAAATATTTGCCTCCAGAAAATTGTACCTTAATAAATCCACCTTCAATAAACCCCGAGGTAAAAATTGCTATCTCGGAAAGTATTTTACGTAGAGACGAAAGGCTAGTGCAGTTACAACAACAGATTGCAGCTAGCTTATCAGCTATCGGTCTGGCCCTTACAAATATGCTGGAAAAGCCAGAAATAGAAGAAAAGAAAGAGCAGATGCAGATATTAAGTGATGCAGGTAGATTATTATCAAATATCCACTATTCGGAGTCACGATCTAGAAGGGACCTTATTGCCCTTAATCTCAACAAGGAGCTAAAGGTTAGTAAACCATGCGGACGCCTGAGACATTTTGTACATAGGTGGCAGAGTTTATTTATAAATAGGACAGTGAGGTCTTATATTAATGGACTGTCAATTCCATTTACCAATAATCCCGTGCAAAAGTTCATTCCCACTGAGAATAAATGGTCTCAAAAAGAAAATTTAATTTTAAAAAAGTTATAAAGGCGCAATATCAGCTGTCAAGAAATGTAAAAAACAATTTATTTCAAAATTTTTTTTTTGTACCAAAACCTGATGGGACCTATAGATTAATATTAAATTTAAAAAAACTTAACTCCTTTGTGGAAAACAAACATTTTAAAATAGAAGATAATAAGGTAGTTGCCCGGCTAATAAAAAAAACATTTTTTTATGTGTCGCATTGATTTAAAAGATGCTTATTATCTGGTCCCAGTACGAGAAGCACATCAAAAAATACCTAAGATTTATATTCCAGGATGTAATTTATGAATACAAGTGTCTACCTTTTGGGCTCAGCTGTGCACCTTACATTTTCACAAAAATTTTAAAACCTGTAGTTAGTATGCTAAGAAAAAGGGGGATCCTTTTAATAGTTTATCTGGATGATTTTTTGATTTTTGGAAAATTATATAATGAATGTAGCAGAAATACAAATTTAGCAATTAAGACTCTAACATATTTAGGTTTTTTAATTAATCATACAAAATGCAGTCTAATACCTAGCAAAATATGTAAATTTTTGGGTTTTATCTATAACTCTTTTTCAATGGAACTATCATTACCAACTGAAAAGCAAGTTAGAATATCTTGTATTTGCAAAAAATTTTTAAAATTAAAAATATTTAAGATTAGAGACTTTGCAGAATTTATTGGCATACTGGTTTCAGCTTGCCCAGCGATAAAATATGGGTACTTTCATTTAAAATCCCTAGAACGTTGTAAACATATCGCTTTAAAACAGGCTAAGGGTTGCTATGATGTACAGATGAAAATACAAGAGACGTTATTTTTTGACATTAATTGGTTTATAAATAACATAAATACTTCCAATAATATTAGTTTGTCTAAATTTTGCTTAGAGATATTTTCTGATGCATCAAGATCAGGTTAGGAAGCTTTTTGCAACGGAAAGAGAACGTTGGGATATTGGTCAGATAAAGAACAGGTAGAGCACATAAATTATTTAGAGCTTTTGGCATTGTATTTTGGATTAAAGTGTTTTGTTTCAAAATTATCAAACTGCAATATTTTATGTCGTGTTGACAACACTACAGCTGTAGCCTGTATAAGTAAGAAAGGGAGTGTTAGATTTAATAAATTAAATGAAATAACAAGAAAAATTTGGATGTTTTGTGAAAGTAGAAATATTTTAATTTTTGCTAGCTACATAAATACAAAGCATAATATAGAAGCCGATAGGGCCTCTCGTCAGGTGCACAAGGAGACGGAATGATCTTTATCAGATAAAGCCTTTCAAAACATTGTAAATTGTTTTGGACAACCAGATATTGATATATTTGCTAGTAGGTTGAATAGAAAGTGTCCTATGTTTATATCATGGTTGCGAGACCCAGAGGCACATAAAGTAGATGCCTTTACACTGGATTGGAGCAAACTAAATTTTTATGCGTTCCCACCCTTTTGTATGATTTTAAAGGTGCTTCAAAAGATAATTGAAGATCGAGCGGAAGGGATAGTAGTTGTTCCTCTCTGGGTCTCACAACCATGGTATCCTATTTTTAAGTCAATACTAGTTGGTGAACCATTAATCTTTAATCCTAAAAAATTTTTTACTTACCTTTAATAGGTTACCACACCCCCTTTGGCAGAACCTTACCCTGGTGGCGGGGAGACTATCAGGAGGGCGCTATTGTTAGGAAAGGTGCCTAGAGATTCTTTAGATATATGTTTAAGCTCAATTACACCCGCAACATTAAAGCAATATAATGCTGCCTTAAAGTTATGGTGGGAGTTTAGTATAGCAAATAATTTAAATCCCTTTAAAGTTGAAGTTCCAACTGTCCTAGAGTTTTTAACCACACATTTTAAGAGAGGGGCTTCATATGGAACTTTTAATAATTACAGATCTGCAATTGCACAAATAGCAGGGCCGGACTTAGGGCAAGATTTTAGGTTAAAAAGGTTTTTTAAGGGAGTTTTTGGGAAAAGACCAACCTTGGCTAAATATGAAAATACCTGGGACCCAGGTATTGTTATAAATTATTTAAAAAACTTTAAAAATAGTGAGATTAGTTTGGAAATGCTTACCCAAAAACTAGTAAGTCTGATGGCATTGGCAACGGGACATTTGCGAATTTTTACAATAGACCTTTGATATCCAACCAAGAGTTTGCCCAAACAATTCTTAGTTTGTAAATTAAAATAATAATTAACATAAATAATAATTTGTTCGTTGGAAAGATGTTTGTTATTTGGTTTGTCTTGTTTTTTACCAAAACCTTTATATTATATGTTATGATATTAATTTTTATGTTTTCCTTGTTGTTGTAAGATTAGTGTGTTATAAACTGTTGTGATAAATTACATATTTATTACATTATTATGCTTACATACCCATAAGAAAAATTTTCTTTTTTTTAGACTGTTGATTTGCATATGTTTTGTTTTATGTTCCTTAATGTTGCATATTAACTTCTTTAAACATCTACATATGTCTTTATTTATGAGACGAGGCCGAATATAATCATAAGATCAAACGAACTTACCAAGTGATGTTCGATCTTGATTATATGAAGGCCTCGTCGAAATAAATAAAGTCCCAACCCAACCCAATTTTTTATATTTAAAAAAAAAAAAAAACCCAAATTGTGTTGCAACAACGACTTTAAACTAGACTGAATACTATCGGCAGAGTTAGGCAAGGGTACGAAGGGATTCTTTTTTGCTTAGCTTTCGAGATTGTAGACGTATTGGCCAGAGGCGGAGGTACTACATATGTCTTTATTTATTTCGACGAGGCCTTCATATAATCAAGATCGAACATCACTTGGTAAGTTCGTTTGATCTTATGATAATGTTCCACAAGATATTAAACTTATCTTGCCCTGCATTATTTTTAAAAATATCTCTACATGTTCCTGCTAGATCCACATGTTCATCTTACACATTTTATAAACCTTTTCGTAGAACAAACTATGGAGCAAATCTTTTCTTATCGAGGTCAATCGACCTTGCTAATAATACTCCATCTCTGCACCTATTCTCTTCTACCCTCTCTTTATTCAAGAGGGAACTAAAGTCAAAGTCAAAAGTCAAAAAAAGCTTTAATATCATAAAAATCAAACATTTCCATTGACAAAGCTTAACTAAACAATAATCATATAACTAAAACTACAGAGATTTATATGACAATATTAAAATATATGATAAAAACGGTCATGAAATTAAAAAATGTACAGTGTTAACAAAAAAAAAAACATAAAAGTTGTAAAAAACGCAGAGACAGTATTACAAAATAAATCCAGGTGCAGAATAATAAGGCGCAAATACAGATATAACTAATTCCTAATTAAGACATTGGCTAATTCTGATTATCATTATAAAACTCATCAACTGTGTAATAGGCCTTCGCAACCAGCATTTTATGGACCCTTCTTTTAAATAACTTATATGACTGAATTTGTCTTAAGTGGGCTGGAAGGGAGTTAAATAACTTTCTACCATTATAAAAAATTGAATTTTTAGTTAAGGTTGATGAAGGAATTGGTAGAGATACTACATGAGTGGTACGTAGAGGGTAATTAATAAATGATCTGAGCTCCACCTTCTTCCTGATCATAGATACTGCCTCCAGGACAAACAAACAAGCAAGGGTCAGAATTTTATGCTGTATGAATAATGGCCTACAGGAGTCACGAGCCTTCGCTCCACACATAAACCTAACAGCTCTCTTTTGTAATAAAAAGACCGAGTCAAATAAAAATTTGGGACAGGATCCCCAGAAGCAGATGCCATATCTCAAGTGAGACTCCACCAGTGAAAAATAAACACTTCTTGCCATTGATAAACTCAATTCGCTTGCTACGACTCTCACTGCGTAGCAGCCTCTTGAGAGTTTTTTATTAAGTTGAAAAATATGCGTTTCAAATTTTAACTTAGCATCGATAAATAAACCAAGAAATTTATTCTCCTGCAGAGCCTCAACAATTTGATCTTGCAAAACGATATTATTAATATGACATTTAAAGGAAACAATGTTTGTTTTTGAGACTAGGTCTGTTTTTATAAGTTCCTCAAGGATCTCAGTATCCTTGTGGCGCCAGAGAATGGTGATGTCATCCGCAAACACTGTGAATCTTCCCAAAATGTTCAACTGTGGCAGATCATTGACATACAGCAAAAAGAGTAAGGGTCCCAACACCGATCCCTGTGGAACACCTGCTGTGGTTCTTAAAGGTTTAGAGTGTTGGCCATTCACAAGAACAGTTTGATAACGTTCAGATAAGTATGACTGAAACTATTTCAGTGAGATGCCCCTGAAGCCATAGATTTCAAGCTTGCGCAGCAGTATTCCATGATCCACACAGTCGAATGCCTTTGATAGATCACAAAACACCGCCGCGGCACACTCTCCATCGTTCAGCCCCAAGTACAAGTCTTCTAGAAATGCAAAAATCGCATCTCCGGTGTTTTTAGATGACTGAAACCCAAACTGAACGCTGCTAAGAATATTATACCTGTCCAAGAAGCCAATGACCCGCTTTTTCACCAACTTTTCTATGATTTTGGACATTGTCGGTAACATGGAAATGGGTCTAAAATTAGTTGGTTCCTCACAATTTCCTCCCTTAAACAAGGGAAATATTGTTGCCATTTTCAAGCAAGAAGGGAAGCAACCCGTAAGGAACAACCCGTTAATGGCCTCAGCAAACATTTGCAATGCATGACCAGGAAGTGCAGCAAAAACTCTCACTGAAATATCATCATATCCAGAAGCATTTTTGTTCCTTATGGTACCGAAAACTTCTCTAAGTTCAAACACATTCGTAGGGTAAAAATAGAATGTTTCATCTACTGATAAATTTAAATAATTTAAAGCATTATTATGCGGAGTAATATGACTTGATAAGTTTGAGGCGAGAGAGCAATAAAAAGTGTTTAATGTATCTGGGTTTAGGTTGTGGTTCTTATCATCCACTTCCCTTCCACCACCAATCAGGTCATTGACAATTAACCAACTCTCCTTTTGCTTATTATTAGCAAGTAAGATCCGGTTGGAAAAATAATTTTGCTTAGCTGCTTTAATAGCTTTCCTATATAGCAAACGGTACTTATTAAAATAAGTCACAAAATATAAATTGTCTGAAAAATACTTCCTTAGAGTATGCAGAGAACGCAAATTGTGTTTTTTTTAATTTCATTTAATTCTTATCAATCATCCTTTTTAGTATAGTTTAGTTATTGTTTATGATGCACGGCTATCAACTTTCATTGTAAAATGGGTCTGCGCCCGTATGCAAATAAATAAATACATAAATAAATAAATACAGCAGGTCAGGGCGCGAAGCAAGAATCATGGCTGGCATATATCAGTAAGACTGTCACAGCGTGTTACAGCAGGCCCTAACCAGTTAAAATATTTATATCGATCGACAGTACAAGGTAAAATTTGAACAGCGTCATAGGTTTTATGCTCCACTTACTACAAGTGAAATGTGAAATGTTTATGTACAATTAGTACAAATTATTGTATTTTCAAGGGTAAACATTCTACCCCAAGTATTAAAAACGATTAGAGATCTTATGTTTGTGAGATTTTAGTTAATTTACAAGAAATAACTTCTTGAATGTTTGCCAAGAGTAAGGCAATATGATACCGAGTGGTATTTTTTATCAATATAATTAATTGATACCTTGAAACAAGTGTATTTTATTTCTCTTTTCGGGCCTATGTCGGACAGAAGTCAATTCAATTTATTTACAAAGTTAGTCTTGGAAGAAAAAAGTGAAGCCTCTATCACAGTAAAAGACATCATAGAACATGTTCAGCATATCACCAACATCCTTTCTCAGCAGCAGATCATCCCATGACCCCACACCAAGATTCTCATTTAAAATGGTGTACTCAATAGCCTTAAAATTGTAATAGTATTGTTCCGAGCGAGGTGATACAATATTCTTATTTTCAACTAAGGAAAGGTGAGGAGTGGTGGGTGTAGAGCATCAGGAGGTACCAGAGGATCATCTACAGCAGTTATTTCTAAGCCAGCCTTATGACTAAGAACTAGATCTAAAATAGAATCAGTATAATTGCTAATCTTATTAACAATACTACACAATACACACACATTAGTCATGATTTGACATACATCACGATCTCTCAGAGGTAGTTGGTTACAGAGAACAGCAACGGAACTCAAGCCTCAGGACACTTCGGGCATGTTAAAGTCACCAGTGATTTATACATCTGATATATACCTCTGAGGTCGAATAAGCTTTAGATATACTAGCCAATGTATCAGCCAAAACTTTATATAATTCAAGGTGTACGTGGAGGAAGGTAAACACACCGCACTATACCATGCCTTTACTCGCACAGTTTAGTAGGACATAAACTTGCTCAATAAGGTTTGAATATTCAACCATGTGACAAGCGAACTTTTTTCGAATGGCTATGAGCACTCCTCCTCCTCTCAACGATGTACTTGTTATGACTGTACGATCCATTCTGAATATGATATAGTTTTCTTTAAATTAGCTGAGTTGCAACTATAGTGCTTAATACTAAACCACAGTATGATTTTATGTGTAGCTTATTTATATACTATAATAGGTGTTAAAAATGAAGTGAAGAGAACATTAGAAAGAACAAGAGCAAGAATATTTAATTTATAATAGTCAACTTATTTATTTATGAATTGATTTTGCAAGAGGCATGAATGGGTGAATGGTTTACATCTAGTTTGAAATATTTATGTTTTGTCAATGTTATAATAATTTCATTTTCACTTGAATAGATGTAACAATGGTTTTGTTTAAAGCTCTGATTTTTATTTATTTAAAGATATCCAAAAAAACTAAATTACAGGAGATTTATCAGTTCACAAAAGATATTAACTAAAAATGTTAATAACCAGGGCCTATGATTAATACCGGCTATAATTAACTGTTCTTAATTAATTGAGTGGCGCTTCAAAAAAACAGAAAATAGATTAAAATAATTTGCTTTTCAACTCTTATAGATCGGTCCGGCTAATAATAAAATACAAATTCGCCTCAATATAAAAAAGAAACGGCAGCTGTACTCAAGCGTGGAGCCATACAGTTAAACAAACTCTAATGTATGTAGATACCAATAAGCTTTGTCGTCTGAAACTTATTCTGGTCGGATTTGTGTAAAGGGGTGATTTCGTTGTCGCGGTCGTCGTCGTGTCAAAATGTAGTTTTTATCTTTCCCTAGCTATATCTCACGAACGGTTTTAGATAAACTTTTGAAATTTGATACGTCTTTAAGCACACTTGGGGCTCTCCAATTGTATCAGACAGATTTGCGTTTCATTTTCGGTTAATTGTCTATTTAATGAAACTTTTTTGTCGTTTGATATATCAGTACTATCGCAAAAATTGAAATATTGATTTGAAGTCCCCAGAAAACGTTCCCTCCTGCGATCTTCCCCATCCTATGTAAAATGGGCGGAATCAAAGTTAAAGAAGTAATTTTTTTTTCTTTGAAACTTGTTTTAGATCTAAAGCAAGGGTCAATTTAATGCCCTGTTGTACCTACACGGTATAAGTTTTTGACTAACTAGATAGATTGTGTTTTGTCGTGTATCAAACGACCAATTTTTTTTTTTTTCATTAATAAATCAAAAACCGAGAATGATCTAAAAATCTGGTTAATACCGTTCGAAAGCCCGAATGTGTTCTAAAGATGTTTCAAACTTTAAAAGTGTATCTAAAACTATTCCCGGGATATAGTGACCGAGAGGTAAAAAATACGTTTTGACACTACGACGAGGTTGCCACCTTACACAAATCCGACTACCACAAGTTCCGGACGACAAAGCTCATAGTTAGCATCTACTAATAGTAAACTATTACTATATACATTACATGTTCTTTAACTCGATGGGTCAACGGTTGGCTACAGCTGCAGCCCATTTCAATAATATTCCGGAGTACACATATATTTTTGTTCAAAAATTGTAATTAATGAATAAATTAATAAAAATTCTTATCTAGCAATTATCGATCCTTTTCAAATTGTTGACTCAAGATCCAAAATTCAAAATTGCATTTTCTTTATACTCAAACGAAAATGTTATTATCACACACAAAAAAAAAAGGCAGTAAATTTCTTTCACCCCGAACTTCCCTCGTTATTTCCTTTTATTAGGAATAGTAAAGTGTGAATCAATGTACTTCAGGACATAATCATTTAGTAACACATATATATTATCTTTTCAAACATTTTTATTTGGCGCCATTTTGTTCCATCATATTGGATTCCTACCAGTATTTTACCAGTTTCTACTTATGGGACACTTGCTTTTTGGGCATAATTTAAAACAAACTCAATAAGTAGTTTTTACATTGACACACACCGTCATTTTGTTACATCATGTTGAAATCGTACTAGTATATCCCTATATCACACAAGTCAATTGAATAAAATGTTGTTTTATGTTGATTTTTTAACAAAATTATTTGGGCGCCATATTGAATTTGTACCACAGCTTAACAAGTTTATCTCTATATCATGCTTAATACTTGCATAAAATTTGAAATTAATCTAATGAGTAGTTTTTTTCAAGCCGAATTTTTAGATATTTTATTATGCTGCCATTTTGTTTTGCTATCTTATATCAGTACAAAATGTTACCAGTTAATTCCTATGTAACACTTGATGATTGTGCAAGATAAATTAGATATTCAGTTTTTTTAATAGTAGTTTTTTAACGTTTTACTAGGCCGCCATCTTGTTCCGACATTGAATTTCTACCAAAATATTACCAAGTACTGGTAATATTTTGACTTTTGGCTAAAACTTGATGTCACTCTAATAAGTAGTTTTTAAGCTCTGCGACGAGCTGACAGAGTAACGGTCCGAAGGAATTCATGAAAATATTGTTTTTTATTTTTTAAATTTTACAATTACAGATGTTTTATTTGGCCACCATTTTGTTCCGCCATCTGGAGTTAGTACCTCAGATTTACTACTTCATCTCTATACCAAAATTAGTTATGGCACACAATTTGATATCAATCCATTAAGTTGTTTTTCAGGTTGAATTTTTAAATAATTTATTAAGCCGCCATCTTGGATTCGTACCAAAATTTCACCAGTTGACTGTCACATAGTACTTGATAAAATTGTATCAGTAGTTTTTTAGTAATATTTTTTTAACATGTCACAACAGTCAAAATTTGAAGTCAATCGGGTAAGTAGTTTTTTAGCTATGCCGCGAACAGACAGACCGATGGAATTGAGAAATTTTGACCATGAGATCTACAGATTTGAAAAAATCTCGGAGGGTGATTTCTTTACGATTACAATACTTTCATTTTACGAGGGAAGTAAAAATTATTTGGCCGCCAATTTGTTTTTGCCATCTTGAATTCGTACCACAACTTTTAGTGCTTGCACAAAATTTGAAATTAATCCAATAAGTTTTTTTTCCAGGCCGATTATTTAAATATTTTATTATGCCACCATTTTGTGGTGGAGGTATTCAAAATATTACATATTATAAAATCAGACAAGGTTCCACATACCCGATCATTAAATCATTAAATACCTGAATATTTCCGACAGTTCTCAAAATTGCAAAAGCAAAACCACTTTATAAATCATGAGATAAAAATGACGCAGATAGTTATCGTCTAGTATCATTACTGTCTAGAAAAACAAAAGGATTTGGTGAGTAAATATAAAATAATATCCGTATGCAATAGGGATTTCAAATTGCCAGGTCGACACAGGATGCCATAGGCTTTGTGAATCGTTGTCGTGTTGCCTAAAGCCTTGGGTCTTGTCAGTCACCATGATTTACTTCACACAATGGAAAATTTAGATTTTAGGGATCTATCCGATAGGAAACGTCTTCAAATTGACAATATTGTAAGCAGTACAAAACCAAGTAGCTTGCGGACGCTTTTTCTATAAACATTGAGACTAGGGTAGTCTAAAGAGAATGACAGAGACTGACTTTAGAAATATAGTCTAGTTCCTAAATAGCAAAAAGCTTACTATTACATGAAAAAAAAGCATGCTACCTGCCGTTTGCTTTACATGCCTGCAATTTACCGAAATACTTAGAACTGAAAACTACAATAAATAATATAAATCATATTATTAAACATGCTAAAAAGTATTTAAGCAGTTATAGTAAGTTTAGGTTTAATCATTCATTCGCAACTTAAATATTCCAGCCATACATCATATGCTCTTAACAAATCTTATTGTGCTTTAAAAACAATCTGTCTTATCTTGAGCAGAATATCAAACCAGGGGCTCACATATTTTATCATTGTGACATGGTGTATGGACCCTGTCTGGATAGCCGCGATTCTCATAGGATTCAAAAAAAGACAGACTTACTTAAAGATCTCAAGCGGCTTAATATGTTTTAGAAGAAAATTGCATTCTAATCTGTTATTTTACAATATTATTAAACACCGTTCTCCTCCTTATTTATATAACAAGATTATTTTTCGATGTGACGTTCACCATTTAAATCTACGCCAGTGGCACAACTAGGGGGGGCCAGGGGGAGCTTAGTCCCCCCCAACCTCGGAATTAGCCCCCCCACCAGACGATTCGTGAGGTTCAACCAAAATATGAGATGTGGCGTGATTCTGCGAGCAAAGCCGAGCGAGCAGAATGCCGGCTGTTGTCCATCGATCGGTGCGGTGCACCATTGAATAATGTCTTTAAGTTTGTTTTCTGAGATACTTTTGATTTAGCTGTTACAATAGTTAATAGTTACGACATAGGTAAGGTAAAAACTTGAAAAGAATATCTCTTACTGTGTGCCAACGCCTTCTATATTTTTTAAAAATAACACTTAAACTCCATTTTCTTTGTAAAAATCGATAAGAAGGTATTCTTCAGTAGCGTAATTTATTTTTCTCTTGTATCTTTCTTTTTTTTTATAATTTTTAATACTTTTTATACTTTTGACCAATTGAATTGGACATTTACGAAAATGAAATTTATTGGCTCTTAGAGTGTACAAAATCATGCAAGTGTGAGGGTGTTTGAAACATTTTTAACATTCAAAATGTTTATGTTCGTATATGCGGACCAGGTTACGAGTTTTCGCTCAAGGTGAAAAGACAGCGGTGTCAATGTCAATCGACGATCGGTGGGCGCGCTTATTTTGAAGTTATGGAATCTAAAAGTTTGAGAAAGGGGTATAAAAGAGTAAAAATGTCATCTTTTTAGGACGCAAAACCGATAATAGTCACACTGAAAACAGAAATAGGTGGGGTAAATGTTCACACTGAAAAATAATATAGATAGATATTTTTTCTCGAGTATACATCTTTAAAATAAAATTGAGTAGATGTTCCAAAAAACGACGAAACTTAAAGTTATTTAATATTTTGTATCAAAATAATGTTTGTTCATTATCAGACCAAAAAGGAGGGGGCCCTTTAGCAGGTTTCCAGTTAACAAGTCAAGTAAAGCATATATTATGTCATACGGGATAAGTGGGTAACTTTTGAACTCCTTAAAACTTATATATACGGGTTTCATCGTTCTATTAAGTGTCGTAATTTATTCAAAAAAAAATATATATATTTTGACAGCTGTCATAGATATTAATCAAATCATATATAGCCGTACGGTCATGGTCTAAAAAATAATAAGAAACATAAAAACTTAGATAATATAGAGAGTTTGTAATTAAATTATAGCCATACGATAAAATTCGGCCTAATAAAAGGTAAAAAAAAAATATTATTAAAAACTGGATGTTCCAAAATTTCAGTTCGTTTCAGACTTATACCAAGGAATAGATTAGAACCGTGTCTCAACAATTTAGATTTAGGATGCCATGGGTTTAGATATTCGATTTTTTAAGGGTACAAAACTATAAATATTTTATATTTTGAGAACTAATTTTAATTCGTTTCAAACTTGTACCAAGAAATAGATTAGAAACGTGTCTCAACAATTTAGATTTAGGATGCCATAGGCGTAGATATTCGATTTTTAAGGGTGCAAAACCGTAAATATTTTGTATTTTGAGAACGCCAAATTAATTATAGTCAAATTGAAAATAGATATAGTTGGAGTAAATGTAACATTCAAAAATTGCTGAAGTTATTGGCGTAGATTCTTATTTTTTTCGATTATACATATTTAAAATAAAAAAGAGGTAATATTTCGAAAAACGGTGAAATACGGCAAATTTATTTAATTTTTTGTATACATTGTAGTGTTAAGATTAAGATAAAGTTAACACGAAAATTTGCATGGTATTGTTAACTTGGAAAAAATATCATGTACAAAAAATCATCGTTTCTTTAAAATTGGTTTTACTCTCAAATCAATATTATTTTATAAATGTCAGGGCTTGAGCCCCCCCAAAAGTCGGTGTCTAGTTGCGCCACTGATCTACGCAAAATTCATTAATGAGCACAAAAACCAATTTTTTAAGAAATTCTTTTCTTACAGTATTTGTCCCCATATTAATGCCATATGATTTAATTGACATGCACTTTTTACATTTAAAAAGAAGGTGAAAAAAAAGCTGCTGGAATCCTAATAGCACCTTAGATAAAAGTACATTATCTCATTAAATACAATAATTACTGATCAAAATAATTGCAATAAATGTACTTGATATACATATTAAATGATAACTCCCTATTTTCCCTTTTTCTTACCTTCTATCACTTCTATTCACTTTTTCTATTTTAATATGTTCTGTTTTTTCTTTGGGCTTTTTACTATTTGTCCTTTTACTTGTGTAGTTAATTAACTTAATTGAAATTAATTTATTTATTTTTACAGTATTTTTATTTTAATTGGTTTATTTAGTTAGTTTTGGTTAGTTTCGCCGTGTAGGTAGAACAGAACTTGCATTTTACGCAAAAATCTAATACATTGCTTTTATATTTCTGTACCTGAATCATACACATAATGTACTATGTATTTTCTTTGTATGATAAGTAATAAACGTTATCATTATTATTATTATTAAGTTCAAATTCTTGTAATAAATATTTTACATAAATCAGCTTAAAGTATTATTTAATAAAAAACTATTTTTGGGTTTTTCGCTACAATTATACAAATAATACAAAATTAAAATATTAATTTTTTTTATGATTTGAATATGCAGTCTTTACGAAGACGACACTG
This sequence comes from Kuschelorhynchus macadamiae, assembly GCA_030620095.1. Taxonomy (NCBI): domain Eukaryota; kingdom Metazoa; phylum Arthropoda; class Insecta; order Coleoptera; family Curculionidae; genus Kuschelorhynchus; species Kuschelorhynchus macadamiae. The sequence goes on along the minus strand of JAUTXW010005519.1, from coordinate 729,358 downwards.
AAAGATATCTATTTTTTTGGACGTTTCGGGGGAAAGTCTACCCCCGTCTTCAGCAAAACTAAAAATAAAAAACTAAAAGCAGTATATTACTTATAATTTGTATCAGAGATATAACCGGAGTATCTAATTTCTGACAGAATGTCAACAATATTGTAAATATTAAATTTTATTGATTAAAAAAAATCATAATTATTTTTTTTTTGTAAAAACTGTAGGAGATAGTTATAGGTAGAGGTTAACAAAAGTTACTTAGAATTTCGTATAGAATCTGAAACTACAATGAAATATAGGGTACTTTATTTGAAATTCCAATGTTGCATTGGTTTCATTTTAAAAATTAGATTAACACCGAATTTGAAAAAGTTCCTTTTTTAGTTCTCCATAACTTTTCATAGGACACTCAACGTGAATCACCCTCTATACTGCTTAGTTTTTTTATTTTTTAGTTTGCTGAAGGCGTGGGTAGACTTTCTTCCGAAAAGTCCAAAAAAGTAAATTTTTTTAGTGTCGGATCTCGGGTACCTTCAGAGTCGACCCAGAACTGAAAGAAATGTTTAAGGTAATTAAGTATAACTATTTCATATTTTCTATATTCTACCCAAAAATAGTTTCCTTCAAATCGTGAATACGCCGATACAATTTCCCAATTTTTTACTAGAAATCCATTAATATAATTTTTTAAACTATTCACTCTAGATCCAAATTTCAAATTGCATTTTCTTCGATAACTCATTATCTTAAAATTCAATCTCCTGGCATTTGTGTCAAACTCACTTAGACCAGCACACAATTTGCGCTAAAACAAAAAAAATTAATTACATTATGGCAGATTTTTGGAGATCTTTTCATGTATGGAATACGTTAATACAAATACCCCCACGAAATTCAATACGTAAGTAAGCAAAAACGGGGAATGAATCCTCTAATAAATGAATTTTTTATTTATTACTCCGGGATTGAAGTGTATAATTAAATCGAAACGATTCACTTAAGCAAAAATCAAACGTTTCTATTGGAATTTGAAAAATTTTAATAGGAATTTCAAACACTTTATAAAGGCAATTTTCTATTCAAAAAATCATCTGAAAATGCCGAAGCTGGCTGATTTTTGTCGGAAGGGTATATTATAGGTGCTAAATAAGCTTGTGCAAATTCATCCAGGAAAATAATTCGAAAATAGCAAAGAGAAAAAAAGATAAATGGTTTTTTTGGGAATATTGCTTTATTTTTAAAGAATGGGTTTTGGATTCGTGTTTCTAATTAAAAAATACATTAAATTCCATATGATTTCATCAGCAGTCGCTGTAAAAATGTACACAAGAAAATGAGAAACGAGACTATAGTAAAACTCGTGATTTTAGACAATGGTCAATATTTCCACGAATTAAAAAAAATTATAGCATCCAGAGTCTTTCCTATTGCATTTTTTCAAAGCCAAGACCTAAGTGTACAATTATCAATTTATACAAAAGTTTCAGTTTAGAAGTATTGCTTGTAAACGACAAATCACAGGAGAATATTTGATTGACTGTTCTGTGTGGTTAAGTTCATCATGCATGCTGGTTTAAATATGTATATTTTTAAATGGATACCAATGCTCTACGATTTGTTTTGATAAAATTGGCCATTTTTAAATTTCGTATTTAGCAAAGCACCGTAATGGTAAAGAGTCATTTTGAATATAATAAAACTTTCATTTCGATGCTAAAATTTTTTCTCAATATTTCCAGGTTCTGATCAAGCACCACCCATTTTCACAATCACAATCCGAGATTTTTTTAGATGTTTACGAGTCCCTAGATGACGAAAAACATGTTGTCTCGATTCCGTCGGTCTGTTTGTCTGTTTGCGGAATAGCTAAAAAACTGGTTACTCGATTGACTTCAAATTTTGTTCAAAATTAAGGATCATTTGGGGATGACCTGGTAACATTTTGGTAAAAATCCAATGTGGCAAAACAAAATGGCGGCCTAGTGAAATGTTAAAAAAATTATTACTAAGAAAGTGCTTATCCAATTTATCTCAAATTTTGTACAAAAATCAACTAATAAAGTTTTGGTACGGATCCAAGATGGTGGAACAAAATGGCGGCTTAATAAGATATTTAAAAATTTAGCCTGAAAAAACTAGTTAATGAACTGATTTTAATAATAATTATGTAAAATGTAAAAAAACAACTATTTTTTACAAAACACTTCCACTATATTAGTTTACTAAAAACGGACGTTACATCTCGAATGAACAATTTAAAGAGTTAAACCATATTTTTATAACTAGGTGTAATAAAAAGATTTGGAAAATTTTTTAACAATATAAAATGGTTTGCGAATTTTTACCTACAAGCTATAAACGAGAATAATCTAAAACTATATTTAATAAGGGTGACGTGTTAAGTTCTACTTGGTCATTTAACAAGCGGTTTGATCGTTTAAGCTTATTTATTTCTAGAGACTCCAGCAAATTTAGTTTATGACCCTTATTTTCCTTGTGCAATATAAGTGATTAGCATAATTGGATTCGGTCTTTTCCTTAATAAAGCATTTATAATGTTCATCTATTCTTTTACCAAAATATCTGCCGGTTTGACCTATATACGTTTTGTCACAGTCTCCACAGTTTAGTTGGTATACACCTGAATGTTTAAGTTTGTCAGATTTCGTTTACTTAAACAATTATTAGTTTTATACGCTATCCTAATATCTAAACTGTTAAGAAATTTACCTACTTTATAACTTGGATCTCCTATAAATGAACTTTATATGCATTTGTTTTTTCATCGAAATTAGGATAAACCATATTTATAGATTTTTTATATAGCTTTTTCTGTAGAATTTTATCTATTATATTTACAGAATATCCATTGTTTATCGCGATTTGTTTTATAATGTTGAGCTCAGTCCGAAAATTAGTTCTGCTAAGAGGTAGAGAGATTAGTCTATGAATCATACTATGAAAAGCGGCTAGTTTATGTTGCATTGGATGACATGAGGAATTATATATGATAGTGTCCGTATGTGAAGGTTTATGATATACAGAAACATCAAGTTTATTATTAAGTCTTTTAATGGTTAAATCTAGAAAATTTATGCTGCTGTTAGATTCTACTTCAATTGTAAATTTTATATTAGGATGAAGGTTATTAATATAATCAAGAAAAATATTTAATTGTCGTTCAGTTCCTGTAAAACAAGTTAAAACATCATCAACATATCTGTGCCAATATATGAGACGTTTAAAAAGAGGGTGTTTATTAATTTGATTTTCTAGACTATCCAAAAATATTTCAGCAAGTAAGGGGCTTAATGAGTTGCCCATAATTAAACCTTCAGTGCTCGTCTAAAGTTTATTATTGAATTCAAAGTAATTTTGTTCTAAACATTCGGTAAGTAAGTACAATAATTCTTGTTTTTTAACACAATTAACTGATTTTCTGTTCAAAAGATTTTCTATTATTTTTATAGCATCTTTAATAGGAATACTAGGGAAGAGATTAGTAACGTCAAATGAGATTAGTTTCGCATTACTTGGTAAATGAATATTTTTAATAACAAACATAGAAAAAGACTCCAAGTCTCGGTCTCATTAAATTATAATTTTACAATTCACAACATCAATGAATGGACATCAAATATGTATAAGTAGTTGTTTGTTTTGTTGTGCTTTAGTGTGTTTTATTCTATTTGTCTGATGATGCTCGAAAGGGCGAAACACGTGTCATGTTTGTTGTGAATTGTAAAATTATAATTTAATGAGACCGAGACTTGGAGTCTTTTTCTATGTTTGTTATTAAAACTAGGTCCAAATATTTTTTTTTATTAATTCAACGTAAAAAATCATATTCAATTGACTGAAATTTTGTAGAAAAATTAAATGTGATAATGGGATAAACTAGTACGAATTCAACATGACGTAAAAAAATGGCGGTGTATGTCAACGTAAAAGCTACTTATTGAATTTATTTTAAATTATGCTCAAAAAATGAAATGCGGCATAGGCAGACACAGAATAAAATTACGCCCAATTAAAACGTTTGAAAAGACAGTATATACAGGGTGTCCTACGACGAACTGCGGCGATCGATTTCTCAGAAAGTAGGCTTTAGAAAAATTTTGGCAGCTGACTAAAGTCGATGGAAGCATTTCGCGCAAAATATTTTCAAGATGGCCGCACTTCTGGTTATACCGGAAGTAGACGTCAACAGACCGCTTCTAAGTTTTCTTGTTATTTGGCCATGACGGGGAGGCCTGGCGAGAACAAAACCGATTGGTTACTAGAGAAACGTAATATTTATTGTCGTTTGACAATTACCTACTAAAATATTATTTATTTGTTATAATAATTATAATAATTATTAAACTAATAATCATGCCGGGGCGATTAAATTACACACACGAGGATCATTTGAATTTGTTTATTATCTATGGGGAATCTAAAAGAGTTTTAACAAGAACATGCCAGATATTTGCTGATCGATATCCAGATAAACACAAACCGTCACCGAACAGCGTTAAACAAATGTTGGAAAACTATAAAAATGTTGAAACCGTGAAGACAAAAATTAATTAAAGAGAGCCTATTCCCATTATAGTCTAGTCTACACAAGAGCACAACTTATTTTTTCAATAAATGTTGAAAATGTCCACCTTGTACTTCCAAACATTTTTCGCATCTCCGAATAAATCCCTGGCCGCTCTAATTGAAGCTGGAGATAAACTTTCGAACGCGTCACTTACCTTTGCCATACAGTCCTCTTTCGTTGTTACTGGATTAAAATAAACTATTCCTTTTATCGTTCCCCATATAAAATAGTCTTAGACTGTCAGATCGGGAGAACGAGGAGGCCACAGGAAAGGTCCATTGTTGGCAATACACTTGTTGTAAAACGTAGCTTGTAAAAAGTTAGTAACTGCAACGGTTCTATGTGGTGGGGCGCCATCGTGTTGGTAGAAAATTTGACTATGTTCTGCCAAAGGTAAATTACTTAAATATTCGTTGTTCAACTCTTCAAGAATATTCAGATATCTTTCTCCTACAAACGTTTATAGACATAATTTTACGGAAAGAAATGCTTTGATAATATTTATCGATTTATTGATTTAAGAAGAAACAAAATACATCAAAATTCAATTAAATTAATTTGAAGAGTGCTCATTAAAAAAAGAAGGTTTAGTATTTTATGACTTTCTAAAGTACCCTGTTTAAATAGCTTGCAAATATCTAACTAAAGATAACTTTCCTATAAAACTTGGGACGATATATTTTTTTATATATGATGTGTTACGGTATATGGACCAGTATTTGTATGAAGTAGTGTAGTGTGACCTGTATAAACAATTTAACTTAATTTATTTATGTAATAATATTTAGTAAATGATTTATCTAATTTTGTATTGACGCTAAATTGGCAAAAAAATTATTGTAATATTACCTAAATGGATAATTTTTCATTAAAAAAGTCCTTGTGTTTAGGCAATGTACAACTTACCATTCAAATTTTCTTCGTAAAAATTCAGTTTTATTATTCCATCGTTCCTTACTGCACAAAATACATTAAATTGCCAGGATTCTTGAAAGTTCCACGATCTTACTGCATAAGGATTCGAATCACTCCAAAAATGGGAATTGTATCTATTGAAAAGGCCATTTTTAGTAAATTTTGCTTCATCGGTCCAAATTATATCGTCCAAAAATCTAAGGTTATCTTGTACCGTTGTTAAAATAAACTCGCAAAACTGTACTCTTTTTGGCAAATCAGTGTCCTTTAGATGTTGAACCAATAATATTAAATAAGGTTGGAAGTTATGTTTTAACAGAGTCCTATGCACTGAGTTCCTCGAGATTTCCTGATTGTCTTGCCACGTTTCTTAGGGATGTCATTGGATATGCTGCAAAATATCCCAGAACTGTAACCTCAACAATTGGCTTCCTCTTATTACTTTTTGCCTTGACGTTTCCAAAATTTTTATAATTTTCCAACATTTGTTTAACGCTGTTCGGTGACGGTTTCTGTTTATCTGGATATCTATCAGCAAATATCTGGCATGTTCTTGTTAAAATTCTGTTAGATTCCCCATAGATAATAAACAGATTCAAATAATCCTCGTGTGTATAATTTAATCGCCCCGGCATGATTATTAGTTTAATAATTATTATAATTACTGTAATTGTCAAACGACAATAAATATTACGTTTCTGCAGTAACCAATTGGTTTTATTCTCGCCAGGCCTCCCTATCATGGCCAGCTAACAAGAAAACTTAGAAGCCGTTTGGCATTATTAGAATAAAAAATGTTAAATCGTCAATAACTCAAAAACCACAAATTTTTGGAACAAACAACTTTATATATTTACAAAAATACAAATTATACAAAGTCACCCTTATTTTAAGTGTTAAATAAGATAAAATTATAAAAGTTAGGGGTTTCCATTTGAATAAAGTAACTTTTAAAGTATATTTATAATGTCAGTTTTTGATCACCCTATATTTATTTATTATAAAAATATCAGCACAGGCCACTAAAGTGGATCCTTTTGGACAAGGAAGCTACCCGCAAGTAAATAATAGAGACTTCGATAAGTAGATATTTATGGTTATGTCTAGACCTGCAAACGTCATTTTTTACATAAAATTCAAAATATCTCAAGAACAGTTCATCTTAGGTATAGGATATTATACATGAAATATACCTAGAATTTTTCGGGGAATCCAAAAATTAGATAATATACGGGGTGTTCTATTTAAAAAAAGAAAGTTGACGTCTACTTCCGATATAACCGGAATTGCCGCCATCTTAAAAATATTTTGCGCGAATTGCCCCCATCGACTTTAGTTAGCTGCCAAAATTTCAAATTTCCAAAGCCTACTTTCTGAGAAATCGATCGCCGTGGGACACCCTGTATGCGTTACTAAATAATTGTGTACTGAACTAAATTGGGTCGCACTTTACTATTACTATACCTAATAAAATGAAAGATTCATAACGACGGAAGTTCCGGGTAAAGGAAATTTATCGATTTTTTTTTAAACGAATTTGTTGAGATTTTCAAAACTTTCCTTGACCGATGTCAGAACCTTATTTTGCATTTATAGTAAAAATTATAAAGCGCCCAACAATTCATACAACCTATCGGGCAAAAATATTCCATTCCAAAAAATTCCATTTCTATTTTATCACCGACATATTTCATGGATATGAATATTTATTCACTGCACGCCAGGCTGAAAATATTATTTCTCCCGTTATATGATATTTTTATGCAGTCCTGTTTGAGTAAAGAATAGAGAGCTATTTGAAAAGACGGGGCATATATTGTTTTCTTTATAACTGCACATTGTATGACCAGACAAGAGAGGACAAAATATTGCACTTGAAAGAGGGTAGAAAATTGATGCAACTTAATAACAAAATATATTGGTCAGGGTAAACTAGAAAATAACTTAAGCTAGACACTTTTTAAAATGAACATAAATATTGGTTTCTATCAAACGGGTTACTGGATTTACACAATCTCAAAGTCAAATTTGTTTTCCTAAATTTCGTATTTATTTGCCCCATACTAGTATACCTCAGAATTTCAATTAATTCTCCAATTTTTAATAAAGATTTTTTCAGATCTTTATACTCAGAACTTTTTCGTCGATCTGACTGTTTGTCTGTTCGCGGCATAGCTAAAAAAATACTTAACCGATTGCCTTCAAATTTTGGTCAAACATTAGAGGTTATATGAGGATAATCCCAAATTTTGCACAAAAATCAGGTATTATGTAGGAATCAAGTGGTAAAACTTTGGTACAAATCCAAGATGGCGGAACAAAATGGCGGTTTGATAAAATATTTAAAAATTCAGCCTGAAAAAACTACTTAATGAAATGATTTCAAATTATGTGCCATAACTAATTGTGCTATAGAGATGAACTAGGAAAACCGTGGTACTAATTCAAGATGGCGGAATAAAATGGCGACCAAATAAAAAATCACAATCTCAGGTTTTACATATCTTCAAGTTTTAGCGTCCCTAGATACCAAAAAATATGTTTTATCAATTTCGCCGTGTAGGTTTGTCTGTCTGTCTGTCGTTAGCGACTTAGCTTAAAAACTACTCATCAGATTGACTTCAAATTTTACTTAAAAATTAAGGTTCATAATATGGGGATCACCTGGTAATATTTTGGTAAAAATTCAATATGCTGCTAAAAAAACTATTTATCCAATTTACCTCAAATTTTGCACAAAAATCTAGTGACATAAGAATGAACTGGAAACATTTTTTGTGCAAGCATTAAGTGTTGTACAGGGTGTTCCACGAAAAAGTAATGTTGCCAAATTTTCCCATTTATTCTAGGATCGCGGAAAAATACCTATTTTTGGGGCTAAATTACTGTTTTATTTTAAATAGAACACCCTATCTATTTTTATGGTCTTGGATAGCCTGATACTTCTTCTTTTCAAAAATATATAGTTTGGGGATATTTATTTTAAGTTCTTAGATTTTAAAATTAACTTTGTAAACTCTTGCATAATAATTAACCTCTCTATTTACATGAAATGTTGCTTCGTCTGGCATTATTAATTACGGATTAGGAAATTGTCTCGTTAAATCTAGAATTGTTTCGAATGTCTATCTAGTATCTTTGTTCGTAAGCGTGGGGATAATTCGTTGAAATGCTTGAATTTTGTATGCCTTAGATTCAATAATCTTTAAAAGTCGCTCTACTTTTCGACGTCATTCATCGCTATCGATTCTTTGTAGTTATGCGACACCATAACCATCAAGTGTGCTTTGGAACAAAAGTATGTAGACGTTGTCTTGCTTGTTGTCAAATGCAGCTGTCAGATTTTTAATTTTTTCGATTTTTAAAATGTTTAATATAAATCAAAAAGCATTTTTAGCAATCACATATGCAGAAACGAAATCAATAATCCAGTATCCAGACGCAGATTTCGTACAGTACAGGGTGTCCCATTTTCGTAGGTTTTACGGGGTTTCCAGCTTATGAGTAGAGATAGAGAGATGCGGTTTTCGCGACACCGTGCTACTTTTCGATGAAACTAAAGAGGCCGCAAACAGATTTGCCCTAACCATTTTAGTTTCCGTGCTATAGGGTGATTTTGAAAATTTGTCATTTTCGGACACCCCCTGTAACTCAGCTATCGTAAAATATATTTAAAATGTTTCAACTGGTATTTATAGATTTTTTCACGTAGAATTCAGTGGCGTACTCAGATTTTTGCTGAGAGTCATAGTTTTTGACATATTGGCATAACCTACTATTTTTTAAATGGGACACCATATATATTATTTTTTCATCTTATTCTTCGTGTCGAGAGCTTTTCAAAAACATACCATAAGTCATATTTATTTTCGTAAATAACATGAAAAAATGCATTTTTCTTTAAACGGATTTATGGCATAGCAGATCAATCGAAATAAGAGAAGGTGGCTGTGGTAGCCATGGCAACGCCAACAAAAATATGATCAGGCAGCCATTACTGCTGTCATTTTTGGCATTATTGCGTTTAAATTTTTCTTGACGTCTATTATAATTATTGTTTTTAATATGGCTCAGAATCAAAAATTTGAATATTTTGAGAAATATGATATGAACGCGTGTTTTATCTAATGAAGATGCAGATCAGGCGGCAGAGCTTTATCTGAACAGGTTAGTTCTTTTTTATCTTCCTGCATTTTGACTTTATTGGTTCGCTTTATTTTATCTTAGATATCTCGAGAGAAGACAACCAGAAAAAAGAATTTTTCAAAAAATTAAAAATAATCTTTGCCAATATGGATCTTTTAACAAGCCTCGATCGCGAACTTACAATAAAGACAACGAAGAATCTGAGGTCAACGTTTTAGCCCTCGTTCAGACAGCTCCTGAAACATCTTGCAGGAAAATAGACGAAGAGGCGGGTGTACCGAAAACCAAAGTGCAGAAAATTTTGAAAAAGCACAAATTCAAACCCTATAAATACAAACTTGTGCATCATCTGCATCCTGGTGATGCAGAGCGCAGATTGGAGTTCTGCAATTGGTTTATAAATATGAAGGCAGAAGATATCGATTTTGAAAAAAAGATTATTTGGTCAGACGAGGCACATTTTACTAGTTCAGGGATTTTAAATAGACACAACACGCGATTGTGGAGTCAAGAAAACAACCATGTTATTTTTCCTTGGGAGCGTCAGGGCAGATTTGGATTCAATATCTCCTGTTTTATTTTCAACCGAAAAATAGTTTACCAAATATATGAAAGAAATCTGAATTCGATTGGTTACGTGCGAATCCTAGAAGACGCATTAGGAATTTTGGATGATGTTTCCTTGGCTCAACTAAATAGGATTTATTTCCAGCAAGACGGAGCTCCAGCCCACAATGCCAGAATAAGTCAAAACTGGCTTAACGACCATTTTTCTGGAAGATGGATAGGAACACACGGACCTGTTCGATGGCCACCACGATCCCCTGACCTCTCAGTTTTAGATTTCTTTTTGTGGGGTTATTTAGAAAACAAGGTTTATGTAAGGCGATACGAAAACTTAGAACAACTAAGAATGGCCACCGAAAACGCTTTTGCAGAGTTACAAAGACAGTCATTTACAATAGAAAATGCATTAAAAAGAATTTTTAAAGTTTGTCACACTTGTAGGACACATAATGGTCTACAATTTGAACAATATTTGTAGTTTTAATGAAATTATAATTATTACCTTTTACCTACTTCCTAATTTTTTATGATGCTGTTACTTTGTTATTTCGTTAATAAATATTTGGTAACTTTTTCCATGGCTCCACAGCCACCTTCTCTTATTTCGATTGATCTGCTATGCCATAAATCCGTTTAAAGAAAAATGCATTTTTTCATGTTATTTATGAAAATAAATATGACTTATGGTATGTTTTTGAAAAGCTCTCGACACGAAGAATAAGATGAAAAAATAATATATAGGGTGTCCCATTTAAAAAATAGTAGGTTATGCCAATATGTCAAAAACTATGACTCTCAGCAAAAATCTGAGTACGCCACTGAATTCTACGTGAAAAAATCTATAAATACCAGTTGAAACATTTTAAATATATTTTACGATAGCTGAGTTACAGGGGGTGTCCGAAAATGACAAATTTTCAAAATCACCCTGTAGCACGGAAACTAAAATGGTTAGGGCAAATCTGTTTGCGGCCTCTTTAGTTTCATCGAAAAGTAGCACGGTGTCGCGAAAACCGCATCTCTCTATCTCTACTCATAAGCTGGAAACCCCGTAAAACCTACGAAAATGGGACACCCTGTACACCAAAAAAATTCCTCATCCAGAAAGTCGATTTTGTCATGGGTGCAACGGTTTAGAGATACAGGTTCTTTGGAGAGAATCAAGCGACGTGAAAATCATGCAGACGTGCTATGAAGTCTCAGCTGTAAGGGAAATTTTAAATAATAACACTTATAAAATATGTATTCGTAAAATGGCCAGCACATTGATGATGTCGAAAAATAAAGTAGAGGGACCTTTAATGATAATTAATTTTAAGGCCTACAAAATTCAAACATTTCAACGAATTATACCCCACGTTTACGAACAAAGATACTACATTTGTGAAAAAATTCTAGATTTACCGAGACAATTTCCTAATACGCAAATAATAATGTCAACGAAACCACATTTCATTTAAACGGAAAGGTTAATGAACATAATTGCGGCATATGGGGAGAGGAAAATCCGCGAGAATTTGTCGAATTTGAAAGAGATTCGCCAAAAGTAAATGTTTGGTGTGCGATGTCGTCTACCAAGCTGTACGGTCCTTTTTTCTTTATAGAGAATACCGTCTTTGGAGCTAACTACACTGATATGTTAGAACTTTTCATTTATCCGCAACTTGAAGAAGAAGGGTTAATTAATGATATATAATTCCAACAAGATGGCGCACTAGCGCGTTAATCAAACATTGCGAGAAATTCATTGGATCGAGTTTTTCCAAACAGGTAGATAGGCAGGAGAGGTTCTATACCGTGAGCTCCATATTCTCCAGATCTAACGATCACAGACTTTCCGTCGGTCTGTCTGTCTAGCTATCCGTTAGCGGCATAGCTTAAAAACTACTTATCAGATTTGACTTTAAATTTCAGTCAAAAAGGAAAGCTCATATGGAAATGACCTGGTAATGTTTTGGTCCAATATGCTGGAACAAGATGGCGGCCTAATGAAGCGTTAAAAAATATGCATTACTGAAAAATCAGCTTAGCACGTGGGTCTTCGCGGTTTAGCGTCCTTAGATGCCAAAAACTATGTTTTATCAATTCCGTCGGTCCACTTATCAGATTGACTTCAAATTTTAGTCAAAAATTAAGGCTCATATGGAAATGACCAGGTAATATTTTAGTAAAAATTCAATATGCCCGGTGCATATTCGTATCGGACGTAAGTAATTGCACATTTGAAGATGCCGAACTACGGTTCATAAAGGACGAGAGTGATTGCACAGAGCTGTGCGATATCGTTCGTTCGATACGATTGGCAATTAGCTGCATCGACATTGAGTCTATTATATATTTAAAATAAAAACCTATTACAATGTGGTTAAAAATAGAAACGCCATTTTATATTTGAAAAGTACAGGGGAATAGCAACTAAAGTGAAAAGTACAGGGGAATAGCAACTAAAGCCAAAAAGTATAATTTTCAGTACAAAGAAAACAAAGCTTAAAGCAATAGAAACTCGACACTTTCGTAGTATTTTTAGCGAAACATATAGCAGATCGAATGTATTGAATGATAATCCCATTTTTCAATTTTTGGACTCTATTGGTTTTTCCACTGTATACCCTACATACTCAGACATACTATTATTTTTTTTGGAAATGAATAAAGTTCAAAAAATAAAAATGAATAAAATGAACATTTGTTTAAAAGTAAAATGTTAACTTTTGAAAACTAAAGTAAATACAAAAAAATGTTTATTTGGAAAACTTGTTGTCTCCTAGCGCAATATTGAGTTCCACACATTTATATAAAGCGTGCGATGCTTTCTTCTTCTTATTCACAAGGGACTTGATTTTTCTGCCTGCTTGTAACCTCCTTTTTCCTTTTGAAGCCGTTTTTCTGCGCGCCACTGATGCTGGCTGTACACTTATCTTTTTTCCTTTTCTTTGCGTTTTCTTGCATGGTCTCAAAGGTAAGGATTGCGGAACTTTGAACATTTGAAATAGACCACTCATAAGGGTGGATGAAGAATTTACGTTTTTATGGTAAGCTGCAACATACGAATTAATTGCCCCAGAAAATCCGTGTGGGTCATCTCTCAATCTAGCTTTAACGTTTCGAAAATACGACACGATAACTAACCTCAAAAATTTTACACTTGACGGTATGATATAACACTTGAATACTTACATCGATTTCTTTTTCAGCATTAAATTTAGTTCTTATTGTGTCGCTGCTAACATGGTGGTAATCATAATTTTCTGGAAGTACACTACACATTTTATACCTTTATAATACAAATTACATACAAATTAATACAAATCAATAACACGCTGACATCTACTTCTACCTTATTTCAAGACAAAAAGAACACCAAGTATCCTTATCGGAGGACGACTGATTTTGCACACAATGTGCAATCACGTATGTTCGTTAAGTAACCTGGGTCGCATAAGTTCGTTTATTTCCGGTTGTGCAATAACGTACGTCCGATACGAATATGCTGCCCGGGTTGTGAAGGAAGCGTGCTATAATCCTCTACTACGAAATTTGGAAGAACTTAAAATTATCATAAGAAATATTATAGAACTAATTCCACAGGAAATGTGCCAGGTTATCCAAGACCATCAAAATATATAGGGTGCCCTATTTAAAATAAAACAGTAATTTAGTCTCAAAAAATAGGTATTTATAGCAATAAAGAAATTTAAAATTAGGTTCAAAGCAAGAATATACAAAGTTAATTTTAAAATCTAAGAACTTAAAATAAATATCCCCAAACTATGTATTTTTGGAAAAAAGAAGTGTCAGGCTATCCAAGACTATATATATATATATATATATATATATATATATATATATATATATATATATATATATATATATATATAAAACGTGCTAAATCTAGTGGGGCTGTAGTCAAAGAACTTTGACTACAGCCCCACTAGATTTAGCACGTTTTGTTCTAACTAGTTAGTCACAACTACCCACCCTCTCGCTATATATATATATATATATATATATATATATATATATATATATATAGGGTATCCCATTTTAAATAAAACACTAATTTAGTCCCAAAGATCCTAGGATAAATGGGAAAATTTGGCAACATTGACAAAAAAAATACTCGGGACAAATCTAAGCCGTTCGGTGAAAACCGCATTTCGATATAATTTTTCGTTTTCGGGCTATTAAGTCGCGAAATGTATTACTTTTCCGGTAAACTGGTAAAGTTGTGTTACGAATTCAAGATGGAAAAACAAAATGACGGCCAAATAATTTTTAAAAAATCAACATAAAAAACTTATTCAATTGATAGTCGCAGTGTGTGTTAACGATAAAACTACTTATTGAATTTATTCTAAATTATTCCCAAAAATCTAGTGTGGCATAAATAGAATCTAGTAAAATATTGGTAGGAATCCAATATGATAGAACAAAATGGCGCCCAATAAAAATGTTTGAAAAGACAATATATATGTATCCCTAAATAACTATATACTGAACAAAATTGGGTCACACTTCACTATTCATAATAAAAAGAAATATTCCAATTGGTTTTAAGTTGCGTTCAAAATGTTTTAAATTAAATGTCGAGACGGAACTCGCGAAGCTTCAACCACTAAAAACACTGAACTCAGTATTGCGCGTGTGTAAAAATTTAAGGTAAATAGTGTATATTTTTTACGCTGGGGAAAACCTAAAAAATTTCCCTTTTAATCCTGAAAAAAAATCGCTCACCGATATTTTTGCAGATCTTTGCGTTTTAGAGTCTCTAGATCCCCAAAAACATGTTTTACCATTTCCATCGGTCTGTCGTTTTTTACAAATTTTGGTCAAAAATCAAGATCATATAGCATAGAATTTATACAAATCTATTAAACAGGGATAAACTTGTAATATTTATGTGTGAATTCTTAATGGCAAAACAAAATGCCATATCCATGAAATGCTAAATATTCACTAGTAATACAACTAGAGGTTTTTAGAAATTTTTCTAAAATATTCGTAAGCGAAAAAAAAATTCCAGACATATTTCAAGTGGTATATGGTAAGAAAAGTTCACAATAAACTGAGTTTTTAATAATAGAAACATGTTATTTACTTCGTAGAAATTAAATGTGGTTAAATATAGAAGGCTTCAAAAGCCAAATGAGTCAAATTTCCAGAAAAATGTCAGTAGTTTTAGTTTATGTACTTATATTGCCCACTTGAGCTGTGGTGACACAAAAAAACACATTTATTTGGTATTTGGAGTGTATATAGAGACGACAGAATGAATGTTTTTGATTAAAAAAATATGAAAGTAATCAGGCAAGATATTGAGAAATTAACAATTGAAATCTAAGTCAAGTGCTTGGAGTAAGTAATCATTATAAATAAAGTGACCAATGTCCGATTAACGTACGGGGTGCCGCGTTGGAATATTATTAATGTAAGGATGTGTGTAATTCTTATTTATAAGAGGCCTATTTTGCTACAGTGACAATGACTTTATTGTACTTAAACATTTTTGGTTTCTTATTACTTACATGAACTTTGTGTAAGAATGTTTTTTTTTTGAAAAAACCCTGTATGTTAAAAATAATTAAAGATATGACAAATCGCTAGAAATTGTTTTTAGCATCTTGCGAAAGACTGTTTTGGTCAAGAAAAGAAAATTTAAATGTTGGTATGATAAATTCTCGCTCTTAATAAACTGTTTTAAAACTATGAAGGTGTCATTTTACAGCCTGTATAATAAAATCTAATTAAAAAGTTTAAAATACTTGGCTTTTTTTCAAAATATTTGTATAATGCGGAAAACCGCAACCCAATATCTCTCATCCCCAAAAAGTTACAACAATTTGAATTGTACCCAAAAATTTTAAAATTGCAATTTTTATTATGCACAGTAGTTTATATATTTTCTAGGGCTCTTCAAAAAATTGAAGAAAAAAGATAAAAATAAAAACACATTGTTTTTTTGTCCTAAACTGTAAAGCCAAACTGGAATCATGCAAATTCTAAGGGTTGGTGTAAAAAGTGTCCAGATGAACACAATAATCTATGTTTGGAGTTTGAATTGGCAGCTTCTACGATTGGATTTGATACAAAGAAAACGAAAATTAGAATTACCCAACAACGGCGAGAGCAGTGTCAGGTTTAACAAGAAAAGGAGTTGATAAACGACAACTGATAAAAATTACAGGACACGGATTTTAATATTCGGGTTGAAGACATTATTAAGACACATATTTTTCATGAAAAAACAATTGGATAATTTTTTTTTCAGTTTTTCTGAATTCAGAACTAGGTTAAACATTTCAAATGGAGCCCTATATATTATTTTACATAGTTTGATAGAGCTTAGAATAACCTTTTCAATGACATATTACAAGTTATGTTTTTCTTCAAAATATCGGACCAGGAAGCGCTTTTTCAAAATGCAATATGACGGTCGTTTCCCGATACTGATGAAATTTTTGTTAAAAGAATTATTAAAAAAATAAACAAAATGGGGGTTTTAATTGCTTTTATTCAAATTTGATTTTAAACTTCTAATTTATCACAAAATGGGATAAGTTTAAATTTTTGTTTAAAATGTGAACTTTTTCTTAATATTTATCAAAGACTTTAAATTGAAAGTTTTATTTATTAAAACTTTGCTGGTATACATTTTTCATAATACATAACATGAAACACACAAATATTATTAATCAGTAAATTAGGGAATATTTTTCACTGACAAGTAATTTTCTATTATTATGACATTTTATGTTTTTTATTGTCTTATTTTAAAAGATCGAAAAAAAATAACAAGTAGTATTAATTTTATTTCACCGGTAGATACGGTACAGTAAGATGACTCAACTATGATAAGTAGGCCTTAAAAACAATTGCATAGGGATGCTATTACAATTTTTATTAGATTTGACCAGAAACGTCAATGGTACCGTTTTGTATCGACATTTCTGATAACTTTTATTAGATTTTTACACTGAGAAGTTAGTTTTAAAAATAAATATTATGGTTTATTCACGAGAATATCAAATTTATTGGGAATGTCGTAAAAATTCCAGAGGCGCCGAAAGATTATACCAGGAACCCTTTCCGGATCGTGACGCTTCCCCCATGCATATTATCCTTGGCTAGTACAACATTTAAAAAGTGAAAATTATGGAGGTGTTCATGCTAATGGCAAAGGAGGTTTCATAGTAAGCGAAAAAGTTGAAACATTTTTCTTTTGATAATACGCATTACATAAATGCTTTCTATTTCTATTTAAAAAAATTGAGAAAATTTAAGGAAATTTAAGATTTTAAACAAAAACTTATTCCATTTTTTGGTAAATTAAAAGTTCGATTTTGAGTTTGATTAAAACCCATTAAAAAAATTTTAATAATTTGTTTAACCAAAATATCATCGGTATCGGTAAACGGATGCCATAGTGAATTTTGAAAAAAAGCATCTTAGTCCGCAATTTTGGAACAAAAAGAACTTGTGATGTCATTGAAAAGGGAATTCTAAGCTATATCAGACTGTGTGAAAAAACATACAGGGTTCTAAACCAATATTCAATTGTTTTTTCATAAAAAAGTTGATAATGATATAATAACACATATTTTTAAAACAAATATCAAAATTCTAACTTAAAAACCAATTGGATGGCGTTGTGTAAAACGATCTCGTTGACACCCGGTATATCTTATAATAATTTTATAGTCAAAACAATATTAAAAATAATTTGTAATGCATACCTAAATATATCGTAGTTGAAATAAAAAATTAAGCATTCATATAGTGTTTTATGCATTAGTTTATGTGTTTAAATGCGGCATTTATAAAATCTATGTTCTACAATCCCTAATGGCATAATATTTTTTTATCTACTAACATTACTTTACCACTACCAGATTTAGATTTAATGATTTAAAGTTAGTAGAAAATTATATTTTAGGAACAGAGTGTGAGGTAACTCCTTAACTGTTTATAGGTATTGTTTAATATATGTGTTTATTATTTTATTTTGTGACAAATGCGTCCTACCGGCAGATATATTAATAATTATATTTCATTTTGTTAGATTTGCATTACTACAATTGATATTTTCTTGTTATCTTTCTCATATTTTTAGCATCTATATGCTTTAACTGTAGGACAATATTTGGATGAACGGTTAAAGTTGGTAAAAAATATTTAAATTTTCCCTTTTACATTTGCGGCAACGGAACGACGTTCGGCGCATGGCAAAACATAGAAGGTCATGTATATTTTCCCAACATAAAATGTCAAAAAAATCATTCTTAAAATCTGCAGACATTATTGCTGTTGGTTGTTCGAAGTGATTTAATTTTCTGGGATGAATTGGTTTGCAGATTACAAAATTTGTGCAAAAAATATCGGATTGTGAAACACATCACTTTTCTATGTTTTTCTTGGAAGATCTCATTGCAGAATGCGGCAGTGATTTAGAAGACGATAATTTATTCTCGATCGTTCAGCAACATCTTATAAAAAATTCTAGAAAATACAGATTAATTACATGGACAAGAACTAAAGAAAATTCTTTCCAAATATTATTGCATATATTTTCTTTAACTGAAAACAGAGGAGATAGAAAAGATTTCAAAATACAGTTAGAATTGGTAGTTAAAAATTAAGTTTACTAAAAAATAAGTAATTTTATATTGTTTAGGTCTTTTACGTCTTTTGATATTATATGATGTTAATCGGCAGCGCGATTAACATTTCATAAACTCCCGATGTCACATTTTATTATGTCAAAATATGTCCACTGTAATACTTTCTAGGGTACCTCAGCATGGGGTTATTGGTTGAATATTGTTGGTGTGAAATTTTCAGTAAAATTCCATTTCCTGGAATACCTTTTTATACAGGAAAATATTAAATGATATAATTAATTTCTTTTTTCGAGACTAAAACCATCTTTACCCCAAACGATCTATACCAGCAGTTTAGTTTTAACAAGGGTGTTTTCGCCACGGTGATAGCCGAGCGATAAAGAAATTAATATCAGCGAGATAGGGGCCCGATTACGCCTACGCCAGCCAGGTGATCCAGCAGTAGCTAACAATGGCCGACAAGATTTTCCTAACACAGGCCAGCTGATTATTTTCACAATGGAAATACCCTCCCAATAATAAAAAAAAATATTCGGAAAGCCCTAATACGTACCATTTTTTAATAGCCTAATTAGAACCTTTTATATTGGCAGGTAAACAATTTTATTGTGGGGCGGCTAAAATGGGTCCATTTTACAACGGAAAAATTACCTAGACTGGGTTCTTTACAACGTTAGACATAAAATAAACGTTAAACATCACTCTTCTATTGAGTTTCGGATTGAGTGGTTCTATCGATAAGCAAGTGTATGTGAAGACGAGAATGTCGAGTCAAACGCGCCGAAGTTGCAAAATTTCTCCTGACAAATTTTGTTATATTTGTCGAGAATTTCTGGTGAAATCACAAGCCAGGCAATATTGCGAAAATGTAAAAAAAGCCTACTTTAAATATTTTGGTGTGTTAATTGGGGATCAAGATAAGCGGTGGGTTCCCCATTTGTGCTGTGTTAGTTGTAGTGTATCATTGGTGCTGTGGATGAAGGGAAAGAGAAAAAGTAAGCCTTTTGCAGTTCCAATGGTATGGCGAGAACCCACCAATCATTCTGACGATTGTTATTTTTGACAAAGACTGAAGGTTATCCCAAAAAGGGAAAGCACAATATAGAATATCCAAATTTGCAATCTGCCATACGACCTGTTCCTCATAATGCAAGTTTTCCAGTGCCGATTGCCCTTTAAATTCGCAAGCTATTGATTTGGGAGATAAAGCATCATCAGGCAGCTCAGAAGAACAGTGCACCGATCCCACTTTTACCACAGGTCCTAGTTCCGGCTAGCCACATTTGATTGTTCAAAGTGAATTAAGTGATTTAGTATGTGATTTGGGGTTATCAGAACTTCTGGGTTCCCGTCTTAAGGAATGGAACCTATTGGCCAAAGAAACAAAAATTAATTTCAGAAAAAGAAATGCTATGTTTTCTGAATTCTACAGTATGGAAAATTCGTTGTGCGCGTGTACTGGTATAGACATTTTAATGCAGGAACTTGATATTGAACATTCTCCCCGTGAGTGGCGCTTACTCATAGACTCATCAAAATATAGCTTAAAAGCTGTGTTATTGCATAATGGAAATTTAAAACACTCTATACCAGTTGCTCATTCAGTTGCAATGAAAGAAAATTATGAAAATATGCGCACGATTTTGGGTAAAATAAACTACAATAGGTATAAATGGCAGATATGTGGGGACTTAAAAGTTATAGCGATTTTAGTGGGACTTCAGGGGGTATTTACAAAATATTGCTGTTGTCGTTGTTTATGGGACAGTCGTGCAATAAATCAGCATTATGTAACAAAAAATTGGCCAGAAAGAAGCAAATTTCAACCGGGATCTCAAAATGTTAAATGTATACCTTTTGTTGATCCCAAAATGTCTTTTTGCCTCCTCTTCACATTAAACTTGGGCTGATGAAAAATTTTGTGAAGGCTTTGAATAAAGATGGTGATGGATTTAAATACCTAAGACAAGTCTTTCCCCAGTTAAGTGATGCGAAATTAAAAGAAGGCAATTTTATTGGCCCACAAATCAGAAAATTGCTGGACGATGTCAATTTTACGAAAACGCTTACCAGGCAGGAACTCAGAGCATGGAATTCATTTGTTAATGGAGTAAGAAAATTATGAACAAATAGTTAATGAACTCTTAGATGCCTGTAACGCCCTTGGTGCCAGAATGTCATTAAAAATTCACTTCCTCCATTCCCATCTGTCATTTTTTCCTAAAAAATTGGGAGCTGTTAGTGGCGAGCAGGGTGAAGGTTTCACCAAAATATCAGAACAATGGAAATTCGGTACCAAGGACGATAGGATCCAGCCATGATGGGTGACTACTGTTGGTTTTTGAAGAGAGAAG
This sequence comes from Kuschelorhynchus macadamiae, assembly GCA_030620095.1. Lineage (NCBI taxonomy): Eukaryota > Metazoa > Arthropoda > Insecta > Coleoptera > Curculionidae > Kuschelorhynchus > Kuschelorhynchus macadamiae. The sequence goes on along the minus strand of JAUTXW010005519.1, from coordinate 708,179 downwards.
ATAGGACAACTCATAAACGGAAAAAATAAAGTTTAATTAGTGTTTTAAGTTAATATTTTTCTCTTTTGCTTTTCTCTTAGATTTATGGTATGTTTAATAGACAAAAACTGTAAAGATAGTCAATAAACAGGGTTAAGAATTAACTTATTAAATTAAATATATATTAAGTATCGTAACATTCGATATGGTTCTACAACTCTAACAAGAAAACCCTACGTGCTAGAACTTTCTATTTGTCATTTTAGTATTTGGATAGGTCCATTCTGTTAGATTATGCTATTCTGATTTGTGTTAAAACAAAAAAAAAACGGCCAGTGTAATTAGTGCTACCTACTCCTGTAAAGCTGTGGATGGTCGTTATTGAAAAATAAATGGTAATAACAATAATAGTAATAAAAATATTAACGCTTATCTGAAGAAGTCGACTAATGAATACATTTCGGTGCCTGCATCCCAATTTATTAATCAAGAGACTATACCTGCCTCGAAGACTCGGAGGTCGAAGATTGGTGAATATCTATAAATTATGCAGAACCAAAGAAAATAATTTAAGATAGCGGCTACTTGGGTCTGAAAATGACCTGGTTGAACTAGCAGCTGCAGAAGACCATCGATATACACCTTTGAATTTGTAACACCGAGATCTCATGTTTGGTATAAGTGCGACAGCTGAAGACCAAGCAGCAAACTCTACATGGTAAATTCCCGAATAGTTTAGAAGAAAACTATATCGATAAGCCAGCCTCGCTTACATGGATAAAGGCTGGTTATCTATATTTAGAAACTAAAGTAATAAGAGTAATAAGAACGCGTAATTGTGGTAAATTCTGCACAAAATTAAAAATCGAGGAGAAGTCCAGAAAATGCGGCATAGTCGGTGAATCTATTGAGGATACCTGGGCCGATACAAGCAAGTAGCCAAGGTCGTCCACCAACAGCTACCTTTAAGATCGGCCTTATAAAAACATGCTCTTTATGCTACAAATATCAGCCTAAAGCAGTGTTTGAGGGAGATGTAGCCGTGCTGTATCAGGACAGGCCAATAATAACGGATAGAACAATAGACAACAACAGGCTGGACATAATAAATAGTAAGTTATGTCAAATTTCTAATTTTTTTAATTAATTTTTAAATTAATTTTTTCGTTATAGACGAAACAGCACCTTGAAAACAAAAAAAAATGTTTAGATTTTTTAACAAACGAGAAAGTCGTCAAATTTCTTCTATTTTTTGGATATAACAATACATTTTCTTTTTCATTAAGCACAGTTGCCCTAGCGATATGATGCAGCCCACAAAAAACGAAAGTAACTTTTGTTTTAAACCGGTTAGTTAAGACAAAACAACCGGTGAAACATGATGCATTTATTTAATCTCTTTGGATGTAAAGCATTATTTCTCTTAGTTAGAAGAGCTTCTCAAGATTACAAATATTTTTTATGAGCTTTTTTAAAAAATAGTAAAACTAAGGCAAATTTATTTTCTTTGTTGCATATATAAGCAATTTTTTTATATAGGTTTAATCTAAGAGGTGAACTTCTCTCTAAAAACCAAATTAAAAATGTATGTTTCTTTTTCTTCCGCGTAAAAGTATTGTGAAAAAAATCACCCTCCGAGATTTTTCCAGATCTTTACGTTTCAGATACCGAAAAATATATTTTTTTTCTACAAGCGTGCGGAAAATCTAATTTTCAACACATATTTTAGTGTGGAAAATTTGTTTTTCAGCACTAGTGTGGAAAATATTTTCAGCACTAGTGTTAAGTTGTAGCTCGCGAACGGAAAATGCATTAATTGACATTCAAATTAAAGATAACATTATTTTTTGAGTATTTATATTTTTTCTCCGTGGACGCGGTCAGCATAGATATTATTATAATTTTCCATTAATTTATTAATTACCTTATAAAACTTACCCATATAATTACTACCTGTGTATCCAAGTCATGCTATTTTGTTTATTGTCAAAAATGACGACATCAGACATTTTCTATGTATGAGAATTCAATTTAAGCCCGAGTTTTTTTTGTAATGTTGTCCACATCGCAAAAAAAATGGATGTTGTTGAAACCTCAATAGAAGGAGTCCCAGAGGAGATTATTGAGGCCCAAAAAAATGTTAATTCGTTTTTACCTGAAAAATCGGAAAGAAGATACTACAGAGTATATGAAATATTTAGCCAATGGTGCCTACAAAAGGAAATAAGCAACTATGAGAAGGAGGAGGTAATTTTAGTTTATTTATCTGAGCTTTCAAAACCCAGCACGTCGCCAGAAACCGGCATTCAAACAATGGAATCTGAAGAAATCACAATAACGCCAGGCAATAGGGATAATATGATGCCAAGCAGAAGCAACCAGTTGGAACCGGCCATCAATATGGTCAATGCAAGTAATTGCACTTTTGTTACAAATTATTATATAAATAAGCAATAAAATGTAAAACTTTAAATGCAAATTTTAATATGACTGTTGGACATTGGTTATTTCCACACGCTTGTAGAAAAATAGATGTTCCTAACGCGTGTGGAGAATGTGTTTTCCGCACTAAACAGCTTGTCCGGTCAACGGCAGTCTCGTGAGAAAGAATTCATTTTCCACACTTGTTAGGAAAAATACTATTCTCAATACTGCCTGCTTGTTCGCGGCATAACTAACAAACTACTTACATCAAATTTTAGTCAAAAATTAAGGATCATATGAGGATGACCTGGTAACATATTGGTAAAAATCCAAGATGATGAAACAAAATGACGGCCTAATGAAATGTTAAAAAAATATTACTAAAGTACTGCTTATCCAATTTCCTTCAAATTAACGAAAATTAACTTCTATGTAAGAATTAACTGGTAAAAAATTGGTACGAATCCAAGATGCCGTCCTAATAAAATATTTAAAAAATCAGCCTGAAAAACTACTTACTAGATTAATTTCAAATTTTGTGCAAACATTCAGTTGGTATAGAAATAAACTAGTAAATAAAACTTAACTTATATATACATATTTTTATTTAAGGTGTAAAATATAAATTAAAATAACAAATAACAAAAATTCAAATTTATTTTTGTAAAGTAAATTTAAAAAAATGCTACCTATAATATCATCCGGCAAGTTTTTATTGCTTTGAACTTATCTAGTAAGGAATCTAGATCCAAAAAGAGCAATTTGTCTGACTCTATTGATAAGAGTGATAAGCTATTTAGGCGACTTTCTGTCATAGTAGTTCTATTGTATGTTTTGATTTGTTTCAGTCTACTAAAAGATCTTTCTGCATTGGCGCTACTAACACCTAAAGTTGAATAAATCCTAAATAATTTTGACACGTTAGGATAAGTAAACTCCAAACTATTTTCGAGTAAAAACGAAAGTATTTCATTTGTCTCTATATTGTTTTCTTTTTTAATTTCATTAAAAAATTAAATTAAGAGACAAATCATTTGAATAAAATTTAGACAGACTGATTCATGAAATCTCTTTCGTTCTCGACCGTTTTACTTTTCATCTCATCATCATCGCTTCGTAAAGATTTTAAATCTACACAGGTAGATTTTATGAGGTGGGAAGCGGTGTTTAAATTCATATTTATTTTTTGAAGGTAGTTAGATAGGGCAAATATTTTCTCTAACACCAAGTTCCAAAATACCAGAAGTATAGAATTAAATTCTACAGTTTGAAGGTATGCAAGTATTCCTGCAGCTTCAGCAACAACTTTTGCTGATATATTTAGCAATTCACCTTCAACTACTTTATGAAGCGTATTGTGAATTGCACTTATATATTTTTTAATTGACTCTACAGCTCGCTTATGGCTGGCCCAGCGTGTTGTGGACAATTTTTTTAAAGTTACAGATTTGCCTTCCAGCTTTTCCTGTATAAATTCAAATAGTTTTAGTCTTGGAAAACTTTCTGAAATAAATACGTATAACTGTTCTAACGTCCCAAAAAAAAGTTTTACTTGAGTACAGGAGGTAATAGAATCAACCAAGACGAGATTTAAGTTATGGGCACAATAATGAACATATGTAGCTTCGGGGACTATATCCTTTATTCTTGTCTGCAGCCCTTTTATATGTCCACACATCTTGCTAGCGCCATCATATACTTGTCCTCTGCAAAATGCAAGATTGATTCTAAGAGATACCAATTCGTTTGTAATGACGTTGAAATAATTTTCGGCCGAACCACTGCTGATATCTATAAATTTAATGAATCTTTCCTCCACAAAACCACATTTATTGACAAATCTTACAGACAATGACAGCTGCTCTTTTTTGGAAATATCTAAAGTGGAATCCACTATTAACGTAAAATATTTGGCCACTTTTATATCCTCTATAATTTTTGATAATATCTCATCGTGCAAAAGATCTAAAATTTCATTTTGTATCTTATTACTTGTATACTTCGCAACCTTGTTTGTATTCGAAAGGTGCTCAGCCAAGACTTAATCTTATTTTTTCAGCAGGTCCAGGAGTTCTAAAAAATTCCCTTTATTCTTACTAAGAGAACCTTCTAAATGTCCGCGAAAAGGCAAATTCTGCTTAGCCAAAAACATAGTAACATCCAAAAATCGCTTAAGAGTTTCTCGATTTTTTTCAATTTGTGTTTTTTCAGCGTTAAGTTGCTCCGCAATTACCGAGATATTTTTTAAAAGTCTTAATTGGTAAGTGCATATTTATTTTGACAGTGTCTATGATTTTGGCTTTGTTCATGAGCTAATATTTTTTCTATTGATTTTTTAAAATTTCAAAATCCTTCATTTGGATCAGACCAGAGTCTTTTTATCATAGAAAATAAAAAACCAGAAAAACAAAACATTTTGTTACATCTCGGAGAATAAACCAACCATTGGCGATAAGCTTTTCCAACATGAGAATTATCGTTGTCAATTTCATACCGAGAAGTATTAAATTTTCGTTGGTTGGAATTAAAAGGAAAATTTGAAAAATTATCGTGGAGTCCTGGTTGACATGGACCAATGTAAATAAGTTTTCTGATGGTATCTCCATTTAAGTTAACGTTCTTAAATAAAAAGGGATCTGAAGGAAAAAAGTAATTTGGAGAAAATTCATCTTTCTGAGTCTGCGGCTGCCCCACATCCATATCTAAAAAAGCAGTAAGATGTAGAAGAAAATTACTAAGGCATATTTTTGTAACCAACCACTACCAATACTTAATCCAATGCTTTCCTGATCTAACACCACCAAATTGTCTGTATCCAATTGAACCTGCATATCATCATTAGGAATGTTTGTTTCAATAAATGTATTGTCTTTCGATTTCTACTAACTGATTACTTTCATTATTACTTCCTTCACCATCTAAGATAACTGGATTCTTTTCCAAAAAAATGCTAAAAGCCATTGAAATTATATGGTCATATAATATAATAACTTATTTCTAAAAGTAGTAAAAAAATTCTGGATTGGAAAAATAAAGTCCATCTATGCAAAAATGGAACTAAACATTTTAAAACAAGGTTATAATAATATAAATTATTATTATTTTTGCCAATCTAAATAGTTTTATACTGCATAACCTAATCCCCAATTTATCAAAATCCGTTTGACAAAGAAATAAACAAACATCGGATCCATACAAATTGCCCGTCTCACTGCGTAGTCGGGTAAAAACTACTGTTTTTTACTCTCTTTATCTAGGGATACTCAATACTACTCAATAGTCGAATACAAGGCGACCAAATATTTCAAATTTGCGGCAATTTACAAGAAAGGTAATTATAGCACTCCTTACTAAACAGAAAAGGTATTGTTTACATATTGTCATGATATAATAATATTTATTTCAGTGAATTCAGTGTTCAGATCTCGTGGAGTAAAGATCCCTGAAGATGCCTCGTGCAATCGAAGGCGAAACGTCGGATAGTAATTCCAATTTGACACGGTCTAATCCCAAGAACCACGATTTCTTAGATGGAAGTTCTTCTCGGCCGTTCAGTGGTTCCCAAACAATCAATTAATTTTAAAACAATGTTGGTTTTGCAGCATACAATTTTTTTTTAGTATATAGATTTTACATAAAAGTATTTTGTTAAAAGAAGGGGACGCAAATGCATGTTGACAAATGGAGGAAGGGGGGCCTCTGACGGCACGCCACTTGTATGAATCCAAGATGACGAAAATAAATGGCGGCTAAATAAAATGCTTAAAAATCAACGTAAAAAGATCTTCTTATTAGATCGTTTTTAAATTTGCACAAAAATTAAATTATACAGTGATAAACTAATAAGAATTCAACATGATGGAACAAAATGGCGCCCAAGAAAAAAATATGTGTTACTAAATGACTATTTACCGAACTAAATAGGGTCATACTTCTCTATTCCTAACAAAGGGAAAAAAGAGTGAAGTTCCGGTTAAAGGAAATTTAACGGGTAAAGCGGGTAATACGCTAAATTTTAATAATCAAATTAATAATATTCCTTGTTTAAAGTCGAGCAAGTTTACGGCGCAAAGGAAAATATATAAATATGCAAAGTTGACGGTAACCTTTAGGCTTACAGGAACTTCTTCTTAACCAACTTCAAAAAAAAAAGTTTACCAATTCGGCTTTATGTATTTTTTTATGTATGACACTGATTGTTTCGGGATGGTTTAACCATTATGAATGAATTTTTCGAGGTAATGCCTTAACCGTTCTATAGAAAGCATATTGAAAAATATTTAAAAGTAGTGTAACTCGGTAAACACTAAGAATGTCGATTTGTGGTCACCTGGCAATGCGATTTACACAAATCGAAGATTTTCTGAGAAGTTGCATAATTAATATACCTATATTTTCATATTGCATACGTGGATATCTGTATCATCACATTTCGGGTAAACCAAATCTGACTAAATGATAAATAAATAACATTGAGAAGCGAAAAACTACTCCACTAAAATCAATTACCAAATATTCGCAATTACACAAGTTGAAAATGTAATTATGCTGTTGAAGGGGAGGCGCATGTTCTACAAAATAGCTAATTAAATTGCAAACAAACTTGTTGAACTGACATTGTGCTATGTGACAAAATATTATCAAAGGTAAATTTAATATAACATACAGATAACCCTGGTGGTGTATCAATTAAAATGTAATAATATGATAATGTTAAAATAATTATTACTATGTTAGAGGCCATAAATGAACACTAAAGTTGGCATGTGAAATGTTAATGCTAATTTAGTATAATTCAAGAGAGTTTTAAACGTTGATATACTGTATTATTCGTGAAAGGATGAAATGTAATACCTACTACGTATATTAATTAAATATAATTTATACAGGACTGTAACGTCTATTAAGGCTGTAAGTTGCGCCTACCCAATTTTTCCTTGTTCTCAGTTAATGTAAGGGTAATTATTCCCATTTGGATCAACGAATATCCAAATTAACTAAACAAACTAATAAAATACATGCCACTCTTATTTTCTTGCGATTTGCCTTGAAATTAACAAGAATCTCATTTGACGGAAGCTTTCACGGCTTTAGTCAATTAAAAAATCGTCGTTCTTGGGATTAGACCGTGTCAAATTCGAATTACTATCCGACGTTTCCCCTTTGATTGCACGAGGCATCTTCAGAGATATTTACTACACGAAACCTGAACACTGAATTGTTCAGATTTCCGTGTTCAAATCTCGTGGAGTAAAGATCCCTGAAGATGCCTTATGCAATCGAAGGCAAAACATTGGATAGAAATTTGAATTTGACACGATCTAATCCTAAGAACCATGATTTCTTAAACAATCTCATTTTGCTGTCGATTTAGCTCTATCAGTGACAACACGTATCAAGTAGCCTTAAAGGCTGCTGCAGGAGGAGTGGCAGATCTGGAAATTACCATTAATTTTGGCAGATTTTGTCCGCATAACCTCAGTCTATTCTTTCCGGTTGTTTTTGAAATACAAAACATTGACGAACAGGGTCTTTGGTTATACTTACGTCCCTACATTTTTAATGGGACACCCTGTGTATTATTAGGTATTTAAAAAGATTTTGTTTTCCTGATTATAAAAATATCCGCGTTTGTATCTCTAACTTGAATTTTTGCAAATAATACCTGATATCCGTAGAATATCCTAAATATATAAAAATTAGATAAACTTTTTGGAATAAAATAAAAATAACTTATGCATTCTCTAGTCGAAAATCTATGCGTGGTGGACAATTCTGGTTATTGAATTCCTAATCAGGATACTTTAAACTCTCCCGTACGCATTTTTGTATCTAGCGTAGGATATCGCAGTTCATATATGCTCGAATATAATTCGTAAACAACGCGCGGGAGCGCATTCTCGTTCAGTAGCGGTATATATATATATATATATATATATATATATATATATATATTTATATATATATATAGATTTATATATCGTTTTTTTCTCTTTAACCATATATAATTATTTTCTTGGGCATAGGTTAACTCATTGAGAAGTAAAACTATAATTCAATCGACGTTTCGCTCATTATATTGAGCTTTCTCAAGATATTTATTTTCTACAATAAAAACATGTATAGTTAGTATTTAAATTTTAAAAGGGTTAACACATTATTGAAAAAACATTACATTTAACCATAATCTTAAAATAAAACATAAAAAAATAAAATATTCAAACTTTCAAAAAAACATACAGAAAAAAATTATCAAAACCAAACAATTCGTAAAGGAGAACCCTCAAATTAAATTCCTTAAACCTGATAAATCAAATAAAACAAAAATTAAAGAATTGCTTAGTGACGTAAATACAAAAGTGATTTAACGACCTCTTATTAAACAAAAAATAACATGTTCATAAAAAAATTGTTAAATAAAAAAGTTATTTCTGATAAAGAAGCAAAAAACCTAATGATACACAACGCAGCAGCACCCAAAATATACGGTCTTCCTAAGTTGCATAAAGCTAACAAACCTTTAAGGCCCATTGTATCATGTATCCAATCTCCTTTTTATAAACTGTCGAAATATTTGTTTAATTGTATGTCCAAATTAACAGGAAAAAATGATTATTTTGTTAAAGATTCATTTCAATTTAAACAATTTATTGACAAGGTAAACATTCCAGACAATCATATACTAATATCTCTTGATGTTGTCTCTCTATATACAAATATTCCAAATGAACTTTTATCTGACATAATAATGACAAAAATAGGTCGAATTAAAGGGTCACACAACACTTCCATTAAAAGAATTTATAGAAGCTACTAACATTACTCTAAATAATAATTATTTCCAGTATGAGGACAAATATTATCAACAGTTAGATGGTTGCGCTATGGGTTCTCCTATTTCCTCCATTGTCGCACAATTAGTTATGGAATATCTGGAGGAGAGTGTGATAAGTGAACTTGATTTTAACCTTCCTTTTTTAAAAAGATTTGTGGACGATTGTTTAACTGCTGTTTCAAAAAACCATATTAATGACCTATTAAATGCTTTCAATAATTTTCACCCCAAATTAAAATTTACCATGGAAACTGAAGACAAAAACAAAATTAATTTTCTAGACTTAACCCTAATTAGAAACAAGAAAGATCAAAATATAAAAACCAAGTGGGATACAAAAAAAAACATGGTCAGGGCGGTACTTAAACTTTAACTCCAACCATCCAAAGAATCAAAAAATAGCGTTATTATAGGTCTAACCTCACTTACTTCCCCAGGATATCGTCCTGAGATTTTAAAGAAGGCTAAGGAGACTTTAATAAATAACAATTATCCTGAAAAAAATATACTACGAGTTTTTAAACAACGAACTCATGTTTTTTATAATAACTTAAAGAAAGCAACAAAAGAAAAAAATGGTAATACTAAGTCGATTAAACGGCCGCAAATACACAAAAAATGCATCTACTGCACTCCACAAACCCGAACATACATACAAAATTTTAGAGCAAGAAACTAATTATCGAAAACTCACAATAAAAGAAATGATGGGACAGATTAAAATAGAGAAAGATGCCGTCAACGATAAAAAGGACATCAATAACAAGCCAAATTTATCATAATCTGATATCTAAATAAATTAATCTAAAAGCACTCCATACATAAAACCCTGTACATTTCAGTAAGATCATAAATCCAAACTTGGAACAGCAATAAAAATCTGAGTAAATATAAAAAAAAGAAAAAATTGTCTCGTTTTTATCTACCAGAATTCCAGACGTGTCGAAATTATTGCAATCGCAAAACATTCGTAAAACTGATATCTTTCCAAGGTACGTACTCTATATAATATTATTTTTGTTTTAAATGTATTTTTGTTTTCATGATCATAGTAATGTTTTTTGAGTAATGTTTTTTCAATAATGTTTTAACCATTTTAAAATTTTAATACTAACTATGCATGTTTTTATCGTAGAAAATAAATGTCTTGAGAAAGCTCAATTATATTGAGCTATAATGAGCGAAACGCCGATTGAATTATAGTTTTATTTCTCAATGAGTTAACCTATGCCCAAGAAAATAATTAACAAATATATATATATATATATATATATATATATATATATATATATATAGCGAGAGGGTGGGTAGTTGTGACTAACTAGTTAGAACAAAACGTGCTAAATCTAGTGGGGCTGTAGTCAAAGAGAGGGGACCTTAGATTAAAACACTTTGTTGCTTTGCCAAGCTTTCGGCAACTGTTTATTGCCTTCCTCAAGACAGCCTAAAAATTGTTATTATTTTGTATTAACATTTATTTTAAAGAAAAAGTTGTTGTGGACTTACTACTTGGTTTTACTCTTGAAGAAACAACACTGAAAAATTCTCAACATTGCTAAAGACCTATATACATATTATTTACACCTTTTTATCACTAGTTTTGACTTGGATGTTGTTATATTAACACATTTTAAAATTCTTAAAGATTTGGTTTATTCCAACGTGCAGACACTGTCGGCCATTTTACGTATTTTAAAGGCAAATTATTATTGTAAAATGGAGAACGTGTTTTTTTTTTATTTTTGCTCTCCTTCCCTTACTTCACACTAGTTGGTTTACGCGTTTTTTGTTTTTCAAATAATTGTCGACTGAGCACGAATCGGTAACGACGGTTTCCCAAATGTATAGTTGGAAAAGAAAAATGTAGATGGCGCATTAGTAAACAGTACTCTGCAAAGCTGGTAACCCAATCAGCACAAATCTTACAAGTTCTGTAATTGTTGGTTAAACGATGAAAACATTTTATATTCTGTAGTACACTGTGCAGCTGATAGAGGGACATGTTCCACCATCGTGTTGTGAAAAATTTTTATATTTATTTGCTATGATTAGAAAAAAGGGGGAAAAAACAGAATTACGTGAACAACACAACACCATGATTGAACTTTTCCTGAAACAAAAATGAAAAGGAAAATGGAAAATCATATATAAATGCAAATAATCAATGCACAGTGCCCTACAGTATGAATATATTAGGACTAAGTTATTCAGAGATTTGGACAGCATTAGAGTCATTAATAGAAACAAAATTGTCCCCACTAATTCTTAACAGATATGAATATATTGTGCTTAGATTATTGATATCAGTTTTCTTATTCATTGTGTTTGTCCCTTGGTTGTGTATATGTATCATTTCAAGGAAATTTCTTTTATAATATCTTTTTTCTTTAGCAAGACATAGTTTGAAACATTGCATTGTTGCAGTTTATTTTTGATTCAAACTATGTTAATTTTAATAACAGTTTTTATAAACAAATTTTTGGTACACCTATGGGCTCTACAATCTCTCCTATTTTAGTAAATTTTGTTTTGGATGACTTAGTCAGCTATTCTTTAGAAAATCTACCTTTTAATATCCCTTTTGTCAAGAGGTATGTGGACGATCTTATTTTGGCTCTCCCTAAAAATAGAGCAGAAATAGCACTAGAAATGTTCAATTCATACAACCAACATCTGAAATTTACGGTGGAATATGAATCAGACAACAGTATTTCCTTTCTTGACATGAAGGTAATCAGAAGCGAAACCAATGTTTTAAAAACAAAATGGTATCGCAAACCGATGTGCTCTGACAGATTCATAAGTTATCATTCTTACCACCCTACCAAAATGAAAATAAATTTAATAACTGCTCTAAAAAATAGAGCTATTAAGCTCTCACATAAAGACTACAAACAGGAAAGCTTAGATAGGCTCAGAAATATACTCCTTGAAAACTCTTATCCTCTGAATATCATAAATAAGTTTTTATGCAACACAAATGAAAATCCAATACAACTAAATACAATCCATAATATAACGACAGAGGAAAACACCAGTCAGCCAACACAAACAATAAAATATTACCCACTTCCTTTTATTCAAAATTTAACTGATAAATTAATAGACGTTTTCAAAGATAGTCCAAACCTAAGGTTTGCCAAAAAACAAATAAAAACTGTCTCACAACTTTATGCAAAAACTAAGACTCCACTTTCCACGTTTGAAAATAATAACGTTGTATATGCCATAAATTGCAACAACTGTAATCAAATATATGTAGGTCAGACATCTAGAAATTTGTCAGGCAGAATTACTTCACATAAAAGCGACTGCCGCAGGTTTGTAAAATCTTGTGCATTATCAGAACACTTCATAGACACAGGACACAGCATTCGATTCACCGAGGCAAAGATTCTTGCTAAAGAAAAAAGATATTATAAAAGAAATTTCCTTGAAATGATACATATACACAACCAAGGGACAAACACAATGAATAAGAAAACTGATATCAATAATCTAAGCACAATATATTCATATCTGTAAAGAATTAGTGGGGACAATTTTGTTTCTATTAATGACTCTAATGCTGTCCAAATCTCTGAATAACTTAGTCCTAATATATTCATACTGTAGGGCACTGTGCATTGATTATTTGCATTTATATATGATTTTCCATTTTCGTTTTCATTTTTGTTTCAGGAAAAGTTCAATCATGGTGTTGTGTTGTTCACGTAATTCTGCTTTTTCCCCCTTTTTTCTAATCATAGCAAATAAATATAAACATTTTTCACAACACGATGGTGGAACATGTCCCTCTATCAGCTGCACAGTGTACTACAGAATATAAAATGTTTTCATCGTTTAACCAACAATTACAGAACTTGTAAGATTTGTGCTGATTGGGTTACCAGCTTTGCAGAGTACTGTTTACTAATGCGCCATCTACATTTTTCTTTTCCAACTATACATTTGGGAAACCGTCGTTACCGATTCGTGCTCAGTCGACAATTATTTGAAAAACAAAAAACGCGTAAACCAACTAGTGTGAAGTAAGGGAAGGAGAGCAAAAATAAAAAAAACACGTTCTCCATTTTACAATAATAATTTGCCTTTAAAATACGTAAAATGGCCGACAGTGTCTGCACGTTGGAATAAACCAAATCTTTAAGAATTTTAAAATGTGTTAATATAACAACATCCAAGTCAAAACTAGTGATAAAAAGGTGTAAATAATATGTATATAGGTCTTTAGCAATGTTGAGAATTTTTCAGTGTTGTTTCTTCAAGAGTAAAACCAAGTAGTAAGTCCACAACAACTTTTTCTTTAAAATAAATGTTAATACAAAATAATAACAATTTTTAGGCTGTCTTGAGGAAGGCAATAAACAGTTGCCGAAAGCTTGGCAAAGCAACAAAGTGTTTTAATCTAAGGTCCCCTCTCTTTGACTACAGCCCCACTAGATTTAGCACGTTTTATATATATATATATATATATATATATATATATATATATATATATATATAAACTGTTCTTCTTTATTTTCTCATCCATTTTTAGGTAGATATACTAACTCAGGTATCTATATAATCAGAAAAACCAGAGCTATTTTTATCAGGGTATTCTATTATAAAAATCACAACCTATGACAAAATTTATAGCTTTTGAGAAATTTTTTTTTGTACATTTAGATTGTCACGACTCATGAAACAGAGATATCCATAGTCTAATATATTATAAGACACACTGTATATACAAAAATCTTTAACACTAATTGATGATAATATTAACCAAATATTACCCGCTTATCGGTAACTTGGTACTGGAAATATGACGAAGCATTTGAAGCAAGAGATTTGTTTCAGTTAGAAAATTTAGTTTTAAATAGTGTTGTCGTACTTAGTACATTTGTACTAAATCTAGTACTTTTTTATTGAATCTAGTGATCTAGTACGTACTATTCGAAATCTAGTAGTATTACTCAGTCGCGTAAGCCTGGTAGCAAAACCTTTAAAATGACAAAGAGTGGAATTGAGTGTAAAAAAAGAAGAGAGTGACACTACTTCTCTTCACTTCAATTTCTATCACAATCGCTTATCAAACGTCATATTCCTCGTAAAAAAATGAATAAAAAAACACTCTAAGAGGTAAGTATACTGTTTTTATATTTATACTTACATTAATAATGATAATATGCTTTATATATTGAACGCATCACGCTATGTTTATTTTTTATTTCCTGTGTTTTTATAGGTTTCTTATTCAACGAACAACCCCAACAACGAGTAGTTCTGCCACAGCTTCAGCTTCCAGTGCTTACACCTCGACAGCCACGTTGGAGGAAGAAACTCTGGCATGCAATAGTTCTAAATCGAAAAACTCGGACGATTCTTTGCCCTTGCCTCAGTAAGTAATTCGTTAAAAAAATTTGAAAAACTTTTATTGTTTGATTTGGAGAGGAAATTATATTAATTATTAAAAAAATGCCAAAAATTTTGTTCCGGAGTAAGTAAGCCCCAAGACATCTCTTCTTAAGCCTTTCACTGATAAATAGTGATAACTGTATTTACCATAGTTTTGATCAAATTATAGTTTATGAATTTCTTTTGTAGAAATTCAGATGACACATCGAAAACTGAAAGAGGGGAAGAAGGTCAAGACAAAAAGCGAAAACGTAAGCAACAAAAGTTGTCAAAAAAGACTTATAAGCGAAAATACCGTGTTGAATGGAAAGCACTTGAAAATTCTTTTTGGCTCAGCAAGTCTAAAAATTATTTATCGGTCGGTTACACATGTGAAACGACATAGTAATACTTCTTCACATAAAAAAAACTGTGAGTAAGATAACACCTAAACTTGACGAAATGCCTACTGTAAGTAAATCAATTAAATTAAAAAACAACGTGACCAGTGGAACATTTAAATTGTTGGTTGGTATTATCTAACACAATTTACCCTTTCATCTTTTGGATCACTTGCCTGGATTACTAATATCGATATGCAGTGATTCGAATATAGCAAGAATAATTAAGTGCTGCCGAACAATAGGTACTAATTTGGTTCTAAATGTGTTAGGTCCAAAAACATTAAAAACAAATAAATGTTTGCCAATAATAGTCATAATAATTGTTAATAATAAAGTTAAAGATCGATTTTTTAATTTACGAGAAGTAAAGCAGAGCAATGCTGAGCATCTATACTTATCAATAAAAAAATTATTAAAGACAAATAATATTCCACTCGACAGTTTTATGAGTTTTGCTGCATATAATGCATCTGTAATTACGGGTACAACATCTGGGTTAGCAGCAAGACTGAAAACTGATAATCCATTTTTATTTGGTTTGGCTGTACTTGTCACTCATTTAATAAATGTGCCTCGTATGCTTGCAATAAGCTCCAAAGTTCAATCAATCAGCCAAAACCATATTAATTGTCTTTAAAAATCCAATTTTTTAAATGTATTATACTATTTCTGTCCTATATATTAGAACTAATAAATCAACTCAATCTATTGTTTCAAAGTGAAAAAGTTTTAATTCATAGACTGATGCCAGTAATCAAAATTTACAAAATAGTACTCAATAATTTTTTTCGAAAAGAATATATCAACTCGACTCCAATTCATCTTGTCAATCTTGAAAATGATTTCAAAATATAAAAAGATTGAGAACATTTATTATAGTGCCAAATGTGCATTACTAATAGCAAATTATATCCAAGACTTAAAAGTATTTCGAAGATCATTAGCTTTTTATGTAGAGTTGTGCAATGCAAATTAGGCAAAGGTTTCCGTTTGACAATATGATACTAAGTTTTCTCCCCATTATGGAACCTGGAAGAGTCCTTTCTGGAGAAGCATCGTCCATTATGACCCTCGTTCAGCATTTTCCTGCCATTTCTCTATCAGAGTACGAAGAAATTAATACAAAATGGAGGCAGCTAGCGGATATTGCTGAAATTGAAGGTAATTTATAAAATCTCGAATTTGAAAAATTTTGAAATAAATTATGAATTTGAATAACTCTTGTGGACAACTTATGTTTCCATTATTAACTAAATTAATGAAATGTATCCTATGCTTGCCTCATACTAACGAAGCTGCTGAAAAGATATTTACGGTTAAATACCATTAAATCAAAACTTAACAAATCGTCAATAAAACATGTAATGCCCTTCTGCTTTCTAGAGAGCTTGTTACAATTTTAAACAATAACCAAACTATAAGAAAATCCCCAACAGAATGCTAGAAGCATTTCAAGCTTTAGGTTGCTTGATGAGTCTAAAAGTGCGTTTTATCCAATCCCAATTTGATTACTTTTCGGAAAATAGTTTTTTTTTATTATATTACGCAATATTATTAAGATAGCCACTTAATATTATTTTATATATTAAATGCCGAGGGACTAAATAAGAAAATTCGCTAAATATGTATTTGGTTAAAATTTTTTGGTTGGCAAAAACAAAAATACACAAAATGGTAAGCGCTTTAATAAAGTCGAAAGGCTGTGCGAATCAGTGGAACAATCAGGATATGTTCTGTTTATACAGCCACTTAATGAAAGTGAGATTTTTTTATCAATCACCAAAAATTACGAGCCCCGACCTAAAAATCTAACCACTTATATAGTGTCATTTATTTAAATGCGGGCCACCCCTGTACAAAGAAAAACTTGTTTTTTTTGTATTGTGATAACAAAAAAATTTTGTTTTGCAAAAATATTATACACTTATGTTAAAAACAGAAGATAATTAGTTATTACCTCCCTCGTGAGATTTTTTCAGAGCTTTACGTTTAAGGGTCTCTAGATGCCGGAAAACATGTTTTCTCAATTCCATCTGTCTGTAGGTACGTCTGTCCGTCAATCTGTCTGTTCGCGGCATAACTAAGAAACTACTTATCCGATTTCTTCAAATTTAAGTCTAACGTTATGGGGCATGCATGCGAAAAATACAGGCTATATATATATATATATATATATATATATATATATATATATATATATATATATATATATATATATATATATATATATATATATATATATATATATATATATATATATATATATATATATATATATATATATATATATATATATATATATATATACGATGTACGTTTCCTCACAGCTAGGGTAATTTTTTATTACAAAATCATTCATTAAACATATTTTTTAACTGAAATGAACCCACTACCATACACCAAAATCTATTCTTCTTCCTATTGAGGCTACTTCTGGTAATATACACTTGTGGGTTGCATTTGGAATGTCTCTCTGAAGCATCCAACAATCCAACAGTAGTTTGCCATCATTGAAACGTTCCGCCTTCCCTAGTATATTATTTTCATCTCTGTAATGTCCTGATGGAATCATTTACCCTGCTATTCACTCATAGCTTCCAAATTTTCTGAAAAGTAATCAAATTGGGATTGGATAAAACGCACTTTTAGACCCATCAAGCAACCTAAAGCTTGAAATGCTTCTAGGATTCTGTTGGAGATTTTCTTATAGTTTGGTTATTGTTTTTTTACTAACTTCCTTAAATGCAATGCATTCTCTTTTTGAGCATTTGTCTTGGTATTAATAAATTGTTGATCAGCTATGAGCCTTCTAATGTCTGGTCCCACGAACTCACCTTCCTTTATTTTTGCCTCCGAGAGGCCTGGAAACTTGGTGACCAAGTATTTGAAGCAATCTCCATTTCCTGTAAGTGATTTTACGAATTGCTTCATCAATCCCAACTTTATGCGGAGAGGTGGTAAAAGAACTTTATGGCGAGGTACCAGTATTTCTCGGAAGACTTTCTTTTCGCCAACTTTGAGCTTCCTCGGCGGCCAACTCTTCTTAGTTCAGTGATTTTGTCAGTTTCTACTGTTCCATAAACGCAGAACACTTATTTGACAAATACTGGTAAAACAACTAGGGTTGACGAGCTTAGACGTACTAATGTTCGCTTTATACTACCTGGCCGAGACTCGCACATTCAGGTAGCAACATATTTATGATTGTTGCATTGAGTCAAACTGGAAGTGGTTTTTTCCTGGAATTGGCTTGAAAAAAACTGATTTGAATGCAATAATAAAAAGTAATTCCTAGTAATTCTGACCCTAAAGTTGATTTAAGCCTGTAAGATATAAAATTATGAAGAAATTATAAAAATACACTCATTATTATAAGAATTTTGCATTTTGCTAAATACCTGACGTCTAAGATTTTTTCAATATTATTTTCGTATTTAGCGCAACAAAAATATAAAAATCAATTGAGAATAACTGTGTTATTTAAACGAGCGCCGGAGCTAATATATATTGCGTTCACCATATCATCAGGGAAAAAACATACATGTTAATATAGTTTTCGGGGTTAATATAGCGAAGTTCAATTTTACTTATCTTTTAAAATTTTAACAATTTTTATAATATTGATACAACGATGCTGACAAAATTTCATAAATTTGGGTTTTAAAATTTAAAACTGTATAATAGGAACTAAAAATATATTGATATTATGATTAAGTAATTAAGAATCAGTTTGACGTCGACTTCCTAATTCAAATTTTCTATGTGGTATAAAATATTATTTTTTACTTTTTAGTGTTTTTTTTTGTATGCAAAATGTCAGTTGTCATTTTCACTTTTTAATAAAATTCATTGTAACTAGCTTTAATTTAAGTAATTCAGGAAATAATCTAGCCTTATACCACTTGATTTATAAATTTAAATGGATTAAACTATGCAAATACGTTTGCATGATTTTGTTTTAAATAGTATCATGCTCAATAATTGGAAAATAAAAACCCTCCTCGACCGCTTCGGGGACTCAGGTTTTTAATTAAATTATTGTGCATTCGACTATTTTCCAAGCAAAATCATGCTCAAAATATGTTGGATAGTTTAGTCGATTAAATTTATGGATCTCGGGATATAATGTATGATTATATTACATCACGTTAAATATTCCCAACGGACCCAAAGCAAAATCAATATAGACACGACTGAACCCAAGTGAAAACAATAGGCGACAGCTCTACAGTGACTTTATGTCAGTAGCACGGCGCCGGCGATGCCTTAAATATATTACACTAGTCAACAAATACGAAAAAAAATGCGAATAATGTTATGACTGTACGGGAGGCATTTTCGTATATAGCATAGCGTACTGCAACTCATATATGTCCGAAGATTTATCAAGTAATTCGCGCACGTTGATGCGTTTTTCTAGTCCAGAAATTTCGTAAACAGCTCTTGGTACCGCATTACAATCATAAATTGTCTTTAGGATGTAGTTTGAAATTGTTGTAAGTGTAACAACGGTCAAAAATGGAGAAATTGTCAACATATTTTAATTTTTTTTGCTTTTAGATGCTACATCTTTAATCATTGTGGACAATGCATCTTATCATTCAAGAATCTTAAATAAACAACCTACTTCATCCTGGAAGAAAAGTGATATTTATGACTGGCTAATAAAACAAAAACAAAATCCTTTACCCAATATGCTGAAACTAGAACTTCTTTTAATGGCAAAATCTATTAAAAAACCAACAATATATGCCTTAGACGAAATATTACGGGAAAATGGACATGAGGTTTTACGACTGCCGCCATACCATTGCCAGTTTAACGCAATAGAATTAATATGAGCTGGGTCAAAATCATATTACGAAAAACACGTGAACGATGGTCTTACATCAGATGAAGTGCAAATTGTTTGGCAAGATTCATTAAATTATATTACACCGGAGTACTGGAAGAAATCTGTGGAACATACGGAGAAATTAATATGGGATTGGTGGAATCGAGAACGAGTTCTAGATGTCGAAATAGCACCAATGAACATTGTGCCATTTGAGGACGACTGAGAAGATGAGCACTTTTTAAGTGATGATGATACTTTTTAGTCTATAATATTAAAAAGTTTCTGAAGGATTAGTCTTTACCTGTATAAATCATAAATTGCATTATGAATATCCATTTTTGCATTGTAACTTAAGTCTTTTGCCTTTGGATTTTTAATCTTCGGAAGTAAATTATGTTTTTTTTCATGCACAAGTTTCTGTACGTTCATTATACCGAGCTTATATATATATATATATATATATATATATATATATATATATATATATATATATATATATATATATATATATATATATATATATATTCATATTCATTCATATATATATATATATATATATATATATATATTCATATTCATTCATATATATATATATATATATATATATATATATATATATATATATATATATATATATTCATATATATATATATGAAATTTATGAAATTTTGTCAGCATCGTTGTATCAATATTATAAAAATTGTTAAAATTTTAAAAGATAAGTAAAATTGAACTTCGCTATATTAACCCCGAAAACTATATTAACATGTATGTTTTTTCCCTGATGATATGGTGAACGCAATATATATTAGCTCCGGCGCTCGTTTAAATAACACAGTTATTCTCAATTGATTTTTATATTTTTGTTGCGCTAAATACGAAAATAATATTGAAAAAATCTTAGACGTCAGGTATTTAGCAAAATGCAAAATTCTTATAATAATGAGTGTATTTTTATAATTTTACAGGCTTAAATCAACTTTAGGGTCAGAATTACTAGGAATTACTTTTTATTATTGCATTCAAATCAGTTTTTTTCAAGCCAATTCCAGGAAAACCACTTCCAGTTTGACTCAATGCAACAATCATAAATATGTTGCTACCTGAATGTGCGAGTCTCGGCCAGGTAGTATAAAGCGAACATTAGTACGTCTAAGCTCGTCAACCCTAGTTGTTTTACCAGTATTTGTCAAATAAGTGTTCTGCGTTTATGGAACAGTCGAAACTGACAAAATCACTGAACTAAGAAGAGTTGGCCGCCGAGGAAGCTCAAAGTTGGCGAAAAGAAAGTCTTCCGAGAAATACTGGTACCTCGCCATAAAGTTCTTTAACCATCTCTCCGCATAAAGTTGGGATTGATGAAGCAATTCGTAAAATCACTTACAGGAAATGGAGATTGCTTCAAATACTTGGTCACCAAGTTTCCAGGCCTCTCGGAGGCAAAAATAAAGGAAGGTGAGTTCGTGGGACCAGACATTAGAAGGCTCATAGCTGATCAACAATTTATTAATACCAAGACAAATGCTCAAAAAGAGAATGCATTGCATTTAAGGAAGTTATTGAAAAAACAATAACCAAACTATAAGAAAATCTCCAACAGAATCCTAGAAGCATTTCAAGCTTTAGGTTGCTTGATGGGTCTAAAAGTGCGTTTTATCCAATCCCAATTTGATTACTTTTCAGAAAATTTGGAAGCTATGAGTGAATAGCAGGGTAAATGATTCCATCAGGACATTACAGAGATGAAAATAATATACTAGGGAAGGCGGAACGTTTCAATGATGGCAAACTACTGTTGGATTGTTGGATGCTTCAGAGAGACATTCCGAATGCAACCCACAAGTGTATATTACCAGAAGTAGCCTCAATAGGAAGAAGAATAGATTTTGGTGTATGGTAGTGGGTTCATTTCAGTTAAAAAATATGTTTAATGAATGATTTTGTAATAAAAAATTACCCTAGCTGTGAGGAAACGTACATCGTATAATAAAACGAAAGTCACTTTAGGATTCAGCATACAAAAAAAAACATAAAGATTACGTAAAATAATAAAAACAGTTTTTAATTTTTTGTGTTTTGCAGACCTGCTTCCTTGCTTCCAACTTTCGATGAAGAGATATCTGAACAAAATAGTCAAGTTCTGACTTTGAAATGAGTCAAGTTCAAAATTGTTTTTCCCGGGGGAGATGAATGATTTGGTAAGAAACTTGAATCTTCCCAAAGAAAGGCTTCCGAGTTAATTGGATCGAGGTTCAAAAGTAGAAATTTATTGTTTCCAGAGGAGTCTACTTTATGGTTCCGATATTGCGAAAAAAGTGAAATATGGTATTAATTATGTATGTTGATAATTAGTATTAAGTCATTAAATGTAGAAAAACATGTACTGAAAAAATCTAGCCTATTTATAATTTCTTTAAGAACACAAATTATCATTTCTCTAATACTGTATATGGTCTATTAACTTAGACAAATTCTTCAAATTTATAAAACATACAATGTGTCGCTTCTATTGATTTTCTGTTTGAGAAGTGCTAGTAAAATAGAAATTTTTCAGAAAAACTGTTTTTATTTTCAATAAAAAAGTAGGCGTTTGGTCGGAAAACCAATTAAGGCGCCGGCAGTACTCAACAAGATACAGAAAATGGACGGTTTAGGAAGGGTCTTGGAATATATACAAGACTTGCAATTCCGAGGTGAAGTTTGCAAAAAAAAGTGAAAAACTGCTTTTTTCCTTAACTTTTAAACTGCTTAAATTTTTTAAATACGGTTTTCAAAACTCGATGTAACTTTTAGGGGAGTAATTTATTTAGAAAAAGATTTGTAACAGCTCTCACAAAAAATAGTTTTTTTTCCTGGAACTTCTGAACCACTTAAAATTTGTATATACAATTTTCTCAGTTTCCAGGTGACTTTTAGGGGCATCATTTATTTGATTTTTTTTTGACATGTGTTTTTCGCCATAATACGGTAGTTACGTTTTATTGAGGTAATTAAAAAAAATACTTTCCTCTTAACTTCTGCTTAAAATTTGTAGATATGGATTTCACAAATTCTTGTAACTTTTAATGTAATTTATTTTAGAGAAATATTTTTTTTAAATGAGATTTTTACAAATAAATGTATAGCATATATATCCGTAACCGGATGTATGGGACTAGCCGACGTTTGTTAATCAAAAATAGCCGTCAAGGTTATGTTACTAGTGACATTGGACCGAAAATAAGTGTGTAGGACTAGGCACCTAAGGTCACGCACACGACCAATACTCGCACCCAGAATCCACTGGAACAACCTGACATATTACTTGTTTACACCCGACTACAGTAGGTGTGCGAACAAAACATACTGTGCGTACTTGTTAGGAGATATACTATTCTTGTCACCAAGCTGCTACTCTAGTATTTATTTAACGAGCAACACATTTACCATACAGGAACGGGTGATTGCCTGAATTTAAACCTAATATAAACATTCTATCCTTCAGGGGCGTGCGGTGAAATTTTAAGAAAGGGAAGCAATTTTTAGAAACTTACCTATCTGTAATGTAATTCGATTCTTCGATCATTTTTTGCAAATTCGTCAATGACGTCATCATAAAAACGTCGATGCTCCGACATATTTTGGAGAAGTTTATTTTCAATGGACAACAGCGATGTATGCGAAAGTCTCTCCTGTCCCATTGAATTTCTCACGAAATTTTTTATACGTTTAAGTGTTCAAAAATTGTGTTCTACTGATGAACTTGTGGCAGGTATTGTCAATACTAATTCACACAATTTCGACACTTCGGTGTAGGAATCTTCCAGTTCCTTGTCTTTTAAAAATTGCATTAGTTCCTTCGCGTTATTTTTTGTGCTAATGTCATCAGTTTCGTAAATCACTTTTAGTTCAGATCGCAGTAACACTCGGTCGAAGAACTGACCATAATGAAGAAGAAGAGATTTAAACGCATCTTCTGGAAAAGTTTTTCCTTTAAATGCATCAAATTTGCAGAGCTCGAGGAATTTAAAATCATTTAAACCGTTAAATCTATAGTTTATTTGTTGCCGAATTTGATCCATTATTTCATAAAAGAGGCCTCTGTATGATGTCTAAACATCTCCCACCTTGTCTGTTCGAAGACGCTTGGCTTGTGGCTCTACATTTAACGTCATCGTTTCCTTCCAAAATGGGTCAGAGTTATCTCTTTTTTGGCTTAACATGGACTTAAAATAATCCACTTTTTGTAGGCAAAAAGCAATATCATTTGTTTTAGTTTGTAATATATTAAAAACATTGTCCGAGAATGGGGAAATATTTCCGAAAATATGTTCAACAAATAATTAAAATTAAAATCTCGTTTCAAACAGTCCAAAAAACCCCTGGAACTATTTATTGCTTCTGAGTCCCACGTTTCATTATTTTCTATTATATTCTTAAATAGTTCAATCAGTGATTCACGATTTTCAGATACTGTTAACACAAGTCTTCCATTATAATTCCACCTAGTAGGAGCTACTTTGGGCAATCGTTTGTGGACAATGGAGTCCAAAGCTTGTGTACGTTTTGTTGACTTGGAGAAAAAAAGCAGCCATGCCACTTAAAGTAACGAAAAACGCTTTACACTCTTTAATGTGATTGGTGTACTGAGATAAAACTAAATCTAATTTATGACCAAAACAATGGACAAACACAGCACTTTGTTTCATAGCTTGCGTCATAGCTTTGAGCAACTAATTTTTTCTCTCCATTAATTTATTTAGTAACGTTATAAACTACGGTATATAATGCATCTGCTGTAGGAACACATTCTTGAAAGCTAAAAATCGCTCTTGAATACTTCCTTCTGTTTTAACGTAGCGTATCACTATAGATAATTGGCTAAAATTAGTAGTATAAGTTGTTTCGTTTAGAACAATAGCAATGAACCACGCCTCGCCAATTTCCTGCTTAATTCTTTTTAGAATAATGGTTGCAACAGCGGAAATTAAATCATTCTGGATTCGATTCGACTTTCCGCGGAAAACGCTAGACTGCTCTAAATGATTTTTTAAGCAGTCATCATATTTAGCCATTAAACTAAGTAAATCTTGAAAATTTCCTCTATTTGAAGAAACCCTTGTTTCGTCATGACCTCTAAATCCCAATTCGTGCTGTCTGAGAAAACAAACAACATCGATAAGTCTTCTTAATATTTGCCTATTTTTATCGACTAGTTCATTGTGTTAACGGTGACTAATTTCCAACTTTTATTAAGGGCGTGTTTACTTCTGGTTTTGCCGAAGACTTTTTATTTTATGACGGCCTGCAAATGCGCTTTGGACATAATGTGTCTTTTTACAGCTTGAATGAAAATGAAAATTGTTTAAATCGGAAAAACCAGTTTTATTCCAGAGACCTTTTTAATTTTTAAAAAGTAAACACGGCCAACAAAATAATTTACTTATATTTTCACACCCTGTTTAAATTGTTCGTATTGCTTTTCCGCATAAAAATGTCTAATACAGTTTTTCATTTTGTGGTTAAATTTTCCATAGACGGTTTTGCCCTTCCTGTGGAGATTATTTGAAGCTTATCAGCGAGGTTTAATGTTGAAAATCCCTTTATTATTAAGACCCACACCAAACATTCACACACACTCTTCTTACTAAATTCTCCAACATCTTCAACGTTATTACCGACAGCCGAAGTTGACAGTATTTGCATATCCACGTCCGTATTATTGTCTTCCATATCGCACCATGCAAGACGCGACGTACGTATCACACAACACACGGATAGCCGTTCAAACAAAGAACCTACTTCAACGATAGCTTCCGCCCCCACTTAAAGCACGCGACTGAAATGCAAAAATTACAAACAGCCGGTGGAAAGTTCAATAACCTCTGGCTCGATTCACAGTAAATCAAGCATACAGGACCTGGCTGTAGAGAAGCTAGCGGCCCGCATAGGTTCTATTCGATATTCTATTGTAGCTGGGTCGGAGTGAAAGCTGCATTTATTATGGGCTTGATAGTTAAGATAATATTTTAGCATTTTTAATATAAACTAAATTTATGGTTTCCTATTTCAAAAATTTACATTTATATTATATATTACATTTTAGAAGACGTTTTGTAATTTTTGTTGGGGAAGCACGGCTTCCATGGACTGCACGCCCCTGCTATCCTTATTTATTTCATCAGCTTTTTACATTCATTAGTGGCTGTCGTTTTAAAAAGAATCCTCTGAAAATTTAACTTAGCTTGTAACGGCCGCCCTTAATTGTAAATTGGAATTGTTTTTCACTTTTTATTAACAAGTTTTACAAGAGCGTGCTTAAATTAGCATACATGCAATGTTTTTGGAATATCTGAACTCACTCTCATATGTAAAATAATACGAGAATAGCTAATTTGTGAAACCGGAAGAGCGAGATGTGAAAAGTAGAATTTCCCTTGAGCATTGGCGGCGCTAAACGCAAAGTTTAGTTTAGTTTTAGGTTTGTTGTCAAGAAATAAGGCTAATAGTACGAGTGACGACTGCTTGATTACTACATCGTTCTGTTTTGTAATCAAAATGCAATTTTTAGGAATAACTATTAATAGAGCAATACGTTCTGCCGGGTTGCCCATAAAAATAGGGTCGCAAGTAGTTTAATTTAATTAATTTTTTTAAACAGTTTCGTTCTCTTGGTGCTTCTATTGCTATCTCCGGAACGTAAGTGCTACGAAGTGGGTTAAATTAAATAGAAGTTGCCTGTTTTGATGCCTATTCAAGATCGTTTTACAGTGTTGCCAAATTCCTGCTAGTTTCTGAAACACAGGGTGATTAATTTGTGATAAATGCCTAAATAAATTTTGGAGAGTGTTTCAAAAAGCATTGATTTTTGGGACACAGTTTAAATTTGAATGTGATACAATTTTTTTCGCTCTATCACACGGCGCCTTCAAATTTCACCTCCAACGTGTCGTGTTCCAGTCACCATCATCAACTTAAATATTTTAAATACGGACTTGGATTTTTATACTCATTTTTGGAACTAATTTTGTATCATGAATTCATAATTTAAAACACTATCTGCATTTTATTTAATATTTAAAACATAAATGGAAAAACGGGAACACACACTGTTTTACTACAAGAGTCATCACAATTACCAACACTTGGAATAAATGCTTCCAATTTAGAAGCTTCCTTTATAACTACATATTTTGTTTTTGTTTTGATTCTTTGTATCAGTCAATCCAGTTTCACATACTGAAAACTAAGTCAACCCCGATTTTTATGAAGCCAAATGGCAAAAAATGGAACGGCAAATAAACCTCAAAATTATTAGCATTTTTGTTAACCGTAAAAACCAAACAAGGGGCCATAAGTTTCACTTTGGTGTATTCAGTGCATTGTTAGCGGTTTTTACTTATATTCTATTCCTATTTTTTTAGGTTTTGCACAACCCGTCCGGTTTTTCGAACGAGTGAACAATAAGGTGGATTAACTATAATGCTTGGAAATGTAGTATTTTAACTAGAAGGATTTTTGTTTCTTCCTCTAAAACGAAATTTTATTAGCTAGTTCGGAAAAATCTTCTTTAGTGATCTTATATTAGCATCAACGTGATTGTTTGATAGCCTTTGTCTTTTTGACATACGGCAAGCAAGATTTATGCAGCAATGGGGTTTTAAGGTTGACCTAAAAATATTAAATTATAAATCCTTTTTACTTTATGAGTAATATGATGTGGCCAATTGGCCGTAAAAACAAAGAACAAGACAAAAGACAGCGTTTGTGACAGATGACATCCGACAGGGCGGCGATCAATATTTTCATTTTTGTTGCCGGTCTTTTTTTTACAATTGAATATTTATCCCTGCGTAAACTTAGCTGCAATTTTCAACCCTGGTTCGAAGTAACTTTTAAATGTACGTAATTCAATGTTGAAAATGATATCGTTTATTTATAGGAAAGAATCAACTTCATGAGTTTTAAAAATGTTCAATCGATAGAGAACAGAAAATGATGCTTAGTTATTATCCCGGAGGCATGGGAGGATAAGGGTGTTTTGAGACGGCTGAACCGAACAGAACAGTTTTCTGAAAAATCCAAACTCATTATCGGATAAAAATAAATGTGAAAAATGTGTTTGCGTAATACGAAGAAAGTTTACAACATTTAATGAAGCAGAAGAGTTAGAGTTAATAATAAGCAGATACCTTTTTTCGAAGGAAACTAATGTTTAGTACAAAATTAAACGATAACCTTTCTGTGATTCAAACAAAGATGCTTTTTCGTTGAACAAAATATATCACTGAAGAAATATAGCGTTATGATGGTTTTGTTGAGTACATATACCTAATTCCTTAAAACCAACTCAATATCTTGAGTTAACGTTACAACCTAAGTATCTTAAGGAAGTTTTAGGAGCAAACTGCTATAACAAGGCAATTTAATGACTTCCATAGGGCAATTGTTTATTGGTTTTGTAAGTAGGTTTTATGGTTAATGTTAAAACCTTACATTAAGATAATTTTATCTTAAGGCGCATTTGGTTTGCCTTAAAGCTTCCTTAAAACACCACTCTTAAGTAGAACCATCTTAGAGGCTACATAAAGCTTCCTTGAATTCATTAGGTGTTAAAAATGTTTCTTGGGCCAGCTGTCTTCTTGACATTTAAAGCTGTAGTTGTTTTTTAAATGTAGAATTTGCTCATGTATTATCAAATTTCGTTGCAATATACTGAGCAATTCAAAAATTAGACTGCGGGAGATGGACTTTATGTCCTCACTGTATATCTACCTATATCTATGTAATAATTATACCTTTTGATCCTCGACTTCTAGCTCACTCTGTAATTTGCTAGGTCTGGTGCACTAACAGTCTCAATATAGCGTTCACAAGAACATATTAAAAGGAGTTTCATAGAACTCAAAATATATTTTTCCTATGAGCATGTGGAAAGTAAGCAGTTTCCGCACGCATGTTAGTGCGGAAAATTAGTTTTTGCCGCACTAGTGCTTGAAAAAGGCAAATTATTTTTTTTCAGCTGTATCAAAAGTATTAGATATTTTTTATCTTAAAAAATTATTACACTAGCTTAACAGAAAAAAGCAATTTCTCATCTAGATTTGTAATTCTTTAATATCCTAAAAAATTTTAAGAATCATACCATTATTTATACTATAATTTTGACTTACATCGTATTATAATGTCATATAATACCAGTTAGCTTAATGCTAAGTAACCTTAGTTACAATTGTTTCAACAATAGTGTTAATAAACAAGTCTCGGTTGCGAGGACACAAAAAAGCAATAACAACAATTATTTAAACCACTGTGCGTGATTTAGTTTGTGCAGTTATTTGTAATTTTGTGCTTTTAAAAGACGGTTTCACCCCTCAACATGAAAGACGTACACGAAGATCTAATTCCTGATAGTATTTTGGAAGAAGCTGCAGAAGTCCTAACCTTAGTTACAAGTATTTCAACAATAGTGTTAATAGACAAGTCTCGGTTGTGAGGGTACCAAAAAGCAATAAAAACAATGTATGCGTCTGTGCGTAATTTAGTTTGAGTAGTTATTTGTAATTTTGTGCTTTTAAAAGACGGTTTCGCCACTCAACATGCAAGACATAGACAAATATGTAATTCCTGAAAGAACTTTGGAAGAAGCGCCGCTGCAGTCCGCTTACAGGTACTGTCCGGAAAACCCGGCTATAGATATGAAAAAGAATACAAAGTTTTTCCGCAACGGTGCGAGAAGAAACAGGTAAAATCTCTTAAAGAAGAAGTATTTCTAGCTTATTCTGGCGAAAACTCTGAAACCTGAACATCTTCTACGATATGGTCAATTTTTTCAATTCTCAAATTGATCATCAAAATAAATAAAGATGTGGATATAGGTAATTATTCAAAATTAACAGCATTTTTAAAACTAAAAAACGTAGGGCAGCATTCATATAAATAAAACTTTTTCCAAAACTATTTGTTGGTTAAAGTTATGACCATTATTGAATTGGCAGGTGCATGTCGTCCCAAAGATCTTACTAAAAAATGCACAATACAATGTGTGGGGATGAATACATTTGGGAAGAGCCATCTAATATTACCGGATACCTGGGATTGCCACATCCAGAAATAGACACGGGTCACAGTTTTCGCCGATCTTCCGCCACAATGTTAGCTGATTCGGGAGAAAATATAATCAATATCAAGATGCATGGCGGATGGAAATCAATTACAGTGGCAGAAGGCTATTTGGAAGACTCAATAGAGAACAAAAATCATATTGCAAATAAAATTTTTATCAAAAAGAAAGTTGAGGGTGAAGCTGTTTTATTTTCATTAAAGTAGTACAACTTACAATAAACAGTGTTTAGAATTGACATCTCCTCTATATGTAAACAATCCGACAAACTGTTAATTTAATATAAACGTTATAACAAACAATAAATAATTGTTTAATAAAATAATAAATTAAAAATATATTGTTATTTTTATTTGTGACTAAATGTTACATTTTGGACATTGGACATATTTTAAACTTTTGTGATCAAATCTAAACTCAAGTAATCAATTCTAATTAATAAAAATTTAACATACCTCATTTCACCCTCCTTACTAAACTGCACTTGCTCATACATAGGTACGTAATTTGTGCATGCTCATAGGAAAAATTATGTACCTAACTCATGCGAAAAGTGACTTTTCCGCACTAGACTGCTTACCGAACAACGCGTAGCAGTCGCAAGCGGAAAAGTATCACTTTCCACACTAGTTATGTAAATAACTTTAGTTTTTGCCACTCTCGTCTAGTAAAATTCGATATTTCTATTTGCCTAATATATTATACTACGCTGATGTTTGAAACGAATAAATATTTACCCAATACCATATCAACAAACTGATTTAACATATTCCATCAAAAATAAACATTGGCATTAAACGAACCAAATATATATGTTTTAAAGGGAACAATTCACATTGGTTTGCATAAACAAATTAAGCCAATATTAAATAATAATTTGGATACTGATATAACTGATTAAATTTCCTTTTGATGTAATTATACGGCAACATTGAGTTGGAATTAATTAAAAATAATTACTGGTTAATAAAGTTTAGTACTAATGATAACTATATGCTATTAGAAATAAAGAGTTTATTAAAGAAGGAAAATCATCATCAATACAAAATATCAGAGAGTAAATAGAAACCAAATTTCCTAGATTTTCTAGTGTGATAAAGTATGCCTTATTTTTGCAAAAAAAGGGGGCAATTTAGAGTACCGATAATTAAGGAATCGTGGTTCTTGGGATTAGACCGTGTCAAAATGGAATCACTTTCTGACGTTTCGCCTTCGATTGCACGAAGCATCCTCATGGATTTTTACTTAAGGATCAAATCGCGAGGGCTCTGTAAACTAAAGACTTAATAACTGATTGCTTCTGGATCGAATTACGATGGGAATTTATATTTAGGTATCTGTTCGTATGGTTTTGTAATATAATTATTGTTTGTATTCGTAATTGTAATTGTAATTATTGTAATGTAATTCGATTCTTCGATCACTTTTTGCAAATTCGTCAATGACGTCATCATAAAAACGTCGATGCTCCGACATATTTTGGAGAAGTTTATTTTCAATGGAAAACTGCCCCGTTGAATTTCTCACGAAATTTTTTGTACGTTTAAGTGTTGAAAAATTGCATTCTACTGATGAACTTGTGGCAGGTATGGTCAATACTACATTCACACAATATCGACACTTCGGTGTAGGAATCTTCCAGCTCCCTGTCTTTTAAAAATTGCATTAGTCCCTTAGCGTTATTTTTTGCGCTAATGTCGTCAGTTTCGTAAATCACTTTTATTTCAGATCGCAGTAACACTCGGTCGAAGAACTGGCCATAATGAAAAAGAAAAGATTTAAACGCATCTTCTGGAAAAGTTTTTCCTTTAAATGCATCAAAATTGCAGAGCTCTAGGAATTTAAAATCATTTAAACCGTTAAATCTATAATTTATTTGTTGCTGAATTTGATCGATTATTTCATAAAAGAGGCGTCTGTATAATGTTTAAACATCTCCCACCTTGTCTGTTCGAAGACGCTTGGCTTGTGACTCTACATTTAACGTCATCGTTTTCTCCCAAAATAGGTCAAAGTCATCTCTTTTTTGGTTTAACATGGACTTAAAATCATCCACTTTTTTTAGGCAAAAAGCAATATAATTGATTTTGATTTGTAATATATTAAAAACATTGTCCGAGAATAGAGAACAAACAATTAAAATTAAAATCTCGTTTTAAACAGTCCAAAAACCCCCTCGAACTATTTATTGGTTCTGAGTCCCACCTTTTATTATTTTCTATTATATTCTCAAATAGTTCAATCAGTGATTCACGATTTTCAGCTACTGTTAACACAAGTCTTCCATTATAGTTCCACCTAGTAGGAGCTACTTTGGGCAATCGTTTGTGGGCAATGGAGTCCAAAGCTTGTGTACGTTTTGTTGACTTGGAAATAAAAGCAGCCATGCCACTTAAAGTAACGAAAAATAGTTTACACTCTTTAATGTGATTAATGGACTAGGATAAAACTAAATTTAATTTATGAGCAAAACAATGGACAAACACAGCACTTGGGAAAGTTTCTCAAACTCTAGCTTGGAGACCCCCTAATTATCCTGCCATCACTGTAACGCGAAGATCTGAAAAAATCTCGGAGAGTGAGTTTTTCACGATTACATTTTTTCCATTTTACGAGAGAAGTAAAATTTGACAAATTTCGCCCTGTATATTCTGAATAATTTCATATTTTTATTTTTAAACCTTAACGATATAAACTTAAAAAAAAAATCTTTTAAAAACAGACTTTTATATATAAACTATTGAAATAAAAAAAATAGTGTATAAAGTTAAATATATAAACACAGAATTTTTTATGTTTGATGAGGCCCCAGCCTAAAGTTTTATATTTATGCATTTAACTTCATACCATAAATATTATTTTTTATTTTCAGTTTATAAATAAAAGCTTGTTTTTTAAAAATATTTTTTAAGTTTATTTTATTTTATATAATAGTACCATATTATTGCATTGTCACCAAAGTTCCATAGGTATGTCAAATTTTAGATCAATTGGATATCCAGCAAAAGTTTGAAAAATGGATTAAAAATTTTGAACCAGAAAAACAAAGCAAGTTAAAAAATAGCTTGTAAAAAATTTTCATAGTGACAGATATAAAAAAAGATGGAAAAGAATTTTTGCTAAATCTGTATCGGGGTCTAAAATAAAGGTCAAAATTCCATAGGATTTTCAATATACGTAATACATCTTTTAGATATTCGTACGGCTTCTAACCATGTATGTAGTCCACTTCATTGATTTCTGCAATTAATTGCATAAAATTATAAATATTTTTCGTTGCCAATACGTGCTTTTTAAACACAGCGATTGACTGAGAGTGCAATCGCCATCAGGCCAAAATCAAGCGACTTGTAATTACAGCAGGTATTCGACTATGAACCAGAATTTTGACGAATTTCCAAATGGCCGCGCACTCGGTTGAAACAGCTCCCCAAAAACAAGCATGTTTTTATTTCAACACCGGGCAGCTCTCTTAATAAAGGAACCATTTACTTTTTTTATCTTTTTGAATTTAAAAACAAGTTTTTCCTTTACTTAGGGTTAGTCTAGAGGAGTCCCCAAAAACAGAATAAATTTGTATTTTCTTTAAGGTGGGACACACACAATTTGTTTTATTTTTGTTTAGGCCGAGTATTTTTTGACATAAAAAAACTGTACCAATCATTGGCATATCCTCCAAAGGTAGTAGTTATAAAAAACGGTGGAATAAGTATTATTATTTAACATTTTTGTGGTATTTAGTAAATGATCTGTTAGTAAGTAAGACATTTTTTAGAGCAGCCATAGGGGATATAACAGCCCTTTAAAAACAAACATATTTTTCCATGACAATTTTCAAAGATATAGCGGCGTTTATTAAGCGTAAAAAAATATTTTATTAATATCTGCCTAGTGCTTTCGGCTATTAGTCATCATTAGGGCTAAGACCTCGTCAATAGTAGATTATTTCTGAGCTACAGATACTTTACAAGAATCCACTATTAGGTCTAAGCCCTGATGACGACTAAATTATCGATAGCGCTATGCAGATATTAATTACCATTTTTTACGCTTAATACAGCAACTCTTGTTCCTTATTTGTTAAGAACATGCGGACAACTAAAATCCCACCCTACTAAAAAAAATTAGAAAAAGCACTTCCAATCCGGCCACACATAAATGTGTCACGTACCTTCTTACAATAAAATTTTCACGAGTTAGCATGCTCTGGGTAAATATCCGCGGCAAAGGAAAATCTCCATAATAAACTGTGAGCTGACGGATACATTTTTTGCCGCGAGGCTAATGTAGGAAGACGAGACGGGCATCAGAGAATATCCCGACTTTATAGGTTAGACGAGAAATCTTTTCCATTTCAAGACTCGGAACGAGCACCATTTTAAACGGCTGGGGTGCTAGAATGGTTTTTATAAAAAGAATGCGCTGATTTAGATCAAAGATTTAACTCCGGCTATTCGTCTCGTTTTAATAGGTATTGCTGTCTCTAAAGTAGAAAATGAGCTGAAAATTTTGCGACGAATAAACTAATAATTTTTTAAAATGGCTTGATGTTTTATTAAATAGCTTAAATAAAATTACACTTGTTTTTATTAAAAGTTCTTATTAAAAAATTATAAAAAATACTTTGTCTCACTGCCTCGTTTGCTACAATGCCAATATACAGTTTCGCCAATTAAATCGATTTTTTCATGTTATTCATCTTGTTGAGCTTTTCGACTTCCAAAAAGGAGAAGGTTATCAATTTTTTCAAATATCGTAGCTAAATAGGAACAAAAATAATAAACAGGGTATCCACTTAATTAGAGAACAAAACAACCTATATTTTAGGCATTTAGTAGGTTGACATATATGGCTATGAGCATATAATTAAAGATAATTTCATGTTCTTAGTATGCCGGATCAACCTGAAACTTGTAGCAAATTATAAATTTGAAACATATCATTGAATATATTGCTTTTTTGTCAGATTGTATGTTATATTTTGTATAACTTTAAGAAAACAAGAACAATGTCAGTGTGCAACCAGAATTTACTTAAGGTTTTTTAAACAAGCTATATGTCAGGTTGTGATGCTTTATCCAACTTTCCTACATTTTTTTTTAATTTTTGTAGACCATAAACGTCGAGCATGAGTTCTATAAACTCTCTCCACCAATTATCCCACTTTATATAAGTTAAGCTACATTTAACTTTAAAATCTCATTTAAAAATTGGATTTTCAAAAGTTAAGAGGACTAGACTTTTTTCAGAGCTGGCAAAATATTTTTTTATAATAACTATGTTAAAAGATACATGGAACTGTTAAAACCGTATCTAAAAATTCAGAAGTTCTGGGAAAAAAACAATTTTTTGCAGATATCAAATTTTCTTCTTAATTTAAACTAATTAAAACTACATCATTAAACCCGTATTTAAAATTTAAGGTATTTCGGAAATTATTGGGAATGCTAACTCGGAAAATGTTTTAATAATTTACGTTACTAAAAGTTACTGAAACATTATTTGAAAATTTTAGACAGTTCAAAAATTATAGAAACTAAAAATTTTTTTTGTCAGCTGTAGAAATATTTTTTTAAAAAATTACGCCACTAAAAGTTACATGGAGCTGTAAAAGCCGCATTTAAAAATTTTATGTAGTTTAGAATTTACGGGAAAAAGACATTTTTTTCATAGATATCAAAATATTTTTTTTACAACTTTTAAAAGTTACATGGAACGGTGAAAACCGTTTTTAAACATTTTAAGCAGTTTAGAACTTACGAGAAAAATAGTTTTTTTGACAGATGTAAAAATATTTTTTTTTTTGAATAAATTACGCCACTTAAAGTTACATGGAATTATGAAAACAATATTTAAATATTTTAAGTAGTTTAGAAGTAACGGAATTTTTTTTCTGAAAACTGTACCAACATTTTTTTTAAATAAATTACGC
Organism: Kuschelorhynchus macadamiae; assembly: GCA_030620095.1. Classification (NCBI taxonomy): domain Eukaryota; kingdom Metazoa; phylum Arthropoda; class Insecta; order Coleoptera; family Curculionidae; genus Kuschelorhynchus; species Kuschelorhynchus macadamiae. The sequence goes on along the minus strand of JAUTXW010005519.1, from coordinate 672,284 downwards.
TTCTAAAAGTTACATGGAACTGTGAAATTTGTAATAAAAAATTTTAAGCGGTTCAAAAGTTACAAAGAAAAAACGATTTTTTGAATGTCAAAAACAAGAAAAATACGTCACTAGAGGTTACATAAATTTGTGAATACTGGATTTAAAACTTTTAAGCGTTTCAAGAGCCAAGGGGAAAATTATTTTTTTTGGTATCTGTCAAAACGTTTTAATTACGCCTCTAAAAGTTACATGAAATATCCTATCTATTACCGAAAACCCCAAATCGATTTTTTGAATCCTTCATATGTTTAAGAGTAAATTTTTTCTGCAAAACTCGCGGCTGCGAAAACAAAATTTTGCCTATTTATTACCCAAATCTCCTAAATCGAAATCTTATACCAAAATGTTTCAATTGGAAAAAACTTTCAGTAAAAAAAATGTAAAATTCACGGCTGCAAAAACAAAATTTTGCCCATTTTTTACACCAGTCTTCTAAATCGATGTCTTATACCGAAATGTTTCACTAGGAAAAAAATTACAGATCTTAAGCCAGAATTTCTAAAGGAAGAAATGCTCTAATTCGCCTGTATCACTTAAAATATGTACATATATATATATATATATATATATATATATATATATATATATATATATGTATAAATATATTTATATATATATATATATATATATATATATATATATATATATATATATATATATATATATATACTTAAAACTTGCTAAACTATCAAAAAATCTCATCAAATAGTGAAACCTGTTACAAAAATTACCCTAGAACCAATTCTGGAAAATTAGTTTTTTAAATTATACTATTCTATTACTCAACACCCCAAATCAATACTTTCAATCCTTTAAATTTTCTAGTTAAATTGAGGTCTTAAACCGATTAATGTTTGAAAAACTAACTAAATAATTAGCCCCTAAGATTATATATTTATCTGTACTAACATTTAAACACGCAAAATTTTAATTTCCAGCTTCATGTATACTAAAAGCCCACACAAGGCTGCAAAAATAAAAAAAAAACTCCTCCAGATCGAAATGCTCTCACATCCTGTATGATAAATATATTGAAACAAGAAAATATCCTTTATATCGCTCGAAGCCATATATGTAGAAGTAGATACATATCCCAAGTAGACCGAAATAGGCACTGCTTTCATTTATACATATCCTCCCCATCATATTTAATATTTACCAGTTTTTATTATTTCTATTCTAATTCCATTAATGTAGTTAAAAAATTGGATATGAAATGTATATTAGCATCACATGAAATACGTGCCGGTTGAGTGGAATTTATTCTAAAATTTATTCTATTTGAGATCTATGTATATTTTTACAGCCTCTTAAAATACTTAAAATACTTAAGGATGTTCGCTAAAATCTGGATGCATAAAAATACTGAAAAGTCCAATTTGCCAAAATAGGAGTAACCTGAAAGGAAAGCACATTGTTTTTTTTAAAAATTAAAAGTGCATTTGTTCTAAAGTTAGATTTTCTAATATTTTGGTACATTTTGGAATAAAATGGTAAACCGGAAAAAAGAAGATTAAGTTTTCTAGATCTGTTTCGCTTTTGTGGAATGTTCAAGCTAAGAATATCGTATTAGGCATTCAAAAAACTGTAACTTTTATAGTTTTTATCCAATAGAGTCGGTTTTTTGGCAGGGTCTCGAGGCATGCACGTACTAAAAAAAAACCAAAACTGATTTATAACATAATTTAATGTTGATCACAGATCGCAAAAACCACCACACGAGAAAAAAATTAGTAGTTTTTCTCCTTAGCTAAATGCTGCAAACTTGAAACTCAGTTTTATACATTTTGCCTCTTAATTAATTTCGGTTTATTGTATTTTACAACAAAACTAATTTTTAGCGAACGACAGCAAACAAAATCAGAAAAAAGTTTAATTTTTTTTAAAAAGCATCGATAAACGTAACTTGGTTAGAAATCTTTCAAGATATCTTCCTATAATTTTTTTTCTCTTATCTATTTTCTTCTAGAATCTTTTTTGTCGAAAACTTAAACCGTTGTTTTTGACCAAAAACGTGGTCTAAAAAAAATACTATACAAACTTCGATCTCACCTATTTTAATATTTCGTGTTGTTGTGATTCAAAGGAACTTCCAAAACACTTGAAAAAATTTTTTTTATTAATAGACGGAGAAAAACGAAAAATGATACAAAGATTCGTTTGAGAGCCCCAAGTGTGCTCTAAAACAAACCAAATTTCAAAAGTTTCCGAGGTAGAACGTTTGCAAGGTAAAAATGTACCAAAAGAACGTGATGACACGACCACACTTTTTGAAATTGGTCACGGATAATATGAACTCTCGTCGAAGTCAAGAGTTTATGGTAGTGCGAAAAGATACGTAATAGTTTAAATAAAGTATTTCAAGTCCTATTATATCATATCAATTATATTATTGATAATACTAATTACTAAAAGAAACTAAATATTAACAAACATTCGAGACAATTCGAAATGATTACTATTACCAGTGCATAGAAATTAACCAGAAATTTAATTTTTTTTTATAATTTTAAAAGATTCCAACAACAAATATAATGGGTCGGTTTTTAAGAAAACTTCGACGAAAACTTGTAATTTGTAATCATTTTAAAAACTAAAAGATAACGAATTTTGATAAAAAAAAGTTCAGTAACAACGTATGTTGTACAAACACTAAAAGAAAAATAATTTAAAATTCTAAACTACTATTGCTAACAAAAAAGTAATTAAAGTTAAAAGTTTCTTCCGGCAGTTATATCTGGGTAATGGTTAGATAACAGATGTGTAACTTTCAGTAATTAAAGTTGAAACTACCGAAAGAACAATTTAAATGTTTAAAACTTATAAAATACTTATAATAAAGTTAAATGGTTTGCTTATTACTACCAAACCTGAACTCTGGTATTTCAGTTAATAGATCGAACGGAAATTAAAAGATTCTCAGCCTTTATCGGGCTTATTTGCTTTCCTTTTTAAATTACATTTAATTTAGGAAAAGTTTTTATATCATAATTTAAATTAAATTGATCAAAGAGATGTTTGTATTTCTTTATGGGATCTATACAACTGTTATTTACAGAAAAGTCTTTAATGTTTTTACCAAATTGTATTTAAAATTAACTTTATTACTAATGGTATTGCTATAAAAGAGGAATTTGCATTAAATTCGTAATTATATACTCGAGGCACGTTAATAAAAAAACTCGTTTTTTTATTTCCATTAGATTCCTTTAATATAATGATATATATTAAGGTAGGCGATAAAAAAAATGAATTTAATTTAGTATGGAATTTTTAATTGGGTTAAAAAAGTGGATTTATATCCCTAATAGTTGTGTTTGAAAACGACTTTAAGTGATTTTTTCATATTCAGACATATAGACAGTTCTTGATTTCTTGACTGTCATAAATTGGTCCTATGACTAGATCTTTACGATACAGGGCGTTCAACTTTGCTCAAATTCCATATAAAATACATGACAAAATTGTTTTTTAACATTCGTATTCAACGTATAGTACATCCTATGATAAAAATGCTTTGTTCTCGATATAACAGATGTTTCACTGTCACTGGAGCTTGCCTAATTTCCCTGAAACAAAGAATATTCGTACCAGTGTTCGCATAAAACTTTTTTTCTTATTTTGGGAATACGTTAAATATATATAAAAAAAAACTATTGCTTGTTGTCCCGTTGTTTCTTGTATTTTATATGGGCAAAGTTTATCATCCTGAATCTTAAAATCTGGTCCTGAGATAAGCTGCATCATAGTGAAAAATTATAAACGTGCACCGAAAGCTACTTCCGAAAAAGATAACTTTATTAATACAGTTTTTTTTGGTTAAGCGCTAAATTTAGTTAAAAAGTGATAAAGATAAAATTAAAACAAAATTAAGGGAAACTCACTTTAATTTTAATTTGAATTGAAAAACTCAGGTAAAAAGAAAACTCGCCTTATTTGCGCAACTCTGCAATAATTTAGAAAATATGTAGATTACTTTATGTCAGCTTGGATGTGGCGAAAATGCTATTCCGTATGCAATTTAATCTCGACGACTTCCCTTAGTGTATCTGTTGGAGGTGATTTATTTAAAAATTCTTTCTGCCTATTTATTTTGTCTTATTGGAATATATAATATGGCGGCGTTCATGCCAAAAATTCGGTAACAAGGATACAAATAGTATGAATTTCACCTTATTTTCCTAGCCTTAAAAAGCATAAGAGGCAGAAAGTGGTCTTATAGAGTTGTTTAAAATTTCCACTTAATTTATTTTACAAACAATACAATACATGACAGTTGTCTCGTCAGCACTGTGCCTTCGTCAGATGATAGATCTTAAATAAAAGTGTGACACAAACTGTAGGTATTAAATACTAACTAACCCTACTACTCTAACCCATTTTGCGGATATTATATACGCAAATATTCTGGCTTTTTCCTTTCCTAACTTAATAAAGATTTAACAGTGGGGAACTATTTAGGTCCAATTGATCGTTTAATAATATTTTGTTATTTTTATCTTTGTTTATTTTCATACTTTCTAGTAAATTAAGTTTTTTACTTTCTCGTTCTACAAGTAAAATTTCGAAATTCTCATCGAAAGTATGGTTTTCTTCAATTAAATGTTTAGAGTAATTAAAATTATCTTTATTTATTCTGTAACTAAATATATGCTCATTAATTCTTTTTTTAAATGTTCTGCCTGTTTGTCCAATATAAAGTTTCAAACAGGTTCCACAATTTAACTTGTAAACACCGGATTTATTGTGTTTTTTGGTTTTCATCTTATTGTTTTTGATATATCTATCAAGGCTGCTGTTAGTCCTAAAAGCAACAGATTTTTTTTAAGTTTAGCGACATTTGATGTTATTTTTCTTGTATAAATAAATCTACGAAATTGAATATTTTCTTTGAACTTGTTAATAGGATAAAATGTTTTTTTATATTGTTTCTTTTTTACTATTTTGTCTCTCAAATATTTATGATACCCGTTATCAACCGCTATTTGTTTTATTCAATTTAACACTTTAGTGTAATTTTCATTGCTTAGAGGTATGTTGATCAGTCTATGAACAAAACTATTATATGCCGGTATTTTATGTGTAAAAGGAGAGGAGAGACAATACAAAAAAGCATTACAGCTAATTTATCCTACTAATAAGTTTAAAGAAAATATTCATATTTATACTTTTACTTATACAAGAAAATAATATCAAATTTCGATTTTTAAAAATAAACATGCAACTGCTAAACGGTTAAAAAAAATAAGACGAAAACTAAAAAATAATAAATCCTGTGTTTATAAATTAAATTGTGGAACCTATTCAAAATTTTATTTTGGACAAACAGGCAGAACATTTAGAAAAGAATTAATGAGGAAAAAAATTAATAACAGAAAGCATAAAGATACTTCCAATTACTCTGTTGGGCGGACGAAGTAATCCTGTAATCTTGTCTGTAGTTCCGTGATAAATGGAAGAACTACATTTCCTATAGGTAACTTCTTATTAGTTTCATTTCGTGGAGTAGGAATATTATATCTTCTAATTTACTGTCTCATATCCTCAGTATAATATCCATTCCTTCTTAATGCCTTTTTGTTTCCGATTGTAAAGAATTTTGGTCATACAACCCGAGAGCTCTGTAAACCAAAGAATTAATAACTGCTTTTGGGCCGGATGATGATGGGAATTTGCAGTTAGGTTAGGTTAAGTTAGGTTTGTTTGCTTTGGTTTTTTATTTACAGATTGTTCTAAGGAACCATCCCCTTTCTTTTGTACAGGGTTATTTTTTATAATTTGTCACACTCTGAGAGGTATATTTTTTCAAGATACAAAGAAAGTTATAGGGAATTTCCTAAAGATTTACATAGCGGCAATTTTAAAAATAAAAGAGGATCGAAAAATCACTAAATAAGCATCAACTTTGTTATTTTAAATCGGACACCCTCTATTTTTTGACATTTTTGGATTCTCCCTTTATATTCGGAATTGTAGTTTTTGACTTATACCACTTCAAAGTTATCACATATGATAATTTCACAGATATGCAGCCATACTAAAATCGCGATACCCATGAAATGATGAAATCGCTTTACTAATGGAATGTCACTAACAAAAACAAAACACTTACTTTTATTCGTAAGTAAAATATTTTATTGATTTTACGGAAAGCAAAATTAATAAAATCTAAAATGCAATTTACCGAAGAAGAAAAACTAAAAACTCATCAACGCAAATGCTAATAATACGTCAGTTGCAGTGCGACAATATGTACAGACTGTTGTATCTTGGTGCAAGAGATCCCTCAAGAAAAATTGTTGTATATATAGTAAAAAACCACGCAAAAAGAAAATCCTTGCAGAGGCAAACAAGACGAGCAAATTTTGACTTGGACCAGGAATTATCCATATTATTATATTTTGAAGGTAAAAAAGGTAGTCTAAAAGTTAAATTGAAACTTATTTTTAGAAAATCCAAGCAGATCGATTCCGGACATTTCTCGGATAACCGAAAAATCCAGGTTCTACATCCATTCAGGGCTAAAAAAAAACGATGCCACCCATATAAAATTAAACCAGTGCAAATATTAACTAACGATCATTTTAACCACCGCCTCCTCTTCTGTGAGGATATGCTGACCAGACTGAGGTAAGATATGCTGTTCTTCAGAAGGATTTTGAGGCCTGATGAGGCTTGTTTTACCACAGCCGGAATGTTTAATAGAAAAAAACAAGCTCTATTGGGCAACAAGGAATCTACATATAATTAAAGAGAGAAAGAGACAACGGCGAAAGTCAATAAATGTGTGGTGCGGCATCTTGGGAAACCCAATTATTGGTCCGATATTTGTTGAGGGTATATTAACGGGGGAAAGATATTTAAATCTATTAAATAACGAAATTGAGGATTTTTTTTGAAGCAGCTTTCTTTATTAAACACTTAACATAAGCAAATAATTTGACACCAAGAAGGCGCATCACCACACAACATTCAAGGAGTCACACATTTTTTAAATGCTCGATATGGTTTGTGGATTGGCAAATATAGCCATATTCATTTGCCCGCGAACAGCCCCGACCTTACAACTTTGGTCAATTTTTTGTGGGGATACCTAAAGGACAAAGTGAATCATAATAAAACGGACAGTGTTGACGAGTTGCGACAAAAAATAGTGTATGAAATTAGGGTTTTAAATATAGAATGTGTCCCACCTTCATTAACTAAGCAATTCACATCACATTAAATATATTCTGTTTTTGTTGGTGACATTCCATGGAAAAAGCGATTGAAGTATCTGTGGATTGCGTTCACGTCCAACAGGGCTCCTTTGTTTTAAATTGACATTTCATCATTTCATGGGTACCGAGATTTTCTGGACCATGCGGCCATGTTCCAAAAGTGTCATCTTCTTATCTGAACCACGATTTGGGCTTTAATGAAGACGACTCTAAGGTTTCCTCGTCAAAAGCTTCTATGAAGATATTGGCTACCACTGGTGACAGCGGAGATCCCAGATGCCCCTGAGGCTTGAGTTCCGTAAAAAACAAAATATGTTGACGTAAGATTTGTTTCAATAAAATAGGTCTGATATTATAGAAATTGAATCGTTTATAGGCACGTTCGGTTATAGCGATTATATACCGAAACTGATTAGGATGTCTTTTGGATCTAATCGAATTGCTTTTAATTTCTAATATATTCATGTAAACGACACTTTATATGGCCGCTCTGCCTAAAAAACCTCCTCGTGTTTCTTGATCGTCTAAATCAACAGCATCCTAATATAAAATTTACAATGCTAACCGAATCACAAGGCACGATCCCCTCCTCTTCAATCGGAAACAGAAAAACTGACTCCAGCTTTAAGAGATAATGGATATTGCACTGAGGATATTAGACAGTTAATTAGAAAATAAAATGTTCCTGTCGCGATGTTTATATTGAAGAAACTGAACGATCCATATCCATTAGGCTTAAGGAACATGAACTATATATTAGAAAGAAACAAATTGTTTAATCTGCTGTATCTGAATACCAAGATTCCACTGGACATGTCATAAAAGCAAAATAAACCAAAGTTCTTGCGTCAGTATTGGGATTCTATAAACGGAATAACAACAATCTATTGGAATTTATTAGCGTCCTACTAATTTCACTAGAGATACCGGCTTCAGTCTACATCATACGTAGAAATCGATGGATAAATAACAGGCCTAGGTCCCTCCGAGCTCATTCAGTGTTCTGATCTCATGAAGTAAAAATCCTTGAAGATGCCTCGTGCAATCGAAGGCGAAACGTCGGAAAGCGATAAAAAGACACAGTCTAATTCTACGAACGATTTCTTAATAGACAACAGCCGTGAAAGCTTTCGTATTTCATTTACCACAAACATTGTCAAAATTTATGTAAAACAAAGTTATTCAAATGAAGGATTTTTGCCATTATTGTTGCAAAAGTATTTATTATTGTTGATATAACAATTGGTTGGGCACAGTCATTTTCAACTGAAATTATTACCAACAAAGGTAATCTAGGCTGAGACTGAGTTAATCTTTAATACATTTTTGGTTTTGAGAATGACTTATCTGCTTACTTAACTGTCTCCGGTAATGTTAGAAAAGAAAACAAAACATTAATAATTTCTCTGAAAGGAGTTGATAATAGGTCCTGTCTATAAATGGATTTTTTTTAAATAAATTATTAGGGTTTTTGCAGTTATTACTTCATTCTGAAAACACTTAAATTGAAATATTTCATTTAGAAAATTTGAGCTCAGATCCTTAGCATATCAATCAACAAGATTTTTTGCAAGGAACATGTAGTTCTTCTTCAATGCTTCAGATAGAAACTTGGAATTGAATAACCTCAAGATGCCTCCAATTCACATAAAACTCACAAGACGGTCATTTAATTGCATTGATACTACGTCTAAACTTGTTAAAAAAAAAATTTCTGGGTATCTTATTCTTCATATCTTCGCATGAAATCTTATCAAATATTTTTTTAATTTTCCGAGATTCTTTTCGCCATATTCTACGTTGATTCCCCAATCTCGAGGTACTTTGTAGCTTCATCTTAAACTTCCTAATTAAAAGTTATTTCTCATTTGAGCATCTTATAATCCTTTAATATAGACCCTCCAATTAGTAGGTCGCAATTCTTACTCTAAAGTAACTTTAAAGCTACATTTGTGTATTCTATAATAACTAAAAAACAGTCTCGAATTGTGAAACATTTTTAGGTATTCGAGAGACTAAGGTTAAAACTATTTCTGAAAGGCGCATTTTATAATAATTAAATTATTCTCTCTCATCTAGTTGGGGATAGTTTCCTTTTTTCTATCAAGTTTTGGAATATTATGGCCAACAAGTGTTAGAATACTATGGGCAAACAAGACATAAAAGATTTCTACCTTCTCATAAAAATCTAGAAGCTCGGGGATTCCTTTTACAGATTCATTTTAAGTTAAATTTAAGTGGTACAAGGCACAGTGGAAATGTGGAACTACAAGTTGCTTTTTCGGTATTCTAGATTACTCTATTATAAATTTCACTAATGTTAGTAGCGTCATCATAATCTTGTCCGCTTAATTTACCTATATTCATTTATTGCTTTGGCAAACATTTTAATATTTTATTTTCAAGGGACTTGGCTCGTTTACGCATCAGCAATTTCCAGTCAAATTTTATTTTCATTTTTGTATCGGTAGCTTCTTAAATCTTAAGTAGGTAATTCAAAATCAAAATTCGTATTAGTGTTGACAATAGAAAAAAAAAATTACACACGTAACAAACAGTGCCGGTCCTGGGGCACCCCTCAGGTGCAGCGCCTGCGTGCTGGATATTTTTTCCGCCCCTTAGATAATTTTAAGATGTAAAAAATATATAGTATGTACTCAACGTAATATGTATTTTATTCGTATAAAATATGAAGGGGGTGTGCGAATAATGAAAACTATTAAACACATATAATATATACGTACATATTCATATCAAATGTTACAGGTATAAATATTAAAAGCAACATTACGAAAAAACGACAAAAAAACTATAAAAACACACGTCTGGCTTTTAGAGAAGCAAACTCGTTGATCGTTTAGTTCTTAGATAATTTTTTATAATTTTTAGCTTGGAAAAACTTCTTTCCTCTGAAGCTACTGACATAGGTAAGATTAGAAATACTCTAAGGGCAATAAATAAGTTTTTGGAATGAAATCATTTTTGGTTGTTCTCTGTAATGATATTCAAAATGTCTTGAGGTGAATCAATAGCTGTATTAGAATTGGGATTTAAAATTTTGTAAAACATAATTTCGTTATATAAATCAATTCCTTCAATATCTTTGCGTGTATTATTATCATTTCGCAGAGCTATATCCAATTCCATGTATGATTATTACTTCTGAGTCTAAGTTATGAAAGTTGCATAAAACTCCAAATACATCGTAACATTTATTTATACCTTCAAATCGATTTGTAAAAATTAAATGGTTGTGTGCAGGATTTGAAAATAGAAATTTATTTTAAATTGTTGCTTAGGACTCAAAACAGTTTCATCAGTACTTTCATAGGAAAATTGAAGCAAGGTTTCTTTAGACGTGGTAAGGGAAATGTTTTCTCTACTTTGTTCTTTTTGGCTTCTGACGATGAATGATTCAAATTTTTCATCGGATCGCTTTTGAGTAAAATAATTAATAAGATTTTTTATTCCTTTATAATATTCGGTTAAATTCACATTTTGGTCCTGGAGCATCTTGCTAACTATATTGAATTTTAATAGAAAATCATGCCAAATTAAAATAGAACAAATGAATTATAAAGTTTTAATTTTTTTAATAATGACTGTGCGGCGTGCTTAGTAGTTATATATCTTGAGTCATCATTTATCAGATAATCTAAACTTTTACAAATGCCCGGGGAATTTGATTCAAGGTATTCCTTTTCTTATCGCGCTTTTCTTGTATATTGCTTAACGCTAATAAAATAACACATTTTAAGCCACCGTCGTCTTCGGCGCCGCTCAACTGGCTGATACCACTCAACCTTTAAACTAGGCACAATGAGTTAAATAATTGTATGTGACAGACAAGTTAAAATAATTGTATATGACAGTGACATTATTTAGGAAGTACATACAACATATAAAACCGATCTAGTATATAATATATAATACAGAACTTAAGACAAACTTAAAACATACAATACAATACTGGTAAATCTGGGGAAGAAAGAACTACACTCCGTTTTAAAACAAAATATTATCTGTCAGATACTCAATAATATTGTAGTAAGCTTTTTTTAGTAGGATTTTCTTGACTCTATCCTTAAATTTATCCAATGGCAGACTTCGGACATCTCCAGGCACCTCGTTGAGGAGCCTTGGCCCAAAATAGTTTGACACAAAGCTAGACTTGTTCAGTCTTTGAAAAGCAACTGAGATATTATTGGCTGATCTTGTATCATGGATGTGTATGTCACTGTGTTGACAATATTAGTTTGGTTTTGGTACATGTAGATAAGTAAATCATATATCTATCGTGATGGTAAAGTCATTATATTAAGTTTCACAAACTCCTCCCTAACATCATCCCGATAGTGTACGCCCGCAAGGAGTCTCACAGCTCGTCTTTGAAGCTTAAATATTCGCTCAGAGTGACAAGAATGGCCCCATGCCAAAAGGGCATAGCAGCATACTGATTGAAACAACCCATGAAAAGCCTGCATACACACACCAAGAGGAACTATACTAATGATATTTCTTATGGGAAAGATCGTTTTGGTTAGCCTGTCTGCCAGTAAATCAATATGAGTTTTGAAGGTCATAGACTGGTCAAGATAAACACCAAGAAATTTAAGTTCTACAGGGTTTTCTGTTTCGAATGATCTTAGAGTTAATGTAATTCTGGATGTTTTTTCTTTGTTTAAAGTAAGCCTGTTTTCTATACACCAGTTATTTAATTGATCGAGGTTTTTAGTAGTTTTTGAGATCAACGACTCTAGGTCTTTGTCTCTGTGAAACGATGTTGTGTCGTCTGCAAAAAGAACTACTTTCCCATCAGGAACAGCAAAATTGATGTCGTTTATGTAAATTAAGAAAAATAACGGTGCCACTATATTTGGTTGATAGCTTTCCAAAAAATTAAAATCAACTCCACACACAATATTGTATTGCGTATACTCGGTATTTGACACAAAAACTCACAAAACACTTCCTCACCGCTAATTCAACTTAAGTAATAAAATAATGATATAATTAGTTTACTTTTGAGTACTCATTGTCGTTTATCAACTGTTTAGTGGTTTCGCTTTTCATATTATCCTTTTTCAAGGTACTTTGTTGTCTGAATTTGTTCATTCACAAATTAATAGTTCTACTTTTTTGAAAAGTCGCTGGTGAGCCCCCAAGATCGGTAAGCCCGTGTTCTTTGAATACTCTGGACGTTATTTATTTAAGCTCCCTTGGTATATACCATACATTATTTTTGAACCCATTATGAAACAAGAAATATTAAACACAAACCTACCCTCTCGTTCGCGAGGAAATATTCGATGCTGGTTTTTTTGCGACCAGTATCTAGAATTATGCCTATTTAATACTCCGGCGCTACTTATATATGCCTCATCGGACCATATTACTTTTTTTATAAAAGTCAGAGTCATTATCGCATTTTTCTAGATACCAGTTACACAAAATCATACGGATGTAAGTGTTGCACCAATCTAAATTTAAATGGTTTATAACTTTGTTTCCTTATATATTTTCGAGAAGCTTATTGTGAACTGAATAATAAAAAAATAAAAATATACGGGGTGTCTCATTTAAAAAATTAAAAGTTTGTGTTGTATCTCAATAACAACAGCTCACATACAAAATCTTACTACGCTACTGGATTCTACGTGAAAAACTGTATTAGAGCCGGTTTTTAATTTCATATGTCTCAGTGGCGGTTCGTGAGTATATTGAAGGGTGAGGCTACATGAGGTTAATTTTGTTTAAATGTGAATAAATTTCCACGTCACCCATGAGGTATTATTCTGCGACGCGTTGACCTTTTTTTTTTAATGGAGGTCATCGCCAATAGCCCTAATAAACAAAACTAAAAAAATAAACTCTAAAAAAAGTAAATAAAAAGTAAACAAAACAAGTAAAATATGTACACCTATCACTAAAATATAGCGGTGATTGCGATAATAAAAACATAATTTAGTTTATTAAAACTTAAAATAAATAGTTGTATGAAATAAGATAAAAAAACTACTTTTTGTACATTAAATTACGTCTGTCTTTTAAGGTTGCAAATTTATCTATAATTTGGTTGTAAAAGTTTTGGTCTTCACTAAGTTCTGACAGTAATTCCTGCTCTATTGACATCATTGCTAAACCCGAAAGCCGTTCTTGTGTCATTGTGTTTCTTAGGTAGGTTTTGATCCGTTTAAGACATGAAAAATTTCGTTCGGCCGATACACTTGTTGCGGGAATAGTTAAAACTAAATTAAAAAGCTTATATGCTTCCTATACAATACAGAAAGCTCATTCTTTAATCTATCTCTGTCAAAAATGTTTGGATAACTTTTTAATAAATTATTTAATAAGTCGTCTGGAAAGCATTTATCATATTCCGAATATTTTGTGCAATCGACTAAAGCAAAGAAATTTAAATTTTCAAACCGCGTCCCTAATTGAAGAATTATGCAATCTATTATTTCGAAATATAATATTTTATATTTAGTAAAAATATCAAAGTCTCTAGAACATTGCCCTCGACGTGTGTTAGTTGGCAGAATAGTGGCTTTTTTAGCAATATTGAAAAGTTCTTTGAAATGGTCCTCGTTTCTAAATTCAATAATTCGTTGCTTGGCAAGGTTTATTTGCGAAATGCAGTAATTTATATCTAAATGCTTTAACTGTAATATTTGAAACAGTACAACTAAAAATTTGTTTATAAATATGCGTTATAAGGCAAAATTCGAAATCATTAAAATGCTTTAGAAATCATTTTGCACCATTAATAGATTCTGTTCCAGAACTTAAGTCATTAATAATAGTTTCAAATACTATAATTAAATTGTCCCATTCATTAGCCACTAAGTTTAAAATTTTAGACCGTGTATACCATCGCGTTTCTACAGCTCGCGGAATTCTTTTACCTACTATCTGATTAAGCACAAAAGACCGTTTTGGTGATTGGTGGAAATAATTTGGTATTCCTAATAAAGTGGCAAAAAATATACGACTTTGGGTAATCAGTTTTGTTCCCTGTTGTAAAACTAGATTTAATCTGTGGGCGCAACAATGAGTAAACATAGCTAAAGGAGCAATAGATCTAACTTTTGTTTGAAGCCCATTTATTTCACCTGCCATAACACTAGCCCCATCGTAACACTGCGCGACCAATTTATTTTTAAAGTCATAAGGCTCTAAGCTGTTTTGTATTAAATGAAAAAGGATCTCTGCTGTTCTATTATCGCTAACGTCAAAAAATCCTAAAAATCTTTCTTTTAAAGATCCGTTGGTCACATACCTAACTGTTATCGAACACTGTGATTTTTCTGTTATATCAGTACTATCATCCGCAATTACGCCAAAAAAACAACAATCGGTGTCATTGATTTCTTTTTTTATATATTCTTGAATATAGTCATGTATGCAACCAATTAGTTCATTTTGTATAGTCTTAGATTGTCCCGTAAAAATATTACTAAATTTAGCACAATGTTCAGTAAGTTCGGCATTTCTTTTTATTAAGCATGCAAATATTTCCTTAAAATTGCCACAGTTAAAAGAATCTGTTGTTTCATTATGACCTCGAAATGCCAAGTCCTGTTTACCCAAAGTAATAGTAACATCAATTAAATAATTTAATAATAAACGGTTTTTTCGAACATTTTCATTATAAAAAATTTTATTAAGACTTGCATTTTCTTGTAGTGCATTCGCAATAGTCGCCCTATTTTGCTCCAGTCTTGTAAGTGCTACCGAATTTTTAATATGCTCTCTTGAACTTTCATGCGATTTTACTGCTCGTGAAAAATTTTTTAAATCCGAATATCCGCCCCCTGAACTCCAATTATTTTTGACGCAACTTAATAAAATACAAGGCCAACAATATAAGCTTTCTTTATAAATACTTCCGCATAGCCACCTATAAGTTTCGTACCAAGATATTTGAAAAGTTCTTGAATATTTTTTACCTTGCCTCTTATCGTTAAATATTGCTAAAATTTTCAGCGTCGGACGGCTACCTAATATCTGTTTCTTTTCAGTTTCGCTTCTTCTTAAAAAAGGCGTTTCAATTAATGAAGCAATAATGTCGTGAATAGGATTCATTTCAAAAGCAAAAAGCAAATACAAAAAATGGAACGGTCCAACTTACCAAATCAAAACAAAACAAAAACTTACTCACGCGTGTTTATTCACCTTAAAAGACAGAACGCCCTCAATCAGCGATTATCGCAATCTATTTCCTATTTCTTTCTCAGTCGCACGCACCACGTAAAAAGAAGCCGTTGGAATATTTCGCTAGTCATGTGATTTAAATAACCAATAAAAGCATATCCAAGCTACAGATTTATCGCCTCAAGAATGCAATAGAAAACGCGTGCATCGGCAATCGCCATCCCGCTCTGTACTAATCAGGTGACTCGCCGGCATCGGCACCGGCCGTTGATAAATAAGTCAGAAGTCAAAACTTTTCAAGCTAAAATTATTTCGCCTCATTCGAGAGCACTTTCTTTAGGAATGGGTTTGCACGGATTACAGGGTCGGTTTTTTGATGTGGTCAGAATTTATTTTCTAAAATATTTATTATGGGATTATATTCTGTTTTTTTTTATGTTATTATGTTGTAAAACTGTTAAAAAGTATATTTCTAATTGGTAATAGATAAAAAGTTATATAAAAAAATTCTCTTTTCCTTTATTTTGGGGGTGAGGCGCGGCCTCAGAGGCCTACCCTGACGAGCCGCCACTGATGTATCTTAAAAACAAAGGGGGCTATGAAAATTTTCTTTCTGTCATCTTTCGTTTCACAAAAAAGTAGCACATCTCGCAAAAACCGAAACCCTCATCTTCACTAATAGATAGAGAGATACCCCATAAAAACAACGAAAACGGGACACCCTGCACAACAATAAGTCAAAGAGGAGTTATTTGGAGAGACTTCACACAACGAAAATAGATATTTTATTTTCAAGCGATTTTGCTTGGAAAATACACAAATGAGAATAGCAGAGAAAAAATAGCATCAAATTTTTTATGTTAAATTAAACAACTGTATAAGAGCATTTTCTCCTCTTTCCAAAAATATTTTACTCTTCCTTGTTTAGTCGTATAAATTTAATCTAAGATCCTAACTAACGCCTTTGAACTTAAAATAATTTTAAAGCCGCTTTGAATTAGTAATTCTAACAAGCACAAGCTGAAATAAACAGTTTGAGTGAAAATAATTCAGGTTACATTTAAAGCCATAAATTAACGGTTACGCAAATTTACCAGAAATGAAAAGGGTTGAATGGATCAAATGAAATTTAATCACCAACAGTCCCTAAATTATTATTGTTTTGTTTATATATAAGTATAATATTTGCTTTATTTCCTTAAATTTCTCAACTTTCTTCAGCCAATTTATTAAGTTGAAAGTTATCAAAACTCGATTTAAACATAGAGGAAAGTAAAGATTAAAATTAAAATTAAGCCACTGGGTTTAATAGGATGTATCAGAAAAGGGGTAACTACCTTTAGAGCTAATGATCAGTAATGTTGAGAATATAATTTTTGTGAGCTTCTTTCAGTTATGTCAGTTTGGGTTTTTCTTTGCTGAATTACTTTGCAAAAATGGTACTGCTGGAAACGTAGTCTGCTAGACGACAGTTTTTGTTAATTAGATTAATATAGGTAGGGAAACAGTTTGGATGTAAATCCAGAATAAGGATATGGGGATTTTACTAAAATTACTTTTAATTAAACTCATAATGAAAGTAACGTGATTTAGCAAAATAGTAAAATCGATTATAGATTGTTTAGTTCCCGGCATTTTTTCATGTTCAAAAGGTTGAACGTTTTCAAAAAAATAAACTAATGTTATGTTATTCTTTATTTTGCAACATTTCGGCGTTTTTTTAACACCATCTTCAGGGGCTAACTAAAATGGTAATAATTTGTTTAGAAGAGTAAAATAGGAAATGTAAAATACGTAGAGAACAATGGTACTAGTAAATATTTGTACGTATTTGGAAAATTGACACATTGCAATATACGAAATAATATCACAACAACAACATTTTTTTCTTAATTAAACATTATTATAGTTAGCTATTAAAATATAAGAGAAAAAAGTCAATATTTCTTTAGGTCAAAGCACACTTGTACGACTGGAAGCGAAGCGAAGGCAGGCGACTATTTTATATTTCATTATTTCTTACGAGAAAACGCATACTTGCGCGAAGCGAACCGAAGAGAATCACTGCGACCGAACAGAAATGTCTAGCAGGGAATATATTCCTTTCGCAGCGCCGCGCTTCTATCCGAATCCGCGTAGTTCGCGATACTTTACGACCGCTTACCCCGAATGAAACCGAACCACGTGAGCAGACGAAACGAACTTAGTTTAGTTAGTTTAGTTTTAATGTGGTTTTGGTAGAATCCACGACGAGTTGCTGACTGCGAGCAAAAATGAGTGCAGAAGACGAATCATTTATTTTGCTTGTACAAAAATATAAAGAACTGTACGATATGAGCGATAAAAATTATAGAAACCTAGAAGTGCGAGACAATTGCTGGACTGAAATAAGCGAGATAATGCAAATAACAGGTAAATAAATTTTATTAATCAAAATTAATACTAATTAACGTAGGTAGTTATACTTAATTATTTATGTTAACGTTTCGACGGCCTTGGGTCACCATTCTTTCTTGCCATGGGATAGAACCTTCCGTAGCAAAGTATTCTTTAAATTGCTCTCTGACATTGACTGCCTCAACAGTTGCATTTCCTCCTATCCTGCGTAAATTCTGAAGAGCCGTATTATCTTGTTTTGGACCATCTTCTCTTAGCGGCTCAGCAGCAGGTTCGGTTGTGAGGAAGTTATACAAGCAACAGGTTGCTAGTATAACAGTGTTTGCATTATGTGGGTATATTTTTAGGCGTCTTTGATAAATCTGAAATTTCTGGGTTAACAAGCCAAATCCATTTTCTGATACTCTCCGCGCTCCTCTTAATCGAATTATAAATCTTTCTTTGATTATCATTTCTAGTCCGGGGATATGGTCTCATTAAATGCTTATTCAGCGGAAAACCTACGGGGGGTAGGACACTATCAGTGCCAGGAAGTACCTCAATTACAATATATTTTCCGTCCATGGCAGCGATGCAATTTGGGAAATTCGACCGCTTGCAGAAATCATTTTCAGATTTTTTCCGTATTTCATCAGTTAGTGGTGGTATCAATCGCTCGCCAAGTTTTTCCCAAATCATTTTGCACACTAGATATAAAATTTCTCGAGCAGTGGCTTCTCCTAATTTGTAACTAAAAGCAATCGATATAGATATAGGGAAAAGTAGCCTATATTGAACGAAAATCGTTCACATAGAGAAAAATTTTAAATACAAAAGTAGTAGGAACAGAAAAGACGCATAATATAAAAATATTTTCTACTCTACGCAGTGTTCCCAAAAAGGTTTCAGAAAAAAGTAACGTTTTTAATGGAACACTCTATATAATATTATATTTTTTAAATTTTTGATAAATAAATTCAAATAAGATTCAAAAATGTAAAAAATTGGCCCAATATAGGCCACCTTCTCCCCACGTAGATAGATACCCACATTAAATGGGTTATTAAGTATTTGTATTTTTAGTGTTGGTTGCAAAGGAAAATGGAAAAAGTTGCGCGACTGCTTTAGAAAAGCAATAAAAAATAGAAAAATGAAGAGTGGTGCAGCAGCAAAGAAAATTCGGCCATGGAAATTCGAGCAACAAATGGCTTTTCTATTGCCACATATAGAAGAGTGGACACAGTATATCATCGCCTGCGTCACAGACGACTGAAGAACTTGATGACATTGTCGACGATGAAGAGATCACTGATGAAGGCTCCCAAAGTTCTTCAATAATTGACGTGTCAGTTTTTGTTGCAACTTCGCAAGACCCTCAACCTAAACGTCGAAAGATAAAACCAAAAGTACTTGCTGCCGATGTGCTGTCCAAGTACTTAGAAGCAAAGAAATTTAAGAACACAATAAAAGCACAGACTAGGTCACATGACTCTCTCGAAAATTTCTTTTTAAGTATTGCCGACACTGTGCGAAGTTTGCCGTTGGATTTACAAATTTCAGTAAAAAGTAATATTTTTAAAACTGTAACAGATGCCGAATTCGTGATCCTGCAAAGAAGCCAAGCCGCAGGTTCTATTTCTTCAGCACCATCTAGCTTCTTTAAAGTAACTTATTCATCTCAATTACAGCATGTGATTTCTCCAGCGTCCTACTCAACACATCCCCGCAAATTACATTTCATCTATCCAGCTCAGTCGCACTCTCAAGAACCACAATCTTCTTACCATCTTGGATGCATATTCAAGTTACCAAATGAGACACCCTGCTCCAAGTCCGAGTTGTCGGTCATCTACCCAGAAGTCTATCACTCTCAACAATTTCATTAGCCATCGCAGATTTCCGAAATTCAACTTTCGCCCTTTCCCCTACCTTCCCCACAAGAAACAGTTGTTTCACCAAATCAACCACGTCTTTATTCAACCGAACATGCCCAGGGTAATAATACGTGCGGATCCTCAGAATCAACCCAGTAACTTTACTTAGGCACTTGACCGATAACCTTATATTAAACGTTTAGATTATTTTAACTTTAAAATTTAAGTTTATTTTACTTTATTTACGAAGAACTTTATTTTTGTTGTTTACTTACCACTGCGAGTCTCGAACATCGATTAAATTGTTTTTTTTTTCAGAAAAATGCTCTGAAACGTTGATTAGTATTTTTAGTTGAACATTTTTCGATGTAAAATGTTTATATACAGGGCGTCCCAGCATTGCAGCCAAAAAAACAACAATAATTGATTTACAGAATTTATTCCAAGTTAGAGACGCACTGTATTTTTACCTACTTTAAATAAATAAACTATAAAAATACTCTTATTTTCTTACCTCAGAAATACTGTTAATAGTTTTTCTGCACTCACAGCACGACGAAATGTGGTATTTTGTTTTTCGATATCCGGTTTTTAGTCCGCCAAAAGAATAGTAAATTGTGCATAAGACATACGAAAGTACTGGTGAAACTTTGTAGGCTCATCGATTAAATCAGGGTAAAGGGTATGAAATTCGCCTTCTTTTCCTCGTTTTTTACATATGGGGTGTACCCAGTGCTTTCGCTTCCTTATCTCTTCTTCTTCGTATATAATGGCACCTATAATTACATCTGAATCGGAGGACTAGGAGGAACTTATCTTCACAACAATTTAAATGCTACTACTGTGAAAAAATGCGCGCGGAACACAAATTTCGCAGCGCTTCTCTTCCCTTTGCTCAAGTGTGCTTCGACGTATTAAAATTCGCGTCTCTTCGGCTCGCTTCGCTTCCCCACAGTGTGCTTTAACCTTTTTATATATAAACACTTGTTTTTTTTTTGTAATAAAAAAATCATTATCCAAATAGACAAAGAAAGTATCAATGAAAAAGTAACTTTTGTTTTTGAGATGTGTTCAATCATAATTTTCTTTCTAATTTTGTGCTTACAGGATTCTATGGTTTATTATGTAGTCAATAAGATAAGTGTCTGTCATATTGTTCTAGTCTTAAATTGGCTATGAACAGCCTAAAAACAGTGAAGTATTTGGTTATTTCTGTTGATACTTAATTTTAGTGAGACGCCTATAGTATTTTAGAAGTAATAACAATTGTTAGTAGATAGCAATCTGTTAAGGGAATAACATATAAAACTAATTTTGTTAAAATATCAACCACTTAACTGCGAAATGTTTTTCGGAAGAGTTGATATTTGATTTATTTAATATATTATTTATTTTTGAATCAATAAAAATGAAAAGAAATTTAAAGTTCTAGATTAGGTGTTTATAAATTATTGTTATTTTGTACGATTAAAAAATTGTTAAAACCAAATGTATGAAATGTTGGTAGTGAATGACAGCATAAACCTGAATAAGAGGAGTTATTTTTGTGAATATTTTAATTATATTGATAAAACCGTTTATTTTGTATTGTGATGTTTCACCAATATATGCAAGGTGCAAAAATACATTCTAACCATGTATTTTAAATTACTCTGTAATGTTTTGTCATCTCAATTTTAATGATGTAAAAATGTTAGAGGTAAGAGTGGAACGTGTCCGTGCGGGAGCGGCATTAAATGATTGTATTTTTTTCTCATTTAGCCCTCAATCGTGTGGTAAAAAAGCATTTTTACGTATGAAATACTGAAAGAATTATTTTGATAGTTATTAGCCTGATTACTATTGTTAGGTATCAGAATTGTTTTTTTGTTAGTTAGATTGATTTAAGCGCGTTTTTATGTAGGATTATATTCTTAATAAAAATAAGAATATTATAAAGATATTTAAGTTTTAAGATTCGATCAATATTGCTTCTTGTGGTCCATAAAATTAGCGTTATAATCCTACATACAGACAATTACGACTGAGGTGTTGTACACTTCCTAAACAAAAGATACTTTTCCACTAATAATTTCTAATGGTTTTGTTTATCTATTTCGATAATGATGTTTTTATGATCATTTTTTTGCGTTTGGTCCCCCTACTAAACTAAAATAATGTATAATCAAGAAAAATTTGTTGTTTTCTATTTTACTCTTCTAAACAAATTAGTGTCATTTTGGCCTGACAATGGTCTTAAATAGCCGCCAAAACATTGCAAAATAAAGAACAACCTAAAATTGGTCCAATTTTTTTTGGAAATTCTGTTCAACTCCAGTTACAATAACCAGTCAACCAGTCAGGGTTTAATGGAAGAAATTTGTGAAGAACTTGATGCGGCACAAACACTATGGGAAACTTCTACAAAACTTAGTAACACTGAAGTAAAGGAAGATGATTTTTTCACAAACAATGTTGTTGATTCACGTACTTAAGTAAAATCTACAAAATGTAATAGCCAGAAAAAGACAAGGGCTAATTCCTAATACTCCGACAAAAAGTAATCAACAAACAATTAATAAGGCAAAATTATATTTCAATTTCAATACGTTCTTATAATAAACATTAATTTTATTTAAGTACATCATTATTGGTCGGAACCCTTTTCAACTTTCGTCATTATAAATGATTCAACTTATCGTATGTAAACAATATTTTTGGTCCACTTATTACATGAAAATAATAATAATAATTACTGGTAAGGGCAGTTCATAAAAGTTCAAATTTAGTATCGAGTTTACGTATTATAATACTTTTTTACTGATACTCGTTTGTTTTCGTTATTGATTTCGTATACTAATTGTTGAAAAAAGACGTAGAAAATTATAAAAATTAAAATAATAATAAATCGCAAAAGGGCTTTACTTGCGATGGTAGATAATTATTATAAAAGACAAATTTTATTCTTGTGGTGAAGACCAATTTCAGTGATGTAAGTCAATTTAAAAAAAAAATAGATGAGGAATATTTTCAAATATGTTTATCGAATTACTCTTTAAATGTTATTTTAAATGAAATTTTCTCTGTGGCAGCATTCAGCAGAATTAGCAGATTTTGTCTGTATTCAATTGTGTGTATGTAAATCATTGCAACTTTATTTCGATTACACTGGCCGACAAAAAATCAGAATAGCATAATCTAATAGAATGGACCTATCCCAATACGAAAATGACAAATAGAAAGTTGTAGCACGTAGGGTTTTCTTGTTAGAGTTGTAGAACCATATCGAATGTTACGATACTTAATATCTACAGAAAAAAATGATTTCAGAAAATTCTTAACCCTGTTTATTGACTATGTTTACAGTTTTCGCCTATTAAACATACCATACATCTAAGAGAGAAGCAAACGAGAAAAATATTAACTTAAAACACTAATTAAACTTTATTTTTTTCCGTTTATGAGGTGTCCTATCTTCTCTCTTCAAAAACCAACAGTAGTCACCCATCATGGCTGGATCCCATCGTCCTTGGTACCGAATTTCCATTGTTCTTATACCTTGGTGAAACCTTTCACCCTGCACGTCACTAACAGCTCCCAAATTTTCAGGAAAAAATGACAGATGGGAATAGAGTAAGTGAATTTTTAATGACATTCCGGCACCAAGCGCTTTATAGGCATCTAAGAGTTCATTAACTAATTGTTCATAATTTTCATCCATATTGTTACCTAAAAATCCTCTTACTACATTAACAAATGAATTCCATGCTCTGAGTTCCTGCCTGGTAAGCTTTTCCGTAAAATTGACATCATCCTGCAATTTTCTGATTTGTGGCCCAATAAAAATGCCTTCGTTTAATTTGGCATCGCTTAACTAAGGAAACACTTGTCTTAGGTATTTAAATCCATCACCATCTTTATTTAAAGTCTTGACAAAGTTTTTATCAGCCCACGTTTAATGTGAAGAGGAGGCAAAAGGACATTTTTCGGATCAACAAGAGGTATAAATTTAACATTTTTAAATCCCGGTTGAAATTCGCTTCTTTCTGGCCAAATTTTTGTTACATAATGCTGATTTATTGCACAACTGTCCCATAAACAAAGAAAACAGCAATATTTTGTAAATTCCTCCTGAAGTCCCACTAAAATCGCTATAACTTCTAAGTCCCTACATATCTGCCATTTATACCTATTGTAGTTTATTTTATCCAAAATCGTGCGCATATTTTCTTTCATTGCAACTGAATGGGCAACTAGTATACAGGGTTTTACATTTCCATTATGCAATAACTTAGCTTTTAAGCTATATTTAGATGAGTCTATGAATAAGCGCCACTCACGGGGAGAATGTTCAATATCAAGTTACAGTACACACGCACAACGAATTTACCATACTGTAGAATTCAGAAAACATACCATTTCTTTTTTCTGAAATTCGTAATTTTTGTTTCTTTGGCCAATAGGTTCCATTCCTTAAGACGGGAACCCAGCAGTTCTGACTGTTGCTTGGATAACCCCAAATTACGTACTAAATCATTTAATTCACTTTGAACAATCAAATGTGGCTCGCCGGAACTGGGACCTGTGGTAAAAGTGGGATCGGTGCACTGTTCTTCTGAGCTGCCTGATGATGCGTTATTTCCATTTTCTCCCAAATCAATAGCTTGCCAATTTAAAGGCGCAATCGGCACTGGCAAATTTGCATTATGAGGAACAGGTCGGATGGCAGACTGCAAATTTGGATATTCTATATTGAGCTTTTCCCTTTTGGAATAACCTTCAGTCTTTGTCAGGCAAAAATAACGATCTTCAGAATGATTGGCGGGTTCTCGCCGTACCATTGAAATTGCAAAAGGCATACTTTTTCTCTTTCCTTTCATCCACTGCACCAATGATACACTACAACTAACACAACACACATGGAGAGCCCACCGCTTATCTTGATCCCCAATTAACATACCAAAATATTTAAAGTAGGCTTTTTTTACATTTTCGGAAAACAGCCTGGCTTGTAATTTCAGCTTCAGAGAAATTCTCCACAAATATAACATAATTTGTCAGGAGAATTTTGCAACTTTTGACGCGACATTCTCATCTTCACATACACTTGCTTATCGAAACACAGAGAACCACTCAATTCGAAACTGAACAGAAGAGTGATTTTTAACGTTTATTTTATGTCTAATGTTGTAAACAACCCAGTCTAGGTAATTTTTCCGTTGTAAAATGGACCCATTTTAGCCGCCCTACAATAAAATTGTTTACCTGCCTATATAAAAGATTCTAAATAGGCTATTAAAAAATGGTACGTATTAGAGCTTTCCGATTTTTTTTTTATTATTGGGAGGGTATTTCCATTGTGAAAATAATGAGATGGCCGTGTTAGAAAAATCTTGTCGGCCACTGTTATTTACCCTTTTCCCGGACTCCAAAACTGGTGTTTTATACTATTCATTTCGTGATGTCACTTGCGTATCCTTCCGGCCAGATATTTTGGTACTCGTTTTATCATACAGCTATATTATTTAATTCGAAATAACCGACTAAAAATAAAATCAAAACTTGGCCGTTCCAGATCAAATCTTAAAAGTTTTTAATTCAGCTGAATATTTAGTATTCCCATTTTATACAGTCTAAACCCAAGAACCATGATTTCTTAATTGACTCCAGCCGTGAAAGCTTTCGTACTAAACATTTTTTAGTTTTAACGTCAAGAAGGAATTTATAAGTGCGAAGTTGTTTGGGGCTAAGGTATGCATCTTGGTATATAGAACTGACAGGCTTATGAAACTTTATTAAGCAATCAATAACAAGTCCCAGATTTTTTTGCAGACTGTTAAATAGGAATTGGATTACCACTGCAGAGACATAGTATTTTTGGAGAACCAACAAGGAGATGTAATGATTTTGACGGGTTTAAAAATAAGCAATTTCTTATCCGCCCATTTTTTAAGAAAACTTAGATATTTATTAATATACAAGCAACCATCATTGCTATGCTTAAGGGTAAATTAAGAGGTTATTTGAACGTCGTCAGTAAACATATGTACCTGACAAGACCGTGCGATATTTCCTAAATCCTCCGAAAAAATAAAAGCGGCTTAAGTACGGATCCCTGAGGAACTCCAGAGTGAAGTTTTCTAAGACTCGAGGTTAATGTGCCACCGCATTCATTTTTCTCCAGAATAGTCAGCCCCATGAAACACATATTAATCAAGTTTAGCGAGTAGGCAATCAAAATCGATGGTGTCGAAAATATTAGTCATACGTAGAAGAGTTAAACAAGTGACCTTTTGATGATCTAAGCTATGCAGGCAGTGGCCAATAATGGCGCATAGACTGTGAGGCATATATCAGTTGTAAGATACAGGTATAAAAGTAAGTAGAAATTTTATGAAGAATTAAAATTTATTTTCGGGAAAAAACAATCAAACATTAAATAAAAAAGATATACAGGGTGATTCAGAAATAAGTATCGAAAATTTACAGGCATGTAAAACTTGACGAAATATGAAAAAAATTTTATATAATTTTTCTCTAAGCCTCGTTTAGAATATACTGGGTATTAAACATGTGTGATAAAAAAGACATTTTATTATTTAATATCTGTTAGGAATGAGATATCAATTTCAATTTTGGATTATATTATCACTACATAAAGACCCATTAACCCAACAAACGACAATCATATGGGTCACTTCAGAGGCGTAGAAAATGCCCTGCATTTATGGTCATATTTTTTTACCACTTGGTATATTGCCTATTTTTATTAAAAATATTTATAGCTTGGCTTCTTTATTAAAAATTATTTCACTTAGTAATTTTACATATGAGCTATCGTTTCGGAGTTTTATTCGAGTTAATACGTCAAAACCCTTTATAGGCCAAGCAATTTATTGATTTTGTGGCTCCTTGAAAACTAAATAAGCCATCACATAAAACACATTCTGCTGGTTCATGCTGATGTTTTTTCTAGTCGTAACTATTATTTATTAGTTTGTTATAAACAATTTAGTGCAAAAACTGGAGTTTTTTGTTTTGTGCTTATAAAATGAAAACGATTTAAACAATTGCAATGCTGTATAGATGCGAATTCTAGAGAATTAAAATACCATTAAAATGAGCTATTAAACAAGTCCATCGGATGATTAGTTTTGAAGAAAACCCTAAAAAACCGGAAAATTTGCCAATTTATCAAAAATTCATTAGTCGGTTATTTTTTAAGTTGTAGCGAAGACCTTTTGGGAAATGGTAGTCAATGAGCTTTACGCAAGCACAATACAGGCGCTGTCGGATAATTAGTTTTTAAGTTATTGCAATTTGAATTTTTTACTGCGCTAACTTCCAGCGGGTCTGCATGCGACAAGGACTGGCCGATTTCAATCTTATAAGAAAATTTTGAAAACTCAGTTATCGTGCTTCCAAATATATTTTTTTATTCTGCATTAAAATGTTGCAAAAACCAGTAAAAAATGCTTACAAACATGTCATATCTTCACTCTGTAATGTGCCTAAAGAAAATTTAGATACATACCTTAAATATTCGTGGGTTCTTTAGGGAAACAAAAGAAAAGTCTCAACATATCTCCAATGTTTGAATCTATTATTATAAAGATAGACAAAATCTATGTTTAATCAGCTATTTCCAAAAATCATTTAAACCTAAAACCTCTTAAAGTTAATAGTCTTTAAAATTAACCCCACCAAACACTGTAGAATGAAGTGTAAATAAAGTTCGGTCGGGACGACCGTCCTTGGAGCAGAGTGAGAATCTATAAACGGCAATAACAATAAATAGATAAACTGATCAATTTATTTACCAGGTAAATCAAAACCCAATAGTCAAATATTGGAGACACTAAACAGTGCTGCTTGTTAGTGTCTATGATCTATATAAAATAATTAGCCTAGGCCTAGGTACTTTACCAAAAAAAAAACCACGGAGACAGCCGCCGAGAAAAACGTTTCTCCACTTCGGTGCCACAGTTACGTCACCTGCGCGGCAGGGTTGCCATTAGTTCCATAAACTTCCTTAGGACTTATTTTTGCACACTTCACCTCGTACCCTTGATTTGAGAAAAGAATACATGATTTGACAAAGTGATTGGATACGCGTGAGGATATGTCATGTTTGTAAGCATTTTTTACTAGTTTTGCAATATTTTCACGCAAAATGAGAATATACGACACGCGAGTTTTCGAAATTTTCTTGTAAAATTGAAATGGGCCAATCCCTATCGCATCGGGGCTCGCTGGAAGTTAGCGCAGTAAAAGATTCAACTTGCAATAACTTAAAAGCTAATTATCCGAAGACGCCTGTCCTGTCTTTGCTTAAAGCTCATGTCATTGACTACCATTTCCCGAAAGATCTACGCTATAACTTAAAAAATGGCCGACTTATGAATTTTTGAAAAAATTGTGAAATTTCCGTTTTTTTTCGGATTTTCTTTGGAATTAATCATCCTACTGTCACTTTTTGCATTAAAATTTGTATAACAAATTAATAAATAATAGTTACGAGTAGAAAAAACATAAGCATGAACCAGCAGAATATGTTTTAAGTGATGGCACAGTTGGTTTTCAGGTAGTATTTTTGTCATAAAATCAAATAAAAAATAAAAATTTAAGGATAATAATTTTTAGTAAAGAAGTTAAGCTATCAATAACTTAATAAAAATAGGTAATATACCGAGAGGTAAAAAGTATGATCATAAATGTTCTACGCCTCTATAAAGTGACCCATATGGTTGCCGTAGGGTTAATGGGTCTTTATGTAGTTATAACATGTTCCAAAATTGAAATTGATATCTCGCTCCTAACAGACATTACATAATAAAATGTCCTATTTATCACACAGGTTTAATGTCCTGTATATTCTAAACGGTGAAGCTTAGAAAAATTATATAAAACTTTTCTCATATTTCGTCAAGGTTTATAAACCTGTAAATTTTCTTTGTTTCTAAATCACCCTGTATAATAGAACTATCAAAGTTGTTCTTATTTTAAATACAGTGTTCAATATTTTAATAATTGTTTGTAATCTCCCAAAACACTAGTCAAATTTTTTATAACATGTCCTACGTAAAAATATAACGTTATTCGAAATATTTTAGGAAAAATATCCAGTTTTTCATAACTTCATATATAAGAGTCGGTACCTAACAAAAACAAATGAACTACTATCTTACTTTTTGTTATTTTTTTCAAAACAAAGAGAAAAACACGTTATTAGATAAATAAAAATTTTTAATAGTTTCATATTAATATTTGAATAGGGCACCCGGGGTAAGGGTAAATGTAGGGTAAGTGGAACCCATGAGTAACAATATTGAAAATAGTAACTAGGCTGCGATATCTTGTGAAACAGTATAAAAGAAGCATTATTTCTCGTCTAGCCCGTTAGTTGCGCAGACTGTGATGAAATCGCTGCTTAGCTTCGAAAAGTCGCATGCAGATTTATTTTGATACCGGTAAATAATTATTATGTGTACAATATTGTCATTTTTTTTCTTAGATATTAGCTGTCTTGCATTACTGTCCATAATTGTGGGTAGCTTCCATTGACTTTACCGTTTTGAGAGCTTGAGGTAAGTGAAAACGACAACAAAAATTAAATGAATGAATGAATCGTTCTTTTATGGTGTGATCGTATTATTTACTGCAGACATCTGAATAAACTGGATTTCAGTTAAAACTGTTTACAATTACGTCAGAAAAAGATCATATTCAACTTATTCTAACGAACAGTTAAAAGAAACAATGCAAGCAGTATGGAGGAAACAGATAAGCCTGTGTAGGGCATCACAATAATATGGTGTATCCAAGCTCACCTTATACAAAAGGATGCACAAGTTAGAAGTTCCACAATAGGAAGATCTACTGCTGTACTCTATGATCTTGCAGTTAAGAGTAAATAAAATATTTTGGGAGAACTCAGTCAGCAGTGTTGATGAAGAGTTTAAAAATTCTGAAGATTATTTCATGGTCAAAGTCTGCTTCCCCACCCATAGAAAAGTAAATTTATCGGGAGCGAAAGCCTAAAGATTTTGTTCTGATAAAACATGTGGGCGAAGTCTTGCAATAAAGTTAGAGATAGCTGTTTTTGAACAAGTTCAAATATCCTCACGTTGAAGATATTTGGATTGCGTTTAAAATACAAGTTGTATTTGTTTTGCCAAATCCGAAAAAATTTCAACAACATCCAAATGCATACATTTCCTCTTTCATTAGGCAACAAAGGCTAGTGTATTATGTATTATAGCAATTAAACTTTCGTTCTTCGTTTTATTAGATCAGACAACATTCTCCTATTGTTAGGGATTAAACGTTTGGTTTCAGTCAATAGTTTTTGGTTTTTTGTTTTACTAGATGAGAACAGCGTTCTCTTAATGTATTAGTATTTAACATAGTTCTTTTGTCATGTTTGTAGATGGTATAGAATACCAAGAGAGGGATATGAGTTTCATTTTTTTCTATTAGGTATGGGTTTTACATAACGCGTGATTGAAGTTCCAAAAAATTGGATATTTTACCTTAAATATCTCGAAATGGGTTAAGTTTTTATATAGAACACAAGATATATCTAGGTTTTTCGCCGATTATAAAAATTAAGTAAAAGAGAGGTCATTACATTTACAATAAGAAAAAAATTGACAGTTTTATTATATAACTTTCTTATTTGATAATCAATTATTATCTTTTTAAAAATAAATTTAAATTCTTCAAAAAATCTCAGTTTTTTATTTTTAACATTAACAACTCAGACATTTTTAATTTCCTTTGGATCATCCTGTAGAGGGTCATTATTTATATTTCGTCACCCAGTTTCAGGGTTTAGTTTTGTAGATAGAAAAAAATAATAAATACAGAAGTTATATGGAATTCAGGGAAAAAATAACTTTGAATATACAGGGTAAATAAGAAACTAGTAGCGTTTCAAATTTTGGTTTTTTTAGGTGAAATGCCGTATATATTTTGGTTTTTTAGATTATCCTTATTATTACCTTTTGAAAAATGTGTGATATGTCTATACTTGTTTTTGAGATTTTTGACTTTAGAATTCCCCCTTATCCTAGCTAATTTACGTGAAATCATGTCTAAGGTGTCTTGCTGGTATTAACATTGTTAGATTGTCATTATCATTTAACTTGTCTATGTTAGTTTTGACCAACAAAATGGGCTATTTAATTGGAGACCAATTAAATATAATATGCTTATATTATGTCAATGTTTCTGGTACGATTTAATACATCTCGATTTTTGACCTTTTTTGAGTTTTATTATGAAGCTTACCTCAAATTTACTACATTTAAGCAAAAAAAGCGTGGATGCATTACAATTTTTCACATAATAATACAAATTAGAATTGATTTATCAAGTCGAGCTATGGCACTTTTAATACATTTTATTTGAAACTCCGTTACATTTTATGCATGTGTCCATTGTTGTAAGTTAATATATGTGTATTTTGAAAGATTTGTTTATTTCTAGTATATATCTATTAAATTAGAATTGTTTTTTTTTTAATTACGAATATGAATAATTCTCTAACATAATATCTAACAAATGAAGTTTGTTTTGAATCTAAACTCTGCTAACTTAACTGCATGTCATTTAGTCAGACGGTTAGCGTTGTTGCCAAAGTAAATTTTGTTATATTTTTTAATGTGCCAGTAATATTTTTTTTTATATAGATGGGTTCGTGCAAGTCAAAGTGGAAAGGAATTAGGTGGATTGGTACTGGGTTAACACCAGGTTAGGCGCCGGAGCGCGATAGCGCCGAGGCACCATTATTAAAGGAAGAACATTTAGGGTCAGTTTCACATTAAGTAGGCAACCAGTTCTACACATATTTTGTGGAAAGGGAATTGGGCATTTATTTGGTTCGTAGTTAGTAATTTTAGTATTTTTTGACTTATAATTAATAAAAATCCGGTTTAGGTTGGATAAGGATTGATTAGGGTCGCTCTAAAGAAAGCGCGCGGTAACACACCAACAAAACTCGGGTTCTACATTAAAACACTGTTGTTTTTTCTAACAAAAATTATAGTGTTAGGTGGATGTGTTCCGTTAGCGTTATGTTAGCCCAGGTTCGTCGATAAAATCATCACTAAATCCATAAAATCACATGATAAAATCATATCTGAAATATGCGCTCACTCTAAAGTAGCGTGATTGACGATATAAATTTAGGAATACTATTTGTTGTATATTTAAAGAAAACCAAGTAAGTTTGGCAACAGTGCATATAATTTAGAATCTGTATTTTGTCAATAACTTCATATTTCACAATTTAGCATCGAAAAAGTAGTGACATTTTTGAAGATTCTTGGTTATTTTATTTATTATAGAAAGTTTTGTGATTTTTTTTTATTAAAAAAAACGCTTCATCTACCCTTTGTTTTTTGCTTAAATATAGTAAATTTAAGATAAGTTGATAAGTTGATAACCTAACCTAGCCTAACCTAACCTAACAAAACCAAACAAAGGTAAATGATCGTACCAGACCCTATGTCAATAATAGAAACCCTACCCACACTCAAAATGAGTATCATAGCCAATTTCCCGAAAAAACCGTCCTAACACGAAGCAAAATAAGATATATAGTAAACAAATTTGAAGATACCAAAAGTTTTAATAGAAGAAGAACTGCAAATCCAAACGAAAACTTTGACTTTCGCGTGTTGCTATTCTTTACAGGTAATTTATTGTTATTAGTTTTTTATACTTAGGCCTATATCTGGTTCATTTTATTGCTGAAAACCCTGAGCGGTCAAGTCCTGACGCAGCGATTTATTTTCAAGAATCATTTGGCAGGGTTCAGGGTTTAACTGAAGAACATAAACTACAAAGATTAATTTTTTGTCAAGAAATTTTAAGAAGTTTGCTCTTTTTGATGAAGCTACATTTCTTACTAATGGTATGTTTAATCGTCGCATTAAACATTTCTGGGCGACAAAAGTACTTAAAATTTAAGGACTACAAAGATTAAATGTTTGGTGTGGCTTTCTAAAAAATAAAGTTATCAGACCAATCTTTTTCCGTGAAAGTCTTATTATATTATATTATGATATAGAACAGCAGTTAAATACCATTCATTTAAATCAGAGATTCATTTGGCAACAGGATGGCGCACCAGCGCACAGTGTTTTAAATGCTACTCGATTTTTGAATCGAAACAATCATCTATAATAATGATTCGAAGTCTGGACTGTTAGCTGGCCATGAAATGGCCAGCTAACAGTCCAGACCTGATGCCGCTTGACGTATTTCTATTGGGTTATCTAAAAAACAAAATTTACTACAATAGACCCGAAAATAAAGCTCATCAAAATCACTCTGATTTTATTTTTAACTGCATTAATAACTAGAATTTGTAGTTTTTATTATTATTTGTCATTTTTTCTTTCCTTTTGTAAAAATTCCTTTAGTACTTATTGTTCATAATAAAATATTTCTTTACTTTAAAATTATATTAATCATTTTTTACGCTATCATCAAGACACCTTAGACACGATTTCACCTAAATTAACTAGGATATTATATGTTGAATTTCAGTTAAGGTGAATTTTGAAGTCGAATATATCACACATTTTTGGAAAGGGAATAATAAGGAGAATCTAAAATTATATTAATAATTTTTTACACTATCATCAAGACACCTTAGACACGATTTCACCTAAATTAACTAAGATATTATATGTTGAATTTCAGTTACGGTGAATTTTGAAGTCGAATATATCACACATTTTTGGAAAGGGAATAATAAGGAGAATCTAAAAAATCAAAATATACAGGGTACTTCATTAAAAAAAAACAATTTGGCATGGTACCAGTTTCTGACTCACCCTGTATATTCAAAATTATTTTTTCTAAGAAGTTACCTGAAATCCATATAACTTTTGTGTTTATTATTTTTTTCAATCTACCAAAATAAACCCTGAAAATGGGTGGTGAAATATAATTGATGATCCTGTAAAACTTCAAATATTTGTAATATTTTTTTACACCTTGAAAAATGCTACTTACCTCATACATGATGCTCCACGTGTAGCACACCGGAACCGGACAGAGCGGTTTATAATGATTCCCGAATGTATACATGTAGATCAGCCACGGTGCCGGAATCAAAAGCGTAAACATATCACAGAGAGCCATCGACATGAGCACAACATTCGTAGGAGTCCGCATATGTCTTCTAGAAAGCACTACCACTATGAGAGTATTGGCGACCATGGTTATCACTAAAAGAACAGGCATGAAGTAACCGTAGAGGGGAACGGCGTAGGATATAGGCATCTCGTTGGTGACGTTAACGTACACTAGCGCACTACAGTTCGTCGAGTTGTAGTCGCAGGATCTCAAGAAGTTTACGTCCAAAAATGAGATATTTCCATAGCTAGTGTCCCCGTAATCGGTCGTTAGCGATAAGTTAGAATCATGCTCGATCATTTTGGTGTATTTTTTAATTTTCTACTTCGAAATGTTCAACTTTAAGAGCATTTTAAAACACAGGATACTTTAGTTTACAGTAGGTCGGTGACATACATCTACGCGCGTTTTCGTTTTCCTGCTTTTTTTACGGTTTTACTGTTGGATATATGTGACTGGTAATCCTTTTGTTGAAGAAACTGTCTATTTGGTGTTGATTCGAAGGTGTGTGGTACCATCTGAAACAAAATACATTTATTAAGTTGCATTATTTAAAATTGTTGTTAAAAATATCACTAAGTGGTGTTTGGTTGACTGTATTTATTATTCATTAGAAATGGTTTAAATAAGAAAAAAAATGTCTTTTCTATTGATATTCAAGAGAAAATGTAATCAATTTTATTAGCAAACTACTGGTAAACTTTTGTCAAAAATAATGTTACTATTTTTTCGTTATAGTCAAAAGCAGTGTTATCGTGCGATTTATCAACGACAAACTTTTTAAGTTTGTTTTTCTTTTATTACATGAAATCATATCTTTTGCATAAAATCCGGAAGATGAATTAGATATACCTATGATATTTTCATATGAAAAAAGAGGATAAACATATAAATACCAGCAGTTGCAAAAATCTTTGAGCGATATCTCTTTAAAGTCAGATTGACAAGTCAGTGACAAAATAAGTAATAGAAAACAATTTTCGGGTTTTTTGCATCTACAATCGAAAAAATGGTATTAAATCTAATAAAATATTACGAAAATGATAATTCACCGGTCAATATCCAGGAGAGAGTAGCAAAAGCTCTGGGAATCGGTATAAGGACTGTGCAGAAAATTGAGCATGAAAAAAAGCATAATTAACTACCGAAGAAGATTAAGAAATGTACACGAAAAAAGCCAAAGACAGAAGACTTAAGTGACAACGTAAAAATGGATGTTCGTAATGCAATTTACGATTTATACACATCAAAAACTAATATAACCCTTTAAGTTTTAAAAGAAGCTTTAAAAAATCGATGTATATTGGAAATTGGACTAAAATCGTTGTCAAAATTAATAAAAATTTTGGGTTTTCGATGTAAAAAGGAATGTAATGGAGTTATGCGAGTTGCCACATATAGCAAGTCAGCGTATCCAGTTCTTAAAGAAATACACAGAAAATGTTAATTCAAAATTTAGAAAAGTAGTATTTTTAGACGAGACTTTTTCGAGGATATTTTCTAACGGAAGCAGTTAAAGTAGAAATCTCGGCAGGACGAGTCTATAAAAAGTGTCAAGAGAAAAGTAATGTGGGACGGGAAAACGGTTCATCACTTTGTATGCAGGTTCTTCAACAGGATTTATCCCAGGTGCAAGTTTACTGTTTTCTTCAACATCCAAAAGTATGGACTACCATGACAATATGAACTGTGAACTGTTTAAAAAATGGTTAAAAGAACAACTGATTCCAAATTTAGATACTCCATCTTTAATCATTCTGGACAATGCATCTTTTCATTCAAAATTCTTAAATAAACAACCTACTTCATCCTGGACGTAAAGTGATATTTATGACTGGCTAATAAAAAAAAAACAAAATCCTTTACTCAATATGCTGAAACTAGAACTTCTTTTAATGGCAAAATCTATTAAAAAACCAACATGACATGAAGTTTTACGACTGCCGCCATACCATTGCCAGTTTAACGCAATAGAATTAATATGGGATGGGGCAAAATATAATTACGAAAAACACGTGAACGATGGTCTTACATCAGATGAAGTGCAAATTGTTTGGCAAGATTCATTAAATTATATTACGCCGGAGTACTGGAAGAAATCTGTGGAACATACGGAGAAATTAATATGGGATTGGTGGAATCGAGAACGAGTTCTAAATGTCGAAATAGCACCAATGATCATTGCGCCATTTGAGGACGACTCAGAAGATTTGGCCTTTTTAAGTGATTATTTTTTAGTCTATAATATTAAAAAGTTTCTGAAGGATTATATTAGTCTTTGACGTGTATAAATCATAAATTGCATTATGAATATCCATTTTTGGATTGTAACTTAAGTCTTTTGCTTTTGGATGTTTTCGTGTACATTTCTTCGGAAGTAAATTACGTTTTTTTTTTCATTCACAAGTTTCTGTACATTCCTTATACCGATTCTCAGAGCTTTTGTCACTGGCTCCTGGATATTAGCCAGTTTTTTAGTACATTTGTAATTTTGTAGACAATAAATAAATAATTATAGAATACTTGTTCCAATTTTAAAGCGTGTTTAAAATAAGTAAATTTTTTTATTAATTAAATTTAATTATATTTAAATAAATTTAATATATAAAAATCGGTAAAATCGCCTTACCAGAAACTCGGGGCTAACGAAAAATACAGGCTATATATATATATATATATATATATATATATATATATATATATATATAAAGGGTGTCCAATTTTGACATTCCGATTTAATTTAGGAATAAAATACACAAAACACTTTAAATGTTATAATATTATTATATTATTTTGAAGTACAACTATTGCGGTTAATAATGAAAAATGACATCCAGCAAGTGACCCCCTCTACTTCTTTGGCATGCTAATATTCTTTTCTCAAAATTTGCGATAACATTTTCGCAGACATTCTGTCCAATTTGTCCAATTGCTTGAGTAATGTTAACTTTAAGCTGTTCAGTTGTTCGAGGATTGTTAACGTAAACTCTTTCCTTCAAAAAGCCCCATAGGAAATAATCTAATGGTGTGAGGTCGCACGACCGAGGCGGCCAGTTAACGTCAGCTCTTCGAGAAATTATTCTATCGCCAAATCTCTGCCTTAAAACATTCAGTGTTTCATCTGCGGTATGGCAAGTGGCACCGTCCTGTTGAAACCATATGTTCTGGACATCCATACCTTCCAATTCATCCCACAAGTAATCTGTCAGCATTGTCCTGTATCGGGCTCCGTTCACAGTAACTGCATCACCGGTTTCATTCTGGAAAAAATAAGGCCCAATCACACCTCCCGCCCAAAAACCACACCACACAGTTACATTTTCTGGATGCAGTCGTTTCCCCAGTATTTCTCTTGGATTTTCGTCACCCCATATTCTGCAATTTTGCTTATTTACGTATCCGCCATTTTCGAAGTGAGCTTCGTCGCTAAAAATTACTTTGTGAAAGAAATCGTTCCGTTCTTGCTTTCTTTCTAAGGCCCAATTAGCAAACGTACGACGTGACACATGATCGTTTGGTTTTATTTCTTGAGTCAACTGTATTTTATATGCTTTCAAATGCAGATCTTTCTTTAAAATGTTATGCAGACTCGATTTTTTAATGTTGACTTGCTGTGACCGTTTACGAACTGACATTTTCGGGCTTTCATCAACACTAGCCCTCACCGCAGCAATTTTTACTTCTGATCGGACACCACGATTGTGAACATGTTGTCTATTAGCTGTTACGAACCCAGTCTGTTCAAATTTCTTCATAAAATTTTCAATTACCTTAACAGATGGTGCTGCATTTCTTCCGAATGCGTACGGCATCCTCTTGCAATTTCAGCAAAACATTCCCCATTTTGGTAATGACATTTCACAATAAATACTCGTTCTTCGATGAATAATCGCTCCATGTCGACCAAGACACAACTAATCGCAAAGTTTTCTCTTTACATCTGTCACTATAAGAAAACTGTCAACTAAGATTTTTAGAAATGGCGGCCAGTTTAAATCGGAATGTCAAAATTGGACACCCATTATATATACATAGCCGTTATTTTTCGCATGCATGACCCTTAATTTTAGACTGAAATTTGAAGAAATCGGATAAGTAGTTTTTTAGCTATGCCGCGAACAGACAGACTGACGGACAGACATACCTACAGACAGACGAAATTAAGAAAACATGTTTTCTGGCTTCTAGGGACCTTTAGACGTAAAC
Organism: Kuschelorhynchus macadamiae; assembly: GCA_030620095.1. Taxonomy (NCBI): domain Eukaryota; kingdom Metazoa; phylum Arthropoda; class Insecta; order Coleoptera; family Curculionidae; genus Kuschelorhynchus; species Kuschelorhynchus macadamiae. The sequence continues at coordinate 634,279 of JAUTXW010005519.1, read as the reverse complement.
ATCTGAAAAAATCTCACGAGGGAAGTAATAACTAATTATCTTGTGTTTTAAACAAAAGTGTATAATATTTTTGCAAAATAAGATTTTTTTGTTATCACAATACAAAAAAAAACAAGTTTTCTTTGCACAGTGTTGGCCCGCATTTAAATAAATGACACTTTATAAGTGGTTAGATTTTTAGGTCAAGTGGGGCTCATAATTTTTGGTGATTGACAAAAAAATCTCACTTTAATTAAGTGGCTGTATAAACAGAACATATCCTGATTGTTCCACTGATTCGAACCGCCTTCCTAATTTATTAAGGCGCTTGCCGTTTTGTGTATTTTTGTTTTTGCCAATCAAAAAATTTTAACCAAATACATATTTAGCGAATTTTCTTATTTAGTCTCTCGGCATTTAATAATAATATTAAGTGGCTATCTTAATAATATTGCGTAATATAATAAAAAAAACTATTTTCTTTCTCCCTGTATATTTGTAAATAGCCCATCGAGATTAATAGCTCGATAAAAGAATCACACAACATTTTGGTATTCACTGTGTTTTCTGATTTGATTCATAATGTTGGTGACCTTTGGTCCCGCACGATAAGACCGCATTCGACTATATCCATGACCCTATGGAAAACAATTTGGTCAAAAATTAAAAGTTATATGGAAATGACGTGTTAACATTTTGGTAAAAATCTATTATGGCAAAACAAAAAATCAGCCTACACTACTTGTTAAATTAATACAGGGTTATCAAAGTAGGATACATTGAGAAACAAATTGATTTTACGGTAAATCAACATGCACTAAGATACACAGGGTTTTGATTATAAACAGCGGTATAGAAAATTGTTTTGGATATATTTTTATTTTTCTGCACAATCATTTTATTATTTAGAAAATTATCAAGTTTCACAGGGTTGATATGATATTTATGTGTATACCACATTTAATTTTTGCACAAAATTTGAAATCATTAATAAATAGTTTTAAGGCTAATTTTTAAAATATTTTATTAAGTCGCTATTTTGTTTCGCAACATTGGACCAAAATATTACGAGATCATCCCCACATGATCCTTAATTTTTGACCAAAATTTAAAATCAACGGGATAAGTAGTTTTTTCGTTATGCCGCGAACAAACAAACCAACGAACAAACAGACATGTTTTTGGCATTTAAGGGACCTAAAATGTGACGATCTGTAAAAACCTGGGAAATTGATTTTTTCACGATTATAATACTTCCCTTTTACGAAGTAAGTAAAAATTTTAGTTAAAAAACATGCGAAACAAATAATAGCAATTAACAATAATGCAAAAAGAACAGAACTTTAATTAATTAAATACTAGTAGGTACTGTGTTTAAATAAAAATAGGGTAAAAAATGCTAATATTAATATATATACTTTTGCTTGCTGTTTTTTTTCATTATTTGCAATGTTTACTTCTACATTACTACCAAATAATGAACACAAATTTGGATTTACTTGACGAGCACCTTATATACTTTTTATTATATACTTTGTTATGTAATTTGAAGGAATTACTAAATTTAAAATGCTTGAATCTATAACGAAACAAGGGAGAACTGCACGCAAAAAGTGAAAAACCAGCGACAAGGTCTAGTCGAGTTGAAAGTAAGATGAAAAGGTACCTACGCATTAAAAAAAACTTCCTGCACGTCCGACCTCAAAAAAATGTGTTATGTATAGGTAATTTAAATTACATTTCGGTTAAAAATGGGTTCAAAACGGTTCACGCGCTGCAGAAATACAAAGACATGAGTACGATTTACCATTTCAAATTTTGCAGTTACATAGAAAAAGGATCAATGTAAGGCGGTAAAGAGCCATTTTGTGGAAAAAAAATATATGCGAAGGCATGTGCGTCAAAAAGTGGTCAAAAAATGGTGGAAAATGGACAAATCTACTTTTATTTTATAACTCTAGATTTGATTTTTTCATAAAAATTTGCATTTAGCGCCCAACTATACATATTTCTCTATTAAAATCATATTGAAGCTAATACATATCTCTTATAGTTTTAACATAATATTGCAGCAGCAGAAGGCTTGCAAATGATCCATATTACTGCGTGCAGTTCCCCCTTAAGTAAAATATACTAATATAAAAAATATGATAGTTAAAGTAATGGCTGCAGTATACTTATCCAATTCATAGCTTTAAAACCTAAATGTATAAACCGCTACATATTAGATTATGATTATGATTACTATTGTATTTATTTTGACTGATTTTACAGAGTAGCAACACTTAAATTTATACATAACCAAAATTAAATAACTCGAAAATTATAGCAATTATAAAAAATCGGTAGATTTCCCTTACCTGGAACTTCCATCATTATGAATATGTCCTTTTATTAAGAATAGTGAATTGTGAACCAATTTAGTTCAGTACATAGTTATTTAGTTTCACTAGGCCGCCGTTTTGTTTCTACATATTGGATTTTTACCAAAATATTACCAGGTCTTCCCCATATGAGCCGTAATTTTTGATTAAAATTTGAAGTCAATCTGATGAGTACGACTACTTAGCTATGCCGCGAACTGACAAAGCGACAGGTGGACCGACGGAATTGATAAAACATATTTTTTGGCATATAGGGACGCTAAAACGCAAAGATATGTAAAACCTGCTAGGGTGATTTGTCAAATTACAAAGAGGGTGATTCTTTCAGATTACAAAATTACAATATATCTTGAATTAATACCACAATTTTACTAGTTCATCTCTATACTACAATTAGTTATGGTACAAAATTTCAAATCAGTCCATTAAGTAGTTTTTTCTGGATGAATACTTGATAGACAAACAGTTAAACCGATAGACGGACCGACGAACTTGATAAAACATATTTTTTGGCATAGCCCAAACGCGAAGATATGTAAAACGTGAAATGGTAATTTTTTCAGATTACAAAAATTTTATTTGGATGCTATTTTGCTCCGCCATCTTGAATTAGTATCAAACTTTTACTAATTCACCTCTATAGTACAATTAGTTATGACAGAAATATAAAATCAGTTCATTAAGTAGTTTTCTCTGGGTGAATTTTTAAATATTTTATCAAGCCGCCATTTTATTCCGCCAGCTTGGATTCATACAAAAATTTTACCAGTTGAGTCATAATTTTTGATTTGTGTACAAAATTTGAGAAAAATTGGATAAGCAGTTTCTTAGTAATAATTTTTTTAACATTTTACTAGGCCGGCAGCCATTTTGTTTTGCAATATTGGATTTTTTCCAAAATGGTACCAAGTCATCCCTTTATGACCCTTACTTTTTCACCAAGTCAATCGGGTAAGTAGTTTTTTAGCTATGCCGTGAACAGACAGTCCGACAGACAGACATACAGATAGACAGACAGACAGAGAGATAGACAGACAGACAGAGAGATAGACAGACAGACAGACCGACCGAATCGAGAAAACATATTTTTCATAATCCAGGGACCTTGAAACGTAAAGATCTGAAAAAATCTCGGAGTGTGATTTTTTCACGATTACAAAAATTATTCTATCCCTTTTTAGAAAAAAGATAAAATAATAAATTTTCTGTTGCCTTTAGAAAAGATACCTACTTAGTAAAAAATATAATACACTTTTCTTTTAAATGGGTTTTAAATTGCCAAAGAAATAAGCTATCCAAATCCTATCTACAAAAGAGAGATTAATTAAAAAATATATATATTGAAATATTAAATTCCGTCACAATTTTAAGTATCCTTAACTTTTTTGCATTTTGTAGTTTTTGTAGTTTTTCACACCAGACGTACTTCACGTGCAAGTTTAGTACATATTGCGTCACCTAACACATCGCTAAACACGTATAACGGAGTTATTAACTTCGCAATGTTAAATTGTTCAAAAGCGAAACGAAAGTTCCCATGTAATCCAGATGGTGAGAAGTTTAATTGATTTCCTGAAACTCAGTGGTTTTCTCAACAAATTAAAACGTCATTTCGAAGTTTAATTCCACTATGAGAAATGCACTAGTTTAGAGTTGAGTAGCTACTAAATTGTTCTACTGGAACTTGTTTTGAATCGGAACTGAAGACTAAATGCAAATGTCATGGCAAGTAAATTCAAAAATAATGTTAAAAATCGGTAAATTTCCTTTACCCGGAATGTCCCTCGCTATAAATCTTTCCTTTTATTAGGAATAATGAAGTGTAACCCAATTTAGTTCAGTCAATAGTCATTTAGTATATTTTTATACGTTGATTTCTTAAAAAAAATTATTTGGCCGCTATCTTGAATTATCACAGCTTTACCAGTTTATCCTTATATCACTTTAATGCTTGCACAAAATTTGAAAATGAGTAGTTTGTTCAAGCCAATTTTTAAAATATTTTGTTAGGCTGCCATTTTGATTTGCTATCTTATATCCGTACAAAATGTTACCAGTTAATTCTTATGTAACACTAGATTTTTGTACAAAATTTGTATTTTAGTAATAATTTTTTTAACGTTTTGCTAGGCAGCCATCTTGTTCCGACATTAAATTTTTACCACAATATTACCAGATGACTCCTGATTTTTGACTAAAACTTGAAGTCACCCTGATAACTAGTTTTTAAGTTCTGTCGTGAACTGACAGACAGACAAACCGATGAAATAGAAAAAAATATTTTTTAAATATTTATTTAGGGACGCTACAACCTGAAAACATGTAAAACCTGAGAGGGTAATTTTTTCACGATTTCAAATATTTTATTTAGCCGCCATTTTGTTCCGCCATCCGGAGTTAGTACCACAGTCTTACTACTTCGTCTCCGTACTACAATAATTGCACACATTCTGAAATCAGTCCATTAAATTGTTTTTCAGGTTTAAAAATACTTTATTAAGTCGCCATTTTGTTCCACCATCTTGGATTCGGACCAAAATTTGACCAATTGACTCCTATATAATACTTGATTTTTGTACACAATTTCAGATAAACTGGATAAGCAGTGTTCTAGAAATAATTTTTTGACCTGTCACTAGACCGACATTTTCTTTTGCCACATTGAATTTTTACCGAAATGTTACCAGGTCATACTCATATTACCCTTAATTTTTGGCCCAAATTTGAAGTCAATCGGGTAAGCTATACCGCGAACCGACAAACCAACAGACAGACAAACGGAATCGAGAAAACATGTTTTTCGACATCTAGGGACAATGAAGTCTAAAGATCTGAAAAAATATTTTTTCACGATCACAATACTTCCGTTTTACGAGGGATGTAAACATTATTTGCCGCCATGTTATTCCGCCATATTGAATTTGTACCACAACTTTTAATGCTAGCACAAAATTTAAAATTAATCTAATAAGTTGTTTTTTCAGGTCGATTTTTAAAATATTTTATTAGGCCGCCATTTTGTTTTGCTATCTTAAATTTATACCAATATGTTATCTATGTAACCCTTTGTATAATAGCAGAAATATATAATTTCTGCAGGTGCAAAACGGGCTAAAAGAAGAATTGCTTTCGATTATGTTCACAGGGTACCCTCCTGCGATCATGATTTCTGGGCCTCTACCCTCATAAGGCAGGCTTGTATCCAGGGAGATCTGAAATAACAGATTGCTCGATATGACAAAATCGAAAACGAAACGTTTATCATACTAAAACAGTACTACAAGTTAAATGTAACATTTAGCACCACCTATCGGGGCTCCGGTGATTTCCGGCTGCAAACCCATAGGTAATTTAAAAAGCATGCACTAGCACCATCATGCGGAGAGTAGATACTAAAAATTGATAAAAATGCGCTCTCACACATCTTTATCAAAAGTTCTTGGCCGGAAAAGATATATGTATAATAGCAGAAATATATAATTTCTGCAGGTGCAAAACGGCCTAAAAGAAGAATTGCTTTCGATTATGTCACAGGGTTTGGTTTTTGTGCAAAATTTACGAAAATGTATAATTAGTTTTTTTAGTATTAATCTTTTTAACTTCTCATTAGGCTACCATATTGTTCCAACGTATTGGATTTTTACCAAAATATTACTAGGTCATTCCCATACGACTAAAATTGGGAATCAATCTGCTCAGTAATTTTTATGCTATGCCGTGAATTGACAGAGAGATAGACAAACCTACGGCCGATGGACTTGATAAAACACACTTTTTGGCATCTAGGGACGTTAAAAGCTGATAATATATAAAATCTGAGAGGGTGATTTTTTGACAAATATTTTATTTGGCCCCCATTTTATTGCGCCATCTCGAATTAGTATCACAGTTTTACTAGTCCATCTTTATAGTAATTTTTGCAGGCTGAATTTTTAAATATTTTATTAAGCCGCCAGTTATTTCCGCCACATATTCGTACCAAAATTTTATCGGTTGATTCCTACGTAATATTTGCTTTTTGTGCAACATTTGTAATTTTTGTAAGATTTCACTAGGCCGCCCATTTTTTTTTGCCATATTGGATTTTTATCAAAATGATATCAGGTGATCCCCATATAACACTCAAATTTTGACTAAAATTTGAAGCCAATCGGGGAAGTAGTTTTTTATTTATGCCGCGAACAGACAGACCGATAGACTGACGGAATTGAGGAAACATGTATGGAGGATGTTTGTCACGATTACAATACTTCCCTTTATCGAGGGAAGTAAAAACTCTTTTTGTTCAATTTCTAGTAACAGTTTGCGTCGCAAAAAATTAGCAAAAATTACCTCTAAGTTTTGTAAACAATAAAATATTGTTTTTACTAACTTGTACCCGGTTGAATAGTTATTTATAACATAAGCAATAAAAGTGATATTTTATTTTGAAGGAGGACAATATCACAGCCGTTCAAACAAAATTTTAGCATAAATATAATAGTTATTTGTGTTATATCCGGCGTGCATCATAATGATTATTTTTGATCCGAATACCGTACAAAATTTAATTTTCTAGCGTCAATTAAGTCAAACATTGTGTAATTTGTTAGAAAATATTCCCGAAAGGCAGTCGTTTTCTCGTTGCTAAGTGCGTTGTTTCAGGACTATAATGAATCCATTACGGTTTTAGGACTATAATAAATTCATTAGAGTATTCAGTCCGAAAAAATGTGTTGTTTTGACATTAAAATTGATGATCAAAATGATGCCATTATGATACGCCAGAACATAGTAATTTACCTAACTTTTCCGCAGGCGATGCAGTCGAGTGCGGAAAACTAACTTTCCTCACGAGTTAGGTAGATACATAATTTTTGCTATGAACGTGCATAAATTACATACCTATGTATTAGCAAATGCAGTTTAGTGAGGAGAATGAAATGAAGTATGTTAAATTTTTATTTATTAGAGTTGATTAGTTCAGATTAGATTTGATCACAAATTAGAAGTTTAAAATATGTCAAATGTGATTTTCAGAATTCCTCGGCTGCATTTACCTTAAACGACTATCAAAAATAGTTACAAAACATACCTACATGTCACATTTATTCACAAATAAAAATAAATTTTTAAATAATTATTTTATTAAACAATTATTTATTGTTGGTTATAACGTTTATATTGAATGTACAGTTTATCGGATTGTTCACTTAAAGGAGATGTCAATTCTAAACACTATTTATTATAAGTTGTACTACTTGTTAATGGAAATGAAACAGCTTCACCTTTAACTATCTTTTCTGTAAAAATTTTCTTTGCAATTTGTTTTTTATTCTCTATTGAGTCTTCCAAATAGCCTTCTGCACGGTAATGGATTTTCATCTGCCATGCCTCTTGATTTTAGTTATAGTTTCTCCTGAATCAGCTAACATTATGGCGGAAGATCGGTAAAAACTGTGACTCGTGCACATTTCTGGATCTGGCAATCCCAGGTATCCGGCAATCTTGGATGGCATCTTCCCAAATGTATTAATCCCTACACGTTGTATTGTGCATTTTCCCTGTTTGTAGTTTACAAAAAAAAACGACGATGAGGTGTGTTCGAAGGACATGGAACTACATATTTCCTAAAAAGCTGAAAGTGAACTGCATATCCACCAATTACAAATGTTCTGGAAATATGAGTTATTGTATCAGGAATTGTGATTATTAGAATTGTCTCTTTGTCATCAAAGTTATCAATGATTAATTTAGTAAGATCTTCGCGACGACATGCATCTGCAAATCCAATAATGTTCGCAACTTTAATCAATAAATATATACCATCAGGTGCATTGGAAAAAAAATTTGCAAATTCCGCTTTTTAAAAAATTTTGGATTTTCTTGGATGGTGTCCTACGTTTTTCCGTTTCAAAAATGTTGTTAATTTTAAATATTTACCTATATCCACATGTTTGTTTGGTTTGAGGATTAATTTGAGCATTGAAATAATTGATCATAGCGTAGAAGGTTTCAGATATTTCTCCAAAATAAGCTAGAAATACTTCTTCTTTAAGAGATTTTACCTGCTTCTTCTCGCACCATTGTGTAAAAACGTTGTATTCTTTTTGATACCTATAGCGGGATTTTTCGGACAATACCTGTATGCGTAATTACATATTCATCTATGTTTTGCAAATTGAATGGCAAAACCGTCTTTTAAAAGGATAAAATTACAAATAACTACTCAACCAACCAATCTAAATAAACCAGGAATTGGAAACGTTTTTTTTTCACTTAACGCTATCTTCTTTTAACTCACCGACTATCAAACGTCTGGTTGAGAAATATTTCTTAGCACAACACTTAGCACTTAGGACAACATGGAACACATAAAAATATTACAAGGATAAGCAGAATTAAACAACTTGTTTAGCAGAGGATTCTAATAGCATTAGAGTGAATTTAATACATTTTAAAAGAAGAGGAAGAGAAAAAAAAATAACATAAGGGACAGGTGGTTGACATTAAGAAATAAACCATTATTTGAGGTCGTTAAAAATTAAATAGTGGCTCAAACGTAGTGTTTCCTAAATTTTCCACTAGATCTAGTTTACCTTTATTTCACTCGTGTAATAATTTCATGCTCTTAGATGCATCACTATCCAGAAGTAGGTAGATGGTTAGCAAAAGAGGACTTAGTAATAGATAGTGATGCTGCGAGATGAGACAAATTTGTACTCTCGTCTCGTCTCGACTTAATCTTGTCTCGGCACCAGTGAATTTCGACGCTCGAGATGAGACGAGATTCTCATCAAAAGGATAAAAGGGGCTTATTAGTTATATGTGACCAGTTATAACTAGAGCTCACGATGGGCTGAAATTTAATTTTTTAGCTCACTTTATTCAAATTTCAAATTTTTAATATAATCTATATATTTAAAACACTAAACCCGATCTTTCAGTTCGTGAAAGAGTTGTGATACAGATTTTTTTAAAATCATTGTCTGGTTACCGAAACCTTTCAACACAATTTTTGTATTGTTTTACTGCGTATTTTTTCTATAAAACCAATATGTCTTTAATTAACATTTTTGGACGTTGTGTTAAACGTTGTGTTGAACGCGCCCCATATGCAAAACGTCACATTGTCCAACAGTTCGTCGGTGAAAAAAATTTACTTCAGTTTCGTAATCATCTCTCCGGAATTTACGGGGGGCAAAAATCGTCAAAATTGGCCATTGTAGGTAAACTTAACAAAAATTTTACCAGTTTAATGCATTATTATATGAAATTTCAAGCTTCTAAAACTCTAAGATTAATTAATTTAGAGCATTCGAAATATATTAAACCTCACATATTTCATAACATAAATAACAAGACAACGGAAACGTTTTCAATTTCTAAAACTGATATAATAACTTAAATTTGTATATATTAAAATAGACAAATTTAGACGCTAAAACATTTTACGTTGTAATATACACTTCCATAATCTTTCCGCTCTCTATATTAAGACACTGCTTCATTCCCAGGAACAAATTTAATTTTATAAAAGTTGGAAACCGCCAAATTAAAATTATAGGTTCTACTTATATTTAAATGATTTTGGTATATAATAGAATTAATTATTATAATAGGAGCGTAGTAACTCGCGCAATAGTTAAAGGCTTTAGTTTGGATAAAGTACAAACAAGTTACTAATTTCTACATAAATAATAAGATACTGTACTGAGTAATTTTCTAACATACATTATATACCATTTTAGATTCCGAATAACGAAAATTTGAATAGACTACACTGGCCTTATGTCAATAAAGTCGTACACCTAACTAACTATAATAATTACTCTTCTTTACATATAATATTTATCTTGCATAAAAAGTTTCACCTTTTGTAAATCTCATTGTACGACCTGAAAGAAAATCAAAGGAATCTTTGGTTTTTAGAAGATTGCACTAAGTTGTTTGTATTAAAACAATGGGCACATTGGAAGATTTAAAAACTTTTACCAACTGATATATTACCAAGAAATGTCGTTGAACAGAAATTTGTTTAACTGCTGAGTATATTATATTGAATGGAAGTTAAAATAAAAATACATTTAGTTTACTGTAATTATTGGAATGTCATTATTATAGCAAGTTATTTTACTATGTTTAGTTCAATTTTAAAAACATCATCGAAAAGGTAGCTTAAGCAATCGAAGTAATAAATTAAAGGCGGCATATTTATGTGAATAGTAGAAATTGTAATTGTGTATGTGTTCACAAGAAAACAGAAATGTTACCTGAAATCTCAGAATCCGGGACACGTGTTTCTAAACAAAAAAAAAATAGACAAATTAAGCCGTTAAACATTTTACACTGTCATATATATTTCCATAAAGCGTGTCTAGCATTTTTCTATGTGACAACGAACCGTTGTTTCCTGTGTCCAAATTAAGACATTACTAGATTACCTAAAATGTATTAAGTCTGACATATTTCATAAAATAAATAACAAGAAAACAGAAATGTTTTCAATTTTTAATATTAGCTTAAATTTGTGTATCTTAAAATAGAAAAATTTTGACGCTAAAACATTTAACGTAAGATACACTTCCATAATCCACTAAAGACTGACAAGCATTTCTCTATATAAAAACGAATCGTGAATTTTCCTCTGTTTAAATTAAGACAATGCTACATTCCCGGGAACAAAACAAATTCTGTTAAAGTGGGTTTTAAAAATTTTACCGATTGTTGCGAGATATTACCAAGAAACGTCATTAGAGAGTATATTTTTTAACTGCTGAATGTAATATATTGAAGGGAAGTTAGTACTTGTTTAGAGTTAAAATACGTTTTGTTTAATATAATTATTTGAAAGCCATTATTATAACAAGCTATTTTATTTTGTTTAGTTTATTTTTAAAAATATCATGGTTTAAAGGTAGCTCAATAAAAGCTTGACTAAGGATAATAGGTTCATGTGTTCCACTACTATGACTAGTACTAGCCTTTGTCATTTCAGATACTTTCTTGGCGCCGACCTCTCCGACTAGCAACCCTGACTTTGAAAGAAAATCTAATGAATTTAGTCTTTAGAAGATCTCTTTGCAAGAAGTTGTTTGTTTTAAAAATAATGGAAACAAAATTAAAATTATATGCTCTACTTTTTATTAAATGATGTTGGGTATATAATTGAATTAATTATTATAATAGGAGCGTACTAATTCACGCGATATTTAAAGGCTTTAGTTAGAATAAAGTACAAACAAGTTACTAATTTCTAAATAAATAATAAGATACGTCACTGGAGAATTTTCTAACATACATTTCGTACGCACCGTTTGGGATTATGAATAACGAAAATTTGAAGAATAGACTACACTGACCTGATGTCAATAAAGTCTTACATCTGACTAACTATAATAATTATTCTTCTTTACATATAATATATAGCTTGCATAAAAAGTTTCACCTTTTGTAAATCTCATTGTATAACCTCGGCATTAACGACATGTTTAACAATTCACCAATTACCCTCTGTCTTAGTAAAAGATTGACTAATAATACTAGCCTTTATCATTTCAGAGACTTTCTTGGCGCCGACCACTCCGACTAGCAACCCCGACTTTGAAAGAAAATCCAATGAATTTTTCATCTTCGTAAGATCTCTTTGCAAGAAGCTGTTTGTTTTAAAAGCAATGGAAACATTAGAGGATTTAAAAACTTTTACCAATTGTTGCGAGATATTGCCAAGAAATGTCGTTAGACAGTACATTTTTTTAACTGCTGACAATGTAATATATTGAGTGAAATTTAGTATTTGTTTAAAGTTAAAATATATTTTGTTTACTGTAATTATTGGAAAGCCATTATTATAGCAAGTTATTTTATTTTGTTTAGTTTATTTATAAAAAAAAACGGTGTAAAGGTAGCTCAAGCAATCAAAGTAATAAATTAAAGGCGGCATATTTATGTAAATAAGCGAAACTCTAATTGTATATGTGTTCCGAAACAAAAAACGGAAAAATTAAACCTTTAAAACATTTTAGGCTGTAATATTCATTTCCATAATGCGTGTCTAGTATTTTTCTATGTGATAACGGACCGTTGTTTCCTATGTCCATTACTACATTGCCTGAAATATATTAAATCTGACATATTTTATAGAATAAATAACAAGAAATTGGAAACGTTTTTAATTTTGAATACCAGCTTAAATATGCATATCTTAAAATAGAAAAATTTAGACGCTAAAACATTTTACGTTGTAATATACACTTCCATAATCCGCTAAAACCTGACCAGCATTTCTCTATGTGTTAACGAATCGTGAATTTTCCTGTCTCTAAATTAAGACAATGCTATATTCTCGGTAACAAAACCAATTCTATTAAAGTGGGAAAACGCCAAATTAAAATTTTAAAATTATATGCTCCACTTATATTTAAATAATGTTGGGGATATAACTGAATTACTTATTATAATAGGTGTGTAGAAACTCGAGATAGATTTGAAGGTTTTTATGTGGATAAAATATAAACAGGTTATTCATTTCTACATAAATAATACGATATCATACGCACAGTTTGGATTCGGAATATCAACATTTGAATAATATTCTACACTGCCCTGATGTCAATAAAGTCGGACACCTAACTAACTATCATAATTATTCTTTTTTACATATAATATATAACTTGCATAAAAAGTTGCACCTTTTGTAAATCTTATTGTATAACTTCGGCATTAACTATATGTTTGACAACCCACCCTCTGTCTTGAGCTAGCATTGAGTAAGCATAATATGTTCATGTGTGCCACTAGAATAATTAGTACTAGCCTTTATCATTTTAAAGACTTTCTTGGTGCCGACCTCTCCTCCGACTAGCAACCCTGACTAAATCCAATGAATCTTTGGTCTTTATAAGATCTTTGTGCAAAAAGTTGTTTGTTTTAGAAACAATGGACACAATGGAGGATTTAAAAGATTTTACCAATTGAGATATTACCAAGAAATGTTGTTAAGCGCTATATTTTTTTACTGCTGAATGTATTATATTGAATGGAAGTTAGTTTTTGTTTAGAATTTAAATACATGTTGTTTACAGTAATTATTGGAATGCCATTATTATAGCAAGTTAGTTTATTATGTTTAGTTCATTTTTGAAAACATCAGGGTTTAAAGGTACCTTAATCAATCAAAGTAATAAATTAAAGGCGGCATATTTATGTGGATAAGCGAAATTGTAATTGTGAACGTGTTCACAAGGAAATATAAATATTACCTAAAATTATAAATAAAAACAGAAAAATTAAGCCGTTAAAGCATTTCATGCAGTAGTATACATTTCCATAAAGCGTGACTAGCGTTTCTCTGTGACAATGAACCGTTGTTTCCTCTCTTCAAATTAAGACATTACTACATTGCCGGGAACAAGGCAAATTGTGCTAAAGTGGAAAACAGCCAAATTGAAATTAAAACTGTATGCTCTTTCAATTTAAAATATTCAAATGATACTGGGTATATACCTGAATTAATTATTATTATGGCTGTGTAGTAACTCGTATCAATTGTAAATAGTTTAGTGTACACAAAATACAAAAAAGGTAACCATTTCTACATAAATAGTAAGATACTACACTTATAAATAATCTAGCATACATTTTTTTAGACAATTTTAGATTTAAAATACCCAAATTACTGACCTGCTGTCAAATACCCAATTTTTTTTCTCCTAATTAACAGTTGGTCTAAGCGACCCGTGAAATAGTCAGTAGGCAAATAGAAGAAATAAGCATATATAAATGTATATTTACGGAGTGTTTTATAATAAAAAAGTACCCTGTAAATAAAACAGTATAATATTTGGCACCCATGCTCATAAGAAAATATTATTTTAGAATCATGCGAGGAATAAAATACCTCAACTTGTTATAATTTTTATTATCCATATTTTTTAGGATTTGAAACATATACAAATGGCCGTCATTTTAAATTATGTAACGTTAATGCCTCCGTAATTTGAGGATATATTAACATTGCAAAGACCTTTCAAAAGATATGCTACTCGACCCCTTTTTCCATTAATTTTTTTTACCTTGACGCTTTGCTGTGAGAATGTTAGCTCCTGAATCTGCCAATAGGGACGTAGATAATTTTCGGAAGCAATGCCCCGTATACTCTTCTGGATGTTCAAGTTTGAGATACAAAGCAATTTGTTTTGACAAGGCTTAATGCCAACCGGTTTCTTCATACACGCACCATTTCGAAATTTGATGAAAAACCTACCATGCTCGATGTTACATGGGCGAAGATTAATGTATTTTCAAACTAGCTCAACCATGTTTATCTCTCGAATATTTCCAGGGCGGCATGACATTTTCCAACAACAAATTTGTTAATTCCTCTCGCTCAATAATCAATGCTATTTTCATAAATATGTATTTTTTGTCATCCGCTTCTAAAAGGAATGTTGTAATATGGGTTTTAGTTAATAGCCTTGACTTTTTTGATTGATATCCCTCAGATTTTCCTTTGAGGCGGGCGACTAAATTTCTAGATTTGCTAATATCAATATTGAGTTTGGGAAATATCATTGTTCTATTGTTAGTAAATAACTCCCCGAAGTGTACAATAAGTACCTTTTTATTCCCATAGCTCTGCATATTCTTCTCTCTGCACCATTTTTGGAACCTATTAAAAATATACTAACATTTTGGCCCGGATTTTTCGGGTAGCAACCCGTCAATTACACTCACTCATTTTGACTAAGGAAATTAAGACTGTCAATAAGATGCAACTTAAATTGACATTGCCCGGGGTAACGGAGAGTGGCAGGATTAAAGTGCAAACAGGTAACAGCAAATAGAAAGGTGCTTTATGCTTTTTGAAAAATTAGTAATATGTGTGTATTTTTAACAGTCGTGCGTCAGAAGTAGATCAAATGTTGTACAATACATGTGAGTGAACCTCATTAAGATACTTAATTATGCTGTTAACTGACTTGTATCGTAAATATCTATTAGGTACAGTTGAATATGAAAGAAAAATGATTGGATTCTGGAATACAGCTTCACCCTTTATACGTTTATTTTTACTTTTACTTAGATTAGCTTTTAATCAAAATTATTCTAAGCGGCTGACCTATTTGTATACATATTAAGTATTTAAAACTAAAAGAAATAAAAATTTTGCGTAAAATATGGAAAATGCAAAATTTCAACTTCGTCACCCTTTATATCAAAAATTAGCCGCAGGATTTAGTTGCGGCCATGGAAGCTTTTTATCAAGGAATCGACAACTACAACATATCACATTTTCAGAAAAAGGGACTGAAAGCCGTTTTCCATATGAAATGTGCGGGGTCCTTTGTAGTGTTTTTAATTATGCTCTGAAAAGCTGCGAGTTACCGTACTTTTCTATTTTAAACGCTCTAGCGACTAACGTTTCAATGCAATTCAAGCATTTAACATATATTAAATTTCTCTTATTAAAATTTAGTAACAATTGTTTTGATTATTTTTTTCTTGAAGCTACTTTAAACTACTGGAGAGTTAAAAATATATACTTCCATGCCATTTCCATTGGGAAATATATTGACTATTACCTTCGGACACAGGTATATGCATTTTTCGTCCCTAAGGGGATTTTTATTAGAGTATGCAGATGGGAAATAGAATTCCAAGAGCGGTAAAACCTTTAAATATAAAGAACGCAACTTGTATACGTTCATAAAGTCAAAGACCACTTTGGTATTTACAAGATGTGCTACAGCTTAATAGGTTTAAAAAGGAAATTTGTCGAGGTCTAACTTAAAAACATACAATGCTTTTAACAATTTGTTAGCCATTTTAGCCCGTTGCCTATTTTCCCTTATCGAATATGTTGAAATTTGGAATTTATATGTATTTCCAATAACACAACAATATTTTGGCGCTCAAAAAGGTCAAAACCGTTAATCCACGAAATTTTGTGAAATAGATATCCTGCTAGGAATGTCTAAGTTCAATATAAGATCCGCCATCTATAAGAAAATAGTTAATATTGGCAAATTTTATTGAGTTATTAAGGTCTTTATATCCTGTTGCTGTCTTTCGACAAATTCTTAACATAAATACAGATACAGTTAACAATCAAATAAACGGCAGGTGAATATATGCTTAGCTTTAAGTGAAATATCTTTTAAGTTTAGTATATAAACATAATATAGTAATACAAGTTAAAATTTCTGTTATAACTACTCAAGTAGCATTTTTAGATACAAAATCGAAACCAAATCTTAGCTGAGAAACATTGCGAAACAGTTTAGAAACAATGAAAATGGCATAAAAGTTTTGAAATTAATTCGACACTTTTTGACAATTATGTATTAGTAACAACAATCGTCCTTGGTTTCTAAACATTTTACCCAAACATGATTTAGCTACATAAGCTATAAGAATACACATCTTCGTGTTACAAATTTTTCGAAACGTTTAAGCAACATACGTGGCTCACATTTACTAAGGTTTAGTACCCGTTTTGTGCCTAAAAAGTTTACATAATTTATTTGATAAAGATTCTGCCAAATATGAGCAAGTAACCTTACTTTATTGTTTGATTTTGTCCTGCAATTTTTGCAAAATGGAGAAGACAAAACAATTAGATATTCTTCAAGATTTTATAATATAAATAAAAAAAAACAGAGACAACGAAATGGTGTCAATGTGGTCAACAGAGACTTTTCTTAAGTATTTTTATAATTATTTATTATACGGATTACAAAGATGTTGTTTTAGAAATAATTAT
Source organism: Kuschelorhynchus macadamiae (assembly GCA_030620095.1). NCBI lineage: Eukaryota > Metazoa > Arthropoda > Insecta > Coleoptera > Curculionidae > Kuschelorhynchus > Kuschelorhynchus macadamiae. The sequence continues at coordinate 617,173 of JAUTXW010005519.1, read as the reverse complement.
AAAAACAATCTCTACCCAAACTACCCATACCCAACAGAAGAGCAAAACCCAACGTCAATCAGCATTAGTCATTTATTTGCACAATTTGGCCAAAATAGTCTCGTCCACGACCTAGCAGCTCGGGACAGCCATTACCAGCAAACGTTTTTTTTCTCTTGCTTCCACAATATCATAGATGTTTTTATATTGTAATTTTGGCTAAAATGATTAAATCAAACGAAAACGACACAATACCAAATAAGAAACGTTTTGTTTGGCGTTCATTTTTCATTAATCACAATTGTTGATATATAACTAGTTCGAAATTTCAACACAGGTAGCGCTGTTTGCTTTGGTTGCGTTTGTTCAGCGAAACTAAATCGAAAGTTTTCATTTATTTTCGATTCTTTTTCTAATTAAAAGTTTCTTTCTTTTTAGACACAAATATGATATCATGCAGATGATTTGTGCCATAATTCATGTTGATTTTAACGAAAAATATGTGTTTTTATCGGTTGTTGTGCTTTTAAACCCTTAAGAATACGTTCTACTTACATTAATGTGTCTAACTTTTATTTTCAGGACTATGATATAGACAGAAAATGAAAATCGATATTCCCAACAAAAATATTTTTTATCAGCAAATAATTATATATAGAAGAGGCATTAAAAATATGAAAGTATATTATTAAATTAACGATAAATTTCCTTTGGCCAGACAGGTTTTGTGCAGGGAAACCTGAAATCAAAGCTCTTTATTCTTATAAGAATAGACGAAAAATAAAATAATTATGGCGGATGTCGATTTGTTTGTTTTGTTTTCATTTTGATATCCAAGCTTCATATAGACTTTATTTCAGATAAGTACCCGTTTAAAAGTTCCTCTTATTAAAATTTTAATTTTAGTAACAATTGTTTTAATTATTTTATTCTTGAAACTACTTTAAACTACTGGTGGGTTAAAAATATATACTTCCATGCCATTTCCATTAGTAAATGTATTGAATATTGCCTTCGGACACAGGTATATGCATTTTTCGTCCCTAAGGGGATTTTTATTAGAGTATGCAGACAGGAAATAGAACTCCGAGTGCGGTAAAACGTTTAAATATTAAAAACGCAACATATATACGGTCATAAAGCCAAAGACCACTTTGGTATGCATAAGATGTGCCATCTGCTACAGCTTAATAAGTTTAGTTATTAATTAGTAAAGGAAATTTGTCGAGGTCTAACTTAAAAATATATAATGCTTTTAACAATTTCTTGGTTGTTTTAATGTTTGTTTAAAACGCCATTATAGCCCCTTGCCTAAGCAACATCAACGAAGCAGACCTGGGCAGTTTTATTTTCTCTTACCGAATCTACTTGAAATTTGGAATAAATGTGTATTTCCGACAACACACAATATTTTGACGCTCATAAAAGTCAAAACCATTAATCCACGAAATTTTGTGAAATAGATATCCTGCTAGAAATGTTTAAATTCAATATTGGATACGCCATCTATGAAAAGGGAGCGAAACAATAGTAAAATAATTAACATTGGCAAGGTTTATTGAATTATTCTTTATATCTTGTTGCTGTCTTTCGACAAATGCTTAACATAAATACAGATACAGTTAACAATCAAATAAACGGCAGGTGAATATATGCTTAGCTTTAAGTGAAATATCTTTTAAGTTTGGTATATAAACATAACATTGTAATACATGTTAAAGTTTCTGTTATAACTACCCAAGTAGCATTTTTAGACACAAAATAGAAACCAAATATTAGCTGAGAAACATTTCGAAAAAGTTTAGAAACAATGAAGATGTCTGTGTCAAGTTCAATCAAGTAAAAGCTTTGAAATTAATTCGACACATTTTTGATACTTATGTATTAGGAACATCAATCGTTCTTGGTTTCTGATCATTTTACCAAAATATAGTTTAGCTACATAAGCATAAGAATACATATCTTCGTGTTACAAATTTTTCGTTAAATTCGTAATTAATATTAAATTAAAATCGTAAAATATTTTTGTTGGAAATATCGATTTTTATTTTTTATCTATATTATAGTCCTGAAAATAAAAGTTAGACACATTTATGTAAGTAGAACGTGTTCTTAAGGGTTTAAAAGCACAACAACCGATAAAAACACATATTTTTCGTTAAAATCAACATGAAGTATAGCACAAATCATCTGCAGGATATCATATTTGTGTCTAAAAAGAAAGAAATTTTTAATTAGAAAAAGAATCGAAAATAAATGAAAACTTTCGATTTAGTTTCGCTGAACAAACGCAACCAAAGCAAACAGCGCCACCTATGTTTCGAACTAGTTATATATCAACAATTGTGATTAATGAAAACTGAACACCAAACAAAACGTTTTTTATTTGGTATTGTGTCGTTTTCGTTTGATTTAATCATTTTAGCCAAAATTACAATATAAAAACATCTATGACATTGTGGAAGCAAGAGAAAAAAAAAACGTTTGCTGGTAATGGCTGTCCCGAGCTGCTAGGTCGTGGACGAGACTTTATTTTGGCCAAATTGTGCAAATAAATGACTAATGCTGATTGACGTCGGGTTTTGCTCTTCTGTTGGGTATGGGTAGAGATTGTTTTTATAATTATTTCTAAAACAACATCTTTATAATGCGTATAATAAATAATTATAAAATTACATAAGAAAAGTATCTGTAGATATCTACTCACCATTTCGTTGCCTCTGTTTTTTTTATTTATATTATAAAATCTTGAAGAATATCTAATTGTTTTGTCTTCTCCATTTTACAAAAACTGCAGGACAAAATCAAACAATAAAGTAAGGTTACTTGCTCACATTTGGCAGAATCTTTATCAAATAAATTATGGAAACTTTTTAGGCACAAAACGGGTACTAAACCTTAGTAAAAGTGAGCCACGTATGTTGCTTAAATGTTTCGAAAAATTTGTAACACGAAGATGTGTATTCTTATAGCTTATGTAGCTAAATCATGTTTGGGTAAAATGTTTAGAAACCAAGGACGATTGATGTTACTAATACATAATTATCAAAAAGTGTCGAATTAATTTCAAAACTTTTATGCCATTTTCATTGTTTCTAAACTGTTTCGCAATGTTTCTCAGCTAAGATTTGGTTTCGATTTTGTATCTAAAAATGCTACTTGAGTAGTTATAACAGAAATTTTAACTTGTATTACTATATTATGTTTATATACTAAACTTAAAAGATATTTCACTTAAAGCTAAGCATATATTCACCTGCCGTTTATTTGATTGTTAACTGTATCTGTATTTATGTTAAGAATTTGTCGAAAGACAGCAACAGGATATAAAGACCTTAATAACTCAATAAAATTTGCCAATATTAACTATTTTCTTATTGTTTCGCTATAGTTCTTTCGCTAGATGGCGGATCCTATATTGAACTTAAACATTCCTAGCAGGATATCTATTTCACAAAATTTCGTGGATTAACGGTTTTGAACTTTTTGAGCGCCAAAATATTGTTGTGTTATTGGAAATACATATAAATTCCAAATTTCAACATATTCGATAAAGGAAAATAGGCAACGGGATAAAATAGCGTTTCAAACAAAATTAAAACGACTAACAAATTGTTAAAAGCATTGTATGTTTTTAAGTTAGACCTCGACAAATTTCCTTTTTAAACTTTTTAAGCTGTAGCACATTTTTCCATAATTTATTTGATAAAGATTCTGCGAAATATGAGAATATAACCTTACTTTATTGTGTGTATTTTGTTCTGAAGTTTTTGCAAAATGGGGAAGACAAAACAATTTAAATAAACATTTTTCAAGATTTTATATTATAAATAAAAAAACAGAAGTAACGAAAATAGTGATAGTGAAAATGAGTAGATATCTACAAAGACTTTTCTTATGTAATTTTATAATTATTTATTATAGGCAATACAAAGATGCTATTTTAGTAAAAAATATAAAAATAATGTCTACCCATACCCAATAGAAGATACTTTGTGTCCCACTCCTTGTTGATTAAAAAAAAAAATTTATTAAAATTTCTCCATGTTGTCTAAGGATAGCGTTTTTAAAGAAAAATATGAGTTTTTATGTGTTATCTAGTTATATATTTATTTATATATATATATATATATATATATATATATATATATATATATATATATATATATATATATATATATATATATATATATATATATATATATATATATATATATATATACATAAAACTTCATATAGACTTTATTTTAGATAGATACCCGTTTAAAAGAGTAATGTGTTTCTATTTTAGTTTAGTATTTTGTTTCTTCACAGTTAGAAACGGTGACTACTACATGATTAAAAATTGCAGAGAATGTTTCGAAATATTTTCTCTGCAACTTTCATTTACACATCGAAGCACTTTAGGACACGGCTAGTCCCCACAATACTGGAAACACATGTAATAAAGCCATATAAAATATAACAGTTTCGGAAATGTTTCCTACTTCTTGCATACCGTTTCCATTTTGTTTCAAGAAACAGATACGCTATTATAGAAACATTACCTAAAATGTGTTCAACATTATACAGGGTGTCCCAGCCGATAGTGACCCATTTTAAATGCCTATAACTTTTAAACCAGGCGTGTTAGCCGTCTACGGTTTTTCAACTTTTCACGGTCCAAATTTTTGTGGTACTTACACGTAGAGAGTGAAAAAAATATCATTTTTCAACATCAACATTCTCAACTATTCTTAATGGAACACCCTGTGTATCACAACGTAAAAAAAATCTTTTCGGGGTTATCCGTGTACCAATAAACAGCGGACTTGAAACTGAACAAAGCGATGTGTGATGACCTAAAGTTTTATTTATGTTCTGTTAATTTTAGTAATTACTTAATTCGAGTGCCCTTTTTTTAACAGCAAAAATCACCTCTATTTTAAATGGCAGTTACTATATACGATTACGCAATTAAAAACTATTTTGCTTGAGGAAACTATAACTCATAGCATTCACAAGTTTCGGACAACATTCGAATCTAATTAAAAAAGCTAAGACGGTACTGTTTTATAACGAATTAAAATCAGTTATAGTTACTAGAAGGAGATTCAGATTTAGGTTTCAAAAGCATACCATATTCAAAAACACTATTTAAAGATGTTTGCGGAAGTTCTCGGAATAAGGATATTTGGATATAAAAAAGTCGAAAATGAACATATTTGATCCTGCTTACCTAAATCGACTTTTGGCTATTTATGAGGTAATAAAAATCAAAGTTGAGTTCAAGAAATAGAGGCGATCCGTTTGGATTTGCCACTGCTGCTCTCTTATTGGCGGAAAACTGTGACCCCTCTTTACCGCGTAATAGCTATTTACCTAACAAGTGCAGAAAATGAATTTCGAGTCTGCCGGTCGCGTCGTTCGGTGAAGCAGCTGATTGTGGAAAAACATTTTCGGCAAGTGTTAAGTTCAATAGTTTTTCTACAGACTTGGGGAGACAAGTACGTAATTCGTAGTCATTTAATAGTTTTTATTAAACTATAACAAACAAACTATTATATATTTAAAAGTAACTAATTATTTGGAAAAAGGTAGTATCTACATAGAGCTATAGAAAAGTGTTTAAAAAAATTATTCTTTGTTGTGATTAACATGGTAGGTAACCGAAAATTGACAGTTATAGGCATTATTAACAAATTGGGAGCATTTTAATGGTAGCCTTTTTGGTGCTGGCCATAATGTTGACAGTTTTTCTTCAACATGTCATATTGGTGCTGATTCAATGGTCCATTGTTGTCAGCAATGCTATCAATTTCATACGATAAACTTGTGGAAAACAAGGGAAAAGGCGGAGGCTAATTTTCCTTGGAATTTTCTCCTGTCGAACATAGAACTTGGTTGGCGATGCGTGTTTTGTTCTCCATGAATTCGTCCACATATAATTCTGCAACTTTTGTCGATTGCCATACCCCGAGACGTTTCAAATTAATAATATCCACTCCAGCGTCGGTTAACATCCTAGCCGAAGAGCGTCTATAAAAGTTCCCAGTAAAGGTCTCTGGATTTGGAAGTCTCAAAAGGCAGCCACGTCCGACGACACCTTATCAAACTTATTAATGCCAACAGTTTGAGTAGTACATTTAACTTTTTGAAAATCGACAAAAAACCTTTGATGCTGGGTGCTGTTGGGGCGCTGTACTTATTGATTAAATTAAGATTTTTTTCATCAGTTATAATAAAGCTTCTACTCTGGTGAGTCTTGCTATCTGGTATTTTCACCAGAAACAAATCTTCTTGTTCGCCTTCACTTTGATTAGTAAATAAGTATCGTCAGGCGTAATGCTTAAACATTTTTCAACAAGTTTATGGTTTAAAATTTATACTTTTCAATCAATTTAAAATATCAACATTTTTCTTAATTTTTAGCATAGATTTTATCATTGAGTACTTGGACCACATTGTAGAAGATTGAAACTTCTTTAAAATTTCTTGAAAGTAAACTAGAAGCACCTCTTCTTTACTAATGTTGTTGATTTCCTTGTTGGCGCACCATTTAATGAACTTTTCGTATTCCTTAATGTATCTGACTTTGGATTTTTCTGGACACAGATCCAAATCTACTTCTTTTGCTGCGTTCATAATATATTCTGGAACCCTGTCTTGCACGGCCACATTGTCAAATTCAATTAAATTCATTGTAATATGAAAAATTACAGAAAATACGCACATATAAAAGCAATTAATGACAAACAAATATGTCGAAACGTGAGTTTGTTGATTTCTAACAATTGACTTTAAGCGTCCTTAGTAACTGGGAAACCTGGTGGCTAGCCAAAACGAAATGCATTAAGTCTGCTACACACTCTGAGATATGTATCAAAGACGGTTAATTAATAAATTATAAATTAAATTTGAAATATTACGTGAAGAAAAATTTTTCCGCGCGTAGTATATCATATTTCTCAAAATGTAGTTTGGTTTTCTTCCATAATCACAAATATACTTTTACACAATAAATAAATACAAAAAACTGGCAAAAAGAAATCACAAAATTTACATAAATTAGACAACTAAAACCACGGTGTAGAACAAAATTTAGGAACTGTCACTTTTTTTTTCAAGTAAACAATAAAAAGCAGCTTTGTTTTGCATGGCCTACTGCAAAACCTTAAACGCGAATTTTAAAAATTAGGATTTTTGTTGTTTTTTATTAGAAACGAGTCATATTGTTATATATTTCTAAGAAGCTTGTAAAAAGACAAATTAATTTCTTGACATTGACTGACTACGCAACTGGATTCAACCTAAAAAAGTTTCAAATTATTCTTTTTGGCAAGTTGTCAGACCACCGAGATACAAGACTATGACTCTTTTGTTTGCGGCATCTTTCGCTTCACAAAACGTAGCTCTGGTTCGCGAAAACCGCAAGGTTCTGTCTTTTTAAAAATAATCAGTTAAAACCAAAATGGGACACCCAGTACATTGTAAATATACAAAGTCTGTATCACGTGTACAATATCAGCTCAACTAGTAAAATATCATAGTAAAGCGCTTTCGACTAACAAGTCAAGATATAAATACAAAATTGCTGGAAAAATCTAAGAAAGTCGGTTATTATTTCTATACAAATTAGGGGAAGTTTTACGACGAACAACTTCAGTCTGGAAAATTAAGGCAGTTAAACAAAACAAGTATTTAAATAGGCCGTTTCAAGATACAATTTGATCGTTACTGTACAAGAAATAATAAAAGTGCCTAGCAATATAAAGTAATGAATCCCAGCTTGCTCATTAAAGCAGCCGTATTTAATTTAAAAGTCGTTCTGAAATTGTGGTCTTCCGGAACATTTATTTATGGAAACGAGGCAATAACAAAATAATTAAGTTAATCTCTAGCTGCAATTTAGTAAATTCTTCAAACACATAAAAGCTTCCAGTTATTTTGTTCAAAACTTTTAGTATTAAACTTTTGACGTTACTATAAAGGGGTTGGCAAAATATTGTTTTTCATTACAATATTTAAAAAATTGATATTATTTTCTGTTTGATCAGTTCCGCTCGTTTAAGGAAGATAATCCCCACTCTGCAGTGGGGAGGGTCTAGGCCCCTTTGGAGACTATATACATCTTACTCTAAATATCCCACATGTCTGTTAGTTTGGATGAAAAACCGAAATATGCTTCCAAATCGTTGGGGTAGGCAAACAGAACAAACTAACAATGTTATCTTATCATTGCAAACCCTATGTCCTCGGCGTCACTGTGATAATTCTGCACTAAAAATGCACCATTCCTGTTTTTTTACGACAATTAACACTCTACCATTGATTTTCTACTGCCCGTACTGGCGCGATCTCTCCGAAAAAGTGAATATTTATTTAAGTCTACGACTTCATGGTCCAAGATTGGGCTCTTGTAGAGATTAGGTATTTTTAATTTTTGGACATTTTTTGCATTCACTATAGAGCTTACCGCGAAATAATGATGATGAACCACTTTTTTGCGAAAAAAAGCTTAACGAATAGTTATAACTTAAGTAAGGCACTATATGGTTATAAACGTCTACCATTACTTTAATTATGTTAAAATTGCACTCAGAATAGATAATTAAGGCATATTATTACATAATCTACTCTTTTTTAATTTAAGTTTTTAACGAATTAATGTTAAAAGTGTAACAACAAAATATGTAGTTGTTATTTAACTAAAATTAGTCTAAAAAATTCATAAACAGACATTTGACGTTTCTTGATTAATCGGACATTTCCTCATATTCGAAAAGCAATGTTTGTTCCGTTTACGCATTTTTTTTTTGTTTAGTTATTGTGGGTATTTATCTTTATAATAGTTCATAGCTTTGATTAGGTTAAACAAAAATGTAAAACGCATGAAATATACATTTCTTATATTCATTCTGGACGCGATTTAAACAAGTTGGTCTTTATCACTTACTTCAACGGGCCACGAATCGGTCTTAAATATTGTCGGAGAGAACAGTATCGATCGCTCGAAGCGTAGCACCTGTGAAGTCGTTCATTTTAATTTCGGTACCGTGTCTAAGAAAAACTCCATCCCCAGAGACCAGCATGGGAAATCATGGTAAGTCGAAATTTGTTGTTTAAACATTTTTTGGTCCGTCTTCGCAGATTTATTTGATTTTTTGGGAAATTACAGTCCTACAAATTGTTCTTTAAAATTTTAAACAGAATAGCCTTTTACAATTTTGTTGCTATATATTATTACTTAGGTACAAAAAAATTTTTTAAATTAAATTGAACATTTTCATAATTTTTTTTCCATTTAATTTGATATAATGGCCGATAAAATAAAATGAGCTACAGCATCTAGGGAAATCTATTTAAATTGTTTAAAAGAGATGTCTGACATTGCTAAAAATGCTCAAAGAGATACTAGTTTTCACACATCTTTTAAAATGCGTTATATCGGTATTGAGGCTGTTTATAAATCTTTTGAAAAGCAGCATATGACAGCTACAAACCTTACAGCTACTACTGAAGGTGCTGATTTAGCAGCTGAAGATTTGATAAGAGTCGAAGCAGACAATTGTTATTTTTTATGTTTATCATTCGTTATTTGATGATTCTAAAATTAATGATTCTTTATCCTAGCCTACTCAGTCTAACGGACCCTCAGTTAAATTACCAAAAATTAAGATATCCACTTTCGATGGTGATTTTCGTTCTTGGCCAACTTTCTATGATTTGTTTTTATCTTTGATTGACAGTAATTCAAACCTAAGTAATATACAAAAATTTCAATATTTGCTATTGTCTTTATCTGAAAAAGTTTTACCAATTGTAAACAGTATTCCTATAACTGATAATAATTATGCAATTGCACTCCAAACATTAGTTAAACGTTTTCAGAATAAACTGTTATTGGCCACACGTTATTGGAATGCAATTTGTAACTTGTAGAAGCTTACTTCAGATTCTTCTCATTTACTTAGAAATTTAGTTGGCGCATTTTGCGAAAATTTGCAAGTTTTGACAAATCTTCAATTGGCTATTGATCAATGGGATTTTGATTTTTTTAATCTTCTAATTCAAAAATTGGATACAGATACATTAAAACGTTTTGAATTGGAGTATAGTTTTCAGCTGTTGAAAGATTTTTTGCTTAAACAATGCATTCCTTATGACTTAGTCGCTCTTTCTACTAATCATAATTTTACTAAAAAACAATCAAAAAAATTATGTAAATCAAACTATTTCTTAACTCGTTGCAAACAATTTTTGAATAAAACTTCTAATGATCGTTTTTTAATAGCGAAAAAATTTAAGCTGTTTGAATTGCTTTAGGCTTTTTCATTCTTTTTCCGATTGTTCTTCAACTTATTCACGTAAAAAGTGCAAGAAAAGGCATCACACTTTATTACATTTTAATAGTAAGAAATCGCATTAAACTGACTTTTCCATTCAAACTAATGGTTGTACTGGTAATAATGAAACAAGTTTTCCAAATAACTCAAAAGATATTAATACTTTAAGTATCTTTGCGAAATTTAGTTATCAAGCAAAAACTATTTTATTATCAACTGCTCGTGTCGATATTGTAGATTCAAGCGGTTGTGTCTATAATATTCGAGTATTGCTCGATAGTGCTAGCCAGGTAAATGTTGTAACTGAAAGATGTTTGCAACGTTTAAATTTAGTTGTAAATAAATCAAATATTTCAGTACATGGCTTAGATAGAATAGCTACTACGGTTAAGGGTTTTACTTCCCGTATTGTTCGTCCCACAGGACAGCGTAATCCTGCGTTCATTTTTGACTTGTTTGTTATTAAAAACAATTGTGGTGCAATCCCTAGTTTTTCCTTTAAATCTACTCAGCTGTCACATATTTCGGACCTAGATTCAGCAGATAGAAATTTTAATGTAGCCGGTGAAATGGACATGCTTCTGGGAGCAGACATTTTTTCGAAATGATTTAAATGTGGTCGTATTCAAGTTTCCACAAATGAATTAGTGGCCCTTGAAACATGTTTTGGGTGGATTTTAATGGGCAATGTGGAGCTCACTAATAATTCCTTTTCGATTAATTCTCTTTGTACCACTTTCACTAATCCTTTGGAAAAGATGGTTAGAAAATTTGGGAAATTGAAAACATGCCTGTATAAAAATTGTTGTCCTCAGACGATAAACTCTGCGAACAAATTTTAATTGATACTCACTCTCAGGCTGATACTGGAAGACACTGTGTTTTGTTGCCTTTCAAAGAGGCTGATTCAAGATCAAGATTTCTTAGCCTAGAACGTCATTTATTGAAAGATCCTTTTACATATAAAGCCTATTCGGACTTTTTCGTAAACGAAAATTTGTTTTGCTATCAGATATAAAGCAGATGTATCGACAAATTTTGGTCAAATAAGAACATTGTCATTATCAGAGAATTGTGTGGCGTTTTTCAATCGATGCCCCTATTTCGGATTACATCTTAAAAACGGCTACATTTGGCACGTCCTCCAGTCCATTTTTAGCTCTGCAATACAGCAACTAGTTGAGGATCAAGGTTCTGATTTTCCCTTGGCTGCTCAGGTGTTGACATGTGATATCTTTGTGGACGACATAGTTACTTCTTGTGACATAATTGAAGAAGTTTCTTCCCTGGCACTGGAATTAAAACATTTATGTTTACCTGGTGGATTTGAACTTAGAAAATGGGCCAGCAATGTACCAGAAACATTGGCACAGTTGCCAGACTCCTGCTTATTAAAGTGGGTAAAGTTGATTCGGAACTTCGTTTTTAAAAGTTTTGGGATTGCAGTGGCATCCATCTTTAGATTCCTTTTCCTATAAAGTCGCTCCTATAAATAGGCCATGTTCTAAGAGAAATATTCTTTCAGAATTAGCTCGGATTTATGATCCGCTGGGATTCCTTTCTCCAATTACCTTTTTGACAAAACACCTTATGCAGAATATGTGGGCTTGGCTTGGGATGAAGTTCCACCCCAAGGTGTCTTAGCGCAGTGGCTAACATATAAAGACGAAATGTCCCAGTTATCGTCAATTTTGATTCCTCGTGTAATATTCGATAAACCTTGTAAATCACTTCAGTTGCATGGTTTCTCAGATGCATCTGAAAAGGAGTAATCTGCTGTTGTATATCCTCGATCAGTGGTTGAAAATGACTCTGTTAAAACCCAATTAGTTATAGCTAAATCCAAAGTTGCACCATTGAAAAAAGTTACTTTGCCAAGACTTGAGTTGTGAGGTGCGGTTTTATTATCGCATTTTTTATCTTATGTATGTAAACTACTTAATGATACACCAAACAAACTATTTGCTTGGTCAGATTGTATGGTAACTCTTCATTGAATTAAATCATCTTCCTACAAATGGCAGAGTTTCGTGAGTAATAGAATTGGTCGTATTCATGAAAAACATCTCCTTCAATATGGCATCATGTAGCTTCTCCTGATAATCCAGCTGATTGTGCATCCCGTGGATTAATGCCTTCACAATTAATTAATCATCGTTTGTGGTGGTCCGGCCCTCCTTGGCTCTTGTTTGATAATATTCACTGGCCGAACCATTCCACTGATGTAGATTTGGATTTAATTTTGGGAGAAAAAAGGAAAGTAGCCTTTGTCGTTGATGTACAAATCGAATTTCTAAATTACCTTATTGATAAATATTCTTCGCTTCCAAAAATAAAACGCATTATCGCGCACTGTCTACGATTTATAAATAATTGTCTCAATCCTACTAGTAAACTAAAAATTTCTCTTGATAAATCCGAGCTTTATAAAGCTTTGTTGTTGTTAAGTTGTCTAGTTAAGCAAGTTCAGTTGCTAGTCTTTTTCCACGAATTTAATAGTCTTAGAAATAATAGAATTCTTGCTAAACCCTTTAGAAAACGTTCGCCCTTCATTGACACGAAGAGTATGCTTAGGGTGGGCGGTAGGCTCTGAAATTTAGATCTGGACTACGATAAAAAATTCCACATTCTTTTATCAAGAAAACATACACTTTCAGATCTTATTATTGAAGATTTTCATAAACAGCACCTACATCCAGGTGTACAATCACTTCAGTTTCTAATTAGTTACCAATTTTGAATATTATCTGGTAAGCGTGCTCTTCGAAGTGTTTTGTCTAAATGTTTTCATTGTTTTAAGGTTAAGCCTAAATCTTTTCAACCTCTAATGGGAGACCTTCCTGTATCTCGGATACAACAGGTAAAGGCATTTTTGTGCTGGTGTTGACATGGCAGAACTATTTTATATTACATTATCAAAAAGACGAGGATCAAAATCTCAAAAGGCTTATATTTGTCTCTTTGCTTGCTTTGCCACCAAGGCAATTGATCTTGAATTGACATCTGATGTATCTACTGAATCGTTTCTGGCTGCTCTTTGTAGATTTGTAGCTAGTCGCAGCAGATGATCTAAATTGTTTAGTGACTGTGGTTCAAACTTTATTGGAGCAAATCCAGAACTTTTAAAATAGATGCAATTTGCTGCGGAGCATGAACATATTTCATGGTCTTTTAACCCTTCAGCTTCACCTCATTTTGGGGGGCATTGGTGTTGTCGGGAAACAAGTATTAAGCTACGAAGAACTTTATACAGTTTTTATACAAATTGTGACTTGTCTGATTTACAATTGAGTCTGTGTAATTGTAAATCAGACTAAGTAGATGGCAGTTAATATAAAGGATATCTCAGAGATTCTGGAAAAGGTGGTGACTTGAGTATTTGCATATTTTACAATAAAGATCCAAGTGGAATAAACCATCACTTTCAGTAGAGCTAGGTATTTTAGTTTTAATTAAAAATTATATTTCTCCACCTTTACACTGGCACCTAGGTCGCATCGTCGAACTTCATAAAGGCAAGGATGGAATATGTAGAGTTTGCACTGTAAAAACTTCGAAGGCCTAATACAAAGACCAGTTGTTAAACTGTACCCTTTGCTAAATTTTTTGTTTACGAATTTTTTTTTGTTTAGTTATTGTGGGTATTTATTTTTAAAATAGTTCATGGCTTTGATTAGGTTAAACAAAAATGTAAAAGGCATGAAATATACATTTCGCGTGATTCTGGACGCGATTCAAACTAGTTAGTCTTTGTCACTAACTTCAACGGGCCACGAATCGGTCTAAAATATTGTCGGAGAGAACAGTATCGATCGATCAAAGCATAGCACCTGTGAATCAAGTCGTGCATTTTAATTTCGGTACCGTGTCTAAGCAAAACTCCATCCCCAGAGACCAGCATGGGAAGTCATGGTAAGTCGACTTAGACATCTAGGCGTCGTCCAAATTTGTTGTTTAAACAATGTTACCAAATGTAATTTCATTTTATCAGCAAAGAATTCATTACTGTTTATTAGGGTTGTTAGTATTATTTTGATGTATGATGAAACGTTGTCATTAGCAGCACAAGGTGAAACAATAAAGGGTTAGCATCAGGTTAGGCAGCAAAGACATCATCATTAATGCCATATAAAAATCCGTACAGTAGTTGATACAGTCGGTGAATCGGTACCGGGTTAGCACCAGGTTAGGCGTCGAAGGCATCAACATTAAAACCATAACATAAAAAACGGTCCAGCTCAATCACTGGCAAAGTACATTCACTCTCAACCAGACCCCATGTTTGATTTAATTAGCCAGGACCCAGTTACACATAATCTCTCCGGGTTATATACAGATGGGCTTTGTTTAAAATAGCAAAATTTCATTCCGAACATTTTAGTATATGATGCTGAGAGACGTTAAGAGAAAAAGAGAGTCTAAATTTTACCTTAGTTTAATATTTTAAAGAGTACAAGTTCATCAAATTTGGTATGTGATGATTTTTTATGTTTTCTGCTTTAACAGACAAACAAACAAAAGTATGCTTTATTGTCGCAGTAAAATTGTTACAATTTTATGGACAAAGCGAAATTTACCTTAAAACAAAAAGAACAATACAATGAAAAAACGAAATATTAATCATTTTTCGATAGGTCAATGCAAATGCATAAATTGTAAATATAGCATTCGTTATATTCGTAACATTGCCGTAAAGCGGTTAATGAATCCAAACAATACATATGTGAGGTAAATAATTTCGATGACATCGAAATTAAAATTGCGCGACTCTATTTTGCTATCGTTATACAAGGAAAATAAGTGAAGTTAAACAAAAAGTCTACTGAACCAATATAGTAATTCAAGTGTATTAGAAAAAAAGAAAATGTATACATTTAATTTAATAGGTAACAAAAATAATGAATGTTAACGGACTATCAGACAGTTCATTCCTTATAACACGTTTTCAACAAGCAAATAAACAACATTTTAATGAGACTTATTCATTATAAAAATTATTAACGTAGAAAAAAAGGTCTTTCAATGATCAGGTACGCATATAGTAAGTGTTCCAGGACGTTGCCATTTTGGATCCATACAAACTTGTAATATTTTTCTAGTTCTTATTGACGTGTATGTTTCAAAAGAAACTTGGTTTGGGGAGCCACGTGCTCGTTAATCATCCAAACAACCTTCCTTATTTCCTAAACGCTCCTTAGCTGACTTGGCAGCAGCCAGATATAAACTGTCACGAACAGTATTTCTTTTCAAATTTGTAACAGCTATAATCGAATGCGGTCTTATCGTGCGGGTCCAAAGGCCAATCATATTAGAAAACACAGTGAATACCAAAATGTTGTGTGATTCTTTTATAGAGCTATTAAATCTCGATGGGCTATTTACAAATATACAGGGAGAAAGAAAATAGTTTGTTTTTATTATATTACACAATATTATTAAGATAGCCACTTAATATTATTTTATATATGAAATGCCGAGGGACTAAATAAGAAAATTCATTAAATATGTATTTGGTTAATATTTTGTTGGGCAAAAAAATACACAAAATGACAAGCGCCTTTTTAAACTCGGAAGGCGATTCGAATCAGTGGAACAATCAGGATATGTTCTGTTTATACAGCCACTTAATGAAAGTGAGATTTTTGTATCAATCACCAAAAATTAGGAGCCCCGCTTGACCTATAAATGTAACCACTTATACAGCGTCATTTATTTAAATGCGGGCCACCCCTGTGCAAAGAAAACTTTTTTTTTTGTATTGTGATAACAAAAAAATTTTATTTCACAAAAATATTATACACTTTTGTTAAAAACACAAGATAATTAGTTATTACTTCCCTTGTGGGATTGTTTCAGATCTTTACGTTTAAGTGCTGGAAAACGTGTTTTCTCAATTCCATCTGTCTGTAGGTAGGTTTGTCCGTCAGTCTGTCTGTTCGCGGCATAGCTAAAAAACTAATTATCAGGTTTCTTCAAATTTCAGTCTAAAATTAAGGGCCATACAAACGAAAAATACAGGCTATATATATATATATATATATATATATATATATATATATATATATATATATTGATTTTTACTCCTTCACCGGTGGAAAAATACAATGTGTTTTCATTCCGGGTGTACATCCGTTCACTACTGTCGTTCTGAAAAGAACAGTTTTGCTGACGTTTCGCCAAAATCACATTTGGCATTTTCGAAGCTTTCTTTCTCGCGTCCGAATAGAGACTGAAGTCAGCAGTTCTTTTCAGAACGACAGTAGTGAACGGATACCCGGAATGAAAACACATTATATAGATATCAGGATATTACGCAATGGTTTTCAGCCATATATCTAATAATATAGTATGTTGGGGTCACAAGGGTTGTGATCGTATATTCGTGTCTCAAAAGAAGATATTAAGATTAATATTTAATCTTAAACCGCTGGAGAGCTTTAGAACACTGTTCAGAGAAAAGAAAATATTAGCTGTCCCGTGTTTATATATACTGAGATGCCTGTTGTGTGTTCAAGATAATGCTTCTGAATATGATAGGCTAGGCGAAGCTCATTCGCATTTTACTAGAAATACATAAAAAAACTTTTTTAGAGGATCTCCTTTATACAACTGTGTGTATTTATACAATAAACTGTCACAAAGATTCAAAAGGTATGAAGGTAAATTTTTTAAAATCGTTGTAAAAGAATTTCTCCTGGACAAGGCTTTTTATTCTACAGCGGAGTTTATAAATTACAAGGAGTGAAAACGGCAAATTTATATTTATTTTATTAAGATTTTTGTTGTCTTTTGGTGATTATCCTTGATGATTGTCAGGCCTGGTAGAATGTTTATTGTTTATTGTTTTTTGTTTTATTTATGTCTATTTATTTATTTATTTGTTTATATGCTATTTAAATTTTATTTATTTTGATATTAATTAGTTTGGTCATATTATTTTATTGTATTTATTCATTGACTATAATTTATTTTATTGTAAATTTCTTGACGATCCTGTGTACGAAATGTATGATTTTCTGGTAATATATCCTATTCTACTCTATATATATATATATATATATATATATATATATATATATATATATATATATATATATATATATATATATATATATATATATATATATATATATATATATATATATATATATATATATATATATATATATATATATATATATATATATATATATATATATATATATATATAGCCTGTATTTTTCGTTAGCCCCGAGTTTCTGGTAAAGCGATTTTACCGATTTTTATATATCAAATTTTGTCTTATAATTAATAAGAAAATTTACTTATTTTAAACACGCTTTAAAATTGGAACAAGTATTCTATAATTATTTACTTATTGCCTACAAAATTACAAATGTACTAAAAAACTAAGCAAATAAATGGTGTCAATTCTAATAAAAAAATTTTAAATTAAATTTCACTGGCTAATATCCAGAAGCCAGTGGCAAAAGCTCTGAGAATCGGTATAAAAAATGTACAGAAACTTGTGCATGAAAAAGAAAACATAATTTACTTCCGAAGAAGATTAAGAAATATACACGAGGAAATCCAAAGGCAAAAGACTTAAGTTACAATGCAAAAATGGATATTCATAATGCAATTTATGACTAATATAATACGTCAGATAATTTTTAATATTATAGACTAAAAAATATCGATAACACTGCTTTTGGCTATATAGTCAAAAGCAGTATTATCATGCGGGTCATACGATTCATCAACGACAAACTTTTTAGGTTTGTTTTTCTTCTGTTACGTGTAATCATATCCTCCGCATAAAATCCGGAAGATGAATTAGATCGACCTATGATATTTTCATATGAAAAAAGAGGATAAACATATAAATACCAGCAGTTGCAAAAATCTTTGAGTGATGTCACTTTAAAGTCCTATTGACAAGTCGGTGACAAAATGAGTAATAGATAACAATTTTCGGGTTTTTTTGCACCCACAAGCGAAAATAATGGTATTAAATCTAATAAAATATTATGAAAATAAAATTCACCGGCCAATATCCAGGAGGCAGTAGCAAAAGCTCTGGGCATCGGTATAAGGACTGTGCACAAAATTGTGCATGAAAAAAAGCATTATTTACTACCGAAGAAGATTAAGAAATGTACCGAAAAAAGCCAAAGACAGAAGACTTAAGTGACAATATAACCCTTCAAGTTTTAAAAGAAGCTTTAAAAAATCGAAGCATATTGGAAATTGGACTAAAATCGTTGTCAAAATTAATAAAAATGTTGGGTTTTCGATATAACCAGACTGTAATTTAATGGCAAAGTCTATTAAAAAAGCAACAATATATGCCGTAGATGAAATATTACGGGAAGATGGGCATGAGGTTTTACCACTGCCGCCATACCATTGCCAGTTTAACGCAATAGAATTAATATGGGCTGGGGCAAAATCATATTACGAAAAACACGTGAAAGATGGTTTTACATCAGATGAAGTGCAAATTGTTTGGCAAGATTCATTAAATTATGTGGAACATACGGAGAAATTAATATGGGATTGGTGGAATCGAGAACGAGTTCTAGATGTCGAAATAGCACCAATGATCATTGCGCCATTTGAGAAAGACTCAGAAGAAGAGGACTTTTTAAGTGATGATGATATTTTGACGTGTATAAATCATAAATTGCATTATGAATATCCATTTTTGCATTGTAACTTAAGTCTTTTGCCTTTGGATTTTTTCGTGTACATTTCTTAATCTTCTTCGGAAGTAAATTATATTTTTTTTTCACGCACAAGTTTCCGTACATTCCTTATACTGATTCTCAGAGCTTTTGCCACTGGCTCCTGGATATTAGCCAGTTAATTTTAATTTAAAATTTTTTTTATTAGATTTGATATTACGAATAACGAAAAATACAGGCTATATATATATATATATATATATATATATATATATATATATATATATATATATATATATATATATATATATATATATATATATATATATATATATATATATATATATATATATATATATATATATATATATATATATATATATATATATATATATATATATATATATATATATATATATATATATATATATATATATATATATATATATATATATATATATATATATATATATATATATATATATATATATATATATATATATATATATATATATATATATATATATATATATATATATATATATATATATATATATATATATGTATATATATATATATATATATATATATATATATATATATATATATAAATATATATATATATATATATATATATATATATATATATATATATATATATATATATATATATATACATAGACTGTATATTTCGCATGCATGGCCCTTAATTTTAGACTGAAATTTGAAGAAATCGGATAAGTAGTTTTTTAGCTACGCCGCGAACAGATAGACTGACGGACAGACATACCTACAGACAGAGAATTGTGAAAACATGTTTTCCGGCATCTAGTGACCCTCAAACGTAAAGATCTGAACCAATCTCACGAGGGAAGTAATAACTAATTATCTTGTGTTTTTAACAAAAGTGTATAATATATTTGCAAAATAAAATTTTTTTGTTATCACATTAACAAAAGAAGTTTTCAGTTTTCTTTGCACAGAGGTCGCTCGCATTTAAATAAATGACACTGTATAAGTGGTTAGATTTTTGGGTCAAGCGGGGCTCATAATTTTTGTTGATTGATAAAAAAATCTCACTTTAATTAAGTGGCTGTATAACCAGAACATATCCTGATTGTTCCACTAATTCGAACCGCTTTCCGACTTCATTAAGGCGCTTGCCATTTTGTGTATTTTTGTTTTTGCTAACCAAAAAATTTTAATCAAATACATATTTAGCGAATTTTCTTATTTAGTCTCATGGCATTTAATATACAAAATAATATTAAGTGGATATCTTAATAATATTGCGTAATATAATAAAAAAAACTATTTTCTTTCTCCCTGTATATTTGTTAATAGCCCATCGAGATTTAATAGCTCGATAAAAGAATTACACAACATTTTGGTATTCACTGTGATTCATAAAGTTGGTGACCTTTGGACCCGCACGATAAGACCGCGTTCGACTATACCTACATTTGTGGATAAAAAATTAACTTTTATCAACATGGTTTGGACATGTGCAGATTCGACCAATCTCCTTACACATTTTTCAGATGCTTCACTTTTCGGCCATAACTGTTCTTATCTCCACTCATAATTATATGATGAATCATATTAAAATTACTTATACATAACATGACCACCAGTTTTATTGGAATGTCATTAAATGACATCTGTGTCATGTTGAATAAAAGTATAGCAAAGTTATTGAAACCGTTACTATGTGCGCTTTGGAGTAACAATTTAAAATCAATTATACAATATTTCTTTATCTCCTCGAAATTAAACTCTCGGAGCACAAATATTCTTGTGTTTTGTAAGTACTTACAAATCTCTTTATTGTCTACGTATTGACTTTTAATTATTAAATCTTTTTCTTATAATTTTTTCCTTGAAAAGGTTTTCTTTTATGAACTCTCTCCACGTAGCCGGAAGAATATCCAAGAGTCAATCGCAATCTATTGTTTTAATAAAAAGCAATAATTATATTTTTTATAGAAAAGAGCCTTACAAACACAAATTGACTTTATTAGTAAGATATTTTGGGACCTTTATCAAAGAATGCATCGTTCCGGAGTTGACTTCGAGAAGGGGCGCTAATTGTTCGGAAGTATTCTCAGCTTCTGCCGCTGAACCCGTCCTTGTAAAAAAATTAAATTAAATTAATCAAGAAAGACTGTCTTGAATAAGGGTAACAATAATTATTTGGGTCGTGTCGTTTACTAGCTCCTGTGCAAATAATTTATCACTACAATGCAATTATTTTTTAATTTACTTTCATTTATGAATATGAATTTTACGGTTCTATAAATAGTTTCGTAAGGGAGTCTATTACAATACTACTGCTGTATTAAAAAAAAACCTTTAATATTTTTCTGTTAAATAAAACCCCGCTCTTTAGAAGGATGATTTGTTAATTTTAGGCAAATATAATTGCATAAATTAGTATCATTTTATTCAATAATTTTAATTTTAGTTGTCAAAAATAACCCGATTAATGGGATGAGTAAATTATTATAACTTTGGTTATAAATTTGTAGTGTTTCATTTCTCTAAAACGCTATACTTTCCCGTTTACCATTTACAGCTATATCTATCTTATCATAGGGCCCGATAACGGGATGCTTCCCTTTTAGAAACTGGTTCTAATAATTTTTTTGGTCTACACCACTTACCGGCAAATAAGGATGATCTTTATGAAAAGTGATACCGATTAGACTAAAGGAATCTTTAGCTTTAAGCATTTGATTATTTATTTGAATGGTGTGAGTACTGGGAGATAAGTTGTGAGGTAGTAGACAAGATTGTGTCTTATACCGGACAAGGTTCTTTGCTTCCTATTCTACGATTTTAATGACGTCCTCGGTTAGGGATAAAATCATTACTCTATGCCTATCATCAATTTCAGCTTTGGATACAGCTTTAGGAAAGAAATTGTATATAGGAGTGGACTGTGCTATCATCAGCATAGCTGTGAATAGGATTGCTGCTAAAAGAAAGCAGATTATCGATGTGCAGGAGGAATATGGTAAGTGCCAATACTGAATCCTGTGGTACACCTGTAATGTGCTTTTATCTTAGTTTTGAATTTAATTATATTTCAAAACGAGAGGTCAAAGGCCAATATAAGCGTAGCAAAAAATTCAAAAATATCCGTCTATCCATTCTTCAGAAACGTATAACCTACCATTGATTGTCGGACACCCTGTAGGTATAACTAATTAATCAATTATACAAATAATTTTATAATAAAAAATTTTATAAAAAAAAACACTAAAAAGTGAAAAATAAAATTTTATTTTATTTGGAAAAGTTTACACTGTAAAGTCGGCGCTAAATTTACTCTTAGTTACCTAACAAAAAAATATTTTTATGTACTGAGTGTTTTGATTTCTAATTCCACGAGTATAATCTACTGTTTTTATTAATTTAGCGAAGACTTCACGGAGTAAAATTTTCCAGATAAAATAAAATATTATTTTTCACTTTTTAGTTTTTTTGAGGTCGGTATTATTTTTTATATGAACATTTTTATTTCATACTTTTTAGTCCTATTTATCATTGTATAATGATATGTCTTATTATATACAAATTTCATTCAAATTGGTCAACTAATCAATGTACAGGCTGGTGCCATAATAGAGGACGTTGGCTGTAGCTCTGGAACCATTAAGAGAAAAAATATTTATCGGTCAAGAGAAATCGCTCTAAATTATTTTCAATTTTGAAAGTTGGCCGCTGTTACACCCAACAGCACAAAAGTGTAAATGCCAATTTTCTCTTAAATTTCCCTAATTGAGGTATGTTGAAAATATAAGCATTATATTCTTCAACCGTCTACGCACATTTTTGCTTCAGACCATTTTTGTCTTTTTTCAAAAATGAAGTGGTGGGGGAAGGTCAAACATTTTTACTTTCAATTGTTGATATTCTCTATTTTGAAGAACCGATTTTATTCAACTTGGTGTGTTTTTTTTGCTTTACTCGTGGAGTCATAAACTGTATCGTAATGATTTTATTAGTCACTAGATGGCGTTGTTTCGCAATTCTCCAAATAATGCCGATTTCCGATCAGAATATATTTGTTAGTTAAAAGGGCATTAATAGTGGAATAAAAAATCCAGGTCCGCATTTAAATTAAGAAAGTTGATGCTGGTCTCTTAAAACTTCGGATTGTAAAATTAACCTTGCCGTTTTGTAAAGGAGAAAAAGTGACAATGGCAAAGTGGAAATTATTTTCATATTTCATTTCAATTAATCCTAAAATTTTAGGAAAACCAAAAGAAAACAGGAGAAAACAAGGAAAAGCAAAGCCAAAACAAAGATATCAACATTTGAACATAAAAATATTTGACCTTTCCCCACCACTTTATTTTTGAAAATAGACAAAAATAGTCTCAAGTAGTCACTCAAAAAGTGCATAATTAGTTGAAGAATACAATTGTTATTTATTATTACAACTTTCCAATTTGAAAGTAATTCACAGCGGTTTTTCTTCTCCGATTTATCTATACAATACAATACAATACAATAAAAAAAAATATATATATATATATATATATATATATATATATATATAAATTAAATAAATCCTAAATTGTAATACATGTAGAAAGCATACAATCTACATAAGCTTTTCCAACACGAATTCTTTAATTTTCTTTTTAAACGAATGGGCACTGGGGGACTTTTTGATAACTTCGGGGATTTTATTATTATTTGCGGAATTATACGAAAATGAACGCTGAAATAAGCATCTACGGTATCTGGGATTATCATAAAGGTATGCAGATCTAGTTGAACGATTATGTACCTCATTTCTTTTACATAATTTTTCAAATAAATATTGCGGAGTTCCTACTTCATTAATGTTGTATACTAAACATGCCATATGAACTTGAAACCGCTCGTCCAAATTTAACCAATGAGAATCCCGAAAGCAGTCTGAAATATGATCGAATTTCCGTAAATTGAACGAAAAACATATACACGCATTTTGCAGTTTTTGTAGTGAGTATTTCTAAAGCCGGCCAATATACTAGATCGCAATACGAAATAAACGACAAAAGCAAGGAATCACATAATTTAAGTTTAATTTCAATACTCAGAATATATTTGTGTCTATATAACACCTTTAGTTTAAAATACGATTTTTGTAATAAATTGACCAAGTTTCTACAACTTTCAGAGAACTGAAGATCGGTACCATTTAGAGAAATTACAAAATCGTTATTGTTCTTTAAAGTATCATAGCAAGGTCTTCATTAATTTTTAACGTTGCAGTATGCGACGGAGAGTAAGAAGGAAAAGTAAATTTGAGAATCATCTGCATATAAATGAATATTACAATATTTCAAGTAAGTATAAAAATCAGATGTATAAAGTAAATACAAAAGAGGCCCCAAAATACTAACCTGCGGGACACCTTTGTCGATTATTGAAAATTCTGATTTATTACCATCAAAAACTACCCTTTGCTTTCTTTCAGTTAAGTAACTTTTAAAGAATGAGATCACGGTCTTAGACATGCCAAAATAATACAATTTATCACAAAGCAAATTATGGTCTAGGGTGTCGAAAGCCTTGCTAAAATTAAGCAAAATCAAGCAGGTATTCAGTCCCCTGTCCACAGCGGTGAAAATATCATCTGAAACTTTAAGGAGAGCTGTACAAGTACTGTGACAGGAACTGAATCCTGATTGCACCACAGGCAAAATACGAGCCTCAGTTATATAATAGTTCATTTGTTGTGCAACAACCTTTTCCAATACCTTGCACAAAGTAGGCAGAATGCTTATTGGCCTATAGTGACTTAACTCAGTAGGATTATTACATTTAGGGACAGGGATAATATTTGCATGTTTCCACTCATTGGGGAAAAGTGCCTTTGACTAAACAAGTATTAACTATAAAAGTCAGATGATTTAAAAGGTAAGGAAAAAGACACATAAGCATTTTTAAATTATGGTTATCAACTCCCGAGGCATGACTTTTTATCGAACCAAAGATTTTTAAAATATCATCTGCAGATACTTCCTTAAAATTAAATCGCCCCTGTCCGGTACACTACGAAGATTCTTGTACTTAGTAATTAAATTCAAAGCATCATTTGGGACTAAATCATTAGAGTTTGGAACGTTGTTAATAAAGTGATGATTTAGGATATTTGGATTACATTCGAATGTGGAATTTGTACAATTATTTGAAATATTTAGGTACTTCAGCGTTTTCCAAAACTCTTTAGGATTAGATCTAAATTTAAACTCCAGATATGCTTTTTTCTCAGTTCTTATAGAGTGATTGGCGAAATTTCTTAAGTCTTTATACTCATTCCATGCATCTCTAGACTTTTTTTTATATTTTAATAGGGTTTTATCCCTGAGATTTAGAATCAATTTTAAATTTTCAGTAAGCCATGGCGTAGGTCGCTTAGAAATCCTAACAGTTTTAAATGGTGCAAACATATCAAAAAGAAAATTAACATTATTATTCCAAAAAGTGATCATATAATCTATATCTGTAAAATTATATATTTGATCCCAATAAACCGTTTTCAGTTCACTTAAAAATATTTCTAAATCAAAATTAGAAAAATCGCGACAAGTGTAAAAAAAGGGCTTAAATTTTTCTTTCTTTATCTTAACTAAGCAACTAACTAACGAGTGATCTGAAATATCTTCCATGGGTACATCAACATTCGTTACAAGATCTTTTGAAGAAGTGATTATTAGGTCGACACGAGTCGGTTCACAGACTAGTTGATACAAATTATATTTCTGTAATAAGTTATTAAACAAAGCATAGGCATTACTGTCTTAAGACATATCAACATTAAGATCACAGCCCCATAAGACTAGATCATATTCAGGTAGAAACGATGTTAAAGTAGACTCTAAAATATCTAAATATGTATAAAGATTCGCTGTAGGCCGCCTATAAAACGTTCCCAGACACACGCTCTTACTTCCGACCTTGGATAAAATCCACAGATTTTCAAGCAAATTATAGGAAGGCAGAGTGTCCAAAATTTTAAACTTAATAGAATTTTTAATGTAAAAGGTTACTCCACCTCCACGGGTTGCACGGTCTCGTCTAACAATTCTGTAATTAGGTATACTCACTGCTGCTGCAGTGACTCCCCTGTTAAAAACTCTGAAAATAAATCAAAACCAGTGTTGCAATACTAACAAAAAGTTGTATGTTCATCATAACAGTTATAATTAAGCATATTATACTCTAAACAGAATAATACCTATGATGCATGGCGAAGTGCAACATAAATTTTAAATATGCAATACTATTTAAATACATAAACCGATTCTACAACCAGAAAACAAAAATAGATAATCAAAAACTAAATGTTTAATGATTTTAAATTAATGGTAACTAAAAATGAATAGTCCCAAAACTGCGTAGCACCTTATGTCAAACAAAAAATAAAAACTTACAGTGTAGAAATCCTTAGCAAATAACTTACCTCTAGATAATATTTAAGCCTAAAATAATATTTTAGATAAAAACTAAATAATATTTTAAATATAATTTTTTATTAGGTAGATCGCAAATGGAATTCACTGTAGCTAATACATATCGATAAATGTGCGAACATAATTTATTTAACCAGAATTTTCTTTTGTTGTTGTTTACTCCAAGCAAATATTTTACCACCCACAGACCAAACGTTCTTGTTACCATACTTTTAATAAGATAAGTAAATCATATCTAACCTTAGTTAAATCTTCATATAAGACCATATTAGAGTTCTTAAAAGACTGAACACATCATCTCTTTTGAAACTGCTGACGAGCTTAATAAATACTGCTCTTGGTTTTTCCGATTTCTTGCCTGTGCGGTAAATACAGTCGAAGTCATTAATATCACATTAAACATTTAAATGTTTTAAAAACATTGATTACTGTTGCACTTAAATTTTCGTTTTCGCTTTCCTCTAAGCGTAACAATCTGAGCGAATTACGTTTCAAATTTTGTTCAAGTAAATCGCATCTTTCCTCTAATGTTGCAATATTTTTTTCGTTCTGCACTATTTTTACTTGGACTGATTGTAAGGACTTAGTAACTTTTTCAGATTTCTCGTCGAGTGAATCAGAGAGTTTTTGTATTTTGCTGTCAATTTCAACCTCAAGTTTTTCTGTAAAGTTTGTGCATACCTTATTTATCAAATTTTCAATGGAGTCGTCTTTTGTAGTACTACATCTTGTTGGCGGCATATTGACTGCTACTTTATTGCACTGGATGAACTAAAGTACCCACAAACCAGGTTATGTCTAATAAGCTTTCAAAATACTCGTACAAAAAGCGGAACAATGGGCAAGTAGAGGTATCAGTAGCTTAGAGATCACTTTCAAACCACTTTGAGTTTATGATAGCCTTAAAAACTTTTAAAAAACCGTTTGAAATACTGGAGCGCGTACGATACGTGTTTACTCGATGAAGGTCATACTGTATATACATATTACTATATATATTTTTTTCATTTAGTTCTGTCCTCAACAGTTCCCGAGCTACAACCGACATCCTCTATTTATTGGACCACCCTGTGGACCAACTTAAAAAAGTAAATAGGATCGCATTGATAGCCTCCTCCTTTTTTTAAAGTCTTTTTGTCCTCCCTATCTATCCCTGATACTTAATTTTTAAATTAAATTCTTGAAGTACAAATATGCTGCTGTAGTTATATCTACTTATTACATTTAATTATAGAATTCTTCTCTTATTGTTTTTCTCTTGAAAAAGGTTTTCACTTATGAACTCGTTACACGTGGCAAGAACACCTAGAAGTCATTCGCAATCTACTGTTTTAATAAAAGGCAATAATTATATTTTTGATAGGAATGAATTGTTCCGTATTTGATTTCGAGAGGGGCGCTAATTGGTAGGAAGTAATTATGTCGGTGAACCCGTCATTGTAAAGAAATAAATTAAATTAATAAAGGGAGAGTGTCTTAAATGAAGGTAGCAATAATTATTTGGTTCATCTCAGTTTACTAGCTGTTGTACAAACAATTTACAAACATATTGTAGTGTTTTTAATGCAATAATTAAAATTATCTGGTACAAATGTATTCTTGTTTTCAGAAAATGAATTAAACCATTTTTAATTGGAAGTGAATTTGCATTATCAGGAATTTTATTAATATTTGTGTAACAAATATTAAAATATTTTCAAGGGAATTGAAAAAATTATCGAGAACATATCTCCTAATGAAATAACATATTATTTTGATCCAGGAAAACTAAAAACCTAGTACTAGGTACCGTGATGACCTTAAGTGAAAAGTATTTTGATGCGAGACTTAGAAACTTGCAGATTAGGATGAAGAAGGGTCTAGTGTTTGTAATTGGATGGATGAGAGAATAATTTCCTTGGTAGTATTTGTAAAACAAACACGGATCGCTCATAATTTGACGATGCTTTGGTGACTTCTTTAGACAATGACAAGAAAGTTAATGATTAAAGGAAATATGTTAATTTATATATGTGTGAATAATGCTCAAAACTGGGTTTGATTTGCGATGTACACTGGTTATACAATTTAATAGAACAAAAGTATCTGCGGACTTGGAAAAGAAAACAATATAAAATAAAATAAAAAAGTATGATCATGTTAGGGTAGGTAACAAGCTATTAAAAGAAAGAAAGAAAAACGGGAAGAAGAGCCAAAAGACGGGAACAACAATAACGGCTTGAAAGGTTCTAATAGAACAAGAACTACATCAAATGAAGGACTGGACATTTAATTATAGAATTCCTCTCTTATTGTTTTTGTCTTGAAAAAGGTTTTCACTATGGACTCGCTACACGTGTCAAGAAGAATACCTAAAAGTCATTCGCAATTTACTGTTTTAATAAAAAGCAATAATTATATTTCTGATAGAAATCAATTGTTCGGTATTTGATTTCAAGCATTGGTAGGAAGTAGAAGTTCAGCTTCTGTCGCTGAACCCGTCATGTAAGAAAATAAATTAAATTAATAAAGGAAAAGTGTCTAAAATAAAGGTAGCAACAATTATCTGGTTCATGACAGTTTACTAGCCGTTGTACAAATAATTTAACAAACATCAAACAAAAGTACACTTTATTATCGCAGGAAAATTGTTACAAGAGAAATTTACCCAAAAACAGAAAAAAATAAAAAATGAAAAAACGAAATGATAATCGAAAAAAAAATCATATTTTTCGATAGGTCATTGCAGATACTTAAATTGTAAATATAACATTCGTTATATTCGTAACGTTGCCATAGAGAGGGTAATCAAATCAGGTGACCTTAACAAAAGGAAATAAACAATACATTTGCGAGATGAATAATTTCGATGACATTGAAATTAAAATTACGCGACTTTAAACTCTATTTTGTTATCGTTATACAAGCAAAATAAGTGAAGTTAAACAACAAGTGTACTGAACTAATATAGTAATTAAAGAGTACTAGAAAAAAAAAGAAAATGAATAACTTTAATCTAATACGTATCAAAAATAATTAATGTTAACAAACTATCAGACAGTTCATTCCTTATAAAATATTTTCAAATGCTATGCTAGCAACTGGAACATGCCACCCAAAAAGATTTAAGTAAACAAGCAAATAAAAAACATTTTAATGAGACTTATTCTTAGGTCTTTCAATAAGGTACGTTTTGATTTTTTTCGAAATAGTGCAAACATAGGGATTGTTTTTAAATGTTCTGGAAGATTATTGTAAAGTTTTATGACGTTGTAGATAATTAATTTTTTTATTTATTCGGTGGAAGGAATGGAAAGGTATACGTCATGCTTAAGGTTTCTGGTAAGATATACGTGTTGTGGCCTTTCCGGCAATGTGTTTCTGTTTTCTCATCATACAGACAGTTTCTAAAATAAATCATGCAGGAAGTGTTAATATTTCATGTTTTTTGAAATAGTATTGGCAGTGCGCTCTATTATTCATACCAAATAAATAGCGAATTGTTCTCTTTTGAAGCCTAAAAGTACTAAGAAATTTCTCGGTGGTGCAGCAGCCCCAAAAGGGAAGGCCATAGCGGAGATGGGATTCGAATAGAGAGAAATAGGTAAGTCTGGCAGAAGACACGTCCAGTTCTTTTGAAACTGATCGAATAGCAAAGCAGGCGGTAGTAAGTTTTTTAGTTAAGGTGTCAATATGCTTAGACCATTTTAGGTTGTTATTTATATTCAAACCCAGGAATTTAACCGATTTAACGTTTTTAATATTGCTGTCAAGTAGCTGAAGTTTTAATCATAACAAGGTCATTGGAAATAGTAGAAGGTAAAGATGTTGTATCAAAATAACTCAATGTTATGCTTGTGTCGTCAACAAAGAGAGAGATTTTTACATTAATTTTTAGGTTGGCAGGGTTACCAAATTGTCCTGCTCAATTTCTCCAGTCGAAATTCAAAAATCCCCCACATTTTAGACATTTTCAAAAAAATTCCCCAAGAAGTATATTATGAATTTCTTTCTGAATTTTAATACAGATTAACAAGCGTCTAAAATATGAACAGTATAGGATAATTAAAAAAAAAATACATTAATTTATTTCAGCAAATATGTCCAAAACAGATTCAGAAAATTAATCTTTTTTTGATATTATACATAGTGTTCTTGCTGGTATTTTACATAGCATTACACAAATTTATCATTTTTTCGCTAGGTACAAAACTAACAACTCTTACTAATAAGGAACCGTATTCTCACTATGGCATCCCCACGATGTATTGCCAGTCGGGGAAAATCGGACATGGCTAGTTTCTTGATTTTTTTCTTACTGGGTTGAATATTTTTATTCGATTTAAGATTGCGACACAAAGTAGCAAAATATATTTTTTAAATTTTTACGGCGATTTTAGAATTTAATGTATTTGAATAAATTTGCAAGATGTGTCAGACCAAAAATTATTTTCTCCAGGGTAAATATTTTTCTCTAGAAGAAATCCACAGAAAAAAATTTCCCCAAAAAAATCCCCCGAATTGTTGCCTATTCCCGAGATAAGATTTAAACTAATTTAAAGAAATACCACGGATTCCATAAAAATTCAGCTTGCTTATCAAAATTTCATGACTAACACAGTCAAAGGCTTTTGCACAGTCACAAAAAACTGAGGCGGTGGGGTGGTTGTTATTGACTGATTAGTAGACGTCGCTAAGCAACGAGAACATGGCGTCACTGATGCACTTGTTGGGTAAAAATCCAAACTGATCCGGGGATATTATCTGACGTTTAAGGAAAAATGGCATAAGACAATTATTCAGTAACCTTTTAATGATTTTTGATAGCACTGGTAGCAGAGCATTTGGGCGGTAATTATAAGAGTTAGTTTTTTCGCCCCCTTTATGAAGAGATAGCTGTTTAAGGCATTCAGGGAATATACCTTTTATAAGGGATTCATTTATTAGTGTTGTAAGGGCCTCTATGACTGGGAGCGGCAGGTTCAGGAATATTTTAATTGATAGGCCATCAGTGCTACACGGATATTTGCTTGTGATGTTATTCATTTCTTTCAGTAGTCCCATATTGCTAACAGGCTTTAAAAAAAGGCTATGAGCGACATTTTTCGATGGAGGGAGAAACGAAAGAGGGTCCAAACTTGGCGAGATACCAGAGGTAACATTTTTGCTTACATTAATAAAATAATCATTTAGGTAATTTGGCCTTGACACGATCTGAGTCACAGGGTTTGATTATTTCTGAGGTCATTGATAATGGACCAGGTTTCCTTTGAAACGTTTTAAGACTTTGTTAGACGTTTTTGATAGTATATTTTTTTGCTCACTTGATTTTAGTATAGATCCTCCTATAAACTAGAGATATAATCGAGAATAAGAATGAGCTTAGTGAGTTTTCTTATATATAAGAGAGAAGAGGTTTATGACGCTTAGGTTTCATAGTCTTAAGAGGGAAGGCCTTATCAAAAGCACTTAAAATTTTATTTATGGAAGCTCTAAATTTTGAGTTAACATTTTCAAATTCAAAATTCCAGTCGGTGTTTAAGCAAATATTATGAAATTGGCGGCCGAGAAAATTTTGCCTCTATGGAGAGGTCTCTGTAAGGGCCTAAGAGGAATTTACGAACATATTGTAATGTTTTTGGTGCAATAATTACAATTATCTGGTGTAAATATTAGTGTGACATATTATTTTCATCCAGGAAATCTAAAAACCTAATTACTAGGTACCGGGATGGCCTTAAGTGAAAAGTATATTGATGCGAGACTTAAAAACTTGCAGATTAGGAAGATAAGGCAGAAAGTCTAGTCTAGTATTTGTAATTTTATATTGGACGAGAGAATACAATCCTTGGTAGTATTTGTAAAACAGACACAGATCGCTTATAATTTGACGATGCTTTGGTGAGGAAAGCTTCTTTGAAAAATGTCAGAAAAGTATCTGCAGTCACGGAAAAGAAACCTAGTTTCTGAGCGGCTGTCGTAGAAATTAATGTGATTTTTTTCACAGATCTACTGTGAACTTTTCATGGCAGAAGCTATATCGCCTAGCATTAATTAGTTTGATTAGGTTAGGTTAGGTAAAACGGTATTAAAAGAAAGAAAGAAAAACAGGAAAAAGAGGCCAAAAGACAGGAAGAACAATAACGGCTAGAAAGATTCTAATTGAACAAGAAAATACATCAAATGCAGGACTGGATTCAGAATGTCATTAAAAAAGTACAATGCAAAAAGCAAGTAAAAAGTCATAGGATATAACAAGGAAGAAACAAACAACGTGAAAAGAAAATTTAAAGAAAATATGGATAAAGTGAAAAATCATCTTGAAGTTAAGGTGAAACAAGTTAATGTGGAGACAAAACAAGTTCAAGTAGAAGTAAAAGTGGTTTGTGAGAACACTGATAATGAAGCTCAGTATTTTGAAAACGAAGTATGTAAACTGAAAAAGCAAACTTTTGCTGATCAAATAACAGTTTCTGGTAAAAAAATCAAACCTCCAACATTTGATGAGTCAACTTCCTGGATCATGTATCCATGTCAATTTAAAGCCGCAGCAACAACTAATGAATGGACTGACGAAAAAACACCCGTTTAGGCAAATTTTAAACAAAATCTAGAAAATTAAAGAATTATTATTTAGCCGTACCTAACCTTATTTTTAAAATTCAGAAACTAAAGTAATGAATATTTGGAAATAAAATAGTAACTATTAATGCTTTCAAAATTACGATAATATGGGTCTCGTCACATTTCAGTTGGCCCATTTAGTAAATTATCAATTTATTGATCTTTATTTTAAAGTGTTATTATATTTAAACTTTTAGGGTTACCTCTTAAATATTTTTTGGATAAGTGTTGTCAAATATTTGGAATGATAACACACGGTAACGAAATGAAAAGAAAAATTTGGCGCCGGAAATCTAACATCTGATTTTAGATGTTTTTAATGTGCTGATTCCAAAAATGCCACCAGATTTTTTCTATCAGCTCTAGTTTTTGAGATACAGGTTACAGGTTAATTGATATTTTTTTCTGATAAAGGACAACAAATAAAGAGATAAATATGTACTTATGCGTCAAAATAGAAATTTCCCAGAATCTAATTAACCAAATGGATACCTGGAATTGTCCCTGACCCAATGTTCCTATACCAAGAACTACTCAATACAATCCTCTTAATTACTTTTATATCTGTAATTGCGTATGACCCGATCCTTCTATACCTGCTTGGCTGTACTCGATTTAGTATATTACTGAGTTTTCCCAAGTAAAATTGTGCTATCATTTTGTGTAAATTTTGGTCGTTTTGTAGTATTAGGACACTAAACTGAAACAATGGCATCCACAAGCAGACGTACCTGTGTAAATCATCCCGATGTTTTTTGTTATGTGTGTTTCTGACTTTGTGGAAAGAGCTTATCTTGCCTATTTTGGCGTTCATTAAGAAGATCAAGATAAATCTTGGGCCCCATATTTCATATGTAAAACGTGTGTTGAACATTTGCGACAGTGGACAACTGGAAAGAGGAAGTGCCTAAAGTTTGGTGTACCAATGGTTTGGAGAGAACCGCGAAACCATCACTACTACTACTATTTTTGTCTCGTTAATATTAAAGGCATGTAGCGCATTCGGAAGAAATACCCGTTCCATCATTCAGCAGCCTACCAGAACTGACAGAAGATGATACAGAAACATCAACGTCTGACGAAGTTCAGAGAATTCAATCGGAAAACGACAGCGAATTTGAAGCAGATTTAGCAACTCCGCAGTGTTTCTATTAAGAAGAACTAAACGATCTTATAAGAGATCTGAATCTCTCAAAGGAATCCGCTGAATTACTTGCATCCAGATTTAAAAAAATCTACTTTGTCCAGGTACTAATATTACATTTTATCGTAAAAGAGATAAGGATCTGCTGCCTTTTTTCGCTCAGGAAAATGACTTGGTATTCTGTAACAATATAAAAGGGCGCTTATTAAAAATGGGTTTGCCTGAATACACTCTAGATGATTGGCGCCTTTTTATTGACAGTTCAAAACGTAGTTTAAAATGTGTTCTTTTACATAACGGTAACAAATATGGCTCAATTCCTATTGGTCGTTCTACTACCATGAAGGAAGAATATGAAACAATTGCATTAGTTTTGAGAAAAATTAAATACGAAGATCATCAGTGGGCAATTTGTGTTGATTTAAAAATGGTTAACTTCCTCCTTGGACAGCCGAGTGGTTATACAAAATATCCTTGTTTTTTGTGCCTTTGGGACAGCAGAGCTAAAAATGAGCACTGGCTTAACAAAAATTGGCCTTCAAGAGATGTTATTATTCAAGGAAAACAAAACGTGATCAACGAACCTTTAGTTTCAAGAGAAAAAATCTTACTTCCGCCCTTGCGTATCAAGCTAGGCCTAATGAAGCAATTTGTGAAGGCTTTAAATCGAGATGGAAATTGTTTTGGGTATTTGTCACGTAAATTTCCTGGCATTAGCACGGAAAAACTAGAAGCTAGTATATTTGATGGTCCTCAAATAAGGCAACTTGTTAAAGATCCACACCACATCAATGAACGAGACTTAATCTAACGCTTGGTGTTCATTTGTTCAAGTAGTACAAAATTTTCTTGGCAATCATAAAGCAGAGAATTACGCAGAATTAGTGGACACTATGCTTTCAAATTTTAATATTCTCGGCTGTAACATGAGTATAAAAGTTCACTACATCCACAGCCACCTAGATCGTTTTCCAGAAAACTTAGGTGATTGAAGTGAAGAACAGGGGGAAAGATTCCATCAGGATATTAAAACTATGGAAGATCGTTATCAAGGACGATGGGATAGCCACATGATGGCGAACTACTGCTGAAGCCTTCAGCGAGACTGCCCTAGTAAACTCCATTCTAGAAAGTCGTATAAAAGAAAATTGTTATGTGATTTGTGACTAACGTAATTATACAAATTAAGTTTTTGCAATAAATACTTAAATCCATGTGTCTTTGTTTTTTTTAACTGGCAGTAGTAATATTATATATTATAACAGTTATAACGTAAAATATATACACATTTTTTTTTCTTAAAAAAAAAAACTAGATCTGAGCCGTAGCCGACTTGTGCTAGACTTCACCTCATTGTGGTGCCATTTTTTTGAATATTATTACACTGTCTATGTAAATATGCATTTCTGTAATATAAAAGCGATTATTTATTTATTTATTTATTTATTTATAGACAAAATCTGAGAACTTTTTACATTCTGCATCCAAAAATTACCCAGGAACAGTTAAAAAACCGCAGGCACCAAAATGTGTGTTGGCCTGTGTAATTAATATAGTGGCAATAAATGTCTCGTTGATAATTTTGTTCTGCGTACCCAATGGTTCTATTCAGTAGGACTAAATTGCACTAACAATCAAGTAGGCTGCGTAAAGGGATGTTATCACTAATTATTTTCCTGCTGACAGATGCATTTTTGAATCAATAAGGTTAGTGTAATTTGTTTAAATTGGTAGACGAAAAGTTACTGATGAAAAAATTCGAGTAACCATAATTAATTTATTTAAAAGTTGAAAAAAGAACTCTGAAATTGCGAAATTTCTAAATATTTCAAAATGTAGTATTCGAAATATTGTTCGCTTTTACAAAACAAGTGATTCAATTGCCCCTAAATGCTTGTACGTAAAAAAAAAACGAAACTGACAGACAATGTCAAACGGGCATTGAAAAAAATAATTCGGGAAAATAGACGTTCTAACTATGGTCAGTTAAGTATACTCTGGAGCAGTGCAGTGGACAGACGTGCATCAAGATCTACATATCATTGGGGGGCTCAAAAATTAGGATTTCGGACATACAAGGCAAGTTTTTTAACATTTTTTTTTGTGTATTTCCCTAAATTATAATTTTCTTTACTTACTAGAAGCAGGAAAAAAATAGACTCAAATGAACCAAAAAACATAAAAATTGGAACCTTGAAGGGTGGAGGTGCGTACATTGGAGCAATGAATCCCGCTTTGAAGTTTGTGTGGGAGACGATTGTCGTAGAGTCATTCGACAAAAGAATGGAACTTTCCATCCAGATTTTTTAAAGCAAAAAGTAAAATTTCCGGCATCTGTGATGATGGTGTAGGTGCCCCAATATCTGCAAGAGGAGTAGGAAAGTTGCATTTTATAAATAGAGTTGTCAATACAGAAAAGTATCTGAATATTTTAGAGGAGTCTTTGTTGCCAACAAAAGAACACATTTTAGGCGCTGGAGAAAATTTTATTTTCCAGCAAGATGGAGCAGCATGCGATAAATCAAAAAAAGCTTTAAAATTGTTCTCCGACAATAATATTTCACTTTTTGAATGGGTTTCAAGTAGCCCTGATTTATCACCAATAGAAAAACTTTGGCATGAAATGAAAAAACAATTGCGTGCAAATCCAGCTAGATCTGTGTCAGAATTAAAAGAAATTTGAGATAATTTTAGTCCGGAGTACTGTCAGAACCTAATAAGCACAATGCCTCAAAGAATTACTGTTATAAAAAAAGAAGATGTGTATATTTAAGTTTCTCGGGTTATATTTGTTATTCATTTTTCTTTTGTTGTAATTAAATAAAACATGTTCGTTGTTAATACTAAAGTATCTTATAAAGTTCCTTAAGAGACAGGCAACACTTTATATAGAGAATATTAACGACTTACAAGATCAAAAAAATCATGTTTATGCAATATAAAACAATTTCCAAGCTAATTAATTTTAACCCTTGAAGTTCTTAAGTAGCTTTTTTCCCCTCCCTATATTAAATACTAAACATATTACATGCTTCGAGTAAAATACGCACGTGAAGCTAGGCAGCAATCAATTTGTTCGCCTGTAAGAGACCATCATTGAAAGTTAAGCTACAGCCATAAATTCTTGTTCGAGGGCCCTTAATTTATAGAAGGGAGGCGAAGGCAATAAAAGGACACGTTGAAAGCGGCACTTAAATTTCCTCATTCAAGTGGTCTGATTTGATCAATAAAAAATACTTTTGCTAACGCGGTTTTCTCATGGAAAGTTGTCGAATAACGCACGATTTTGTTTGAAGTAATTTGATTTATAGAACTAAATTTTGTAGCCAAGTGTACAAATGTATCGAGAAATAATTGAACATTGATGATATATTTGATTTAAATTCACATTTATTACTTGTATTCAGATACTTCACGTAGAATATCAGAATTGCATTACAGAATCAGAACTGTTGAAACAAATTTATTCCATTTATTGATACCTTGAAATTATTCCCTGCGCCTCAGATAATTTATTCAATGAAGTAAACTACCAATTATTCTGAGATCAACACACAACTATAGGAAAATACAAAAGGAGGATGAAGACAGTGACACAACCGACATTGTAACAGGTTCTAATCAACCCACGCTATTTTCACACTCAGAAATTAACGATTTAGTTAATATAGGGAAATTTCGGAATTCTAAGTTTAGGCTTAAAAAATTACTAGCTCCAGACGTAAACGTTTCCTTCTACTTATGAAGGGAATCTAAATAAACTGATCGTTACCCGAAGCGCCCATCCTAGCTTTTTATCCCGTTTTCAAAGTTGTTTATCTTAAACGGTATCATGGTGATTTTCATGAAATTGGACTTTTTCGAAAGATTGGTTAACTTGTTTCAATTGAGGTATCAATTTAATGTCTAGATCAGTGGTTCCCAGAGACCACAATGGTAATTTTAACGTTTTCGGAAATTTTTCTTACGACTTGTATATTTTCGATTAGACTTGGCAATCGCACTTTTCGCGGCGCTGAATCACAGTCTGGAGACTGCATGTGCGCGACACGTTAACGTGAACGGATTCTCGACATTATTAATTGTCGCTGGCGTATTTTTGTGTACTAGTAACGAAGTTATGAATGCTCTCAATTAATTTATTAGTTTTGTTGATGAATAGTTGGTTAAAAAGTGGTTTTTGTAAAACATCACGTAATGAAAGTTGTGGCGCTAGTAATGAGTCGTTAGTTATGGACCAACAGGCAAGTACATACATCTCAAAATTAGACCACTGAATTAGGAAATGTACCATCGGTAAAAAGTACTGTTAAATCCGATGTGAAAAGACGCAGGTATAATGAGGATTATTTGCAAATTGGGTTTACTGAAACGAGTGTCGGCGATGAGCCAAAGCCACAATATGTTTTATGTTTCGATGTTCTTTCGAACGAAAGCATAAAACCAGCGAAACTTCGATGTCACTTACTGACGAAATACCCCAAATCGGTCAAAAAATCAATTGATTTTTTTCCGAATGAAGCTAGGAGAGCCGAAGAATAGTCAAATAACAATAACTATTGCTTTTGGAAATGAAAGTGCAACTCTTGCTTCTTTTCAAATAGCGGAATTAATTGTCAAATGTGGTATGCCTCCCTCATACTATAGCTGAGAGTAATATAATGATTAGTGAAACTGCGGCAAAACAACTGCAAAGAATACTTCTTTCAAACAATACTATAAAACGCAGAATTACCGATTTGTCTTTGAATATAGAACAGTCATTAATATCAAAACTCCAGGTTTGTAACATGTTTTCAATACAGTTGGACGAAAGCGCAGACATTACAAACAAAGCAAACTTATTAGTTTTTGTTTGTTATGACTGGGAAGGCGAAATACATGAAGACTTCTTGATCTTACGAGAGCTTATGGGTACTACGGCCGAGTCGGTATTTAACACTCTTAATGATTTTTTTACTGAAAATAAGATACCATGGCCGAAATGTGTTGTACACATGGAGCCCGTGCAATGACTGGGAGGTTAACGGGACTTGTAGTACGTGTGAAAGCAGTCGCTCCTTGTGTAATGTGGACCCATTGCTGTATCCATCGGGAAGTCCTAGCGTGCAAGAGAATGCCCCCATCCTTAAAATCAACATTAGATATTGTCAAAATTATTAATTTTGTCAAAGATACCACTAAATGCTCAGATTTTTCAAGCAATCTGTGAGGAATCCGGTAATGATCATATTCATCTCTTTTTAGACACAGAAGTGCGATGACTAGGACGCGGTAAAATTTTCAGTCGTTTTTTTGAATTTTTTGAATTACGTGATGAAGTGCGTTTTTTTTTAAATGAAAATAAATTTGAATTAGCAGAAAGACTCACTGATTTTGCATGGATGTTCATGACAGCATACCTTTCAGACGTTTTTGTCTATCTAAATAATCTGAACCTATGTCTACAGGGCAGGAGTACCAATATTTTTCAAGTTCAAGACAGGATAGAAGGGATAATTAAAAAATTACAAATTTGGGTCGGTAGCGTTGAACAAAATTCTTTAAGTTCATTTCCTATTCTGAAATCATTTCTACTGAAATCAGAAGAGAATTTGCCGCCTGAGGTTTAACAAAATATCTGTGAATATTTGCGTGAGTTAGCAGTTAGTTTTCGTGAATACTTTCCTATTGCGAATAATGATAAATCCTGGATTAGAAACCCTTTTGACAGCAGAGATGTTGAATAAAATTCCAACTTTTTCAGAAAAAGAGCAAGATCAACTAATTGATCTGTCGTGCAACAATGATGTAAAAGTTATTTTAAAGACAATGACTTCAGTTTTGGATCAAGATGAGCCATGATTTTAATGGGCTCTCCGAATATGCTTTGAAACACCTAATTCCCTTTTGCACGACATATCTGTGTGAACAAGGATTCTCATCATTTGTTGCACTAAAGACAAAACAAAGAAATCGCTTGGATATTTCTTCAGAATTAAGAATTTGGAAAAATTATATTTATTAACATATAAGAAAATGTTCCATTCATCACATTAAGAGTTGTGGGCTTGAATGGAAAATAAATACGAGTTAGGATTTTAATGCCAGCCCTGATGAATTTATATAATTTTTTTTCTTAGTGTCTGAATAACTTTCTGTATGCTAATAATAAGAATGCGTTTTTCGTTTTACTTTTTTGTCAAGTTAATGTATTGAACATACAATTAAAATACTCGTTAACACTTATATTATTAAATTTTATTTAAAGCAAATAATCCCAATAAAAAATTTTTAAAAAACATTGTTTTTTCTTTCAGCTGTAATTAACAATGCCATCACTATTTTGTGGTTCTGTCTATTTGTAACAACTTAACTTGAGAGCACAAAAATGCTTTCTAAAGTAACAAATAGTATGATAAATTCTGTGGGGACCAATTAACCACCACCTTATTTACGAAATAATTTAGTTAAGAGTCCGCATGTTACTTCTGCCGAATTTTAGGGGTTCGCAATCACAAGGAATTTGGGAACCACTGGTCTAGATAATAAGGATATACAGGGCACAAAAAAAATTATGTAATATGACCTAAAATGTTTGTGGACCCTATTTTAACTGAAACATGCGGTTTGATTTTTCATTGTTACGGTCTATCTTTTTTAAAAATGATACAAATCGACCAAAAATATGCGGGTTCTGACTGAACGAATGAATTTCAGTAGATAACTATTTCATTCAGCAACAACATTTAAAATAAAAATTACTATTTTATCGAACAAAACTATAAAAACACAAAACAAATTATAGTGTTTGGACCGCCACCTATAAAATATTTAAAATCCTATTCAACTAGTCGCCATTAGACGTTGAATGAATTTTAGAGAAATAGCTTCCCCATTTCCGATCTCATTCTACTCCAGATTGCTCAAGTGGAGTTAGATCTGAGGGTGTGGCACGTCCTTATATTCTAATTCTCTTTATATTGTTATTTCCTTAGAATGCCTTGACGATCGGTATCTTTCTAAATAATTCCCATCTATCCCCACCTTCAAAAGATACACGCGCATCAATATTATCCTCTCTTCTTCTTTTATTATCTTCCCCTCATG
The DNA here is from genome assembly GCA_030620095.1 of Kuschelorhynchus macadamiae. Taxonomy (NCBI): domain Eukaryota; kingdom Metazoa; phylum Arthropoda; class Insecta; order Coleoptera; family Curculionidae; genus Kuschelorhynchus; species Kuschelorhynchus macadamiae. The sequence goes on along the minus strand of JAUTXW010005519.1, from coordinate 575,892 downwards.
CCAAAACACGGCGACCTGAATCATGCAGATTAAACTTACATTTCCCTACAAACATATACTCTACTCTATTTTGCTATTCCCCAGTAGGCATATCCAGCAGCCCACTGTTTCCAAGCAATACGATATTGTCTTGTAAGCAGAGGGGTAACTTCCTTTCCTTCTCGCAAAAAGTTCTTTAGTGGAAAGGCAATAAAAAAAATTCAAAGAGACGGGTAAAGGTTCGAAACAATAAAAGAATTCACTGGCCGACAAAAAAAATTTTTTTTTGTTGTAACCCAAATCATAATAGCATAATCTAATAGAATGGACCTATCCAAATACGAAAATGACAAATAGAAAGTTGTAGCACGTAGGATTTTCTTGTTAGAGTTGTAGAACCATATCGAATGTTACGATACTTAATATCTATAGAACAAATGATTTCTTAACCCTGTTTATTGACTATGTTTACAGTTTTCGCCTATTAAACATACCATACATCTAAGAGAAAAGCAAACGAGAAAAATATTAACTTAAAACACTAAACTTTATTTTTTCCGTTTATGAGGTGTCCTATCTTCTCTCTTCAAAAACCAACAGTAAATTGTAACAAATTTCCATTGTTCTGATATCTTGGTGAAACCTTTCACCCTGCTCGTCACTAAGAGCTCCCAAATTTTTAGGAAAAAATGACAGGTGGGAATGAAGGAAGTGAATTTTTAACGACATTCTGGCACCAAGCGCTTTATAGGCATTTCATTAATTAATTGTTGATAATTTTCATCCATATTGTTGCCTAAAAATCCTCCTACTATATTAACAAATGAATTCCATGCTAAGTTCCTGCCTGGTAAGCTTTTCCGTAAAATTGACATCGTCCAGCAATTTTCTGATTGGCCCAATAAAAACGCCTTCTTTTAATTTGGCATCACTTAACTGGGGAAAGACTTGTCTTAGGTATTTAAATCCATCACCATCTTTATGCAAAGCCTTCATAAAGTTTTTCATCAGCCCAAGTTTAATGTGAAGAGGAGGCAAAAGGACATTTTTGGGATCAACAAGAGGTATAAATTTAACAGTTTGAGATCCCGGTTGAAATTCGCTTCTTTCTGCCAAATTTTTTTTACATAATGCTGATTTATTGCGCGACTGTCCCATAAACAAAGAAAACAGCAATATTTTGTAAATCCCCCTGAAGTCCTATTAAAATCGCTATAACTTTTAAGTCCCCACATATCTGCCATTTATACCTATTGTAGTTTATTTTATCCAAAATCGTGCGCATCTTTTCACAATTTTCATTCATTGCAACTGAATGGACAACTGGTATAGAGGGTTTTAAATTTCCATTATGCAATAACACAGATTTTAAGCTATATTTAGATGAGTCTATGAATAAGCGCCACTCACGGGCATAATGTTCAATATCAAGTTCCTGCATCTATCAGTACACGCGCACAACGTATTTTCCATATTGTAGAATTCAGAATAGGTTCCATTCTTTAAGACGGGATCCCAGAAGTTCTGACTGTGGCTTAGATAACACCAAATCACGTACTAAATCATTTAATTTACTTTGAACAATCAAATATGGCTCGCCGGAACTGGGACCTGTGGCAAAAGTGGGATCGGTGCACGTTCTTCTGAGCTGCCTGATGATGCTTTATCTCCATTACCTTCCAAATCAATAGCTTGCCAATTTAAAGGCGCAATCGGCACTGGCAAATTTGCATTATGAGGAACATGTCGTATGGCAGATTGCAAATTTGGATATTCTATATTGTGCTTTCTCTTTTTGGAATAACCTTGAGTCTTTGTCGGGCAAAAATACCAATCATCAGAATGATTGGTGGGTTCTCGCCATACCATTGGAACCGCAAAAGGCATATTTTTTCTCTTTCCCTTCAACCACTGCACCAATGATACACTACAATTAACACAGCAAACATGGGGAGCCCACCGTTTATCTTGATTCCCAATTAACAGAACAAAATATTTAAAGTAGGCTTTTTTAACAATTTCGGAAAATGGCCTGGCTTGTAATTTCACCAGAAATTCTCCACAAATATAACAAAATTTGTCAGGAGAAATTTTGCAACTTCGGCGCGTTTGACTCGACATTCTCGTCTTCACGTACACTTGCTTATCGATACACAGAAAACCACTCAATTCGAAACTCAACAGAAGAGTAATGTTTAACGTTCACTTTATGTGTAATGTTGTAAACAACCCAGTCTAGATTTTTTCCGTTGTAAAATGGACCCATTTTAGCCGCCCCACAATAAAATTGTTTACCTGCCAATATAAAAGGTTCTCATAATGCTGTTAAAAAATGGTACGTATTAGGGCTTTCCAATATTTTTTTTATTATTGGGAGGGTATTTCCATTGTGAAAATAATGAGCTGGACCGTATTAGAAAAATTTTGTGGGCCAGTGGAATCTAAGCACCAACATTTTATGTAAAACTGGTTTTACTACTGTGCAAAACCACGCATCAACCTTCAAACAATCAAAAAGTGGATGTCTGTTTTATTTATGTACAGGAAAAACTGATTCCAACACTTAGCAATATATAACTCTCGTGTTGGTATTGTCAAAGACAGGCGAATAATTATCAGTGGCTACGAAAGTGGTCCGATAGGGAAGGAAAGTAGCAATTGAGTTTCTTTCAAGGGTTTAAATAAAGCAATACTAATGATGCCTTAGCATGACTGAGATTGTTAAAAAATGAAAGGCACATTGATAAAAACTACAAATTAACTTCATTATAATATGTGTTTTTAATAAGACAAATATAAATTAGTTATATTTTAATTATTAAAATATTTTATTTGTATTTATTAAATAGCCAGATAAATATTAAAATATAGTTATTTTCATTAAAAGTCATTGATCCTTGTATAGTTTTCATTTAGCAGGTGTATGGATCAACAGTTTTTCGTGTACAATAAACAATTTAAATTTACCTTTTTACTTCCCTCGTAAAAGGTAAGTATTGTAGTCGTGAAAAAATCACCCTCTGAGACTTTTTCAGATTATCACGTTTCAGGGAAAAATATGTTTTCTCAATTCCCGACCGTCTGGCTGTCTGTTCGCGGCATAGCGAAAAACTACTTACCCGATTGATTTCAAATTTTAGTGAAAAATTGAGAGTCATATGGGGATGGCCTGGTAACATTTTGGTAAAAATATACTTTAGCGAAACAAAATCGCGGCCTACTGAAATGTTAAAAAAATTATCATTAAAAAACTGCTTATTCAGCCTGAAAAAACTGCCTAATGGATTGATTTCATATTGTGTGCCATAACTAATTGTGGTATAGGGATCAACTAGTAAAATTGTGGTACTAATTCATGATGGACGAACAAAATAGCGGCTAAATAAAATGTTTGTAATCGTGAAAAAATCAACCTCTCAGGTTCTACATAGCATCAGGTTTTAGCGTCTCTAGATGCCTAATAATATGTTTTATCAATTCCGTCTGTACGTCTGTCGGTCGATTGACTTCCAATTTTGATCAAAAATTAAAAGTCATATGGTGATAATCTGGTAATATTTTGATAAAAATCCAGTATGGCGAAACAAAATGGCGGTCTAGTGAAATACATTATTATTAAGAAATTACTTATCCAATTTATTTCAAATATTGCGCAAATATCAAGTATTATGTTGAAATCAACTGGTAAAATTTTGGTACGAATCCAAGATGTCAGAACAAAATGGCGGCATAACAAAATATTTAAAAATTCAGCCTGAAAAAACTACATAATAGCTTGATTTCAAATTATGTGCCATAACTAATTGTGATATAGGGATCAATTAGCAAAACTGTGTTACTAATTCAAGATGGCGGAACATAACGACGAATGAAATAAAATGTTTGTAATGGTGAAAAAATCAACCTGGATCCTATCCCCAAATAATACATCACTCTAATATAACAAGAGGATCGTTAACAAAAACCATTTAGAAACTTAATATTTGGGAAATATCTTATTTTTCGCGCAGTTATTATTGAATATATCGGAAAAATAAAAATACATTTTGGCTAGTAGTAGTTAGGTTTTAATACAGCGTTTGGGTTTTTCAGAATAGTCTTCAGTTAATTGCTTTATACGAATTTATAATTTTTAATGTTTTTTTTTGCATATCATAGTGATTGAAAGATGAAATCCATTAGAGGTTTTTTTTTATTAAAAATTAAAATTTTATCTGGCTCTGCTTATTACGAGAAGACAATATGTTATAAATAATATAATAAATGTTATATATAAAGAAAACACAACCGGCATAAAAGATCACTAAAAACGAGACATCATTTTTACTTTTTAGTGTTTTTAAGTAGGTTTTATATTTTTATGAAAAAAAATTATTTTACTTTTTTAATTCAATAATAAAATAATCAAGTACTGGGATTCATTACACTTAAAATTTTTTCTAGTGACATATTATAAAAAAAGCGCTAACAATACTTGTTTATACATATTTATCGAGATTCAACAATACAAATTGGCAAAATTGCCCCTCTTCTCTTCATAACTCAGATATGACCAAGTTACTCTTTTGATTAATTAGAATTCACACAATAAAAAGGCAATATATTAAAGCATTTCAAAGTGATAGCGAAAACGCGTAGAAAAATATTAAAAATAGTGTCTTTACATTTTTATTTTTTTAGTATACTCGCTGTATAATTACCTCGTTACTACCATAAATATGTCCCAAAAAAAAAATCCAGATAGGTCTAATCTTCCTTGAGTAATCGATGCGCAGCGGGTCTGGTTATATTTTAAACGGTGTCTAGAATATTATATTAGTTATCAAACCTAACCCCAAATAATATATTACTCTAATATAACAAGAGGATCGTTAACAAAACCATTTAGAAACTTAATATTTGGGAAATATCTGCGGACAAGTTGAGTAGCTAAAGACTGATAGTATGGGTTTTATGCAGTATATAGGATCTATATATGTGTCCTGAGTATGCAACAATAAAGTTGTGAAACGTCGTCAGTTTAAAAAAAGACGTTTGATTGTTTTTACTGCATCCTAACCCCAAATAATACTCTCTAACATAACAACAAGAGGATCGATCATTAACGAAAACCATCTAAAAAGGTGAAAAGAACTATTACTAAAAAACTAATTATCCAATTTACTTCAAATTTTGCACAAAAATAAAATGTTATAGGAATGAACTGGTATCATTTTGATGAATCAAAAGTAGCAAAACAAAATAGCGGTCTAATAAAATAATTAAAAAATCAACCTGAAAATACTACTTATTAAATTAATTAAAATTTTTGTGCAAGCATTAAGTGTGATATAGAGATACATCGGTAAAATTGTGGTACGAATTTAAGATAGCGAAACAAAATGGCGGCCAAATAAAATTTTTAAAGATCAACGTAAAAAGATCTTGTTCAATAGACTTTGAATTTTGGAGAAAATTTAAATCTGAAAATGGGATGAACTGGTACAAATTAATCATGACGTAACAAAATGGCGGTATCAATGAAAAAATTACTTATTGAATTTGTTTTAAATTATGCCCAAAAGTCAAATATAGGTAGAAAGAAACTGGTAAAATATTGGTAGGAGTACAATATGATGGAACATAATTGCCCCTTTAAAAATGTTTGAAAAGACAGTATATGTAACATTTATATACTGTATATGTAACACTTATATACTGTACTATGTACTGAACTTAATTTCCGGGTAAAAGAAATTTAACGATTTTGTTATGTTATAAATAATTATTTATTTTGAAACTAATACTCCAAAACACGTTCACTTTAGGCGACAAAGTATATATTACAACTATGTTAACAAAGACTGCCTGCGTCTAGAGCCATAATCTTTATATTGGTAGTAATTCGTTTATATCATAACTTACATTTTTCTGTATAAAAAGGAATTTTTATAGTTTTATATGTCTTCCACGAATATAACGAAAACAAATTTGGCTTTATCAAAAATATTGAATTTATTCACAAGTCGTCAAGCATTCTGCTATTAAGGTTAATGATCTGTAAAAGACTTTTCTCAGGTGTATATATTAATATTATAACAACAAACTGAATTCTCATTAGCGTGATTTTATGAATGGTAATAGATACAGCACAGATTAAGATATCAATTTCCCTTTTTATTCTTCGCGCACTTATTATTGAATATATCGAAAAAATTAACATACTTTTTGGCTAGTAGTAGTTAGGTTTTAATACAGCGTTTGGGTTTTTCAGAATAGTCTTCAGTTAATTGCTTTATACGAATTTATAATTTTTAATGTTTTTTTTTGCATATCATAGTGATTGAAAGATGAAATCCATTAGAGGTTTTTTTTTATTAAAAATTAAAATTTTATCTGGCTCTGCTTATTACGAGAAGACAATATGTTATAAATAATATAATAAATGTTATATATAAAGAAAACACAACCGGCATAAAAGATCACTAAAAACGAGACATCATTTTTACTTTTTAGTGTTTTTAAGTAGGTTTTATATTTTTATGAAAAAAAATTATTTTACTTTTTTAATTCAATAATAAAATAATCAAGTACTGGGATTCATTACACTTAAAATTTTTTCTAGTGACATATTATAAAAAAAGCGCTAACAATACTTGTTTATACATATTTATCGAGATTCAACAATACAAATTGGCAAAATTGCCCCTCTTCTCTTCATAACTCAGATATGACCAAGTTACTCTTTTGATTAATTAGAATTCACACAATAAAAAGGCAATATATTAAAGCATTTCAAAGTGATAGCGAAAACGCGTAGAAAAATATTAAAAATAGTGTCTTTACATTTTTATTTTTTTAGTATACTCGCTGTATAATTACCTCGTTACTACCATAAATATGTCCCAAAAAAAAAATCCAGATAGGTCTAATCTTCCTTGAGTAATCGATGCGCAGCGGGTCTGGTTATATTTTAAACGGTGTCTAGAATATTATATTAGTTATCAAACCTAACCCCAAATAATATATTACTCTAATATAACAAGAGGATCGTTAACAAAACCATTTAGAAACTTAATATTTGGGAAATATCTGCGGACAAGTTGAGTAGCTAAAGACTGATAGTATGGGTTTTATGCAGTATATAGGATCTATATATGTGTCCTGAGTATGCAACAATAAAGTTGTGAAACGTCGTCAGTTTAAAAAAAGACGTTTGATTGTTTTTACTGCATCCTAACCCCAAATAATACTCTCTAACATAACAACAAGAGGATCGATCATTAACGAAAACCATCTAAAAAGGTGAAAAGAACTATTACTAAAAAACTAATTATCCAATTTACTTCAAATTTTGCACAAAAATAAAATGTTATAGGAATGAACTGGTATCATTTTGATGAATCAAAAGTAGCAAAACAAAATAGCGGTCTAATAAAATAATTAAAAAATCAACCTGAAAATACTACTTATTAAATTAATTAAAATTTTTGTGCAAGCATTAAGTGTGATATAGAGATACATCGGTAAAATTGTGGTACGAATTTAAGATAGCGAAACAAAATGGCGGCCAAATAAAATTTTTAAAGATCAACGTAAAAAGATCTTGTTCAATAGACTTTGAATTTTGGAGAAAATTTAAATCTGAAAATGGGATGAACTGGTACAAATTAATCATGACGTAACAAAATGGCGGTATCAATGAAAAAATTACTTATTGAATTTGTTTTAAATTATGCCCAAAAGTCAAATATAGGTAGAAAGAAACTGGTAAAATATTGGTAGGAGTACAATATGATGGAACAAAATTGCCCCATTAAAAATGTTTGAAAAGACAGTATATGTAACACTTATATACTGTATATGTAACACTTATATACTGTACTATGTACTGAACTTAATTTCCGGGTAAAAGAAATTTAACGATTTTGTTATGTTATAAGTAATTATTTATTTTGAAACTAATACTCCAAAACACGTTCACTTTAGGCGACAAAGTATATATTACAACTATGTTAACAAAGACTGCCTGCGTCTAGAGCCATAATCTTTATATTGGTAGTAATTCGTTTATATCATAACTTACATTTTTCTGTATAAAAAGGAATTTTTATAGTTTTATATGTCTTCCACGAATATAACGAAAACAAATTTGGCTTTATCAAAAATATTGAATTTATTCACAAGTCGTCAAGCATTCTGCTATTAAGGTTAATGATCTGTAAAAGACTTTTCTCAGGTGTATATATTAATATTATAACAACAAACTGAATTCTCATTAGCGTGATTTTATGAATGGTAATAGATACAGCACAGATTAAGATATCAATTTCCCTTTTTATTTTTCGCGCACTTATTATTGAATATATCGAAAAAATTAACATACTTTTTGGCTAGTAGTAGTTAGGTTTTAATACAGCGTTTGGGTTTTTCAGAATAGTCTTCAGTTAATTGCTTTATACGAATTTATAATTTTTAATGTTTTTTTTTGCATATCATAGTGATTGAAAGATGAAATCCATTAGAGGTTTTTTTTTATTAAAAATTAAAATTTTATCTGGCTCTGCTTATTACGAGAAGACAATATGTTATAAATAATATAATAAATGTTATATATAAAGAAAACACAACCGGCATAAAAGATCACTAAAAACGAGACATCATTTTTACTTTTTAGTGTTTTTAAGTAGGTTTTATATTTTTATGAAAAAAAATTATTTTACTTTTTTAATTCAATAATAAAATAATCAAGTACTGGGATTCATTACACTTAAAATTTTTTCTAGTGACATATTATAAAAAAGGCGCTAACAATACTTGTTTATACATATTTATCGAGATTCAACAATACAAATTGGCAAAATTGCCCCTCTTCTCTTCATAACTCAGATATGACCAAGTTACTCTTTTGATTAATTAGAATTCACACAATAAAAAGGCAATATATTAAAGCATTTCAAAGTGATAGCGAAAACGCGTAGAAAAATATTAAAAATAGTGTCTTTACATTTTTATTTTTTTAGTATACTCGCTGTATAATTACCTCGTTACTACCATAAATATGTCCCAAAAAAAAAATCCAGATAGGTCTAATCTTCCTTGAGTAATCGATGCGCAGCGGGTCTGGTTATATTTTAAACGGTGTCTAGAATATTATATTAGTTATCAAACCTAACCCCAAATAATATATTACTCTAATATAACAAGAGGATCGTTAACAAAACCATTTAGAAACTTAATATTTGGGAAATATCTGCGGACAAGTTGAGTAGCTAAAGACTGATAGTATGGGTTTTATGCAGTATATAGGATCTATATATGTGTCCTGAGTATGCAACAATAAAGTTGTGAAACGTCGTCAGTTTAAAAAAAGACGTTTGATTGTTTTTACTGCATCCTAACCCCAAATAATACTCTCTAACATAACAACAAGAGGATCGATCATTAACGAAAACCATCTAAAAAGGTGAAAAGAACTATTACTAAAAAACTAATTATCCAATTTACTTCAAATTTTGCACAAAAATAAAATGTTATAGGAATGAACTGGTATCATTTTGATGAATCAAAAGTAGCAAAACAAAATAGCGGTCTAATAAAATAATTAAAAAATCAACCTGAAAATACTACTTATTAAATTAATTAAAATTTTTGTGCAAGCATTAAGTGTGATATATAGATACATCGGTAAAATTGTGGTACGAATTTAAGATAGCGAAACAAAATGGCGGCCAAATAAAATTTTTAAAGATCAACGTAAAAAGATCTTGTTCAATAGACTTTGAATTTTGGAGAAAATTTAAATCTGAAAATGGGATGAACTGGTACAAATTAATCATGACGTAACAAAATGGCGGTATCAATGAAAAAATTACTTATTGAATTTGTTTTAAATTATGCCCAAAAGTCAAATATAGGTAGAAAGAAACTGGTAAAATATTGGTAGGAGTACAATATGATGGAACAAAATTGCCCCATTAAAAATGTTTGAAAAGACAGTATATGTAACACTTATATACTGTATATGTAACACTTATATACTGTACTATGTACTGAACTTAATTTCCGGGTAAAAGAAATTTAACGATTTTGTTATGTTATAAGTAATTATTTATTTTGAAACTAATACTCCAAAACACGTTCACTTTAGGCGACAAAGTATATATTACAACTATGTTAACAAAGACTGCCTACGTCTAGAGCCATAATCTTTATATTGGTAGTAATTCGTTTATATCATAACTTACATTTTTCTGTATAAAAAGGAATTTTTATAGTTCTATATGTCTTCCACGAATATAACGAAAACAAATTTGGCTTTATCAAAAATATTGAATTTATTCACAAGTCGTCAAGCATTCTGCTATTAAGGTTAATGATCTGTAAAAGACTTTTCTCAGGTGTATATATTAATATTATAACAACAAACTGAATTCTCATTAGCGTGATTTTATGAATGGTAATAGATACAGCACAGATTAAGATATCAATTTCCCTTTTTATTTTTCGCGCACTTATTATTGAATATATCGAAAAAATTAACATACTTTTTGGCTAGTAGTAGTTAGGTTTTAATACAGCGTTTCAGTTTTTCAGAATCGTCTTGAGTTAATTGCTTTATACGAATTTATAATTTTTAATATTTTTTTTTGCATATCATGGTGATCGAACGATGAAATCCATTAGAGGTTCTTATTTTATTAAAAATTAAAATTTTATCTGGCTCTGCTTGTTACGAGAAGACAATATGTTATAAATAATATAATAAATGTTATATATAAAGAAAACAAAACCGGCTTAAAAGATCACTAAAAATCAAAACATAATTTTTACTTTTTAGTGTTTATAGTCGGTTTTATATTTTTATAAAAAAAAAATTATTTTACTTTTTTTTTAATGCAATAATAAAATAATCAAGTACTTGGATTACACTTAAAATTTTTTTTAATGACATAAAAAAAGCGCTATCAGTACTTGTCTATACATATTTATCGAGAATCAACAACACAAATTGGCAAAACTTGCCCCTCTCTTCTTCATAACTTAGATATGACCAAGTTACTCTTTTGATTAATTAGAATTCACACAATAAAAAGTCAATACAGGGTGTTCCACGACGAACTGCGGCGATCGATTTCTCAGAAACTAGGCGCTAGGAAAAATTTGAAATTTTGGCAGCTAACTAAAGTCGATGGGGGCAATTCGTGCAAAATATTTTCAAGATGGCGGTACTTCTGGTTATACCGGAAGTAGACGTCGACTTGCTTTTTTTAAATAGAACACCCTGTATATTATCGAATTTTTGGATTCCTCGAAAAATTCTAGGTATATTTCGTGTTTAATATCCTATACTTAAGTTGAACTGTTTTTGAGATACTTTCAATTTTATGGAAAAAATGACGTTTGCAGGTCTAGACATAACTATAAATATCTGCTTATCGAAGTCTCTATTATTTATTTGCGGGTGACTTCCTTGTCCAAAAGAATCCACTTTAGTGGCCTGTGCTGATATTTTTATAATAAATAAGTAAAGGGTGATCAAAAACTGACATTATAAATATACTTTAAAAAATCGTTAAAAGTTACTTTTTTTACTTTTACAAATGGAAACCCCCAATTTTTATAATTTTATCTTATTTAACATTTAAAATAAGGGTGACTTAATATAAAGTTGTCTATTCCAAAAATTTGTAGTTTTTGAGTTATTGACGATTTAACTTTTTTATTCTAATAATGCCAGACGGCTTCTAAGTTTTCTTGTTAGTTGGCCATGACGGGGAAGCCTGGAGAGAACAAATCCAATTGGTTACAATAGAAAACAGAAACCGTCACCGAACAGCGTTAAACAAATGTTGGAAAACTATAAAAATTTTGGAAACGTCAAGGCAAAAATTAATAAGAGGAAGCCCATTGTTGTTAATGAAAATGGCGAGACTGCAATTGTGGGATATTTTGCAGCATATCTAATGACATCCCTAAGAAACGTGGCAAGACAATCAGGAATCTCGAGGAACTCAGTGCATAGGATTCTGTTAAAACATAACTTCCAACCTTATTTAATATCATTGGTTCAACAACCTAAAATACACTGATTTGCCAAAAAGAGTACAGTTTTGCGAGTTTATTTTAACAATGGTACAAGATAACCCTAGATTTTTGGACAATATAAGTTGGACGGATGAAGCAAAATTTACTAAAAATGGCCTTTTCAATAGACACAATTCCCATTTTTGGAGTGATTCGAATCCTTATGCAGTAAGATCGCGGAACTTTCAAGAAGCCTAGCAATTTAATGTATTTTGTGCAGTAAGGAACGACGGAATAATAAAACTGAATTTTTACTAAGAAAATTTGACTGGTAAGTTAAACATTGCCTAAACACAAGGACTTTTTTAATGAAAAATAATCTATTTAGGTAATATTACAATAATTTTTTTTATCAATTCAGCGTCAGTCCAAAATTAGATAAATCATTTAGTAAATATTATTACATAAATAAATTAAATTAAATTATTTATACAGGTAATACAAATACTGGTCCACATACCGTAACACATCATATCTAAAAAAATATATCGTCCTAAGTTTTATAGGAAAGTTACCTTTAGTTAGATATTTACAAGCTATTTATACAGGGTACTTTAGAAAGTCATAAAATACTAAACCTTCTTTTTTTCTTGAGCACTCTTCAGATTAAATTAATTGAATTTTGATGAATTTTGTCTCTTCTTAAGTCAATAAATCGATCAATATTATCAAAAGCATTTCTTTCCGTAAAACTATGTCTATAAACTTTTGTAGGAGAAAGATATCTGAATATTCTTGAAGAGTTGGATAACGAATATTTAAGTAATTTACCTTTGGCAGAACATAGTCAAATTTTCTACCAACACGATGGCGCCCTACCAAAGAACCGTTGCAGTTACAATTACTTTTTACAAGCTACGATTTATGACAAGTAGATTGCCAACAATGGACCTTTCCTGTGGCCTCCTCTTTCCTCCGATCTGACAGTCTTAGACCATTTTATATGGGGAACAATAAAAGGAATCGTTTATTTTAATCCAGTAACAACGAAAGAGGACTGTATGGCAAGGGTAAGGGACGCGTTCGAAAGTTTATCTCCAGCTTCAATTAGAGCGGCCACGCACGAGGGATTTATTCGGAGATGCGAAAAATGTTTGGAAGTATAAGGTGGACATTTTCAACATTTACTGAAAAAATAACTTGTGTAGACTAGACTATAATGGGAATAGGCTTTCTTTAATTAATTTTTATTTCACGGTTTCAACATTTTTATAATTTTCCAACATTTGTTTAACGCTGTTCGGTGACGATTTCTGTTTATCTGGATATCTATCAGCAAATATCTGACATGTTCTTGTTAAAACTCTGTTAAATTCCCCATAGATAATAAACAAATTCAAATAATCCTCGTGTGTGTAATTTAATCGCCTCGGCATGATTATTAGTTTAATAATTATTATAAGTACTATATTAAATAAATAATATTTTAGTAGGTAATTGTCAACCGACAACAAATATTATGTTTCTATACTAACCAATTGGTTTTGTTCTCGCCAAGCCTCGCCGTCATGGGCAACTAACAAGAAAACCTAGAAGCCGTCTTATTATTAGAAAAACTACAAATTTTTGGAATAGACAACTTTATATAAAGTCACCCTTATTTTAAGTGTTAAATAAGGTAAAATTATAATAATTGGGAGTTTCCTTTTAAAAAAAGTAACTTTTAACGATTTTTTAAAGTATATTTATAATGCCAGTTTTTGATCACCCTATATTTATTTATTATAAAAATATCAGCACCGGCCACTAAAGTGTACCCTTTTGGACAAGGAAGCCAACCGCTAATAAATAATAGAGACTTCGATAAGCAGATATTTACAGTTATGTCTAGACCTGCAAACGTCATTTTTTACACAAAATTCAAAATATCTCAAAAACAGTTGAACTTAGGTATAGGATATTATACATGAAATATACCTAGAATTTTTCGGGGAATCCAAAAATTCGATTTTATACAGGCTGTTCTATTTAAAATAAGAAAGTTGACGTCTACTTCCGGTATAACTGGAAGTGCCGCCATCATCGACTTTAGTTAGCTGCCAAAATTTCAAATTTTTCTAAAGCCTACTTTCAGAGAAATCGATCGCCGCAGTTCATTGTGGGACACCCTGTATATTAAAGCATTTCAAAGTGATAGCGAAAATGCGTAGAAAAATATTAAAAATAGTGTCATTACGACATTTTTATTTTTTTAGAATACTGGCTACATAATGACTTCGTTACTACCCTAAATATTTCCCAAAAAAAATATCCAGGTAGGTCTAATCTTCCGTGAGTAATCGATGCACAGCGTGTCTGGTTATATTTTAAATGGTGTCTAGAATATTGTATTAATTATCAAAGAAAATAAAAAAAACAAAGGAAGAAAGTTTACCAATCAGCATCAAGATTAAAAAAGGCGTCCATATTAACTCAAAGGGACGAAATAGAATTTAAAATATAAAAACAAACTCTCAAAGTCCAAGTCCCAGTGAAAAAATATATTTTTTTAAATTTTTAATTTAGGCTGCATGTTTCGTCAAACCGGGCATCATCAGGCCCTAAGGATGACGAACAAAACAATAAATTTGACCTAGGTGATCAGAAATCCAATAGCGAAGAGCTGAGAAAGTTGTTAAACAAGGAAAATGAACAACCGAAGCGGACATGTGGTGCTGTGACCGCTGAAGCACAGCTACCGCTCTCTAACAATAGCAATAACCATGACGAGTACTAAGTATTAAAATTCCAGCACTTTGAAGAGGGCATAGCTACACCTCGAGACCAAACGGGTGTTAAGGTTGCTTTATACCAAGATTTTCATGGACTTTTGTATCCCCATAACTGTATCCCTTTCAACCTAATAGGTACGTAGATTGCAAAATTTAAGGAACTTCTCTGCGAAGTGAACCCAATAATCGAATAAGGATAAAGAGGCTACGTTCCACTATGGGACATAGAAGCAATTTGTGCCTCATAAATGTGTTTTTTAAAATGGCTGTTACAACTTATATCTATAAATGAAAATGGGTTAAAAATAGTCAATTACATACTATAATCAAAATTAGATATTTGAACTCGGCACCTACATTTATTAGACGTGTCTGAAGTGTTCGCTAGAAGCTGCATTTTTCGATATTAGCGTGGCGAAGTAAAGTTTAGGTCAATTTTTTTAACTGCTAATGTGATTGCATAAGTATTATTTACTGTTAGAAAGCTAGCTCGCACTCTGGTCTATTTAAATAGTTTAAAAAAATAATTGGAAAAATAGTAATATATTCAAGAATACTAAGTTCCTTGAATATATTATATTTATTATTTTTTGTCTTTCTAAAATTTAAAAGAATTTTTTAGGAAAAAGTTAGTCCAATTTAAAAAAATATAATGTTTATTATTATATTTATATATTTAAAAATGTATTTTTTTGAATAAAGTAGTTCGAGATATATTGTTGAGTACGTACGTGTTTTCAGAGCTCTGGTGTTTTTATATTGTTTTTGTGGGTTATAAAAACCAGCAAATTTTTCAGTATTCAATATTTTTAAATGTGTAAAATCGATTTATATGCTTTTCGAGTCTCTTAAGCAATTGGTTAGTTAAAAAAAAAACTTGAAACTAAGTGTATACAATAAGTGTGTAAATTCTTATCAGTAAAAACAGAAACCTAACACGATGGCCGGTAAAGCTAACGAGTTACTAGAGATGGACACTGCAACTTTCGATGATGATCCTGGTGGCTCAGTTATGAATTTTTTTAAGTGTAAACGTGCTTTTGATGATCTGAAATCTATCTTTCAATGTACAGTGGGTAAAAATTATTAGCATGGTAAAGGTGAAGGTATCGACTTCCGTACAAAAAAAGTAATATGGAAATGTAAACAATGCTGTGAGTCTGTAAGAGATAAAAAAAATTATGGGAAGTCAGAAAGATCCAGAAAAAGAAGTAGGGTTGAAGAAAATATCGATCAAAATTTAATTGAGAGAACGAATGATGCTTTAAATTTTTTGCTAAAAAACACTGAAGAAATAAATATAAAAATGGATCTATTAATAGCAGAGAATCAAAGTCTGAAGATAGAAATAGCAAAATTGAAGGAACCAAAATTTGTTAATAACACCTTTTCAGTGGCTTCTAGTACATCGTATGGCTCAGTAGTTACCCGTCGATCAAATAGTAAGGTATTAGTTATCACACCAAAAGGTCAACAGAAGAATGTGCAACAAATAAAAAAAGATTTGCAAAAAAAAGTGAATCCAAGCGAAATCGGTATTGGAGTCTCTATAGGCCGTGCTACCAAAAATGGTGGACTTATACTTAGCTGTGGTAATGAAAAAGAAATATCGTGTGTTCAGTCAAAGATTCAAGGTAAACTAGGTGAAAAATATGAAGCTGATATCCCGAAAACTCATCAACATAGAATTAAAGTCGTTGGTATAAACGAGTGTGAATTTAATGTAAGTGATAATGAAATTATTGACAGCGTTATTAAACAAAATGAGTTAAATCGGCAAGATAAAAATTTGAAATTAGAAATACTCAGAAGAATCAACATTTTTAATCAGAAATTTCATATAATTTTTGAGACTGATTCTAACACTTATAACTCTTGGTTGGAAGAGATATTTGGTATTTAACGACTACGGAATAATCCGTTGTGATAATTGTAATAAATATGGTCATTTGCAAAATGAATGTAAAGAAAGTAAGGCGTGTGCTAGTTGTACTGAGAATCATGATGTTAAGGAATGTCAGAATAGCTCTGTTAAGTGTGTTAATTGCGTAACGTCCAATGAAAAATATGGGTTGTCACTAAATACTGAACATAATGTATTGGATTTTTCAAAATGTGAGGCAGACAAACGTATCGAAAAACTTCAGAAAAATAAATTTCTGCAATAGCAATTAAATAAAAGTGTAGATTTAAATTCTAGTATTATATATTTTAACTGTCAGGGATTCTTAAATAACAAGGATAGCATAGTCACATTTATACATGATTGGAAACCCTTAATAATATTTTTGTCGGAGACCCATATAGATGCTGACATCGATGTTACTGAACTCTCAATTGAGGGCTATAGAATTGAACAATGTTTAACGGCAAATGCACGAACTGGTGGTGTCATGGCCATAATACAGCAAAATTTTAAATATAGTTTAAAAAATGAACAGTGTATACAAAATTACGTATGGCTATTGTCGATTGAAATTATTTTGGCTAGAGTTAGGTATCATTTCACTGTTTTGCATCATCCACCTCAAACTGAAAATGCTAGATTTATCGACTTTTTTAACAACTATCTTAACGTAGTGGATGACTTTGGGAATGTTAACGTAATATTAGGAGATTTTAATTTTGATTTATTGAAATTTTCATTTTATGGTGATAAAATCTTATCCAGCATATATTCAAATGGATTCTCTCAAATCGTTGACTCCCCAATGCGCATCACAGATAGAAGTAGAACATTAATTCATATCATAACCGAAAACAAAAACCTTTCATTTTATGTACACTTAACTCCAAAAATAAGTGATCATTGTATCTTGTCTATCCACCCAGAAAAAAATGTAGCGGAAAAGGATATAATTATTCACCATAGACTTATGAAAAACTATAATATAGACACATTACATAATTATTTAATTGATAGCGTATGGAATCACAATAGTGGTGATGTAAATATTTTGGCAAATGGTTTTGTAAACAATATCTCAAACATTCTTGACATTATGTGTCCTAGAATCAAAACAGTTCAAAAACAAAAATATGTCAATAAGGCCTGAATAACGACTGATATTAAGCAAAATATGCAGTATAGGGATAATTTGTATGTGAGAGCAGTTAGCGACAATAGTGATGAAGTGTGGAGGGAATATAAAGGGATACGAAACTTTGTAGTAATTCAAATTGAAATTGAAAAAGATAGATTTTTTAGAGATGTTATCGATAACAATAGAAATAATTCGAGAGTAATGTGGAAAAATTGGAAAGTTTTACTTCCTGCTAAAAATTCTTCATTGCCTGATGAAATAAATTCTCAAGGTCAAAAAATATCAGATTAATTCACTATTGCTCAGGAATTTAATAAATATTATGTAAATAGTATAGAGGAAATTATAAATAGCATCCCAAAATATTGATGTTTTCTCAAACTTTAAGCATGTTTCTATGAAGGAAATGAAAGAAATATTGAAAGAAATGAAAAATGTAAGTGATGGCATGAACGAAATTTCTAAGAAGGTATTATGTGATGCATGTTTTGTGATTGGGGATAGATTATTAAATGTTATAAACATATCACTTTCAAATGGTGAGTTTCCAGATGCGTGGAAAAAATCAACTGTGATTCCTGTTCCAAAGGTACAAAATACGGTTTTAATTAATGAATTTCGACAATAAATACTGTCGAAGTGTATGGAGAAAGTTCTGGAACTTGCTGTTAAAAGACAGCTTCAAGCACATTGTATTAATAACAATATTTTGGTGGTTAACCAGTCAGGTTTTCGTGAGCGTCATTCGTGTGAGTCTGTTGTAATTAGTATTTGTGATACCTTTTTGGGAGAAATTGACAGTGGTAATTTTGTTTTGGCTGTGTTTTTGGATTTTAAAAGAGCGTTCGAGACTGTTGACAGAACAATATTATTAAAAAAACTGAATAACGTTGGCATTAGTCAAACAGTTTTAAAATGGTTTGAGTCATATTTGACAAACCGGTATCAAAGAGTTAAATTCAAAAATTGTGTTTCTGATCTTCTGCAGGTCCAACATGGTGTCCCACAGGGAACAGTGTTGGACCCTTTCTTGTTTTTATTGTATATTAATGACATGGTTGAAGTTGTAAGGGAGTGTAAAATTGAATTGTTCGCTGATGAGACAATGATTTATTTATTAGAGATGCAGCGGATTGTTAATGAAAATTTAGATAATTTGTTTAAATGGTTATACAAAAACAATTTAAGTCTTAACACGGCTAAATCGAAATTTTATTTGTTTGGGAGTAAATGTAGACTAAGTAATTTAAATATAGAAAATATAAATATTTGCATAAACAACACTAAGATTGAACATGACAAACAAATTAAATATTTAGGTGTTATCCTAGACAGTAATCTTAACTTTCAAGCACATGCAGATTACATTACAAGGAAGTTTTCAAAAAAAGTAATTTTTAACTCTAGAGTGGACAAAAATTTGTCATTTAACACTAAATTTTTGATGTATAATAGTATCACGGCACCCCACCTTGAATTTTGCTCAACACTTCTCTATAATTTACTATCTTTTAAGATCCAACAGTTACAACTTGTTCAAAATAGAGGCTTACGCACCATTATAAAATGCAATAGATATGCACCAATTGCTACAACGCTTAGTTTCGTTAATCTGTTATCTGTTAAACAGAAAATCATGTTTAATGTTTATGTTTTTGTACAAACTTAAAAATGGATTGTTGCCAAAATATATCTCTGTTAAATTGAAGTTTTTTAGAAATGTTGATAGTTACCATATAAGAAATTGTAATGATTTTATATTGCCTGGAAGATGCAACTCTAGTCAAAAGCTTAATTCTCTTTTTTATAAAGGTCTACACGATTTTAATTTATTACCTGGTGAAATAAAATACTGCGATAACATAAATAGTTTCAAAAAATTAATGAGAGCCCATGTATTATTGGTCTAGTAATTCAGTTTCGTTGTTGATGTGCTATTTCAATTACATTACTGTTTTTGTTTTAAAATTTTCAAATCGATGCGTAATATACTCAATTTAAATTTAAAGATTTATATTGTCACACGAATAGTCATACTCATAATATAGATTTTTCCTTTGCGTACGGTTTGGATAATAAATTGTTCTCTCTTTTGCCTCAAATAAATGATATCCCTAAATAAAACGACCTCATTAGAAGTTGATTATGGCGAAGAATGGTATTATAAAAGAATTTTGGATTTTTTTTTAGTCTAAAAATTTAATAATTAGGTTAATTTTTATCTAAAATATATTCTTGCTGAAGAAGCCTAAGAAATATATATTTGTTTAAAAAAAACTTGGGTTGTCATATTAAGATAAGAATATTAATATAACTAATTTTAAAACCACACTTCTATGAAGTTAACTAAAAAGCTAAAAATAAATTCAACCTTGGGGTGCCAATTAGGTGAAATATGCAAGATGTGTGTTAGTATCGTAGTTATATGGGACTAGCACTGTAACTAGAACACATTGTTGTGTCGAAAATGTATTTTTTAGTTCTTCAAACCTGGATTTTAAATACTTTAAAGTACTATTTATTTTATATTTTTAAGTTTACTATGTTGGTGCAGCCATTTTAAATTCTTAAGTGTTGCCTACAAATTTAAAATTTGCCCTCTTAAATACCCCCCACATACCAGTTTTAACGCGAACTTGCACAAATGGCAAAATTCGCTATTTTGAATTTTTTAAAGTTTAAAATACTACTTGTAAATATAAAAATTAAAAATTGTATTATTATTGTAAAGAAATTAAAAAACATTGCAGATAGAACAAAATTATGTTACTAAAAATGCAACAAAAAAAGTTTTTTTTTCAGAAATATAACAGTTTTCGAGATAAATAAAGTCGTCATTGATTTCCCTCTCCCCACTTATCCAACCAAAGAAAATATTCTTGAATTTATTAGTAAGCGAGCGGAAAAGGAAGCAATAACTCTAGTAAAAGTTATTTTTTATTTATAACTTAAAATATTTTTGGTAGAAGTCATCCCTGACTACATAACAGAACATAATCTCAAAAAGCTATTTATTTTCGTACTCAATTTTTGCAAAAACTATGAGGACTGCAGAAAAAACCTGAACAACTTTTTTAAGTAGGTAATAATCTGCTCTACGTTTTTAATTAGACAGTTTTGCTCTATCTGCGACAATATGAAAGATATTGGCTTTTTTGCACATTTTTTGTGAATTGGACAACCTACGTGTGAGCACTCTCTATATTCTTAACCTGTCTCTCGAGGCTGGGTTATTAAGAGAAAACATCTAAATAGTTACTTAATTGGCTAGTAGGATGGTCAACCTAAACATTTTTACAGGTAGCCTCCATCACCGGTTGCAGTTGCAGCAATGGAACCAGTTATCAAAAGAATAATGCACAATGAATTTAAAAATATTGGGTTAAAACTAAATAGATAACAAATAAATAAATAGATACTAGTTCTAGTAGACTTAAAAGTATGGGTTATTAATTATTATAAACACATACATACAATTTGACAATTATTAATATATTAAAAAAGGTAAACATATATAAAGCTATTTATCTGAAACTTCTCGAATATTATAGTGTGGACTTTGATATTAAATAGAAATTCCCGCCATAGAAAAGTTGTTTAATCGTTTTATTAAATTTATTCGTGTTAGATATTTGCACGTAATACATTACATAATTTAACAGGTAAAGCCAAGGGGCTCTTTGATACAGTCGATAATCGATTTTGGGTATAGTTAGATGGAAATTCCGTCGTAAATTCCAAACATAAACAGCATCCCGAGACCAGCCAAAGTTAAGAACATTATTGATGAAGATGGAAATGTTTTTCAGCATGGTAAACAAAGACAGACAGGAGTATTGCGGTGGTTAAAAACCAGTGTTCTTATAACCCTTTTTGTTGAATGAATAATAATTCCTTTGATCTAACATAATTTCCCCAAGCTAAAATAAAATAAGTTAGACTAGAATGTAAGAATGAATATCAAAACAGTTTTAAAAGAAAAAGATAAATAGGTAGTTTATATAAGATATGGTCAATGTGTTTTGACCAACAAAACTGAGAGTCATGCTGCAAGAATTTTATTCTATAGTTTTACAGATAAATTTAACCAGAAGACTCTTGTTAAGGTCCCTCAGAGAAAAGTGAATTAATTCTGCTTTATCCTGAATTCATGTTAATAACAGCATTATAACTAACACTTTCCAAGCTCTCGTCAGAGCGTCGAGAGGCCGGCGGTATCATCCGCAAATAATGAAATATAGAACTTTCCAAAATCTTGTTCGAAAATTTCGTTTATAAAAATTATAAACAAGAAGCCCCAATAAGCTCCCTTGTGGGACACCTTTATCTACATTTCCAGTATCAGATGTGTGTTAAATATTATTTTCTTTCAAGGCTACTTTTTGGGTGCGACCTGATAAAAAAAAAGTCGTCTAACAGGTTTTTAAGCATTTTCCCGGATACCACAATTACTTAATTTAGAGAGAAAAAATTCAATGTCAATCACTTCGCACACTCTTTTTAAATCGAAAAAAAGACAAGCAGTATAATTCACCGGCCAACAAAAATTTTTTTTTTGTTGTAACACAAATCAGAATAGCATAATCTAATAGAATGGACCTATTCAAATACGAAAATGACAAATAGAAAGTTGTAGCACGTAGGGTTTTCTTGTTAGAGTTGTAGAACCATATCGAATATTACGACACTTAATATCTATAGAACAAATGATTTCAGAAAATTCTTAGCCCTGTTTATTGACTATGTTTACAGTGTTCGCCTATTAAACATACCATACATCTAAGAGAAAAGCAAACGAGAAAAATATTAACTTAAAACACTAATTAAACTTTATTTTTTCCGTTTATGAGGTGTCCTATCTTCTCTCTTCAAAAACCAACAGTAGTCACCCATCATGGCTGGATCCCATCGTCCTTGGTACCGAATTTCCATTCTTCTAATATCTTGGTGAAATCTTTCACCCTGCTCGTCACTAACAGCTCCCAAATTTTTAGGAAAAATGACAGATGGGAATGGAGGAAGTGAATTTTTAACGACATTCTGGCACCAAGGGCTTTATAGGCATCTAAGAGTTCATTAATTAATTGTTCATAATTTTCATCCATATTGTTGCCTAAAAATCCTCTTACTACATTAACAAATGAATTCCATGCTCTGAGTTCCTGGCTTTTCCGTAAATTTGACATCGTCCAGCAATTTTCTGATTTGTGGCCCAATAAAAATGCCTTCTTTTAATTTGGCATCACTTAACTGGGAAAGACTTGTCTTAGGTCTTTAAATCTATCACCATCTTTATTCAAAGCCTTCACAAAGTTTTTCATCAGCCCAAGTTTAATGTGAAGAGAAGGCAAAAGGACATTTTTGCAATCAACAAGAGGTATAAATTTAAAATTTTGAGATCCCCGTTGAAATTCGCTTCTTTTTCAATATCTAGTTCCGGCATTAAACGGTCTATATTAGTACACGCGCACAATGAATTTTCCATACTGTAGAATTCAGAAAACATAGCATTTCTTTTACTGAAATTCGTAATTTTTGTTTCTTTGGCCAATAAATTCCATTCCTTAAGACGGGAACCCAGAAGTTCTGACTGTTGCTTGGATAACCCCAAATCACGTACTAAATCATTTAATTCACTTTGAATATTCAAATGTGGCTCGGCGGAACTGGGACCTGTGGTAAAAGTGGGATCGGTGCACTGTTCTTTTGAGCTGCCTGATGATCCGTTATATCCATTACTCCCAAATCAATAGCTTGCCAATTTAAAGGCGCAATCGGCACTGGCAAATTTGCATTATGAGGAACAGGTCGTATGGCAGATCGCAAATTTGGATATTTTATATTGTGCTTTCCCTTTTTGGAATAACCTTCAGTCTTTGTCAGGCAAAAATTACAATCGTCAGAATGACTAACAGAGCACACATGGGGAGCCCACCGCTTATCTTGATCCCCAATTAACACACCAAAATATTTAAAGTAGGCTTTTTTTACATTGTCGGAAAATGGTCTGTGAATTCACCAGAAATTCTCCACAAATATAACAAAATTTGTCAGGAGAAATTTTGCAACTTCGGCGCGTTTGACTCGACATTCTCGTTTTCATATACACTTGCTTATCGATACACAGAGAACCACTCAATTCGCAATTCAACAGAAAAGTGATGTTTAACTTTTATTTTATGTCTAATGTTGTAAACAACCCAGTCTAGGTAATTTTTCCGTTGTAAAATGAACCCATTTTAGCCGCCCCACATAATAATGAGCTGCCCTGTGTTAGAAAAATCTTGTCGGCCAGTGATTATTATTGTCAATGTTTTTCAGCATTTTATTATATAAAGAAAAAAATGGCGTCTTTAGTAGACACTTCTTTTCTAAATGTAAATTACTTGGAATTTAAAAAGTTTTTACTTTCCAATAATGAAACTGACTGAAGGGTAAAATCTCTCGTCTGAAAAAACATGTTTGTTTCCTTTCTCAAAAATAGGTTGCTTAATTTTATGTTTTAAAACTTTTGGGAAAAACGCCTAAGAAAATGAAAAGTTTATTAAGTAGGTTAATAAACTTTAATGAATAGTTTTTGATAATTTGAAAGTTTTTAATTTGTTTGGTTTATTTTTTCAACGAACTTAAATGCATTGTTTTTTAAACGCAAAACTAAGTCTGGTCCTGAATAGCTTTTTTACAAGCTAGCCAAGCCACTTAGTTAAAAAAACATTGATCTATAACTACTGAAATACTGACAACGAACTTCTTCTTAATAAAAGGTGATTATTATATTTATTTTTTCCTTTTTACATATTAAAACAATATATTGTCTTGACTTTCGAATTTAATTCTACTTTTCCGGATTTGTCGGCTTTATCATAATGTCATTTTTAAAACAGAAATGGATCAACATCAACCTCGCATCGCAGATTAAGGTTAATCTTCAATCTTCAAATTTAAAAGTAATCAGTTACACAGAAGTGGATCAAAATAAGCTATAGAATAATGAAGGCATTAACCAAAAAAAGAATCAATTTAATTTAATTATTATCGGTGAAAAAGGCCTCATTAGAGGTTAAATAGAAACGATCATGAGAAGTGTAATAACAAGGCCACTTTAGAGGTAAAATAGAGGTCTCATTAGAGGTTAACACAACCTTCATTAAAAGTTAAAAGATAGCTTTATAGAGTACGCTTGCCTCCATTCTATTTTTAGGTTCAATATTTATTGAATGTATTAAAATTTTTGGGAAAAGTCCCTGAGAAAATGAAAAATGTATCAAATATGTTAGAGGCTTAGTCACATACTCAAGCATATGTTTTCGAAGTTTACAGGGTATTTCATTAAAACTGGAACAATTCTTTTATGAAACTGGTATTATTATAGCCCAGAGTTCTTCTTGCATGAAATTCTTGTCTTATTATCGATCTTTACAGTTGAAATTTTTAGTTAATTAGTCAGTTGTTTTAAAGAATTAATGAAAAAGTCGTTACTTGCTTGAGCAGCTTCGTTTAGGTTATAAATATCTTGGCCGCTGCTATTTTGTACGAAATAGTGGAAACAGTGTTTATGTTTGTTTAATTTTTTGTAATATTCTAAGCTGGGATTAATTGTTCGATTTTATAAATATATTGTTGTTATAAGTTTTTTTTTTGGGTACGGGTTTTTGATTCTTTGTCGATATTAGTCAAGTTTCAAAAACTTACAAGTTCAAGATAATGTAGAAAGTTAAAAACTATAAATTGTGTAAACGTTGCAAAGAGCCCTGCGATCTCAAAATAAATCATCAACATCTAAAATACTTGTATAATATTGATGAACGTAGCCTCAAGCGCAATTTACGTAAGCCGGAGGTAAATCTGTTCAGAACAATTTAAACCATGTCTCAACCAAGTTTTCACGGATTTGTAAAGTTAGGTGCAATAAAACTGTATCAAAATATTTTATTTGTCTACTAACGCACAGACATTTAATTAATAAGAGTTTTTCACCGTCATTCCTATTCACCACTGAGAGAAAAAGAGTTATTTACTAGACCTCCAAAAACACTTTGATTTTGTGGTTAATAATACAGTAAGTAAAAATTAAATAAAATATGTTATTTTAGTTTTAATTGTTTAATTATTATTTAATTAATTGGTTACGGAGTGAGTAACCAAGAGGTATTAAAAAGCATTAATTTTCATTTTAGAAATAAAATGTCAAGTTCAAAAACTTCATGTGTCCAGTATTGTGACAGAAATATTTCCACTTATTAAGAATATCGCTCAAGGTATCCTGGAGGGTAAATATTTCCGGAAATGTTTTGGGTTGCCACAGAAATGATTCAAAATAAATGCCGCTGCGTAAATAAATATATTGACTTCTTGCTTTGCAACTACTTCCCAGGCGCACAGTGAGTTAAATCGGCCGTCTAGCACGACATAAGTCCCAAATGTAATTTTGCAATATTCTTAACATATTCTAAAAATCTATATTTAAGATAGTGTTAATAATAGAAAAATGCAACTGAGAAACAAAATTATAATTACAGTTCTCGGAGGGGAAGCCTTAAAGTTAGTAAATATTTTAAATCTGAAATTAACATGTTTCTATACATCATTTTCAAAACAGAAAATATGATACTAAACATAGCAAATGTTTTTCTAATTTCTTACATGACTACTGTTTATAATTAAAGTTTTCTACGGTATCAAAACTTTTTAAATATTAAAGCCCTTACCTCAGAAAATTTGGGTCTTTTTAGGTATTACTATATTTAGGTAGTTTTTTTTTAACTTGTAGAGCATGCAAAAAAAAGTTTGTTGAAGTTTAGTTTAATTTTTATATAAAAAATAAGAAAAAGGATCCCTTTTAACCAAAAACCAAAAAATTAGCTGCTCATAGATGCCCATTCGGGATTTATATAGCTTTAACTATGGCTCCTTAATTACTACTGACTGCACCAAAAAAAACTGCACGATGTTTATATGACCAGAACTTTGCAAATAATCGTCCGAGTGTAATAACGGTAAACATTTTGCAAAGACTAAGGTACAAAATTTCGGAATTTTGTATTACAGCTGTCATCTTTTTAAAGTTCAAGATGGCAAACCCATTTTAAAAATATGGATATTTTATCCCTCGGTAGAAGTTTTACATGCCACATCGTGTTAAAACTAAATTAACAGTTATAATGCCACATTATTTCCAAGCAAAATGATAACACTTTTAAAATTCGATAAGTAACTAAGATATAATTTTATAAAACCACACTCCCTTCAATTCTTTTAATATTAGAAATGAAAATTTCAAATAAAAAACTAATCAATTAGGTAAATTTTAACGACTTTTCTACCTTTACAAAAATAAATCTTAAACGAAGATATCTCCTAAGCTACCAGTTCAGTGCCAGTAATTGGCATTTTTGTAAAGATAATTTCATAAAAATATAAAAATATATAAAGTGCAATATATAAAATATAAAATAAATACAAAAATAAATATAAAAATATATTAAGTGCAATATCTAAAAAATATCGACTTCATTGTATATGGCAAATAACAAAAACAATTTATTTATCACGAAAAGTATACCTAACTAATTAATTTTTATTTGAATGTTTTATTACCAATATCAAAAAAATTAAGGAGTGCTTGGGTGCAGGTGCATACGTAGTGGGCTTTTCTAAAACATTATCTGTTACATATTGTTTAGTCTAAAAGTTCTTCTGTTGTTTATGTAATGAATAGAATAGAAACTCAATGATATTTTGTACTCACAATTCTACATAACCTAAATAAAGCAATATTTGACAAGACACCTTGTATTCTATCTTAATTTTATATGCGTGATATAGCTATTAGTTAATAATAAGTTTAAAGCAATGATTCATGCATTTTGACATCAATTGTGTTTTTAAGTTACACAAAACATTACATTTTTATTAAAAACTGAAGCCATTTTAGTAACCCGCATCTTGTTTACATTTTTTTTTGCAAAACATTTTGTTACCTATCCTAAAAAAGTATTATATGAAATTTAAAAAACGTTAAAACAATGCTTGAATAATTATGTCGTACTACATGGCCGATTTACCACACTGTGAGGCGTGTCGCGGTAAAAAAATTTACGCAAAAAAAAGGCAAAAGTTAAATTTTTAGGAGGACCTTTACAAATAAAATAGTTTTTATATCTTAAGGTAAAAATAACTTACTGCATATACTATAAATTACTTGATAATAACTTTATACAATTTCTATAAATTGTAATTTATTTTAATTTTTGAAGTTTTCAATTATTTTTTTTTAATTTGCGTGTTTTGAACAGTAAAATATTAGGAGTTATGTCGGTTTTGGGAAATATAGCAAGACATTTCCTCCAACTATTGCTTTATATTTAAAGTCTTTCTCACTACGTCGTAGGTGGTCAGGATTACAGCTTGCTACATCTCAAGATAGGACTTCTTCGGGATGCTTAAGACTTTAAGCCCTTTTGCTAGCCTCTGAGGCGTCTCTGCAATAGCATCATTGATGATGGGAAAGGTCCGCACGCATCAACAGTCCACGTCCTTTGGAGATCATATGCTAAAGAGAGTGTTTATCAATTTTTTCTTTATATTTTTTAGCTACATTAGCCGGTGCTAGTACGGCGATATCAGTTAGGTAGATTGAATTTTTTGTTTTGTGTAGCACAAATATGTCTGGTTTATTATATTGAAATGCGCTGTCCGTGTGAAGCATTCTATCTTAATGTATTTTCACATTATTGCTTTCCATTACTGGGTCTCGGTTATATGGTACTGAATTTTTTAACATTTTATAAAGCCGTCATTTTGTACCGCCATAATGGATAAACACAAATATTTTACCAGTTTATCCCTATGTCACACTTTAATTTTACGCAAGTATTATCCTAAATATGATTTTTTTCATGATATGTAATGCCACCATTTGGTTCGGCCATAATGGATTTTTACCAAAATGTAATTATTTCATCCCCTTATGATACCTGATTTTTCACCAAATCCTTAAGTCCATCGAACAAGCAGCTTTTGAGCTATGCCGCATACATACAGACAGACAGACAGACAGACAGACAGATCAACGGAATTGAGAGAACAGTTTTTTGGGGTGTAGGACCCGAATAAGAAAATATCTGCAAAAATCTTGGAGGGTGATTTCGAACGGTTACCTTTCTTGTTGTATATGTTCAAAGGAAGGAAAATAGCACATTAGGACATTCCGTGAATACAAAACCGACGCATATAAATAGATATTTAAATGCAAATCCCCACCACCATCTGCCACAAAAGAAATCGGTTATTTATCTTACAAATTTGGACAATGCGGAGTTGGAATGCTGTCCTGTTCCTGCAGGATTGTCTGACCATCAAGCTGTCAAATTAACTACTTCCCTTTGGTACTTAGTGCAACCTAGGAAATTCAGAAAGAGTAGGATCTATAGCAAGCCTAATTTTAAAAAATTCCGTGAAAATTGTTTCAAGGTTAATTGGAGAGATTGCTTTCATCAATCTGATCCCTTCAAATATTTTCATGAACATTTGGTGAACATTTTCAATAAATGTTTTCCGCTGAGAAGCCTAAAGGTTAAAAAAAAGAAACCCTGGATAATAAAGTGTATCCGAGTATCTGCTAAAAATCTCAGATTTTTGTGCACACTTAGGAAATATTGTTATAACGATTTTATTCTTGATTATATCAGCAAATATAGGCGCAATTATAGAACCACTTTAAAGCTGGCCAAAGAATATTTTTACAGCCAAAGCCTTAAAAATTCTCAAAACAGGACCAGGGAAAACTGGAAAATCATAAATGAATTACTTGGCAAAAATAATTTACCTGCGCCAAAAATAAACATTAAGCCAAACGTGATAAACGACTTCTACTGTTCAGTTGCAGAAAGTCTATTAACGTTGATGAGTTATAAAGAGTCTTAATGGATGTAAAAAACAAATTTTCACTTTTTTGGAGGGAGTGTAGTTAGGTCTCAATGACGGCAGTGCGGTAGCAGCAGTGTTTTGTGATTTCTCAAAAGCTTTCGATTGCGTAAGTCACACAACGCTATTGCGGAAATTGGCGTTGTATGGATTTAGGAGTGTGGCTCTTGACTGGATGAGTACTTATATTTGTGGAAAATCTCAGGGATCCAGCGCGGTCCTGTGGGACACGGTGTTGCATGAGATTGGGATGGTGGAATTGTAGTGTCGATCAAATTTACTTTGCTTAAATTAAAAAAAAAAACAAATCTTTTGGCTTTCGGCTGTAATGTAGATTCACTAACACTTGATAACAGTCATTTAATAGAATCTAAGACTTTTGTGAAATTTTTCTCAATGTAAACTGGCATCTGCATGCTTTGCATTAAGAATTGCATCTAAAGAATTGAACGGGTAGTCAGCGAGGATGGTTTATTTTCCTCTTGTTGACTTGATCAATTGAGATATGGTATAGCCTGTTGAGGTCAGTGCTCTCAATATTTGTTTAACTTAGTGTTTGTGTTGCAAAAGAGGGCAGTTCGATCTTTAAATAGAGTGGGAATAAAGGATCATTGTAAACCCATGATCGCAGACGCGATCAGTATCACAATAACACAACGCCATATAACACCCGCCAAGCTAACAACTTCTCGCTGCCTATTCCCAGGGCGGCCATGATTAGGCACTCTCTTATTTTTAATAGCCTAAAGATTTACAACCTATCCAATATATCCGCCATACGTACAACATTCAATACACATAAGAAAATTCGACAATGCTCGCATATCCCGGAAGATTTCAAACAGAAGGATTATAAAATTTCTCGCTCTTGTGGAGAAGTGTATGCATTGGTTCCAGGATTTTTTAAACGAAAATTTAGGTAACCTATTGAAATTTTCAATAATACAAAAAATGTCAATAGAAATACGGGTTATGGTCCACATCACACGTGGAAACCGATCTTAACAGCACAAGTCGGGCATAAAAGCCTCTTACGAGAGAAGTAAAAATGAATTAAATTTACTAAAAGTTTGTTAACGAGATCTGTTACATACATACATCAAGAAGAGCTTACTTTTAAATCCTCCGGCAAAAATATTCATTCGTGCATTTTACAAATAATGTTATAACATTCAAGATAGAAAAAAAACTCTCTACAGATGAAAGGAATAATATTATTCCAAATAAAAATACTGGCGGGCCTTTGTGGTTTAAACCGTAGTCATATAAAGGAAGGCAAATCTTCTGCCAGGATAATACTTTGTGGTAAAAAGCATTTTATATATTGGGTTTTAAAAATCATTTGGAAATGTCTCAAACAAAATATAAGCAGATAAACAACCTTTTTGAGACAATAATACAACTTATATTTCGTGTTTTTATTAAACGCATATGCAATATTTTTGAAATATGAAAACGGGGTCGAGTTGGGAATAAGTTATTATAATAACGGATTTCAGCGTTGCAATAAATTACCAATTAAAAATAAAATTGGAAAAGTTAAAATTATTATCGGCAAAAATAGCTGACTTTAATATTTAATAAGTAAAAGCAATATTTACAATCAATTACGACTTTAGTAAATGGTTGACTTCCGTAGGCAGAATGTTTAATTATTTTTCGTTAAGTATATAGACTTTTAAATCAGTTTAAGTCATTAATTAATTTAGATGTCGATCCGTCTAAAATCAAAGTCAATCAAAAGGTTTTTCCCAGCGTAAATGTAAGAAATCACAATTATATTTATTTATGATGTTAAAAAATCATAGTTTTGGGATTAAAACGTATTAAATTGGATTCATTTTTCGATGATTCTGTTTTAATTGCACGAGGCATCTTCAGGGTTTTTCTCTTCGCCATATCGGAACCCTGAATGTGTCTGTACCGATCTCGTAAATTTAAATAATTAAATAAATTACCTTTATTCTTGTTACAAAATTAAGATATTTAATTTTTTTTGCATTTATTTTGCAAAATTGTTATTTTAAATTAATACGGTACCTGACAATAACAAAGTAAGAAGTCACTATTATATTTAGTTATGATGTTAAGAAATCATGGTTCGGATTAAAACGTGTCAAATTGGATTCATTTTTCGACGTTTCACTTTTAGTTGCATGAGGCCTCAGAGATTTTTACTTCGCCAGATCGGTACTCTGAATGTGTGTGTAACGATCTAATGAAGTGAAGATCTATGAAGATGCGTCATACAATCGAAGGCGAAACGTCGAAATAATCCTAAGACAATAACAAAACAGCATTTTACATAACAAGTGGCTAAAAAGGAGTTTTTTACGATTGTGCCATTTATAGCACAAGCTATAACTATAACTATATAGTTAAACACTGTTTAGCTATATAGTTATATACCATATTTTTATCGCTATTTAAAGTACACGAAACAATCAATAACATCCTTTAAGCAACAATAATATTAATAATTTTGAAGGCATTTTTTTATAATGCAAAGGGGGCTTTGTTACTACAGAAACATAATAGTGTGATTGACCATCAGGTGTCAAAACTTTAGAGTTTAAACATGTTGTTCGTGTTTGAGTATGTTGACCACTATAATTACTTTTATATCAATTATCCGAAGCACAAAGCCGGTAAAAGAGATAGATAGGTGTTATTAATAAATTGGCTTTGTGTCACCTCGACAAGTTAAGCGATGGACATGTTTTTGTATGACAGTTATTCATTAAACGCTCAAAGAAAGAAATCGATGTTTGTCTCAGCCTAACAATATATATATATATATATATATATATATATATATATATATATATATATATATATATATATATATATATATATATATATATATATATATTCTCACAATTTCTAAAGAGCATAACAAATTAATTTATAAAATTTACCGAAAAGAAACCCACACAGATCACGCTATTTCAAAAGATTCGAATCATTTCATATCTCACAAATTAGCATCGTTTAATGCACTTATACACGGACACCCGCATTCACTAAAGAGGTTTAAATTTAGACCAGGTCTAACTTGACAGTTACAGGTTTAAGATGACAGTGTTAACAATTGAACAAATCATTTTTCTAGGTGTCACAATTACAAAATGACAATGACATATGCATAACGTAACTGGAGAACTAAGAGTTTCAAGTACCATGGCAACTAGATCTGGTCTAACGGTTAAACCTTTTTAGTGAATACGGGGGTAAATGTTTAGTATTCCCTTACTCCCTTTAGATTTTGAAAAAAAAAAATTTCAAAATTGCAGCTAAGTTTTATGTATAGTAACATATTTTTCTCCGATTGTCACTGAAATTGTGTTCAATTAGTACCATATTAAATAACTATAAACTATAGTTTATTTTAAAATAAAAGAGAACCACTAATGTTAAATATTTTAATGAGCACATTTAAAAAAAAACTCAAATAAATGCTCAAAATTATAATTATAATACAAAAGGGAACAGATATTACAGCTCAATTTAGATATTTATAATTATCAGAAGAATTTGTAATTAAACACACACACCTATTATTTTTTAGATCTATTAGACCTAAGACCTTTACGTTCATTAGCACATTTAGAAAGCGCATGAGGATTTTATTTCTCTTCGTTAAAAATCCTTCGGTATTTCTACCAGCTACGTGAATTCTTCCACCCATACTGGTTTTTCTTTTCGCCGCAGTTGGTAGAACAGATATTTTTACAGCAGTAAATTGCTAACTAGACAATTCCCTTTCCGTCTTGGCATACTTATTTTTATTACTCAAGAATTGTTTTACAGCTGGACAAAATGTGTAGGATATTCATCTTTTTTTTTTTGTAATAAATCGATATGTATAGTGTGTCTTCCATTCTTATTTTATGTCATTTATTTCTTGTGATTGTACACTTTTATATTTCATCGGAAAGTTTTCTGGCGATCTTTAATCGGAGAAAACTCATTTTTATCATTAACAGTGATATACCTCTTTTTTGGTTTTAATTAAATAAGGATAAATGATTTTATCAAAATTAACAAATTTAAAGTCACTCAATGTAAATATATTAATAAAAACTCTCGAAAATTAATTTGTCTAAAAGAGTACAAACCCGAATATATTTTACCACGTTGTGTTGCGAAGTTGTAATCGTGAAAAAGTCATCCTCCGAGATTTTTCAGGTCTTTACAATTGTTTTCACAATTCCGTCGGTCAGTCTGTTCGCGGCGCACAGTGATAGAAAATACTAATCTAGAATTCCAAAAGTCTATTAGTAAGAAAATATATTTTATTTCTTACGAAAATTATTCTATTTTCTTCTTTTTGTGCTTAGATATAAATATTGATATTTAAAGTAAAATTTATAATGTACAGGGTGAGTCAACGATGTGCC
Organism: Kuschelorhynchus macadamiae; assembly: GCA_030620095.1. Lineage (NCBI taxonomy): Eukaryota > Metazoa > Arthropoda > Insecta > Coleoptera > Curculionidae > Kuschelorhynchus > Kuschelorhynchus macadamiae. Next base: position 541,767 of record JAUTXW010005519.1, on the reverse strand, counting down.
GGGGAAATATATCTCTCTTATTTACAGTGATACAAAAAAATGTTAAATACAAAAGTTGTTAGGTAATTGGTGGTGCATATTTTAAAATTATTTTCAAGATGGTGACATTTCCGGTTATACCGGAAGTAGTGTCAACTTGCTTATTTTAAATAGAACACCCTCTATATTATTTCATATTCGGATTTTACATAAAAAAATTGTGACATATCTGATTTTCAGAATGCATTGGTATTACCTTTCAAAACGGGCATAAATAATGGAAATCTGTTCGGTAGTATAAAATACAGGGTGTTTCATTGGGTTTTAATTGAATGTCAATATTTAAGGGCGGGGTCCCTTAGGTCATTTCAAGAAGAAAAGTTCAATTAAACATGTGTACACTTTAAATGAACCAAAAGATGATCGAAATATTTCATTATATTATATACATTTATACTCATTATAAATATAAACTTAACTTAACTTATTAAATTCGTATATTAAATATTACACAATAGATTCAAAAGTTTTGCAACATCTTGTTCAGATGCGAAATATTTTTTTTGCGCTATCAATCAAGGCATTGAAATTTTACGATTTTAGGTGAGGTGATGCAGAACTTTTGGATCTATGTGTACCTATAATTATTAATAATTTATTAGTCTTTGGGGGTTTCCAAAAGATCTAAAATATCCCGATTAAAAATACTCTCCTATTTGGAAGGTAATACTAATTGAGATATTACAGGGTCTGAAGATTACAAAAGAGCGTTAAATAAATCTAGATTTGTATGATAACGTGAAATTTTTCTGGTGTTGTGCTCTCGGTAATAACGTATGTCTTTATGTTGCGATTCTTGAGCATCCTCCCCTAACATACCGATAGGAAGTAAAAAATTGTTGATAACTTCCTCACTGTGCATTAAGATTTTATGCACGGTAGGGGACATTGGATACCATGGATACAAATTGATTATTATTTTAGAAGTTTCATAAGCATAATGACCAAAACGTGAAGCATCTATTTTATAATTGCAATTTAAAGTTCTTAAAATTACACCCCACCTGTATATTAAATTTTGATCCAACTCAGTAATTTGAGAGGACAATACTGGATCAGCAAAAAATTTTCGTGCAGTATTGCCATCATTCGTATTTCCGAACCCAACTTTCGGCATATCTACTAATAAGCCAGTTTCTCCCCTAAATTTATCTATAATTGTTTGTTTGGTTTGATTATAAACTTCTTTAAGGTGTTTTGGAACTCGCCACATTTTTATTTTCAACCGATAAGAAATATGCAAAAGAAATTCAAAAAACCGAATGTAGGCATGTAGTGTAGATAAGCCAAGATTCACGGCAACTGGATTTACAGGTAATGACTTAATGTAGTTCAAATCGTTAAATTGACTTGGTCCTGCGTTACACAAATAGCATTTCTGAGATGAAACTGACATTAAGCTATTGCAAACTTTTCCATCCACCATGATCTGTTGAAGTTCATGTGAAATTATGTATGTTTTATTTTCTTTAACTACTATTGTTGGTGTTAACTGGTCAATTTGATTTTGAATAAGTAAGAATTCAGACTTAATGACATCATCAGTTTCTTTACGAAATTCAATTTTTATGGGTCGGCAAAAGCGTGTAGATGATGTTCTGGGATTTTGCCATAATATCGTGGTGTTTTCAGTTTCTAAACTGGTATGACTTAATTGTAAAGGCACAACTGATGTTGTTAGAATATAAGAATCATCACCTTCACACTTTTGCTTGTATCTGTTTTGACTACCACTACCATCCGAACCCCACTTGTATTTCATAGTTAAAGGTATGTCAGGCTCAAAAAGTGTTTCGGAAAAATTTGTAATTACTTCTTGTTGTGTTTCAATTATACGAGATGTGGTGTGATTTAATAAATCTTGTACAGGAACTTGTGCTAATAAATTGGTTGCCAAAATATTACAAGGATAGCATCCCCGTTTAGCCTCTATAATTTTGTCATAAGTTGGAAATAATTTCGTCAAACCTTTTTTGCAAACTAGAGATCTTAAACCAATATACTGGCTACGGGTAAATTTAAAACTAACATAAAATGCCAAAGCTTCATTAGCAGAAAGGGAGACATCTTTTGAATTGATTTTTGATTCTAATTTTTTTAGTTTGGTAGCCCTTTTTGGTGAAAAACGTATTTTTGAAAGCATGGAAGCCGCATCACGTTTTCCAGAAACCCGTAGCTTCATCTCTGCTGCTAAACACAATTCTTCTTCTGTTTTTTCTATGATATCCATTTGGACTCGCCTCCGTTTGGTCTGTAAACTCGCATCTTCAAATGAGACTTTAGGGCGACCCATAATTTTGATCCCGCTAGTGGATGGTTTAGGCACATTAATAGAATTAATGATTATTTCATTGAGCCAACTTTCATTGTATCTCATAAATCGTTCTTTAGATCTAAAAATTAGAGTATTATTGGAAATACGTAACTCTTCCTGTACTTTTCTTATCCAATTATACAAAAAGTTTAGTCAGATTTAAATGCTATATATTTTAGATTTCACACCTTGTAGCTTTTTTCCACCTAATTATAAGGCTTTTGGCAAAGTTATTTAAAACTTTGTCAATTGAATTATTGTCATCATGTGACAAATTTGATTCCTGTATATGTTGATATATATAGTTTCTCAAAAAAGCTATACACTGGGCACTTCTATATTGGGAAAAGCCATGCTCCCATAATGCGCGGCATAAATCAATCCGTTTGATACTTGTTGCGACTCCTAAAAAATTTTACGGAGTATCTAAATATAAAATACAAAAATAGGGTATCAACTTAAAATAAGAAAGTTTAACCACGCCCAGACATTTTGGAGCACCCTGTATATGTGAAAACAGATTCTCTGAAAAATTCATTTAAAACCATTAAACATTTATGTGAGACACTTTTTTATAAAACGTCAAATTAAAAAGTTAATGGAGGGGTCTATTTAACTTTGAACACCCTGTACAAACGCACGTATACGCAAAACGTTTATGGATATTTGAAAAGAAGAATAATTATAGAAGACATAAGTGACAAAAGGTCCAAGTCGGAACGAGTCGCAAAAAAGGTCTGCTCCAATTTATATTAATTTGATTATTATTATGTTTAATTTTTTCCAGATTACTGTTGGTGTTTACTGTGAGTAGTTTTCTTTTAAAAATAAACAAATCATGAAAAAAGTATAATACTTACCTCCATAAATATCCATCTTAATTTTGGTAAACTCAATTTGCCCAACGCACCTCTGACAGCTCTTTCAAGTTCGGGTAACTAACGACAAATAATGTCTCCATGCCTACTAAGTAAATATACCAGTTTTGGAACTCCGTAAAACAATTGTTTACGGAGATATAAATTCAAATATCAACTTTTTGTGATTTCTGAATATTTCTAAAGATAAAACGATGATTGATTTGTTATTATCTTACAACCAAAAATTGGACTTTTGGAATTCTAGATTAGTATTTTCTATCACTGTGCGGCGTAGCTAAAAACTATTTACCCCATAGACTTCAAATGTTGGACAAAAACTAAGGTTCATATGGGGATGAAGTGATAACATTTTGGCAAAAAGCTAATATGGCCAAACAAAATGGAGGCCTAGTGATAAAAAATATATTATTAAAAAAACTACTTATAAATTTATCTCAAATTTTGCATAAAAATCAAGAATTATGTAGGAATCAACTGGTAAAATTTTGGTACAAATCCAAGATGACGAAAAAATCGGTCAATTTCCTTTACCCGGAACTTCCCTTATTATGAATATTTCCTTTTATAAAGTGTAAATCAATTTAGTTTAGTACATAGTTAATTAGAAACACATATATTTTGCCTTTTCAAACATTTTTATTGGACGCCATTTTGTTCCAATATATTGGATACCTACCAATATTTTACCAGTTTTTACCTATACCACACTTCATTTTGGGCATAATTTAAGTTTTTACATTGACACATACTGCGATTTTGTTACGTCATGTTGAATTCGCACCATTATCCTTATATTATATCTAATTTTTCTACAAAATTAACAGTCATTTGAATAAGAAGATTTTTTACGTTAATTTTTTTAACATGTTATTTGGCCAACATACAACTTTACCAGCTTATCTCTATATCACACTTAATGTTTGCACAAAATTTGAAATTAATCTAATAAGTATTTTTTTTACTGATTTGTTAAATATTTTATTAGGCCGCCATTTTGTTCTAGAAAGTTTCACATATTAAAATTGTTTATTACATTTTTATTTTTTATAGCTTTAATAGCATACAAGTGGAACATAAATGACTACAGGAATCCAAGAAAGTTATGGACGAACTGACGAAAAGACGGACAAATAATAAAGAGTAAAAAAAAACAGCTGCAATTTCTTGGAAAATTCCCAGAATATAATTAAGATAAAGTTATGTTATTCGATATAAGAAGCGTAATAAATTTCAGGCATCTTATTTATTTACAAGTAATCCTAAAGAATTTTCTTTATTATCCTTATTTCTGTTTACTTGGAACATGCCAAGAAGATATATTATAGCTCCTTTAGGAAAAATAAGTGAACTAATGAGAGCCTGAGATATCTAATAACAAGGACATTTATTAAAATTAATATTTCATATGAAATATTTAGCTAATTTTTTCTGATATGAACAGACTTTTAAATTTTAAACGACCTTAAAATTTGGACTTATAAAGTAGGTGTCAAACTTTTGATTATTTAGTATTAGGGGAAGCCCTGTATCTGGAATTAGTTGCTTTCCGTTAGAATTCATACTTTATAATCTAGACATAATATGGTTTAATATCTCAACTAGAAGTATTTATTTATAATTGTTCATTAGTTTGACGCCGACTTCATAAATAAACCAATGTTTCATTTTTTTTAAGTTTCAACATTTTTTGAAGTCGGTTTAGTATTTCTCAAGTTTTTAATACTTTTTAGTCTTTTTGTTTTTATTATTTTTACTTTTTTTATTTTTGGTTGCTACTTTTACTTGTTTCTTATTATTTCCCTCGTAAAAGTATTGTAATCGTAAATAATCACCCTCCGAGCTTTTTTCAGATCTTTAGGTTTCAGGGTCCCTAGATGCCGAAAAACATGTTTTCTCAATTTCTTCGGTCTGTCGTCTGTCTGTCGGTCTGTTCGCGGCATAGCTAAAAAACTACTTGCAAGACTGACTTCAAATGTTGGTCAGTAATTAGGGGTCATATTGGGTAGACCTGCTAACATATTGGTAAAAATCCAATATTGCAAAATAAAATGGTGGCCTAGTGAAATGTTAAAAAAAAATATTACTAACAAAAAACTTATCCAATGTATCTCAAATTTTGCAACATCAAGTATTATGTAGGAATCAAATTTTGGTGCGAATCCAAGATGGCGGAACAAAATAATGACTTAGTAAAATATTAAGAAATTCAGCTGGAAAGACCGCTTAAGGGCCTAATTTCAAATCGTGTGCCATAAATAACTTTAATTCACAGATGAACTAATAAAACTGTGGTACTAATTCAAGAAAGCGGAAAAAATGGCGGCTAAATAAAATATTTGCATTCATGAAAAAATTGCCCCCTCAGGGTTTACATATCTTTACGTTTTAGGGTCTCTAAATGCCAAAAAATAAGTTTAACAATTTGTTGGTCCATCTCTCTGTTTGCTTGTTTGTCTGTTTGTCAATTTTCGGCATAGCGTAAAAACTACTTATGCAATTGACTTTAAAATTTAGCTAACAATTTAAGGGTCATGGTAACAGTTGGTGTAAATCCAATATGGCAGCTCAGGGAAAAATATTATTACTAAAAGCTTTTCATCCAATTTATCTCAAATTTTGCACAAAAAGTATTATGTAGAAATCAACTTATAAAATTTTGGTGCGAATTTAAGATGGCGGATGGCGGAACAAAGTGGCGGTTTAGAAAAATATTTAAAAATTCAGCCTGAAAAACTACTTAATGGAGTGATTTCAAATTGTGCGTCAAAAATAATTGTCGTGTACAGATGAGTTAGTAAAACTGAGGTACTAATTCAAGATGGCCGAACAAAATGGCGGCTAAATAAAATATTTGTAATTGTAAAAAAACACCTTCTCAGGTTTTACATATCTTCCCGTTTTAGTGTTTGTATAGGCCAAAAAATATGTTTTATCAACTCCGTCGGTCCGTCTGTCGGTTTGTCTGTCAGTTCGATTCATAGCAAACTACTTATTAGACTGACTTAAGGGTTATATGGGGACGGCCTGGTAATATTTTGGTAAAAAAATTAATACTGAAAGAACCTCCAATTTTGAACAAAAATCATGTGCTATAGTCAAAAGCAGTGTTATCGTGCGGGTCAGGCGATTTATCAATGATAAATTTTTTAAGCTTGTTTTTCTTTTATTACGTGTAATCATATCCTCCACATAAAATCCGGAATATGAATTAGATAAACCTATTATATTTTCATATGAAAAAGAGGATAAACATATAAACACCAGCAGTTGAAAAAATCTTTGAGCGATGTCACTTCAAAGTCAGATCGACAAGTCAGTGACAAAATGAGTAGTAGAAAACAATTTTCGGGTTTTTTGCATCCACAAGCGAAAAAAATGGTATTAAATCTAAGAAAATATTACGAAAATGACCGGCTAATATTCAGGAGACAGTAGCAAAAGCTCTGGGAATCGGTATAAGAACTGTGCAGAAAAATGTGCATGAAAAAAGGCATAATTTACTACCGAAGAAGATTAAGAAATGTACACGAAAAAAGCCAAAGATAGAAGACTTAAGTGACAATGTAAAAATGAATGTTCGTAATGCAATTTACGATTTATACACATCAAAAACTAGTATAACCCTTCAAGTTTAAAAAATAAATCTGGGCATATTGGAAATTGGACTAAAATCGTCGTCAAAATTAATAAAAATGTTGGGTTTTCGATATAAAAAGGACTGTAATCCAAGATTTTCATGCGAGTTGCCACATATAGCAAGTCAGCGTATCTAGTTTTTGAAGAAATACACGGACAATGTTTATTCAAAATTTAGAAAAGAGGTATTTTTAGACGAGACTTGGATATTTTCTAATGGAAGTGGTTCGAAATCTTGGCAGGATGGGCCTGTAAAAAGTTTCCAGAGAAAAAAGGGATGTGAGACGGGAAAACGATTCATCATTTTGCACGCAGGTTCTTCAAGAGGATTTCTCCCAGGTGCAAGTTTACTGTGTTCTTCAACATCCAAAAGTATGGACTACCATGATAATATGAAATGTGAACAATTTGAAAAGTAGTTAAAAGAACAACTGATTCCAAATTTAGATGCTCCATCTTTAATCCTATTCTGGACAATGCATCTTATCATTCAACAATCTTAAATAAACAACCTACTTCATCCTGGAAGAAACGTGATATTTATGACTGGCTAATAAAACAAAAACAAAAACAAAAGCCTTTACCCAATATGCTAAAACTAGAACTTCTATATGCCCTAGATGAAATATTACGGGAAAATGGACATGAGGTTTTACAACTGCCGCCATACAATTGCCAGTTTAACGCAACAGAATTAATATGGGCTGGGGCAAAATCATATTACGAAAAACACGTGGACGATGGTCTTACCTCAGATAAAGTGCAAATTGTTTGGCAAGATTCATTAAATTATATTACGCCGGAGTACTGGAAGAAATCTGTGGAACATACGGAAAATTTAATATAGGATTGGTGGAATCGAGAACAAGTTCTAGATGTCGAAATAGCACCAATGGTCATTGCGCCATTTGAGGACGACTCAGAAGAAGAGGACATTTTAAGTGACGATGATATTTTTTAGTGTATAATATTTAAAGTTTCTGAAGGATTATATTAGTCTTTGACGTGTATAAATCATAAATTGCATTATGAATATCCATTTTTGCATTGTAACTTAAGTCTTTTGCCTTTGGATTTTTTCGTGTACATTTCTTAATCTTCTTTAAGTAAATTATGTTTTTTTTTTCATGCACAAGTTTCTGTACATTCCTTATACCGATTCTCAGAGCTTTTGCCACTGGCTCCTGGATATTAGCCAGTGAATTTTAATTTCAAATATTTCTTATTAGATTTGACACCATTTTTTTGCATAGTTTTTTAGTACATTTGAATTTTGTAGGCAATAAATAAATAATTATAGAATACTTGTTCCAATTTTAAAGCGTGTTTAAAATAAGTAATTTTTTTTATTAATTAAAAGACAAAATTTGATATATAAAAATCGATAAAATCGCTTTACCAGAAACTCGGGGCTAACGATAAAAAGGCTCTATATATATATATATATATATATATATATATATATATATATATATATATATATATATATATATATATATATATATATATATATATATATATATATATATATATATATATATATATATATATATATATATATATATATATATATATATATATATATATATATATATAACAAGTTTTCTTTGCACAGGGGTGGCCCGCATTTAAAATATGACACTGTATAAGTGGTTAGATTTTTAGGTCAAGCGGGGCTCATAATTTTTGGTGATTGATAAAGAAATCTCACTTTCATTAAGTGGCTGTATAAACAGATCGTATCAGATCAGATTTTTTCCACTGATTCTGACCGCTTTCCGACTTTAATAAGACGCTTGCCATTTTGTGTATTTTTGTTTTTGCAAACCAAATACATATTTAGCGTATTTTCTTCTCGGCATTTAATATATAAAATAATATTAAGTGGCTATCTTAATAATATTGCGTAATATAATAAAAAAAAAATTTCTTTCACGCTGTATGTTTATAAATAGCCCATCTAGATTTAATAGCTCGATAAAAGTATCACGCAACATTTTGGTATTCACTGTGTTTTCTGATTTGATTCATAATGTTGGTGACCTTTGGACCCGCACGATGAGACCGCATTCGACTATATATAGGAATTGACTGGTAACATTTTGATAACAACTTTTACAACAAAACAGCTGCAAGCGAATTCAAAATGACGTTACAAAATGGCGGTAATATAAAAACTACTTATTAAATGCATAGGTAGAAACTGGTGAATCTAATATTATCTAGCAAACTGGCGACGAATAAAAATTACTTAAAGATACAGTATATATGTGTTACTAAATGACAATGTTGACTAAATTGAGTACTACTTTACTATTCCTAATAAAAGGAAAGATTCATAACGAGGGAAGTTCCGGATAAATATCGGAAGTTTACCAATTTGTTTTATTTCTATTTTTATTTTTAAATTTCATAAAAAGATAACTACGGATTGTTGTATATTCTCGACATCTGCAACTGTATCAACCGTGCTTAAAAATGTTTTGATTTTACATTTTTTTAAAATGATTAGTTTTTGGAAATAAAGGGGCACTGCAAAATCTATCTTCACCTATAAAATACATTTTATTATACTATGTATGCTAACCAACACAACTTATTATTATCTTTAAGAGCATTTTATACAAGTAATTAAAGTAGCTTGTCAGATATTCACGTTTTCCGCACATTCTCACTCTTAGTGCACTGGGGTGCTTTATTTGAAATATTGCTTGGACGACATTGCCATGGTTTCGTCGATAATAGTGCCAGCAATGGCCGCGTTCACCCGCCTGACCGCTCAGTGATCGCTGTGAGAGCGGTACCCTGAACGAGCTATTTAATCTTGCTACTTTGATAGCGAGTCGTTGAGCGGACGCCATGTTTTGTATCGTATTTTATTTTCGCTACTTAACTGAGCAACGATCAGCTGACAACAAACGAGATGGCGGCATGTAATGTAAATATTATAAGCAATAATTATACAGTGTAATAATACACCAGAGCAATAACAGGTTTTTTAATCTTTTTTTTTTAACATAAAATACAGAATGTATTATACAAACAAATTTACTATCATGTTTCTTTACTTACGTTAATTTCAGCCCTTCCTTGTTCCCGTTGTCCCATATTCTCATTCTCATCAAGGTTAAGGTCAAAAAATATTTGCTGCATTCGAAATCTCTAAAAACCGTTCAAACCATTGCTATTATTTGAGCGCTACTTTGATGATCGATAGCCAACGAGCGATCAGGCGGGTGAACGCGGCCAATGTGACGTGAATATACGTTATGTCAATTATGAAGTATTTCTCGTGAGATTCAAATAAAGCTCCCCTAAACCACCCTGGAATGTAACTTTACTACTAGTTGCAAAAATCACAATACCCACATGCACATGTGTAGGGTGTTACATTTTAGAAATTTTTGCAATGTATCTCTGTTCTTAGTAAAGATGGATGAAGCTACATTTTTATGAAACTTGGATGCCATAATCAAACTTTTCATATAGTTGGCGCATTACCTTTCTGGAATGACGTCACGCTGGTTTCAAATAACGTATTTCTTATATTATTTATATTTCAGCGATGATTCCTAACCTAAACGTATGCAGTGATGTAGATAGGAGGGGTGCGTTCAGCACTGGCTAAAGCGAATTTAAAATTGGCATTTTCTGTACAGAAAGCGCTGCAACTTGTCGAAAATGGCTGGCAAAAAATTAACACTCTCATTGCCATAAAAACACCCTCATTTTGCACACTTAATACAAAAATAACTATTATAACTTCAAAAACTAAAATTATTTTGCAAATAAGACTTTACTAATATAAATTCTTTCATCTTAGTCTTATTCTTTGTTTGCAATGTAATAAATTGACGCCAGTTACCCATTTTCATCAAAATTATTTTAATTCTCAATTACAGACAATACTGAAAAAATATTAAGAAAAGGGGAATAACGAACGATGAATCCTTTACCTCCAGAATGTTTCAAAAACAAAAAGAGGTAAAAACAAAAATCACAGATTACTTAAAGAACAAAATAAGAGATATGATCTATTGCGTGTATGCTAAAAATGAATATGTTACAATGCAGACTTTGCTTTAAAAACTAAAAGAGAGAAATTAATGTATAACTAACTAACTTTAAAAATAAAAACTACTCCCCTTCACTGTCTTCAGAATCAGAACTAAATTCTTCATCGTCACTGCTGTCTTCGTCGGTACTAATTACAAGTGGCGCAATGTCTGAAGCATCACATATCTGTATTGTCTTCCAAGCTTCTTGGATTACCCTTTCTGTGTGGCTGACATAATTTTTCCAATGCTCTGAAGATACTTCATTTATCGCTTTTTCTCACATGGCCAAAACTTCCGATGGTGTCCCCTTCAGACTAGCAATGTATTGGTCATATTTCCTCTTACACTCAGACCATACCATTTCAATAGCATTAAATTGACAATGGTATGGAGGAAGTCTTAGTATTTTGTGGCCCAAAGGTTTCACATATTCGTCAAGGTAGAATGTTTTTTCAATGTTACAATTTTTTTCTACAATGCTCCATATTTCATCCTTCATGGCCCTCTCTGGGAAGTCAATGTTCTTTTCTTTTAACCATCCAATCAATCTCTGCTTTGTCCATGATTTTCTTGGAATATCCTCTAAAAGGCCGGAATGATAGCTTGTGTTGTCCATCACTATCAAACTTTTTGGAGGAAGATTTGGTACCAGCTGATTTTTAAACCAATTTTCAAAATTTTGCTTGTTCATATTGTCATGATAATCTCCGCTTTTTAGTCCACTTTTAAATATTAAACTGGCCCCCTTAATAAATCCTTCCTTTGATCCAGCGTGAACTACAATATATCGATGACCTTCACTAGCTCTTTTAGAACTTGTAGACATAGTGTTATCCTGCCAGCTGTTTCTAAACGAAACTTTACTAAAAATCCAAGTCTCATCAATAAATACGGTGGTATAAGCATCTTGTCCTAGATTTTGATTTTTGACATATTCCCTCAAGAAATTGATTCTCTTGTGGACGATGTGGGGCAAATCCATCAGGTATTTTCTATTATTTGATTTCTTCCACTTAAAACCAATACTTTTTACGTATTTTCTTAGCGAGGTGATGGAAAAATTAAAATATTCATTTATCTCTTTTAGTTTTTTAAGCAAAGTCTGCATTGTAACATATTCATTTTTCGCATACATGCAGTAGATCGTATCTTTTATTTTGTTCTTTAAGTAATCTGTAATTTTTGTTTTTACCTCTTTTTGCTTTTGAGACATTCTGGAGGTAAAGGATTCATCGCTCGTTATTCCTCTTTTCTTAATATTTATGATTGTTGTATGGCTAAGTTTTGTTGCATTTGAAGCTCGTTCAATTATATTATCAGTTTGCGGAAGGATTCCATTTTTAGCTTGCTCTTTTTCCAATTGAAAAAAAGCCAAGATATTCAAAACTATTAGCTGTGATTGCTGATTATATCTTCGCGGCATCTTGCAAAAGTTTAAAAAGAATCACAACAAATCAATGTCAATTTTGACGAATATATTCTGAAAGACACATAACCAAAACCGGCATTGACTGTTGTAAAGAAACGACAATGAGTTTTTTCAAAATGTTTTTGTCACTGTCAGTTAACATAAATCAAACAAAAATAACCAAAAATGACGTCATTCCAGAAAGGTAATGCGCCAACTATACCCCGCTTCGTTTTTGAGATACAGGGAGAAATTGAAAATCTCACATTTTGAGATTATCCTCGTATCTCGGCTACCGTTTTACTTATCGGGTGGGCCACAACTGAATCTAATGCAGTTTATTACATAGACATCCAGTAACTAGTCAGTTTTTAACTAGTCGTTATTTTTGATATATGACCCAAACCTAAAATTTTTTGAGTGAACACCCTGTATATCTATAACTCATAAGTTTTTTCAAAATTTGCCTGTTGCTGTGTATCTCCCTTATTAGTGAAGATAAAAGGATTCGGCCTTTACAATGGTGTGCTACTTTTCATGTAAAACTTACAATGGTCTAATCAAGATTCTCATGGCACCCTTCTTTTTTGAGATACAGAACAAGATTTAAAAAATTGAATGTTGAGGCACCCCTTGTATCTAGCGTAGTTCTTATCTTAACGACAAACAAAAAAATTCCTTCCTTTTTTTTGCGTGGATCGAGCAGCCTCGTTAAAAATAGAGAAAAAGTGTATTTTTAAATATTGCTTAAAGTTGTTTCTTTAACATTCTGTATATTGACCTATGTTTAGCTTTATAAAAATATATAATAGTTTTTTTGAAAACTAAGACTATATTAAATAATTTTAATAACTTCCTTTACATGTTCTACTAGCAGGCTAGGATATATTTTTTTGGTGTGAAGGTAATTATTTTACTAAAATTACTTACTTAACATTGTGAAACCCTTATTTTCTATTCCAGTTACTTCTCTTATTATCGATTAAGATTATCTTCTCATATATTTCCAACAAACTTTAGATATTCGTAAACTAGAACAATACAGATCCTTAATTAAAAATAAAGAAAATGTTTTTAAACATTTACGTAAAACTAATATTTCTTTAAATTAAACGTAATTATCTTATTAGTATCTTATAGAGTATCAAAATACACATCTCCCAATGAAGGGATTATTTATGCTTTTTACTTTGCAAATAATTACTAAAATGATCAAAAATATTATTTATTACCTCCCTCATAAAAGTATTGTAATCGTGAAAAAATTGCCCTCCGAGATTTTTTCCGGGTCCCTACATGCCGAAAAACATGATTGATTATTAAAAAATTAATAATTATTAAAAAACTGCATATCTAATTTATCTCATTTATTTTGCACACACATCAAGTATTATGTTGGAATCAATTGGTAACATTTGGCACGAATGAATTCAAGATGGCGGAATAAAATAGCTGCTTAATAATTGTGGTCCGGAGATCACTAGTAAAATTATGGGACTTATTCAAGACGGCCAAAAGAAATGTCGGCCAAATAAAATATTCGTAACCATGAAAAAATCACTCTTACAGGATTTACATATTTTCACGTTTTAAAGTTCCTAGATGCCAAAAAAATATGTTTTATTAATTCCGTTGCATCGGTTCGTCTGTCGGCCTGTCAGTTCGCGACATAGCTTAAAGACTACTTACCTAATTGACTTCAAATTTTTATAAAAAAACTAAGAGTCATTTGGAAATGATCTGATCCAATACGGCGAAACAAAATGGCGACCTAGTGAAATGTTCAAAAAATTATTATTAAAAAATTGCTTATCCAATTTTACTCAAATTTTGCACAAACATCAAGTACTAAGTTGGAATCAACTGGCAAAATATTGGTACGAATCCAAGATGGCGGAACAAAATGGCGGCATAATAAAATAATTTAAAAATATCGGGAAAAACTACTTAATGGATTGATTTCAAATTGTGTGCCATAACTAATCGTGGCCTAGGGATCAACTAGTAAAATTGTGTTACTAATTAAAGTTGGCGGAACAAAATGGTGGCTCAATAAAATGTTTATAATTGTGAAAAAAATCACCCTTTAAGGTTTTACATATCTTCACGTTTCTGCGTCCCTAGATGCCAGAAAAATATGATTTGTCAATTCCGTCTGTCCATCTGTCGGTCTGTCTGTCAGTTCACGGCGCATCCTAAAAATTACTTACCAGATTGACTTCAAATTTTAGTCAAACATTAAGTTATGTGGGGATGACCTGGTAATATTTTGGTAAAAATACAATATGGCGGCACAATGTTAAAAAAATTATTACTAAAAGAAGTAATTATTCAATTTACCTCAAATTTTGCACAAAAATCAAGTGTTACATAGGAATCAGCTGGTAATATTTTGATATGAATTCAAGAAAGCAAAACAAAATTGCGGCCTAATAAAACATTTAAAAAATCAGCCTGAAAAAACTATTTATTAAATTCATTTTAATTTTTGTGCAAGAATGAGAGTGATGTAGAGATAAACTGGTAAAATTGTAGTACGACTTTAATATGGGCAAACAAACTGGTGGCGAAATAAAAAAAAAAGTGAAAGATCTTATTGAATTGACTTTAAATTTTGCAGAAAAATTAAATATGAAAATGAGATAAACTGGTACGAATTCAAAATAACATAACAAAATGGCGGAATGTGATCATTTAAAAACTACGTATTGAATTTATTTTAAATTATGCCCAAAAGTCAAGTGCGTAGAAAGAAACTGGTTAAATATTGGTAAAAATTCAATATGACGGAACAAAATTGTTCCTAATAAAAATGTTTGAAAGGACAATACATGTAACACATATATACGTTGACTATCTACTCAACTAAATTGGATCACACTTCACTATTCCTAACAAATGGAAAAAAATCATAACTAAGGAAATTCCGGGTTCATTTACCGATTTTTTTCTTAAGTAAAATTCACAATTTGTTATTGTTTTCTGTACAGCGTTTAAGAGTATTATCTATCTTTCCTGTCACTTCCGGAAAGCGATGCTAATGGCTTGAAGTTAACTTTATTTTGTAGATAACCCAATAGAAAAAGTCGAGGGCAGAAAGGTCGGGCGCTTTAATCCATCCTTGGGGAAAATTATTTTCCAAGAAAAGGCGTATGACTTTAGCAAAACAGGAGCTAATGCTCCGTCCTGTTGAAAATAAAAACGCTGTTAAACTCTGATAAGCGAACATTACACAACAACTCATTAAATATTGATAACTGCCTGTGTGCCAAAAGGCTTTCCTCCTAAATACGGTAACATAAATACCTTTCCAAGCTATAAGATGGAACGCTGATTCCAAATCTTCCATATATATTAAAATCGCTTAATACGGCCATAGTTATTCAAAGAAATATCAATTGTTATATATTTTCGTTATAAGCTTCATATAAAATATTAAAAATATACTGGCATCATTTAAAAAATTCAATTTTAGGCAATATTTTAAAATAGGTGAGACCTAAACTAATGAGGCTGCTGAATTTCAAGCAAAATACTATTTAGAAAGAGATGAATATGAAGATGATAAGGATCAAATGAGATGGGTACCTGAAAAATTATTTTTTTTTAAATTATGCACTGTATTTCAAAAACGTATCGAGTCCTAAAAATTTTCGTTACGACATGGCAATCTTTGCAAGATAGTGGTAAGGAAACTGCCTCCTTTTATCTTTACTAACGGAGGTACACGGCATCAAGTAAATTTTGTAACAAAGATTGTTTTTGTTATATTAAACAACGTTAATATTGTTATAATTTATTACATCAAGTCTTAGTTTTAATTTTCTCTAAAATAATGATTCCATTCCATAGCTACCTATTATATTTATTTCTATAAAAAAACTGTACTTCTCAAAAGTTAAGATATAAAGTATATTATAACATTTTAAAGAAAAAAAATCAGATTTAATGAACTTTACAAATACAGGATATTTCATTTAAAAAATCATAGGTTTGAGTCATATGTCAAAAATGACACGCTTAACATACAACAGAAGCTTTCACGGCTTCGGTCAATTAAGAAATTATGGTTCTTGGGATTAGACTTGACACACCTAGTTAACAGACTACGCTACTGGATTCTACGTAAAAAAAAACATATGAGATTACCTCTCCGATAAGTAAAACGATTGCTGGGATGCGAGGGTGATCCGAAAATGCGACGTGCCAATAAACCGTTTCGTGTATCTACAGGAGTCTTGTAAATTTCTGTTTTGATAGCACCACAAAAAGAAATCGCACATATTGAACTCCGGGGAAAGTGGTGGCCATCTTACTGGACCATAATTGCATCTTCCGTATCACTTATTGGGATGAAGATTTTGCAGATATTGTTAAATGCCAGCGAACGAGGTTTCATCGTGTATATATCATAATTCGTCGAAGCAAAAGAGGCAATTTTTCTAGAAGTATTTTCATCTAATCTAGCCAGAAATAATATCTGCCCATTCACATAATTTAAACTGATGCTGATGGTGCGAAACTTTAATGGCATGTAGATTTGCATCCGCGTAAACACGTTCGTTGTGCAAGTTAGTGACTCCAGATTCACGGATTCTTTTGTTTTGAATAACTTGTCAAAATACGAAGATCATGTTTTGTATTTGACATGATACGGATATAATAATTGTTCCTTTAAAATATCGTGACAATTGATTCTTCTTCAATCATTTGTATAACGTCCTCTTCATTTTCAACAGTTCAAGTTGTTCAGACTGTCGGTTTTCCGAAGATGACGTTCAATATTGCCAAATGTTTGGTGATTTGGCTCTCTACGGTTATGATATCTCTCCATGGATACTCAAACTCTTTGATGCCCATTTCCTTGGCAAAACCCGAAGCAACTTTCAACTTTCTCAGGGTTAGTATAGTTTTGCATATTTAGTGGTAAATGGAGCTTCGAAATTAAAAATGATAGTCTAATATTTTTTTTATGCTCGTATCAAAAATGAGAGCTTTTTAAACTATTTTTGATGTCAAAAGTGCCTGTTCTGTTACTTTAATGTTTTTCCTCTTTGACAACGTACAATAAACATATAAAAGATCACGCATTTTAATAATGGAGATACACCGTAAAAGTGTCGAAAGTGAGACTATATAGGTCGAAAAGATAACCTCTTTTTTGAAGTCGATTAAATGGAACTGATAAGGTTGTTATTCATTTTTTTTTTCTAGAAAAAATACAAAACCTTTTGCAATTAATTGCGTTTGCAAGAAGGTAGTTAGGTGATGTAGATAAGCCCGTGTATAATTTTCTTTGGCCATCAGTGTATTCGAGATGGACATGTCTTTTGGAATAGACAATTTTCAGAAAATGAAGTTGATCTTATTTGTTGTAAAATAAACTAAAGACTTTAACGTATAATTTGTGGTAACAAGCACTGTCAGTTTTTTGCGGTATTTTAGCTGAGTATTTCAAACAGTTTACTGAGAAAAACCCGTTTATTTCTCCACAACAACATCATAATTTTAAATGTGCTAGCCCAATTTTGTTTTTGAATTCTTTTTTCAAATAAAAACATTATTTTCCACAACACAAGGTAGCCATAGAGGGACAAAACAGCCCCCTGAAAACTATAAGTTATATTTTAAAAGCGGGTAATTTTTGAAAACTCTGAAACATGTCATATCTCTTGGTATATAATTTTTTTTTACTATTTAGGATAGCCCTAGGAAAAATGAGAGTCCTTTATAATTAGAAATAATTTTTACTTCCATTTCGCTCGTTTTTTTCAAAAGCGGCAAAAAAATTTCTTTTTCGCACAAAACAGTACATTTTTCTTTTTATATAGAGTTACTCTAAAGGAGTGAAACAACTTACTAAAAACAGAATTTAAATTTTATTTTTTTTAAAAGGTGGAAAACGCCAAACTTATATCTTGTTTAGTATATATATATATATATATATATATATATATATATATATATATATATATATATAGATTTCATTGCTTCTATCGAGTCATCTATTTACAATAAACTATCCGAACAAAAAGATAGTATCCGGTCAGAGATTGTTAATGTCATTACCAACCATAAAATTAAAATAAGACACAAAAAAATACAGCAAAACAAAACTCAAAAAAAAACTATCAAAGCAAGCAAAAAAATGTAAATATTTTTTAAAAACAAATCCACAGATAACAGTCTTAAAGCCAGACAAAAGTAACAAGACTGTAATAATGAATACCACTGATTACAACAACAAAATTAATGAACTTCTTGATGACAAAAACACATATAAAAAAATGAGATTTGGTTCGACGAAATCTCTTCAATCCAAAAATAACTCGTTCATAGAAAAACTGTTAAAACGTAATCACATATCCGAAAAAGCAGCCAAATCATTAAAAATACATAATTCTGTCCCACCAAAATTCTATGGAATCCCTAAACTTCACAAACCCGACATTCCTATGAGACCCATTGTTTCATATGTTCAGCCACCATTCTACAAACTTTCAAGTTTTTTATCAAATTGTTTATCAAAAATTACAGGCAGAAATGACAGACACCCTTAAAATACCAAATAATTTCCAACTCATCTCTCTAGACGTAATATCCTTATATACAAACATTCCGACTAAACTTTTAAAACAAATCATTAAAGAAAAATGGAATCAGATAAAAAATCACACAACACTCACTTGCACAGAATTCATAGAAGGGATAGACCTCATTCTTTCAAACAACTATTTCCAATACAAAGATAATTACTACCAACAACTTGACGGATGTGCGATGGGTTCACCCATCTCTTCCACCGCAGCCCAAATAGTAATGGAATATCTAGAAGAAACAGTGTTACAAAAAGCCAATGTATAAATATTATTTTTTAAAAGGTACGTGGATGATTGTTTATTAGCCATACCAAAAAATAAAACAACGGAAATTATCTCCCTCTTTAACAATTTTCATCCAAAATTGCAGTCTACTTCCGAAATAGAAAGTCATGGCGCTATAAACTTTTTGGATTTAACATTAATAAGAGACCACAAAACAAATGGAATTAAAACTAACAACTTTGGTACACCAAAAAAACCTGGTCCTCCCGCTACCTTAATTATAATTCCAGTCACCCAAAATGTCAAAAAAACTCCGTGATGATAGGATTAGTTGATCGTGCACTAACACTAACATCACCTATATACCGAGTTGACATTCTAAATAAAGTTAAAAACACTCTCTTAAAAAATCATTTCCCATTAAAAGCCATCGAACGAATTATAAAGCGAAGAACCCAAAAATTATACAATGGCACAAAACATATTATAAATAATCATGACAACAATAAAACAACTACATACATATCTTTGCCATACACTGAAGGTCTTTCTAAAAAGATTAAAGACATTCTCGGTAAACACGATATAACCGTATGCCACAAATCTAACAATACCCTTAAACCTTTATATACACCACTAAAAAGTCAGACACCAATTAAAAAACAATCAAACGTAGTTTACAGCATTCCCTGCCTAGACTGCCCCAAAAAATATATAGGCATCACCACACAATACCTATCAAATAGACTAAATGGGCATAAATATACAAAAATGCTACCACAGCACTACATAAACACGAAAGAGATATGAAACATGAATTTGATTTTTCGGGTACAACGGTCTTACCAAAAGAACAACATTACCATAAACTGAAATTCAAAGAAATGGTCGAGATAAAAAAAGAAAAAAATACAGTAAAAGATCGGAAAGACATTGACAATCTCAGTCAGATATATCACAGTCTAATTTAATTCAATTGTTATAAACTATTTCCATCAATCATAAATACATACTGTATACTGTCAGACTCACACATACTTTTAAAACAGCCCGTATCCAACAATAGTTCTACATTGTAAATATAATCAAAAAAACTAAATGATATATATAAAAAAAAAACAATAGAATTCTTTAACCAGTGTATCACTTACCTCCACACCGCTAAGCAAGGCGAAATAACACCTTTCTCAAGGTATGTACTGTACTATTTTAAGTAAAAAAAAAAAGTATTTTTTATTTCATAAACTACTAATATTTTTACAAAACGGCAAAACTTGACAAATCTGTTTTTTTTTGTATGTGATTGTATGGAATATAGTGTTGAGTTTTATTTTATTATTATATTTTTATTTTAATATTATTTCCACTTTAAAATGTGTAATATTCAATATTTGAGACCGTTGAAAAATAAGTAAGTTATTATGATACAAGCGACATTTACCCATTTATTTAATTTTCATAATTTTTCTATACTTATGTTTATCGAAATTAACAATACATTTACAATTATAAATGTACTATTATATTAAAAATATCGCCACATTTCTCTTATCGGTTGTGCGACTTGACATCCAATATCAAAACTAGAACTAGAACCATCAGCAATAAATTTTCTTAACTAGTTTTTTTTCATTTAAATATTCGTCGATGCTTGAGAGATTTGTGTGTACTGTTAGCGATAGAAAAGCGATTCAGAAAGAACTTCAAAAGTGGCAATGAAAGAAAGGCTATAAGAAAACAGATAACGTGTGGAAACTATAAAAACAGACTCCAGTAAATTATGGGGATTTGTTTGGTAATCTGACTCATGGCCAGGTATTTCGTTTAGATAAAGACCACTTATGCAAATTTATCCAATAGAAAAAGACTATATTCGTAAAACTCATAAGATATTTTATTTAAGTTTACTTGTGTGTCGGTCTGTCTGTTCGTCTCAGACAAATTTCGTAATCTAATTTACATGACCTATTGGTTTTAAATGTAATACGTATGTATAGCTTTGATGACGATGCACAACTTTTTTGATTTGGCCGTGAACTTGATCAATTTTGCGAGTCAATTTTAGATTAGAGTTCCTGTATTTGGAGGATTGATAGAGCGAACCGATGAAGTGAAGTAAAAATAAAATCGGACACAGGGTCAGTGGCACATTATTGCGCTAAGTGCCTTAAGGTATACCACGTATGGTTACATTATCCTTGTCAACTACTACTAATGCTAAAATTTACTTGACATACTCGTCATAAACGTGGTGTGTAATTCGATCATCCATCATTAAGCAAAATAAATTAAATGAAAATTTAACTTGATGATTTTTTTGAATAAATGATGAACGTTCTCGGTGTCTCAATAATGATTGTTTCTACTATTGAAAATATCACCGCTACTAAATTTTGACTCATCAGTTCATATTATCTTTTATGAAAATCGGGATCTTCTTGTGTTTTTACAAACAATATCTGGCAGAACTGCACCCGCCGTCTCGAATAATCGACTGGCTGCAAGGCTTGCGTGGTTGTGAATTTGAAGTCGTGCAAATTACAACATGACAACATTCTCTAAATTAACAAATAGCTTACCCCATATCTTTCTCTGCAGATCGGAGTGACTCTTTGGAAATGCATAAAAGTATGTTAATACATTAATTTGTGTATCTTCTTTATTCATTACTGGCCTTATCCGGTGTATAACATATATTATTGATCCATAAGTAATAAAATATAATAGTGGAAATCTTGTAGAAAGCTCTACACGTTTTTGATATAATTTTGAATATTTATAATTCTCGATCAATCATCTTCAAAACGGCATGATTTAAAAAGTGAATTGTTTATTATGCTCATTCAAAGCTGTCATAGTGCTCATGTTTTTTTTTCATGGCCTACCAAATTTATGGGAATTCTGATGAAATTTTACAAGTCTTTCTAATTATAATTACAGTAATCGGGGAGTGGGGTAGTGCAAAATACTATAGTGCACTAATTTTTTTTGCAAATGATACACTTTGAAGTGCTGGATAGGAATCTGCAGAGGGGTCACACGTAGGCCGTCTGGTTAACAAGGAAATGTCCAAAAAAAAACGGTTTTTGTCCAATTTCTCCCAAAATATTGCAGATACAAAAAAATATTTTACTAAAAAATGTAGGGCAGATCATTAACTGCAAAAAAGATTTTAATATTTTTTTTTTCGGGAATATAATAAATTTCCAGATAAATTATTATATCACTATTGATACCTACTACTACCCCTCCTTTCGGATCAAGATAAAAGTTCATGAATTTATTTGCAAGCACGCGGACAAATTTTGCAATAACTCGAGTAAAAATTATTTTTATTTATAACTCAACTGCGTTTGAAAGAAGACATAACATAATATAACCTCAAATTTTTTTTTTTTAAATTAGTTTTCGCAAAATTATGAGAACTGCAGAAAAAAAAACATGAATGCCTCTTTTAAGTAATTATCTGTCTTACATTTTTTTATAAACGATTTTGATCAATCTGCGATTATTTAGCTTTTTTTGCCATTTTTTTGTGAACAAAACGACCTACGTGTGAGCACTCTGCACCTTCCTAAACAGCCCCTCGAGCGGTACTATTAGTGAAAAAAAAGTACACAATTATGTTATTTCTGTTTCTGGTGACTGGGCTATAATTAGAGAACGGTTGAAGATAAATATAGGAACATGTTAACATTTTGGATTCAGATTTTAATTAAAATTAAAAGAAACCAAAATATATAGAATGTTCTATAAAAAATTCAATGATTTACTAAGTAACAACTGGCTTGTATTCTTGAGACACCCTTTTTCTGTATGTTGTTAAAACAGTATCAATGTCGATTCATCCCGCTCAGAGGGCTGGTAGTATACATCTAACCGGCCATCTAACATAGAGCAGTTTACACGCAAAACAAACTACTAAAAATGCAAATGTTTATTGTTTTTACGAAACAAAGAAATGCTAACATAGTTATCTATTAACTCGCAATGATCTAATTTTAAATTAACTTTGGACGCTTAAGCCTTTTACCTTTGTGCTGTTTCTACTATTTCCATTCGTTTTCTTTCATTTCATTATGGTTTGCATTAACGAGTCTTAAGCCAAAATTATTTTCTTATAGTCAATGTAATCGAAATTACTTTTTAGCTTTTCCAGATAGAGAATTTTCTGCAAGTTATGTGAGAAGCGGTTTAAACAACTTTTAGCACAAAAGAGGTTCTCCGATCTGGTCGGCCTTCTATTAAATCTGAAGTTCTAGAAATTCGAGTTTTAGGAATATTTGCTATTCAAACGAAGCAAACACTTCCAGCAGGAACTGCTGATGTGGATGTGGGTAAGTCAACAGTTCATGAAGTTTTTAAAAAATACATCAATTTCGCTCGAACTAAGCTCGTTCACCTTGTAAAAATATTATTAAAGATGACCCAGATCGTAGATTACAGTTTTGTGAAGAAATCTTGAATTTATTAGAAACGCAACTAAATAGTTTGTATCGGACATGTTTTAGTAATGAGGCAACTTATTTTGAACAGTCAGTGAAATAATTGTCGTTATTGGAGTGATGAAAATGCTCACTGTTGGTCCATTTTTTATTAATTAAATTCTTACTGGACCTTTATACTGGCAACGTTGAAAGAAACTGTTAATTTTGTAATAATATCAAATATTGAAGAAGATGACTGACAATGACCCAGTTTTTCAGCGAGATGTATACTTAATTTATGTTTCATTTACTTGTTAGAGAGTACCTTTACAATGAATTTCCTGGGCGCTGGACAAAACAAAGTGGAGCTGTTGAGTGGTCATCTCGGTTACCCGACCTCGCCACACTTGATATCTTTCTTTGGGGTTGCTTAATAAAAGAGCTAGTGTTTCTTACAAAACCCAATAATTTACTACTATTTTCCCTCGTTATGAATCTTTCCTTTTATTAAGAATATTAAAGTATGACCCAATTTAGTTCAGTACATAGTTATTTAAGAACACATATACACTGCCTTTTCAAACATTTTTACTGGACGCCATTTTGCTGCGACATATTGGATTTCTATCAATATTTTACCTGTTTCTACCTATGCCACCCTTGAATTTTGGTCATAATTTAAAATAAATTTAATATGTAGTTTTAACATTGAGACATACTGCGATAAACTGATTTTTTAAATATTTTATTAGGACGCCACTTTGTTTTGCTATCTTATATTCATACCAAAATGTTGCCAGTTTATTCTTGTGTAACATTTGATTTTTATGCAAAATTCTAGGTAAATTGGATACTTAGTTTTTTTAGTATTAATTTTTTTAATGTTTCACTATGCCGCCATCTTGTTCCGGCATATTGGATTTTTACCAAAATATTACCAGGTCATTTCCATATGACCCTTAATTTTTGCTTAAATTTGAAGTCAATCTGATGAGTAGTTTTTAAGTTATTCAGTGGCAGCTCGTGGTCAATTTTTGAGGTGGGTCAACATAATTTATAATAAAATGCCTTTGTGGCTACCATTCTTTAAAACGTTAATTTAAACCAGAAAATCAGCAAATAAAATTTCAAGTCTGAAAATAAAAATCTGTAAAAATGCGCAATCGTAACCGTAACCTATCACACCATCCACATTAATCGCATCAACTGACAGAAATATGTAAGTTTCCTCGACGCGGCTGTTGACCCAAATTTTTTCAACGTAAGCCGTATATTTCCTATGCGCCGCTATGCGAATTCGATCGGGAACCCTCGGGAAAAAATCGCCTCCGTTTATAACCATGAGGTCATCGCGGGCCGCCAGCCGTGACCGATGCCAACGAAACGAAACCTCCGGAGATCTCAGCGCGATCCATGGATAGTATGTCGCGTAATGAAGTCAACGACCAACGAGTTTATACGCTTAGAATAATAGAGATAATTTCCAAATTTAAAAAAAATTGAAAAAATATAAATTATTTACTATTTCGTTTACTTGTTTCTGTTGAGAAATATTTGTTGGGGGGTTATTAATCATATGACCTAATGAAAGAGCCGCCATTGGTCGCGAGCTGACAGACAGACAGACAAACCGACAGACGAACTGAAACGTGAAGATATGTAAAACCTGAGAGGGTGACTTTTTCAGATTACAAACGTTCTATTTGGCCGCCATTTTCTTTCGCCATCTGACTAGGCCTCCATTTTGTTATGCCAAATTGGATTTTTACCAAAATATTTTCAGGTTATTCCCATGTGACCCTTAATTTGTGGTCAAAATTTGAAGTCAATGGGGTAAGTAGGTTTTTAGCTATCGGCAAACAGACAGACCGACAGTCAGACAGACAGACCGACAGAATCGGGAAAACATATTTATCGGCATCTAGGGACGGGCCATGAAACTTAAGATCTGAAAAAATCTTGAAAGGTGATTTTTCGTGATTACAATGCTTCCCTTTTACGAGGGAAGTAACTACTAATGTTTGCCTTATTTTGAAGCCTAAATGCTCCAAACCGATAGAACGGAATTTGAAGCAAGATTTTATTATTTCCAAGAAATTGATAATAATATTTTTTAGCATATTTTATGATAAAATAAAAAAAATTCTGGAATTCTTATAACCATAACTTACCATTGCACAGAAATGTGTGCCTTTTAGAGGTAATATTCAAAAGGTTAACCTCCTCTTGGCACCCCAGAAAGAATGAAAAAGGGTTAATCAGCAAAAAACTCATTTAATAGTTCATATGCAACTTCCAAATTTTAATGTTGTTATCAAAATATTATCCCTTACTAAGACTTTAGAAATCGCTGAATACTACAAAGTACAGATAGCCTCTCTACTTGCCAGTTTATTAACAATCTAAATCTAATGATCTCCTCCAAGCGCACTAAATAAGGTGTATTATTTGCGGTACAAATTACCGACTGTAATGCGATTTTAGACCGACTAAGCTCAAATTAATTCGCGGTTTCTAATTTGGCGCTGAAATTACTCGGAAAATTTCTCTGCGAACCGCTGCTGATTCTGTAAGTTGTCGGTCGAACTTACCGTAAGTTTAGCGAATTGGAAGCTTAACACAAATATTGGTGCGAAGTTTATGCAAAACTTATTTGCTCTTGCAATGTTATCGAAGCACTAATTATTCGACCAAAGAGCTTCTCGTATTAGTTTAACGCCTTATAAGATGGATTGTTTTACATATTGAAGTGTTATCAGTCATAACTTCAGATGTTACTTTACATCATTTCATCTGCAGCCCAAGTACCACTCATATACTTGCAAAAATGTTTGAATGTCTTTAATTATTATAGGGTATCGGGAAAATACGTGTAAAATAAACTATTCCTGAATATATTATTTCTATCCCGTAGAAAGCATTTCTCCAAAGTAATGTTTGATACCACTAACCTATTTGTCATTTTAATTATAATTAGAGGAAAGTAGCCAAATATCGGATAGGCTCCTAATATCGCACACTACCTTATTTCACTATTCTAAGCCTTGCCATCTGTCCGCGGTGGCAGGCTAGTAGCTTTTCACATCTACGAAATATCTAGTAGAGAGACGCGAGTGTCATTTCTACTGGACATTTTTCCTTGTCTGTGGTTAGTTTAGCCGAACAGCAAGTTTTTAAACGTCACTTCAAATTGCTGTTTTTTTTTTGCGAAAGTGTGCAGTTATCAGAGACTCTCTGAGTGCGATTATATCAATAAGGTATGTAGGATCTTTGTGGTGTATAAATATTTTTAGAAAAATATCCTTTGTTGTCGAAACTTCGTGATTCATTTTTGAGGTTAAGTTGCCTATTACCGCACAGTTAGATATCCCCAATATCGCATATATCCGATATTAAGAGACCATTTTTAAGTTAAAATATTTATTTTTTCAGATGGCCCAAAGAAAAAAATGGGATGCCGATTCCATGGAAGCAGCTATCGAAGCTGTAAGGAATAAACAGATGGGTTACTTAAAAGCATCGAAGTCGTTTGGCGTACCTCGAAGTACTTTAGTCGACTACGTCAAGGTCGTCAAGTCCGGGAAGAGTGCGGATGAAATAGCGACAACATTAGGCCGAAACCCCACTGAAGATTTATTGGTTGAGTACTGTTTTGATATGGAAAAAAGATTCTATGGTCTGACTGCAGTTGATATTAAAAGACTGGCTTTTCAGCTAGCGTTAAAGAATGGACTGCCACATCCATTTTCACAAAATAGGGGATCTGCTGGTAAAAAGTGGCTTAAATTGTTTTTAAGCCGACATCCGGAGCTACGATTTAGAAAACCACAAGGTGTATCTGCAACAAGGGTGAAAGGGTTTACAAAAGAAAACTGCGATTCATTTTTTAAGCTATTAGAATCTGCCCTTGAAAAAATTAAAATGGATCCGTCTAGGATTTTCAATGTTGATGAAACAGGTGTGACCACCGTGCAGCATACACATACGAAAGTATTAAGACTACGAGGAAAAAAGCAAGTGGGTGCCCTTACAACATCAGAAAGGGGGGCACTTGTGACAGTAGTGACCTGCATGAATGCGACAGGTGTGTACGTTCCCCCGATGCTTATTTACCCTAGGAAAAACATGAAACCGGAATTGCTTAATGGAGCTCCACCAGGAACGGTTGCAAAATGTCATCCATCTGGATGGATGCAACAAGATATTTTTACATCCTGGCTTCATCACTTTATAAAGCATGTAAAACCGTATGAGGAAGATCCAGTCGTTTTAATTCTCGATGGCCACTACTCGCATACTAGAAACATTGACGTGATTAACCTAGCCAGAGACAGCTATATTCACATAGTTTGTTTGCCTCCACACAGCACTCACAAATTACAACCTCTGGATGTAGCCTTTATGTCTCCATTCAAGACATATTATGCGGTGGAAATAGAAACCTGGCTAAAGCATAATCCGGGCAGAGTAGTAACTGCATATCAAGTGGCAGAATTGATGGGAAGAGCGTACTTACGGGCCGCTAGTGTGGAGGTTGCAGTGAACGGATTCCGAAAATGTGGTATCTTTCCATTAAATAAAAACGTTTTTAGAGATGACGATTTTGCCATACATTTAAGAACTGAAAGAGATGCTTTTCCTGAAACTGAAGACACTGGTGGCGACGTTAGCACTGATGACGATGTTCCGTTATCTACGCTAGCTAAAAAGCTTCGTCCGGAAAATAACATAGGAAGACTATCCTTACCAAGTTGCTCATCGACTCCAACATCTAATAGAGTGCTTGTTAATAAGTCCTTTGCCCACATGCTCTTTTCAAACTTCCAATAAAGGAAGAAAACGTGGTTCGGCCGCGATCATAACTGAGTCTCCATATAAAAAGCAGCTGGAAGATGATATAGCTAGAAGGAATTCAAAGACTAAGGTTGTCACTAAAAAAATTTCAGTTCAGTTTACCAAAAAAGATGATAGAAAGAAAAAAGCAAAACGAATTGATAAGAATATTAGCTCATCAAGTGAAGATGACGATGCGGAAATAGAATTCATAGACACTAGTGACGATAATGATGTGGATAACGAAGATGCCGAATGCTTTTATTGTTTAAACTTGTATTCTCAAGACACTAGGGGAGAATCATGGATTCGATGCACTATGTGCTTTCGTTGGAGCCATGAGGTGTGTGCCGGGATTGGAAAACATAAAACATTTGTTTGTGAATTTTGTTTTGATCAATAAGTTGTGCTGTTCTTTAAAATCCAACAATATTTTTTTATACTAAATATGTGCCATTTCAATAATAAAAGTGTTTTAAAAATATTGAGTCGTTTTGTTTGGTTTGGATGTTCCTAATACCGGACAGTGCGATATTGAGAACCCCTACTATCCGATATTAGGATACCTGTTTTAAAATTATGTGTTTTACACTATTATAGTAGTTTTTACTTTTTTTCAAAATTTTTGAAAATTCGGTTATAAAGCACTATCGAATCAAAAAAGGGAGGCTTTCTACATAAATTTTATAAAAGAAAACTCTGCTGTAGTTAACTGATCGGGTTTTACAAGTTAAAAGGAAAAAGTATCCGATATTTGGCTACTTTCCTCTACCATTATTGTGTAAATAAAATTTGGCACGAAATATGTGATAAAATTTTACAAAATTTGGGCAGAATTAACTTTTAGATTTATATCCATCTTTATCATTTCCAAGAACATTTAAAGAGTTATTTGACCTTCGAATATTGAACGACTAGAATTAGCAATAAACACTCGGTTTGTGTCCATAATACTCAAAGTAGACATGAGGGATGAAAGGAAACTTCCCCACTGGTTTGCTAGATTGTGTATTAAATATTGGGAGCAAACATATTTAATTTGTTTTAAACCAATTTCTGCTTTAAATTACGGTAAGGTAAAAATCAACATTACATATGTCCATTTTAGAAAGTTGAATATATTTTGTTTGCAAACAATACAAAAATTCTTTTGTTATAATGTAGTTTAATTTTGCCTTTCATAAGCATAATTATCAACATTTATATCCAACCGGCAACATCCCGATTTTTGAAGTTTAATCTTAGTTTGACATTTGAATAGCTTTGTTCTTGAGTGACGATGTGTTTCAAAGGTTTTAAATTTGTTATTGTGTTTTAGTGTGAGTGATTGGTTTCTAAACATTAATATGCCCAAAAAGTGTAACGTGTGTGGGATTTAGTCTTCTAGAAATAAAAAATCGAGCTCGTTTCACCGTAAATACAAAATTTAACCTATATTGTGTCAAAACATTGGCGTACATTCGTTAGTAGATGGTTAGTTGTATCCAAATAAATAAAACAATTCCTTTCTTTTTCAAATACTTATTCTGATTGTAATTATGCTTAATATAGATTTACTTATCAACATGCCATATACATATACATATCAATTGATTTCGTTAAGTTGACCAGATAAAAAAATTGGGCTTAGGATTTTGTTTATATGTAATTATTTATTAAGTTATGCATTCTACAAGATAAAGCTGTAGCTGTAAAATTATTTTGTATTAATTAGATGTCATTTTTGGCTTTTGAAAATGTTTTAACGCTTTTGGAAGGAAAAAATTATATAAACATTTATGTTCTAAAGAATTTATTTTTTTTTATAGTTTAACACGTTAGTTAGTTTTTGGTCAGTTGCATTATTTTGATAACGAACAGTGTGTGGGAGATATCAGATATTTTATTTGTATATTCTTTTATTTAAAGTAATGATGATTTACCAAAAACAAACTTCTGTGTAAGTTTTTTATTTTAAGTTCTAGCCTATTTGATATGCAGTCATGGTTATGTAAAACAGCACACCTTAAATTATTGTCTCATGGTTTTACAGTGTGGTCGTGCTTTTTCTTCTGTCAATCTCGCAGGAAATTATCTCTATTATTATGATATAGAAAGTTAAAATTTGGCATAGTAATACATTTTTTTTTACCCTCATATTTTGCGGTATTTGCTCAAAAATGAGTATGCAGTGAGGCAAAACAGGCAAATATTGGTGGATCAAAATACAAGAGTTCTAACCAAACTACACCACAACTTGTTACGTTGTGGACGCGGGTTTCGCTAATCAAGTTAGCATCATCAGCAGATGATATAAACTAAAGTAACTCAAGTTACTTTAGTTACTTAAGTTACACTTCCACTCGTAAGGAAGGGATATTCTATCCAATTCTAGATCTAATAATAGTAATAATATTACAATAATAATAATATAAAAATACATTTAAAAACAATCCGTAAATTTGCCTTTACCCACATTCTCCCTCGCACAGAATTCCGCTACATACACATAACACATTTTATAAATCTATACTCTTATGCCTGATACAATGGTTATTGAGTCAAAGCAGTTTCAACTTATGTTGTACAGTTTAAAGTGTTATTAATCGTAACATGTGTAAGGTATTTTAAATGTCTTTTAACACTAGGAACTATAGATGCACAACTAGGATGGAGCGGTTACAATTTATGACCAACGCCCTCCAGCTAGACCATAATCCCGTTTCTATTATATATATCGTAAAAAGGCTCTGAATCGAAAAATATTTCCTATTTTTGCGTTAAACCAAGCAGGTTAGCGAAACGCGCGTCCAGAACGTAACAAGTTGTGGTGTAGTGTGGTTAGAACTCTTGAATTTTGACCTATCTTCCACCACAGGTTCCAGTGTTAGAACTTAACAAATATTGGTGGTTAAAATTTGTTAGGTGTTAGGTATTTTCAAACGTTTCTATTTCAAGATTCAATAACTATGACTTAAGTATAGTTAATGATATAATAAACGGTTATTTCAGAATTTTAAAGTTATAATAATGTGTAATATGTATTATTAAATAGTTAATATAAAATAAAGGAGTCGTTTACAGAAAATCATACCTGTAGCCAAATTCCTATCGGGTTTTAAAATCAAAAAGTTAAAGCAAATAAAATTAATTTGTGGAATTAAATTTTAGGTAGTTGGAGATTTTACACACCCATTTTTCATCATCATCATCAACATGAACTGATATTGAAGAAATACCAGTTGATACTCATTCACCATTAAGAAAGAAGAAGATTTTATTTTTCTACATTTATATTGTTATTAATAACACACTTTAATAATAACAGTAGTTGTAGATATTCATAAATAAATACATAACCATACTTTATTAAATCACATAACCATACTTTGTTAAATCAATATAGAATATTTACGTACTTTAAGATGAAAATTTTGGTATCTACCACTTTTTCTTTTGTTTATGAAAGTTACCTCTTCATTTCCGCAACATTAAAATTCACAAATTGTCCTTAAGAGCTTTTGAGTTCAGGTAGATAACTCTTAAATGCATTAAAATTTATGGTGGATTTATGAGATATTTTATGTAGAAGTGATAAGTGTAAATTAAAGAAAGCAAAAATATAATTAAGATGACTTATTTAAAAAAATGTACTTAAAGATCTCTTAGGATAGGGTCTTTTAGCTTTAAGTCGTAAACCTCACGAATAATTTTCAACTTAAAAAGGTTTCTTTCTTCTAGTCGTTCAAAACTCATCTCGGATTAAAAAGTTTGTCTTGTCAAAATAATTATCCTAACGTCGCGTCGCCAAGGCCTTTTTTTTTGTCCCATTACTTGACATAAGACAAAAAGGAAAATATACGCCTTGTAGCAAAAAATGTACAGTTTTTGACCTGCCCAGTCGTTTTTATCCTAGAGGGTACCGGTACGCAAGCACGAATGATCTAAAACAAGCAAAACACATTTGTGTACGCTACATTGAAACAAGTTCTCAAAAGTCAGCCTTTATACCAATTTCTAGAGGAATCATATTAAAGATCTTTTCTGCGTATTTGCTTCTTTCGCCTAAAATCAATGGTTTAGATGGTACAAGACTTAATGGTGTTTGTAGTATTTTAATATAATGTTGGAGTGGTCGTGCCAAAACCATGCAAATAATCAAATGCTTATGCACATGTAACAGATATAAACTAACACGCCATACTATATCGAGGGCATTCTAGAAGATTAGAGCGAACTCCTGATGCATATGAAGACAGGGACATTGACGATTTGGAGTTAGTTTTATAAAAGATGTGCTAGTGTATAGCAGTAGAGTTATATTGTAATGACCATTTGTTTAAGTTAGTGTTGTATTAACTATTTGTTATAAAGGAAGCCCGTAACAATTGGTGTCGGAACTGAGATATGGACTAAAAGTTAGAGTGAACATAGGAAAAATTAAAGTGTGACCAGTCTCGATAGCGACAAATTTTAACTATTCTTGTTTATCCAAAAGCTGACTGTGAAAAATTGTTTGTGGACATACCTATTTACTTGATTTTGATCTAATTCTACAAAATTCTGTTCCGAAACTAAGGCTTATAAGTTTTGACTTTATTATCGTGTTTTAGAACTGCAAAAAATATCAAAGTCATTTTAAAAAAATTGTAGAACATTCTATTTTGAAACTAAACAAGCAAAGTAACCATTTAATTTTAGACCAAACTAACAAAATTGGTGAGTTTTGACTATTTCATGGTGCTTTCGACCTCAAGAAGACATAAGAACAAACACAAACATTTTCACGAAGTTATCCTTATGAAGAGGTGAACTGGTCAAGAATCTAAGAGAAATGAAAAAAAGACAAGAAGAATCAAAGGGCAACCAACAAGGAAACAAGGGATCAAAAACACCAAAAACAGCACGGAATATTAAAATATTTGCAAGATTTGGAGGCCAAAAGACAAAAAGAAAACGGAAATAATAGGATCGACTCGAGAAGTTTCTAAATGAAGAACAATCAAGAAAACGAAAAGGAAATCATCATCGACTTGAGAAAATTTTAAATGAACAAGAAACCAACAGGCAAAAAACAACAGGAAGAAGATTTTAAAAGACAAGATGTCAAAAGAATCAGCTCGAGAATTCTAATCGAACAAGAAAATAGGAGGCAACAGGGACTGCAAAAGTGGATTCAGATTACTATTGAAGAAGTTATCGCTAATTATAAAGAAGAAACAGATTATGTCAAGGCACAAATTGACGAGGGCATTGACAAAATGAGAAATGGTTTTTGAGTAGAAGTTAAATAAGTTAAAGTGGAAATAAAGCAGGTTAATAAGTAAAGTACAAAATCTTGAAAAAAAAATGAATAAAGTGAAAAATCAAAGAATGACTAGTTCCACAGCAGTTTCTGGTGATAAAATCAAGCCACCAACATTTGATGGCTCAAATTCCTGGACTATCTCTTCGCGACAGTTTTAGCCCGCGACAACAAGCAATGCTTGGCACGACGCAGAAAAGGTCACTTAGTTAATAACCTCATTAGCACTGGATTTTTTACAACATATTCTCGCGAGACATCATCAAAACTATCAGCACCTTTTTCATTCATTAGAATATAGATTTAAAAATCGGTAGAAATACACAGAATCCAACTTAAAACTAGAACACATAAACCCAGTGAATATCTCCAAGAATTTAAATGCGAAGTAAAAAAATAATGAGATTGGCGTTTCCTACGTCAGTGGGGGACATAAAGAACGGAGGATGTCTGCATTTGGGATGGACGAAATTCACCAAAGTTAGCAACACAATTAAATGACACAATTTCTTATGCTTGCCAAAATAGTATTGTTTATATCATGTATCAAAAGATTCCGTAGGCAGAATAGTTTGCACGTTAAGATATTGCTTCAATCAATTTAAATTTAGATATTTTTATCCAGTTGCGAGAAAGCCAAAAAAGGTTTTTGTTTGCCAATCTAAACGCAACAAATAATCTAAACACACTTAAAAATGAATCTAATATAGTTACAACGGGAAACAAACAAAACACTCACTTCAACCGATCCGATGCAGTCTATCTACTTGAAAATTGCAATATAGATGCCGATTAACTCAGATTTCCATCCATCTGAAAGTCTGAATTCTGTCCTGTGTTTTTTGTAATTGAGTTGAACTGAAGTGGAGCGCATTAGTGTTACCGCGATATAGACCGGGATTGGTATCGGATTCGATTATATTTTCATAGTTTTAAAACAGATTTCTCTGTACTTGTACTTGACCTAACTTTTCGTTGGAGTCGGAGTTTATTGATGTTTTGTTTTTATTCTTTTATGTGGTTATAATTAATGTCGATATTTAAATTACAAGGTGCACAGTTTTAAAACTTAGGTTAGAACAACAAAGGCAAACTATTCTTTTAAAAATTTTTTTTTCCAATACCTGCATCACTTTTTACACTCTTTGTTTTTTGTTGTATAGTAAGTTGAAGTTCTGGATTAGAATCTAATATGATATCTTTGAATTGTATCGGTTCAACTGTACGCAATTTATGAGGTATAATTGCTTATGGTAACGTAGCTTCTGAAATTGAACGAATACTAGGCAGCCCAGAAATAAATATCCAGGTGACACTAGAGACATATTCTCGGTTCGGTGTTGGACCAGTACAGGTATCAAGTGATATTAGTGAGTTAACCATCTAAACATCTTTTGAAAATTGTCCAGGACGTTTTCAACCGTTTTAAAAATGTAAATTTCAAAATTAAACCCAAAGGAATGTCGCCTGTTTCGAAATAAAGTGAAATTCTTGGAATATGTCGTTTCTGAGGAAGATATTCAAAAAGATGTAAGCAATATCAAAACCGTAACAGACTGACCAATACCCAAAGAGAGACATAAAGAATAAGGCTCATATAACTGGATTTCAGAATGTGGAAAACAATTTAGAAGACTGAAATCTACTTTATGCGCAAACCCAACCCCAGATACAGATGAAAGCAAGTGGGCTGTTTGCCAAGTCCAACAATTTCAAGAACATAATACAGTGTAGTACGGCCTTGTGTTATGCAAACCTGAATAGATTTATTGTATGTCTTACTGCGGGTTATAACAATAGAAATGAAAGATCGACCCGGCAGACAACACAAAGGCGGGTTTGCCTTATCGGGGCGTCTGTGTAAAGATGGCTGCAAACATTGTCAAATGGGTAGATCAATGGGAGGGATATTTTCACTGAAAAGTCAAAAGATTTACGATTCAGACCAAGAGTGGTCAACGGCGAAAAGATCAGGTGGAAGATCCGGATATTGGACCAATTGTGTACAAAAAAAAAGAAAGTGCCGAAGTCAGACAAAAATGGAGCAAAATATCTGACAAAAACCATGCATTCAAGACGAAGTGGACTCAATAGAATGCTGAAATGAGTCCGAGAAAGTGCTGAGGATAAGACCAATGAAACGCAACTGTTAGTTCCCAGAAAAAGAATTTTGGACATATTACAAGAAATCGATGGCAGAAAATACGGAACTCACCTTTAAGTAAATAAAATTCTGGATAAACTTCGAGAACGATTCTATTGCATCCTCTATCATGAAAATATCAAGGAATATTTCCGAGGATATAACACATGTTTAGCAAGAGAAGATTTCGAGGAGCAATGAGCATATAGACCAGGAAGGTACAACAATCGCCCAAGTTTTGATTGAGGAAGTCTTCAGCAGACCTGAAGTTCCACTAGAACTTCACTCAGATCAAGGATAATATTTCGAGTCAACCATTTTTAGGAAAGTTTGTGATATCATGGGGATACGAAAAACTACAACATCTCTACATCATTCGCCGGATGGCATGATGGAACAATTTAGGAATATCTGCCCTTATTTTTGTTAGCTTATGTAACAACGGTTCATGATTCCAACCGCCAGATTTTTTTTTGGAGAAAAAATCGTTATATTCAAAATTTCCTCAATACTGGGAAGGACCACACCTAATAATGAAGAGGATTAACAACTTGGTTTATCGGATACAGAGAAATTCGAAAACAACGTGAAGGGAGTACAGAATTAGGAAAAGGGTTCTGGGACGGTAGTGCTAAAACTACACAAATGAGTTTTCAAAGGTTTGTATATCGAGGGCAATCTGGAAGATTTAAGTGAATTCCTTATGCCTATATAGGGACATGGGCGCTGATAATTTAGAGTCAGTCTTATAATAGGAGTGTTAGTGTATAACAGTCGAGATTTATTACAATGAGTATTTAATAAAGTCAGTGTTATTTTCAATAAGTGTGAACCTGTAATAATAGTATAGTCAATTTTAAGACAAACGTTTTTAATATATTTTGTAAAGATTACTGCTTAGCTACTCATTTATATAAAAATACTCTTAAGTTACATAAACAACAGGCAATGTGAAAGCTGAGATTCAAATTCAATGGAACCGTTAAATACAATCCACCATTGTTATAGGGCTATTTTGAATAGAACAGTTTTACAGGTGCTTAACCCTAAGTGAGTGTAGTTCTAATAGCGGAATTAAACTCCGGAGTGACGTTTTAGTTTGTTTGAAAACTATAGTTTTCAAACGTCAATTAAACTTTGCGCCGTCCATATTATAGAATACGTTTCAGTTTTTGGACAATTTAATATAAGATACTTAGTTAATGACTGATTGTACTTATTAAGCGACATGTTAACTGATACCGTATAGCCTATATAGTGCACTAAAATGGAGCGAATGAAGTTAAATTGTCGTCGACAACAATCTCTTGTTCCATAGCTAATATTGCAGGTGCAACACAACTGGTGTTGGAAACTATTAGGTAAATTGTGTCATTAATTTCCTTGTTTTGCTTTGGCGTGGTTTATATATCAGGTTGCTCATAGGTAATAGCTTATCACAACAATACTAATTGTCTTTTAATCAGTGATTTCAGATTTTAGGCTATTTGAAACTTTGTTGCAACTAAGAATATCTTCAACGTATTCACTAAAGGGTTTTAAATTTATATATATATATATATATATATATATATATATATATATTTATTATATATATATATATATATATATATATATATATTATATACATATATATATATATATATATATATATATATATATATATATATATATGATAGTATGTTTTCATTCCACTTACACCAACGTCATAACAAGAAAATGATCCTTGTTTGGAACATGTTCTGCATCACAGCAGACACAATGATCCATTTTAGTCAAACGACGATCGCGATTTCGCTCTTATTAGAGCTCATCAGGCCGCCATAGACTAGCCAGCCCCGTGTAGGGCAAAGGCACAAAATTGAATCACAAAAACAACTACTCCGCTGGCTAATACCACGACCGGCATTGAATTACATTGTGACTCCTGGCTTTCGTTGGGAGTAATAAATGATAGTGTGTTTTCATTCCACTTACACCAACGTCATAACAAGAAAATGATCCTTGTTTGGAACATGTTCTGCATCACAGCAGACACAATGATCCATTTTAGTCAAACGACGATCGCGATTTCGCTCTTATTAGAGCTCATCAGGCCGCCATAGACTAGCCAGCCCCGTGTAGGGCAAAGGCACAAAATTGAATCACAAAAACAACTACTCCGCTGGCTAATACCACGACCGGCATTGAATTACATTGTGACTCCTGGCTTTCGTTGGGAGTATTAAATGATAGTATGTTTTCATTCCACTTACACCAACGTCATAACAAGAAAATGATCCTTGTTTGGAACATGTTCTGCATCACAGCAGACACAATGATCCATTTTAGTCAAACGACGATCGCGATTTCGCTCTTATTAGAGCTCATCAGGCCGCCATAGACTAGCCAGCCCCGTGTAGGGCAAAGGCACAAAATTGAATCACAAAAACAACTACTCCGCTGGCTAATACCACGACCGGCATTGAATTACATTGTGACTCCTGGCTTTCGTTGGGAGTATTAAATGATAGTATGTTTTCATTCCACTTACACCAACGTCATAACAAGAAAATGATCCTTGTTTGGAACATGTTCTGCATCACAGCAGACACAATGATCCATTTTAGTCAAACGACGATCGCGATTTCGCTCTTATTAGAGCTCATCAGGCCGCCATAGACTAGCCAGCCCCGTGTAGGGCAAAGGCACAAAATTGAATCACAAAAACAACTACTCCGCTGGCTAATACCACGACCGGCATTGAATTACATTGTGACTCCTGGCTTTCGTTGGGAGTATTAAATGATAGTATGTTTTCATTCCACTTACACCAACGTCATAACAAGAAAATGATCCTTGTTTGGAACATGTTCTGCATCACAGCAGACACAATGATCCATTTTAGTCAAACGACGATCGCGATTTCGCTCTTATTAGAGCTCATCAGGCCGCCATAGACTAGCCAGCCCCGTGTAGGGCAAAGGCACAAAATTGAATCACAAAAACAACTACTCCGCTGGCTAATACCACGACCGGCATTGAATTACATTGTGACTCCTGGCTTTCGTTGGGAGTATTAAATGATAGTATGTTTTCATTCCACTTACACCAACGTCATAACAAGAAAATGATCCTATATATATATATATATATATATAGTCCAACAACAACCTCCCGAAAATATAACACCGCATGTACACCCGGATGAAAACACATCATATATATATATATATATATATATATATATATATATATATATATATATATATGTATGATGTGTTTTCATCCGGGTGTACATGCGGTGTTATATTTTCGGGAGGTTGTTGTTGGACTAATGTGGATTGCTTTTCTGTGGTTTTTGGTTTATATGATTGATTTCCATACTGCTGGTAATTTTAATTTTGTTTTATTTTGTTATTTTGTTTATACATTTGCCCGTTAAACGAGAAATAAGTATTTTTAAGAGAATGCTCTGACAGTTGTATTATATGGGCCGAAAAATCCTCGTTCATAGCAATCTTGACCAGTGCTTCGTCAATGAGAATGTTAGGATACAGATTCGAGAATGACGTCTCGTGTAATTCGGATAAAATGCTCTTAATTTTTTTACATGTGAGTGAGCTTTTTTCTACAGTCGGTTGCATAATATTCGCAAGGTATTTTTCTAGTTTTTGTAAAGGCGAATTAACAGCACTAACAATAGGTCTGTGGGCACCCCTGGTTTGTGTATTTTTGGTAAGCCGTAGAGTTTAGGGCATCTGCTGGACTTTTCTCGTGGTATGATCTTTTGTTGTATTGCTATGTCTATTGGTGAACTTTTTATCTTATTTTTTGTTGTTTTTTCTAGGTACGTCGTCGGGTCTCTTGAAATAGGCTTATAAGAATTGTTTTGTAGGATGAACTGCATTTTTGCATGTAGTCTTGGGTATTCATAATTACAGTTACATTTCCTTTGTCTGCTGGAAGAATTGTGATGTCTTCATTTCTGCGAAGGTTTGTTAGGGCCCTCTGTTCAGAAGCGTTTAGATTTGGTTCAGGTGGCTTGCTTGATCTTAGAATTCTTGCCACTTCCTGTCGAATTTTCTCTGCTTTCGTTTCTTCAGAGGAGTCCAAAAGATAAAATAAAATTGGAAAATCACGAAGTATATAGCATCCCGTGCCAGGACTTGAAAAGTTGTGTGTTGGGCAAACAAACAGACAAATATCAGCAAGAGTAGAAGAACATAAACTCTGCATCAGATATAAACTACCTATGCCTTATTTTTACATCATCAGGAAACAGGCCACAAAATAACCTTCGAAGGGTGCAAGGAGATTGCTATTATAGAGCACTATAGGACCAGAATAATCCGAGAAGCCATAGAAATAGAAAAGCAAGGTGATTTAAATAAAAGGGACGAATCGTTAAAGTTACCAGCAGTCTGGAAATCAATCATATATAAACCAAAACCCACAGAAAATCAATCGGCATTAGTCCAAGAACAACCTCCCGAAAATATAAACAATGACGCACGACCGTTTAGATATAACCTTCGGCCGAGGGTGGGGGTATAAAAGGAAGCTCCGCTGTCACTAACACTTTCAGTTTTCAATCGGACGCGAAACAGAAAGCTTTGAAAATACCAAATGCGATTTTGGCGAAACGTCAGCAAAGTTGTTCTTTTCAGAACGAGAGTGATGAACGGATGACTCGGAATGAAAACACATCATATTTTTCCATCCGTTCAGGACTATATATATATATATATATATATATATATATATATATATATATATATATATATATATATATATATATATATATATATATATATATATATATATATATATATATATATATATATACAGGGTGGCCCAACGAAAAGGTCCCACCCTTATTTATGACTTTCCTGGTATATTTTGGGAAAAACGCTTGGACACGTCAATTTTGATTTTTAGGGGGACGTCTTTTCATGTATGATTATATAATACAGGGTGTTCCAAAAATAAGATATCGCATTACACTTGACATTTTTAAATGGAAACCCCCAATTTTTTTTCTATTTTTGGATTCTCCAGGAAGTTTTTAGTAACTTTTGTATAATAGAGTTTATACCTATCTTCAACCATTTTGAAGTTTTTTTAATTTTTTTTATAAAATTCGCCTCATTTAATTTAGTACTGATAATACGGAAAAAAATAATAATCACCGATACCAGCAAGAAATTTAGCATCCGTCAATGTCATCGTAAATCATAGAACAACTTTATCTTTGATTTGAAATCGTTAAGTTGCCTAGTTCTATTATAATATTTTGCAATGATTTATTCAATTCAAGAAAGGGTCGAAATAACGAAACTGTATTATCAAAACGGAAGCATTGCAAGAGCTACCGCCCGGTTGTTTAATGCGTTACATCCAGACAAAAATATTAACCATAAGTATGTGGCTAAATTAATAAGAAAATTTGAAGCAACTGGATCTGTATCTAATATTCGCCGGAATCAGGAAAATCGTCCAAGTAGAAATGAAGCCAGAGAAATAGCAGTTTTGGGACACGTGGCTCTTGACAACACCGAAAGTACTCGTGGTCTGGCTACTTCTTCAGGATTTACACGCTCAACAGTGCAAAGAATTTTGAAATCCTATAAATTTCACCCGTACAAAACTAAACTTGTCCATGAGTTTAATGAAGACGATTATGATAGAAGGTTGGAGTTTTGCGAATTAATGACACAACGTTTGAACAATAACCCAAATTTGTTATTTAACATTTGTTTTTCGGATGAATGTACCTTCTATTTACATGGTGCTGTAAATAGACATAATTGTCGATATTGGAGCGACTCGAATCCACATTTGTTTCGAGAGGTACATTCGCAATACCCACAAAAAATTAATGTCTGGGCCGGCATTTTCGGAAATCATATTGTAGGACCTTTCTTTATTCCTGGAAACTTGACGGGGGAGTTGTACTTGGACATGTTGGAAAATACAATAGAGCCACGAATAACCGAAATAATAGAAAATGAGGTTAATTATAATGAAAATTTTCTTCATTTCCAACAAGATGGTGCACCACCGCACTATGTAGCTCCAGTACGACAGTTTTTGGACACCCATTTCCCAAATCAGTGGATCGGACGGCGCGGCCCCCAAGGTCTCCGGACTTGAGTCCTTTAGATTACTTTCTTTGGGGACATATAAAAAGTAAGGTTTTTAGTACGAAGCCAGACTCCATCCAAGATCTTCGGGAGCGGATCACGGCGGAATGCAGACAAATAACTCCAGAAATGTGTGAAAATGTTAGGAATAGATTTGAGCAAAATATTTATTATTGCATGGAGGTAAACGGACACCACTTTCAACATTTATTACCACATTGACTTTTTGACACATTGTAGCTAAGTAACTAATTTTTGTTTAAATTTTAATGTGAATGTAAAACTGTAAATGGTTTAGTGTTCCTGATTCCGGCGAATATTAGATACAGATCTAGTTGCTTCAAATTTTCTTATTAATTTAGCCACATACTTATGGTTAATATTTTTGACTGAATGTAACGTATTAAACAACCGGGCAGTAGCCCTTGCAATGTTTCCGTTTTGATAATAAAGTTTCGTTATTTTGACCCTTTCTTGAATTTAATTTATCAATACTTGATATTATTCAATTATTCAAATAACTTCAAAATGGTTGAAGATAGATATAAACTCTATTATACAAAAGTTACTAAAAACTTCCTGGAGAATCCAAAAATAGAAAAAAAATTGGGGGTTTCCATTTAAAAATGTCAAGTGTAATGCGATATCTTATTTTTGGAACACCCTGTATTATACAATCATACATGAAAAGACGTCCCCCTAAAAATCAAAATTGACGTGTCCAAGCGTTTTTCCCAAAATATACCAGGAAAGTCATAAATAAGGGTGGGACCTTTTCGTTGGGCCACCCTGTATATATATATATGTATACATATATATACATATATATATATATATATATATATATATATATATATATATATATATTTTTTTTTTTTTTTTTTTTTGTGTTCTTTGACCTTTTTTTTCAATATATATTTATCCTAATTTTTCTTGGTTTGGGGTCAATACATTAACAACAAAATTAGTACATATTTTTAAACATATATTTCGTTTCTAAGGTGACGTTTCGACCATAGTTTTGGTCTTTTTCAAACCTAAAATTTGTTTAGCACTATTTTTTTAAGTTTATAAAGTATTAAAAATTTAGGACTTACCATAGAAAGTAAAATAGTTGACTAAAAAGTATACATAATCCACATATCTGACATATACTACACAACTATTTTACGTTCTATGATAAGTCCTAAATTTTTAATACTTTATAAACTTAAAAAAATTGTGCTAAACAAATTTTAGGTTTGAAAAAGACCAAAACTATGGTCGAAACGTCACCTTAGAAACGAAATATATGTTTAAAAAGTATGTACTAATTTTGTTGTTAATGTATTGACCCCAAACCAAGAAAAATTAGGATATATATATATATATATATATATATATATATATATATATATATATATATATCGAGGCAAACCTATTATTAATAAAATATTTATAAATTGTGTTCACATGGCATTTATGTACTAAAACTTGATACACATAAGAATATTTACGAGTTTTCTCTATTATCAGCATAAATAGAAAATAAAACCTAACATCCTAATTATTATTATTAATATTATAAGAAATCTTAAAACCTATTAGATTTAATAAAATATTTAAGGAAAGAGGGTTTTAAGGTGGTATTTATATAGGAGCTCCTAAAGTTAGTTTAAAAATAAAAGCATTTGTGAGTTAAGCAGTTTTATGATAAATGCCCATTTCTAGGATATTTATCAACGCCAGCATAAAACTACCTTTAGGAGGCTTAAATCCGAATTGATTTTATCATGGTTCTAGAGTACTGAACTAAGAAATCATGGTAATGTAAATCTGAAACATTGAGATTTTGTGTTACATTGATATGTGTGTGTTAGAAAATGTACACAACAGTTAAGTACGCTTATTTACGGTTAATCGTGGTAAAACGTGCATCAAGGTGTAATAATTTAGACTAGCAAATTGAAAAACATTTTGTGGTTACATGTAGAGATTAGTTTACGTAGCGTGGTAATAAAAATCACGAATTAAAAAAAAATTGATAGAAATTTGATGGACAAAATCGCCAGAAAATGGTAATCACTTCGTGACTATTTTGTCCACAAACATTCTATCTCCGATCTGTTAAATGTTGTGATATCACGCGGCAACATAGCAGCAAATTTCCAAAACAATAACAAATTTAGGTGAACCCAAGTAAAGTGTCTATAGTCGGTGGCTGATGCTAATTCTTTCTAGTTCAGTGTTCGAAGGATTTTAGTAATCATTAAGAGTTAATATTAAATAAATCATTTATTACTCAGGCATTAAAAACTCAAATATTGCTGTACATTATTAAAATTATCAACAATATTTGTTTTCTCCATTGATTCTTTTTATTTTTCTTGTGACAATTAATTTAAGTTAAGTTTAAATTAATTTTTAGAAAGAGTTTGAAAACATGTTTTTAATTTACTTACTCCATAGAAGTATCACACAATGTTCCAGTCTTCTTTTGTTGGCAGCCTCGAAATTAAATCTGGGTACATTGTAAGCACCAACTCGTGCAGTTAGAGGCTTATCTATCTTGTATGTCTGTGTGTGAAACAAATTTAATTTTAGAAACTTGGGTGCCAGACAAGTTAGTGTAGAGCTGTATTGTCAAGAATCCGGCGATCTGAGCAACAACAAAACTTCAAAACTAATTACGAACTTATGTCCTTCTTGTTTATTTTTCGTATTATAAAGCACGAAGTTTATATTTCAAACAATTGAAGCGTATAATGAAAAACAGCGCGCACTAGCAATATAGGAAAACAAAACTGAACTGCTGAAAGTTTGTAATGTACTGCTTAGTTCTTGGAAATTATATTAAGAAAAAAAAAGTATTACCATTATATACAAAGACAAGGATTTAATTAATATCAGGAATTTGTACCTAATCAAAATTCTTTTAAACTTCGTTGTCC
Organism: Kuschelorhynchus macadamiae; assembly: GCA_030620095.1. Classification (NCBI taxonomy): domain Eukaryota; kingdom Metazoa; phylum Arthropoda; class Insecta; order Coleoptera; family Curculionidae; genus Kuschelorhynchus; species Kuschelorhynchus macadamiae. Next base: position 496,865 of record JAUTXW010005519.1, on the reverse strand, counting down.
CTTTCAACTCTCTAACGCAGCTGATAATATTTTTTCTATAAATTACGTTATAATATAATACTTTGTTTTGTAGAAATAATAGAATAAAAAGAGCTTATAAAAACAAATTGTTGTAAATAAATTGTAAGTGAAAATATCGTTTTAGCAAAAAACACTTTACATCTAACCTGAAATTCGCAAAATCTCTAATGGAATATGAAATTTTCTGCAAAATCAATAATTTTTAAACGCAGTGAAAAAGGAATTACTTTTCGACGTTTCGCCTTCGATTGCACGAGACATCTTCAGGGATTTTTACTTCATGAGATCGGAACACTGAATGAGCTCGGGAATACCTAGGCCGTTTATTTATAGTCGACCTGTGTTCATCGAACCGTAATCCGGTATAACGATCGGTTTTCAAGTATCATGTAGACTGAAGCCCGTATCTCTATTAAAATTCTTAGGATGCTTATAAATTTCAATAGATTCTAAAATTTTCCGTTTATAGAATGCCGAGCCCGATGCAAGAACTTTGGCTTCTTCTAGTTTTATGACATCTCCAGTGGAATATTGGTATTCAGGTACAGCAAATTGTACAATTTTAATTCTTTTTAATACGTCGCTCACGTTCCTTAAGCCGAGTGGGTGTGGGTCGTCCAGTTTCTCCAATACAGGCATCACCACAGAAGCAAGAAATTGTACATACTCTTTCCGTTTGGAAAGGAATAATGTTCTTTGGCTATCGCAAATATTTTCCAATTTACTTGAGTGTGTTCAAGGTTGCACCGGCGAAGTAACATTGCAATCTTGTCCGTGATTCCCTGGATAAATGAAAAAACTACCCTTTCTATTGATAAATCCTTATTAATTTCATTTCGCGGAGTCCTGTTCCACGAAATTTTTATATTTTCTAATTGGCCGTCTTATATCCTCAGTGCAGTATCCGTAAAGCTAAAATCACGAGGGCTCTGTAAACCAAAGAACGAATAACTCATTTCCTCTGTGCAACAACAACTAAAAAGGGAATCGTGCCTTTCGATTCAATTTCCGTTGCAAATTTTCTCAAACGAGTAGATACCTAAATGCAAATGCACATCATTATATCAGCACAAAAGCAATCAGTTTGGCTTACAGAGCCCTTGCGATTTGTGACCAAAATTCTTTACAATCATAAACAGAGAAACTGACTCAAAATTTAAGAGGCAATGAATATTACACTGATGACACTAGAGGGTCAATTAGAAAATACAATATTCCTAGTCCACAAAATGAAAGTATTAAGCAGTTTCCGATAGTACTTATACAGGGAACCATAGACAACATACTGATACAGGCATCATTCTACATCATACGCGGAAACCGAATTTTAGACCGAGTCACGGTTCTGTGAATGAGGCCCAGATTTTGTGTAGTAAAGATCCCTGAAGATGCCTCGAGCAATCGAAGGCGAAACGTCGAAAAGTGATTCTATTTTGACACGGTCTAATCCCACGAGCCATGATTTCCTAATAGACCAAATAGAAATTTTTCTTAATTATATCGGATAACGGATTATATTATCAAGAATTAACTTTTCTAAAATGTAACGGAAATGTCAGGTTTATTATTTTAATATCGCGTGCCTTTCCTAGGAGCTCTTATATTTATTTCCAGATACTTCTGATATCGCAGTCAACCATTTCTAGAAGTATTTTGTAAGAACGGAGTTTCTATCGTTGATGATAGACTATTCACAATTTGTTTTTGAAAAATAATTGATGATGAGACAGAGGTGTGTCATATAACTTCACATTGTGTAAAAATTAGAGAACGGAGTATCATTTAGGTCTGATGGTAAGGAAGAGTCACTATATATTATAGAGTGCAGCGGTGTCCCTTACCTCTCTGTTGCTGATATACTACGAAGCAGCGTCTCATCCAGTAAAAATTTACGATGTTTCTGATAAGGCGGCAACATTGCAGTCATACTTTTTAGACACAAATGTAGGTTACCTTTTTTGAAATACCCGTTTAATTAAATTAGATTTAACATATTTTTATATATATTTATTTATATATATATATTTTTTCATTAACGGTTTTAAATATAATAACCTAAAAAACTTTTTTCTGATTTTCTTGCATTTCATCTTTAAGATGGTGGAAAATTTTAAAATTCTTAAGAGTTCTACTTTTTTTTTATTTTTTAGTTTGGAAATGTATTTTACTAAGAAAATTGATTAAAGGGTTCATGACGTAAAAAGAAAACATGCATGAAAATACGTATTTATAGGTAGAAAGAATATGTTCGGTAAAAGTGGTCAAGTAATGGCTGCTAGGAAATTAGTTTAACTTTAATTTCAATCATGGCGGATCATAAAAAGCTTTGGGCTAATTTTTAAACAAATATTCCTTGAAATTGGCCACTTTGTAAGCAAATATTTATCAAATAGCAATAATTTTCAAATGTAGCCATAATGTAGCAACATTTACTAAAAATTTGCCAATAAAAATGCCTACTTGGTTTGCCTTTAGTACTCGCTAAAAAATGGCTAATTTAAGACCCAGGAGCCAGCGTAACAAAATTAAATGATGATTACCCCAAGACGGCGTTTTTTATGATATGTGGTGGAATATTTAATCTTTTTATTAGACATTTTGTATGATAAATAATTTATATTTCGTTTTTCTAAATATATTTTCAGTTTGGTTAAGTATTGTTTTATAGTCTATAAACGTAAATTTGAAAATGTGGCTATTTTGGCAATATTATAGCAAAAATAAGCGAAATAAAACTACCCAATTTTAGTTTAATTTTGAAACAAAAATATGATAATAAAAGCCATACTTTTCCTTTCAATTTTTGTTGTCTTAAAATGTCATTATCTGGCATTCTTATATAGCTATTATTACTATAATTAAACTTAAATACTTGCTAAAATATGTTTGGTTGGAATTTGGGAAAAATGCCTATTTATTGATTATATTCTGACCTCGATTTCTATTCAATACTTACTCGAATATATCTGGTTATATTGTAGCAACAAAATTGACAAATATTTCTACTTTTCGGCCATCCAATATTATAGCCTATCTATATTAAATACTGCTACTTTTGAAGCCAAAAAATTTAAGTTGAAGCGAGCTTTCATGGCTAGAAAACGAACTAAGAATCATTTGCCAAAATTTGACAAATCTCCGGTTTTTATGCGTCTTTTATGGCTAACTGTTAAACAAAAAAGCTCATCAGCTAATTTGTGTTACTTGGGAGACCACACAAAAATTCAAAGTTTTAATTATATAGTGATTCTAGTTAATAAAACTTTTATTAAGATAATGGACAAGGATAAATAAAGTTATGGAATAAAAAATTACATTCTGAAGATGATCGTCGATAAATTTAAAACAGTGAGTCGCAGACCCATTTTGTTATGGATCGTTAAAATTGTTGTTTAATATTCAATTTAAATTTAATATAATATACAGGAAGTTACATTAAAGAAAAATAAAAAATACGATACACGAAACATAGCAAGGTTGTAACTTTTAAGTAATAAAACGTGAGAATGTAAATAAAAAAATTCAATTTTTTTTGCTTCTAGTAGAATATAAAAAAGCATAAGCATAGATAAAACATGAAGAAGAATTTCATTAAATCCGAAACGTTACATTACAGATCCATACTAATGTATAACGCTGAACTCGTATTTAAAGGCACTATTATAACTTAAAAAAATATATAGGGTGTCCTGTTTAAAATAAGAAAGTTCTTATCTGCACAGAAAAAATGCAACAACCTGTACTCATAAAAACAAAATCAATTAAATCTTTTTATTAGATATTTTGTATGGTAAATAATTTATATTTCGTTTTTCTAAATATATTTTCAGTTTGGTTAAGTATTGTTTTATAGTCTATAAACGTAAATTTGAAAATGTGGCTTACTTTGGCAATATTATAGCAAAAATAAGCGAAATAATACTATCCAATTTTAGTTTAATTTTGAAACAAAAATATGATAACAATAGCCATATTTTTCCTCTCAATTTTTGTTGTCTTAAAATGTCGTTATCTGGCATTCTTATATAGCTATTATTACTATAATTAAACTTAAATACTTGCTAAAATATGTTTGGTTGGAATTTGGGAAAAATGCCTATTTATTGATTATATTCTGACCTCGATTTCTATTCAATACTTACTTGAATATATCTGGTTATGTTGTAGCAACAAAATTGACAAATATTTCTGCTTTTTGTCCATCCAATATTACAAAAAAAGTTTTAATTACCCATAAAAGATATTTTTTGGCCAAGTAATTATGCTTTAGCCTATCTTTATTAAATACTGCTACTCTTGAAGCCAAAAAATTTAATTTGAAGCGAGCTTTCATGGCTAGAAAACGAACCAAGAATCATTTGCCAAATTTTGACAAATCTCTGGTTTTTGTGTGTCTTTTATGGCTAACTGTTCGACAAAAAAGCTCATCAGCTAATTTGTGTTACTTGGGAGACCACACAAAAATTCAAAGTTTTAATTATTAGTGATTATTATTTAGTGATTCTAGCTAATAAAACTTTTATTAAGATAATGGACAAGGATAAATAAAGTTATAAAATAAAAAATTACATTCTGAAGATGATCGTGTAAAACAGTGAGTCGCAGACCCATTTTCTTATGGATCGTTAAAATCGTTGTTTAATATTCAATTTAAATTTAATATAATATACAGGAAATTACATTAAAGAAAAATTAAAAATACGATACACGAAACATAGCAAGGTTGTAACTTTTAAGTAATAAAACGTGAGAATGTAAATAAAAAAATTTAATTTTTTTTGGTTCTAGTAGCATATAAAAAAGCATAAGCATAGATTAAACATGAAGAAGAATGCCATTAAATCCGAAACGTTACATTACAGATCCATACTAATGTATAACGCTGAACTCGTCTTTAAAGGCGCTATTATAACCTAAAAAAATATACAGGGTGTCTTATTTAAAATAGAAAAGTTCTTATCTGCACAGAAACAATGCCACAACATGTACTAATAAAAACAAAATCAATTAAATCTTCAAGAGAAACAAAGATATATTTGCCTTTAAATTTTTCTTCCATCTTTCACGGTTCTCCAAATATCTCTGTATGCAGTTAATGTCACCGCAGTGTGTCTCACCTGCTCTTTTCTGTAACAGATGAGGTGGTAATAATTACGAAATTACACGTGCCTTTCAACGAACAATCTGTCTACATAATATGTCCCACTAAGACTATAAATTACATTATTTATTAGATGCCTAACCCTAGGATGCATTTGCCGTGTCATTACTATGCACCAATGGGATTAGTTATTAAGATAATTTAGCCAATCCTCGGCACGTGATACCCCTGTTATATTAAGTTTGTCACCAAACCATACAAGACCAATAATTAATAATTGCGTTAGCCCCAGGAGGAAATATTCCTACCTGAAACAATTATCCGTTTATACATCGGATGTTCAGCGCGTGAAATGATATTTTAATCCAGTAGGCTGTGGCAGAAAATGAAATATTAAAGTTAACTCACTTTTATTGTAAATTTGTTACCGTTTCTTGTTAAAAAGGAATGTTCGATTTGATTATGGTGGGATGAAATAAATGCAGAATGGGCATACCCGAAGAAACAGATCATTATTTTTAAATCGATTCAAGAATAAGCAATCATTTAAATACACAAAATAAAATTATAAAAACGCTTATAATATATGCGAAAAATACTTTAAAAAAATCTTTTTCAGGTTTAACACAAACAGTGGCGGCTCTTCCATAGGGTCATTTGGTCAAGGACCCCCCAAAAATATTTCAGAAAATAAATTATTCGTTTGACCGTCTCTCCTAATAATTGTAATAAAACGTGAACCTTGGGAAAAGTTAAATACGCTACACTATTAGCCGCACGCGGAGGTTCGAATAGTTTCGTTGCGTTCCTTAGGCATAATAAAATATGCTATACTGAGCTAGGCTAGGCAGTCCGAATTGCCCTGATTACCTTAAAGCTTGACGAAAGTACCCGACGATTTCACAGCTACCGAGCGGCAGCCGAACGTGATAGCAAATGGAATATGAAATCGCGATTTGAGTCATCAGCCGGTCTCTTCTCATAATTCGATCGATTGGTCTCGGCATCACGTCGGCATGCGGAAGTTTAGTTGTTCACAGGTCGCGCGGTCGATATTCTAACTCGATATTGTTTCGGACGTTTTTAATCGATGAAAATTGATTTATATACTGTTTTTTGTAATACATATTTTTTTATTTTTATGATTCATGTGTGAGTTGGGAATATACAGGAAATAAAATGTTGGTACTGACCAGCGCAAAAAAAAATAAACAACTAAAAAGTGCTTACGAACTTACATTTTTGAGTTGTTAATGTAGATGAAATAAAATGTCGGTAGTGCCAAAAATTAAACAACTAGAGAGTGCTAACGAACTTAATTTTGAGAAAATAACCGAATTCAAAATAAGTGGTCGTAATTTGCCAGAACTTAGTATACGACAAAATAAAGAGATTCATTGAAACTTTCTCAAAAGTATGTACGATTTAGCTAACTGGATATGTGGTTGTGAAGTCTCTAACTCATTTTACTGTTATGTTTGTTTGTTGTTTTCTAAGGACTCGTCCGACTCATTACGGCGCAAAAACGGTGTTAAAGACTTAAACACTTAAAAGAAAAAATAAAAAACATGCGTTTTCTGCAGATCATACGAAATGTTCGGTGAAATAGTGTTGATATTCGCATTCAGCTAGACACAGCTTATAGAAAATCCCTTAGAGATTTTAATGAAAATGTATCCAAAAATCGTTATATTTAAAACAAAATGATAGATTGTGTAAAATTTTGTGGAGCATTCGAGCTGGCACTACGTGGCCATGATGAAACAGGCTTTGTCTGAAAATCCAGGGGTTTTCCGAGGGCTTATAAATTTTGTTGAGGAGTTGGGCCAAGATAGACTATCCGCTTTAGCAATGTTAAATATCGAGAAATCATTTATAAGAGGAATGTGCGTGCAATTTTAACGAACGTGTCATTCAGCATTTTTCCAATTCTAAAGAACGAAGAGTTGACCTTAGCTTCAAGAGAATTTGAAGCTCAATTTAAAGATAAGATATTTAATTTTATTTTAAGTATGCCTATTTTTAAATTTGTTATTGACCTCCCAATATAATTCACCACGAGCCACCACTGAACGCAAATCCATTTTCTATTGAGCAATGACCCATAATATACAATTGCCTAGTTTGGTAATTTATTTATCTATCCAAATGCAATGCCTCGTCGTTAAAAGTGACGGTTCAAAAAAAAAACAGCAAAAACCGATAGTGATCTAATTAGAGAATAAAATCGGGTATTCGACTCGAGTCGTAAAATAAAATTTCACTACAGATTATTCGACAGTCTCTTAGGTTTCATTTGTTAATACTTTTTAGGATTAATTTTTCCTTGAATAATTATGAAAGGGGCATTTATTTAAAGGTGTGTCAAATATAGATTTTAGTTAGAAAAGGATTTGTGTAGAAATGTTTTTTATAAAGATTGACAAATATCCGATTAGAGCATGCGCAGAACGGGCAAAATATTACTTTTTCTTGGTTATTAAGCACATAGTGGTCACGAAATTAACTAAATGCATAGAGCACATAAAATCCCAGAACTTAAAAAAATGTACCGTTTAACGATTATGGTTACTAAAATGTATCCAATGTTTCACATTTACCTGAAATAATTTTCAAAGGCAGTTTGCAAATTGAGTTTCGTAAGGAAGCAGATAAACATCATATTTCGCAAGTCAAATAGTATCTTGTTCAATTAACCTCTTCTTCTTTTAGTGCCGATTTCAGTGAAGGTTTGCGAGTAGAGTGGCGAATGTCCCCCCAGATTTCCTTTCGATTACTAACTGTGGCAATTTTTGCTATGCCTAAGCATATAATGATAATATTATATTTATTATTTATCAAAGAAGAAAGAAAAATTACAAAAAAAGAAAAAATATACAAATAAAACACTAGTAAACAAAACACAGTGTAAAAGGTAACTAGTACCATTTCTTCCTTATACGTATAGGGCAAAAAACAAAAGAACTTAACCAACATCTAAGACTTAAATTATTACATTATTATACATTACATTATATATATTAACACATACTATATTTTATTTCATAAAATAAATGTAATATAATATAATCAGTGAAATCCAACAAACAGTTGCTATGAAATAAACCTACTATTTAAATGCTAAATACTTTATTTTAATTCAAATTCAGCAGTTCACTTCTATATTTCTTTTTGAATGCTTAAATTATCATAGTAAAATCAGAATCGTTAGTACCTTCGCAAGAAGCCACGTTATACGGAAAAAGACTGTTTAAATATTTTCCGCCGGTGTCCAGTGGTTTCCCGGAGATCATTTATGGCCAATAAGGGTTCTATTAGAAGTACTTTTAACCTAAGTTAATATAATATTAAAATATACTAGAAGGTCCAGTATCCTTAGAAAATAAAAAACACTGAAACAAAAGAATACCTACAGCTATCAAAACGAAGCGTCTTTTCAATGTCTTACAAACAGGCTCTTAAAACACATTATTTTTCTATTATATTGTTTAAGTTATTGGTAAAAATTTAAGTTTACTTGGAAATATATTAACAAAATTTGATATGGAAGCTGCAGAACAACGTAAGTAAAATTAAAACGTTAATTCAATGTTTGATTTTTATTTCATAGTAGCTGTTTAGAAGAAATGTTTTAATCGTGGTTAAAAATGTCTGCAATATTTAAAACGTTTTTCTTTGGTAGAGAAAATTTATGTTTCCGTCATCAACTTTTTTGGCAACTTATGGTGTTTTTAGTACAACATTATCTAAAGATTCTTTTAAGAAATAAAGTAGCTGCCGCTTTTTGCCGCTTTATGAGATATCAACACTTTTATGTTGGTATTCATCAGTAATAATTGGAGATTATTTTACCTTCAATGTCGTAGACAAGTCATGTGCTACACAAAACGACATTAGCCCCGTGAAGCACGTGACCTGTCAACGACATTGGAAGTAACATAACCTAAAAAAACTCCAAATTTCCAACCATTCAGAGGTGAGAGATTTTTAATTTATGGTTTGAAAATAAAAGAAATTCAATTGAAAGAAGTTCCCAAATTTACAATGGAATTACCAATAGAACAAATATTCGAGGCGAAATCTATCAACAATCCGCTAAAAAAAATAAATGAAATTTGCGACCAATTATCGAATAATGTGATTACCAGGGGAGGTAATTTTTTCTCCATAAATGAATATACTACAAACCCCGGGTATTTCTTTTGGAAGACCAGAAAAATCATTTACATTAAGCAGTAATAGGTCAAAACGAAGAAAAATTCGAGAACTGGCAGGTACATACGACAAAAATCAATTGAAAGGTGCGTTGAAGATAATTTTAAAAGAAGAACAAAAAAGAATGACCTAAATTTAATTAAAACAGGTCTTGAAACTACACCAACCCGATCAGCTAAAATAATAAACACTTGGAATAATCATAACAAAAAAACCTATCAAACCATATACAAATGATGAAGCTCTTAGCCTGATAATCGATATTAGGAGGTCCAAGCATGATTACGAAACAATTAGAAGAGACGCTAAAGAAAGAAACTTCGATGTTTATCCTTCTTATAAAAAAATTTTGGAAGCAAAGGTCAATAGTTATTCATCTTCTGATCATATACAGCTCACCGAATTGGATGCAAAGGTTCAACTACAAGCGCTTTTGGACCATACTGTTTCGCGAATTATTTTATCTCAAAAAGATGTATTTGAAAATGTCGATACCGGCCTCACAATAACTTTGATACACAAGTGGGGTTGCGACGGAAGTACCGGTCACAACGGATATAAAGAGACTGTTGCAGAAAATGCTTCAGACTCTGATATATTACAATTATTTTCAGTCAGTGAAGTTGATCCATATATAAAAAAAAGATTTTAGCAAAACCCTTGGCCGTCCTCCACTAGATATTGTAGGCCAATTCAAGCGTGGTATTACATGCCCCGCAGTATTTACAAGATTTTGATTCATTGCGCATCCATAATTTCTGCAGCAGTCCTACCAACAGGCATGATGTCGGAAGAGGCACAAGAGTCTCGCAACAAAGACCTAAAAAACTACCGGGAACATTTTACTCTAAAAACACAAAGAACAGCCACAAACCAGGATCGTTTAAATAGATTTTTGGTATCTTCTGATCCACTAATCACAAGTTTAAGGAAAATGCCGAAGAAAAATTAACAAATGTTTTTACCCGAAACAATAAAATTATTTAAAGAACATTTACTATCTGTGGCTCCTAAATATGTTGATTCCTCCGATTCTGAAGATGAAATCAATGTTATATATTTTGTTTGTTTTTAATAATTACTTCATTTAATAATACATATGCGTAATATACTTTTAAATATTTTAAATTTATATCTTGTTGTTAATTTAACAAATTTTATTAAATGTTGTCACTGTATATAGTGACGTGAATGAAAAAACATCAATGGTTTAAAAAACATGTTCTTTTAAAGAAAAACATACACATAAAATTTGATAGTTACATAATTTAACCTACCAGTTAAGAATATTACGACTTTTCGTTCGAATATCGGACGCCGACACGTGGTTTTTCCTGCATTTGCACACAACCGCAGACAAAATATTACATCTTACATCCTAAAAACCAGAAGAGTGAATTTTTTTGGAAAGCATTCCAGGATTATAGAAAATAAGAATTTTTTCCTATTTCATGCTACTATTCTTAATAGTTATAAAAGTTTATATTTTTGGATAGTACGTTTTCTTTCGTGTTTTTTACATTAAAAAATCATGTTTTTATTTAACTTAGAAAAAAAACTTTTTTTGTACATCCATCCCTATAAATAGGTAGGTATCTAATGTTTACCATTTCACAAACAAGCGTCAGGAAATATGCGGACAAAAAACATTCGTCAAACCGAATTTATTCTCAGATATGAGCGGAATCTAATGCTAAATTTTGTAACTTTTAGATAAAAAAAATATTTAAAAAAAGTGTAAAAAATAGGTGATTACCTAAAGGAAATCTTACAAATATGTAATGAGAAATTAATAAAAAGTAATTTAATGCTTGTTTAATTGGGAAATAGTAATATGAAGTAATAAAAAGTTCCAATTGCTCTAATTTTCCCATACTATGCGTCACTCGTGATTCAAAAATTCTGAAAAGGAAATAGAAGTTATAAAAGTTTAATTTGATATTTAAGTCAAATCTACACTTAAGAACATAAAAATATAAATTGCGCTTTAAGTAATTTTTGCTGTTTGTTTTTCCGTTAAAAGTGATACCTGTCATGAGCTAATCAAATCCAGATGTGTATAGCTTGTAATTTACTAACCAAAGTTTATTTTTAAGCGTAATTTACCTAATCTCTATTAATTAAACACAAAATATTTTTAATCACAATTATAACCTACTTTTGGCCAAAAATGATCTCCGAGAAACCACTGTGCGGTGGAGGTATAGATAACCTATTGCGAAATCGCAAGTTTAAAATATTAATATATGTTCTGAAAGATAATTTGTCAAGCAAGAATACTGAGTTTTATTTTTGATTAACCTATAAGAAGCAAAATGCAGTTTGTGAGTATTAGCAAATTTGCATCCTTTAATTTATGTGATGTGGGATTTGATCTTCAAATGTCGTGTTTAAAACTATGTTTTGGGCCTTTTTGAGTACGCCGTTGATCAAGAGCGTCGAAACAAGGCATATACACTACGTCGTAGAAATTAAAAGGCGACAGCACCAGAAATTGGCACAATATTTTTTTGTATCCGTGTTTAAAAAGTGGCGCTGTGAGAAGATGAGTTTAAGAGAGGAGTATACTCCTCTTTTAAGTAGAATTGTAATATGTTCCTTGAAACACAGTCTACACTCAAAAATAAGATCAAAGGATCTACAGAATTCGACAAATTCAAGTGGTTCGCTAGAGTAATATTAATTATAAAAAATATATAATATAACCCATGCATGCGGGTATACTGTTTTCCTCATATTGATAATGTGTAAGGGCTCTCCCTCACATCCAACGCATCTCCTCAGCATCTTCTCGTCAGTTATCTTCGCTGTGTAAAAAATTTTGACCAGTCCATGGTTCGACGCCGCGTCGAAGGCAAGGCAGACCACACGTAACACTTAACCAGCCTCAAGCGCAAGCTGAGATCGAGGTACGAATCGGAGAAAAGCAGTTTATATCGCATAAAACACTGTCGTGTCTGCTCGATTCTGACCCTTATGCCTTTGCCTGATGCCCAGTTCGATTAAAGAACCCAAAATTTTTGAAACGGCTTTGTTACCGTTATTATTACTATTATCCTCCTCTTTTTAACACTAATCTTTATACCATATTGCAAGCAAGCAGCCTTTACTCGATCAATGATATGTTGAAGTCCTACGTCGGTGTCGACCAATAACACAGTATCATAGGCGTACCTAATACTATTGATGTTTTTGCCGCTTACCTCTATCCCCTCCGTGACGTTTCCAAAGCTGTTCCAGACGGCCCTTATGCATCCCTTTACTCCCTTATGAATTTCAATATCCCTTTAGACAGAATCTTTAGTTCAAATTATTGCCCCCTGATGCCGGTATAAAAGCTCTCTTGAACTATTCCGAAGCTGGTAAGTGAGTTTATCGGCTCTATATATATGGTACTTTGTCGAATGCTTTTTCTAAGTCATATATATATATATATATATATATATATATATATATATATATATATATATATATATATATATATATATATATATATATATATATATATATATATATATATATATATATATATATATATATATATATACAGTGTGTATCAGCCAAATGGAATAAATTCGATAATAAATAAATGGGGGCGTGTTCGGAAAAACGCTTGGACCCGTCTATTGGTATTTTTAGTTGCTCATTTTCTTCAATAAAAACTTTTTATACAGGGTGTGTCCTGTAACAGTGGTCAATGCCAACTTTCTTATTTCAAATGCAACACCCCGGATATTATTTAATTTTTGGATTCCTTAGGAGATTCTAAACATATTTTGTGTTCAATGTCCTATACCTATCTTCAACTATTTCGGCAATATTAAGTGTTTTCAAATTTATTGCAAAAATTAAGATTAAAAAAATAAAATTATTTATTTCTTCATAATGTATAAACAAAAGTAAAAAATTAATTTAGGAACTGTTGAATATGCTCGCCGCGAACGGCTTGGCAAATTCCTAATCTTAAATAGGAATTTCTTCTAACGTTATTTAGCATCTCAGGCGTGACCGATCTAATCGCAAGCGTTATTCGTCTTCTTAAGTCAGCTAAGTCGAGGGGTTTAGTTTTGTATACAACATTTTTAATATGTCCCCATAAGAAAAAGTCTCATCAGGGGATCACGCTGGCCATTCTATCGATCCTCGTCTCCCTATCCACCGATTTGGAAATATTCCGTTGAGGTACTGCCGGACATTAATTTGGTAATGGGGAGGTGCTCCATCTTGCTGAAACCATATCATATTCGCTGGAACTTGTGGGTTTGCTGGATCCGGATACAAATTTGTCAAAGTTGGCACGACATTATTTTGGAGCAGTGCTAAATAATTATCGCCATTCAAATTGCCGTCAATGAAAAAGGGGCCTATGATATGATCCCTAACAATTCCTGCTCAAACATTAACCTTTTCAGGATATTGAGTATGTTCTTCGCTGATCCAGTGAGGATTTTCCCTAGACCAATAGCGGCAATTTTGACGATTTACATGACCGTGAAGTGTAAAGGTGCACTCATCCGAAAACAAAACATGTTCTAATTGAATAACATTGTTATCTAACATAGCCATCATTTGTTCACAAAAATAAGTTCTCCTATCATAATCGTCTTCCATGAGCTCCTGAGTTGGTATCACTTTATAGGGATGCATTTTATTTTCTTTTAATGTTCGAATAATCGACGAATGGCTAATATCGAACATTGCGGCGGCTTGTCGACTAGAAATATGTGGGTTTTCCTCAAACTCAAGCATAATATCCAATTTAGTATCATCATTTATTGAATTGGCAGCTGCTTTTTTTATCTGCCTCACATGTACAAGCTCGCGAAACTGCTTTTCTATTTTACTAATTGTCCCTTGGGATATATGCGGCAAATTTGGAAATTTTTCATGAAATAAGCGAGCAACTTCCACTTGTGTTCGTGTGTTATCTCCATAACCAATCATTTGTAGAATTGTTATTTTATGCATTTCTGTTAAATGAACCATTTTTCTGATATTAGGTATTATGCAGTTAACGAAATTCAAAAGACTATGACACTGACACTGACAACTACTGTCTTGCAAAGAGAAAGGCCAGGCATTTTACACAAAAGTAAACAAAACTTAAAAGTAAACAAAACTGGCTCTTTTTGTTCCATATCAATAAAAAGGAACGCTAAAATGGTTTTTGCTTACATTCTTAATATGAAGACCTAAATGGTAAATAAGTATTGAGTGTGTTGTAGCGAATTTTTGTAATCAAATAAATAGTTCAGTAACCAGAGCCACTTTCATGAATAATAATAAATTCGAAATAAATAAAATAAAAATAAATTTGAAAACACTTAATAGTGCCGAAATAGTTGAAGATAGGTATAGGACATTGAACATAAAATATGTTTAGAATCTCCTAAAGAATCCAAAAATTAAATAATATCCGGGGTGTTGCATTTGAAATAAGAAAGTTGGCATTGACCACTGTTACAGGACACACCCTGTATAAAAAGTTTTTTTTGGAGAAAATGAGCAACTAAAAATACCAATCGACGGGTCCAAGCGTTTTTCCGAACACGCCCCCATTTATTTATTATCGAATTTATTCCATTTGGTTGATACACACTGTATATATATATATATATATATATATATATATATATATATATATATATATATATATATATATATATTTATTTTATTTGTTGATCCACACACTTCAGTTAATGGCTAGTCCATACCAATGTTGACTACTGTTTTGATATGGCAAAAGCTAGCAAAAAATGACATTTTTTAAAATGGTTTTAATAATTTTATTAAAGCTTCCGTTATCGGAAAGAAATTATATGCTAGCTCGTTTAGGAATGTTCTGGAAATATTTTATGAATATGATTAAAATTTGCGTTGGATTTTGGTTCTAAATTAGATTTTAAATTAAATATTATGTTTTATTAAAATATTTTAAAAAAATGCTTGCAAAGCGTTCGCATTATTATGTATTATTTAATGGAGGAACAAGGAATCTTGGAGCAGGACCGAAACTTAAAAAAAAATTTTGTTTAGGCACACTCTGGAACTAAAGTAATTTTTTGTTGTTTGTAGCTCTTACTATTCCGTGTATAAATAGAACATTAAAAATGTACTAAAAGGATTTTTAAACTAAAACTACTTGTTCTGTAAAACTTATAGTGTTTGCAAACGAAAACGTTTGGAACGTCGTCCTTTACGAAAGAGGATTAATTGTTTTTTGGAACTAGTCAAAATAAATTATCTGTACCTAATTCTATTGCAGAAACTTCTTCATGGTAAGATTGATTATTCTATCCTTTTCGAACAAATTACCTTTTTATTTTCTCAAATAAACTCTAGAAATAACTAAACTTTTTATTCCCATTGAACAAATAACTATAACATATATTGAATTTGCATTTCTTAGATTTTTTTTAGATCAAATTTACAGTGAATTCAGACTTAACCCTAGAAAAGTTAAGTATTTAGAACTACTTATCAATTAAAATTTATCGTATGTTTATAATAATATCCTATATAGGGTTTCTTAGTGCTAAACATAAAGAAATAGGTCAAAATAATATCAAATTAATTATAGAGACTCTAAAATAGCCTGTACTTTTCTTTTTTAATAATGTCTGGTCTTCATGTTTTTACTTCCCTCGAAAAATCTAAGTTTCAGATGTTCGCGTTTCCGGGTCCTTGGACCCTGGATCGGCCTGTCGGTCTCTCTCTAAGCGGCATAGCTTAAAAACTACTTATCCGATTAACTTAAATTTTTGGCGAAAAATCAATGGTCAGAGGGAATAGAATTGTTACATTTTGTAAATCCAATATGAACACAATGTAAAAAAAAACATTATTAAAAACCTACTATTCAAAAATTGAGGAAAAAATAAATAAAGTGTGACATAGGGATAAACTGGTAAAATTTGTGTGTAAATCCTTTAGGGGCGAACAAAATGGCAGTTTAATGAAATGTTTAAAAATTCAGTAACAAAATACTCCTTATCCAATTGACTTTAAATTTTGCACAAAAAAAGGGTTAAGCAGAGATATACTGGTAAATTTTTAGGGAGAATTCTGTACAGCAAAACAAAATGGCAGCCTAATAAAATATTCAAATATTCATTTCCTGAAATATAACATTTTTGATGGAGGAAAATAATATAGTGCATAATTTATTTTTTTGTAGTAAGCTGTATTTTTACGACTGTCGGTATCTGGATTCTGAAAATAAATACAAAACAAGCTAACATTTTATATTTTATTTTGTGTTAGCTGCAACTGAATTTAAAGTTGTAGATGTAATGTTACAAATATGTCTTAAATTGTAAATCATATTTTTACAGGCAATATTTTCATCCCCAAATAACTTTATTCTTCGAATATTTACCATGGAATCGATTGTTGGGACAATTGTAACCACGGAAAATATCCACCGAATAAAATCATACGGGGATGAAAATATCAGCCCTTAGTATAATAGTCCCATAAACATATGAATAGTCCAGATTATAGGCAATATTTTTTAACGTTAAAACTAAAAAATAAATTACGTTTTTAGAACTTCGTGAACTTCTATTTGAATTGGATTTACATTACAAAAAACACAAATGGCTGGAAGTATTATTTAATACAATGACTTCGAACAAATTGCACATCTAATATCTAAATCTCAATATTTAACACTTCGTTTATAATGAGTGTTTATATGTTCGTGAGAACCATTTCCAAGAGACATGATTTATGTAATAAGAAAAGTAACATGATGTATTTTTTTTTATGTCTATTACCGTACGAACTATCACATAACTTTGAACAATACAAAATATTTTATCTATGAAATGTTCACGAAAATGCGATACAAACGCCATTTTGCCCTTTTCATTTTCGTCAGCTTGGTCAATTTCTAGATCTGAATCACCCGACTCAATGTCATTCGAAATAAAATTATTTACAACTTGAAGCTCTAAACGTTCTCCTTCAGCAAGGTTGACGTTTACACAGTCATAAATGTTCACCACTTCCAATACTTCATCCGGTAAAATTTCGTCCACATTAGCAATGTTTATAGAGTTAAAAGGTTTTTAAAATAAACTTTCACTTCACTAAGATTCAAGAATTTAAATTTCATAAGGTGGCAGTAATGCGAAGGTTTCAGAATTAAATAACAACATGATAAAGGAATACTTTTTTCTACACAAAGGACGGGTTAAAAAACTATCCACGGTGCACTCGACTAAACAGTTAAGGCCAAATTTATAATCACAAAAATTAGGTCTGCATCTTTCTTCATTTTTTAAAGGTATATAGCATCGGAAATTTCTTCTGTCACTTTATTTTCTTTTTTATTTCTTTTTAATTTTGCTTGTTTGAAAACTCTTCGAGAGCCCCTTTTGTTTTAGACATTTGACAAGTTTCAGAAATGTTTGTTACTATACATTTACAACTTTAAATTTAAGCAGCAAAATCGTATTTACCCCTTTTAAGCTTTAACTTTAAGAAGGAGTCTCTCGATGTAATCTTATATTATTGGTTATAGTTTAAAAGAAATAATCTTCGGCGACAAGGCTAAGTTAACGAACTCGATTAAATAGTTTTCAATAATAGAGAGAAGGAGGAATAGATATAATTTTAAAATGATAGGGAGGAAAAGAAGTAGATACATAATGAGTAGGAGGAGGAGCTTCTATCCTTAAATAACTACTATAAATAATGATAAAAAATTGAAATAAATTACAGTATATATAATTTGTATAAAATTATTACCAAATAATTATATAAACAATAATAATTTTACACCTTTTTCTAATTAAAAGTGCTTAAATAGGCCTATGTTAAACAAAGTATAATCCATCGGAATTCTTTTCACTTCAAAATCATTTTTTTTTTGATTATTTATTTTCAGTTAAGCTGCGCATTTTAGTCAAAGATAATATAAGTATATTTAAAAATAAATAGCAACGCACGAATATAAATTCCTTTTGTAACGGGTGAAATTTAAAACAACTGGTAACAGTAAAACTTTCTGAAAAGCTATTAATAATTCCGAAGTAACTGACATTTAAGCTCATTCATATTAATTCGGTATAAGGCTTGACAGATTTACTTGTATTTTTCATTTCCTTTCACTGAAATAGGATAAATCTTTAAAATAACAGTTTGCTGCTTGTCGCGTTATACCCCTTTTTTGTTACTCTTTCATTTATTATATTCTGTCGAGAAGGTGTCCCGCTTACAAGTTAAAGATTTATTCTTCATGGAGAAATGTTTGATATTAAGGAAAAATTGAGATTTGACAGTCCCAATGTAAAAGTACTTTTTGCCGTTTTCGACTTCAATAAATTTCAGGGTTATATACTCCAGGAGAGCAGGAGAACAAAGTCTTGAGCAAAAGTACAATTAATATTTAAATGAAACGCATATAAATCCTCACTGATTAGTGCCATCCTCAGAGCCAGATTATTATTTCTGATGGGCTAGAAGGCAAATACTAATGGAAACTCAGCCCAAGGAGGTAGCATGAGTGGGCAAATACATGTAAGACTTCTTTATAACATGGTATAAAAGCTTTCTCGGCTGGCGTAGATTAGGAAATCATGGTTTTTGGGCTTAGACCATGTCAAATTGGAATTACTTTCCGACGTTTCGCCTGCGATTTCACGATGCATCTTCAGGGATCTTCAATACACAAGATCAAAATATAGAATGACCGGAGTTCAGGTATTTATACCCGACCTGTGCCCATCGAGGCGTGATTCACTGGGATGATTGGTTTCCACGCATAATGTAGTACGTAGCCCGCATCTCTATTAAAATGTTCAGTGCTTGATAACTTCAGTTGATTCTCTAATTTTTCGTTTATAATAACCAAAGAATAATGCAAGAACCTTGGTATCTTTTACATTAATCATGTGTCCTGTTGTATGCTGGTTTTGCGGATTGAACAATTTGTTTCTTAGTTATACATCTTTTAAGTTCCTTTAGTTTAGTAGACACAGACAGTCCAGTGTCACTTATAAACTTCACCACAGGAACAAGGAATTTTATAAACTCCTGATTGCAAAGGAATTACTTCTTTTGGTATCCTTAAGCATTGCCCAATCTTTTTGTATGTACTAAAGATTGTGCGAATATCGAATCTCCGCAAAATTCTTCCAGTTTTAGCTGTGATACCCTGAATAAAAGGTAAAACTGCATTACTTAATGGTTGAGTATCGAATACTTGTTTAGGTCGGAGATTATTAAAATACCTCATGCGTATAATTTTAAAGCTACCGTCACTTTTTCTGCTTTTTCCGACTTTCTTCAGACAATCATTATTCTTTTGACGGATTGTTTTTGAATAAACAGTAAGACCTAGGGTGCCGTTCTCCTTCTTTTGTATCAACACATGAAGAAAGGAAATGGCATCATCTGACTCATATTAGAATGTTGTTGGTTTAGATGATCAAGAAATTTAGGTAATTTTTCTTCTTCATGAGGCCATATTAAAAAATATCATCTACATATCTAATCCAAAGGTTATAAAGGAGCAGAGCGTGGAGGAATTTTCTCAAAAGCCCCCATAAAGATGTTCTCTAACCCTGGAGATAGCGGAGACCCATATGCAGATGTTAAAAATTCTTTTATCAATTCAATTAAGATCGGATTATTATAGCAAGGAAATCAAATATCAGGTACTCAACAATAATTCAAGCTTTTGCAAAGAAGAAAAAACGCGGTAGAATCAAACCGTGTGAAATACATGGTTTTGATGGGGAACTTCCTATAATCAAAGGGAATGCTCTTGCAAGTATAAGAGAGATCGTGTTTAGAAGGTTCAAGTAAGCGCTCTTTGCATTACATTTTAGGCACATATTCATATTGTAAAATATATTTATTGTATTAAAGCAGAATTTAGTTTTGAAAACATTGTTACTGATTTTAATATACTTTGTCAACAATATATTTTTGAATTTGTTACTTGCAGATTAAACTAGATGAATGATTTTGAGTCATCATATGGCTACATTACTAATATTTGCACAACGGAAGAAAAAAATTTAATTTCTAAAATATGCCAGAAAACAGTAGGCCAGTCGTTAAATGAAACTTGGTTAGTCTTCCAGGAATTTTGGTTTTGTCCTGTCTGTCATGTATAATAAATAAAAGATTCCCACCTTCATTATATATACAACTCACAGGTAATAAACATGTTACTTTTAATAATTATTGATTCACTGGGTATATTAATTCGTAAATTTTATTGAGCTTTGAAAAGTGTATTGTGTTTCAGTTACTAAATCTGTTCTATATATGTATATATTTAAATGATATGTTAAAAATGTATATCACCAGTGAACCTGCGGACGCCCTTGGCAGTTAATTTGAGCTAGGTCATATGAAATGATGTTTTTGTAAACTTACTAGTAAAATATGGATCAGAATTAACCATTTTAGCAGTCGATTTGAGAATTGTATGCCTTATTAACTGAAAAGTATTAAAAGGGTGATTTATTCAAGTGTTTATAAAAATTTAAACTGGTTTTATTGTATAAAAATGTATGAATATTTTTTTGACAAATATAGGACAATTATTAATTACAGCCTATGGCAATATCTGAATATTCTCACTGGCTATTTCCGATCTGATATTTGCAGACTAATGGATATTTATTTGCTGCCTCTAGCTTTTTTTATTCTTTTCAGTTAGAAACACTTCAAATAACATAAAGACCATACAATGGGGGCAAGAA
Organism: Kuschelorhynchus macadamiae; assembly: GCA_030620095.1. Classification (NCBI taxonomy): domain Eukaryota; kingdom Metazoa; phylum Arthropoda; class Insecta; order Coleoptera; family Curculionidae; genus Kuschelorhynchus; species Kuschelorhynchus macadamiae. The sequence goes on along the minus strand of JAUTXW010005519.1, from coordinate 475,805 downwards.
CACAAAACTAATGGGAATATTTGAAAAAAACCGATATGAAACCGTTACTCCTAGAGCATTGAGGCTTGATACGCATGGAATTATTGGAGTGAGTACTGATGGCCTAAGGGAGAATTATGCATATATTAAATTGTTTTTATTTAAGTATATACATATAATTTTTAAGTGGAAATAAAAAACTGTAAAATATGTTTTTTTTTTGTGATAATCCCTACAAAAAATTATATATAATAAAATGTTTGAATAAACCTTTATCTTGTCTTTAATTAAAAAAAAGTACTTTTGGTCTGTTATTTAAATATAATATAGGCTGGGCTAAATCCGTGTTCTCAGAGGTAGTAAATTCAAGCGCTTCCCACCAGTTTACCTAAGCGACAAAAGAAATTTTATAAAGCACTGGGAAAATTAAGTTATACAGAATAACTTTCTATCCATCTTTCAAATACTATAGTGATGAATTTTTTAACACACTTGTAATAAAGCACATTCTGGCGAAGTCAACAGTGCTTTTTTGTTAGTTTCATATGTAGCTGCATGACAAAGAATTTTGTCTAACAAATTTCCTTTAATTTGTTACATTAGTTGGAAGAAGAAACAACCAGTCTTTTGAATGAATTTTCTAGTTTCTGTAAAACCATTTTTCTTTCCTGTCAGAGGAAGGATTTTCTTAATCTGAAGTAATATTTGAAATATCTTTAACAAAATGAAATAATATCTACATCTTTATCACACTTTTATGAACAGACTAATTAACAGATACACAAATATGTACATACATACATATGTACAACTTAAACTACGGAAAAGAGACTAATATAATATTAAAAAGCCAATAAGATTTTATCAAAATAGAAGAATAATAATTATATAAAATATACAATGCTACATAAATTTAGATTGAATATATTCTTGTTAGGAGAAAAATCGAGAGCTGTTGGATCACCAACGTACAATATTTCAAAATGGTTAGTAAAAGAATTCAGCAAATTAAATATCTCGTATGATAACTTTGAGGTTACTAACTCGTTAGAATTCTTAGATAAAATTAAGAATGTTCACTTAAAAGAAGGTGAAATTTTAATATCTTTTGATGTAAGCCCATTGTTTCCTAGTGTACTCATACCACTAGCTTTAGAGTACCTAAAGGAACTACGTAAAATTAATAATTTGAAGAAAGAAATTATTGATGAATATTTACTTCTCAAAAAATTACGTATGAATCAAATTTTTTTTCAGTTCAACAATAAATATTATAAACAACTTGAGGGAACTGCGATGGGCAATTGCTTAACTCCGTTCCTTGCAAATTTGTTTATGGGCCGATTAGAAACCCAATTCAAAATAGAACTCAAGTATTTCCCAAGGGTGTGGTATAGATACGTAGACGATATATTTGCTATTTTTGATACTAAAACAGAAAATTTGGACACTTTCTTAGAAACATTAAACAATAGATATCCTTCCATTAATTTTACGTACGAAAAGGAGAACAATGGCCAATTACCTTTTCTCGACACGTTAGTTATTAGAAATAACGATAAATTAGATTTTGACATTTACAGGAAATTTACTAATACTGATAGGTATATAAGATCCGACTCATTTCATTGCCGCCAACACGAAATGGCAGCATTCCATTTCTTAACTCATAGGTTAGTCAATTTTCCATTAAGCAAAGAACGTTTTAACAATGAAATGAATCGGATTAAAAATATAGTTAAAAGTAATGAATATAATGACGATTTTGTACATAAATTAGTAAATAGGCATAAGAATAAGAAAATGTTAAAAGATGCCACTACTCTTTAAACACCTGAGGCTTCCAATAAATTCATAGTAATCCCATATGATCCCAGATATACGAGAGGTCTAGAAAAAGTATTTAAAAACGTAGGTTTTAGAGTAGACTACAAAACGGAGAACAGTTTGAAAAATCTCCTTGGAAACCCCAAAGACAAAGTCGACTTGAGGGAGAGAAGTGGCATCTATGAAATTAGCTGTAATTACTGCGATCTAAAATATGTTGGGCAAACTAAACGCTCCATAAACATTCGTTTTAAAGAATACATGGCACATTTAAGATACGGAAGAACAGAAAAGTCAAGCGTTGCCCAACATGCTTTGGAAAACAATCACCGAATAGGAATAATTAATCTTAAGTTGATTAAAAATGTATCTAATAATAGATTATTGGATGCATTTGAGAGTATAGAAATAGTTAAATGTGGTAAGAAAGCACTAAATAAAGACAGAGGGCCTATTCCCTATAGTCCCCTCTATTGTTTACTTTTACCTATAAATAGTCACGGTTAGGATAAGTTACTTTAGTTTATATCATCTGCTGATGATGCTAACTTGGTTAGCGAAACGCACATCCAGAACGTAACAAGTTGTGGTGTAGTGTGGTTAGAACTCTTGTATTTTGATCTAGAATTCAAGTGTTAACATCACTGCCATAAACTTCTGTTTTGACGAACGTTTCATAGTACCAGTTTCAAAACTAATAACACTAACACAAATATGTACAGAAATAGTAAAAAACTACTAATGTTCTAATTTGTTTGGAAAAACAAAGTCAAAAAACACGCCACCCAAACAGTTAACTGCTAGTGATGACTCATACCAAGTTGTCAACGGCCTAGGCGCAACGGTGTTGCTTAGAACAACCCTATATTTATAAAACGCCTTTTTTTTAGATATATTTAACAAAAAAATCGAGTACCTACGATAATAACAATTACGTCAAAAAATTATAACGTAAATTTAGAATAATGCGTTTTATTAGAGTAACTCTATATAAAAAAAATTCTTATATCTTACACAAAGATAAAAAACATGTACGTGATTCACCGATTTTCCTTTTAAAATTGCCGGTATTTATATACAAAATAATACCGTTCTTGAGGCCTTTATAGTGGATTATTTATGTAAATAAAGAGAAAAGAGTTTCGAGTGTTTGTTAAAACTAAAAATTTGGTTTGTTCCCCTAGAGCTTCCCGGTAGAGTATTAAAATGTTTTCAGATAGAGAAAGATAAAAAAATCTGACGTGTTCTGTTGTTTTATAAAAAAAACTTTTTTATTTACCATATTTTGCAGTTTTTCAGCAAAAGCTAGACGCTCTACTTTAGTGAATAAATATTTCATCCCTTTCAGGATACTCTAGTAAACAAAATTATTTGTTTTTATTTCATATAAAAAAAATACATACATAACTACAAAATAACCGTTCATTAAATATTTTTTAACATAATCCAAAGAAATCCAAGTATCTACGTCAATTCTCGGATATCAAAATATTTACCCAAACTATTTGTTTGGGGTTTAAAATTGGCTTACGCGTACCCTATAAAAATATCGAAGATCTATGCCCATGACAGCCAAAATCTAATCCTTGCGAGACATTGACCTATGGAATTTTTGTTACAAATTTGAATCGAATCAGTATGACCTTTCTCAAGTTATTGTGGGTGCAAATTTTCTTTACACACAAATATCCATACAGACGTAAGTTTTATTTCCAAAATTATGTTTTTCGGGCTCTAGAGACCACCAAACGTCGAAAACTCCCTCCCTATATTTTCTCTGCGATTACAACACTATCCCTTTTGAATGAATGAATGAATTCCTTTCCATATTTACATACATTTTTTGAATATTTAGAAGTAAAACTAGTACGACCTAGTTACCAGGGAGTTAAAGGTTAAACAGAGTTCACACTCGATGTATCTAGAGCAAAAAGCGCGAGAGTAATTAAATTCCAGACTGATTTTAATTAATTGCAGAATAATTTATGGCGACTCACGTTCGTATTAAAGAAGATCTCCGTAGATTGGCTGAACAAACAAGTGAGTGGGTCAACGGGCACAAGGACCTCGTTTTTCCGAAGATGAAAAGGACATTCATTTATCTGAATTTCATAGATTGACTTTATTTATTTGATTACTTTAATTTTGGATTTCCTTAAAAGACAGAAAACCGACAACTATTTTCCTACGTCATTGTTTTACGAACGAGACTTATTTTAAGTAAAAAGTTAGATATAACTAAATTACAGGTCAAATGCTATTTAGTATTCGACAAATTTGTTCTTTGTGTTTTTTTAAAAACAGTACCATGTCAAATGGTTTTACTTAAACTTAAACATCTTAATTAGCCCTGAATAGGAAACCATTTGAAAGCATTCCAAAAATGATTTCTAATTTGTTTTATTAGAAAAATTGTTTCATGAGATAGCAGGCATCTTTTTTGGGAGATTGTGGGGATATATCCGGGCAGGGAAACAGAATTGAAGACATTAATGATAACTCAAAATAATAATCAATCAAAGGTAAAAATCAAAATTTACGGGTTTACTCGTTATGAATATTTTTTTAATTAGGAATAGTAAAGTGTCATTCAACTTATTTTCGCACGTAGTCATTTTGTAATACACATATATTGTCTTTTCCTCAAATATTTTTATTGAGCGCCATTTTATTCCACCATTTTGGATTCATACGCACATTGGAACAGGGCCTGTTTAGATGGATTAAAGAGAAGCTTCAGTATTTATCAGTCAAAATTAATAAAGCTGCTAAGAATAAATTAAATGAAGTTGCTTCATAATACTACATCTATATGGCTAAACATAGGCATCTGATGAACTTAATTTCACCCGTTCAGAAGAAAAGATGTGGAAAGGGAAGTTCGAGCACATTGAAATTTTGTAATGGAAATTATGTATACCTATATAGAGATTAATATTAATAATTATAGAAATATCAATTAATAATTCAAGTTCGTAATATTTTCTTTATACCTAATAAAAATAATTTCGAAATTACATTGATGGATGAGGTAAGATTTTTTACTTTAAGCACATAAATATAAGTTCAGTTTTAGGTTATATCATTCCTAAATATCGGGAAATTTTCATTGGTATTTAGATTCGTTTTTAAATTCCAAAACGTATTATATGAAAAGGTTTGAAGCGGAACTAAACTGCTCTTTAAAAGTTAGAGATAAATAAATTCGTAGCTCTTTTTCAACGTGTCATAATTTTTAAAATACTTAATCCACACGGTAAAACGAGATAGCGCCAGAAAGGGCAGATGTTCGACTTTATAACGGCGTGTTAAGAAGGTCTTTGGATGAGCATGTGTCAATTATACAGGGTGTGAAAAGCAGTGTTGCAAAAAAATAAAAATATATATAATTCTACCATTTTTGTGACGAAAACTGTGGAGCCGAATTTCTTTGAGTTTTAGATGCCTCTAATGTCCCCCTTTCATGCAGGATAGGAAGCTATGTTCGATTTTGGTTCCTTAAGAAATGGTACTCGATTATCGAAGGTGCATATTTTTGTATTTGAACGCTACTTATGACGCTTATTCAACAATGTACCTAAGCCAAGAACTTACCAAAACTTAAACTTAAAGTAACAAAAAATTAATTTACTTTATACAAGGGTGAAAAAAAAAGAACTCCAAATGAAAAAAAAATTGAAAGCGCAAAAAAATAAGTCAATAAATAATTAATAAGTGGTAAAACGGCCACGAACGTTAATTACAGCTTAACATCTGCTTAGCACATTGTCAATTAAATTATTAATCATATGCTGTGTAACAGCATTTCATAATAACCCAGTACTCGAGCGCCAAAAAAGGGGTCGATCCAAAAAAACAAATCCAAAAAATTGACTAATTACGCTAAGCACAAGAAGACAACCTGCAGACATTTTTGACAAGATTTTCTTAACGCAACAGGAATCACTCTATCTATTGACACCATAAGAAGAAAGTTAGGTGATATAAATTTAAAATCAAGGCATCTTTTGCGCCGAGTTCCACTTACTCCACTGCATATGCAGCAACGGTTGGAAGGTTAAGGCGCCCATCGATTGGAGGAATGTAATTTTCACTGATGAATCTAGGTATGCGAGATTTTCGGATAGTCGCAGAACACATGTGTGAACCTTGCCAGGGTTACCAGATAATAGAGGTGCAGTACAAAATATTTATCCCTACCTATTATTTAGACCTCACAGAGCTGCCATTGTTTTGAATGATCTAGAGGAAAATGGCATACCCCTCCTTATATTGCCACCTCTATCGCCAAATTTGAATTGTATATAGAACATGCGTGGGATATGGGGCAAAGAAAATTGAATGTATTGTATTTGATTAATAATTTAATTGAGAGCATGCCAAGAAGATATCAAGCCGTAATTAACGTTCGTGGGGGTTTTGCCACTTATTAATTATTCATTAAGTTTAAGTTTTAGTATGTTCTTGGCTTACTAGCAGTTTGTTGAATGTAAGGGCTAGTGTCATAAGTAGCGTTTAAATAAAAAAAAACACTTTTGAATAATTGAAAACCATTTTATTAGGAACTAAAATCGAATATCGGCTCTTATTCTTCATTAAAGGGGGATGATATAGGCAATCTAAAACTCAAAGAAACTTGCCTCCACAGTTCTCGTCACAAGTGGTAGAGCTCTATTTTTTTGCAACACTCTCTTTCACACTCTTTACAATTGACATATGCTCGTCTAAAAACGTTTTTATAAAGTCAAAGATCTGCTCTTTATGTAGCTGTCTCTCTTTACCTTGTATAATAAATATTTTAAAAATTAGATCAAGTTAAATATGAGTTACGAATTTTAATATCCACAACTTTTAAAGAGCAGTTTATTCGAAACAGGATGATATTATATGATCAATATAAAACAGCCAAACAATTATCATCAAAACTCTAAGTGATGTTACTCAAAATCAAAGATTGCCAAAAAAATATTTGCAATTCACACATTTTCTCTAATTTATTGGTGCTCTTTTATTTAGAGCAATTGTTTCATGAGGTCGTAGGCCTCTTTGGCAGATTATGGGGCAGATATTCGGGCAGTGAAACAGAATTGGAGTCAGTAATGATAATTCAAATAATAATCAAGAGAGAAGTCAAAAATAAAGATCAAAATTTATAATTTAGTACTGAATGGTAAGAATTAAAAAAAATATAAATAACTTATACAATAAAAAAAAAGGCAGATAGGAAAATATTAGAAATAATAAAATATAAAAAATAAACTGAAAATGAAGAATATTGAAAATAAATCAACATAAGATTAGATTAAGCTAATTGTTAATTTAATAAAAAGAGATCGACAAATATCATTTATTTAAAAATATTTTTAACAGGTGACAATCAGTAACAATTAAAATGTGACAAAAGCAAACTTACCAATCCGCGATTATATTAGCACATATAACGCCAATATACTCAAAGTAAACATTTCTATAAAGAACGGTCCCTTGTTAAACGGCAAGGACACGGCCCTCAACACAAACTGATTTGGGGCAAGCCGTAGGATCGCGACAATTAAATCAAGCAAATTGTTAGAGACTTGAGGCCAAACGTAATGGAAAATGCACTTTGCTGAACTTAACTTTTCTCTCAAATTAGGCAGAACAGGTGCAAGCTGCACAGTTTTATCTTTGTAACTTATTTTTTTCGAATTATCCCGAGATAAAAATTAAAAGTTTACATTTTACTTGTACGATCGCGTAAAATTGTGCAACGATTTGTCTTTTCTAATAATGGAAAAAAATAGTTTGCTTTAAATATTAAGTAACGGTTGTGTTTGTTACTATGATAACACTTGCAACCCTTGCTCTGGTTTACAACCGTAGGGTGCAAGATTGCCATGCTCTTTTTTTTTAAATAATAAAATAAAAAATATTTTTATTAATTAAGTGAAATAAAAAAAAACTCGCAAACGTAATTAAAAAAAAGGCAAAAGTATCAATAGACAAGCTCGTAGTCAACAGACCGTGCAAAATCAATGCCCTTAGCTCGTTTATACCGGAGAGTGGGCGTGGGAAAAAAATTAAAAGTAAAAAAGTGAGCGCCACTAATTTATTACCGCCTAAATTGGAAAGCCCCTGGATGTGCTCGGCACTCACTTGTTCCTGATACTTAAAAAAAAATGTTATTTGAAATGTAGAAGTTATTTAATAAAAAAAACTGAAAATGAAGAGAAAATGTGAGCTAAATAAAACACATTAAGTAAAGGCAATAAAATCTATTTAATAATTTTTTTTCGGAAAAACCTGTACAAAACAAAAGAAAAAAAATACTAGTGTGAAATAAAAAGGTTCACCAGTTAGAGAAGAGTCTCAGCGTGATACGTCACTGCAACCGTTGGAAGGTGCACCAGTAGACAGGACCTTAGAAGTTGTAGGGCGGAACGATACTCGTTCACTTCAAAGTGAGCCTTTAAGCCCTGTACTAATACCCTATTCAATAGGGTTTAGTTCGCCCCGGACAGGAAGACTTCTTCACAACGTGGCAGAAAAATGGCGGCCTGGTCCAACTTCATCACCAAAAATCCTCTCTCAGAGAGATTACTTGGAGGTTACAAAATATTATAAAATTCACGAATACAAAACCCCAAGTAAATTATTACGAAACTGAGGAGAAATCCCACTAACGGATTTATAAGAAAAACTTGGATGTATTTTCCCCAGTTCGCGCTGAAGACCTTTCGATGTTACAGGAGACCAGAAAAGTGAAGTCAAAAAGTAGTTCCTTCCTGGAACCATCTCAGTTGTACCTTCTAGAATTTACTCAACTCGGATGCCGAACTATCATTGGTTAGATTGCCCTAGGTGGCATCAGTGTTGTCAAGAGGAACTCGGAATGATTTAAAATAGGGATCGCAGAGCAAGAAAAATGATCACTGATTGATTTATAATTCAAACGGCAACCACCTGAGAATAAACTTGACAACAGTTGGGATCTTAGCGTCCCATAACCCTAAATTATACTGTGAACTAGGTAAAACGAATAGTAAACAAACATCTATCTTCCAGCTTCCAAAACTTAGATAATTAGAATAATAGTTGAAAAGGCTATCCCGAGAAATCAACTTGCAACTAAAACAGAGAACAAAGCTATGGGGAAGTGGAAAAGCTCTGACAACAAAAAGGTACCTAGAATTAATTTAAATGAAATTGTCAAAAAATACAATATAAATAAATTTGTTATTTTACCACTAAAAGAGATTTATTTACAACGAAATATTTTAGGCAATTCACAGAAGACAAAAAATGGTCGAGTAATAATTCAAGACATAAAAGGGTCTAAATACTCATGCAATCAGGAGAAAATGATTGAAAAAGAAAATATTTAAGGAAGTAATTTGGTTTTCCAAACACTACACAAAACCGATTTAGTTATACTAATATGCAACTGCTATCTAATCCAAAAAAAAAAGGTATGAGTATTGATTTTAAATCGAGAAATTTTTGTACTAATATCGCCCTTATGTGTTAGATATCCAGGGCCAAAAGGATACAATTAAAATAGGGTAAATTTAAAAAAGTAATAAGCATGTATTGGCCTAAAAACAATCTTATATATCTAAAATAGAAATATTTATCAAAGTAACCGTGCTTCATAAACATAAATTCCTACATATAAGTATTAATACAAATAACGGCCTTACATGCCAGTATTTTATTATTTACAGCAACAGAAAAGATATGTTTGGACTCAAAAATACAGGTTTAAAGTCGAAAATGATATCTTCGCTTGAGATATGGGTAATCTAACTAAACTGTAAAACCAATATATAATTTAAATAAAGCGAACATATCAATTATTAAAAATTAACACTAAAATACTATATTATAAATGTTAAACTCAAAGATTAAACTATATAACTAAATTAGAGTGTTACACACTGGAAAATAAAAATTAACTTTTTTTGCGATAAGAAAAAACCGGTTGTTGTAGCCTTAGATTTTTTAGTTTTTTTGATAAAAAGCATTATTTTCTACCAAAATATTGCTATAGATCTATTTTATTACTAATGTTAAACGTACCTTATAATAATGTCAGTTTTGATATTTTACGTCAATATTTTGTTTTTGGAGTATCCCTTAATAATGTCTAACAATAATCAGCAGCAAATTGATATTCCATTTACCTTGATATGTTTTGGTGGAGACCGTTCCCCGTGTTCGTCACTTATTGCCCCCAAATTTTCAGGAAATAAATCGAGTTGAGAGTTCAGAAAGCGAATTTTGAGAGACATGTTACATTCTTTTATAAACATTAAGTAGTTCACTCACAATACCTTTGTAATTGCCTTACGACCAGTTTAAAGAAGTTGCAAAGTTGTTTAGCAGACGTCCAGCTAAAAAGCCGTTAATTTCGGGAAGCAATAGAGCAGAAAGGTTGACAGTTGCACGACGGCATCTATCTGGACTGTCGATGACTGGAAAAAAGTTATGAAATATTTAATTCTGATGTGTGTGGCGTGTGATGGGGCCAATGAATACAAGGTTTAATCCTAAATACGTAAAACCTACAATTAAACATGGGAAAGGGAGTGTTTTTTATGGGGTTGTTTCTCACGGAATGGATTAGGTCCTATAAGCTTTATTAATAACACGATGGACCGATTTGTTTATAGGGATATCATGCAATATACTATAGTTCCTTATGCACACTCGGAAATGGCACTGCGCTTTGTTTTCCAACAAGAAAATCTTCCCGAAAATGTGATTCAAAAGTTGATTGTTTTCAAGTAATTAATAATAATGGATATGCTATTAACTATTAATGTATTACTTTTAATTGATATTGTTTTACAATGTGTTAATATTTTTTGTTGAAATAAAATAAAACAAAATTATTTATAATTCTTAAACTGATTTAAAGTACACCAAAATGTTGTGAAACATTACTTTTAGTGTAAGTACAGCATTTTATTAAACTTAGCCAAAAATCACAACCCAATGTTTTTTTTTCAATTCAAATATGAATAATATAGAACTTTGTTAATCTACTTTTGTCCGATATTGTATATACTGTCTTTTTTTCAAATATTTTTATTGAACGCCATTTCATTCCACAATATTGCTCGTACGCACATTAGAAAAGGGCGTGTTCAGACGGATTAAAGAGAAGATTCGGCATTTACCAGTTAAAATTAATAAAATTGCTAAACATAAATTAAATAAAGTCACTTCAAAATACTATATCTGTCGCTAAACATAGGCATCTGATCAACTTAATTTCATCCGTCCAGAAGAGAAGATGTGGGATGGGAATTTCATTTTCTATATAGAGGTTAATAATATTAATTTTAAAAATTAATAATTCAAACTAGTAATATTTTCTTTGTGCGTAATAAGAATAATTTCGAAAAACATTGATGGATGGGGTAAGTTTTTTTCACTTTAGGTACATAAATATTAAAATTTCCGTCTTAGGTTATGTCATTCCGAAAGATCGGGAAAATTTCATTGGCATTTAGATTAATTTTTATATGCCAAACGTGTTTTATAAAATTCATCAGATACTTAAATTTAACACATTTTGAAATATTAAAGCTTAATATTTCAAATGAAACTATTTGAAAGAGGATGCTATATGTTCAAATATCAAGTAGGCAAAAACAATTATCATCAAAACTCAAAGTGATGTTACTTCAAATGAATAGTGGCCAAAAAGTATTAGCAACTTACACATTTTTGCTAATTTCTTGGGGCTTTTTTATTTAAAGAAATTGTTTCATGACGTCATAGGCCTCTTTCTTGGTAGATCTCTGGGCAGTGAAACGGAACTGGAGACAGTAATGATAATTCAAATAAAAATCAAGCGAAAGTTTGAGAAAAGATCAAAATTTACAATTTAATATTGAATGTTGAGAATTAAAAAAACATATAAAAAAGTTAAACAATAATCAAAACAAAGGTAAATAGAGAAATGTTAAAATGATTTTTGATGAATTTAAAAACAAACTGAAGAAAATTAAAATTGATAAAAAAGATAAACCAAAATAAGATTAAGCTAGTGGTTAATTTAATGAAAAGAGATCGACAAATACCTTTTATTTAAAAATAATTTTAACAGGTGACAATCATTAACTATTGAATTGTGATAAAGCAAATTTATCAATCCACGATTATATTAGCATATATAACGCCAATATAGTCAACTGTAATCTCAAAGTAAACATTTCTATAAAGAACGGTCCCTTGTTAAGTGGCAGGGACACGGCTCCCAACACAAATTAATTTGGGGCAAGCCATAGGATCGCGACAATTAAATCAAGCAAATTATTAGAGACTTGAGGCCAAACGTAATGGAAAATGCATTTTGCTGAACGTAACTTGTCTCTCAAATTAGGCAGAATAGGTGCAAGCTGCACAGTTTTATCTTTGTAACTTGCTTTTTTCGTATTATCCCGAGATAAAAAGTTTACGTGTTACTTGAACGATCGCGTAAAATTGGGTCGATTTGTCTTTTCTAATAATGGAAAAAAATTAGTTCTCATTTAGGTATTAAATAACTTTTATGTTTTTTCCACTGGAAAACAAAAATTAATTTTTTTGTCTTAACTTTTTTTTTGCTATAAAACATTGTTTTGTGCCAAAATATTGCTATAAATCTAAATCTAAATTTTATTACTAGCCTTAAATCTACCTTATAATGTCAATTTTGATATTTTACGTCGATATTTTTTCTCTGGAGTATCTCTTAATAATATCGAATAATAATCAGCAAGCAAACTGATACTCCATTTGCCTTGATATGGCTTTTCCGTGGCAGAAATGTCTAGGTGGAACCGTTTCCTATGTTCGTCATTTACTGCTCTAAAATTTTCAGAAAAGAAATCTAGATGGGAGTCCAGAAAGTAAATTTTGAGAGACATGATACATCCCATTCCTTTATAAGCGTTAAGTAGTTCACTCACAATATCTTTGTAATTGTCAGCTTTCACATTTCCAAGAAAATTTGTAACAACTAATTTGAAAGCGCACCAAGCTCGTAATTCAACTTCATTTCGCAGACTGTCAAATATTTCATCTTATTATTATTGCCTTTAATTATGGACCAGCAAATATGCCCTCTTTAATTTTTGCTTCACTAAGTCTGGAAAATGTTTGTTCTAGATACAAAAAAAACCTTTTCTATTCCGATTCATTGCTTTAAGAGAATTCTTTTTCAATCCCAATGTAATATACAATGGTGAAAGTAATACCTTTTTGGGATCAACTACTGCTTCTTTTGTAACATTTTTTAGTCCTAGAGTTAATGCATGGCGTAGTAATAACTCTTTCTGTACATAATGACGATCTCACGCACAACTATTCCATTCGCAAACCAAACATCAATATTTGTTGTATCCCAACCGTATACCAAGAAGATCTCAACATATGGCCCATCGATATTCATTATAACGTATATATAATCTAGAAGGAATTGCATGTTTTCGTTTTATTCCCTCATATGAGCTGCATGAGCCATGGGTACAGATTTTTATTACCGTCGTGAACCAATACCTCTTTTAAACAAAGTTTAGAAGATTCGGTAAACAGATGACAATAAGCCAGAAGATTCCATCCTTTTAGTCTAGATTCTAAAAGTTCCGACTATTGTTTTGTTAGATTTAAATCTCGATTTATATCAAAGTTCGCCTTTTGAAATCAGATGCAGCGACCCTAAATCAAATCAAAATAAAGGGTCCAAGATTCTGGGGGCTTTCGGAGAGGAAGTTCATCACAATGTTTGATGGATCTAAAAGCTGATGGTAGATTCAAATACTTAACAGTGTGCTTAGATTTTGGTGCAATACCTTTAATATTCGTGAGGCGAAAATAGCAATCTGTAATATGATCTTTCGGTTCTCTCTAAACCATTACTACATAGAACACTTTACGATTTCGATCTTTTAACCAACCTGTTAGCAAAGTTACACACGTCTAACAAAAGATATGGAGATTAACTCCGGAATAAAGGTCGTAAAGGTGCGTACTCACTTAGCGAACAAGACCGCACGCATACGCTGAAAGCGTGCGTTCGTTTTTAATTCCTGTGAGACAACTGGCTGTCGGAAAGCGGGCGAATAACACCATACGGATACGTTCGGACAATGTAGACGTTAAAGTGAATATTGAACCAATGCTTTTTATTGCAAGTGCATCGTTTGTAATTCTTAATGAGAAAGTGAAAAGAAAAGGTCGTTGGTAGATGGCATCTATATTTAAAAGCAGATAAAGGGGTATAGAACTAATGCAGGACCTCGGAACTAAATACCTATTGCATAAAATCTATATAAAATTGAATACTGTTGGCGGTTACGTAATGAAAATCTATAGATAAAATTTTAGAAAAAAACTACTTAGTTATAAAGATTTTCAGTATATTTGTTGTCAACCTCACATGTTTCGTATATACAAAAGCTTCTTCAGATGTCGAGGTACAACTAAAATACTACGATGTTAACATGCAAAAGGTAAACAACAGGTAACAAAAATAGGGAAAAACCCCAAGAAGGCGGTGTTACAATAAATGAAAAAAACTTAAAATTATGACTTAAATATCTACCACAAAAGGACGGTTTAGTGAAGTAAATTCAACAAAGGATAGCTATTTAATTCCAATTGGTCATTTAGCAAGGGGCCAATCCTATTTTAATTTGTTTATTTCCAGAAATTCAAGCATTTTAATTGCATGCCCTTATTTTCGTATGTAGAATTTCAAACTTATGATTAAATGAATATTGTCTCAGTAAAAATGATTTGCAAAGGCTGAGTCAGATGATTTATACAAAAAAACTATTTGTATGCTCTGAAATGCGTTTGTTAAACGATCTCGGGTGTCTTCAAAGATAATAGATAAGAAGATATTTATTTGATGGACATAAAATAGATAGTGTGTTAAAAAGTATAATAAAAACAGTAATCCTATTTTTACTGAAAAAACCATCACACATGTGTTATCAATTTACTAAAAAAATAAACAAAACCGCTTATTTCATCAAACCCTAAACCACCCCCTTATATAAAACCTTTAAGAAAAATTTGTAAAATAGCTTCCATTGACAGCAGAAAACCAACTAGAAAAGAATATATTGAAAAATAAAAAATAATATTTTATTTCATTGTATTGGAAATGTTACTTCATACATTTCAATGTTTTCTTTTGATGTTGGTTATATTTTCTTTCTTCCACCGAGTCTCGGTAGTAACGATCTATTACACTTAAAATTTGGCTAGAATGACGATAAGTAATATTATCGTTGCTTGAATAATCAAACAACGATATTATAATTTCAAAAAGCCGTCTACATAGAAAATCAATAATACGGATTGTTAAAAAATAAAATAATTAATAGAATTAGAAATGAAGTTGGTACCCCCATAGGTCAGAGGATGCACTTCTTTACTTTTTTGGGTTAGTTGCAATGTATGCATCAAATTTCAGTATTTCACTTTATATTAAAGTATTCAACTTTCTCGCACGAAAAAAATCAAGATGGCGCCATTACCTAATTTTTATATTTTTAAATCTGCTCGTTATAAGATGACCGCAGCACTATCCTAACTAATTCTTTTAAAAAATCATGCAATTTGGCCAAATCTTCCCAGAGAAATCAATGTACTGGATCTTAATTCGTTGCCCCTAATATTAGATTAATTTTAAGAGGCAGAAAAATTGTTATTTGTATAAGTTGCAGGATTTATTACATAGTTAATAGAAAAATATATTCTAACAATGGTCCATTAAAAAACATACTTTTTTTAATGGAAAAATTAACCTCTTCTTGCTTATTATAAATATACTGGGCTTTAGAAACAATTTTTGTCTTTAAATCTCCTGCGAAATTTGAGAAAGAGACAATCGCTGCCGCAAGAAGCAATGCGTTTCTATTAACTCCACTATGTAGAAAACCATTTTCCGTTTGTTACCTTTTATGGCAAGAAAGGTATCAAATACAGTAAATTTATAACCAGAGAGAAGCGACCCATTTGATAATAATGATGTTCTATTAAAAAATAAATTTGTTGGATTTGCTACACATTTTTAAGATATCCTGTATATATAAATAATAATTAGTTCAAAACTACATAGTAAACTCTACCACTTTTATATTCAATAAATTTTTCTTCAACTAAACCAATATCGAGAGTGGCCATTTGAGCTCCTAAAACCAAAAACTACATAAGAAATTTCCCATTAATTTTTATATGAAAAGTCATCTCATTTGGTCAAACCCAAAAATATGTATATATATATATATATATATATATATATATATATATATATATATATATATATAGTAAATATATATATATATATATATATATATATATATTGATTTGGTAAGAGTTTCTTGACCTTCCTTTTATATTGTTAATATTTATAATTTTCTTGGGTATAGGTTCGAAAAAAAAAAACTACTTGTGACTCATGTATTAGTGATGTCACATATATTGTCAGTTAAAAAAATGTTTTGACGTTTCGGAAGGAACACCCTTGCCTTTATCAAAAGGTTCATCCTAAAAGCTAAAATAGAATATCTAAACTTTACAATAAAAACTCGTATTTCTTTTGACTTACCATGAAACGTAAGTAATCCATTAGAATCACAAAATTTTATAAGGAACAAATTTCACAAATTTTACGAACTACTTGTCATATAACAACGAAGACGACCACAACAACGTACTGTTTACAACTCGCTCTTTGGCGAAATCACGTACACTGATTTAAATTTTATTATTTTTAACAAAATAACCTTTCCTTGGAATAGAAGGGATGGTGCTTACCGTAGTTATATTTTATCGTAGCACACTTTATTTAACAGATCTATATCTTTTTTGTCATTTATGGCATGAGTATTTTTATTATTTCTATCGACTCGTACATTTCCTTTTCTATTTAGGTAGTTCTGTTTTTAAAATTTTTGTTTGGTCAAAATCGAAAGTGTGATTATTTTGTCGTGCGTGTTTTGATAATGCAGTTTGGTTTTTTTTTTGTCGTACTTATGGGCATACATTCGTGATTGTAAATATTGTTGTGTTTGCCCAATATAAACGCCATCACAGTCCTTGCATGGTACCTATTATACTATATGTGTCTTTTTTAATTTTGAAGTTTTTGTTTTAAGTTTTGTGTAGTGTTGATCCAGCAAATTATACCCCCTATGAGCAACTTGTATGTTATATTTAGAGAATAAATGTTTAAATTGTTCGGATAGCCCCTGTATCTATAGCAGTGTCAAGTAACTTTTCTTTGTTTTGTTTAATTGAATTGTTTCTTGGTGATCCAAGGTGTTATTTATTGATTCTTTTTTTGAAAACCGGCTTTACTAAATAAGTAGGATAATTATTTTTTAAGAGCTTCTTCTTTTCGAAACTCGAGATCTGATAATTGGATTGCTCTATCTGCCAGGTCGATTATGACAGATTTTTTCTGAGTAAGACGGTGATGGGATGAGTAATTTGTGCACCTACTAGACCATGTATACAGGGTGTCCGGGAAAATGTGGGAGATCTCTCGGACTCAGATAGAACATTAAAAAATAAGATGACAAGTTCCCATAAATTTTTTTCCTAGCGGCCCTCCCTACGGAGATACGGCCCCCTAAAGGACCCCACTGGAAATCGGTTTTTCTAGAATAACTTTTAAACGACTCAATATAATTTAACGAAAATTTAATATGATAAACAGTAGTAAGGATCTCTCAAAATGCTTCCCTTAAAACATAATTAGCTTGTTTAGTTTACCAGGGACGGACTAGATTGTACATTTTAACGCTCAAATTTTTAACACCCTGTATGATAAGGAGTTAAAAAAAATAAATTTGGATACCTTGAACATTAAGCTAAAGAAAAGGTGCTCTTGTTCATTGTCGATAAAATGAACCGTTTTCGAGTAAAAAAAATAATAAAAGAATACAACTTTGGGAGTATTAAATATGTTTTGATCCTGAACAACCTAATACGCTAAATAGAAAAAAGTCAATTAAAAACTTCATAAGTGGGTTCAACATGTGCTCCGTGATTTGTGATGCACTCGCGGGCACGACGAATAGAGGACTGCTGTACTCGCCACAACAACCCAGCATTGTTCCTTATCATATCGCAATGAAACGTGATTCTCTGTAAAAGTTCCTCCCTAGTAGCAACCGGAGAGGAACACACCAAGGTTTTGAGATGACCCCACAGGTAGAAATCCATTGGCGTTAGGTCGGGAGACCGTGGAGGCCAGGCAATGGGACCTCCTCTGCCTATCCAACGGTTTCCATAGACGTTATTTAGGTGGTCCCGTACAGCAACGCTAAAATGGGGTGGGGCTCCATCATGCATAAAATGCATCCTTTGGCGGGTTTCAAGTGGCAAATGCTCTATTGAATCTAGAAAAGCGTTCTGAAGGAACTCTAAATAAAGTTCACCATTCAATCGTGCCGGTAATACGCATGGTCCAATGAAAAAATTGCCGATTATTCCTGCCCAAACATTAATGGATTGAAAGTGATGTTGATGATGATGAACGACAGTGGCATGAGGGTTTTCATCAGCCCATACATGCGAGTTATGTAAATTTACAATACCATCTTTGGTAAATCCTGCTTCATCGGTAAAAAGAATAATGCTAATGAAGTTTGGGTTTGTTCGTTGTTGATCTAACAACCAGTTTGCGAACTGGATTCTTCGAGGAAAATCTTCAGGAAGTAGTTGATGCACTTTTTGCAGATGATAAGGGTATAACAACTGTTCTTTAAGTACTTCAGCAACTGTACTTTTTGACACATGAAGCTGCGCGGCTAATATTCGAGTGCTTATTGAGGGAGTATCAGCTACAGTATCCAAAATATCTTCCTCCAATTGCACCGTACGTACTGTTCTCCTCACACCAGCATCAGTACTCCTTTTCCCAAAACTTCCTAAAAATAATTAATGAACGTCAATAATGTTACCTTATTAATTGAGAATTGCCCACCAGTTTCTCTTAGACGTTGGTCAATTCGCTGAAATGTTTTCTCATTTGGAATATTGCGATTAGGATATCTTTCTCCATACAACCTTCTTGCTTCATAAGCATTGCAAGATGCAAGTTCGTACATAAGATGCATATCTGCATACTCACTAAATGTGTATCCCATTATCGAATTAAATTTACCAAGGTATTCAAAATTTAATAAATTAATATCGAAGTAGGTACAAAAAGATCAACGTGTCAAGAAGATTTCAAATGCACACGTCAATGCGAGATTATTTATTTCGTACCATAGTAACGTTTGTAAAAAAGTGCATTCTTTAATACTGATAAATAAACAATAATAAAACATTAATACTTTTATTATTTTTTTTCTCGAAAACGGTTCATTTTATCGACAATGAACAAGAGTACCTTTTCTTTAGCTTAATGTTCAAGGTATCCAAATTTATTTTTTTTAACTCCTTATCATACAGGGTGTTAAAAATTTGAGCGTTAAAATGTACAATCTAGTCCGTCCCTGGTAAACTAAACAAGCTAATTATGTTTTAAGGGAGCATTTTGAGAGGTCCTTACTACTGTCTATCATATTAAATTTTCGTTAAATTATATTAAGTCGTTTAAAAGTTATTCTAGAAAAACCGATTTCCAGTGGGGTTCTTTAGGGGGCCGTATCTCCCTAGGGAGGGCCGCTAGGAAAAAAATTTATGGGAACTTGTCATCTTATTTTTTAATGTTCTATCTGAGTCCGAGAGATCTCCCACATTTTCCCGGACACCCGGTATATATATATATATATATATATATATATATATATATATATATATATATATATATATATATATATATATATATATATATATATATATATATATATATATATATATATATGTATATTAGTTAAAATTGATATATTCTGTAGTAAGGGAAAACAAATATAGTATTTAGTAAATGCAGAATGTGTTTTATCTATTATATGTTAGCTACTAAACGATTTTTTTAATTTTCTTTTATATTGGTTTTATTTTTAGATACATTTACAAAGGTACACTTATTGCTAGAAGTTGCAGTTTTTCGCATCCAAATTAGTCCATCCGTCCTTCGCATCGTTCACTAAATTAATCACTAATTCATTCTATTACGACCCAAAACTAAATCTATTTGATGGACAAAAAATCTGATCTTATATTTTTCAGTGTTTTTATTAACGTTATTCTGGGTGTATTTTTGGACGCAAAAAAAACAAATAGTGCTTCTATTTATTACAAGGCTTCCAGCAAAAGGAAAGTGAATCAAAATGCGTTTAAAGCAACTAGTAATTTGCTAAAAGAATTTGGTAAACAGAATTTCCTTCAAGTTACGTTATCTATTATTTTCCTTAACAGGTGACAATCATTAAGGAATTTACTGCAAGCATTTACCATACCGGAACTATATTAGCATATATAACGTCAAGATAGTAAACTGGAGTCTCAGAGTAAACATTCCGATAAAGGACGGACCTTTGTTAAATGACAAGGACACGGGCAGTACAACAGAATCTAATTTGGGGCAAGCCATAGAGTCGCGGCAATTAAATCAAGCAAATTGCTTGAGACTCGAAGCCAACGTAATGGAAAATGCACGCTGCTGACTTAGCCGTCTCTCAAATTAGGTAGAACAGCTGGAAGCTACACACTGTGATCTATGCAACTTCTTCCTTTCGATCTATCCAGACACAAAAAGTAAAATTTTATATATCCGATTGAGTTAGCTGTTAGTTGGTAGAAATCATACGAATTTAAACAAGAGTATTGTTGTAGATTTCTACTAAATATTTATTATTATTTATTTAGTAATTATACCCTATTAATTGTTCAGTACACACTGCCTTTTTTGATGGAATATTATACATACTATGCACTACACCTACTTATACAATGTGTCCGAAATTCGTTATGACAGTATTGGGATATCGGAAACCGTAAGAGATACAAGAAAGTTTAAATGGGGAATGTTTTAGACAATTATATTTGTAAATTAATGCCGTTTTGCTCAGGATTTTATCTTCTTAAAACTGCATTTCCAAAACTCCTCATAATTTCTCTATTTTTCAAAATAATTCGTAAAAACATTATTAAGGCAACATTTTACGCAGAATGCGCCTGTTTAGTCATCATCAACTTCGCATTTTCTAATGGCCAGTATAATCTAACAAGTTTTTTGTTTTTTTCAAAATATCAACCAAAAAAGATAGAATCGTGAGCAAAACGGCATTCAATTAAAAACATAATTGTCTAAAACATTCCCCATTTAAACTTTCTTGTATCTCTTAGGGTTTCCGATATCCCAATACTGTCATTACGAATTTTGGACACATTGTATACAGTATGGAGCATTTTGGTGTTCAATGTATTGAACTATAAGAGTTACAGATTCGGTTAAATGGAGAAAGTTGTAGGGCATTATTAGTTAGACCTGTTTCGAATAGAACTCTAGCGCTTTTGGTTTTTGAGATATTTTTTGAAAAGCTACATTTTTTATTATGCGCCATAACTGTTTTACCTTTTGAGCTATAATAATTTCGAAAAACTTTTTCCCAGCAGTTTTTTCCGAAGAATGCAAGAGTGCAATTAGATTGAAAAATTAGAAACCATCATCACGTTGGTTTGTTCTTATGGACGCCATATTGGATTTTTACGTAGTTAGAACGAGCTTATTTTTTGCATTCTAATGTACAACTTATGTGCAAAAGAACTAGAATTAAACCAAAAACTAAATGTTATTTCTTTTTTTCGAGAAATATGGCATCAAGGTAAGATTTTTTTAGCCCTGTGTCAGTACACTATTAGAGACTAATATTTTACTAAAATCTACTAACGAATGAACCTGAACAAAGCCCATAATATACTCAAACTCGAAGTCTCAAAAAAATTGATAAGAATCTATTAAACGATTTGTTAAACATGTTACAACTGGATAACATACTTTATATACAAGATTTTTAAAGTTTTGTAAAAAGCAGACTCCTTGGCTGACTGATAATATTAAACACATGTTATTACTAAAAGACAGGGCTTTTAGCAGATACAAAAAATCTAGACAAGAAACACACCGGAAATACTATAAAGACATGAAAAACCCAGTAACTAACACTATAAAATGGGAAAAGAAAGCATATTTAGTTTGGATTTACCCACAGGTATGACAAAGCCAAGTGTAATAAATAATTTTTTTCTGCAACTCTTCATTGCAGTTGAACCTGAGAGGGAACTAATTTTTACTGATTCGATTTCGACGATAAGTTTGAATTTACCTTGGTTGAAGAATTTAGAGAGATTTAGATAT
Source organism: Kuschelorhynchus macadamiae (assembly GCA_030620095.1). Lineage (NCBI taxonomy): Eukaryota > Metazoa > Arthropoda > Insecta > Coleoptera > Curculionidae > Kuschelorhynchus > Kuschelorhynchus macadamiae. Next base: position 453,700 of record JAUTXW010005519.1, on the reverse strand, counting down.
ATCAATGATCAAATGATATTGTTGTGTTGCCCGTACGTTTTGCCATATATTGTAAATATAGTCAACTCTTGTTTATTAAATTCGATTTTTCCTGATGAAAGGTAAATCTAAGGTATTGCAAAAAATAATGTGCACTCAAATGAGAGAGCATATTAAATAATATAATATAATCGTGGTTTAGGCCGGGTTTTAGTTGAACCACTGCTTTACTTGATGTTACGGACGACATTTTACATTATATTGATAACGGTAGGACGTCTACTCTTGTTTTACTCGATTACTCAAAATAAATCACACGCTTTTAATGTCGATTTTATATTATATAGGTTTTTCACAGTCTGCCTTAAATTTGATAAAAAACTATTTGCACAATAGATATCAATTTGTTAAAACTAGTGAAGGTATTTCTGATAAGGGTAAAACTCTCTGTGGTATTCCGGAAGACTCAGTGTTGGACCCTTTATTATTCTGTATATATACTTTTAATATAATCAAGTTTCTTGAACACCGTCAGGCTTATCAATACGCAGATGATACACAGTTAAGATATTCTTTTTATCCTAGTGACTTTGAAAACGCAAATTTCTATAAAAACATTATTTAGACCGACGAGTCACATGTCAGTAACTGGGCTAATGAAAATCCAAGAAATCGAGCTTTTGGTAGATTTCAAAAGCAGTTCGGTATTAACATATGGTGTGGTATTTATAGTAAGAAACCTTATTTAATAATTAATAAGAATAAGTTTACAGATTTTCAAATTTCCGGAAATCAGCTAATTGGGACTGTTTTTTTATTGTTATGCACCAACTTATCAAGAATATCTTGAAATCTTACGAAATGAAATACAATTCGACGAGTTGTTCCTATAGCAGAGTTTGACCAAGTCTGGTTTCAACAAGACGGCTGTCGTCCATATAGGAAAAGAGAGGTGTATGAACGTTTTGGAGACCGTATAATTTCTAATGGTAGCACTCGAGATTGCCCAGCTAGTCGCCGGATGGATTTTTATTTATGGAGCTTTTTGAAGAATAAAGTCTACGAGTTTGAACCTCCTGAGAGAGTTGAGATTTTAAAAGAAAAAATTACAGACGTTTTATCTAGTATTAACCGAAACACAATTTTAAGAGTAACTAACGCTGTTTTCAAAAAATCCCAGCAATGTGTTAATGAAAATGGATTTCAGTTTGGAATTTTAATTTAAAGTCCATTAGAGAGTGTGATTGTTTAATTAATTAGTAGATTTTCATGAAATATCTAATAGTATACCTACCCAGGGGTAGACAATATTCTTATCTGGATGCCATATTTCTCGAACAAAATAAAAAACTTTTAGTTTTCGGGTTAGTTCTAATTTTTTGGCTTACGAATGATACATTGGTAGAAAGCACAAAATAAGCTCTTTCTAACTACGTAAAAATCCAATATAGCGTCCATAAGAAAAAACCAACCTGATGATAGTTAAAAAATGTAGAAACGTCGAATTAAAAAACTCATAACACTCTTGTATTCTTTGGAAAAAACTACCGTGAAAAAGTATTTTTACAATTATAATATCTCAAAAAGTAAAAAAGTAGTAACGCATAATAAATACTGCTGCTTTTCAAAAACTAAAAGAGCTAGAATTCCATTCAAAACAGTTTTGAGTTAGCCTAATGATGCCCTATAACTTTCCCCATTTAACCGAATCTGAAACTCTTTTGGTTGCTGAGGTATGGAAGACCAAAATGGGCCACAATGCAGAATGTATACAATATTATATCTTGACCTAATTACAATATTTTTTATTTGTCTAATAATGAAAACCCGTTCAAATCTACCTGAGCGTTCAAAAGTTTACTTGTATGACTTTGTTTACTGATTTCCATGTTTTTAAGATAATTAGGTTTTATGAATTAAGAAATCATGGTTCTTGGGATTAGGCTGTGTCAAATTGGAATTACTATACGAAGTTTCGCCTTCGATTGCACGAAGCATCTTCAGGGATCTTTATTTCACGAGATCTGAACACTGAAAGAGTTCGGAGAGATTCAGGCGGTCTTTTATACCCGACTTGTGCTCGCCGAACCGTGACCCTGTGTTAAGATCGGTTTCCATGTGTGATGTAGACCGTAACCCGTATCTCCATTGAAATTTTTTGTATCTTTAAAAGTTTCAATAGATTCTTTGATTTTTCGTTTATAAAATCCTGGAATCGATGCTAGAATCTTGGTTTCCTTTACATTTATAATATGGCCAGTGGTATGCTGGTGTTCAGCTACAGCAGATTGAACATTTTGTTTCTTTTTAATACATCGTTCATGTTCCTTAAGTCTAGTTGATATTGAGCGTCCTGTTTCTCCCACATACACTTCTCCAAAGGAACAAGGAATTTTATATACTCCTTCTGTTTGAAAAGGTACAATATCTTTCGGGGATCGCAAGCATTGTCCAATATTCTTATGTGTATTGCAGATTGTACGTATGTTGGACCTCCAAAGTAATCGTCCTATTTTGTCTGTAGTGCCATGTATGTAAGTAAGAACAACACTACCTAACGGTGGCTCCTTATCATCTTCCTTTCGCGTTATATCTTTAGTGAAATAGCCATTCCGTCTCAGAGCTTCGGTCAGTTTCGATGTTCCCGATGTTAGAAAATCTCGAGCAGAAATCGAAATGGTTCTAGATACTAGTGAGTTAATAACCGATTTCTTTTGTGCTGGATGGTGGTGGGAATTTGCATTTAAGTATCTATTTGTATGTGTCAGTTTTCTGTACACAGAATGTCCTAATGGATCGTTTTCCTTTCCTTGAACATATGCATGTAGAAAAGAAATTGTCCCATTAGATTCCATTGTGAACTTGATATTATGATGTTGTTGATTGAGGTGATCCAGAAATATGAGAAGATTATCCTGTCCATGGGGCCATAATACAAAAGTATCATCTACATATCTGAACCAGTGTTTTGGTTTTAGTGGAGCGGATGTTAGAGCAATATCTTCAAAGGCTTCTATAAAGATATTCGCTACCACAGGTGATAGAGGAGATCCCATAGTTGCCCCTGAAGTTTGTTCATAAAAAGTTCCTTGAAAAATGAAATAAGTAGATGTAAGACAAGCTTCCACTAGGTCTATTAGGTTCTTATTAAGATTATTATGATCCAAAATGTCTGATATAATGGAAGTTGTGTCGTTGACAGGAACATTTGTGTATAGTGATTCTACATTGAAACTGACCAAAATATCTTCGGAATCCAATCGGATTTCCTTAAGTTTTTCCACGAAATGTGCAGAGTTTTTTATAAAAGAATCTGCATTTCCATTGAATGGATCAGGAAAGTTTGAAAGATATTTATCTAGTTTGTATGAAGGCGAGTCTATAAAAACCGACGATCGGTCGAAGTTGTACATTGTTCTTGTGCATCTTGGGAAGACCTTAGCACCTGGGAATCTTGGAGCTGCTTGGTTTTAATGAATTCTTCTCCGCTGGTTTTAGACTGGATGCGTTAATCAGATTGGTGATGCGTCTTTCTATTCTACTTGTAGGGTCTGTCTGCATAACATTATAAGTGTTGTTGTTCAAATGTTGAGCTATATCTTCTGATTGCTGCTTCAACGGGGGATACTATGTCTTCTACGAAAATGCTTCTTGGTGCTATTGCGAAATTTTGGCCTTTGGAAAGGACGAATTGTTCTGCTTCGGTTAACGGCTTCGATGACAAATTGATAACTATACTCCGCGGAGGTTTCACTAGATTTTTTCTGTTCAGAAGTGCTTCAAACTTCTTTTGTTGCTTGAGTGTAACTTCTTGATGGATTTTTTCTGCTTATGCATTGATGATGTTGTTCAATGTTGTAAATATGGTTATTTCAAGTCTAAAAGCTAATTTCAGGTGAATTTCTAGAAGTTTACGGGCATTTGTATCTAAGTCACGACGTATTGCCTTAACCCATTCTCTAACTAATGCATTGCTAGCACGTTTATAAATATTCTTAACAGTTCTAGAAGTAACATGTCTCACCTCTAGTGATTTCGGTACTACATCCTCGTCTCGGCATCTAAGGATTGATTTCTACCTGCAAAATTTTGAAACTGTCATTCAAGTTATGACCTTCCTGTAATTGAGATGCATAATTTAAATCTATTTTATTTTATTCTTTTATGTTCCTTTTATCGAAACTTCTGTTTATATGACATATACATATTCTTGGACGTGACCCACATTCTAAAAGATATAAATCAGATTTTTTATTTTTATCGGTTTTACTTTTGTAATTTTTTAGTTTTTCTAAATTATTATTTGTTTTAAATGCTGTATTTAGGTTTTCGAAAAAGATATCTGAATAATAATATCAAGCCGTACTAGTTTTTAAATTGTTATTTAATTTAATAGTGGGCATATAAAACCTACCAGACTTTTGGAAAAGAAAATTTACAAAACAAACCAAACCCCGTGAAAGATCCAAGACAGAAAATATTTAAATAGGGTTGAACAAACATTGTATTGCTACAAAAGTGGACAGAACTGAGCGTTTTAGTATTAAACGTAAGAAATTAAAAAAAAATACGTCTTAATATAATAATATGATATATTAAATTCATTACTTTTTCTACAATCTACTTTTATTACAAAAGTTTTACATTTCCCAGAATATATTCCATTAGAAAAATATTATTTTACAAACAAGAAAAATGACTCTGTCCCAGCACAAAAGATAAATGAAATTTTTGTAATAAGGCCTCGCTGTTGTGCGAATCAGAAAATAGTAAACTTGGACTACGCGAAATAATGTTTTGCACCATTATAATAAGGGTTTATATACCAGTCTCTCGCCCTTGTGAGATACCGTGAGAAGAAATGTTGAAAGTAATGAAGAAAAGTTGTTTAAGATTTATTATTATATCTAAATATAAAATTGTAGCTTCAAAATTTGACTCTATCTAAAACCCCTTAATTTTATGAACGATTCTTATATACATAAAATCGAAAAGTTTTGAATAAAATAAAACTTAAAATAGTGAGCTATAATTTCATATCTAAATATCATATTCTTAACAACTCTTCTTAATTACTTTTATCCGCATATTTGAAAATAAAAGTATCTTATTCTTCATTTTTTGAAACTTCTTGAGGTTTTAAACACCCTGTGCAATAAATCTGAAAGATTCATTTTTGCAATATTATTTGTTCAGTTTTTTTCACTATTAAAAAAATATAATTTTGAATAGTAAGCTATGATTTCATATTTATATACAAAACCAAATTATAGACATCTTGTCTTTATTACCTTTGTGTATATCTTTAAAAATAAAGGTGCTTTACTCTTGACTTTTTTAAACTTTAAATTATGAACACTTTGTACATTAAATTTGAAACACAACATTACTTTTCAGAAGTTTTAAGAAAATCAAATATTTTTATGAAGAGTGAGTTTTTTTCGTAAACCGACAAATACATACAGAGACGCATTGTATATTATATTTATCAAAAAAATGGTTGTTTTTCGTTTTAAAAAGCCCCTTAAAACGTTAAACCTAATCCTATACATCCAAATAAAAGGATATATAAATTTTATGAACGATTCTTATATACATAAAATCGAAAAGTTTTGAATAAAATAAAACTTAAAATAGTGAGCTATAATTTCATATCTAAATATCATATTCTTAACAACTCTTCTTAATTACTTTTATCCGCATATTTGAAAATAAAAGTATCTTATTCTTCATTTTTTGAAACTTCTTGAGGTTTTAAACACCCTGTGCAATAAATCTGAAAGATTCATTTTTGCAATATTATTTGTTCAGTTTTTTTCACTATTAAAAAAATATAATTTTGAATAGTAAGCTATGATTTCATATTTATATACAAAACCAAATTATAGACATCTTGTCTTTATTACCTTTGTGTATATCTTTAAAAATAAAGGTGCTTTACTCTTGACTTTTTTAAACTTTAAATTATGAACACTTTGTACATTAAATTTGAAACACAACATTACTTTTCAGAAGTTTTAAGAAAATCAAATATTTTTATGAAGAGTGAGTTTTTTTCGTAAACCGACAAATACATACAGAGACGCATTGTATATTATATTTATCAAAAAAATGGTTGTTTTTCGTTTTAAAAAGCCCCTTAAAACGTTAAACCTAATCCTATACATCCAAATAAAAGGATATATAAATTTTATGAACGATTCTTATATACATAAAATCGAAAAGTTTTGAATAAAATAAAACTTAAAATAGTGAGCTATAATTTCATATCTAAATATCATATTCTTAACAACTCTTCTTAATTACTTTTATCCGCATATTTGAAAATAAAAGTATCTTATTCTTCATTTTTTGAAACTTCTTGAGGTTTTAAACACCCTGTGCAATAAATCTGAAAGATTCATTTTTGCAATATTATTTGTTCAGTTTTTTTCACTATTAAAAAAATATAATTTTGAATAGTAAGCTATGATTTCATATTTATATACAAAACCAAATTATAGACATCTTGTCTTTATTACCTTTGTGTATATCTTTAAAAATAAAGGTGCTTTACTCTTGACTTTTTTAAACTTTAAATTATGAACACTTTGTACATTAAATTTGAAACACAACATTACTTTTCATTGTATATTATATTTATCAAAAAATGGTTGTTTTTCGTTTTAAAAAGCCCCTTAAAACGTTAAACCTAATCCTATACATCCAAATAAAAGGATATGGCACAAAATATACGTGATTTCGGTCAAACTTTCTTTTATATCTTAACATGCTCTTATACATAGATTAAGAAAGCTTTTTTACCATTGCACTATACCTCGCAATGTCGCAAATGTCAGAAAAATGTGGTCAAAATTGGCATGTCATGAAGCCAACACTCTGAATTTAATTTTTATCTTACCACATATTTTATACATACCTTTATGGAAGAAAGCTTCCATAAAGGAAATAATTATTTATTAGTCTACTTAATTGTATATAAAATGTTATATAATTATGATTAGTTACACTAGTTTACCTCCATTTTGGTGTAAAAGGCAGTTATTGTTAATTTTTGGTCGCAAAACGATGGTAAAACTTCCTAACACGTTAGATTTTTTAGTTATGACCTTTTCAGCAAAATTAATAAGTATTTTAATATTATTTTAAAAAGTAATGTCCGTTGAAAATTAAAAAAAAATCGGGTTCCAGCGCCCCAGGAAAATTGGGAGAACAATTTAGAAATATATGATGATAAGGTAAAACCAATCTTATTTTCCTGAAAGTGAAGAACAAGAACCTCGTTTAAACAAATAAGCTGAATTAAATGATTCTAGTTCGGCACTTGTCCAAAGCCTATGATGAACCATTAGGGTCAAGATTACAATAATAGAAATTTTGATGGATTACAAATTAGGAAAATACTAAGGGATGAAAAATTTGATCAAAAATTAAGTGATGTTTAATTAGCTGCGTTGAAGTCTTTTAAAAGAATTATTTCAGAATTTTTAAGAAACAAAGAAGTAGAAAACTGCGAAAAATTTGTAGACGAACTTAAAAACGACTAGAAATTGGGCTGTCGCGTGTCTCTTAAAATGTATATATTGCATACCTAAACCAATTTTTTTTCCCGAAAATTGGGGTACGGTATTGTGACAAACAAGCAGAGAGGTTACATCAAGATATACTAACAATGGCGCAATGCTACCAAGGCAAATGAGATCCAGCAATGATGAGGAATTATTGTTGGTTTCTTATAAGAGAAAGCATCTAGGAATATAAACGAAAGTCATCATTTGTAGAAAAGTTATCTACAAAACACTTTCTATAAATATATTTTAATGTGTATTTGGAATAAAATGAAAATAACTGATGCATTCTATTACTCTATACGTGATGGACAATTTTGTTTGTTAAATTCGTAATCAGGATGCCTTAAACTCTCCCGTACAGCCAGAATAACATCAGTCGTAATTTTTTTGAGTGTTTGTTGACTAGTGTTATAAAATTTCTAGAGGGCAATTTTTAGATTATAGTAATTTTTAAAAGCTAATTTTAAAGAACTTATTTCATTTTTTAAATATTGTTAGTGAACAATATATTATTTAACAGAAGAATTGTCGAAATAATAATATATACAGGATGTTTCACATTACCTTACCCTTTATATTGTAGTAATATTTATTGGACAAAACTCCAAACGCTGGTTTCTCATGAATAAACCAATATATCAAAATTTGGCAACAAAAGTTTAATATTTGGGTATAATGCAAATATTTACAGCGAAAATAAAAATGACTCCGTTACTATTATAGATGTCGCGACTCCAAGAAGAATCGTTTCCGTGGCAACCCAAAATATTTCCGGAAATATTCAGCCTACAGGGTACCCTGGGCGATATTCTTAACAAGTGGAAATATTTCATTTAGTCACAATACTAATAATGATGATTTTTGAACTTGACATTTTATTTTTAAAATGAAAGTTAATATTTTTCTGGTTACTGTGTACTTAAATAATAATTAAAAAAATAAAATTAAAACAACACATTTTTTTAATACTTACTTATTGTACTATTAACTACAAAACCAAAGTGTTTTGAGAGTCTAGTAAGAACTCACGTTTTCTCAATGTCGAGTACTCGGGCGAATATGACCGTGAAAAAATCTTATTAATTAAATTTCTATGCTTTAGTACATGAATAAAATATTTTGATACAATTTTATTGAAGCTAACTTTACAAATCCGTGAAAACTTGGTTGAGACATGGTTTAAATTCTTCTGTATTGTTCTGAACAGATTTTCCTACGGATTATGTAGATTGCACTTCAGGCTACATTCGTCAATAATGTACGACAGGTATTATAGATCTTGATGATTTATTTTGAGACCGCAGGGATCTTTACAACATTTACACAATTTATAGTTTTCAACTTTCTCCATTATCTTGAACTTATAAGTTTTTGAAAATAGACCAATATCGACAAAAAAATCAAAAAAAACCCATTTAAACGTCAGTAGAATGCAACTCGCAGGCCCAGTAGCGCTAGGTTGGAGAACGCGACAATTGTTAGTGAATTGTTTTTTGTTTCAAAGCCATCTGAGATTTTTCTGTCTGATATACTCACGGACTTCATAAATAAAAATGGCCTGCGTAAAATATATAAAACTAAAATGGGTGCAACGTGATGTTTTTCACAATTATATGTAAGTAGGTGTTCTAGATTGCACGTTTAACACTTTAGTATATAAAAAAAAATAATATTATATCTATTTTAGTACAAAAAACTGTATTTGTAGAATAGAATAAATTGGTTTTAAATAATTTTCAGTAGTTTCATAAAACTAAAATGGGTGAAACATGATGTTTTTCACAATATATCTAAGTAGGTGTTCTATATCTCACCTTTAACACTTTACTATATACAAAAATAACGTTCCACCTATTTAAAGCAATAGAATAAAATGTGTTTTAAACAATTTCTAGTGGTGTCATAAAACTAAGATGGGTGGAACGTGTTTTTATATAGGTGTTTTATCGTGGGGTGTACAGTTGGGGTAATCTGGTGTACAGCATGGAGGTAATCATAGGTAATCAAGAGGTATTCAGAGGCACTCAGAGGAAATCAGGGGTAATCAAGAAGTATTCCAAGGTACTCAGAGGTACTCGGGGGAAATCAGGGGTAATCAAAGGAATTCTGGAGGTAATCATAGGTAATTTACAGGTAATGGTGTGAACTGTACAGTCGATTGTAACTCTTTTGTGTGAAAGAAATCCCGGTATTAAAAAAAGTGCATAACAGCCATATTTTCACTTGAAAAAATTTAAAATAGTGGTTATAGTTGGTAATACTAATAAGGTAAACGTAAGATTAGAACGGCCAAGAACTATCCAAATTAAATTGTTATGGCAGCATAATATACAGGGTATTAAAAATATAAAAATGTAGATTTCACAAATTAAAAATTTAAAAAAATTAAATTTCTGTCATCACTGTTTGAAGGCCACACATATTTTATGTAAAAGAGTAATCTGCAATAAAAAGTTTTCTTAACGAAAAATAATTGTCACGTCATATCTTCTTTCTGAACCAACTTATACCTTAATATCATACCAAAAAAATGCGCAACTAAAAAAAAACGACGGGTCCGAGCGTTTACTGAACAAAATAATCCCTGAATTCCCAAAAATTTTAAAAACTATTAAATTGGAATATGTAACCAAAAGGTAATAAACCTTCTTAACAATTTTGAAGAAATACCTGCAACTAAGACTTATTTACAAATTACCTTAATAGCAGCATTAATTGATCGAAGTAAAATATTAGAAAAATAGAATCTTCAAAATTTGGTATTCGGTCTGGTTTCTTTTGCTGGGATTATAGAGATGTTGGATTAAAGACAATTTCAAGTTTAAACTTCAGGATTATTTTATTACTATTGATTGTTACACATCAGTGGCATATATAAGGGGATTTGGGGGTTAAAACCCACCACAGAGTCATTTTTATTTAAGCTAAAAGGATAGAAATAGTATAAAGTAAGAACCTCTTTTTCGGAATTGGAGGGTAAATCCTCCCTTAGAGCCAATTTTATCCACAACTAAAATAAAGTAATAATTTTTTTTTGTTGTACATATTATTTATATTATATTATCAAAAACAATAGCAATGCATTAAAAAATAATTCGTATACTTCAGATAAATTAAAAAATAAATCGGCTATTATTAAGAAATCAGCTCTTTGTTGGCTACATGTAGATTATCGTGTCTAAGAAAGAAACCATAGTAAACAGAGCAACAACCCGACAGAAATCCCAGCCTAATAAAAATTTAAAAAAATAAAGAGGAAAGTCATGAATCGGAAACTGAAAAGGAATCTATCGATGAGAGACAGTTGTTAGATGATTCAACAGATTTAGAAGAATTTTTTCGATAATAATGGGATCTTTGCCTTTATTGTTCTTACCTGTAATAATAGATAACGTATAATAATTTGCTTTACTTAGATTGAACATATAAAAAGTTAAGGTATGAATGGTAATCTAAGGTAATCATAATCATCCAAGCTACTCAGGGGTAATCAAGAGGTAATCCGGGGTATTCGGGGTAATCAATAGGTAATCCTAGGTACTCATGGGTAATCTGAGGCACTCAGGAGGTAATCAGGGGTAATCTTCGGCAAAAAGGTAATCTGGTGTACGAAATATTGCCAGCTGTACACCCCTCGTGTTTTATAGTAGAAAAAAACTACTTTCGTTATATATATATATAATTATATTAGGAATTATTGCCTTTTATTAACACTAAATCAAATCAAAATTTCATACAATTCTACTATGTATAGTATATGGTAGTTGTTATTACTGATATTAATTAGACAATTATTCTAAACGGTTATTGGGTGACATGAACTTTCGATTGGTTTACAACAAAGGTTTGTCGAAGAAGTTTTGGAGATGTTGCTCCTCATGGATTCAATTATATCCTGAAATTTGTTTTTATATGAAATTTTCTTACTGAATACCCCATCATGCATGAATTAATATCCGTAATTTTTTTCTCGGTTACGAATTTGTTGAGAAAAGTTTTCAAAAAATTTGTGCACTGGAGAAAAATTCCGGCTATATTCAAGCACTAGGGAGATTATAAGTGATAACAGCATCGATTTTATTTCAGTCAAAAATAATTACATTTTACTCCATCAAATAAACCCTTTTTATCAAATATTGATACACTTGCTGATTCTTGAGAAAATGGCGTTATTTTAGGTGAAACATTCTGCATATATTATTGCTATTTCAACTGCTGTACTGTTAAATAAATACTGTTCAGTAAACAGTAAAATTATTTATTTAATTTATTTATTTATTTAAAACATAGCTAGCAACTCTGTCACAATACTGAAATTAACTAAGATATTATGATAAGTAAAATCAAAGGTACTCTGTAGGCTTCTTCTTGAATTATAATTTACAATGTTACCAAGTATAATTGTTAGTACAAATTAAATTAAACATCTTATCTCACCAATTCTGCAGCCATATAAACTCGAACAACAGCAAACTGCAACAAAAAGGAAGTGAAATACTGTACAAAAGTAATACTTAAACCCAATAACAAAAAAAAGTATTTAAATCTAGAAAATGAGGGAATTAACTTAAAATCCCCAACCTTAGTACAAAAGAAAAGAAAAGAAAAATCTTTAAATGAACCGTAAATTTAACTCTTGAAAACAAGTTACTCTCCAAATAAATCATAGAATGAAAATAAAATATCTTTGAAAATCCCTCAACTTTAATATCCCACTGTATACGTAAAGCCCCATAAACCACCACAAAAGAAGAATTTAACATCAACTATAAGAAACAAAACTCTGACACAGACTGCCTTTTAGTCTTCCCGTAAAATACAAAGTTAGCTCAGCTATTACTAAATCCACCCCTTAGACCAATCCCCTCTTTGATTTTATTAGCCACGACGAAACGAATAAAGCTGTGAATGGTGAAGCTTAGGTTAGGTTAGGTTAGGTTAAGTTCGGAACTTCGTCTTAAAGGCACGAGGTATCACCCATGATAACAAAAAGTGAATAAATCGATTAAAATAATATTCCCTTCAATTCTTAGTTCTAACATTATGTATATAATTTAATATTATCTTACTTATCCACATTATGGCTCCGAAAAGTCATGGCGAAAAACAGGCACAGAAAAACCCTTTCAGTTATTCTTTTTGTAGGGAAAACTATGCCCCAAAAACATGGCTGTTCGGTAATGTTCCTATTACAAAGTACTCTATTGTATTTTTAACATAGCAAATTGACCATTCATTATCATTACATTGAACCAAATAAAATGTTTCAACTAATATTTGCATCAAGTTAAATTAAATGGGCCAATGAAAGATTCCCATGAGACAAGGGTCATATGGGACCATGAACTTTCGAATGGAGGCATAAGGCACTTAGGAAAGTTTATCTATACATAAATCCGTCTATACAGTCTAGAAGATAGCGTTTGAGATATATGATATTTATTATTTTGTTTAGGTTTTAAAATTCTCGAAACTAATATTAGACAAATCCACTTATAATTCGATTCCTTAAATAATCAAGCCCGTTTAAGCATTAACGTGAGAACCAACAGTTTTAGTGAAATACTGTTTGAATTACATTTAGAATATTTAAAAATATATACTCTATACCGTTGTTATAGTCTAATCTGTTACATAGTCATTTAGTAACACATATATACTAGCTTTTTAAACAATTTTATTTGGCGCCATTTTGTTCCATCATATTGGGTTCCTATCAATATTTTATCAGTTTCTACCTGTGCCCCACTTGATTTTTGGGTATAATTTAAAACAAATTCAATAAGTAGTTTTTACATTAACATACACCACCATTTTGTTACGTCACGTTGAATTCGTACCACAATTTTACCAGTTTTTCACTATATCACACTTAATACTACAAAATTTGACATTATTTTAATAAATAATTTTTCAGGCTGATTTTTAAATTTTTTTATTATGCGGCGATTTTGTTTTACTACCTTGGATTCATATTAAACTGATATGATCCTTAATTTTTGACTAACATTTGAAGTCAATCTGGTACGTTTTTAAGCTATGCCACGAACTGACACACAGACAGACATACTGACGGAATTATATAATAAATAAAAAAAAATAATTTTTTAGCATCTAGGGACACTAAAACGTGAGGATGTTAAATTTGAGAGGGTTATTTTTTCGATCTCAAGCATTTTATTTGGCTGCCATTTTGTTCCGCCATCTTGAATTAATACCGTAATATAACAACTAATTCATTTCTATACCACAATTAGTTATAATACATAATTTGAAATCATTCCACTAAGTAGTTTTTTAGGCTGAATTTTTAATAATTTTATTAAGCCATTATTTTGTTTCGCCATCTTGGATCCATACCAAAATTTTATCAGTTATTTCCTACATAGTACTTGATTTTTGCGAAATTTTGATTTTGAGATAAATTGGGCAAGTAGTTTTTTGCTAATAATTTTTTTAAGTAGGCCGCCATTTTGTCCCTCCATATTGAATTTTTACCAAAATATTATCAGGTCATCCCCGTACAACCCTTATATTTGGACTAAAATTTGAAGTTAGTCTGGTAGGTAGTTTTTAATTTATGCCTCGAACAGACAAGCAGACAGAATGACAGTCACACCGACGGAATTGATAAAAAATATATTTTTTTGCTTCTAGAGACGCTAAAACATGAAGATATAGAAAACCTGAGAGAGTGATTTTTTTTACGATTTACAGTTTATTTGGCAGCCATTTTCTTCCGCTATCTTAAATTAATAGCGCATTTCTATACCACAATTAGTTTTGAAATACAATGTGAAATGAAACCACTAAATAGTTTTTCAGGCTGAATTTTGAATGACTTTATTAAGCTGCCATTTTGTTTCGACATCTTAGATTCGTACTACGATTTTACCAGTTGCATGTTGCATAATACTTGATTTTTGTGCAAAATTTGAGACAATTGGGTAGGTCGTTTTTTAACATTTTACTAAACTGCTATTTTGTTTCGACATATTGGATTTTTACCAAAATGTTACCAGGTGACCCCCATATGACGATTACAATACTGTCCTTTTACGAGGAAAGTAAAAATGAAATAAATTCATTAAAATTAATTAGTTTTTAAACATTAACGAAATATACAAATTGTCCTGTATATATTTTATAATCATAACATAATATTTTAAATAAAATTGAGTTTTTTATGTGGCAGAAAGACATCATAGTAGAAAATATGTATCTACATAAAAATTAAATGCGCAGAACTGGCTACCAAACATGCTACTTTTGACCACATTTTTCTGACACTCCCTGTAGTTGACGAGAAATGGTACACTGATAAAAAAAATTCCTCAATCCATATACAACAACATATCAAAAAATTAAAGGGGGTTTAAGGAGACCGATAGTTACGTATATTTTGTGCCATGTCCTTTAATTACTTAAACTTTTTAAACCCTCGCCTCATAAATTTACGTACAATTTTTCTCACAAACGTGTCTTCTGGTATCCTAGTTCAGTTTACACTAAATAATTTATTTAAAAAAACCACAAATTACCAGTGGTAATTAAAGTCCGATGATTCGATTAAAAATTAATAGCTTCAAGCGCTTTTATAAACCCACTAATAATTCTTTAATTGAGTTTGGATCGTTTTATTTCCAATTAGCTGAAAATGAAGTAATCCGCTCTTTAATACATTTTTGTTTATATCGTGAATTTTTAATTATTACTTAAACAAGTTATCCGTGATTTTCCCCATGAATATTTGTAGCCAAGCAAACATTGATTCAGTAAAAAAAAATAGAATTCAAGCAATACGTTTTGAAGCTTTAGTTTTAAACGCCACTTTACATTTTGGTCAAATGTAACAATTGAGGCTGCATATATTCATTGAACTAGGGTAAGGGCGACAATGGTTGGCAGGTAGACAATCGTTGGCACCCGTTTACATTTTTTTAAATAATCTGTCTCAACTAACATTAACTGCTTCGGGGATTTTTTAAAATAAAAGTTGGCACTTTTGCACTTAAATATAGGTATTTATTCTATGCGCAGTTGGTATTCCTACTTCAGTTGTCAACCAGAATTTGGCGGGATCACAGACCGTTGGAATTTGTTCTTTAAAATTGTCCTGTTTAAGGTTGTTTTTGTGATAGAAAAGTGGTTTTTTTTGGTGACTTCGAAAAGGAAAAAGTTGGTAAGTGTGTATACATGATTAGGTATACTATTAATCGTATTATTACACTTTAAACAAGGCAAAAAACGCGTCATTCTATAAATTATAACCTAAAAACTTTAGTGCCAACCACTGTGACCTAATTAATGTCAAATTTAGTAGTTGGCATAAGAGTGCCAATGACTGTATCATGACGGTTTTTTTTAGAATTCAATGATTGGCATGTTAATTATATACGGATAAAAAGGTACCTAGGTATTTTAGGTAAGATTTGGTAAGAAACCTATCCAAGCCTGACCTATACCTATGCTTAGTGCTTCTTTTTTTATTTAATTAATTTTCCAAATTCAGTATTTTATTTAATACACTACAAATACCTATCAAGGTTACTTACTATTTGACAATTATACAGCGTGTTTCAAAAATTATTTTGACAAACTTCGGGAGGTGATTCCTGACATCATTTAAGGGCAGGAAGTATGTCAGAAAACTTTTGAAACACCCTGTATAATTATTAATATAGTTCGCTTTTTAGTAATCATGAATCGACGGGAAGAAAAAATTAAACAAGCAATTCAAGCTGTTAGAGATGGTATGTCAAAACTAAAGGCAGCCAAAAAGTTTGATATACCAAGAGCTACCATACAATTTCGAATGGGAGCCAAATTTAAAAAGCCTGGTTATGGCCCAGCTACATATGTCACCCCTGAAGAAGAAACAACATTGGTTGAGTAAGATTTTATATACTAACATATTTTCCGTTGCATCTAATGGAATTTTATTTTAAGGTGGATAAATACATGCCAAAGAAAAGGCTTCCCGAGGAGAATAGAGGATGTACAGCATAGTGTACAGAACTTTATTACGGCTTGCAATAGAAGCACTCCCTTTCCTGATGGTTTACCTGGTAAGGGATGGTACCGGGCCTTTATAAGAAGACACTCTGAGCTCCGCCTTAGAACAACAGAATCCGTTACCCAGGCTAGTTCTTGCATCAGTGAAATAAACATAAGAAACTGGTTTCAAACTATCGAGAATGAGTTAGAAAGGGAAGATTTAAAACATATTTTAAATGATCCTAATAGAATCTTCAATGGGGATGAAACAAATTTCCTCCTTTGCCCAAAAAATAAAAAGGTATTAGCTTTCAGAGGTACTAAAAATGTCTATGAAGTAGATCAAGGTGTAGCGAAAGCGTCGCTCACCGTAATGTTTACCTTTTGCGCCAATGGTGACCTTTCGCCACCAATGGTTATTTACCCGTATAAACGAAAGCCACCAAAAGAAATCTTGGAAACGGTTTCAGAAAAATGGGGAATTGGCTATTCAGATAATGGCTGGATGAAAGCTTCCCTTTTCTATGAATATATAGCCAATGTATTTAATTTATATCTGGAAGAGAAGAAAATCGAAAAGCCTGTTATACTGTTTGTGGACGGGCACAAAACTCATCTTACGTTGCAGATAAGTCAGTTATGTAATACACTAGGGATAATCTTGATTGCATTGTACCCTAATGCAACAAGGTTACTACAACCTGCTGATGTTGCCGCCTTTAAACCTTTGAAGACTGGCTGGCAAAGAGGAATTTTGGAATGGAGGCGTCAACATCCGCTAATTCAATTTACGAAAGAAAATTTCGCCCCACTACTTTCCAAAGTAATTGAAAATTATGTAAAAAAATCCACAATCGTCAATGGCTTTAAAGCAACTGGACTCTTTCCTTGGGATTGCAATGCTATTGACTATTCAAAATGTCTTGGGGGGGCGAATGAAAGTATCCAAAATATTACAGAAGAAAAAGATGCACTTGAAACTAACAATATTAACGGCAGTGTAACTCGAACTGACCGTGTTCTAGATATTAATACATTTAAGAGTTTTCTTGATGAAAACTTGCTTAAATCACTTGAAAATAATAATTATGAATCTGTATATAGTTCTGAAAGAAACTGTCTTACAAAAATTTGGAATTTTTTTAATGGACATCAGAAAGAAGTTCAAACCTGGCCTCTGGATGATAATGAGGGCATGCTCAGTGTAACCAATACTGGGAATATGCCCATTGTAGATATTGAGGATATGCCCATTGTAGATATTGAGGATATGCCAATTGAAATAATAGACGCTGAAGTTTATGACGACGAATTAAATCAAGCTTTGCAAGAATATGACCAAAATCAAATTGATGTGGCTTGTACTAATTTTATAAATAATGAAAAGGCTACAACTTCAGTTGAATCTCCTCTAAGCAGCATCCTTTACTGGCCCGAAAGTCCCAAAAGGAAAAATAAGAGAGACATAGAAAGATTACCTTATGTAATATCGTTGAGGACAAAGAAAATAAAAAAAAAATTCTAGAACAAGAGAAAGAAAGAAAAAGAATGGTTCGAGAACAAAATAAAAAGGGAAAAATAAATAAAGTTCAGAAGAGAAGAACAAATAACAAAATAAATATTGTTCAACACCTTAAAATAATCCCCCCAATGCAAAATGAAAAAAATGAAAATAATTTTACCACGAGCAGTAAAACAAATAGTACTGTCTTAGAAGTTAAGGAACTAGAAGTTAAGGAACTAGAAGTTAAGGAACAAAAGAAAGAGCTAAGAAAAGAACATCTAGAACTAGAAAATGGGATAATGCAGGCTGAAGAAAACGATATACCAAAAATAGATTCCCCTAAGAAAACTAAAGAGAAAGATGTGTTTTCAGTACTACAAATTGAAGAAAAAAGAGATTTATGTCTAAAGGAATTTGCTATATGTGTGGAGAATTATTGTCATTAAACAAGTTCGGGCGAAAATGTTCGAAATGTACGCGAACTCTACATTCTAAGTGCACGAATAAGACTTTTTTTTCGTCGGTTATTGTTTGTAATAAATGTTTTATTAATACTTAATATTTTTTGTATACCTACCTGTTTTGACAATAAATAATGTTTACTTATGACTAAATGTACCCATCCCTAAATGATCCTACCTACCTTATACGTAAGTATGCCAACTACTAAATTTTCATATGCCAACAACTATGTCGCTTCTGCCAACCACTATGAAATCTGTCTATCTTTATTTCTATTTATGATAATACCCTTTAAAACAAGGACAAATGCAAAAAAAACATGTAGTCAAGTAGCAAAGAGCTTCCATAAGGGTTTTTCGAGACGCACTGCTTTGTAACGTGTGTCAAAATGTAACACATGCTCAATTGTGCCAACGACTGTCACCTTTACCCTAAATCATATTTTTTGTAGTCAGGGGAGATAACTAAAAGTGATGAAATTGTCCCGAGATAGATAGTTATGGAATGTTACGACCAAAAAAAAAATAAATTGTCACAATTGGCTTTCGAGTTATAATTTTAAAAATTTTGCACTACATTGTATAACGCCCTGTATAATAGGTGATGACAGACTTAATGCAAATCCACTTAGTCTCCTGCTTAAGTACGACGTCATTGAAATTGAAACATTTTTTTCTGTCAATTTACAGATTTCGGGCTTCAGGGGAATACTCATTTTGTAGATCAAAAAGTGAATATTACGTAAAGTGATCGTATCTGTACTTAGTCGCTGGTATTAATTGTCATTTGACAGATTTAATCTGTCAAACCCTTTAGACGATGCCACTAACTTTTTGCCCCACCAACTGAGTATTCTCCTGTAATTGCCAGATTTAATCTCTCAATTCTTCGATTTCAATATTTCTTACGTGGCACTTCTATGTCGTTGCAGAAGAAACACACTTAATACTCTTAGGTATAATATTCATGATCACTTTAGACGATGTTCACTAACTTTTTGCCCTACCAACTGAGTAATTGACAGATTAAATCTACAGGGTGTCCCACTGAAAAGTAACACATTTGGCGAGTTAATAGCTCAAAACCGAAAAGTGGTCGCGAACTGCTCTTTTCATCAAACGGCTTAGATTTGCCCAATGTTTCTTCCTGACCATGTTGTCAAATGTTCTAATTTTTCCTAGAACCGTGGAAATTAATTTAAGAAAATAAAATTATTTAAGAAATCATAGTTCTTGGGATTAGACCATGTCAAAATGGAATCACTTTCCGACGTTTCGCCTTCGATTGTACGATGCATCTTCAGGGATCTTCACTTCACGAGATCGGAACTCTGAATCAGCTCGGAGAGACCCAGGCTGGCTACTTATAGTCGACCTGTGTTTCCACGTATGATGTAGACTTAAGTCCGTATCTCTATCTAAAATTGCTAAGATGCTTATAAATTTCAATAGATTGTCTAATTTTGCGTTTACAGAATCCCGAAACCGATGCAAGAACTTTGGTTTCTTTTACATTTATGACATGTCCACTAGAATGTTGATGTTCAGATACACCAGATTGTATAATTTGTTTCTTTCTGATACATCGTTCATGTTCCTTAAGCTTAGTCGATATGGATCGTCCAGTTTCTCCAATATAGACATCACCACAGGAACAAGGAATTGCATATACTTCCTCCGTTTGAAAAGGAATAATGTCCTTTGGCGATCGCAAACATTATCCAATTTTCTTATGTGTGTTGAAGATTGTACATATGTTGGACCAGCGAAGTAACCTCGCAATCTTGTCTGTGGTTCCTTGTATAAATGGAAGAACTATATTCTCTATCGGTAATTCCTTATTAGCATCATTTCGTGGAGTAGGATTATTATGTTTTCTTAATTGATCGTCTTCTCTGTTTCCTGTTGTAAAGAGTTATAGTCACAAATCGAGTAGGCTCTGTAAACCAACGAATTAATAACTGATTGCTTTTGTGCTGGATGATGATGATGATGGGAATTTGCATTTAAGTACCTGTTCGTATGCGTTGGTTTTCTATATATAGAGTGTCCTAATGAACCATCCCCTTTCCTTTGCACAAGAACATCTAGAAAGGGAATCGTACCTTCTGATTCAATTTCCATTGTAAATGGCTGCTCCTGAGGTTTGCTCATAGTTCCCTGAAAGACAAAATACGTTGATGTAAGAAGTATGGTGAAACAAGTTTGATATTATGGAAATTGAATCATTTATAGCCACATTCGTATACAGCGATTCTACATCGAAACTGACTAAGATATCTTTGGAATCTAATTGAATTGATTTAAATTTTTCTATAAAATGCGTAGAGTTTCTAATATATGAATGTGTTTTTCCTGTAAAATTATTAAGAATATTTGAAAGATATTTACCAATTTTGTAAGTAGGAGATTCTATTGCACTGACGATAGGTCGAAGTGGTACATTAACCTTGTGTATTTTTGGTTGTCCGTAGAACCGCGGGATCCTTGAGCTGCTTGGCCTTAATATCTTCTTCTCCTCTGCTGGTAGGTTGGATGCTTTTATAAGGTTGGTTATCCGTCTTTCAATTTTGTTGGTGGGGTCTGCTTGGATCACTCTGTAGATGTTGTCGTCCGAAAGTAGTTGTATTTTCTTTACGTAATGTGTTTTGTCCATGACGACCGTGGCATTTCCCTTGTCCGCTAGAAGGACCAAAATGCCGGTATTGTTGTTTAATGTTTTTATCGCCGTTCTTTCCGCAGCTGATTGATTCGACTTAGGCGGTTTAGAATTTTTGATGATCTTCGATGTTTCATACCTTATTGCGTCAGCTTCTTCTGTCGGAAGTCTTCTAATTGTCGCTTTAACGGATGACACTATGTCTTCTACGGGTATGTCATTTAGTGTATTGGCGAAGTTTTGATCTTTAGCGAGGACGGGTTGTTCTGCTTCAGTAAGGAATTTGGAAAATAAATTTATAACGGTGTCCTGTGGCGGTTTTAGTGGTCTTTGGCTGTCCAGCAGTCCTTCTAACTTTTTCGGTTGCCTAATGGTAAATAATAAATAAATAAATGCTTTATTGTCAAAAAAATTTTACAATTTTGTGGACAAAGCTGTTGTAAAAAAAAATAGTTTACAAACATCAAAATTAGCAAACAAAAACACATCATAAATATTATAGAAAAGTAATATTTAAATCAAGAATTTAGAATATTAATATAATAGAATCCTAAAAGAAGTACATTAGAAATGTACTTTGTCAGTCGTACTATGTTATAAACATTTTCATAAATATAATGTAAAAAAAATAAAAAAGCAAAGTAAAAAATAAAAAATAAAAAAGTACGAAACAATTAAAAAAATACATATACTAATACATTAAATCTGGCAATTGTGGTATAGTTTTTAATAAAAACAGGTTGATTGATATTTAGCCAGTGCTCAGTGATGGCAATGACTTCTGGAAAATTTAGCTCTTCTAACAAAAGATATAATTCGTCTGTTTTATGTCTTGAATATTAAGAAAAAAAAAGATTAAAATTACTATTGGTCTATTTTCTAGAGGGTGCTAGATCCTCTTTTCGCGTCATATTGACTAAAAATTTTTACTTTTTGATGGTGAACCACTAGAATAATATTTACCAGTACTTTCACGAATTTTTTGGAGCCGTAAAATTTTTTCCGAGGAGTAGAAAGATCTATACGCTGCAAGGTCTGAGTCCACTTCAGATGAACCAATCCCATAGGCATCGTGGAAGCGATAATGCAACTTGCGCAGGGAGTCCTTGTCACGGGGAAGGCCTTCTGAAGCTAGCAATAATTTAATGCTAGTACTTGTATGCCCCTCAAAACACACACTAGATGGCTGGTCGTGTAGATAAGCAAGAAATAGCCTTAAGGTCTTTAGTAAGGAAGGATCCCTTAATCTGGCTAATATATAGCGACCATTTGCTTTATCCGAATCTTGGGACAGCCGCACTCTTGGTGGAGTCATTGGATCAAACTGCAAAAAATCATCTTTCCTTGCAGTTTTCTCCATGCTTAATTTAGAACCCTCCAGTGCCAATGACCTACAAGCTGCTATGGCCTCCCTGTCAGAGCCAATCATGACTGACTTATCCTCCTCAGGCACAAATGTCACTGGTGATTCCAATAATTGAGGCTTTGGTGGAGAGAGCCCCCGGCTCTTTGGGATATCTATATTGACATCTTGATGACTAGAAGATGAGACATTATGGGCTGTGGAAGTGGGCGGCGTTTGGATAAGGGTTGGTGAAACTGAATCATTGGTAGGATCAATTATGGTACCAGGTGGCCACAGACTAGCGTTCTTAAGCTGAATTAAGTGATCTTTATTTTGCACCCCAATTTTAAAATCGGAGCGCAAAGTGTCTGCATTCTTAAGCATAGGAAAACAACGCACAAAATTCGTGGTTCCTAATTTTTCTTTGATGTAGTGTACAAGCTGATTTGATTTATACGTGGACGGAATTAAGGATACCACTACATAATGCCATTTCTCTATAATGGGTGTTTTGTTGGGCTGGAAGGAAACAGCTTTTTTTGGAGACCTATTGACAGGCATTTGGACATCTGTTGTATCGGTTTGGGTTGATATTGCGGTGGTGTATATCTTCTTTATTGATTGTTGTTTAGGCTTATCAGCAAGCTTCTCCAGGGTAAGTGCCATTTGTTTTACACTATGCCTCAGCTCAGCCATCTCTTTAGTCAACTGCTCCTTCGATGAATCATGCACCTGGACTTTGACAGATTCATTTTGAGATTCCATTAAAATAGATGATAGATTGAAAGTATCCTGCCTAATTTCTTTAATGGATTTAAATAAGGATTCTTGTATACTGTCAGATATTCCAGAATGGAGGCTGTGAATATCCTCAATTTTTTCCAGCAGTATCTTCCATTTGGAGTCATGATTGAGTAAGATGTCGTAAATTTCGCCAATGATCGGAAGGATGTCGTTGTTTTTCTTTAAGCAGGAACCCAGGGCTTCGAGATATTCTGAAGAGATTTGAGTCTTTTGGAGATCTGATATTTTATCATGCAAATATTTCAGAGTTGGAGAGTCGCAAACAGTGCAAAAAAATCTTATGTTGTTGAATTTTTGTTTGTAGAGCACTTTTGTCGTGGATTTATCCAGTCCTGTACAGACCATACAAAAATCTCTTCGGCACTCCCCACTACAGCGAATTCTGTAACAGTCTTTTTCCGAAACGATTTTTTGGCAAGAATCGCACTTAAATTCAGCCATTTTATAAATAAATAAAAAATTAAAATTTTCAAAGGAACAAAAAAAGTGAAAATTAAAAAAAAGATGTAGATAAATTTTATGTAAATATTATGTAAATATTTCCAGTTGATAAATCAAAATCTTTAAATGTCACGCACAAACAATATCTATAACTAATAACCGGATCCGGGTAAACAAGGTCAAGTAGTTTATAGCAAACGACGAACTGATGATCGGGTCAAAGCACACAAAAAACAAATTGAAATCAAAACAGTTCAAACCAAAACCAAACAAACGTTCAAGTACCGGTAAAACAATATACGAGCGAAAACACAACCGCCTCGTACAACTGCTGGAACTGAATTGATGTAGCCTTTCTGCTTGCGCATTGGTAATGTCATCGAGTTGTCAAAAAATGTTATGAAGAGTGAATTTTTAGTTAACCCACAGGTACAAAAGTTTTACCTATCGTCAAAATAATTGAGTTACAACCTGTATACTATGCGTATAAAAAATGGTTGATTTTGGATCTAAAAAGTCTCTTAAAACGTAAAATTACAACCCCTAAACTATGTCTTTTGTGGTCAGGGAGATAACTAAAAAATTAAAGAAATTGTTTTTTTGTTGAGATAGTTAACGAATATTAGGATAGATTGAAATGAGGAAAAAAATACATAGTCAATATTCGAGTTTGTTATACCATAGTATATAACGCCCTATATAATACGTGGAGAAAATTTTAATTCAAATTTAATTAGGCGTCTGCTTAAGAAATACAATAACCTGTTTATTGTAAAAAGAGCATTTGATTTACTACATCTAGGCCAGGCATATTGAGCTTTAAATACAGAGTGCCCCACTGAAAATTGGCCTTATTTCCCGACTTAATAGATCAGAAATGAAAAGTGATATCGAAGGCGATGACCAAATGGCTTAGATTTGCCCGAAGTTTCTTCCTGAGAAATTGTCAAATCTTCGAATTTTTCCAAAAACCGTGGAAATTAAATTTTAAAAATAAAACTTTTTGAAAGCTTAAAAAGAAACAAAAATGAAAAATTCACAGGGGTTTTTTTTCGTAAACGACAAATAAAAAAGTTTTTCATATCGCCAAAAATATCGAGAGATTCCTGTATATTATATTCATAAAAAATGGTTGATTTTCTATTTCAAATTTCAGTTAAAAGTTAAACATAATGTTATTCATCCAAACAAAATGTAACTACTTGAAATTTGTCACTTCACATATCCACAAATGTCTCTTGTGATATATTATGTCTTCATTTAGTTTATATCTAGTTTATTAAAAAAATTCGCAACTTGTCAGTGTCAATTAAAGCCCAATGATTCGATTAAAAATTAATAGCTTTAAGCCCTTTTATAAATCCACTAATAATTCTTTAATTGAGTTTGGACCGTTTTGTTTTTATTTCCAATTAACTTAAAATGAAGTAGTCCGCTTTTTAATGCATTTTTGATTATATCCAGAATTTTTAATTATTAATCCGTGATTTTCCTGATGATTATTTGTAGCATAGCAAATATTTAGAAATTCTATATATTTTTAGTATACCATGTGCAGTCTTCCTAGTAAAAAATGTTACTCTGTTCTATGTTCAACAAGATAAATTGGATTTCATGGAATGAATTTTGAGGCAACAGTTCTTAAAAAGCCTAATTACATTTTGGTCAATTGTAAAAATTAAGGCTGCATAAGGCATATATTCATTAAAAGAAATTATATGTTCTGTAGTTAAGGAGATAACTAAAAAAATGATGAAATTGTCCCGAGATAAATAATTAACGAATTTTATGATGAAATTAAAGGAGGAAAAGGTAAATTTTCAAAATTGGTTTCGCTTTAAAATTTTAGAAATTTTTCACCATAATACATAACGCCCTGTATAACAGTTAGGCTCAGATTAAGGCTCCAGATTAAGTAAAACAATAACATTATTAATATAAAAACCTAGTTTGATTTGCTTTATCTAGGTCAGAAATATTGGGTTTTTAATACTGCGAAGTGCAGTTTTGACTAACAGACTTACATTTACTCGAAGTTTCTTCCTGACAATGTAGTAAAATTTTCTAATTTTTTCTAGAACCGTGGAAATTGAATTAAAAATAAAGATATTTTTGAAAGCTTCAATTAAGGAAAATCAAAAATTTTTATGAAGGAAGAGTTTTTGTTGTCTATCGTCACAACAATACAAGCTGTATATCTTATTTATAAAAAAGGTTGACTTTCAATTTAAAAAGTCCCTTTAAACGTTAAACATAATGTTATACACCCAAACAAAAAATACTGTACCTACTATGTTTAAAAAAAGTAAAGTTAGAATTCATAGAATGCATTTTGAGGCTTTAGCTCTAAAAAACGTTTTTACATTGTGGTCAGATGTAACAATTAAAGCTGCATATATTCATTAAACAAAATTATATCTTTTGTAGTCAGGGAGATGACTAAAGAATGACGAAATTGTCTCCAGATACATAGTTAACGAATGTTATGGTGGAATTAAATGAGGAAAAAATACACAGTCAAAATCCGAGTTAAAATTGTAAAAATTTTAAACCATATTATATAACACCATATATAAGAGGTAGTGATAGTTTTAATACAAATCCACTTAAGCTCCTGCTTAAGTAATACAATAACCTATTTATTGTAAAAAAATGCATTTGATTTGCTAAATACATATTGGGCTTTGAATACAGCGTGTCCCACTGAAAGGTCACACATTTCACGACGTGATAGCTCAAAAACGAGAAGTGATAACGAGTGCGGTTTTCACACCAAATTACTTAGATTTGTCTAAAGTTCCTTCTTGCCAATGTAGCTAAATATTTTAATTTTTCTTAGAACCGTGGAAATTAAATTAAACAATTAAATTTTTTTGAAAGTTTCAGGAAAATCAAACATTTTTATGATCAAAATAATTGGGGCACACACTGTATATTATATTGGTAAAAAAAATTGATTCTTAATTTAAAAAGTCCCTTAAAACGTTAAACATGATGATATATAATATATATCCAAACAAAATTTAGTCACTTGAAATTTTTTAAGTCTCCCGCTTATGTTACAGTTCAGTTTACACCAATTGGTATATTTAAAAAACCAGAACTTGTCACTGTTTATTAAAGCCCACGGATTCGATTACAGATTAATATCTTTAAGCCCTTTTGTAAATCCCTTAATAGTTCTTTAATTGAGTTTGGATCGTTTTGTTTTATTCCAAATTAACTGAAAATGAAGTAGTCTGCTTTTCAATGCCTTTTCGATTATGTTGAGAGTTCTCATTTAATACCTAAAAGAGTTATCTATGATTTTCCCCATGATTATTTGTAGCTTAGCAAATATTTAGTTAAATACCAGAAATATTCATCAACTTTGATATAATATTTATTTTAAGTCCTAACAGTGGAACCTGTGCTGGAAGATAAATCAAAATACAAGAGTTCTAACCGCACTACACCACAACTTGTTACGTTCTGGACGCGCGCTTCGCTAACCAATTTAGCATCATCAGCAGATGACATACACTAAAGTAACTTATCCTAACCGAGAATATTTATAGGTAAATGTGGTCACACTTGGTTGCACCCGACTGCAGCGTTGTCAAGAAAACAATAAAGGGAGCTATAGGGAATAGGCTCTCTGTCTTTATTTAGTGCTTTCTTACCACATTTAACTATTTCTATACTCTCAAATGCGTCCAATAATCTATTATTGGATACATTTTTAATCAACTTAAGATTATTTATTCCTATTTATGGCTTCAAAGAAGCTACTCTAAAACCTACGTTTTTAAATACTTTTTCTAGACCTCTCGTATATCTGGGATCATATGGGATTACTATGAACTTATTGGGAGCCTCAGGTGCTTGAAGTATAGTGGCATCTTTTCACGTTTTCTTATGCTTATACCTACTAATTTATGTTCAAAATTATCATTATATCCATTACTTTTAGCTGTATTTTTAATCCGATTCATTTCATTGTTAAAAAGTTCTTTACTTAATGGAAAATTGACTAACCTCTGAGTTGAGAAATGAAATACTGCAGTTTTCTGTTGACGGCAATGAAATGAGCGAATGTTATATACCTACCAGTATTAGTAAATTTCCTATAAATATAAAATTCTAATTTATCGTTATTTCTAATAACTAACGTGTAGAGAAAAAATAACTGCCCATTGTTCTCATTTTCGTACGTGAAATTAATGGAAGGATATTTATTGTTAATTATAAATTACTTGAGTTCTTTTTTGAATTGGGTTTCTAATCTACCCATAAACAAATTTGCAAGGAACGGGGATAAGCAATTGCCCATCGCAGTTCCCTCAAGTTGTTTATAATATTTATTGTTGAAGTGAAAAAAAAATTTATTCATACATAATTTTGTGAGAAGCAAATATTCATCAATAATTTCTTTCTTCAAATTATTGATTTCAAGTAGTTCCTTTAGGTACTTTAAAGCTAGTGGTATGGGTACATTAGGAAACAATGAGCCTACATCAAAAGATATTAAAATTTCACCTTCTTTTAAGAGAATATTTTTAACTTGATCTAAGAATTCTAACTAGTTAGTAACCTCAAAGTTATAGTACGAGATTTAGATCATTTTGAAATATTGTACGTTGGTGATCCAATATCTGAAACAATAGATCTCATGGACTTTCCAGGTTTATGGATTTTGGGAAGGCAATACAGTTTACATAATTGTGGGTTACTATGTGTTAGTTTGAATTTTAGTTTATCGGACACAAGATTCTTACACTGTTTTAGGATACTTTTGCTTCTGTTATCATTTTTGATAACGGGTACCCGTTTGCTTTTCACAAAATTATGTATGAATTAATTTTTTTTTCAGTTCAAAAATAAATATTATAAACAACTTGAGGGAACTACGATGGGCATTTACTTATCTCCGTTCCTTGCAAATTTGTTTGTGGGTAGATTAGAAATTCAATTAAAAAAAAACTCAAGTATTTCCCAAGGGTGTGATATAGATACGTAGACCATATATTTGCACTTTTTGATACTAAAACAGAAAATTTGGACACTTTCTTAGAAACATTAAACAATAAATATCCTTCCATTAATTTTACGTACGCAAAGAACAATGGACAATTACCTTTTCTCGACAAGTTAGTTAATAGAAATAACGATATATTAGAATTTAATATTTATAGGAAATTTACTAATACTGATAGGTATATAACATCCGACTCATTTCATTGCCGTCAACACAAAATGGCAGAATTTCATTTCTTAACTCACAAACTTCCATTAAGTAAAGAACGTTTTAACAATGAAATGAATCAGATTAAAAACATAGCTAAAAGTAATGGATATAATGATAATTTTGTACATAAATTAGTAAATAGACATAAGCATAAGAAAACGTGAAAAGATGCCAATATTCTTCAAGCACCTGAGGCTCACAATAAGTTCATAGTAATCCCATATGATCCCAGATATACGAGAGGTCTAGAAAAAGTATTTAAAAACGTAAGTTCTAGGGTAGCCTACACAACGAAGAACAGTTTGAAAAATCTCCTTGGATCCAATA
Source organism: Kuschelorhynchus macadamiae (assembly GCA_030620095.1). Classification (NCBI taxonomy): domain Eukaryota; kingdom Metazoa; phylum Arthropoda; class Insecta; order Coleoptera; family Curculionidae; genus Kuschelorhynchus; species Kuschelorhynchus macadamiae. The sequence goes on along the minus strand of JAUTXW010005519.1, from coordinate 424,385 downwards.
ATAGATTATTTTTGCATTTTGATTTGCATTTGAGAGCATAGAAATAGTTAGTAAGTAGTAGTAAGAAAGCACTAAATAAAGATAGAGAGCTTATTCTTTATACTCCCCTCTATTGTTTACTTGACAACGGTGCAGTCAGGTGCAACCAAGTGTGACCACATTTACCTATAAATATTCTCAGTTAGGATAAGTTACTTTAGTTTATTTCATCTGCTGATGATGCTGACTTGGTTAGCGAATCGTGCGTCTAGAACGTAACAAATTGTGGTGTAGTGTGATTAGAACTCTTATATTTTGATAATATTCATTGTATTTTAGGTATCCCAAGTATTTTAGTTATTTTTTTTACAAATGTCGCGTTTTTTGATCCCTGTATTAAACTGGAAAAGATAAATTGGAATTTATGGAACGCATTTTGAGGCAATAACTCTAAAAAACCTCTTTACATTTTGACGAAATTCTCCCGGGATAGATAGTTGACGAATGTTGTGATGGAATTAAATGGCAAAAAAAACATAGTCAAAATTCGAGTTAAAATTTTAGAAATTTTTTTTATCATATTATATAACGCTCTATATAATAAGTGGAGAGCGTTTTGATACAGACTCACTTCAGCTCCTACTTAAGTAATATAACAATCTATTTAATACAAAAACAGCGTTTGCTTTCTTTATATAGGCCAGAAATATTGGGCTTGAAATAGAAAGTGTCCCACTGAAAAGTAACACACCTCATGACTTAATAGTTCAAAAACGAAAATTGATATCGAAGTCCGATTTTCACCAACTGGCTTAGATTTGCCCAAAGTTTTTTACTGATAGTGTTTCCAAATTTTCTAATTTTTCCTAAACTGTGGAAATTAAATTTAAAAAATTAAATTATTTTTGAAAATTTGAAGAAAATCAATAATTTTTATTAAGACTAATTTTTTTTTTGTAAACCGACCAATAAAAAATTTCTCCTATCGTCAAAACCATCGGGAGACACCCTTTATATTATATTTATAAAAATAGTGATTTCTGATTTAAAAAGTCCCTTAAAATGTTGAATATAATGTTATGCCCACATCCAAACAAAATGTAATTACCTGAAATGTTTAAACGCTCCCTCCCACTAAGACATATGCACAAACGTCTTTTCTTATGTTATCGTTCAGTTTACATCAATTAGTCTATTAGAAAAAAAAACACCCAACTTGTCAGTGTTAATTAAAGCCCGATGGTTCGATTAAAAATTAATAGCTTTACGCCCTTTTATAAATCAACTAATAATTCTTTAATTGAGTTTGGATCGTTTTATTTTGTTTCCAATTAACAGAAAATAAAGTATCCCGCTTTTTAATGCATTTTTGTTTATCTAGAGAATTTTTAATTATTATTTCGAAGAGTTATCCGTGATTTTTGCCATGCATATTTGTAGCCTAGCAAACATTGACTCAATTCAAAAAAAGAAAAATTAGATTACAAGGATTACGTTAGTTCTAAAAAGCCACTTTACATTTTGGTCAAATGTAACATGTATGTTTTTATTAAATATAATTATATTTTCTGTAGTCAGGGAGATAACTAAAAGGTGTCGAAATTATTCAGAGATATTATGATTATGATAGAATTAAATGAAAAAAAAATTGGACTTCGAGTTAAAATTTTTGAAATTTTGCACTACATTATATAACGCCCTGTGTAGTATCTTTAATACAGGGTGTCCCATAAAAAAACACATTTCGTGACTCGATAGCTCAAAAACGAAAAGTGATATGGAAGTGCGGTTTTCACCAAATCCCTTAGATTTGTCCAAATTTTGTTCCTCACAATGTAGCTAAATATTTTAATTTTTCTCAGAACTGTAGAAATTAAAATAAAAAGTTTCAGGAAAATCAAACATTTTTATGAAGACTCAGTTTTTTTTCGTAAACCGACAAGTAAACTATATTATAAAACGTCCTGTATAATAAGTGGAGACAGTTTTAATACAAATTTATTTAGGCTCCTGCTTAGGTAATATAATAACCTATTCAATGCAAAAGCCGAAATTGATCTGCTTTATCTAGGCCAGAGATACTGGGCATTAAATATTGGGTGTCCCACTGAAAAGTAACACATTTTACGACTTAATAGTTCAAAAACTAAAAGTGATATCAAAGTGCGGTTTACACCGAATGGTTAAGATTTATCCAAAGTTTCTTCCTGACAATGTTGCCAAATTTTCAAAATTTTTCTAGAACCGTGGAAAAATAAACATTTTTGGAGATTAAGTTATTCTTTTATTTTAAATGGCACAGCCTATATATATTATGCCCTTTGATAGCCTGATATTTCTCCTTTTTAAAAATACATAGATTAGATGTACCTATTAATTTTACATTTTTTGATTTCAAAGTTTATTTCTAAAACTCTTACCGTGAGTTTAATTACAATTTTCTTGCGATACGATAACTGCAAAGTGGGCTTTTGAACAAAAGGTGTCCCATTATCGATACCTTTGCAGGAAATCTCAGTTATTATTGAAGATAGTGGGATGTTGCATTGTGCTACTTTTTCGTGAAACGATAGATAAACAAAATCTTCATGACCTTCTTCGTTTTTGAAATAAGGCATCCTTCAAATCTTAGTAATAATAGAAGCTAATGAAAAATTAAAAATGGGTTATTATAGATTTTTTTTTGCAATAGCGTAGTCAGTTTTTTTTTTCTAGGGCCTTAGATATCGAGTCACAGACCAAACTTTAATTTTTTTAATGGAACCCCCTGTATATTTTAAAGCAGCTAAAGCTTTTCAAAAATGTATAACATCTAATATCTATTTTAAAGAATAAGCCCGCAATTAGGAATTATTAACACAAAAATAACAATTTTACAAGTTGGCTATGGTTGTAGGTACGCGGTGGAAAACAAAAGCTTTTTTTGACAATTATTACTGCCTTCATTTTGAAATTATGTCAGAATCTGATTATTGTGCAGTGCTTCACACCACATTTTATTGTTTAAATGGCTAATATCAGAATTTATGAAAATTACTAAAAATATGACATGTTAGTTTGTTTTATCCAATGTAATAAAAAAGCAAATGAAGCTTCTGAATTTTATTTAAATAGATGAGTCCTAAGTTGTTAGTTACTAATTTTTTAAAACACTTTTTACGCTTTATTTTAATAGATACCCAGAAAAAAGGCATCCTTTCCCAGATATTTTTATAAGAATAAAAAAATTACAAGTTTATGGGGCTTTTATGCAAACACAATTATATAACAAAGAAAATCAATAAACATATTATGTTGATTGTTTTGGCTTCAGTAAAGGCAGAGCCTTCAAATGTCGCATCGTAGAAAAACAAGATGGTGTTTGTAAGACTCTGGTACAGAGAATATTGACGAAATACAAATATCGACCTTATAGAATAAAAATCGTTCGACGTTTAGATTTTTGCAATAATTGTTATATTGAACAAATTCGAAACCAAATTTAATATTTAATTACATCAAATAATGTTTACATGATATAGCCCCATTTTTTCGTGACACTAACAGCATTTAACCTCATCTGTGGTTGAATTGTAGAGCGTTAACAACACCATGTGCTTTTTGCTGTAGATTTATTGATCGTCGTCTTTAAAGTATTTTAATTTAATTTTACTATTTTATTGTAGTATAATTGGAATTTTATCTTTCACTTGTAGGCCTGATGATACGAACAGGGGCGAAACATGTAACCTAAATTAAAAATAAAAATCTTTATTTTGATTGAGACTTAAGACTATGAGAGTTTGTTTTACTTATTTTAAACTCTATATCTGGTCTCTTTGAGTTAACAAGGACGTCTTGATGGCGTCAATGATTATTGAAATAATTTGAACATAAAAGATGAAAAGAAATGAACTCTTCATACTAACCATATCAAAACAAAATTTAATGGTAAGCTAGAACCATTAAAATTTCATTATTAAAACTTGTTTAACTCAACAAAAATAAATTTAAATTTTTTTAACCTAAATAAACTCTTAATTTTATTTTAGAAAAATTATTTTAACATATATCTACTAAAATACGACAAAATGAGTATAAAAATGTTACTACTTTTGCCACAGATAAAAAGGTAAAGGTCAGAATCATTAAATTAACATGGTTCATAGAGTACACTGGATTGGGGATTCTCTTTGCGTGTTATGTTTCCAAGTTTTATGGGAAACGGGAGCGCAATCACTCAATCCGAAGCAAAAATTACGACTAAGTGCTCTCACACAATTAATTGTTTCAAAAGAATCTGAAGGCAGCTTGTGTTTAATTTAAATCGAACATATAATAAGACAATATACTAAGTTATAAAGAAAATGCAATATTGTTTGAGTCATTTACAATATATGTATTGCAAATTAGATAACAAACAAGGCGTCAGGCGAATGCAACATGACACGACAAGAGGCTGAAAAATATTAATAAAAATTTGTTTACAGCGCTAGTGTTTTAATGAATGTCATTAGAGCATTAGTGCTGTAATAATAGACCTCCTTACGAAACTATTTATAGAACTGCAAAACTTATATTACTAAATGAAAGGGATAAAATGTATTTATTGTACTTAATTAAGTAAAATGTTATTAAAACTGGGAATAACAACAATACAATGATAACAGAGTTTACTGTAATTAATATTTTGTTGCACATTAGGTGAGGTATTTTAATATAGATGGATGAGGTGAATTTCGCCTTTAGGATATATTTTTTTTATGTTTGAACATACCACGAAGACCTGACGTCTAAAAACAATACACTATTGCAATAAACCGTGGTTGTTTTTTTTTAGCGACTGCAGTTACAGGAGTCGAAGTTTCCTTCGACGTTCTCCCAGTACCGAAACGTGCATTTGGACGTTACTTTTATATAGAAAGCAGAAGTACTGCGATGGTTGTTATTGTATATCTACAACAACGACTACCTATTGTTAGCAGCACTGTTAGAGATAGAAGTGTGATTATTAGCATTTGACCAAGGGAGTTTAGAAATATATTTATACTCTCAGAAATTAGTAATAATAATATAATTAGTATTAACTGTCAAGAAATCCAAGAAAAAGTCTTGGATCAATTACGTTTAAACTATAACAACCAATACTTCAGCAACTGAGGTATGGAACAAAATAAGGAAAATCTCAGGCATAAACAATTATAAAGAAATAAATAAAATTAAGTATAAACAAATAATAGCTACCTCAAGTAATGATATTGCTGAAGCTTTTGCTTCTTATTATGAAGATTGTGCTAGCTATAAAAGTTTGCACCAAGAGTATTTTAATTTTAAAAGGGCCAAAGAAAATTAAGAGCCAGTTACTATTACTACCGCCATAAGCTCAATGAACAGCTATATCACAGTGGATGAATTTAACGAAGCACTAAGTGGCATGAAAAACACATCTTCGGGGCCTAGATGATATTCCAGTTTTATTTTTAAAAAAATTACCACAATCTGCAAAGGATTATCTTTTAAATATTTTCAACTTGTTATGGACTCATAGGACTTTTCCGAATCGATGGAGAGAAGCTACTGTTATCCCAATCCCTAAACCAAATACTGCTATCATTAACATACACAGCGTGCAAGTTGCTAGAAAAAATAGTTAATAAACGTCTTATTTGGACTTTAGAAGCAAATCGGTTACTGACCTCAGAACAAAGTGGTTTCCGAAAATGTCGTTCAACTTTAGATAATATCGTCGATCTTCAGGCGAAAGTACTGTTCTTGAGTTGTGGCATGTGAACGGAAATATTCTTGCATTTATCAGTAATTTCCTGAACAAAAGGTACTTTCAGGTCAGAGTTAATTGGTGTGTATCAAGGAAAAAACTACAAGAGAATGGTATACCTCAGAGATCCGTGCTAATTGCAACCTTATTCTTAATAGCTCTAAATGATATAATTAAAGATATTGAATCTCCAGTTAAAGCTAGAATCTATGCAGACGACTTGATACTATTTGTCAATGAGAAAGATATTCTACGCATTAGAAGTCTTATGCAACAGGCCGTAGTCAAAATAGAAAACTGGACTAAAGATCACGGTTTCCAATCCAAAATCCGACATCCAAATTTCTCGGTTAAGCCTTTACGATCATAAAATAGATTGTTCAACACATTCCATTTTCTAGGTATGCTTTTTGATGAAAAACTGAATTGGAAAGCACACATTAAAACAACAGTCCAAATATGTCATAAGAATCTTAATATATTAATAGTTCTCGCAAGCAAAAGTTGGAGAGCTGACACATTCTTCTTCGAATATATCGATCGCTTATACGATCCAAACTGGATTATGGATCTGTGGCATACGCATCAGCAAAGAAATCGGTGATCAAGCAATTAGATGTCATACAAAGTTCGGCGCTACGAATAGCTCTGGGTGCGTATAGAACAAGTCCCGTAGCAAGTCTACAATGTGAAGCAAACGAGCCACCATTGGATTATCGAAGACAAATTCTTAGCTTTTCTTATGCAACTTCTATATCTCGTAATCCTAGGAACCCTCTTATAAACAACACTTTCGCCAACCGTTTCAGAACCGTTTTTGCCAGTAAATCAAGTATTGACCCTCCGTTATACAAAAGAATCAACAGATACTTAAATATCTTGCAAATAAACGAATTTCCCAATAGCTTTACACTTAGCTACTCCGTCCCGCCTTGGATAATAAATACACCAAAATCGATTTATTAATGACAAAAATTTAATAAAAATGAAACTAACAAGGAAGTTATTAAAAATTTGTTTAATGAAACAATTTCCAAATATAGCAATTTTTATCATATATACACAGACGCTTCAAAAATGAGTCAAGGAGTCGGAGCAGCAGTAGTTACGCCAGATACCACTTTACTATATAAGTTACCTAGTTATAGTTATAGAACTTTACAGGGGAACTCTATGCAATATTGCATAGCCTCATATATATTAAAAATAACAATGTAACCAAAACTCTTATTTTAACGGATTTACTTAGTGCTGTACAATTAATTCAACAAATACCGGGTGTCAACGATATCGTTTTACACGATGCCATTCATTTGCTTTTTAGGTTAGGATATTTATATTTGGGTTAACGAAATATGGTATTAAGACACATATTTTTCATGAAAAAACAATTGAATATTACTGCCAGTTTTTCCGATATCAGAACCAAATTAAGAATTTCAAATGGAACCCTGTATATTATTTTACATAGTTTGATAGAGCTTAGAATTACCTTTTCAATGACATATCACGAGTTATATTTTTTTGCAAAATGGCGGACCAGGAAGCGCTTTTTCAAAATTCAATAAGGCGTTCGTTTCACGATACCGATGAAATTTTTGTTTAACAAATTATTAAAATATTAAACAAAATCGGGTGTTCAATGGATTTTAATCAAATTTAAAATCAAATTTTTAATTTATCACAAAATGGGATAAGTTTATTTTTTTCTTTAAAATGTGAACTTTTTCTTAAATTTTCTCAAAGATTTTAAATAGAAAGTTGTATTTATTAAATATTAGTATTAAAGTATATCTTATTAGCTACACGAAACCGCATAACAAGCCGTATTTTTGCTTTTTGTTTCAGAAAAAATTGACAAAACCTTGCCGATACACATTTTTCCTAATACATAACATGAAACAAACACACACATATTATTAATCAGAAAATCCTGGAATATTTTTTATTGTTTATTGATAAGTAATTTTGTATTATTTTGACATTTTGTGACTGTTGTCTTATTTTAGGAAAGCGAGAAAAAATCCCAAGTAGTATTAATTTTATTTTACCAGTAGATATGGTGCAGTAACATGAAAGATGACTTAACTAAGATAAGTAGGTCTTGGAAACAATTGCATAGGGATGCCATTATAATTTTCATTAGATTTAACCAGAACCGTCAAAAGTACTGTTTTGTATCGACATTTCTGATAACTTTCGTTACATTTTTACACCGAGAAAAACAAAAAACAAAAACAAAACCGCATAACAAACCGTATTTTTGCTTTTTGTTTGAGAAAAAATTGACGAAACTCTGCCGATATACATTTTTCGTAATACATAACATGAAACACACACACCCACACACACATATTATTAATCAGTAAATTTCGGATTATTTTTTATTGATAAGCAATTTTGTATTATTTTGACATTTTATGATTTTTGCTGTCTTATTTTAGGAAATCGAGAAAAATTCACAAGTAGTATTAATTTTATTTTACCGGTAGGCTTTCGGTTTTTCCGGAAATACCTAGACCTAAGTCAAGAAGTTTAAAAAGAACCCTGTATATTTTTTCACACAGTTTGATAGAACTTAGAATTCCCTTTACATTGACATATCACAAGTTGATTTTTTTTCGAAATGGAGGACCAGGAAGCTTTTGTTCAAAATTCAATATGGCGGCCATTTTCTAACACCGAAGATATTTTTGAATTATAGGTAGAAATAATAAACAAATATGGGGGTTTTTATTGGGTTTAATGCTAATTTAAAATCAAACTTTCACAATTAATACAAAAGCCACTCAATTAAATGTTCTATGCGCTGTCCGCCTTGTTCTTGGCATAGTGTAACTTTCTTAACATTTTCCGCGAGCAGGTTTCGTAAATGCTGTTCTGAGATACTCTTAACGGCTCGTCTTATTCTATTTTCTAACATTTCCAACGATATTACAGGAGTTGCATACACTTTTTCTTTCAGATGACCCCATATAGAAAAATCAAGCGGGGTTAGGTCAGGCGACCTCGCTGGCTATCGAATTGGTCCATTGGTTCCCAACCAGTTCTCACCAAATCGTTCATTCAAGTAATTTGCAACAATTCTTGAATTATGAGCAGGGGCGCCATCTTGTTGGTAAACTAAATCATCATATTGCTGCAAATTATTTATAAAATGTTCAATTTTATTTTCGAGAAAGTCCAAATACATCTCGCCAGTTAAAGGCTGATGGAATAATATTGGACCAATAACGCTTAGTCCTACAACGCCTAACCAAACATTAACTCCAAAACGTTCCTGGAAGGCACCTTCTCTTACTAATCTTTGATTTTCCTTTGCCCAATAACGAAAATTATTTCTATTAAACATCCCTAGATTAGTAAATCTTGATTCGTCCGAAAAAATAATCTTATGATGAAACACAGGACTTATTCTATAATTATCTAAAAACCAATTGCAATAAATAAGTCGTCTTGGGAAGTCATTTTCAAATAGGTGGTGGTGAATTTGATACTTAAACGATTTAAACCCGTGTTTCTTTAAAATTTTTCTGGCGCTTTCATGGGACGTATTGCATTGTTTACCTAATTCACGAAGGGAAGCTGTACGGTCATACTCGATGTACGCTAAAACGTTTGTTTCCACTTCTTCGCTTACTACGAAACCATCATCGCCATTAGCATGGACACCACCATTATTTTCATTTTTTAAATTTTGTACTAGCCAAGGATAATATGCATGTGAAGGAGCGTCACGATTCGGAAAGCGTTCCTGGTATAATCTCTCTGTGTCCCTTGAATTTTTGCGACATTCCCCATAAATAAGGAGCATGTCAATTTGATGTTCTCTTGAATAAACCATAATATTTATTTTTAAAACTAACTAGAACCACTTCTCAGTGTAAAAATGTAACGAAAGTTATCAGAAATGTCGATACAAAACAGTACTTTTGACGTTTCTGGTTAAATCTAATGAAAATTATAATGGCATCCCTATGCAATTGTTTCCAAGGCCTACTTATCTTAGTTAAGTCATCTTTCATGTTACTGCACCGTATCTACCGGTAAAATAAAATTAATACTACTTGTGATTTTTTCTCGCTTTCCTGAAATAAGACAACAGTCGTAAAATGTCAAAATAATACAAAATTACTTATCAATAAACAATAAAAAATATTCCAGGATTTTCTGATTAATAATATGTGTGTGTTTGTTTCATGTTATGTATTAGGAAAAATGTATATCGGCAAGGTTTTGTCAATTTTTTCTGAAACAAAAAGCAAAAATACGGCTTGTTATGCGGTTTCGTGTAGCTAATAAGATATACTTTAATACTAATGTTTAATAAATACAACTTTCTATTTAAAATCTTTGAGAAAATTTAAGAAAAAGTTCACATTTTAGAGAAAAAATTAAACTTATCCCATTTTGTGATAAATTAAAAATTTGATTTTAAATTTGATTAAAATCCATTGAAAACCCGATTTTGTTTAATATTTTAATAATTTGTTAAACAAAAATTTCATCGGTATCGGGAAACGACCGCCATATTGAATTTTGAAAAAGCGCTTCCTGGTCCGCCATTTTGAAAAAAAATATAACGTGTGATGTGTCATTGAAAAGGTAATTCTAAGCTCTATCAAACTATGTAAAATAATATACAGGGTTCCATTTGAAATTCTTAACTTGGTTCTGATATCGGAAAAACTGGCAGTAATATTCAATTGTTTTTTCATGAAAAATATGTGTCTTAATACCATATTTCGTTAACCCAAATAAAAAAATCCTAACCTAAAAAGCAATTGAATGGCATCGTGTAAAACGATATCGTTGACACCCGGTATATTCTGAACATCTGCTTGCGGATCTAATAAAAAAAGAAATTTGTAATCTGCACCAAAAAAATCAAACTGTGGTCTTCATGTGGATCCCGTCCCATGCAGGCATACTTGGAAATGAAAAAGCTGATATAAGTGCCAAACGAGCCATTACATATGAACTTTCTGAACAATTAAACAAATCTGTTTTGATGGATGTAAAAATCTTTTTTAAAAATAAAGTTTTCGAATAGTGGCGAAATAAGTGGTCAGAATCTGCTAACAAACTTTGAGAAGTCAAGCCGTCGGTAACAATAAAAAATAACTCTCCAAAAAGACCGAGTGACGTTTAACTCGACTACGTATTGGTCATACAATCTTCTCTCATGGTTATCTCATTTCAAAGTGCATTCAACCTAAGTGTCCAAAGTGTCAAGTTCACCTCTCAGTAAAACACGTCCTCATAAACTGTCCTGAGTTTGTCAAAGACTACAGTGTAAAATATCAAGTAACCCTAAAATCTGCGTTAAGTGAAGACTGCGACATGAAAAAACTGAAATCATTTTTACGAATTGTTGGTCTTATGAATAATACTAATTTTCTTATATAATATTTGCATGCAGAAAATTAATAAAAAACGGATGCTGCTGACTTTTAATTTTCATTTTATATTTTTATATTTAATTCATTTGGCACGAAAAATAATATAATTTCATTTAAAACTTCAAATGTGAAAAATACCCATCGGAAACCACAGCAAAATATTTTTTTTAGATATAAATATATTTTAAATCACCTTTATTGATTCTTCTAAAATAATATAGGGCTGAATATTTGAAGTATTTATTTATTTATTTATCTTTTCAATATGTTTTATCTGCTTATTTGCAATTTAACGCCTAGATTTTAGACCATACATCATTTGAGGTAAATTTTGTTTTTAAAATCCCTCTCACGATACCGTTTAGTCAATCATATTGCATTATGAACCGAGAAATTAGGCCAATCTTGAGCAACGATTTATAGCATCACCATACATATTCTGAAATATTAGTAAATATGCAGCCGGTTTTAATAATTTTTGATACACTAGTAGATTTTGGGGTGCTGATCATGAATCTGAGATCACGTTGTTTTCAGCAACGATTGGATCTCGAGATAGCCGCCATTAAACAATCGTATTCACACGATGTTTCGCTTTCTTTTCTCCTTTCCTAGATAATTTTTATATAAAAACTATTGTGTAGTCAATGGTATGTGAATATTAAAATATCGAAATGATATATATTTTAGAAAATTATTTCACCCAAAAATCCCAACAAAAAATTGTTCCTGTGAATATTTTGCTATTTTTAATAGGGACTTTTTTTTGTTTTTGTGATTATGTTGTCAACTATTGTCATTAGAAAACAAAAGATAATAAATATTCAAAACTAAAATTTGACCAATTTTATCAAGGTAGCAAATTTCGATACCTTTTATTATGAATATTTTGTTGCATTGGAGGATATAATCAAGAAATGTTTAGTTTTGATAACTAAGAAGTTAACATACTAAGTGTCCCCAATTCTCCGGCTGTCGAAACCTCCCCAAAATGGTTTTTGTTTTTTCATATTTTCGATATTAATTTTATTCAATAAACTCTCGATAAATGGAAAACATTTAAAGAGAAGCAAAATTAAGAAAAGAAAATTTATTAATTTACGTTAACAAAAAAAAATGTTTAAAAAAAATTACGAAGCAACGAATGTAAATTTAAAATGAGAATTTTTAAAAAATATTAAAATTACGTAATTGTAAATAAGTAAATTATATTTTAAATTATGTAAAAAATATTTTTTTATTAAGAAAAATTTTTTTTTGTAAAAAACAAATACCATTTTTTTTAAACTATAACAACTCATCGGTGTCCAAACAAACTCGGCGCCTTCTGGAGAATCCAGTCAAATCAATGTGATTTTAATGAATAGTTTTAAAATAATATATATTTTAATATATTAAGAAGCAAAAGGATTAAATCTATCCTGCTGGCATTACTTCAAAACTATATCAGAAACAATACAGATTACTATAAAATCGGCTTTGATTTGCTTTGGTTCGATTACAAATGATAAAACCGATAAAACACAGGTTTTGTTACATCACAATTTTTAGGAGTTTCTAATGTGTTTTGATACCTTCAAATCAAATGTGAAAACAGAATTTTCATATCACTAGTAGATGTTCCATAACGTGCATATTTAAAATACGGCAAAATTTCTCTTAATGCATCATGTGGCCATGTTTGCAGGGCAATGCACATGATCCGTTAAATAAGTCTGTTCTTGAGTATTATATCTAAACACCACGTTTTGCTAATATTGAGTTTATTAGTAGACTAACGATATCCGAATCGGTTATGTTTCCTATGTGTTTTGAGTACGCTAATTTTTGTTTTTTAATTTACTGTGACAGCGACTAAATTTAAATAAAAAGCCTACGTAGTGCGTAAATAGTGCGAACAGTTTTTGTTACGTGTGTGGAGAACTAACTTTTAAATCGCAAAAACTTAATTTCACACCCCTTGTGCAAAAAGTTGACGAACTTTATTTTGGAGTTAAAGTTGGAGACCAATGGGCAACTTTGTTAACAGGTTGGTTAAAAGGTGCAAATCGGAAAATGTCATATATCAGATTGGAATTTTTGCCTCACGATAATTAAAGATATTGGATCAAAATATAAGCCCACTGTTAGGTATTTTAATCTACCATCAGCTCTACGGCCTATTAAACATAGTGATGAACTTCCTGTCTCAAAGCCCCCAGAATTTTGGACCTTGGGTGAAAATGAAGAATCTACTAATAGTCCAAGATTCGAGATTTAAATCTAGTAAAGTCGCAGTGAATACTTTTAGCATCTATATTAAAACGATGGAATCTTCTTTAAAGTGATGAAAACATTACTTTTTATCGAAAACAGGCAAAAAGATCTCACGCATTGCTTTTTTCAAGAAGTATATTTATTATATGGTTCAAATGCCAACAATTTGTTTCTAAACTTAGATTAAAGGCAATATTGGTTCACAACCGTAATAAATATCTATCTGTACCTATAGCTCATGCAGTTCACATGAAAGAATCATATGAAAAAATGCAGGTTCTTCTAGATCATATCCGTTATACTGAATATGGATGGGCCATATGTAGAGATTTAAAGGTAATTCCTACTCTCCTTATTGGTATGCAATTGGGGTATACCAAATATTGCTGTTTCCTTTGTGAATAGAATAGCCGAGATCGTCATTATGTACGTACGTACGTATTATGTAAAAATGCTACCCAAGAATCACTAGTTGATCCCCAAAAAATATTAATTTCATCTGCATATAAAATTGGGATTGATTAAAAATTTTATCAAAACAATGGATTGGAATGGAAGAGGGTTCTTGGATCTGAAACAAAAAATTTCCAGACTTAGTGAAGCAACAATTAAAGAGGGCATATTTGTCCACAAATATGGACAATAGTGAAAGATTAAATATTTGAAAGTCTGCTAAATGAAGCTGAATTAGGAACTTGGTGCACTTTTAAATTAGTTGTTACAAATTTTCTTGGAAATGTGAAAGCTGACAATTACAAAGATATTGTGAGTGAACTACTTAACTCCTATAAAGGAATTTGTCCCGAAAATTAGGACGCAGTAAGTGACGAACATTTCTGCCATGCAAAAATGATATCAAGGCAAATGGAGTATCAGTTTGCTTGCTGATTATTGTTCAACACTGCTGAGGGATACTCCAGAAACAAAATATCGACGTAAAACATCAAAAATGAAATTATAAGGTACGTTTAAAATTGGTAATAAAATAGATTTATAAAAATATTTTGGTAGAAAACAATTACATTATAAGGTACATTTAAAATTAGTAATAAAATAGGTTTATAACAATATTTTGGTAGAAAACAATGTTTTATAGCAAAAAACCATGGGTGATACAACAAATCTAAGGCGATTTTCGGCTTTTTCGGCAAATTTTAATAAAGAAACACCCAATTTTTTTCTTGTCACAAAAGAGAAGTTAATTTTTGTTAACTACTGTAATTAAAGTCATGCATCGTTGAGCGGTGCTGATAATTTTATGGGTGATCAACTGACAGGCTATTATCATCTAAAAGTTATTGTAAAGGCATAATAAGGACAGTGACAGTACTACTATGTCTCCTGTTAAAAAATGTATCGTCAAGTGCGAATGCATGTTTCGTTATTTGGAGAATGTAAAACGTTATACAGGGCGTGGAGTCATTAAGGAAAGTAACGATAATGTACATTATAACTAGGCCTCAGGTCTTTGTAGACTATCCAAGCATGAGAAAAAATCATGGTATTAATGGTAATTATATTTGAAGTACTTCATATGGAAGATATAAAAATAGTACTTCGACTACAATGTCATTGTAAAATGCCCCTACCTTATAGCTCAAACACCAATGATGACGCAAAATGTCTTAGATCTGCAACTGACGCTATCTGTAAAAAAATAAAAAAGTTATGCAATACATTTAATACTTGCCATATCCTTTCTAGACTTTAAGAAATAACATTGTTTTCCATCATTTATATTGTATTTCGTATGTAAGTTTTTCAAATACCCGAATTACATTTATTAAGGAAAAATAGCTATTTAAGTTTTTTTAAATTTTCGTAAAAGAGAAAAGGTAAACAGTAAACTGCGATTGTTAATATTCAAAACGAATTTTGAAATTTTAGCAAAAAATCTCTCGTTAAGAATCTTTCCTTTTATTAGGAATAGTGAAGTGGGACCCAATTTAGATCTGCACCTAGTTATTTAGTAATATATATAATATATATTATACTATATTATATTCTACTGTAGTTTCAAATTTTTATATTAGGCACCGTTTGGTTCCGCCATATTGAATTCCTATCAATATACGATGGTTTCAATCTATGGCATACTTGATTTTTATATAACACATTAATTTTTCTACAAAATTTAAAGTTAATTGAATCAGATTTCTTATATTGATTTTTTTAAACCTTTTATTTGGCCGCCATTTTGTTTCGCCATTTGAAATTAACCTAATAAGTAATTTTTCCAGGATGTTTTTTTTTATATTTTATTAGGCCGCCATTTTGTTTAGCTGCAATTTCCAATATTATGGAGGTGCACTCTTTAGGAAATTTCAATATAAAAGCATTTTCATTTGAATATATTCTAAAATTCTAGATATGAGGATTTAGTCCCGCCAATTTACCATAGGCGATGGATATTCTGCCAAATTGTTTCGAAATTATACCGAATGGTGGAGAAAATTTGAAGAAACTACAAAATTGGGTAAAAAACCCCAGCCACAAAAAATGACACAGATATTGTTTGAAATGTCAATAACATCGTTTTATAGATATTACAAAAAGTAGGTAGACATTTCTATTTTCATTCAATTATTGTTAAAAATTCTCTTTTGCAAAATCTATTAAAATGTAATAAAATTAACATTCAGATATACAATAACCTGTATATATTATTGATTTTTTACTTTGGAAAAAACAAAAAGCAGCAATACTAGATTTTTACCGAAATATTACCATATCATCTCCATTTGGACCTTAATGGTACGATAATAAACATTTTATTTGGCCGCCATTTTGTTCCGCCATCTTGAATTCGTACCACAATATTACCAGTTCATCTCAATATCATGATTAATTATCACTCAAGAATTGGAATCAATCCATTAAGTAGGTTTTTCAGGTTGAATTTTTAAATGTTTTATTAAGCCGCCATTTTGTTTCGCCATCTTCGATTCGTACGAATATTTCACCAGTTGATTTTAACACAATACTTGTTTGCAAAATTTGAGGCAAATTGGGTAAGTGGCTTTTAGGTAATATTTTACTTACCTTTAGTTTTTGAAACGTAAAGATTTAAAAAAGTAGGTGATTTTTTTCACGATTACAATACTTCCTACTATTTTGACACTGCAGAAATTCTTCTAGCTTTAATTTTAGTAAAAATGCAAAACTAGAAAAGGGATTCAATTAAAATAATGGACAAATTATTCGAAAAAAAGCTCGAATGTTTGTTTAAACGTGGAAATAATTTGGTCACCAGACGTAAAAGAATATTATGCATGTGCTAGATGCAGTTGTCGCTTCATTGCGGGTTTAGTGAAAATAAAATAATAGGGTAAATGTTTACGATATTTTCTAAAAATCCTATACATATACTTAGACGTGTTTACGCTTATAACGAACAGCCGAAAAAAATGGTTATATTTCCTAACAATAAAACTTGACCATTAAATACGACGAATATTCTATTTGAATACATGAGGCTAACAAAGGAATTCACTTCGAATTCTATTTTAGCGCGAAACGTAGGTATTTTCCGTGTACATTGTCTGTAGATTCGTTTACAGGGCCAATTACATTTTCGCCTAATGTAATATATTACACTAAACCGAAGTAATGTTAAGCACGCTTCTGCGAGAGACATACATTTAAAATGTCTATCACGAGCTCGAATTGAAATGTAAATATTTTCTAAATTCAATAATTAAAATTGGATAAATTTAGAAGAAGCTGTCAGTGACTTAAAGGAAGTTAAAAATTAATTCAATAAGTAGTTTTTACATTGACGCACACCGCGATTTTGTTACGTCATGTTGAATTTGCACGAGTTTATCCTTATATAATATTTAATTTTTCACCAAAATTTACAGTCAATTGAATCAGAAGATTTTTCACGCTAATTTTTTTAATATGCTAATTTGCCACCATTTTGTTCCGCTATTTTTAATTAGCAACACAACTTTACCAGCTTATCTCTATATCATGCTTAATACTTGCACAAAATTTGAAATTAATCTAATAAGTAGTATTTCAGGCTGATTTTTTTAAATATTTTATTAGGTTGCCATTTTGTTTTGCTATCTTCTATTCATACCAAAACGCATTATGAAATTACCAGTTCAATCTTATGTAATATTGATAATTTTGTAAAATTTGAGGTAAATTGTATAACTAGTTTTTTAGTAATAATTTTTTACCGTTTCACTAGACCATCTTGTTCTGGCATATTAGATTTTTACCAAGATCATCCCCATATGACCCTTAATTTTTGTCCAAAATTTTAAGTCAATCTGATGAGTAATTTCTAAGCAATTCAGCGAACTGACAGACAGAGCGACGGAATCGAGAAAACATGTTTTTTTGTCGTCCGACAACCACAATCCACAAACCGACAGGTGGACCGACGGAATTGAAACACATTTTTTGGCATCTTTTGGTTAAACCTGCTAGGATAATTTTTTCAGATTACAAAAAATTTATCTGGCCGTCATTTTGTTCCGCTATCTTGAATTAGTACGACAATTTTACTAGTTCATCTCTATGTTACAATTAGTTATGGCACACAATTTGAAATTTAAAAATGGGTTTTTTTTAAGCTGAATGTTTAAATAGTTTATTAAACCGCCATTTTGTTCCACCATCTTGAATTCCTACTTAAAA
This sequence comes from Kuschelorhynchus macadamiae, assembly GCA_030620095.1. Lineage (NCBI taxonomy): Eukaryota > Metazoa > Arthropoda > Insecta > Coleoptera > Curculionidae > Kuschelorhynchus > Kuschelorhynchus macadamiae. The sequence continues at coordinate 406,340 of JAUTXW010005519.1, read as the reverse complement.
CTTGATTTTTGTGCAAAATTTGAGATAAATTGGATAGTTATTTTTTTTAGTAATATTCAAGTTCAATAGTTTTCAAGGTATGCCGCGAATCGGCAGATAGACAGACAAACCGACAGACGGTTCGATGGACTTGATAAAACTTGATAGAGTCATTTTTTCAGATTACAAAAATTTTATTTGGCTGCCATTTACAAAGCTATGCACAAGCAGACTGGCAAAGCATTTTTCTTTCGAACAATCCGTTGCGGGCATTCCATGGATCAATGGTAGACCTCTTCAATAAATCTTTTCCTGTGAGAAAGCTAAAAAGTAAAAGGAGTAAGGCTTGGGTAACCAGAGGGCTTAAAGTATCTGCCAGAAATATGCGTTCTTTACACTATATTAGAAAGTTTTTTATTTACAATGAAATGTTTACCTCATAGTTCAATAAATATAGAAACATTTATAGATGTACAATTAAGGCCGCGAAACAAGCTTATTACAGACATAGAATCTTGAATAGCAATAATAAGCAGAAAGACTCGTGGCGCATTGTTAATGAAATTAGGTGCAAAAATGGGTACAACATAGCTGATACTAACCTAACACCTAATGACTTCAATAGATATTATGGTACAATAGCAGCCAGTATGTCTAATAAAATTAAGAGTAATGGAAATTTTCGCGACTTTCTAACAAATATAAACATCAGAGATTCCTGACACCTACCGACGCATCTGTGCTCAAATCAATATTTTTTTAGATATAAAAAATACTCGCGCTTCTAGGTGGGATGCTGTCTCAATCGAAATATTCAAGGCTCTGCCGGACAATGTTTTGTCTGTTCTTTCTGAGGCCATAAATCTTTCATTTATCAATGGCGACTTCCCATCGTGCTTGAAATCGGCAATTGTGATTCCTCTTCACAAGAGCGGTGATCACAAAAGCACTTCAAATTTTCGTCCTATTGCTCTACTTCCAACACTTGCAAAAATTATAGAAAAGATTTTCAAAAAACGTATGCTGACTTTTTTGAAATCACAACAGATTTTAAATCGCGCGCAGTTTGGGTTTCAAAGCAATAAAAGCACTGATGATGCTATATTTTCTTTTTTGGAAAGCCTTTATATAAAATTGAACGACAAGGACTCAGCTGCGGCTGTTTGTTGTGACACTTCTAAGTCGTTAGATTGCGTTAATCACTGTATTCTATTGGAAAAACTAAATATCTATGGCTTTAGAGGGGTATCGTTGGAGTGGTTCAGATCATATCTTACTGGAAGACAACAAAATGTTTGTTTCAATGACCAGACATCGGATGGTCTTAGAGTTGAATATGGGGTACCTCAGGACTCGGTTTTGGGCCCCATACTTTTTCTGGTATATATAAATGACTTGTCGTCGGTAAAAATAGAGGGTGCGTTTACACTATTTGCTGATGATGCCACTGTTCTCTGGCATAATACTAGTGCCACTGTTTTGAATACTTTAGTAAGTAAAGATCTGCTTACAATAAAAAGTTGGTATGAAGCAAACCATCTTACATTAAACACAAATAAAACTTGCGTAATGTCGTTTAAATGTGATTTAAATGAAGTGTCCCTTAATAACTTTACATTGAATTCTCTGACAGAGAATGAGTTTTCAGGTGTCTATATCGATAAAAAATTAAAATTTGAAAGTCACATTGCACAATTGAGCAAAAAATTGTCTTCCAACTGCTATGCATTGACAGTAATTAGTAACGGACTGGACTATGTCATAGCTAGAAACTCCTACTTTGCTTTGATTGACTCTCACCTTAGGTACGGTATCTGTTTTTGGGGACCCTGTTCAAAGCAACTTTTCAGCTCAATTTTTGTTCTTCAGAGAAGAGCAGTTCGATACATGTGTAAGGCTAAAGTGAGGGACTCTTGTCGACCTTTATTTATTTCCCAAAGAATTCTTACGTTGACTTGTATTTTTGTCTTGGAATCTGCTTGTATGATGCACAAGAAATTTAAAGATTCAATTAATAGCAACTCTATTTACAATACGCGCTCTTCACACAGTATTGCTCTTCCTATTTCATCGTCTGCACAGGCCCTAAATTCCATCATTTATAATAGTAAGAGAATTTTCAATCATCTTCCACTAGATTTAAGGCAGGAACAAAATGAGAGGGTGTTTAGAACGAAATTAAAATCAATTCTTATCACGCGACCTTTTTATACCCTGGACGATTTTTTTCGACACAGGCTTAACTAGTGAAATGTTTTTTACTTGTATATTTATTATTTAAAAATCCTTTTATCGTAATTTCTAGCACCTTTTACATTTATGCTCTTTGTAGTGTTAGTAAACTGTAAAAATATTGTATCGTTTGTCTTTATACCTTTAATCTATTTTAAGTGTTACCTACCTGCCTACATTTATATATATATTCTTTTGAATTATTTTTAACTATACTTTGTTAATGTTGGACTAAATTTAACACATTTTATTTTTTTTTTTAAGCTTTGTTAACAGGAATATTTCTTTAAACAATAAAGCTTGATTTGACTTTGATTTTGTTCCGCCATCTTGAATTAGTACTACATTTCTACTAGTTTATATTTATACTAAAATTAGTTATGGCACACAATTTGAAATCAGTCCATTAAGTAGTTTTCTCAAGCAGAATTTTTAAATATTTTTTTGAGCCACCATTTTATCAGTTGATTCCTACACAGTACTTGATTGTTGTGCAAAATTTGAAATAAATTGGATAAGCACTTCCTTGTGTTTTGTTGCGTTTAGAATGACAAACAAAAATCTTTTTTGGCTTTTTCGCAACTGAATAAAAATATTTAACTTTAGTAATAATTTTTTTAACATTTCATTAGGCCGCCATTTTGTTTTGCCATATTGGATTCTTACCAAAATGTTACCAGGTCATCTCCATATGACCCTTAATTTTTGACAAAAGTAAGTAATTTTTTAGCTATGCCGCGAACAGACAGACCGACAGAGATAGACTAGCGGAATCAAGAAAACATGTTTTTTGTTATCTAGGGACCTTGAAAAATAAAGTTCTGAAAAAATCTCGGAGGATGATTTTTTCACTATTACAATACTTCCCTTTCATGAGGGAAGTAGTAATATACTAAAACAAGCGCCACTTTAATAATATAAATAAAGGGGTGCTTCATTTGTATCTCACACAAATTATATCACCCGTGTAATTTTTATAACAGTGAACTTCATAACTAACTTAACGTATATTTCGTCGGCGATATACTTCAAATAAAGCAGTACAGAGGTTCGACTCTGTAAACATATTTTTTGAAATTAGTTATATCTATCGTTTTCGAGAAAATTGCAAAGGCTACCAATCATTATTTTGAAATTCTCTTTCTTTATATTTTTATAGATTTCCAGCCCTGGTGTCCCATCTAAAACAAATAATAAACCTGTTTCTGAATCAACGTAAAAAACCTGTGTTTGTGGCGATTTTAAATTAAATTTGTAAGTGGGGAAACTACAAATATTTTAAATGTGTTTAGCTCCTATGGAGTTTCTCAATCTTTATTTTACCCTTCTAGTGTCCAGGGAAACTTCTGCACCTTGGTCGACAATGTTTTAACAAATGCCCCATCACTCAAAACTATTGATTTAAGTTTTCCAGACCTCAGAGCTCTATTGCTGTACTGAGACCAGTGAGTATGGAAGTGATATTACACCTCCAATAAATCCAAAAAGATGGTCTTTTTGTGATAAAAAGATATATTATTTCAACTACCGACATATGACGACTGCGAGAAATTTTCTTACCTTTTTTCATCATTTTAAATGTTATTCGATATACAGAGTAATAACAAAAAAAGTAAGGTAGGGAAAAATATCAAGTGGATAATCCAAAACCTGATTAATGAAGGAGCCTGTTTAAAAAACTTAAACAGGCAAATAATCCTGACCTTCTGGTCACTTATAAAAATAAAATAAAACCTCATAAGAAAAATATTGTACCTGCCAAAAAATAATAAAACTATTAATATCAAATAATATCACTAAATGTGCATGGGATATTACTCCCATACGAACTGTAGACCCAAAAAAAAGTGTGGACCAGAAAGGCTTGAGTGTAGTTATTGAGAGATCTGAAATGGCAATGCTTTTAGCATTTTTTTTCATTGACACTGTAAATCAATTGGTTGACAATGCCAGAACTGACAAAAATATTAGCTTGCCATCTGAATCAATACTTTACTCAAACAATATTTGTTCCACCTCTGAATGAAATTGAGGTGAATGAAGTTCTAAAGTCTGTATCTAGTAAAAGGTCTTGTGGTAGGAGAAAATTCCATGTAACCTATTGAGCGAGTGTGCAAAACCAATTCTAGCCCCTCTCACCGATCTATTGAACATTTCCTTTAAATTGAGCTACTTTTCAGAAGTCCTAAAAAAGCAGTTGTGTTATCTATACACAAAAAGGGAGAATTATCATCTATCAATAACTACATATATATTGCCCTTTTGTCAGTTTTCTCAAAACTCTTTTCGGAAAAGACTAATGCCCTTTTTGGATTCTTTTAAAATCCTAACAATTAGACATTTAGTTTTACCGCTAAACTCTCAACCGTTGACGGAATCCTATCAGTATACCTCAAAATACTTAATAACTTCAGCAGTAATTAAAATCAGTTGAAATATTTTATGATTTCACAAAGGCGTTTGACACTATTAACCACCAAATACTTTTGAACAAACTCGAACATTAAGGAATAAGAGGACCAGTGTACAACTGGATAAAAACCTATTTGTCTCTCTAAAAGCAACTACCTGTGTTTTTAAAAATAATAAATTTAGAGAGGAGAAAAAACCCGCTTGGAGAAAACTTTTAATACTCCTATAAACTAAAATAAACACTTTGAATTTTATATGCGCTTTTATGGTGCATGGTGTTGAAATATAAGTTAATGATCTTTAGGATCGCTAGGCTTTTATTAGTCTTAACTTATTTTTTGCATGCTCTGTATACTTTCTGCGCACTGCAGACCCTACAGATTATAAAAAGTTAGGATCAAAGGACTGTCTAGCAAGAAAACTTGACTTCAAAAGGCTAATAAAAAGTTACAGTTTAATATGTAAGAAATCTAATTTTTGTTCAAAAAAAAATATCTTAAAAAATATTACAAATTTTAAAAAACGTTTCAAATTATTTTTTTTTGCAATTTTGATCAGGGATTACACTGATCTGGCAATTAGAACCTAAAAATCGTTTTCGTAAATTTTCGGAACCAAATAAAGTATCGGAAAATTTGCAGAGCTTTATTTAACACCCTGTCTAAATAGTTTTTTTGCATAGGTAAGTTTTACGCTTAAAATCGGTAATATGCAATGAACAGCTGAAAACCGTATCTCAGTATCTCGTCTAGTTTTAAAAATATTCGAATTTAAATTTTACCTAAAAATTCGCTTGTCCCGTTTACTCTGTTCAGTAGTTTAGTTATTGAAAAAATGTGACAAAAGTGATTTTTAATTAAAATTTGAAACGCGAAAATAATAGGCTGTGTAAATCAAATAGCCATAAATAACAGGGTCGTTCGTTTAAAAATAGCGTTTTCAATTATGTTCTTTGTAATAGCATGCCGACACAATTATCATTGTTTACCAATACCTAATTGCAAATTGACCATGTACGATATCGCAGCGGCTCAAATTGTAAAAACCAAAAGTTAAGCTTATGTCAATTGGTTTTCTTCAACTGCCAGTCATCTTAGTTCATATAGGAAACCACGAAAGTTTATTTTTAAGATTATTACATTTCTGACGAATAGAGAATAGATTGCTTTTCATTTTTTTCTAGTAAAAAGTTGACTCGCCTCGTCACATTCAATCATACATAAATATTTTCTCATCCCACAATATACCAGTAGTGCTTCCCCCTTCTTTTGATTTTTGTTTGATATTGGGCTTGTTTTTCTACGCAAGAACTGGGCAGTTTTGGCGTCTTTTCAAGTGGAAAACATCCTCGTTTTATACCTATATCCCCCGTAGGTAACGCTCATTTATTTTATACTTCGGCAGAAAGTTAACCCAAAACGAGGTTCGTAGTGAAGGCGTCTTTCACGTCAGACTTAGGCCCATCACCGCCGTTTAGAAACAAGCAGAGGCTATAAGGAGATCATGAAGGCTGAAGGCCTAAGTACTAGATACAGTTAAGTGAGTACATGGAAAGCTTATTGAAAAAGGTTTTAAAGATTTACAGATTAGGAAAAAAGGAAAAGGCATTTGCTGAGTACACATTCCATAAGGAACGAACAAAAGGTGAGGTTTTTGGTGTTTTGCAATTGGACGGTGCTTGTGTCTCCCTGACTAAGGAAAGCATAGTAGATGATAACATAGGGTAAAAAAATGAAAAATTTGGTGCCGGAAATCTAACATCTGATTTTAGATGTTTTTAATGTGCTGATTCCAAAAATGCCACCAGATTTTTTCTATCATCTCTAGTTTTTGAGATACAGGTTACAGGTTAATTGATATTTTTTTACTGATAAAGGACAACAAATAAAGAGATAAATATGTACTTAATCATCAAAATAGAAATTTCCCAGAATCTAATTAACCAAATGGATACCTGGAATTGTCCCTGACCCAATGTTACTATACTAGGAACGACTCAATACACTGCTCTTAATTACTTTTATACCTGTAATTGCCTATGATCCGATCCTTCTATACCTGCTTGGCTGTACTCGATTTAGTATATTACTGAGTTTTCCCAAGTAAAGTTGTGCTATCATTTTGTGTAAATTTTGGTCGTTTTGTAGTATCAAGACATAAACTGAAACAATGACATCCACAAGCAGACGTACCTGTGTAAATCATCCTGATGTATTTTGTTTGTGTATGGTGAATACACTTTGAAAGAGAGCAGAAAAACGATTTCTGACTTTGTGAAAAGAGCTTATCTTGCCTATTTTGGCGTTCATTTAGGAGATCAAGATAAATTTTGGGGACCACATTTCATATGTAAAACATGTGTTGAACATTTGCGACAGTGGACAACTGGAAAGAGGAAGTGCCTAAAGTTTGGTGTACCAATGGTTTGGAGAGAACCGCGAAACCATCATGACGACTGCTATTTTTGTCTCGTTAATATTAAAGGCATAAATAGAAACAATAGACACAAATAGACATATCCTGATCTAGATTCTGCAAGAAGGCCTGTAGCGCATTCGGAAGAAATACGCGTTCCATCATTGAGCAGTCTACCCGAACTGACAAAAGATGATACAGAAACATCAACGTCTGACGAAGTTCAAAGAATTCAATCAGAAAACGACAGCGAATTTGAAGCAGATTTAGCAACTCCGCAGTGTTTCAATCAAGAAGAACTAAACGATCTTATAAGAGACCTGAATCTCTTAAAGGGATCCGCTGAATTACTTGCATCCAGATTAAAAGAAAAAAATCTATGTCCAGGTACTAATATTACATTTTATCGTAAAAGAGATAAGGATCTGCTGCCTTTTTTCGCTCAGGAAAATGACTTGGTATTCTGTAACAATATAAAAGGGCTCTTAGAAAAAATGGGTTTGCCTGAATACACTGCAGATGATTAGCGCCTTTTTATTGATAGTTCAAAACGTAGTTTAAAATGTGTTCTTTTACATAACGGTAACAAATATGGCTCAATTCCTATTGGTCATTCCACTACCATGAAGGAAGAATATGAAACAATTGCATTCGTTTTGAGAAAAATTAAATACGAAGAACATCAGTGGGCAATTTGTGTTGATTTAAAAATGGTTAACTTCCTCCTTGGACAGCAGAGTGGTTATACAAAATATCGTTGTTTTTTGTTACTTTGGGACAGCAGAGCTAAAAATGAGCACTGGGCTAACAAAAATTGGCCTTCAAGAGATGTTATGATTCAAGGAAAACAAAACGTGATCAACGAACTTTAGGTTTCAAGAGAAAAAATCTTACTTCCACCCTTGCATATCAAGCTAGGCCTAATGAAGCAATTTGTGAAGGCTTTAAATCGAGATGGAAATTATTTTGAGTATTTGTCACGTAAATTTCCTGGTATTAGCAGGGAAAAACTAAAAGCTGATATATTTGATGGTCCTCAAATAAGGCAACTTGTTAAAGATATTCACGACATCAAATCTAACGCTTGGTGTTCATTTGTTCAAGTAGTACAAAATTTTCTTGGCAATCATAAAGCAGAGAATTACGTAGAATTAGTGAAAACTATGCTTTCAAATTTTAATGTTCTCGGCTGTAACATGAGTATAAAAGTTCACTACCTCCACCGCCACCTAGATCGTTTTCCAGAAAACTTAAGTGATTGTAGTGAAGAACAGCCACATGATGGTGGACTACTGCTGGAGCCTTCAGCGAGACTGCCCTAGTAAACTCCATTCTAGAAAGTCGTATAAAAGAAAATTTTTATGTAATTAGTGACTAATGTAATTATGTAAATTAAGTTTTTGCAATAAATACTTAAATCCATGTGTCTTTGTTTTTTTAACTGGCAATAGTAATATTATATATTATAACAGTTATAACGTAAAATATATACACAATTTTTTTTAAAACTAGATCTGATAGACAAAATCTGAGAGCTTTTTTACATTTTGCATCGAAAAATTACCTAGGAACCGTTAAAAAATCGCAGGCACCGAAGTGTGTGTTGGCCTGTGTAATTCATCAGAACAGAATCCGTGGGAGTATGCTAACAGTATATTAACAGATTGCCCACAGTTCGACGACGCAAGCTTCCCTGTGATGTTTGTCATTAACTAGGCGAATAGCTCTTCTTCAAACATAATCAAAGATGTTAGGGCTTGAAAGAGAGGCTGCTCCCCATATGATCAAGAATACTCAAATCAGGGTTTGATTTGCAATGTGATAATGGCAGAAGAAAAGTATTTTCGAACGCGGAAAAGGACATCCAATTTCTTCGCTCGTGCTGTGGCAATTAAGGTGGAAAAAAGAAATTTATATAAAAACCTAGTGATTTGAACCTATGTAATCCAGTTCATTTAAGTTTTCTTGCAGGCTATAAACAATGTGAGTGGTCCTATAATTGTTAATTTAAATTTGCTGAGAAATAAACCTTTTATATTTAACTTTGATAGAAAAAAATTTCTTTGGAAAATCTGTTCCCATCAAGTACTTGGAAGTAGCATACATATCGAAGCTTTTAAATAAAAAGGTTCGTTTAAACGTCAGCGATCATTTAAGCATCTAATATTAAGTTAGGGCAAAGTTGGTCTCCAAACATCTCCCAGTCATTCAGGGCCAGAGTTACGTCGGACAGAGGCCATTTGTTACAATCTGGCACAGAAAAATAATATTTTGGTTTAAGATGACACAAAACTACAATATTAAATACAACTATAGTATATCTATGCTATATTATGTATCAGCTCACACGTACTCAGGGTGTTTGATTAAGGCTGGCTACCTGCCGTTTCTCGAAAAGTAATGGTTCTAATTTTTCGAGAAAAAAATGTGTAGGTAAATTTTCCCAAAGAGATCCTAAAATATTTTGTTTAATAAAAGTTTCTCAAATGGTCGCTAGTGGGAGTAACAAATAAACAAAAGTTAAGATACTGATTTTGCGGTGAATTTCACTAATTAAGATGTGTTAAAAATATAAGCTTTGCATACCTTAAAAAATTGCGAACTTTTTTGCCTCACATTGTCAGTAATGAAGTGGTAATAAGGAAATATCACACTTTTCTTCTTCTGAAAGCTTCATTCAATTTGTATTGAAATAAAGTGTCCTATTTGCTTTACTAGTACAGCCATTATTTGAATATTATAATTCTTCAAATAACGCTATTTTTACAGAAAAACACCAACGGGTATGCTAAAACTTTTTGTCAGAGCTTATGCCAGGTAAAAAAAGTAGGGTCAAAAGGTTTTCAAAAAATATGAATGCAAAATAAACCGCTAATCAAACTAGTTACAAATGTCAAATTTCAGCTGCTTAAATGAACGAAAAACACCTAAACGTATATCAATATAAGTAGAGCCTATAGTGTATCACATAAAAAAATGTCTATTACTCCAGAGATTGCAGCTTATTACAGCTAATTTTTTTGGAGTTACGTGACCAATACTGATTTCAAAAAGTCGGTTGCGATTTACCAATACAAACCAATATCAGCGTCTTAAAAATTCCCAATATTTCCTCTCAAAAATGGCAACATATATCTATTATTTGATTTTCTTAAATTTATTTAATCTCTAGAAAATATAATACTGACAAAATTTTACACGGCACGTATAGACCATACAGGTAAACAGAGTAACAATCTGTCTCAGATTTATTAGACTTGCCATAGCCGACTAGATGTAACTTCGTTTTTAACGACCGACCAAAAATGATGCTTTTGCTCATTTTTTTTATAAGTTTGTCGCGCTAAAACTGACTACTGTGCGTCGTGTTGAAAGCATTCGATGTTTTTGGAGTTCTGTGAAAAAACGTTTATAGGTTAAAGACAATTGTCACAGGAAATGAATCCACGATCCCATTTACTATGATCCTTTATTCAGAAGTAAGTCAAATGGAATGAAAAGGAACAAGTAAAATATTGCCAATTATTATCAGGGTCGGTCAGTCGACAAAAAATGATGACGGTCAGGATCTTCCGCGATTGTGTAGACACCATTCTTATGGATTTTTAAAACGCAACACCACGGTAAAGGGAGCATAATATGCAGCAATTTTTTATATTCGGTACTCAATAAAAGTACGTTAAAATACTAATTTCATTAGCGTCTAAACATTAATCAAGCGCATTTAATTGATAAAATATTATCCGAAAATGTCGCAAAAAATATTTAAATTGATAATTACTTTATATGCTATAAATACATTAATGAAAGTCATTTGACGGTTGTAATACACTATTGTCCGATTGAAGTGCAATTTTTTAAAATATTACCTACATTTAAATGGCTATAACAAAATTGTAGGTATAGAAAAGGTTTTTATATTTTTAAACTTTGCTGCATCAGGACAAATACAGCTTGTGCCGCTTTTTCTTTTTTTTTTCAAGGCCATTTAGATGGCCAGACATCACACTTGCGCCATCGTAACATTGCCCTATTAATTTATGTTTATAGTCAAATGGGTCTAAAATTTGATCCAATAGAGAACATAAATGACATTATAAAATCCTAAGAATCTCTCGACTACTGAACCTTCTGAATTAATGTATCTTAAAATTATGGAGCACTGGGAGGTTTGCGTAATATCAGTGGTGTCATCCACTTGCACAGAAAAAACTGTGTATTCATTATTTCATGTTTTACATGATCATTTAAATAATCAAAAATTCATTTAATTAAATTCAATTAATAACTAATTACCTCGTTTTGAATAGTTTTCGAGTCACCAGTAAAAACATTTTTATTTTTTTTGTGATAATCTTTTAGTTCTTGGGAACTTCTCGATATTAATAAACCTAAAAGCCTTTTAAAATTCCCCCTATTTATTGACTCGCTGATCTTATCATGGCCGCGAAAGACTAACTCTTATTTTGCAAGGTACAAAACTGCGTCAATTACCAAGTACATAAAAATCGGACGTTTTCGTTAAAATGTATTTTATATAGTTTAGGATTTTCATTTAAAGCGTCCGCTATAGTGCTTTGATTTTTTACAAAAGTTTTTAGAATTAATTTGCATTTTAGATACTCCTGCAAATCCTTCCTTATTCTACACTGAATATTTATTGGAAACTAGTAAACAAGGCCAGCAAAACAATTTTTGTAATATTTGAGTACTACATAACCATTTGTATGCCGAAAACCAGGATGACGATTAAAACTCTGATCTTGTTCCTTCCATTGATTAAATGGAGTTTCCAACAAAATGCAAACCACATCCGCGATCGGATTCATCAATAATGTAAATTAATAAACCCGACACCAAATAAAGTTATAACAACACCATAAATAAATATAACACAAAACAGTCAACCAAACTTCAAAGGAACTAATCGGTTGAAGCGAAATCCGCGAAAATAAAAAGTAAACCACCCCAGACTGAACGACACGTGGGTGTAGTGTACTGCGTTAGCAATTCACCGAGAGCGTTGTATGGCGCTGATTAACATTAATCTTCCATGCGGTCGACGTCATCGCGTACGCGTTGTCATGGCAACATAGTAGGAAAATCGTAAACTAAACATAGCACCTCCAGCAAAGTCGAAGTGGTTTTGCGCCACTGTTATAGTTGTTATAATAAAGTTCGATTGAAAGTTTTAAAAAGACAAGCCGCCAACGGTCAAGTAAAATATTTATTCGAGATGTACAGTTTATTTTTTGCCAATTAGGTGAATAAATGAATGTAAAAACTTAAATTTTAAGAGATATATAATAAATATAGTTTGATGTTTGCTTGTTTATTTTTCCTGGTGAAATAGCACTTCACCTACTTCACCTGAATAGCCGACACTGACTAAGTTAGGTATAACTCTAGTTAAAAAGTGCCTAGATTAATAATTTAAAAGAAAGTAGTTTACATGTTAATAATACTAATATATAATAATATATATTAATAGTAAATAATCAACATAACTCAGACTACGGGTAATAATTCTATGGAATTAGAAAATCGTCCCAAGGTCTGAAGCTACTTTTATCAAAAATAATAATACGAAATTCAGGAGATTTCTAATTAAGAAAATAAGAAAGATATATAACGGTGCGAAAAAATTAATTAGTACGCCGCTGAATTAAAAATAACTTTCAGAAAAGCAAAACTGTATTTAATTTTTTCAAAATATTCTTGGGGAGGACAAAACGATCAAAATAATAGTCTTTTTAATAAGAGTTTTTAATTTAGAGAGAACAATGTTGAAAAAAATGCATATTAAAAGAAACAAATTAATAAAAAAAGAAACAAATCAGCTATAAAAATTTTGAGAAAACAGTTTTTTCCTAAGAACCCATTTACTGAGGAAATACATAAAAAATCAAAATAATTTCAGATTTGCAAATTCTTTTGACAAAGTTTGTCTAAAAAATTCCACTGTTGATAAGACATATAGACCTCGTATATACTAGACTAAAGCAACCCTTAAAACACACAAACCACAAAAATAATAGCAAAATATAAGCCTACAAAATGTAAAAAACCGTTTGAAAACAAACCATTTTGTTTAGAAGGTATGGCCATTTAAATATAGGTTAAACAATTGCACAATAGTGTAGTTTAGTTAAAAAAGTAACATAGATACACATTTTAAACCTAGTATTACTATTTTATTCTGTTTTGCAGAAATTCTACTTTGCAAAAATAAAAATCTTAACCCATTCTATGAAAGCTAATTATGATAAAAGTTAGAATTTCCGAGAAAATGTTTTCAAGCAAACGGCAACTGTTTATTATAAAGCACTGAGCATGATTTATTTGTCCTCTTAAATAAAGTGCATTTCATAACCGCTTTGGAAAATGAAACACTAAATGCCAAGTAGTAAAAAAGTAAAGCTGCTTTAGCTAATTAATCTTCTCGTTTTTGGCTCAGTGCGAAGCATATTCTTTCTTTCAAAAACGATGCTTTTTGAAGTTAAGAAAATGGTACATTTTCTTTCGCCCACTTTGTCTGTAAATTTTTACATATGGTCAATTATATTTCTGCCATATGTAATAGAATTGTATTATATACATTTATTTTGATATATGGCACTAAGTAAAAAAAAAATTGCTTAAAAAAATTCCACTATATTAAAGAAAACACGATGACACGTTTCGACAATACTGTGACTTCATCGGATGATACAAATAGGATGAAAATAAAACCTTTTTTACTTATTTTACAATGCGTTTTTTATATTTATCTAAATCTATATTAACAAAAAGTATTTGTAAGAGGTGAATTATTCAGATAAGTTTGATCGTTAAGTAACAGACCTGTGTGTTTAAGTGTGTTTGTTTCTAAAGATTCTAGTAAATTTAATTGTATGCCTTTCTTTGTTGTATGTAAAATTTTTATTGTAATGATGATTGTAATTAATTAAATGAGAAGCATAATTAGATCCGTCATCTCCTCTTGACAAAGTATTTATAATACTTATTTATACTTTTGTCGAAACTCCTACCTGTCTGCCCTATATACGTTTTTGGACAATTTTCACAAGGTAGTTTATAGACATCTGATTTATTATTTAATTTTGCTTTTGTTTTATTATTTTTTATGAATTTGCCTAAGGAGTTATTGCCTATTTTGTTACTGGATTTTCCATGGTACGTAATATATTGGCAGTTATTGGGGGGGGGGGGTCTTTTCAATTAGGGTAAACTGAACAAATAGCTTTTTTATAATTTTTCCTCTTTAAAATATTATCTATCATGCATATATACAATAACCGTTATTTATTGCAATTTGTGTTATTAAGTTAAGTTCATTTTGGAAATTCTGTTTATTTAGGTGTAATGTGATTAATCTATGTATCATACTATGAAAGGCAGCTAATGTATGTTGTATTGGGTGACATGAAGTGTAATGTGTACTTGTATCAGTGTGTGTTGGTTTGTGAAAAACAGAAAAATATAGTTATTATTTTTTCATGGCTAAATCACGAAAATTAAGACAAATTAGTTTCATTTTTTGTAGTGAATTTTATTTTAGAATATAAATTATTTATGAATTCTAAGTTAACATGTCAGCTGCATACCTATGGCAAAAAAGAAATTTGAGAAAAAGAGAGTGTTGTGAATTTTCTTTTCTAGAAAATGAGACTTGCTGAGACAAAGGAGACGACAGGCCTAATCCGATAAACTGTTTTATGAATCTTAATTAGAGAGTAGGTTGAAAGTAGGAGGTTGGAGGTCCCTTATCGTTAGTCTCTTATAAGCTTTATCACTACGCAAACGTAACTAGTTTACCATTTTTTACAAAATTATTAGTAGGGTTACTTTTCAATATTTTATATTTATTCGAATCTAAAAATTCGAATGTTTTATTGATGTAGTCAGATTTGTTTATTGCCACAACGGTATTAACCTGTATCTTGTGAAAGTAATATCTGAAGACTTATTTTTAATGCTAGGTATTGACAATTTGAATTTCTTGTTTGGTTAGCTTTCTTTTAAAATTTTTTTTTTAATTAACTTAGCGGCTTCATATTTTTTGCTAATGTTATGTGGCAACTGGCTAACTCCTAATATTTCTAAATAGTTACACGTAAAATCAAGGAATCAGTATGTTCTCCCTTAGAATTAATTACAACACAAGATAGTCTTTCATTCTCAAAATTAAATTATCAAGAGCTTCGTGCAGTAAAGCTTCCCATGCAGCAAACAGATTTTCTCTGTTATCAAACTCAGGATTATCATGCACAACACGGCATTTTTTGTTCATGCTCTATACAATTTAAGTCCGACCATTAAACGATTCAACGAGCAGCGTAACTTCCTCTGAAAAACAGTTGAACTTTGAATGTCGTCTTTTACTTAAATATAAATATATAAATACTAAAATTACAAATATGCGATATGTATTTCAATTATACACATCGCAACATATGATTTAAGCTTTTAACTGTCATAGGTTACACAATTATGGAGATAGTAGGTATAAGATTAAATTTTTCCTATATATATATATATATATATATATATATATATATATATATATATATATATATATATATATATATATATATATATATATATATATATATATATATATATATATATATATATATATATATATATATATATATATATATATATATATATATATATATATATATATATATATATATATATAGACGAATGCGGTCTTATCGTGCGGGTCCAAAGGTCACCAACATTGTGAATCATCAAATCAGAAAACACAGCGAATACCAGAATGTTGTGTTATTCTTTTATCGAGCTATGAAACCTTGCTATTATACAGGGAGAAAGAAAATAGTATTTTTTTATTATTAAGATAGCCACTTAATATTATTTTATATATAAAATGCCGAGGGAATAAATAAGAAAATTCGCTAAATATGTATTTGGTTAAAAATTTTTGTATGGCAAAAACAAAAATACACAAAACAGCAAGCCCCTTAATAAAGTCGGAAAGCGGTTCGAATCAGTGGAACAATCAGGATATGTCCTGTTTATACAGCCACTTAATGAAAGTGAGATTTTTTGCAATCACCAAAAATTATGAGCCCCGCTTGACCTAAAAATCTAACCACTTATATAATGTCATTTATTTAAATGCGGGCCAACCCTGTGCAAAGAAAACTTATTTTTTTTTGTATTGTGATGACAAAAAAAATTTATTTTGCAAAAATATTATACACTTTTGTTAAAAACACAAGATAATAAGTTATTACTTCTCTCGTGAGATTTTTTCAGATTTTTACGTTTAAGGGTCCCTAGATGCTGTAAAACATGTTTTCTCAATTCCGTCCGTCTGTAGTTATGTCTCTCCGTCAGTCTCTCTGTTCGCGGCATAGCTAAAAAACTACTTATCCGATTTCTTTAAATTTCAGTCTTATATTTATATATGTATATATATATATATATATATATATATTTATATGTATATATATATATATATTTCTTTAAATTTCAGTCTTATATTTATATATGTATATATATATATATATATATATATATATATATATATATATATATATATATATATATATATATATATATATATATATATATATATATATATATATATATATATATATATATATATATATATATATATATATATATATATATATATATATATATATATATATATATATATATATATATATATATATATATATATATATATATATATATATATATATATATATATATATATATATATATATATATATATATATATATATATATATATATATATATATATATATATATATATATATATATATATATATATATATATATATATATATATATGTACATATATATACCGTCAAAGCGGGTGACTTGATAACGATTTTGATATATGCGTCACTGTAAGACACATTGAATAAAAACTTGATTTACAAAAAAATATGGAAAACTTGCATATGGGTTGGGAGAATATATTCTTTGAAAAAAAGCTTTCATATTTCACTTAGTTTTCGAAAAAAAAAAATATAAAACTGAAAATTTCAATTAAAAATGGTTTATACTGCAAATAACCCATGCTAAAGGGTGTATTGAAATAAAATTCGGTTTTTTAAAAGATATATACATATAAATCCATTTTTTTTAGGTTTGTCTAATTTTTTTACAAAATGCTATAACAAAAATATTTTCTAAAATGTTTATAACTAAAACTTCTTTGGTTATTTAAATCGGAAAACATTGTTAAACAAAATATCAGGTAACTATACCTATCTTAAAAACTAATCATATAACAATATATTTTTTAAACAAAAAATTTTAGTGCTCCCCTCCTTAATCTTCGGAATGCTCAATCTTCTTGATCACCTGATCTAAAGTGACATCGCTAATGTCTGGTTTAAGTGGAAAAACAAAGGCATCTTTGATTTTGTCAGAAGGCCTAAGAAATGAGCAATGTATAAATTCGTTGTCTACTTCCATTACTTTTGCCACATATCTTTGTTGCTTTTTCTTTAGTGTACTAAACTGTACTAATATGAAGTCATCTTCTGCCAGGTTTTCTGTAGTGATCTGTGTCCTCTCGATTTTCTGTAAGTTATCTGAGTTAATATATCTCTTTTCTTTCACTGGATTAACAAAGCAGGGTAGCTCAATATCTTCAATTTCATCTGATCCTGTGTTTGACAATATATCTTCTTCCGACTCGATTATTCGTTTCCCTTCCGATTCTGAAGAGTTTGCATTTTGCTGATCTGTAACACTTTCTCCGGGCGCCACCACCAATTTTCTACGTTTGACACGTTTTGCTCTCGGTTCTTTAAATCGAGATTCCTTAAAAAGGGATTTTACTGATTCTGCAACCAACGATGGAATAATGTTCATACCGTCAGTCTCATTGTAGTCTGGGACTTTTACAAGTACCTTTTCTCGGTTAAGAGGGTATAACCCTATGGCCTCAAAGCCAGATTTTATATTTTTTGCCACTGAGAGGGCAATCGATTTTATGATTCTGTTCGGAATTCGTGGAAAATGATCTTTTTGTAACACTCCTGGATTTGAGATTTTCCATTTTTTTAACTCTTGTCGCCAGGCAATCTTAATTGGTCTGAAGCAGGACACATCAAGAGGCTGTGTTAAATGAGTGCTGTTTGCTGGTAAAAAAATGAATCTAATGTTTTCTTCTTTGCATTTTCTTATTACAGCTTCTGACAAATGACTTGCTAGGTTGTCCCCAATTATAGCTTTTGGGCCATCTAGACGTCTATAATAAGGAACAACGATCTTGAAAAACCAATCTTCAAACAAACTTTGGTCAAACCAGCCGGACTTGCTTCGGTTGTAAATACAACCTTCAGGGCCACTTTGAGTCCATGTGGACCACAAATTTTCGGATTTGTAGACTACGTATTGGGGCAACATAAGCCCAGCCGCTGTTACAGAGAACATGACTGAGTGGGCAGATTTAGTAGAATCACACACTTTTTCTGCATGTTTCATAGTTCTTCGTATAATAACCTTAGGTCTTCCAGGGTCGTCGACAAAATTTGTCTCGTCATAGTTTATTAAGTTTTCTGGAGGTACGTCTTTGAAAGAAACTTCCAGTCTATCAAAATATTCACATAAAACATTTCTTGACACTCCGGCTCTCGATCTTTTTATATTTTCAGCTAAACGAACCTTTAATACATCTTTATGCCTTGTAAGAAAGTCGGCGCACCAATCTTTCCCAGGCATGTTATTGGAAAATTTGCTCACCTGTTTACCAGCTCGATCTAAGTAATTTTTAACTAACAATTTTATATCTTCTTTCTCATACGGATAACCCCAGTCTGCCGCAGTAACGATAGCTTCTACAATGGCTTTTTCTTCTGTAGAGTTTAAAACAGGTTGTCCCCCAAACTTTTTCGGGTGTTTATTCTTTATCTTCCTCCATATAGTCACCAAAGGAATATTATAGGTTTCGGAAGCCTCGGAATATGACATCCCATGTCTAACTGCGGCTAGAGCACTTTCTAGCTGGTCATTTGTATAGTTCGCATAACGCCGCCCGCCAATTTTCTTTTTATATTTCTGTGGCATGATTTTTCAAGTCACCCTAAAAATGTATCCGAAGGTTAAAAAATATTAAAAAAAAAATGAAAACCTTAATATTTTAGCAAAACTATGATAAAGTCTTCAAAGAAACTATTTTTTCCATCTAATATTAAAAATGCATACCTTAGACTAGGATCCAACTATGACCCTCAAGTGAAAGTTCTAGCTATTCACAACTTTAACAATTTTTAACGAACAATTCGGCTTGTTCCTACGGCGCCCTAGTTTGGAATGGCGCGACGAGTTTTAGCCTGAAAGTAAACATGAACCAAGGTCGAACGCGCGGCAGTGCCTAAACAGCGTGCTCCGGTTCTTTTGCGTATTAACTTAATTAAATGTCTAACCGTGAATATTTTTTCCACTTCACCCTCCAAATTCAAGTCACCCACTTTGACGGTATATATATATATATATATATATATATATATATATATATATATATATATATATATAAAGATATATATAAACATATATATGTAAATATATATATATATATATATATATATATATATATATATATATATATATATATATATATATATATATATATATATATATATATATATATATATATATATATATATATATATATATATATTTTTCATTAGCCCCGAGTTTTAAAATTGGAACAAGTATTCTATAATTATTTATTTATTGCCTACAAAATTACAAATGTACTAAAAAAGTAAGCAAAAAAATGGTGTCAAATCTAATAAAAAAAAAATTTAAATTAAAATTCACTGGCTAATATACAGGAGCCAGTGGCAAAGCTCTGAGAATCGGTATAAGGAATGTACAGAAACTTGTGCACCAAAAAAAAAACATAATTTACTTCCGAAGAAGATTAAGAAATGTACACGAAAAAAACCAAAGGCAAAAGACTCAAGTTACAATGCAAAAATGGATATTTATAATGCAATTAATGATTTATACACGTCAAAGACTAATATAATCCTTCAGAAACTTTTTAATACTATAGACTAAAAAATATCATCACGTAAAAATTCTGAGTCGTCCTCAAATGGCGCAATGATCATTGGTGCTATTTCGACATCTAGAACTCGTTCTCGATTCCACCAGTCCCATATTAATTTCTCCGTATGTTCCACAGATTTCTTCCAGTATTCCAGCGTAATATAAATTAATGAATCTTGCCAAACAATTTGCGCTTCATCTGATGTAAGACCAGCGTTCACGTGTTTTTCGTAATATGATTTTGTCCCAGCCCATATTAATTTTCATTGCGTTAAACTGGTAATGGTATGGCCGCAGTCGTAAAAAATATTGTTGGTTTTTTAATAGATTTTGCCATTAAAAGAAATTCTAGTTTCAGCATATTGAGTAAAGGATTTTTTTTTGGTTTTATTAGCCAGGCATAAATATTACTTTTCTTCTAGGATGAAGTAGGTTGTTTATTTAAGATTCTTGAATGATAAGATGCATTGTCCAGAATGATTAAAGATGGATCATCTAAATTTGGAATTAGTTGTTCTTTTAACCACTTTTCAAGCACTTCACAGTTTATATTATCATGGTAGTCCGTACTTTTGGATGTTGAAGAAAACAGTAAACTTGCACCTGGGAGAAATCTTGTTGAAGAACCTGCATGCAAAATGATAAACCGTTTTCCCGTCACACATCCCTTTTTTCTCTTGACACTACTTACAGACTCGTCCTGCCAAGATTTCGAACCACTTCCATTAGAAAATATCCAAGTCTCGTCTAAAAATACTTTTCTAAATTTTGAATTAACATTTTTCGTGTATTTCTTTAAAAACTGGATACTCTTTAAAAACTGGACATGACTTGCTATATGTGGCAACTCACATAAAAATCTTCGATTACAGTCCTTTTTATATCGAAAACCCAACATTTTTATTTATTTTCACAACGATTTTAGTCCAATTTCCAATATGCCTCGATTTTTTAAAACTTGAGGTATTATATTAGTTTTTGATGTGTATAAATCGTAAATTGCATTACGAACATCCATTTTTACATTGTCACTTAAGTCTTCTGTCTTTGGCTTTTTTCATGTACATTTCTTAATCTTCTTCGGTGGTAAATTATGCTTTTTTTCATGCACAATTTTCTGCACAGTCCTTATACCGATTCCCAGAGCTTTTGATACTGTCTCCTATTTATTGGCAGGTGAATATTCATTTTCGTAATATTTCATTAGATTTAATACAATTTTTTTCGCTTGTGGATGCAAAAAACCCGAAAATTGTTTACTCATTTTGCCACTGACTTGTCAATCTGACTTTGGAAGTGACATCGCTCAAAGATTTTCGCAACTGCTGGTATTTATATGTTTATCCTCTTTTTTTATATGAAAATATCATAGGTCTATCTAATTCATCTTCCGGATTTTATGCGGAGGATATGATTACACGTAATAAAAGAAAAACAAACTTTAAAAGTCTGTCGTTGATAAATCGTATGACCCGCAGGCTAACACTGCTTTTGACTATAGTAGGAAAAGTTTAACGCGGCAAGAACTATTATGGATCACCGCTGAAGCACATTGAAATTTGGCCAACTATAAACACGTGTTTCTGACTGTCTTCATCAGTATTCATACAGTCGACAAGTCGACTAGTTGAGAGACAGCAACTATCACCACTTGAGGCCGTCTCGAGAAAAAATCCTGCATCTTCATACTATATAATAGTTCTCGCCGCGTTAATCTTTTTCTATTTTAGACCTAATTACTCTTTTATGAGTTTCGCCACAAGTGGCTATATGCTGCTTCATGGTAATAGAGTGTCAAGTCCAGGGAATATTTCAGATGTTCTCTTGGTTACCACAAATGTCGGTTTTGCTCCTGTTGGTGACTTTGGTTTGGTTTTGTTGTATTGACAAAGTAGTATGAAGACGCTGGATTTTTTTTGGAATGACCGCCAACGCACATTGAAATTGTGTTTCTGATTTAAGGTCTTCATCAGTACAGTCAACTAGTTGGGAGACACGTACAACTAGCGCCAAAACTTAATAAGACAAAACCACACCAAAGTCATGAACAGGAGTAAAACCGACATTTGTGGTCACCAAGAGAACATCCGAAATCTTAATATTTTTTTACTTTAGATTTAGTTACTCTTGGGTTATGAGTTTCGCCAGAGGTGGCTATATGCTTTTCCGGCAAATATTTTGGTTGTTATCTTGGTAACCACAACGGTTTTGCTCCTGTTGGTGACTCTGGTATGGTTTTGTTGTATTACGTTTTAGCGCTAGTTGTACTCGTCTCTCAACTAGTTGACTGCACTAATGAAGACCTTAAGTTAGAAAGACGTGTCTATAGTTGGCCAAATTTCAATGGGCTACTATACACCATTCCTGTTTACTATTTATTTCATTAATGGTAATACTTGAAACTAGCAAATCTTCAGTTGTCGACTCACCTGAAAGTATTTCATAATCACGTTGGTGTACTTCTTTTACAAACTTGCTTGTATTGTGGCACATTTTGTTAAAGTGACCATACCTCCAACATATCCGACATCTCTTACCATAGTAATCTGAGCTTTTGTGATTTCATGGGCTTTACAAATTTCTATCTCTTTACCAAGAATCCTTATGGAGTAACTTTTCTTGTAACAAACAACTTTTTATATCTAGAACTATGCCATCGATTCGGAGTCAACAAACTCACAGCTTTTTGAGAGTTAGATTTTTAAGATCTGCTATGTATGCATATTCTTTTTGGTTACGGCTGTAGAAAAGAAACCTTTCATACACCACATTTCTTTTTGGGGTAACATACTTCTCTATTTCTTCAACGACCGTATAAAATTTATTTTTTTCCTCCTCGGTAAGTTTAAGAGCATTAAATATTTCTACACCTTCCTCACCAATTTAAAAGAACAGCTATTTTCACCTTATCGCCTTTCTCATCTTTACTTGCTACTAAATATGTATTTAAGTTCTGCTTAAATCTTTTAAAGTTCTCAGCAAGATTACCTTCGAACGACATAGACTCGTACATCCATACTGGGCAAATATTACTTGATACTGTTTTCTCTTACCGTTGAAAATTAGAGCGTGTTAAAACTTCGTTTTACTAGACTGCGCCATGTAATATGAAGACTAATACTTTTAATAAGTTTATTTTTAAGATCATATATAACATGACTTGTATGTCAATTTTCTTCATAATGCTGATAACACCTTATAAGTATCCTAATCATATCTAAGATTACCTAACTAGGTAAATAGGAATAGAACATTGTTACAACGGAAGACACAACCATGATTCTGATGTCTGCTATTATCCTTTGTACAGAAGGGAATTATTTGGAATGCAAAGAGCTAAAATATTGCCAATGAAGATCAGGATCAATCAGTGGACAAAAAACTACGATGGCCAGGATTTTTTGCGGTTCTGGACACATTATTTTTAGAGACTTTTGAAAACAGTGTCAACGAAGTTTATTATTTACGCAGCACTAGTGCACAAATTACGATAAGGTATTTGACAGAGAAGAGGTGGACAACTGACCAACCGCGTGTGCTTACTGCACGTGCAGATTTCCGAAATGAAGCACTTCGTAAATTGATCACTCGATATATGGTCCAGATATAGCCCGAAATAACTGCCAGCCGGATGGTAATTTTGAAAAAAAGACACTTTAAGGTATTTATTTTAGTGACGAAAAGGAAAACATTGCAGTTTGGGCAGATTTTGAATACTTTTTAGTGGTATTGAATTGCTGCTGAAACGACATAATTATAATTTTTATATAACATATATTTTTTAAAACCATCCATGTCTGCAATGACTTTAATATTAATCTACTGTTTATTATCCGAAAAAGTTCAATGAATTCAGTTTGACGCCCGCAATAATTTAAATGTAAAAACCAAATAGATGCACTTTTTAAATCCAATTTTACTATTTGTATGTGTTTTCAACTGCATAAATTCTGCGCTACAAGAATACAATTCTTGGGACCCTAATATAATAGCTTATTATCATAAAAGATATAAATTCCGGGAAAAAGTTCGCAACCAAACGGTAGTAGTTTATTAAGAAGCACAGAGCATAATTTATTTATTCTGTTAAAGTGCATTTTATAATAGCTTTGGAAAAATAAACACTGAATGGAAACTAGTCAAAAAGTGAAGCTGGTTTAGCACATTAATCTCAGTGATTTTGGCTCGGTGCAAAACATATAAAAAATGGTTCAAAAACTCGTAGACATACTTGAAAAGATTTGCACAAGTGAGCAATTATATTTCCTTTTAATACAATATAATGCTGTAGACATTACACTGGTATAAGCAAACATGTTGTTAAAGACGCTAACTTTTTACTTTTCTATTTTCCTAAACAATTGATTTATCATTATAAATGGTTTATATGTCAAATAATAGACCATCTGGTTATTTTATCTTTCCCCCATAATATTTTAATGGCCCGCATAACGTAACCTAATCTAATAAGCTACCAGTTGCAAAACATTTAATTAGGACTATATAAAGTATCATCGATTAAAACCGGGTCATTTATGGGTTCGGGCAATATATCATTTTGATCAGCGATGCAAAACGAATTACACATAACAAGGTTACATTATAAAAAAAAGGGAAAACTGGCTCAATACAGGTCTTACTTAGGCCTCTTTGAACATTCTATCTGGAAAAATCACTTACCCTAGACTATCAACCAGACTCAAATACGTGATCATGTTAAGTTAACTGTCTTCTATTTTGGGCTCACACAAGACCTCCCACGTAGGAAATATAGTACAGTTTCATCTTCTTAATCTCTACAAAAAGTGTCACTTTGCATCATCATATTGTATGGATATTTCCTTTGATGATCAGACTATGCGGGAGTATTCTACGTTCTTCCTAGTTAACTCGCAGTCATTAGATTCATTCCAACGCTTTTTCATTCACTAAGTTATCATTTAATGTCTTGAACTAATGTTGCAACTGACAATAGGGGAAGAATATTTGAAAAATAAAATAACCTTTCAAAACGTATTGAAGAGAAAAATAAATAAAGAGCCAAGACTGGCTCAATAAAGGTCTTATTTAGGCCTCTTTGAACATTCTTTCTGGAAATATCGCTGATCCTAGTCCATCAACCAGACTAAAACAGGTGATCGAGGCGCTTACAGTGGACTTGACTTACAGTCAGACTTTACAACTTTATATGGTGTCGGGTTTATTAATTTACATTCTTGAATATTGATGAATCCGATTACGGATGTGGTTTGCAATTTGTTGGAAACTCCATTTAATCGATGGAAGGAACAAGATCAAAGTTTTAATAATCATCCTGGTTTTCGGCGTACAAATGGTTATGTATTAGTCAAATATTACAAAAATTGTTTTGCTGGCCTTGTTTACTAGTTACCAATAAATATTCAGTGTGGAATAAGGAAGCATTTGCAGGTATGTTAAATATATAAAGGTCTTTACATAAACATGAAAACTCGGCGGAGTATTTAAAATGCGAATTAATGCTAAAAACATTTGTAAAAAATCAAAGCACTATAGCTGACACTTTAAAAGAAAATGCTAAACTATATTAAATACATTTTAACGAAAACGTCCAATTAAATAGACTATTTATGTGCTTGGTAATTGACGCAGTTTTGTACCTTGCAAAATAAGAGTTAGTCTTTCGCGGCAATGATGAGAACAGCGACTCAATAAATAGGGGGAATTTTAAAAAGCTTTTAGGTTTATTAATATCAAGGAGTTCCCAAGAACTAAAAGATCATCACGAAAAAATTAAAAATATTTTTACTGGTAACTCGAAAACTATTCAAAACGAAATAATTGAATACGTTTCTGATTACTTAAATGATCATGTAAAAAATGAAATAATGAACACACAGTTTTTTTCTGTGCAAGTGGATGACACATAAATAGGGCAATGTTACGATGGCGCAAGAGTGATGTCTGGCCATCTAAATGGCCTTCAAAAAAAAAGCGCCGCAGGCTTTATTTGTCCATTGTCTTGCGCATCGTCTTAACCTTATGATGCAGCAAAGCTTAAAAATATTTCTAAATGTCGAATTTTTTACGGCTTCAGCCAAACGAACGTATGCCCTTACATCTCCATCTACGAGGCGTATATCAACAATTAGAGAAACTCGTTGGTCTTCAAATTCGAAGTTAGTAAAAGTGATTGTTCAAGACTGGAATAAATTAAAAGACGTCTTTGAATTTATTATAAACTGTGAAAAATCTGATTAAAAATCAATCCGGCTTGCGAAAGGATTTTTAGGTGAGATGAACGATTTTGAATTCACGTTTCTGGCATTCATGTTTAATGACATTTTTTTAATCACGGACATACTATTTGCGTTCATCAAAAAAATTGCTTGACATTCATTTTTGCATATCCAATATAAAACGCTGTCGTAAGGTGCTCTGTAAAAAAAGAAATGAAAATTTTTTTAATACCATGTTTGGTAAAGCAAATTCTATTACAGAAAAAAATCATTACAAACGTGAGCTTGCTAAGCTTTCACCCGAAGAAATTAGGGCTAAGTACAGAACCCTTTTTTATCAAATATTGGACCATATTTTAATGGAAATGACACTAGGCTTTCAAGACTGTGAAAAACTTACATTTTTTGTTTGGCAGATTCTGCTAAATTTTACGAATATAGTTTACGACTGGCCCGTTTGAAAATTCGTTACACTTATATGGGGAAATATTTTCAAAAAGTCAACGACTTAAAAATAAGCTTGGTCTTATTTTTGCCAATGAGAGTAATTGGAATATATCGCTGCAAGAGCAAGTGAAAAAAAATTAATGAAAATAAAGATATTATAACCAAAGCTTATAAAGTGTTTTCCCTTATTCTGATAATACCGTTGACAACTGATTCAGTGGAAAGAAGTTTCTCTTGCCTCAAACGTGTAAAAACTTATTTAAGAAATACAAAGTCTCAAGAAAGATTTACTTTTCTAGGCAATATTTTGATTCAAAAGGAATTTCTCTAGGAGGTAATGGCAACTCATCCATTTTATGACGATGTTATGAATAAATTTGCTGCTATGAAGGATAGGAGAATTGATTTAGTATACAAAATTTAGGTAAGTCGTAAAATGTTATTCTACCCCTTCCACATATAAAAAAAAATTCTGGAAACAAAATGTTTGCGATATTTTCTTGCTTCATTTGCACTTCACTTACTTTTTTACCGGCGAGCCGACACTGGTCACAAGACCTACCACATAAGAAATATAGTACTATTTCACCTTCTTAACTTCTACAAATAGTGACACTTTTTCTTTTGATAGTCGGCCTCTGCAGGGATATTCTACGGTCTCACTAGTAAACTCGCAGTCATTAGATTCATTCTAAAGCATTTTCATTCATTAAGTTATCGTTTAACGTTTTGAACTACTGTTGCAACTGACAATATGGAAAAGAATTTTTGAAAAATAAATAAAATAGCTTTCCAAAAAGCACCAACGAGAAAAATAAAACATTTAAACATTTAAAAATTGACTAATGAAGTCCGAGCCAAACTACTATTTGATTATTAGGTAACAAGGAGAACCATGTATTTGAGATTAGTGGTTTTTCTTTAGAATTGGCACTCTTAAAAACATAATATGGTCTAAAACTTTAAGAAATATATATTTACTGCACTTTATTAGTTTGAAGCCGACTACAAAAGTCAAATTTTTAAAAACTATACAATCTGTTTTATACATTTCGATGCTTTATTATTAGTTTTCAATTTTTTTATTTTTTAAAATTTTTAACTTCGTAAATTAACCTTATAATTTATTTAATTTTGTATGGTAAATTTTATTTTATTTCTTTCTGTTTATTTTTATAAATAAATAGATACTACAAATTCTTGCTGCAAACAGATTTTTCATAGCCCTCTTCGTTTTTCAGATACAGGGTGAAATTGAATGTCTTGCCTTGTCAAGCACCCCTCGTATGTCGATAGTCTGACAACTTAACGAAAAGATGAAAACCAACATTGATAGAATGCAGTGTCAGTTTGTCGTAGTCCGTTTTAGAACTTCGGATTTTTTATATATTTATTTATAAAAATAAATAGAAAAAATAAGTTATCATAAAAAATAAAACAACATATATTTTTTGAAAATTAAAATCGACTTTGAAAAAGCACTAAAATGTAATAAATAAGACAATAAATAAATATATTTTTTCCTGGACATTAAAATTTTCTAGGCGTAAGATAAAATAACTAGTTGGTGTATTATTTCACATGTGAACCGTTTGTAGGGCCAGTTTCACAAGATGTTGTGACCAAAAAGTTTGGGTTAGTAGCTATAGATTCAATTGAAAATTCACATTCTATAGAAACTATGGAATCATTTTTGTTCACATTGTTTCAATTTGATAATAATTAATGCAATTTAAAGCAATTTTAATTTATTGTACTAGTAGGTCCTGCTATTTGTGTATTCATTTTTTAAATTTGAATTATATATGACAAAATCTGTTCTAACGTTATTATTTTTACACGAAATAATGAATCAGTTCACAAAGCTCCCTACTACTTAATTTTTCTCTTAGGGGGATACAAAAACCCCTAGGAAATCTTATAAAATATATTATAAACTCAAAATATTAAGGTATTTATAATATTAGATTATAATTTAAATATTTTTCTAATTTTGACAATTTTATTATGTGAAATACTTATTATTGACGAAATTAGAATTATTATTGTATGAAAATCCAAGAAAAAATCCTATACAAGTGGTATATATTTTGTAAACATTTAAAGGCTCTTCTTTTGCTTCGTTTTGTCTAGGACCGTCAAATCTGGAGATCTAGGTAGTCATCTTATAGACCTATTTGTAAAAATCCACCGGCCTGGCAATTCATTTTCCAGAAAGAAACTAATAATTCGTACATTGTGCAAAGGAACATCATCTAATAAATCAGGAAGCGTGTTTTTCACTATCTCTAGGTAACGGTTTGCAATAAAACTACCATTATAAATGATATTTCTTATTTTTTTTCCAAGGATAAAGCAGGATAAAAACAAATAAAAACACCGAATTTTTATGAAAAAATCAAATCTAGAGTTATAAAATAAAAGTAGATTTGTCCATTTTTTTACTACTTTTTGACGCACATGCCTTCGCATATAATTTTTTTTCCACAAAATGACTCTTTACCGCCTTACATTGATCCTTTGTCTACGTAACTGCAAAATTTGAAACGGTAAATCGTACTCATGTCTTTGTATTTTTGCAGCGCGTGAACCCTTTTGAACCCATTTTTAACCGAAATGTTACTTAAATTACCTATACATAACACATTTTTTTGAGGTCGGACGTGCAGGAAGTTTTTTTTAATGCGTAGGTACCTTTTCACCTTACTTTCAACTCGACTAGACCTTGTCGCTGGTTTTTCACTTTTTGCGTGCAGTTCTCCCTTGATTTACCTACGTATTACCCCTATCACTTACCGATTTAAATACTTTTCCGACGCTTCATCCTCGCACTTGGTAAAACAAACAAGCATGTCATATTTCTTGAAGTTTTCAATATTCGCAGCCATTTGATATTTAATAAAAGAACAAAGCCAATATTTGATCAATACAGTTAAACAATGGTAAATATCAATTAATAGCCACATCTATATATTCCTTTGTTTGATCAGGTCATGGCCACCTTACTATTTTATTTAAAACAGATCTAGGGTTTTTCTACATTAAATAGTCGATATCTTTTCGATCTGATATACATATATATATATATATATATATATATATATATATATATATATATATATATATATATATATATATATATATATATATATATATATGTTATATCCGTTTCCCATGACCTTCCACGTGCCTCCAGAATGTCGCCACATATTATCACACAGTTGCGTCATTCACAGAAACCAACATCAGCAGTTTCCAAGAATTGCGACAGTACGCTCAAACACCGTCAGCAGTCTCCATGGAAGCCAGCGGATGCTTGCCGGTTTCCCACGTACCTCAGCAAGATTTTTAATATAAATAGACTATGTAAATTTTATTAAGAACAGTATAATATTATTCTTTTAAGTTGTAACAATAATTAATGTCCATTTGATTTTCAAAGTTGTGAACATATTGTTTTATTTTAATAAAAAGTGTTTTTTAAAAAGTGAATTTTTCAAATAGTGAGATAACAATTTGGCGCAGTCGGTAGGATTCGTTTAAACGCTATTAGAACAAGAAAAAGGTCTAACTGGTAGCGGCGGATTCCAATCCCTTAACGAAACAAAAGGAACCTGAGAAGTCCTCACTCGTAAAGCTTGGAGCCACATCGAGAACAAGACAACCCAGATGCAGATTACGATTACGTAAGAATCGTCTCGTATTTGATTTTATTTTTCTATACTGTTCGATTTTTCAAATAGGATTTAAACATATTATTACTTCCCTTACCATTTGTTTTCTTAAATTACAAAAAGGAAAACTATTTATTATTTTTGTTAAGATATTCTTAATAACTTAACATTTTCATTTTACTCGTTTTTGATAAAACCTTTTTATTTTTAACGCATCTACATTTAAAATTCAAAATGTCTCTCGATAATACCCAAACAACCATTGAAATTGAACCTTATAAACTTTCTGAAATTTTTTCCATTGTACCCGAATTTGAAGGTGATCAAATTTCTTTAAGCATTTTATAACCGCATGCGATTGTGCATACGACATGGCAACAACGCAACAAAAAGTGTTTTTAGTTATTCACATAAAAAACAAGCTCCGTGGTAGAGCAGCTCAATTAATTAGTTCAAGGAATCCAAGTTCATACCTTGAAATTAAACAATTGTTAAATTTACACTTCGGTGATTCAAGGGATCTTACTTCCCTTATACACGATCTGCAGCGATTAAGACAACTTCCTAATGAGTCGCCCCTTACATTCTTTAATCGACTTCAGGTCCTGAACGCTAAAATGCATGCCAGCATACAAAAGTCCCCACTCCTACATTCAAAAGAACAAAAAGATGCTCAGACCATGTTAATTGAAACTATGACTCTTAATACACTTCTTACCGGTCTAGAGCCACGCCTAGGACAACTTATCCGTGCTAGTAATCCAACGTCACTTTTAGAAGCACAATCAAGAATTCGGAGAGAACTTCAGCTTTCGTATTTCGAAAATCAAAAAGTTAATAAACCAACTATTCCGAAACCCAGTCCTCAGTTACCTAGACCACACCAGCCACAACAATTAAAGTGTTCCAATTGTAACAGAATTGGTCATACAATATCTCAGTGCAGGCAACTTTCTTCTAATTTTCCCCAAAATAATAATTTCCAACGACCCATAACAAATTCTAATTTTCAAAGACCCGCAATAAACTCGAATTCTCAAAGATCACAATATCAACCAAATTTTTCGCAACAAAATAGACCAAATAATCCTAGCCAAAATACAAACCAAGCACAATTTAGGCCATCAATAATTCAAAGAAATCCCAATTTTCAACCAGCTAAGACGCATCATGTTAATACAAGACAAGAATGCTCCTCAGAGAATTATTTGCCCGAATACGATCAGTACACCGCCGAAAACGGCAATCCCGGTTTTTACGATTTTTTCCAACCAGAGGAAGAATCTTACCAAGATATAAACTATTCAAATGACACTAGTAATTACCAGGATTTTCTTACACCCCTTACGAATACCGACCCTCCAGACAATTCACCCCAGAACCCAATGACCGAGATCCAATCGAGAATAGAAACACTAAATCTAGAGAATATGGATCCAAATCTCAATTTCCCGGAACAAGCGTTTCTTTAAGTCCTCTTCTTACTGTAAATTCCAAGAATCTATATTATATCGATGACGCATCAAAACAATTCAAACTTCTCATTGATACCGGTGCAGGCATTTCTATATTTAAGGAAAACACCGTACAAAAATTTCCTACACGATTTCCCGAAAATGTCACTATTCAGGGAATTACCGATGAAAAACTTTCAATATCTCAA
This sequence comes from Kuschelorhynchus macadamiae, assembly GCA_030620095.1. Lineage (NCBI taxonomy): Eukaryota > Metazoa > Arthropoda > Insecta > Coleoptera > Curculionidae > Kuschelorhynchus > Kuschelorhynchus macadamiae. The sequence goes on along the minus strand of JAUTXW010005519.1, from coordinate 374,226 downwards.
TCTACACTCATACCTTTTACTATTGGTGATCCACACAAAGTGTATATTTGCAATTTAGATATAGATTTCGACGGTATATTAGGATTGGATTTCTTGGAACATTATGAATGTATTGTAGATCTGAAATCAAAACAACTTATTACAAATTTTAAAACTATGCCCCTTCACAAAGTAACCACAACTACAGCCATATCAGATGTACAAGAATGCATTAAAAACCGTAATAAAATTTCTATAGAGGCTAGAACTGAAAAAATTTTCAAACTCAAGTGCGAACTATTTAATACGGATGCTATACTTCACGCATATGTCAAAGAAAATGTTAGATTGCCAAATGCCCTGGTTAAGGTTAATGAACGCGGTGAATTTTTTACATCTATAATTAACTCAAATGCTATAGAAAAAACAATCGACTTTTCAAATTTAAATATCGAACCTTTTGACCCTGGAATTGATACTGAAACAATTTTTAACTTAAATACCTACCCTATACAAAACGCAGTTTTAGATAGGCGCTCAATTATTAAAGACCAGTTACGCACCGAACATTTAAACAACGAAGAAAACGATTTAATAACTAACCTATGTCTCGAATTTTCCGATATCTTTTATTTAGAAGGCGATAATTTATCTTTTACCAACGAGATCAAACATTCTATAGATACTAATAATTCAAGGCCCGTATTTACCAAATCATATAGATATCCTCACATTCATAAAGAAGAGGTAAAAAGCCAGGTAAATAAAATGTTAGAGCAAGGAATTATTCGCCAGTCCATCTCTCCATGGTCCTCCCCGGTTTGGGTTGTTCCCAAAAAATTGGATGCCTCCGGAAAACCCAAATGGCGTGTAGTTATAGACTACCGCAAGCTGAACGAGCTTTCTATAGCTGATAAATATCCTCTTCCGAACATTTCCGACCTTCTCGATCAATTAGGGAAATGTCAATATTTCACAACCCTCGACTTGGCTTCTGGTTTCCACCAGATCGAGATCAATCCAAAAGACATCGAGAAAACTGCCTTCTCTGTTGAAAATGGCCATTACGAATTCGTCCGTATGCCATTCGGTTTAAAGAATGCCCCGTCCACATTCCAAAGAGTCATGGACAACATCCTTCTCGGTATTTAAAATGAACGTTGCTTAGTGTATATGGATGACATCATCGTGTACTCTCCAACAATACATGAACATATTTCAAGACTAACAGAAGTCTTCAAGCGTCTCCGCAAAGCCAACTTAAAGATCCAACCTGATAAATGCGAATTCCTTCGAAAGGAAGTTGCTTATCTAGGACACCTTATTACCCAAAGTGGAGTAAAACCTAATCCAAGCAAAGTTGAATGCATTCAGAAATTTTCTATGCCAACAAATCCTAAAGAAATAAAGTCATTCTTAGGTCTTGCTGGATATTACAGACGCTTCATCCCAAATTTTGCCAAAATATCAACACCCCTGACCAAGTTATTACAAAAGGACGTCCCATTCACATTCGACGCGGAATGCAAAACCTCATTTTCTGACCTGAAAAAGGCACTTACATCGGACCCAATCTTAATTTACCCCAATTTCGAAGAAACTTTCTTGCTAACCACAGACGCTAGCGCATTCGCTATTGGAGCCGTCTTATCTCAAGGTCCCATCGGAAAAGATCTTCCGATAGCATATGCATCTCGAACTCTGTGTAGTGCTGAAACAAAGTATTCTACCATAGAAAGAGAATTATTAGCCATTGTATGGGCTGTCAAACACTTCAGACCATATCTTTTTGGTCGAAAATTTGTTTTGGTAACAGATCATCGCCCTTTGACTTGGCTATTTTCAATTAAGGACCCCGGCAGTCGCCTAGCTCGCTGGCGCCTTAAACTCGAGGAATATGATTACAAGATTGAATATAAACCCGGCCGAATAAACAAAAACGCAGACGCCTTATCACGTATTAAAATTAACCATTTTAAAAATTGCTCAGATTTTCAATCAACCATCGCTATTTACGCCTCAAATGAAGACGACTTTAATAACAGACCCTCGACCAGCAAACAAAATTCATTTTCAGAAATAATAACCGAAAACGATCTAGACGATAATGAAATAACCGACGAATACAATAGATTTGTTAATTTATACAAGACAAAATCAATCATCGATTATTCCAAAATCGAAATTTCCAATGATCAATTTTTGGACAAATCAAACAAAAATATTGTCACTTTCTTTTGGCAAACTAAAATGGAAGATTTTCATTTTAAAATTATAGAGGACCTATTTGAGGAAAACTATGATTTTGCCCCGCTTACGGTAAACACCCTGTCTAGTAAGAGTGTAAAGGACCGCAAATATTTCATAATACCCTTGTCGTATAATACTGATACCGTAGTCCAGCAGCTTTTCTATATTATCTATAAATGTCAAGATAAATTCGATCTTTCTAAAACCTATTGTATCGAAAATAATTTACAACTTCCCATCCTCGAAATATTTTCATTCATTTTCTCTGATAAAGATATTAACTTAAAAATATGCCATAACCTCGTAAGAACCCCAGACCCGGATGAAATACCCACAATTTTAGATCAACACCATACTGGCAAAAAGAATCTTCATCGCGGTATTAATGAAACTGTCAAACGCATTCGACAAAAATACAATTGGACCGGACTAACTAAAGATGTCGAAAAACTCATTCGAAGCTGTGAAATCTGCCAAAAAGTTAAAATCTGTAGGAAAAATCTTAGTACGCCCCTAGTCATAACAGAAACTCCAAAAACTGCATTCGAAAGAATCAATATTGACATCTTCGAGTATCCAACTCGTAACTATGCCCTTACGATCCGAGATGAGCTAACCAAGTTCACACAGGCGTACCCAACGTCGGATAAAAAAGCCTCAACGATTGTCAATACACTCCTGCTATTCTTTCAACATTATGGAACTCCCCTACGGATCCACTGTGACCATGGCCGTGAGTTTGATAACACATTAATAAAAGACCTGTGCACACTCTATGACGTCAAGTTAACCTTTTCAAGTGTTAGCCATCCGCAATCAAATGGATCGCTCGAAAGATTCCACGCCACTTTAACCGAAATGATTAGGATTCACACAGCAGAACATCCCGAGGAACACCCATTCAATATCCTCCCCTATTCAGTCATCTGTTATAATAACACAAAAAACAAAACTCATGGATTCACCCCTTATGAGCTGATATTCGGCCATACGTCTAGCCGACCCCCAGAAACCTTATATAATCAAGAACAACTGATCTCCAAATACATCCGAAATCTAAATAATAAAATGGAAACATATTATAAAATCGCACGAGCTAGAACAAACGCCCAAAAGGAAAAATCAAAAATCAGATTCGACAAATCAGTCTCCGATAAACAACCCGATTATAAAGTTGGTGACAAAGTATATGTCAAAGAATCGCAAATTAAAGACAAAAGTGAAAATAAATTCAATGGCCCCTTTCAAATTATCGAACTTTACCAAACTTCAGCTAAACTTAAAAACCTTTCTACAAACCAAATTTCCAAAATAAATTTTGATAGGCTAAAGACATACTATGACTAGTCTATTTTTTTTCCAGACTCCTTTGGCTTATTCCAGCCGTCTTCTCCCAATACTTCTTCACACCAATCAACAATACCGTTGGACTATTTTACCATGAGGAAAATTTTGTCAAAATTACTAACGATAAGTGGACGTTACTCGTATACAAAGATTTACAACCCCTTAAAGAAACTATACAAAACAACGACAAATTACTTACTACACTCAGTGACGTGTTGAATGACCCATCCCCTAGAACTGTATCTTTTAAAATAGAAATTAAAACACATTTGAGCTTATTAACCCAAATTTCAAACGCAGTTAATCAAAAATATAGAGAAATCATGGCAGATACAAAAAAGTTATCTTATAGGAACAAACGCGGATTAATAAACGGCATTGGTAGTATTTTTAAATCTATCACAGGCAATTTAGATTCAGCCGATGGCGAATATTACAATGCATGTATAAACAAAATCACGCGAGATGAACGCGAACTTGAAAGCTTACTTAAAAATCAAATATCGGTAACTTCATCTGTAATTAAAAACTTCAATTCCACCATCCAAAAGATTCAAATTGATGAAGAAACCTTCAACCAAGACATAGATATTATACAGAGCGCTATCATGAACATATCTGATGACTTAGCGTTTTACGAAGGGCAAATTAAAACTCTAAATCTTTGCGAAGCTTTAATGGAAAGTTATGTTTTTCTAGAAGATTCTTTAAACGATATTATAAATGCCATCACATTCGCTCGTTTGAAAATTCTTCATAGTTCTATAATAACTCCAGGAGATTTGATCACTTCTCTCCAAGGGATATCGCGTTCTCTATCAAAAAATAATCTTCCTCTCCCTATATATTCATCAAATATTGCCAATTATATTGACTTAATTGAATTAGAATCATACCAGTCCGATAATAGGATTGTGTTCGTTCTTAAAATTCCTCTAACTGAACCAGAATCATACACTTTGTATCGAATTTTTCCTATTCCTATTATGGACAATCGAACAGGTCTTTTTCACATAATACCAACAACAAAAAAATACATTGCGCGAGATGACGACACCTTACTATATGTACTACCACAAGACATCTCCAGCTGCAAGCCACTCGAGACGCACACTAAGATCTGTTCAGACCTTCTGCAATATCCAATCGACAGTGATGCTATCTGCGAAGCACAGCTACTCAGGCAGCAGAACATACTACCGAAAACCTGTCAAACATCGATATTGCTAGTCACCGATTACCACGTCCAAGAGATCTCCACGAACTACTGGCTTATCTCAGTTTCCGAGCCACTTCCTGTAACCGTAAAATGTGGAACCAGGAATATAGAAACCCAGATCCTGAAGACGAACTCCCTTCTTAAGTTACAACCAAACTGTAACGCTTTTATTGGAAGCACAAGAATTCATTCCAAGTACCTGGTGGAGGAATATAAAAATGTAACCTATAAAAGCCATCCTGTTCAGATTCCTTTCGAATGCTGCAAACAGTTCCCAGAACAGTCTCAAATCCCAAAGCTCAAACCCTTGAAGCTCAGCAACATCAATGCCGATGACCTGAACGTTGCTCAACACCGCCTAGACCAATACTCAGAAGAGCTAGACAAGTTGATGAAAGAACCCTTCATAACCAAACATATCCATTGGTTTACGATACTCACAATATCAATGGTCGTTGGAATGGCAATCCTCTACATCCTCTGTAAGTGTAGACGTAAGAAGCCACTGAAACTGTCCATAACTGGTAGTCAGGATCCTCCATCACCTCCCAGGCCTAGTCCGAAGCGCTTTGCCCCATACCAGTTGAGAAGACTAATACCAAAAAGGCGAACTAGCATCCATCCAGAAAATACACAAGAAGAGGAAGAAGCATTTGAACTTCAGTCCTAAAAGTAGCTGCAAAGCACCAACTTTTCACTAAAAGGGGAAGCTGTTATATCCGTTTCCCATGACCTTCCACGTGCCTCCAGAATGTCGCCACATATTATTACACAGTTGCGTCATTCACAGAAACCAACATCAGCAGTTTCCAAGAATTGCGACAGTACGCTCAAACACCGTCAGCAGTCTCCATGGAAGCCAGCGTATGCTTGCCGGTTTCCCACGTACCTCAGCAAGATTTTTAATATAAATAGACTATGTAAATTTTATTAAGAACAGTATAATATTATTCTTTTAAGTTGTAACAATAATTAATGTCCATTTGATTTTCAAAGTTGTGAACATATTGTTTTATTTTATTTTAATAAAAAGTGTTTTTTAAAAAGTGAATTTTTCAAATAGTGAGATAACATATATATATATATATATATATATATATATATATATATATATATATATATATATATATATATATATATGTATATATATACATTACATATATATATATATATATATATATATATATATATATATATATATATATATATATATATATATATATATATATATATATATATATATATATATATATACATACCATCAGAGCCACATACCAAAAAAAGTTCGTCGAAAAAAAACAAAAATGCCATCAACGATAAAATTAAATGAATTGTATTGTATTGTATATTTCTTTATTATAATATCTGATATCTGCAGGTTGAGTGTTACATTCAATGTCGTCCGTTTCGTAATGTCTGTGGAAAAATAAAAAGTTATAAAAATATTTTCAAATTGTTTCTAATTGCTTCTTTTAGAAACCAATTTTAGATTTTGAAAAAGACCTAATTAAAAAGAGGAAACGTCAAATTTTTAATAAAATGATTTAAAGAGGTTAGTTTTATATTGTGACCATAAGCCAAGAATATTTATTATAAGAAAATAAATTCTATTTATGGTCAAAAAAAAATATATATATATATATATATATATATATATATATATATATATATATATATATATATATATATATATATATATATATATATATATATATATATATATATATATATAAATATGAGCAGAAATAAGATATCAAGAAATATACAGTGTATCTCATTAAAAAAAAACTATTGGCTATACATCAAAGTGGATATTATCTAGCCAAAAACTGACTACGTTACTGGATCTACGCAAAAAAACTCTATCTATCAGATCTTCAAATTTAATTTCTTTGGTAAAAAAGTAGCACCGCGAAAATCGCATCTCTCTATCTTCAATAATAAGGCAGATATCCCGTAAAACGATCGTTATTTGGATACCCTATAGACTAAATAAAGCAAGTGAAACAACCCCTCTCGAAATAGCAATATTCCATTTTATCACATTATTATCAAACATTACTGTCGTATAAATCGCGTATTTTCCTTAAATGTCACGTAACTTAGGCCAAACTTAATACCGCAATATTGCCTAGGGCGAAGTTTACTCCTCATAACGTTTCCCTTTCCAGCTTGTTAATAAGAATTTATGTTGCAAAGCAGTAAATGATCTTAATGTGTTTAACAGTTTATAATATAATATCTAAAAGTTTAACTGCATTCGTTATAGCGTTAGACGGTAGACTTTAATAATAAACGCGAAAAGCTTTGTAGGTTCACTCTGAAATATCAGCGAATATATAATGCCATAAAGATAGCATTGTCTTTATGTTCCCATTATATTAATATTAATCTAGACAATGAGCTCGAAGCGATTTAATTAATATGAAAATTTAATGAAGTGACGGGGCGTAGATTTATTCTCCTTTCAGGATGGCTCGAATTACTGCTGCTTGTAATTATTAATAGTCATAGTTTCCCTGTTGTAATTAAACTAGGAATATTCCTTAGACGATTGAAATATCCTGACAACATATTTTACGACCATAAAGTCATAAACAGGATTTTGTCTGATTACATTAGTCAACAAATACGAAAAATATTGCAGCTGATGTTATAATGGCTGTATGGAGGAGTTTAAAGCCTCAACAACCCAAATTGTCAACCACTTATAGATTTTAAGTTATAGAATGTATGAATTATTTTTAGTTTATTCTAAAATTTGTAAATAAACGTTCACTTACCGAGGTAGTAGGAGAAAACGTCAAGTGGTTTAATTGATAGATCTTAATATAATTATAAAAAGTACTTTGGATAGGCATTTCGTGTCCCTAATGAATAAGTGTAACTTGAATTCGTGGGTTATGGGACTGCAATAAGATCTAAAGATCTAAAACCTTATGTCCATAATTAAGGTTTTCCCACTAACTCAAGAGCTTGAAAAAGTGTTAATGTAACACGAAACGTTGCAATTGAAAATAGTGGTTTCACTTTAGATCTTATTGCAGTCCCATAACCCACGAATTCAAGTTACACATATAAAAAGTACTATTTGTAAAAATTATGTAAGAAGGAAAATTAATTGTTAAAAATTTTAATCCAAGATGGCGGAACAAAATGGTGGCTTAATAAAGTACTTAAAATTTCAGCGTAAAAAAACTTATTGTGGTATAGAGATAAACTAGTAAACCTCTGGTACTAATTTAAGATGTTAAGTTATCCTGAAAATATCGCCTTTTCGGTTTCTACATATTTTCAGGTTTTAGTGTCCCTAAATGATAAAAAATATGTTTCAACAATTCCGTCGGTATGTCTGTCAGTTTGTCTATCAGTCTGGCAGTTCGCGACATAGCTTTAAAAGCTACTCATCAGATTGACTTTCAATTTAGGCAAACATTAAGGGTCATATGGCGACGACCTGGTAATATTTTGGTAAAAATCCAATATGCCGGAACAAGATGACGGACTAGTGAAACGTTAAAACAACTATTACTAAAAAACTAATTATCCAATTTCCTCAAATTTTGCACAAATTCTAGTGTTTGGAATGAACTGGTAACATTTTAGTAGGAATAAAGGATAGCAAAACAAAATGGTGGCCTAATATAATATTTAAAAAATTGGCCTGAAAAAACTACTTATTAGATTAATTTCAAATTTTATGCAACCATTAAGTGTGATGTAGAGATAAATTGGTAAATTTTATCACGAATTCAAGATGGTGGAACAATATAGTGGCCAATATCTTTTTAAAAATCAACTTAATTATTCAATTGACAGTAAATTTTGCAGAAAAATTAAATGTGATATAAGGATAAACCTTGGGATAAACTGGCAGAATTCAACATGACGTAACAAAAGGCTGGTGTTTGTTAACGTAAAAATTGCTTACTGAATTTATTTTTAATTGTGCCCAAAAATCAAATGTGGTATAGGTAGAAAGTCGTAAAATATTGGTAGGAATCCAACATGATGGAAAAAATAGCACCCAATAGAAATGTTCAAAAGATAGTAATGACTATTACACTGAACTAAATTGGGCCACTCTTCACTATTCCTAATGAAAGAAAAGATTTATAATAAGGGAAGTTCTGACTAAAGAAAATTTATCGATTTTTTAATAGATAGCCAATAAACACTACAGTATTGCCGTCCGTACTCGAAAGATTTATATAGTCGGATGCAAACACTTTTAAAGAAGTATTTTTTGTCATTATTAGTACATCAATATTTTTATATTCTTCAAACATATCAGGAGTTACATCAAGAAAACTTTATTATTATCTTGGATACAATTTGCACCTTCAACCTCATTAAGATATTTTCGAGTAAATAATTTTTTAATGCCTAACAAAATTGTATTGTGGTTGGATTTCTCGATTTTCCACCACAATTTCTTATCAGGCCAAAACAAAAATTCGAGGCAATTCTGATTAAGGTTTCTTGATGAAAGAAATGAATAATTTTTGCGATTTAAAGTTTCTCGTAAACATAGAACTGGGTTAATCGTAATTTTCCAGCCATTTACCAAGCACAAAACTCTAAGTTAATTGCTAAATGCTTATTTTTATTTTTAAAAAATAAAAAGAAGTTTCACGCCCCGTGCCGGCAAATATAAAGACAATTGGTACATATTAATGTTCGGTGGTATATTTCAATATTTCATTCTACGACGACAACCGGTTTATGCATCTCGCCCGGCAGCGACTTCGAGGGATCGAAAATGCATAGCATCCGATATTCGAGTGAGATAGGCATATTAGAGGGAGGAGCTTCCAGTGCTCCTTCTTGTCTTGTTAGTGTTAATCTAATAAGTAGTGTTTTCAGACTGATTTTTTAAATAATTTAAAAGGCCGCCATTTTGTTTTGCTATCTTATATTCATAACAAAATGTTACCATTTCATTCCTATATAACACTTGATTTTTGTGCAAAATTTGCTAAATAATTATCCAATTAATTAGTTTTTTCTACTTAAAAGTGATTTAACCAGGGATCTTGGAAAATTTCATAAGGATAATCAAGTTTTACACTAAGAAATCCATAATTTGAGGGAGAAAGTTCACGAGCTGGAAAGTGTAATAAATGTAGGGGACAAACAAAGATATTGGTAATAACAAACCTAAAATAGAAATATCGAAAAAGTCAAACGAACCGAAAGACACTAACATATATAGCACAAGATTATACTTAAAAAGACTATCAAAAACAAAGCAAAACCTTAAATTGGCAAGGAAAAACAACTATCAAGCGATAATTAAAAAAAAATGTTCGTATGTGAATGGTGAACTACTAGAAAATACTGAAGTTTTTCAGATACAACAAATCCATGGAGAACTTTAAACGGCCGTCATATTGTTTTGCTATCTTATATTCATACCAAAATGTTACCATTTTATTTCTATATAACACTTGATTTTTGTTCAAAATTTGCTAAATAAGTAGGTTAGGTTAAAAGTGAGTGGATCAAACCGACCCTCCACTGCGACTCTGTGGTCTATTTGTTCTGTTTTGTGTCTACAGGTTAATTGATATTTTTTTCTGATAAAGGACAACAAATAAAGAGATAAATATGTTCTTAATCGTCAAAATAGAAATTTCCCAGAATCTAGTTAACCAAATGGATACCTGGAATTGTCCCGGACCCAATGTTCCTATTTTAGGAACTACTCAATACACTGCTCTTAATTACTTTTATACCTGTAATTGCCTATGACCCGATCCTTCTATACTTGCTTGGCTGTACTCGATTTAGTATATTACTGAGTTTTCCCAAGTAAAGTTGTGCTATCATTTTGTGTAAAATTTTGGTCATTTTGTAGTATCAAGACACTAAACTGAAACAATGACATCCACAAGCAGACATACCTGTGTAAATCACCCCGATGTTTTTTGTTATGTGTGTGGTGAATCCACTTTGGCTCACACCTATGTTTACACAGCAGAAAAAAGATTTCTGACTTTATTAAAAGAGCTTATCTTGCCTATTTTGGCGTTCATTTAGGAGATCAAGATAAATTTTGGGGACCACATTTCATATGTAAAACATGTGTTGAACATTTGCGACAGTGGACAACTGGAAAGAGGAACTGCCTAAAGTTTGGTGTGCCAATAGTTTGGAGAGAACCGCGAAACCATCATGACGACTGCTATTTTTGTCTCGATAATATTAAAGGCATAAATAGAAACAATAGACACAAATGGACATATCCTGATCTAGATTCTGCAAGAAGGCCTGTAGCGCATTCGGAAGAAATACCCATTCAATCATTCAGCAGTCTACACGAAGTGACAGAAGATGATACAGAAACATCAACGTCTGACGAAGTTCAAAGAATTTAATCAGAAAACGACAGCGTTTCAGTCAAGAAGAACTAACGATCTTATGAGAGACCTGAATCTCTCAAAGGCATCCGCTGAATCACTTGCATCCAGATTAAAAGAAAAAAATCTACTTTGTCCAGGTACTAATATTACATTTTATCGTAAAAGAGATAAGGATCTGCTGCCTTTTTTCGCTCAGAAAAATGACTGGGTATTCTGTAACAATATAAAAGGGCTCTTAGAAAAAATGGGTTTGCCTGAATACACTCCAGACGATTGGCGCCTTTTTATTGAAAGATCAAAACGTAGTTTAAAATGTGTTCTTTTACATAACGGTAACAAATATGGCTCAATTTCTATTGGTCTACCATGAAGGAAGAATATGAAACAATTGCATTAGTTTTGAGAAAAATTAAATACGAAGAACATCAGTGGGCAATTTGTGTCGATTTAAGAATGGTTAACCTCCTCCTTGGACAGCAGAGTGGTTATACAAAATATCCTTGTTTTTTGTACCTTTGGGACAGCAGAGCTAAAAATGAGCACTGGGATAACAAAAATTGGCCTTCAAGAGATGTCATGATTCAAGGAAAACAAAACGTGATCAAATCAAATTCAAAGTCGTACAAAATTTTCTTGGCAATCATAAAGCAGAGAATTACGTAGAATTAGTGGAAACTATGCTTTCAAATTTTAATATTCTCGGCTGTAACATGAGTATAAAAGTTCACTACCTCCACAGCCACCTAGATCGTTTTCCAGAAAACTTAGGTGATTGTAGTGAAGAACAGGGGGAAAGATTCCATTAGGATATTAACACTATGAAAGATCCTTAACAAGGACGATGGGATAGCCACATGATAGCGTACTACTGCTGGAGCCTTCAGCGAGACTGCCATAGTAAACTCCATTCTAGAAATTCGTATAAAAGAAAATTTTTATGTAATTAGTGACTAATGTAATTATGTAAATTTAGTTTTTGCAATAAATACTTAAATCAATGGGTCTTTGTTTTTTTAACTGGCAATCGTAATATTATATATTATAGTAGTTATAACGTAAAATATATACACAATTTTTTTTTTAAACTAGATCTGATAGACAAAATCTGAGAACTTTTTTACATTCTGCATCCAAAAATTACCCAGAAACAGTTAAAAAATCGCAGGCACCAAAATGTGTGTTGGCCTGTGTTATCCAATTAATTAGTTTTTTCAGTAATAATTTTTTTAGCCTTTCACTAGGCCGCCATCTTATTTCAGCATATTGGACAGATAAACAGACAGACGGACCGAAAGAATTAACGAACCATATTTTTTTGGCATCTAGGAACGCTAAAACCTAAAGATATGTAAAACCTGAAAGGGTAATTTTTTCACAATTACAAATATTTTATTTAGCCGCCATTTTGTTCCGTCATTTTGGATTCGTAGCCAAATTTTACCATTTGATTCGTACATAAAATTTGATTTTTGTGCAAGATTTGAGATAAAATGGATAAGCAGTTTTTTAGTAATAATTTTTTTAACATTTCCCTAGGCCGCCATTTTGTTTTGCCCTATTAGATTTTCACTAAAATATTACCAGGTTGTCCCCATATGACCCTTAATTTTTGACCAAAATTTGAAGTTAATAGGGCAAGTAGTTTTTTAGTTACGCGAACAGACACACCGACAGATCGACAGACAGAAAATCAAAATATTCTAAGAATAACAGGTTTTATTTGCAAAAATAAACATGAAAATAGGGACTCGTAACTAAATATAACGAAAACAACAGCAAAATAGCATTCTGAAAGACGTAAGAAATTAGAGATATTAAAAGTGATTTAACCAAAAATCTTGAAAAATTTCATATGGATAATCAAGTTTTACACTAAGAAATCCACAATTTGAGGGAGAAAGCTCACGAGCTGAAAAGTGTAATAAATGTAGGGGATGTACAAAGTTTCTAAGATATTGTTAATAACAAACTTAAATAAGCAATATAACACTAACATATTTGTAGCACAAGATTATACTTAAAAAGACTATCAAAAACCAAGCAACCCCTTAAATGAGCAAAGGAAAACAATTATCGCGCGATAATTAAAAAAAAACTTTTTGTATGTGAATGCTCAACTACTAGAAAATACTGTGGTTTTTCAGACACAACAAATCCAAGGAGAACAAATATAAGAAAATACCAAACAGACATCCATAAAAAAAACTTTCATTTCTGGCTGATAAAAACGTTATAACGGCTACAGCGGATCCTGAAACTTCTAGTAATAAATGATTAACACGCCAGTCAAATAAAAAGTAAACAAAATACTTTATTTTTCAAATTTATCTGTATGCATTTTTTGTCTTTTTAATAATTTTTAAAGGAGAATGTTTTCTTTGTCTCTTAAATAAATGCTTTTATTCTTCATAAATACAGTTGAGGTGTATTAGTTTCTTTTTTAATTAAGTAAAGCTTATTTCTAGAAAAAAATAATTTGTGTTTACCTATAGTTTTATGTATATTTTCCTTTGGTTTTCTGTTCTAGCATTTTAATTTTTATAAGGTTTAAAAGCACTTGTAATTGATTCGTTTATAAAAGAGTATGAAAATCCCGATGTAGGGACACATATAGGAGATAGTTCAGATAATTTTGAACAAATCTTATATGATTACAAAAATAGCGAGATTAAATTTTCCATGATACATGAAAAATACCTAGTATATTAAAATATTTTGATGAGTTTAATCCCTTTGACGGTCTGGTTTTGAGCGAAACATGGAAAATACCGAACCTGAATTTTTTAAGCATATTTGGATACAGTGTTGTTTATAAAATGGAGGAAATTATAATCAAAATGATGGAGTGGTGTATATTAAGAACTATATTTTGTTAACTCCTCGGGTTATAAACGTTGGGAAAGCCTTTTGAAAATATATGTTTAACTAGAGAAAACAAAAATATCGTTGTAACTGCTTTATTTAAATCATCTGCTATATCTCTATCCAAATTTAATACTAAGCTTTAATATTATTTAATTACTTAAAGGAACTCGGGTTTTGCGTTTTCATAGGTAACTTAAACAAAATCATGTTTTAAACAAATATCATTTAAACCAATAACGATATTTTAACATAGTACGGGTTTATTTCTCGGATTAATTGGATCACATTTTTAAGTGTATATTTAGTATTAAAGTCTAAAATAGAACTCCAAATCAAACCTGCCCAAAAAATTTAAATGTTTAAGAAAAATTATTTTCTAGAAAAAGTAAAATTGAATAATTGGGATTGTGTGTATAACAGTGTATATGTATAAGTGTGCGGAAATATTCGTTAATATAATTAATAAATTGTACAAAATTAAAGAAAAAAAAATTGGGCAATGAAAACAGACAGAACCAAATTATATATATATATATATATATATATATATATATATATATATATATATATATGAATGGATGCTTCGAAACTCTTTGTATGTGTTTTTCTGGGGCTAGCCAAGGCTTTTGACATGGTGTGTCAAGACAAACTATTAGCTAAAATTAAATCAATGGGTTTTTGAAGCAGCGCGTTAAAATTATTTAAGAGTTATGTCAGTGGCAGAGAACAATTTGTAAAAATGTATCACGCCATGAGCAACAGTTAATTCATTAGAACCGACGACCCACAGGGAACTATATAAGGATCAATTTTATTTACTATGTAAAATGACATATTGAAATTTCCATTTTTTTATACCAAAGATAAATGAAATAACCTATAATCCATCGTCATATGAGATATGAAAAAATAAAAGTACAAAACCTTTTTCTTACCACTTACATTTTATCGCAACAATTTAAGGAATTTTGATACTTTAACTATTAAAGACAATAACTGTAGTTAAGAAACAAAATCTACCTAAAGAACTTAGTACTAAGCAAAATAATCGATTGCCACTTAAGGTGGAATTTCCACGTCGATTATATTATAAAAAAAAGTTCTCTTGTTTAAATTCAAACAACTAAATTAAATTGTGGAAACTAAAAAGTTAATTATAATTTATAAATCGTTGGTTGAAATAGTTTTCTATTACGGTACAATTAGTTGAAAAATATACAATTTAAAGAATTTTGATACTTTAACTATTAAAGACAATAGCTGTAGTTGAGAAATAAAATCTACATAAAAAACTTAGTACTAAGCAAAATAATCGATTGCCACTTAAGGTGGAATTTCGACGTCGATTATATTATAAAAAAAAAACAAAGAGTTCTCTTGTTTAAATTCAAACAACTAAAATAAATTATGGAAACTAAGTTAATTATAATTTATAAATCGTTGGTTGAAATAATTTTTTATTACGGTACAATTAGTTGGGAAATATACTCCACGTTCATTTAAGTTTACTGGAATTGAAAAATTATTAAAATAATATTAACTAAAAACATTCAAAAGTATATGTTTGCATATATATATAATTTTTATTTAAAGAGTCAAATTTCTTTAATATCCGACAAATGTATTGCTACAATTCATTGGTGGGTTAAAAATGAACAAGGCAGTAATTTGTTAAGCCATGGTGTTGACACGAGCGGTAGAACCGGTGGAGTTCCAAAAGAATCTGGGATAGAGAACTTTTTTCATATCGGAATAAAAATGTATAACAAATTAGAGAAAAGTATTAAAGAAATAAATAATATAAAAAGTTTTAAGGAAATAAAAATAGGAAATGGATCCAAAACCAAGGGACAAAATTCAAATTATTATCAATAAATTGATATATTTTGTTTATACACACGAAAATTCTAAAAACCCCTAAACACGAAACGACTTCAAACATCAAACTAATGTACTTTTCCCATTTCCCATCTGTACGTAAATGACCATTACGATCTATTAGAAGCCTTGGCACGTGTTCATACTGTTTTATCATAAATTTTAAATGAGCAGATCCATTCCGAGTACTTAATTTGCTTTACTTACAGATAATCTCCAGAGGCCATTAGCTAGGTATGGAACAAGTCCACAAAGGAAGTCTGAAAATGTGGCCAATGAGGCGAGAAATGTTGTAATAGAGGTAGCGTATTTCTAGACTTTATAGAAAATTCATATATTAAGGAAAGTGATAAATTAAACCAAAATTAATTTAATACTTTTAAGGGTGTTTGCAGGGCAGTAGCTAGACTCTGGCGATGGGAAGGGGGGTTGAAATTAACATGCTCAGCTACATAGTTACAAACACGTTTTAATCGTAATTGTTTTGCTGAAAATTTAAAAAGTTTTCTTACCTTAAGTTCTATTGGAACGTTATCCAATTATCGTACCAGTATGATGGAGGGTGGTAAATTCATAAGATATGTTAAACACCCTTTCCAAATTAACTCACATAATAATGACCAATATTATAAATTAATTGTGTCTTTACAGTACTAGCTCTACTTTTGTAGGTTCGAATACTTGTTTCTCGTTACTCTGCATATACTACCAAACCACAAATATTTTATTTACTAAGATAAATAAATCTTGGAGAAGATTGGTAATTTTCCTTTACACGGAACCCTCGTTACAAATCTTTCCTTTTATTAGGAATAGTGAAGTTTGATCCAATTTAGTTTCGCACATAGACATTTAGTAACACATATACATATACTGCATTTTCAGATATTTTTATTGGATGCCATTTTGTGCCACAACATTGGACTTGTACCAGTACTTTACCAGTTTCTACTTACGCCACACTGCATTTCTAGGCATAGAATAGAATAGAATAGGATATATTACCAGAAAATCATACATTTCGAACATAGGATCGTCAAGAAATTTACAATAAAATAATATAACCAAACTAATCAATATCAAAATAAATAGAATTTAAATAGCATATAAACAATTAAATAAACATAAATAAAACAAAACAGAATAAACAATAAACATTCTACCAGGCCTGACAATCATCAGGGACAATCACCAAAAGACAACAAAAATCCAAATAAAATAAATATAAATTTGCCACTCCTTGTACATTTTTTATATTTTTATAAATTTTACCTTGATACCGTTTGAATCCTTGTGACAGTTTATTGCATAAATACGCGCAGTTGTATAAAGGGAATCCTCTGAAAAAAGTTTTTTTATGTTTAGGCATCTTAAGTATCTCAGTATTTCTAGTAAAATGCGAATTAGCTTCGCCTAGCCTTTCATATTCAAAAGCATTATCTTGAACACACAACAGGCATCTCCGTATATATAAACACGGGACAGTTAATATTTCCTTTTCTCTGAACAGTGTTCTACAGCTCTCCAGCGGTTTAGGATCAAATTTTAATCTTAGTATCCTCTTTTGAGACACGAATATGCGATCACAACCCTTGTGACCCCAGCATACTATATTATTAGATATGTGGCTGAAAAACTTTGTACCTTCAGAGAATTTTATTTTCGCGTCTTTTTGAAATATTAAGGAGAGAGGGTTCCAAATAAATATATTAACAAATACGGTCACATCGGCGTACATAGCAACGTGATCAATACCAAGAGCGTCCGGAAGATCATTAACGTACAATAGGAATAACAACGGACCCAACACTGAACCCTGTGGTACTCTAAGTTTTATTTCCTTAGGTATCGACAAGGTATTACTACACTTTACTTTCATATCCCTATCCGATAGGTACGATTCAATCCATAGCAACAGATTACCACGAATGCCCATATTGAAAAGTTTTGATATAAGCATAGTTTTGTTAATTGTATCGAAAGCTATGGACAAATCAAAGAATATAGCTACAACATATTCGTGCTGATCCAGTTTCGAATATACACATTTTAAGAAACTCCTAGATGCAGACTCAGTTGATTTTCTGGACAAAAATCCATGCTGACATCTGCTAACAATGGTATAGTTCGATAAAAAGGCAGTAATTCTAGAATGTGTTATTTTTTCGAAAACTTTTGAAAAAGAGCTAAGTATCGAAATTTGCCTGTAATTTTCAATGTTTTTACTACAGCCTCTTTTTAATATTGGAGTTACAATTGCTGTCTTTAATATCCTCGGAAAAATGCCATGGTCAAGACTAAGATTAATTAATATTGCCAGTGGGTTACAAATATATTGTTTAACTGCCTTGATCAAACCAATGTTAAGGTCATCACTACCACGCGAGTTTTTGTTTATGATGGTATCAATGGTATTTAAAACTTCACGTTCTGTCACACCTAATAATACCATCGAGTTAGGTAGTAATTCAGGAACTGTACCAGGTGCATCCACTCCATGATATTTATTTTCTAGCTTTTTTGAAGCCATCGTACTAAAATAATTTGCAAACTCGTTCACAACATAAGATGGTTCAGTAATAATATTGTTTTCAATAGCTAGTTTTATGTTTTTGTTTCTTATACTGTTTTTATTTAAATTGGTGTTAATGATCCTCCAAGTTTCCTTAGGTTTATTTTTTGAATTTTGTATTTTTTTACCAAAAAAATAATTTTTGGCAGATTTAATTTTTTGTTTATAAAACTTTTTAATACTTTTGTATATAACTACTATTTGTTCAGTCGGTGCAATTCTCTTAAGGAAACCAAGGTTATCAAGTTACACAGGCCAGTTCACAATTGTACGATCCATGGATAACCTTTCTTTTTCTGAGAACTGGAAAAGACCGATAAGGACAACATACATCCAGACGAAAAACAACAGATTCAATAAAATGATTCCATGATACATCGACATTATAATAGTTGGACGTACACAGTAAATGCGAATCTCTTATCATACCAGAGAACATATCAATATTGTTGCGAGACATAAGTCACGCTGAAACTGTCATGTTCTCCTCCTTAGAGGCTTGAACACCAAAGTTAAATGTATATATAAATTTGTGGCCAAAGTGATCCCTAATATGGGCATCTTTAATATGACATTTATAACAATCAGGGGAAATGTTAGTAACAAAATAATCAATCTCGCTAATGCTAGTACTTCCAAGAGAGTTAGTAAATATTTATAATTAATTAATAATTTAAAATAAATTGAATGAGTAATTTTTTCACCGATTTGTTCAAGATTATCATTCTGTTCCGTCATGTTTAATCCGTACCCATTTATTCCTATATTATATTTAATTTTCGGGCAAAATTTTAATTCACTGAGTAAGAATTTTTTTTATGTTAATTTTTTAAAATTATTTATTTCCAATATTTTGAATTTATACTACAATTTTACAAGTTTATCTCTGTATCACACAATTTAAATTAATCTTATAAATAGTTTTTTCAGGCTAATTTTTTTAACTATTTTATATATTGACAGCTATCTTGGATTTATGCTAAAATGTTACCAGTTTATGTCTATGTAACACTTGATTTTTGTGCAAAAAATTCAAGCAAATTGGATAAGTCGTTTTTAAATAATATTTTTTTAACATTTCACTAGGTTGAAATTTTGTTTTGCCATATTGGATGTTTACAAAAATATTACCGGGTTATCCTCATATGAACGTTAATTTTTGAACAAAATTTGAAGGCTATCCGGTAAGTACTCTTTTAGCTATGGCCGACCTACACAAAAGAATTAAGAAAACATGTTCTATGGCATCTAGAAACGCTAAAACGTTGAACATAAGTAAAACCGTGGATGGTGATTTTTTTTCACTAATGCAAACATTTTATTTGGCCTCCATTTCGTTCGGCCATCTTGAATTCGTACCAACATTTTACCATTTCATCTCTATATCACACTTTCTGCACAAAATTTGAAATAAATCTACTAAGTAGTTTTTTTCAGGCTGATTTTTTAAATACTTTATTAAACCGACATTTTAACCAGTTCATTCTTACGTAATAATTGATTTTTGTGCAACAATTTCAGGTAAAAATGTAGGTATATTTATATTAAAAATTATTCCAAAAGTATATAATTCGAAATGATGTTGCAAACAGATGGAATCAGTAAAGGAAGATATACGGACAATAGTAGGTGTATCAAAATAAATGTCACATATCCCTTTGGACATCAACAGAAAAGCCACACATCACTAGAGTTACTTAAACAACCATCCACAGAACAACTATTATTGGACATTTCGAAAGATATACAAATGGAATAAGATATATTTATTAAACACAAAATAAGGACACACTGTATAATGCTGCCGAACTCATGCAAGCAACGTGCTGGGCATTCTAGGGACAGACGTTATAATTCAATAGGTAGAAAACGATCGATGGCCAAGTAAAGCACCCTTAGGTATTCTGTAAATTTTGCTATTTTGAACCAAACTTTTATTACTTTGATGCGTATTTACTTTCTTAACCAGGACCGTTCTTAGGGGTCTGCACGTTGTGCTTGCACAATGGCGGCTATGGTTCATAATACTACTTGTGAATCAACTATTTTTGTTATTTGGTAAATTAACTATAAATTTTAAAAGTGAAGTAGATTTTAAAAGTAAATTTATTTATTAAATAAATATCTACTTGTTCAATTTTTCGCCTGAAAGATCAATCTATAGCCTTTTTTGGGAAAATGTACAGGGATAAATATTATATTGTGCCTGCTGAATCACCAATAATATCAAGTTCCTCAAGCGATGATAACTATGACATGGATTATACATCACTATTTGTAAAAAAAAAGTTATTCCGAAAATTGAAGAAAACAAATTAAAGAATATTTACAACTAAAGCGCGCTCCAAAGGGTACAGATATTTTAGAATGGTGGAAAGCACACGATAAACCATTTCCAAATTTAGCCAAAATGGCAAAAGATCTTTTGTCTATACAGGCGGTCTCCGTAGCAGTAGAGCGTTTATTTTCACAAGGAGGGTTAATTAATACAAAACTAAGAAGTATGTTAAATGAAACTTCAAACAAATTCTTATTATGTATTCATGCATGGCATAAAAGTAACCTGAAAATAATATTTTTAGGTTTATTATATAGGTTGACATAAAATGTAAATATATGCTTATAATGTATGTTTAGAAAGTTAAATTTTTACTTTGTTATTAGAACAGTTCGTTATTTTTTAAGCGTTATAGTTGAATTAGCTTTATTAATCATCTATTTAAAATCCTAAGCGAAATTCTACTTTGTGTTTTGTTGGTTGAAAATCTTGTCCGTATGTATATGTATTATTTTTATTATACACATATAGTTAAAAATTTTATATCGTCCATTATTTGCAAATGCAAACAAAATCAATACAAAAATATTGTTCTATAAAACACGTACCTTCTTTAATTAGCAAGCCATCGAAGCGATTAAAGAAGAAAATGTTAAGAAAAATTTTCACTGATTTTTTTTAACAATTTTTTGTTTATTTTGAGCGGGAAATTTTTTAAACAAAAATCACCACAATTACTTCGTCTGTTGGAGTCTTTACCGTATCTATACTATATAAGGATATGATATTGCGATGTTTTTAGTTGTTGCAGCTATTAGTTATTAATTATTGAACCAAAAAACTAAACATTTTTGGATTTTTAGTTACTTCCAATAATTAAACATAAAAACCGACTATAAATGTATAAAGATCACAATATCAAAATCCTATATAGTATAGTTGTGATAAAGTGTCTCTCTTTGAGAACAGGGTAGCAATTTACGGTTTTCGACATGTAAAGTGGAATTTCGCTACTAGAATTTCTAAATTTGGGAAATTCTCTTTTTATGGTTCTTTATATCGTTTTTTAAATTACTATTTCACTAGTATCATTGTTATAAGAATATATACAATGCTAGTATAATATAATTGACTATAGGAAAACTATTTTTTGCATCCATTAATTTGCCCCCAAACATATATTTTTTGAATTATTTTATCAAAACAAATAATTTTCGAATATTAGTTATTTTGCTACTTCACTTTGAGATCGAGATCGAGAGTCTCGGTATCGGTTTCCATCTCGAACACCAAGTCTCGCTTTGAGACCGAGACCGAGAGTAGTCTCGTGGTCTCGCGAACCCCTATTTATTTCCGATATTTTGAATTTATACTACAATTTTACAAGTTTATCTCTGTATCACACCTAACGCTAGCACACAATTCAAATTAATCTAATAAATAGTTTTTTTCAGGCTAATTTTTTTAAATATTATTTATTGACAGCTATCTTGGATTAATGCTAAAATGTTACCAGTTTATGTCTAGGCTGAAATTTTGTTTCGCCATAATGGATGTTTACCAAAATATTACCAGGTTATCCCCATACGACCGTTAATTTTTGACCAAAATTTGAAGGCTATTGGCTAAGTACTCTTTTAGCTATGGCCGACATACACAAAAGAATTAAGAAAACATGTTCTGTGGCATCTGGAAACGCTAAAACGTTGAACATATATAAAACCGTGGAGTATGATTTTTTTCACTAATGCAAACATTTTATTTGGGCTGCATTTCGTTCGGCCATCTTGAATTCGTACCAAAATTTTACCATTTCATCTCTATATCACACTTTCTGCACAAAATTTGAAATCAATATAATAAGTAGTTTTTTTTTCAAGCTGATTTTTTAAATACTTTATTAAACCGCCATTTTGGGTTAGTAACAAAATTTTACCAGTTCATTCTTACGTAATAATTGATTTTTATGCAGCAATATCAGGTGAATTGGACAAATAGTTTTTTAGTAATGTTTTTTAATATTTCACTAGACTGCCATTTTGTTTCGCCATATTGGATTTTTACCTAAATGTTATCAGGTCATCCCCATGACATGTTATTTTTGACCAAAATTTGAAGTCAGTCAAGTCAAGTAGCCTCTTTCTCATGCCGCGAACACGTCAGCCGACAGACCGGCCTTTCTTTGGCATCTAGGGATCCGTAAACGCGAAGACCTTTAAAATCAGAGAGGGTGATTTTTTCATGATTATAATATTTCTCTTTTACAAGGGAAGTACAAATGGTTAAAAATTACATTATTTTTAATAGTTTGGTATGTACCGTAAGGTATGAGATTTGAGTTTAAAAAAGTATTATAAGTTATCATTTAGACCAGTGTTCCTCAATCTGAGTTCCGCGGAACCCTAGGGTTCCGCCAAGGTGTGTTAGGGGTTCCGCCACTTAATAAACTTTTTGTAAAAAAAAATGGTTTTCGTAGTGTCGCCCAGCATTAATTAAAGCTTCCTGCATATTCCTGTCATTGGCGAGAATACCGCGTAATACACGTATATTAGTGTTTTGAGTATTATTTTCTTGACTTTGAGTCCAGTTACAAACAAGAAAAAGTAGATAATAATGTTGAGTTATACAATTTTATTGCTTATTTATTGTGTCTATTTTCCCATTCAATAAATTATCATGGATAAATGGCTAAAAACCGGTAATCTGAAGAGAAAACAAGACGATAATTCGAGTCTTCAACTCGACAAAAATGAAGACAGTATGCATAGCACGAGCCCTTCTACTAGTAGCGAACCTTGGACGTCGAGTTCTGCTGAGAATGCCAATAAAAAAAACAAAGTCAGAAAATTCAGTCCAGAATATTTGTCTTACGGTTTTACATGTGTGGGTGATTCTAGTGCTCCGAATGGTCAGTGTGTTGTCTGTTACAAAACTATCAACAATAGTCCATCAGCTCCAGCGAAACTGCTAAGACACTTGCAAACAAATCATAGTGAGTACAAAGAGAAGTCTATTAAATTTTTTCAACGTAGGTTAGCAGAAATGAATAAAAGTAAAAAAATCTATCGTCTTTAGTGGGAAGTAGCATTAACGAAAAAGCTTGTAAAGCATCATTTTAAGTGAGTTGAATAGCTAAGGCCTGAAAAGCGTATACTGCTGCCGAAACTCTAATAAAACCGTGCATAATGGACGTCATTGCAACTATGCTTGGTGATAAGTTTAGTGATTCTATAAACATGGTGCCACTATCAAATGATACAGTTTGCAGAAGAATCCATGAAATAAATACTGAAATAGAAAATGAAGTTATTCGATGAATTAAAGCTAGTGGTTACTATGCTTTACAACTAGATGAGATCACAGATGTTACCGGATTTGCAATACTTCTTGTTATCGTTCGATATATACATAACAACAGTGTCGAAGAAGACATATTGTTGTGCAAACCTTTAAAGGCTCGTACAACTGGTGAGGATATTTTTAACTAAGTCAACTCATACATCAACGAGAAGGAATTGAACTGGCAAGAGTGTATTAATATCTGTACGGACGGTGCAAAGTCAATGGCTGGCAAGTACAGTGGACTTATTGCACGTGTTAAGCAAATCGTACCGGAACTCGAGAGTAGTCATTGCGTCATAAATAGACATGCGTTGGCAGTGAAACGAATGCCTCCAAGTCTTAAAAATAAATTGGACGAATCAGTAAAAATAGTGAACTTTATCAAGTCTAGGCCTACAAATTCACGACTTTTTGCGGTCCTCTGTGAAGAAATGGGAAACCAATTCACTACACTTTTGCTCCACATCGAAGTACGCTGGTTATCTCGTGAAAAATTTTTAGTGCGATTGTTCACCTTGAGAAATGAAGTCATGGTGTTTCTTAGCGACTCTTCATTCGAACTGTCATCACGTCTTACTGATGTCAAGTGGTTACAACGTTTATCATATCTTGCTGATATATTTCCGAGCCTTACTGAACTGAATCTATCACTTCAAGGTTTATCCGTGACAGTACTTTCAGTTTATGATAGAATTGAAGCCAAATTAAAGAAATTACAGTTTTGGCAATCCTGCGTTGACAAAGACCGTATTGAATGTTTTCCGACTCTTTACGATTTTTTTTTCGGAATGTCAGTCTCCTCTTTTGACAGACATTGCCTCGGAGATTAAGTCTCACTTAGGAGATTTACAACTTTCTATAAGGGAATATTTTCCAATAAAAAAGATAGTCTGAGCTGGCTTTGAAACTCATTCACTGTCTCAATAAAGGATCTCGAACTTACTGTCAAACAAACCGAAGAACTCATCGATATCTCAGCGGATAAGAATTTAAAGGCCAATTTTAACCCGGCAACTTTGTTGGAGTTTTGGAGTAGTCTCAGAGATAAGTAGCCAGAAATTTCACATTTCGCAGTAAAAAAATTATTGCTCTTTGCTACAACCTACCGTTGTGAAGTAGGTTTTTCAAATATACCAATATCAAAACCAGACAGAGGAACAAACTAAATGCCGAAGCCAACTTGAGGATTCAGCAATCCAATCTTCAAATAGATTTTGACAAGATGGTCTTGAAGAAGCAAGTACACTCGTCTCATTAATACAAAAGACTTAGTGTTTCTATGACATATTTTTTACACAAATGTATTTTCCCATTTTACTGACACTTATTTAATCGTATTTCGTAAAGAGCTTTTATTAATTTTTTATTATTATTAATTCCCAGTTGAATCATCTGTCATATTAAAACATTTTCATAATAAAATTTTTTTTTTGATTCCATCCATTGGTCTTTAATCGAATTTGTCCTGTTGGGTGAAGAAAAATGACAGCTGCTTTGGGGTTCCGCACTTTGGTAAAGTTTGAGAACCACTGATCCTTGTTATAATGAAATAGTGTTTAAACGAAGTTTTGATTTAATAAATTTTAGTGCAATATATATATGTATATATATATATATATATATATATATATATATATATATATATACATATATATATATATATATTTATATGTATACACCGGGTGACCACGAAATTACTAACAAGGCTGTAACTTTTTTAAGATAAGAACTATTAACATGAAATTTTGTGTGTGATGGTTACGTATGAGGAAGATTTTCGCTGTATAAACAATAGACTGTCGTTTTCGGTCTAACTGGAAACGCTATCAACTTTTAATATTTTAAATAGAACACCCTGTATATTGATTTGTTTTTGAATTCTACATTAAATTCTAAACGTAAAACACGTATCATATTCTATGTCAATTCCTGATAGTTTTCGAGAAAATAGCGAATGAAATTTTAAAAATTTCAATAAATAATTCCGTTTTTGGGAAAAACAAACAAAGATAGTTCCAATTTAATACTGTAAATAATGTTTGTTATGCAACTTATTGCATCTAATGAATTTTTACCCGGAAACGTAGTGAAAAATCACTTTCAAACGATATGTTCTCGTTTTATTTTAATTGGACGACCTATAAATCTGCTCAACATCTAAATCTTCATACAATTTTAAATACCTTTGTGTATAATACCCTATACCTATATCAAGTACTTTTCGAGATATTTCCAATAGCACTATGCAATTACCTTTTTAACGCTTAAGCTGATAAATGACAAATATGAAATTTCTGATCCAAAGTGGCTGTGAAATAAAAAAACACCACAGCTGCCATCCTTTTATTCACCTTCTAATTTTTAAAGTAGGTACTTTAGTTTAGAATTATTGCTTTGTTCAATGTACGAATAAAAAAAACAAGCTATTAGAATTTGCAAACGTACTGCTCAAAACTGTATTTGCAAATGGTGAATTTAACGTTTTGCGGTCATCAAATATAAATACTAAGGAAGGACTGGGTTTTTGAATTTTACATGATACTAAATTGAATTCTTAACATATAAAAAAAGAATAAAAAGCCTATGATATGTTATCTGTAAGGCTAAGCATATTTTGTACTTGGCAGCAATGTAAATTGAGTCAAAACGAAAAATTAATTAATCTTGTAAGTGTAAATAAAGTTACCTACAAAAAGTTATTTCAAAATAACTGTTTTTTGATGTTGTCACAGGCTGTATAACTAAGCATTGTTTATTATTTACTATAAGAAATATTGCCAGTCTACTTAAATAGGTATTTATTAAGGACACTACTGAGTAGCTTCAACTGTCATTACGCCACAAAACACTAATTTAAATAATATTCAAACATACAAAATCATCTTAACTTAAGAAATGACACGAAATAGAACTAAAGCTACATGAGTAATAAAAAAACCACAAAAAAATGGAACCTATTTTTTGAGTTCCTAGTACTCCAAACCAGACATTAACACCAAATCTTTCTTGTAATGCCCCTTCCCTTGCCAGTGTTATTGCGGTTAAATATTCCCACACTGGTAAATCGGGATTTATTTGAAAAAATAATTACTGTCCGAAAATTGGGTTGTCTTTGTTGCATATCAAAATACCAGTTGCAAAATTCCAATCTTCTCTGATAATCCGCTTCATATAAGTGGTGATGGATTTGGTATTTGAATGATATAAAGCCATGCTTACGTAAAATTTTTCGAGCACTTTCGCGGCCAATTCCAATTTTACTGTTTATTTGTCGTATTGATAAAGTAGGATCCATTGCTATACAAGCCAGTGTATTAATTTCAGCCTCTGGCTTCATTGAGATTTTTTATAGTTTCTCCGTATATCATTATCAAATCAATTTGTTCTTGACCAGTAAATACATTTTCAATAACTAAAATTCAGAAGAAAATCTCGAAAAACATAGTACTTATAATTGTTTAACTCTCAAAGCGAACCATCTGCATATTATAAGAATGATGGCCATATACTTATGTATTGTTTCAAAGCCGCCTTACTCAGAAATTTAATATTTGTCATTTATCAGCCTAAGCTTTAAAAAGGTAATTGCATACTTCAATTGGAAATATCCCAAGAAGTACTTGATATAGGTATAGGGTATGATACACAAAAGTATTTAAAATTGTTTGAAGATTTAGATTTTGAGTAGGTTTATAGGTCGTCCCATTAAAATATAACGAGAAAATATCGTTTGAAAGTGATTTTTCACTACGTTTTCGGGTAAACCGGAAGTATCCTAATTGTCACATTAGATGCAATGAGTTGCATAACAAACATTATTTATAGTATTAAATTGAAACTATCTTCATTTGTTTTTCCAGAAAACCGAATTATTATTCATCGAAATTTTTAAAGTTTCATTCGCCATTTTTTTGAAAACTATCAGGAAGTGACATAGGATATGATACATGTTTTATGTTTAGAATTAGATGTAGAATTCAAAAAAATATATACAGGTTATTCCATTTAAAATATTAAAGTTGATAGCATCTCCGGGTAAACCGGAAACGGCAGTCGATTGTTTATACAGTTCGTGGTCACCCGGTAGATATATATATATATATAGCTCCTCAAAGAACTAGAACTATCGTTTAATTGGAAATTCTTTGGGAAAAAAGAAGATGTTAAGATACATACAGTCTCACAATGGATTTATTATTAAGTTGCATTAAGAATGTAAAGAATTACATCTTCATGGCACTTTTTGGTCATTATGTTATCGACCAGTTGCGTACAAGCGAGTAAGATTGTAATATTCTCATCAGTTTTCGGTCATCAATATTTTTGTAATGTCATTATTGATAATTTAATGTATTCTCTAATTAACTTTATACAAAAACCCATTCTTAGTTCAAGTCGATACATCCAACCATGTATTTTAAACTAATATAATTTCAACGCACTCTTGAATAGTTTTATTTCACATCTTATGTGACAATAAAAATTAAATTACATTTTTTTTTGTTGTTTAAATTCATCCCCAAGAATACTTTTATTTTTAAGACTTTTGTTAAGTTATAAGTTAAGCGTACATAGAAAATAGAGTAGGAAGCAGGTAGTAAGTAGCAGCAGTAAAATTATAATGTGTTTCAATTTTTACTCCACTACATATAAACAAAATCTTGGATTCGCCTATGTCTGATGACCATACTATTAAATGTGAAATTAAATCTAACAACTCTGATATACGGATAGGATACACTGTATGAAAGTTGAAGTGTGCAAAAATTAGTCCTAAGGAAGTTTATGGAACTAATGACAACCCTGCTGCGCAGGTGACGTAACTGTGGCACCGAAGTGGAGAAACGGGAATCTTGGAAGAGAACGGCCGGTAAGGCAGATTGGTGGCAGCCGTTAAAGAGCTAACATCGCGATAGTGTCGTTTTTCTCAGCGGCTGTCTCCGCGTTTTTTTTTTTGGTAAAGTACCTAGGCCTAGGCTAATTATTTTATATAGATCATAGACACTAACAACCAGCACTGTTTAGTGTCTCCTATATTTGACCATTGGGTTTTGATTTACCTGCTAAATAAATTGATCAGTTTATCTATTTATTGTTATTGCCGTTTATAGATTCTCACTCTACTCCAAGGACGATCGTCCCGACCGAACTTTATTTAACACTTCATTCTACAGTGTTTGCTGGGGTTAATTTTAAAGACTATTAACTTTAAAAGGTTTTAGGTTTAAATAATTTTTAGATATAGCTGATTAAGCATAGATTTTGTCTAACTTTATAATAATAGATTCAAACATTGGACATATGTTGGGACTTTTCTTTTGTTTCCCTAAAGAACCCACGAATATTTAAGGTATGTATCTAAATTTTCTTTAGGCATTTTAGTGTAATAAAATAATTTAGAACCGTGGCTAAGTGGAAACAGAAGGAACAGTTTTTCTTGGCAAATATTCTTTGTTACAGGGGACTGTTTAAAAGTTATTGTACGTACCTAATGTTTTTATAAATTGAGCTAATTGCACAATATATCGAAAGTGTGGTAGTGGCACATAAGTAAAATGCCACCTAAAAAGAAGAAGTCAAATGACAAGAGTTTTGAGGAATTGAATTCCCCAAACGTTGATTTTAGCAAAACTCTATCTGACATTGCTCAATGTATGAGAAACATAAATGTTAGTTTGGAGGAAAATAGAACATGTATTTTAGGTTTGTGCTCCAAAACAGACACTGCTAATGTACGTGCGACTACTCAAGACAGGGTAATAGAGTTCTCAGAAAATGAAGCGGGTAGAGAACAAAGGGATCTTGATGCAAATATATAGGGGCCGAGCAAAAAGATGTCCGATTGGTCTTATATTTCAGCATGGAAAGATCTGGGGGGTAATAACATACATTTTAACCCAGGGGGGCACTACATCCTATTAATTTTATAAAAAAATTAGAAACTGCTTTTAACGATGCAGATTTCCCTTGGCAAAAACGGGTAAACTTGGCAGTGAATGCTCTTAGTGGTTCTGCGCAAATTTGGGGTACCATAAAGGAAGAAATATTTTTAAACTTTGATGTTTTTCAAACAATGTTTTTAAATCGGTACTGGGGGGTCGAACAGGAACGTGAACTGTTTAATAAAATTAAGTTTGGCCAATATGAAAAAAATGGTTCCCGAGCGGACGATTTTCTTAAAATTGTAAGTGAAGCAAAATTTTTAACAGAAATATATTTTAACGATACGGATATTATTAAAATGGCTATTCAACATTTTCCTGTGGACATAAGACGTAACTTATTACTGAATAATTTAAACATGCGGTGGAAAGGTACCTACGCGATATTGATTTAAATTTGGAGACAGAACCCCATACTTTAGGGGCACATAATAACAATAGGAATTGGCGCGATAGAAATAAAAACGCTAACCCTAGGGAGGCAATTCCTAGCTCTAACGCTGTTTTTGATATTTCTGAAGAGCTTTTGGAAGAACCGTTATCCGAAACAAAAAACTTACCCATTTTACCTACGGTTTTGCTAAGCTTCGGTGAGGTCAAATCAACTGCATTAGTTGATTCTGGCAGCCAGATTTCTTGTATGTCACAATCATTTTTCAATATGCTGGCTCAAACACAGTGTCGTTCGTCACGTATTTTAAAAGTTCTGGCAAAATGTAGTACGATAATGGGGGCTTTAGGGGAAAAAAGTCAGAAAATTCGAGAACAAGTATGTGTTGTGTCAGTGACACACTCGAATTTGAATATCCTTACGTTATAGTGCCAAAACTTTCGCGCGACATTATTTTAGGCTGCGATTGGATGCAGGATCACCAAATAAATATCGATTTTGAAAATTATAGAATGAGCGGAAGCTTTGAGGGCAGGCAGCAAATTTTTCATTTTTATGGAAACTGTAGTCCGAGAGCTAATGTAGGCGTAAATGAAATATTGATTGAAAGGGATACCATGTCAGAATCTGAAGAAAACAATATTAAAGGGGTTATTCCGAAAAGAAAATTTTGGAGGTCGCAAAACTGGCTCAGCGATTTAATGACTTAGAAAAGCAGCAGCTTGGTGCCATGCTACTTAAATATAAGCAAATATTTTCTAATAATCCTGGAAAACCACACTTATACGAACACGAGATACATTTACATGATTATACTCCATTCTACATAAAGTCTTATCCCACACCCAAAAGATTTAAAGATGAAGTTAAACATCAGATTGATGAAATGCTGGATGGGGGATCATCGAACAAGCTCCTACAGAGTACGTTAGTCCACTGGTAGTGGTCACAAAAAAAGACGGCTTTGCCAGGGTTTGTATCGATGCGAGGTTCATAAATAGAAAAATGGTTAAAAATCACATTATTCCTCCAAATCCAGGTGAACTTCTATTAGATTTTGGGTCAAATGAGTTTTTCTCGGTTATTGATCTAACCGCCAGTTAATGGCAAATACCAGTCGCGAAAGATCATCAGAAATATGCCGGTTTTTCATACGAGGGCAAAACTTATGTATTTAAGGTTCTGCTATTTGGTTTTGCTACGTCTGTAGGTAGTTTTATCATTGGGCTCGCTAAAATTTTAGGTCCAGAAGTAGAGAAGTTTGCAATACCATATATGGACGACATTTTCGTACACTCCGAGAACTCTCAAGTGCATCTAGAACATCTAGTCAGGGGTTCTCGGAGCTCACTGTTCCTTTAACAAACAAGCTTAAGAAGGGAAACTTGTGGGTTTGGGGGTATGAAGAGAAACAAGCTTTCAATAAGGTAAAGGCGGCATTTTTAAAAGTCACTCTACTTCAGCATCCAAATTCAGATTTAAGATTTTTTGTACAAGCTGATGCATCTGAATATGCGATAGGCGCCACACTTTTTCAAAAAGATCCCGAGTCAGGAGAGGCTAGTTATCGCCTATACAAGTCGATCTTTAAATAACGCTGAAGTGCGATATTTCATCACCGAAAAAGAAGCGTTAGCGGTTATACACGCTCTGCGTCAATGGCGGGTATTTTTACTTGGACGTCCGGTAACTGTAGTTACTGACCACAAAGCATTGACATTTATTCAAAATTGTCGCTTGTTAAACGCTCGTTTAACTCGCTGGATACTCTTTTTGCAAGAATATGATTTAGAGCTACAGTATTGTAAAGGGTCAGATAATATCGTTGCCGATGTATTATCTCGATTCCCTTGTGATGGGGGAAATTCTAAAAGAATGGACTTATTAGATCCGGGGAAAGTAGAAATAAATGTTTTGCTGTCATCGTTTATGACTAATTTAGAAAGAGATTTGAAAGCTATTGTGGAGAAACAAAACGAGGATGAATTTTGTCTTAAAATAAAAAAGGTTTTATGCAACAACAACCCACGAAAATTAAATGATATGTTCTTCATGAAGATAAGATTTTTAGGAAGGGTACGGTCAGCAACCCGGGTTTAAAGTTAGTGGTTCCAAAAGATTTGGTGGTTAATTTAGTAGATCAAGAACATTCGGATAATGGCCATTTTGGTCCAAAAAAATGCTGGTTATGGTTGCGCCGATATTATTATTTTAAGAAGATGCGATTTTATATAAGAAAAATTATCACAGGCTGTGATATTTGCCAAAAGACTAAAATAACTTCGCGATCTCATGGCGAGACTCAATCGGTTTTGGTGGAAGGTCCGAACTGTTTAGTCTGTGTAGATTTTATGGGGCCATTACCAGTATCACGCGGGGGTGTTACTCAGTTGGTGTTGGTGGATGCGTTTTCTAAGTATGTGAGCTTATATCCTTTAAAACGGGCAACGGCAGAAGCCGTTTTACGGGTTCTTACGAATCAATATTTTAACAATGTTGGAAAGCCAAAAGCCATTCTAAGCGATAACGGTACGCAGTTTCAAAGTAAGGTTTGGTTAAGTACTTTGGCCGACTTAAACATCAAAACCGTTCATACCCCAAGGTAATATGACAGAGAGGGTGAACCGAGAGGTAATTAGAATATTGCGAATGTTTTGTCATGCCCAACATACAAGGTGGGCTTGTCACCTTAAAGATGTGCAAAAATTTTTAAATTTCGCTATTCATGAAAGTACGGGGTACGCTCCAACGGAATTACATTTTGGGAGGACTCGCGAATTTCCGTTTAAAAACTGTATCAATTTTCGGGATTCTTTTTCTTTGGGTGATAAGTTTTTATTATTAGCCCAACAAAATCTCAAATCGTCGGCTCAAAAGCGGCAATCGCGGGTCAAGGACAAGGTGACTGAAACCTTTATAGGGTCCTAGTTCGAAGTCATAATCTTACCTCGGCAGAGAATAGGGAAATCAAAAAGTTTTTCTTGTTGTATGAAGGTCCCTTTGTTGTCCAATCTGTGCGAGGTCCTAATTCGTATGAAATTTACGATGAGGACTCTGGAAACTCTATGGGAATTCACAACATATTTAATTTAAAAAGGTTTATTAGTCCCATTGCGGGGCAGCTATAGACAGTTATGTTTGTTAGTTTTAAAAGTTAGTTCAAGCTAGTTTTAAGTTAGTTTTAAGGAGTACTCGATTGCGGCAGTGTTTGGCTTCTGAAGGATATTGAATTAGACTTAATCAATATCTTAATTCAATAGGGGGGTAGTGAAATGTGCAAAAATTAGTCCTAAGGAAGTTTATGGAACTAATGGCAGCCCTGCCGCGCAGGTGACGTAACTGTGGCCCCGAAGTGGAATATCGGGAATCTTGGAAAAGAACGGCCGGTAAGGCAGATTGGCGGCAGCCGTTAAAGAGTTAACATCGCGATAGTGTCGTTTTTCTCAGCGGCTGTCTCCGTGGTTTTTTTTGGTAAAGTACCTAGGCCTAGGCTAATTATTTTATATAGATCATAGACACTAACAAGCAGCACTGTTTAGTGTCTCCTATATTTGACCATTGGGTTTTGATTTACCTGCTAAATAAATTGATCAGTTTATCTATTTATTGTTATTGCCGTTTATAGATTCTCACTCTGCCCCAAGGACGATCGTCCCGACCGAACTTTATTTACACTTCATTCTACAGTGTTTGGTGGGGTTAATTTTAAAGACTATTAACTTTAAGAGGTTTTAGGTTTAAATGATTTTTAGATATAGCTGATTAAGCATAGATTTTGTCTAACTTTATAATAATAGATTCAAACATTGGAGATATGTTGAGACTTTTCTTTTGTTTCCCTAAAGAACCCACGAATATTTAAGGTATGTATCTAAATTTTCTTTAGGCACATTACAAAGTATAAGTTTTTAAAAAATGGTAGATGCGTTGAATATTTCATCAGCGGGACATTTTTTATACTCCTACAGCAGCCCCCCTCCCCAAACATAATTCCTGGATTATCCTATGTTCACATGTCGAGCAAACTCATTTATCACTGTTCTGGTTGATAATTGGTGTAAAATACAGCCGACTTCTTATTTTATTTATTCAAAAATGTATGGCTGGTTGTTGTTCAGTTGCAGTTTGTATTCTACTTTTCAATGTCAATGCCAGTCATTAAAAGTAATGTCGTAAAAGAAATGAGGGCCACAGTGGATTTAAGGGCATGTCCTAGGAAATATTTTCCCGAGCACTGACCTCCCATGTCTAAATAACAATAAATTTGATTAAGAAATAATCAAAGATCTCAATGCTGTACATAAATACCGATGAATGTTACTTGATAATGCACACCTGGCTCAATTGCTGACTACATATTCTCCTTCCTACGTTTCACCCTAAATGTGATATTCATTATGAGCATATATTCAATTTTTCATTTTAAAAAATATCTGACGGAATTAAACCCGAATTTTGAATCACTCTCATATTGAAAGATCCACGGCACCGAACAAATCAAACAATGCTCGTTTATTTGTACGTTGAATTTAACGCCCCTATTTATTTCCACACGATGTTTTTGGACAGATATAATGAAAAATACCGCTCATTATACTTCCATATACTGCTTTTCCCATGCTTGCATGATTCTAGACTTGCACGAAATGTACTATTCTTAGACTTTGAAGAAAAGAGTGACAACTATTTACATTTAACACACAGACTGAATTTATTCCCTTGTCAAATATTCTAACCCAAGTTTTATCGAATTACTCCAATATGTTTATATATTTTTATAATACAGTTATATGTATAACAAAAAACTACACACAATAATTAACCTTAGACTATAAAACTTTGATTTATTTTATTGTCTAATTAATTAACTAAGGGCTTCAAAAAACTACAAAATGTAATTATAAAAATATTATCAAATAGAAATGGTCACGACACTACGCCAAATGTATGTCCCTTACGAGTAGTTTTACAACTATTCATTCATAACAATCATAACACACCACTATTGTTTTATAGTCTAATCACAAAACAGAGGCTGCAGTGTTATCATTTTTGTAACCGCATTCGGTCGTTGTTGTTTATATATTTTTTTAGTTTTTTAATGATTTTGCAAGTTATGTTTGTTGTAGTACTTGAATAACTGACAAATTATGGTGAGAAAGTGTGTTGTTTGTGGAAAAACAGACTATTTTAAGCCTTATATCAGAAGTAAATCTTGACATAACTAAGGTTGGATATCAGTGGTGTCCGAACCGTAAGGCCTTAGCATTAATTTGATATTTAAGCCGTTCGAGTACGTTAATTGGCATGAAAAACAAGAAAAAATAGATACCAATTGTACAGAAACAAATATTTAGCCAATTTTGGGTTGGGTTTTACATAATGTAAATATTAAAATACATACTAGCTTTCCAAATGCTTAACTGCGTTATTTACAATACAAATATACTATTTTGTTTGCGAATAAGTTCTATATTTCTATATCTATTCTATCCTTTTACCTAAAAACAAACGTATTTTTGCGGTTTTTTTCTAAATGCTTTTGGTTATAAAACATTTTGTTTAAATCATATTGTAATGTTAATCTTCAGATACCTACGAGGAAGTAGCTCACGACATACCAAATTCCAAACTACTTAGTTCCTCGGGGTTTATCTGATATATAATTAAAATACTACAATCCCTGCCTAACCTTTTTAGTACATAAAAGCTTAGAAAAGAATTATTTTATGAGTCCTTTAAATTTTATTAGACATCAATACTACTAATATTCAAAACTTTGATGTATTTCTAATATATTTTTTGTTTTTTAATAAAATTATATTTGTATAAGGAAATAGTTTTGACAACAACCGAGGCGAGTACACAAACAAATATATTACATTTTTTTTTAAGTTTCTAGTAGATTTACAATAAATGCGTAATATATTCAAATTAAAGTTAGTAAAACAGTTATAGAGACATGTAGGGCACCTGAGAAGTTTTTTAGGTTGTTCCATAAAACTAATAGTATTTTTAATAAAAACATCAAAGTTTTAGTTACCTTACTAATACTATGAAACACTTGCCATCTTCAGTGTGTGATCTGTTTCAGGATTATATGTATGACGACAAAGTCCTAAGCGAACATCCCATACAGTTGATAAAATTAATTTTAAAAGAGTATTTCAAGATTAGATTATATCACGAAATCATGAAGCATTTAGACTTAACCAAAACACATAAATCTAGGAATATCAATAAAAAAACTACAAACGAGTAATTATTTCTATATATATATATATATATATATATATATATATATATATATATATATATATATATATACACACAAAATGTTTTTCTGTTGAGCTAATAAACAAATAAATAACTAAATAAATAAATAAATTTTTTTTTTCGTTTTAATTGTCCCATATATTTTCAAAACTGTTTTTAAAATTTTAATTTCATCTTTAAAAGTGCTTCGTTATATCCTTCAGTCTTCAGTCGACAGTGTAAATGGAATATCTCGGATAACATATTTGTTCCCTCTCTAGTAAAACTATTAATACTATTCTGTCATCTAAATCAACAACTGCTTGCAATATTTGACACTAAACTAATTGAAAATGTATGGAACAATAACTTTTTAACATTTTGCAGCATTATTTAATAGATCGGTAAATTTCTTTTTACCGGGAACTTTCGTCGTAAGGGATTCTACCACACACACATATAACATAGTTTATATATCCTTATAGTAATTTTGTAATAAATCAAAACATTACATAAATGTGAATAGGTGTCAATTTTTTTATTATGAGGAAGGTTCTGTTAAAAGGGCTTATTTTAGGACCCAGGTACCCAGGTCTTATCTTATATAAGAAATTACAAATACACATTGTATTTGTAATTTATACATATAGTGTGGTGGAATTTGTTATCAGGGACGTTCTGGACAAAGAACAATAATACATTAATACGTATATACATATATACTTACGGATATACAAATATACGTACTATTTTTAAATTTTTGTTTTATTTATCGGTATATAATAATAAAAAAACCAATTATGATATTTATTATTTTCCTACATAAAAAAAGATTTTTTTAAACGTTTAATTTATGCCGTCACTTTGTTTCGTCATATAGATATACAAAATTTTACAGGTTCATCCCTTTTTCACACTTAATTTTTGTGTAAGATTTCAACTTAATTGGATAAATGCGTTTTTGATACTGATATTTTAAACATTTAATTAGGCCGCTATTTTGTTTAGCCATAAAGATTCTTCACCAAAATTTTACCAGTTTATTCCTAGATCACACCTGATTTTCGGGCAAAATTTGAGGTAAATTGGATTAGTAGTTTTTTAGTAATATATTTTTTTAATGTTTTATTAGGCCGCCATTTTGTTCCGTCATATTGGATTTTCACAAAAATATTACCATCTCATCCACATATGACTCTTAATTTTTGACCAAAATTTGAAGTCAATCGGATAAGTAGTTTTTTAGCTATGCCGCAAACAGGCAGACAGACCGACGGATTTAAAAATTTCAACATCCCTGAAACGCGAAGATCTGCAAAAATCTCAGAGGGTGATTTTTTATAGGTTACAATACTTTCCTCTTACAAGGAAAGTGAAAAGGAATCGCAAAATATTTATATCACCTGCTTTCTGATTTTGAACCCCCAGTCCGAATTTCTGACTATGCGTCTGACAGATACTTAAAATTGGGAAAAAAAACATTAAATTGCTTGCTATAAACATATATTAAATTAAAGAGAAACGAGCCGCCGCTGGTTCAGGCTATAGTGAGAGCCAACAGGGTTGTCATTTTTGGCACCGGCGACGCAGAGAAAGAGATCTCTCACACCCATGGCACGGGAAAAACAATAATAGATC
The DNA here is from genome assembly GCA_030620095.1 of Kuschelorhynchus macadamiae. Lineage (NCBI taxonomy): Eukaryota > Metazoa > Arthropoda > Insecta > Coleoptera > Curculionidae > Kuschelorhynchus > Kuschelorhynchus macadamiae. Next base: position 335,905 of record JAUTXW010005519.1, on the reverse strand, counting down.
CAACTTTCGAACTATTTATGATTGAAATGTTAAGTCTTTAGTTTAAGTCACTTATTTTATAGTCTAAGGTACTGTTTCAACATGAGAGTTTTTGAAAGAAAACGAGTAAAAGAAAATTGAAAACGCCAAGGCTAGTTTTAACATATTTTGTTTACAATTAATCAAAGAAATTACTTAGTTATATATATATATATATATATATATATATATATATATATATATATAAATTTTATTGGTTTAATTTTTCTTTGACCAGTTTGAGTATATATTTTTATTTCAATTTTCTTGATTTAAGGTCAATTTAAAAAATTTACACATATACTTTAAATCCTATATTTGCCCATAAACATGATGTAGTTAGATAACGTTTCGACCGCACTTCGGTCTTTTTCAAATCTAAAAATGGAGAAGGGCGTAGAATTCTAATTTAGTATTTTTACATTTAATATTTTATTTTGTTAGTATTACCTTAGAACGTAAACTATTAAGGAAAGTACATTTATTTTTAATTTTATAAAAATGGAAAGTGAAAATTTTCCTTCTTACCTCAATACGTAGGATTATTCAAAACGGCACAAGATGTCACATTTCCACATATATACATACACATCGATACAATTAAAACACACTTATTATGTTAAAACATTAAGATAAGACATCACATTGGTTATTCCAGTATTGAAATATAAAATTTACTCAGGTTGTTGACGTCCTTCTTATCGTTGAAAATCGTAAAAATGCCATCAACGATAAGAAGGACGTCAACAACCTGAGTAAATTTTATATTTCAATACTGGAATAACCAATGTGATGTCTTATCTTAATGTTTTAACATAATACGTGTGTTTTAATTGTATCGATGTGTATGTATATATGTGGAAATGTGACATCTTGTGCCGTTTTGAATAATCCTACGTATTGAGGTAAGAAGGAAAATTTTCACTTTCCATTTTTATAAAATTAAAAATAAATGTACTTTCCTTAATAGTTTACGTTCTAAGGTAATACTAACAAAATAAAATATTAAATGTAAAAATACTAAATTAGAATTCTACGCCCTTCTCCATTTTTAGATTTGAAAAAGACCGAAGTGCGGTCGAAACGTTATCTAACTACATCATGTTTATGGGCAAATATAGGATTTAAAGTATATGTGTAAATTTTTTAAATTGACCTTAAATCAAGAAAATTGAAATAAAAATATATATATATATATATATATATATATATATATATATATATATACTGTTATACAAATTTTCAAGAATAACATGGGTTTAAGAGTCCTGTTAGTGCTAAGGAGTACTATAAGGTATGACATTTAAATTATATCAAGTATATTAAATGTGTTCATAACTTAGACTGTGAAAACAAGAGAGACGCAACTATTTATATTTAATACGGGATCATAAATTGAATTTCTTCTCTCTCCACTACATCGATAGGTGTCTGTTGTTGTCACGTTTTAAAAATTGTCAAATATTCTAAGCCAAGCTTTATTGAATGTCTCCCATATGTTTATATATTTTCAAAACATAGTTATATGTATACCAGAAAAACTACACACAATAATGAACCTTAGACTATAAAACACTGTTTTATTTCTAAGTAATTAACTAAGGTCTTTAAAAAATTACAAAAATGTAATAATAAAAATACTACCAAATAGAACTACGCCAAATTTATGTCCCTTACGAGTAATTTTACAACTATTCATTTATAGCAATCATCATAGCACTCTTGTTTATAGTCTAATTACAAAACAGATGTTGCATTGTTGTCATCTTTGTAACCGCGTTCGATGGTTCGTGTTTATATATTTTTTTTTAGTTTTTTAATGCTTTTGTAAGTTCTGTGTGTTGTAGTACTTAAATAAATGAAAAACTGTGGCGAGGAAGTGGATTGTTTGTGGAAATACAGACTACTTAACTCGAGGAGTGTCATATCACAAGTAAGTCTTGACGTAATTAAGGTTAGATATCAGTGGTGTCGGAATCTTAAGGCCTATATATAAATATATATATATATATATATATATATATATATATCTTAGCATTTCCACGCATTATTTTGATATTTAAGCCATACGATTATTTATATTTTCATGGAAAGGATGAAAAAAATGGACACTAATTGAACAAAAATTAATATTTTGCCAATTTTGGGTTGGGTTTTACATAAAGTAAACATTAAAATACGTACTAGCTCTCCAAATACTTAAATGCGTTATTTACAATACAAATATACTATTTTGAATAAGAATAAGTTCTATATTTCTATGGTTAAATGCTTTTATTTAAAAACAAACTTATTTATTGCGAATTTTTAAATGCCTCTTGGTTATAAAACGTTTTTTATCCATCGTATTTAATCTTCAGATACCTACGAGGAAGTAGCTCACGTTATTCCTCCACGTTCCAAATTCCAAACTACATAGTTCCTCGGATCATATCTAATATATGATTAAAATATAGTACAATTTCTACCTAACCTTTTTACTATATAAAAGTTTTTCTATTTCATGATCATATGTATGTTATTTTTAAACCCAAGTCTTACTTTATAAGAAATTACAAGTACAATGTTTGTTTTAGAATTTGTTATGAGGGATGTTCCGGGCAAAGAAAAGTGCTTTGATTTTTTAAAATTTATTTTTCTAACATTACGGATATAAAATTATACATACTATTTTTAAATTTTTGATTTATTAGTGGGTATTATTTTATATTTACTTATCTATAAAAAAATCAATTATGATATGTATTATTTTCCTCCATAAAAAAAAGATATTTTTTTTGTAGGATATGGAATTTTACTGACTTTTTAAACAGTAAATTATGCCGCCATTTTGTTTCGACATATAGGATATACCAAATTTTACAGGTTGATTCAATTTTCCCTTAGCCATATAGGCTCCTTACCAAAATTTTACCAGTTTATTCCTAGGTAAAATTTGATTTTTAGGCAAAATTTGAGGTAAATTGGATTAGCACTTCTTCACTAATATTTTTTTAACAATTTATTAGGCCGCTATTTTGTTCCGTCATATTGAATGTTCACAAAAATATTACCATATCACTCTTAATTTTTGACCAAAATTTGAAGTCAACCGGATAAGTAGTTTTTTAGCTATGCCGCAAACAGACAGGCTGATCGACGGATTTGAGAATTTCAACATCCCTGAAACGTGAAGATCTGCAAAAATCTTGGAGGGTGATTTGTTTACGATCAGAATACTTTCCTCTTACAAAAGTCAAAGGGACCGCAAAATATTTATATCACCTCTTTTCTGATTTCAAACCCCCTGCCCGAATTTCTGACTACGCGTCTAACATACAGGGTTATGATAAATTAAGGAATAAATTCATTATCTTGGAAATTAGAAAGGTAATAGAAAAACGCTCGAACCCCTCGATTTAGATTTATTTTTACGCATATTTAGAAATTATTTTAAACTACACAGGGTCACTCACAAAAGTTGTACAACTGTCATCTTTGATTTTTTCAATACAACGCCTTATTTTTTTCTGCTGATTTGAATTCTGTATGAAATTCTGGACATTTTTGGTATAACATAACCTATACTGAAAATCAACAGTTATCGAAATATTCTTATCTAAATAAAACCTGTGTATTTAATAACCTATCGGACATTTGTATACCCTACCTATGTCTGTCACGTAATTCCAAAGAAAAATGACTTTGTCACTGTCACTGTGTTGACAAGTCATATAATTTATTTACGATCTGCCATTTTGATTTCAAATATTGACTATGCGTTTAACAGAGAAAGAAAGAATTGAAATTCTAATTCTTGGTACTGGTGATAAGACTAGGACACAAAAAGAAGTTTGTCACCTGTTTAACAACAGATATCCTCATAGGCAACCTATTACCAGTGAGCAAAATAGAAAGGAAATGGACGGATACTGGTAGTGTTACGGACCGCTTTGGAAAAGGTCGCCCTAGTGTCTCAGATGAAAAGAAACTAGACGTTCTCTTAACTTTTCAAGATAATCCACATTCCTCAACTACTGACGCAGCCTATGATAATGATATACACCAAACAACAGTTTCCAAATTTTTGAAAAAAGAAAATTTTAATCCCTATAAAGTGAAATTCGTTCAAGAATTAATAAATGATGATTCAGATCGCAGAACCGAGTTTTGCGAAATTATGACCAACATGTGTAATCATGATCCATTATTTGTCAAAAGAATTTGTTTCACAGATGAGGCAACATTTTGTCTCAATGGAGAAGTAAATAAATAAAAAATTTTAGACACTGGCCACAAGAAAATCCTAACTGGTACAGGGAAAGTCATACACAGTATCGTCAAAGTGTTAATGTATGGGCAGGTATTGTAGGCAATAAAGCTATGGGTCCATATTTCTTTGATTCCTCACTAATCACACTCCTATGGTATCAACCTTTCCGAGACGATGGATTGGGCGACGTGAGACAATAGAGTGGCCGGCAAGATCGCCGGACTTAAGCCCGTTAGACTTTTTTCTTTGGGGGTATGTGAAAAACGAAGTGTATAAAAATAAGAATTGAAATTCTTAAGGATCGTATTCGAACTGTTATAAGAAATATTCAATGTGATACAGTTACTAATGTGCAACAAGAGTTTTTCCATCGGCTAGGGCATTGTAGAGCTGTAAATGGTGGACATTTTCAAAATTTAATAAAGTAGTTTTCTTATTTAATTTCCTGATATGTGTTTTATGTTTTATTTAGATAAACATATTTCGATAACTGTTGATTTTCAGTATAGGTTATGTTATACCAAAAATGTCTAGAATTTCATAGAGAATTCAAATCAGCAGAAAAAAATAAGGCGTATTGAAAAAATCAAAGATGACAGTTGTACAACTTTTGTGAGTGACCCTGTATAGTTTAAAATAATTTCTAAATATGCGTAAAAATAAATCTAAATCGACGGGTTCGAGCGTTTTTCTATTACCTTTTTAATTTCCAATATAATGAATTTATTCCTTAATTTATCATAACCCTGTATACAAAACACATTGCTTGCTATAAATATATATTAAATTAAAGATAAACGAACCGCCGCTGGTTCGGTCTATAGTGAAAGCCAATAGGATCGCCATTTTGGGACCGTCCGTCGACGCAGAGGAAGATATATGTTTTCTCTCGCACCCATAGCACGCAAAAAACAATAATAGAACCAACTTTCGAAACTATTTATGAATGAAATGTTGCGTCTATCCTTTGTTTTATAGTCTAAGGTTCATAACTATACGGTATGTTTCTTAATACACCGAGTTGAGTATCATGTGCGGGATATGTTCTGTAATGTTTATAATTTTTAGGTAAACTACCAAATTTCTTCTCGCCAGGCTATTTACAGATATAATATTTTGAATAATTTGAAGGAAGATAAAAGGGTCTTTTTCATTTTTCTATCTCGTATCTAGCAAGGCAACACTTTTGAATTGATATTCTATTTTGGAAAAGGGGTGAAGGCTGTGAATAAACCAGATAAGGCTCCTCGACAATCCCATTTGCTATCAAGATTTCACTTGTTAGACAAGTAGTTGTTTCCAGGTGAGAGCTATTTTTACCATAGCCGTAGCAAGTCCATTATGTCTCTATCGATGTTCCAGAACACCAGTCTTTCCATTACTTATGAATGATGTAAAAAGTTTAATGCATTGTGATAGTTTATCCATGCGACTGCAATATTGCGTTGCCTTTTCTTAATACAGTAACTATACAGTTAATAAAAAACTCAGCAACCAACGCTAATTCCAATATCAACTCTATCACTTATGGAGTTTAAGAGGTTTTCTATAAAATATGGCTATTATCAGAATAATTCTCAGTGAATCAGCAATCAAGTTTCAGAATGTTATTATAATATACATTTAATTTACGTGATACATATCCACATAATATATATGGATGTCTAGTTCTTCATCTTGACTAGAATTGCTTTGTCTTTTTTTCCTCTTCAACGATTTATTCCTCTGAAGTAATAAATAAACACGTTTAAATGCCATATTGCCTAAATATACCTATTGCCGTCTTCTCCATAAATTTCCATGTATTCCCTTCGTGCCGCAACCGCATTTGTATTATTTTTAACATTTGTTCAAACCGATTTGTGTCGAAATTGGGAGTTATTAAAAACGCCAGAGTTGTCATAATTGAACAAAAACGAAGCGAATAATAAGGAAAAACTCTACAACTTTTGTATGTAACATTTTTTCCTAAACAAATAAAAAGGTTACGGAGGGGGGTAAACTTTATAATAGTTCATCCTGCACGAATCAAATTGAAATTTTAACAACACACGCCCGTTCCCTTCAGACGTCGCAGCCCAAGATCCGTACATCTGACTTTCTGTACTAACTAGGTTTTCTTCTAAGGTACAAGACCTGCTGATGCAATGACGTGTAGCTCAGCTCATCTCGCGGCCAGTATGGCCAGAGAGCTTATATCTGGCGACTGGCAACAGTGGGCCAAATGTTGCTGCACGCGTGCTAATATTGGGATTAAACAGCGCCATGGGAGATTGATGTGGCTAGTTTATGAAACTGTCAGATTGCCTGTCTATTCGCAGTTTAATTAGTCTTTGATATAAGCCAAGTAGCCAGATGTTGTGATGCACACTGTTTCGACTGTTTTGGCATCGAATACTTCTTATCAATTGTGTGTTATTATTTTATTATTATTATTGAATACAATATCTGTAATATCTTGACTTATCATGAGAAAGAGACAAAAACAGGTAAATACGTAAAAACATTAAGGGAATAAAAAAATTAAAATGTGTAAACAAGGTACGTATACATATAACAAGCAAACGCGACTTTTTGTTTATTTTAATTATGGATGCAAATATGTAGGTATATATTCATTTTAAATTGGTCAGAATAACAAACACCCCCAATTTAATTCATAACCGACCACACCTATGGCAAAACATTATAAAAAACCCTTAAGGACCAAGTAAAGTAAGCAAAGCAAAAGGCAAAGCGCCCTTCATCAAGTTTCCCAAAAAAAACGCTTTACAAGTTCACAACAAATATACCTTTTTATAAAAAGGGCTTTTCTGGTCCTAAATATTTTGAAAGAGAATTAATCAGGCCCTCAAAAATTCTGTGCATCGTATTATGTTGCTAAAAAACACTTTGTTTGCACCTTTCCTGCTCTCTAGTCGCCGGAAATGATAATTAAAACAGGATCGGATTTTTGCTCTAGAAAAGTGTTTTCTTCGTTTAGCTCGTGGGGTGTCGTAAATTTTATTTTTTACCATCAGAGACTTTAAAAGCATTTTTAGAGAGGATTAATGGATACAGTTTAAGCTAGAGGAGAAGGATTTTAACGAAATCCCTATCTTTTTTTTCTTATTCCCTTTAGATATTTTTAAAGTAATTTCAATTCAAATTTAGTACATATAATATTATTTGAAGTCCTTACAGAATAATGTAACTTACATTTTTGTAAACCCCTAACTTTTTTTTCGGTGCCACTATAGTTTGTGAAACGATATCTTTCGTCTTCAGTTCTTCACCTTTTTTTGTTATTTGGTACTGCATGAAAATTGACAAAATATGACATAATGAAAAGCTACTAAAGGTTGTCATAGAAACAAAGGCTTAGGTCTATAGTTGTTGAAGATTAGTCATATTGACAATTTAAACTAATTTTCTCCGCAACCCCCTAAGAAAACACACTTAACAACTGACAAAGTAGGGGCGAAACATCACACACGTATATTATACGCCACTTTCCGTGCTTGTTATGTAATATATTATTACGGTAGTCGGTAGAAACCCATAATAATATTAGTAAAATAAAAATTCAATAATTTTTTACACAAACACTTCCGCTACATTTGTATAACAACACGTAACATATTTCGCTACACATCTTCTTCGGACGTTACAACCATACGTGTTAAACAAATATAGTGGAAATTTTTTGTCGTCGAAGCCGTTAACCGAAACAGAAGATTCGGTCCTTTTCAAAGTAAAAAATTTCGCAATAGCACCGAGTAGCATTCCCTGTAATATTAAAACCGCACTCAGAAGATTATCACTACCGAAGTCGAGTCTCTTCGCAGCCGAAAAAATAGCGTTGAATATTTTAAATGAAAATGCAAAAATTCTGGTCCATCCAGCAGATAAAGGCAACGTCACAGTCATCATGGACAGAATGGAATACGTTGAAAAGGTAACACAACTTTTGGACAGCACCCATAAGGTTAGGCCGGCAGACCCTACAAGTAGAATAGAAACAGACATCACCAATCTGATTAACGCAACCTGTCTAGTACCAGTGGGGAAGACATTATTGAAACCAAGCAGCTTCAAGATTTGCAGGTTCTACGGTCTTCCCAAGATACACAAGAACAATGTACCACTTCGACCGATCGTCAGTGCAATAGACTCTCCCATATACAAACTAGGCAAATATCTTTCAAATTTTCTTAATCCATTCAATGGAAAAACAGATTCTCTTATAAAAAACTCCGCACATCCCGTGGAAAAGCTTAAAGCAATCTAGTTGGATACCGATGATATTTTTTGGGTCAATTTTAATGCAGAATCAATGTACACAAATGTCCCTGTCAACGACTCAATTTCCATTATATCGGACATATTGGATCATAATAATCTAAGGAACTTTTATGATAAAACGTCAGGGGCAGCTATGGGTTCTCCTCTATCACCTGGGGTAGCAAATATCTTTATGGGAGGCTTTCAGAATATTCCTCTAACATCCGCTCCACTAAAACCAAAACCACTGGTTCAGATGTATAGATAATACTTTTGTTGTTTGGTCTCATGGACAGGATAATCTTCTCATATTTATGCACAACCTCAATCAAAATCATCATATTAAGTTCGCAACGGAAATTGAATCTAATGAAACGATTCCCTTTCTGGATGTATTTGTTCAAAGGAAGGAAAATGGTACATTAAAACATTCTGTGTGTACAAAACCTAGGCATACAGATAGATACTTAAGTGCACATGCCCACCACCATCCAGCACAAAAGGAGTCGTCTATTCACTGACTAGTCGGAAACATCAAACTGACCGAAGCTCTGAAGATATAGATATAATAATCCGACTCCGCGAAAGGAGAATGATAAGGAGCCACCGTTAGGTAGTGTTGCTCTTCCACTACAGACCAACTAGGACGATTACTTTGGCGATCCCCAATGACTGGCACTTTAAGAATGATTTTAAGATTCATGTAGCTTACCCAGAGATTGTATTAAGTGAACATTGGAAAATGTTAATTTTAAAAAATGTCATAATGTAGTTGATGTGTATTTTTTCAATACGAACAAAAACATGGCTCTAAATTCACACGACAAATATAATTAAAAACGAGCAAAAGTACATTCTTCCAACGATTGCCACTCAAGTAACCCATCATTGGCACATACTGTTCCTTTTATTGGCACTAGTAAAGTTCTTGTTTTGTTGAATGAATAAAATATTAGCATATTGCATAGAAACTGATCTTTACTACAAGAAAAAAAAAACAGTCGGAGAAGTGACGTTTTCATAAAACTCAGATGTTGCCAGATTGCAAAAAAAATTGAAATATTCGAACAAATATCCTCGTTCTTCAGAATACTTAAAAAATATTAATAGATGCCAATCATTGGGTCAATGCCGATCATTGGGAGTTTACCCTACGTACAATCTTTAATACACATAAGAAGATTGGATAGTGCTTGCGATCCCCGAAAGATATTGTACTTTTTCAAACAGAAAGAGTATATAAAAGGCCTTGTTCCTGTGGAGAAGTGTATGGGGAAAAAACAGGACGTTCAATATCAATAAAAATAACATGAACGGTGGATTAAAAGTAGCTGTAGCTGAGCACCAGCATACCACCGACTATATTATAAATGTAAAGGAAACCAAGGTTCTAGCATCGATTCCAGGATTTTATAAACGAAAAATTAGAAAAGCTATTGAAATTTTTATATATACAAAAATCTTCAATAGAGATACAGGTTACTGTCTACAGCATACATAGAACAGTCTTAACACATGGTCACGGTTCCGCCAGCATAAGTCGGTATAAAAGCTGGCCTTAATCTTCCCGGGCCCATTTAGTGTTCAGATCTCGTGAAGTAAAGATCCCTGAAGATGCCTCGTACAATAGAAGGCGATACGTCGGATAGTAATTCCAATTTGACTCGGTTTAATATAGATCTTCTAATAAACAATGTTAAATTAGAGTATGTTAGTAGAATAAAGGACTTGGGAGTGATCTTGGATTCCAAACTATTGTTTAAAGACCACATAGAAACAGCGGTTTGGACAGCTTTAAGAAACTTGTGCTACATATTATGGGTGGCACACGGATTTAATAATTAACTATTTTTGAGTATACTACAACGGTTTGGAATCCATGAATAAATACGAACATAAGATGGAAAGTACGCAAAAAAAAATTGTTAATGTTCCAAACTTCCGATTTAATAGACAAAGATATTTTAGATTTTATCAGCATAATTTAACATATTATAATTTATAGATCTTAGAATCTAGAACAGTGTTCGCTAACTTTTTCAAGGTGTTGAGTTACTTTGATAATTTAGAAATAAACCGTGAGCTACCTACTTGTAAGCAGCGTTTAAACCAGCCTAAACGAAATAATGCCCAGTAGTATTTGATATAAGTACATGTTTTTATGTAATTAATAAGTACTTAACTAATACTAATACATACCTAAAAGATAAGCAAAATTTTCATATAGCCATAATGGCATGTCACAAATGACTTAATAAAAGTAAACAAAACATTTTAAATTTTAAACCAGAACATGTGATAAAAAATGCGTGCATTCAATGAGAAGGTTAACACTTGGACTCATCGATAATTTTATTGATATTTGCAGTGTAATTTGATACAGTCATTCGAACACAATTATCCAGATGTTCATCTGTAAGGCGAGTGAGGTATTTATTATTAATAAACTTCATATTGGAAAAGGAAGATTTGCACAAATAGGTGGAAGTAAATAACTTTTTTATTTTTAGAACTGAATATTTGTCTTTATTTACTATAGGCCAGATACATTTTGAACACACTTGAAACAAACGATTTCAATGCTAAATCACTTATTAGCAGAAAGTTGCATAGATTTTATTGCTGAAACTATCTCGTCTTTATTTTTAAAGTTGGAAAATGAGGAATCTGCAGCTTCTAAAAATGCCTGTTTTATCAATTGACTGTTGTCCAATTAACTGGTTACTTAATTGTTTTAATTTTTCTTTTCTGCTGGCAGCATGTAACAGGAAATATTTTTCAAAATTCGGATGTACACTTTTATGATGCCTCTCAATATTTCCTTTTTTAGCAACCGAAACTCAGGCATTACATAACAAACTTACATTTTTACCTTTAACTTCTGTAAAAAAATATTGTTCTTCCCATTCCGAATATTATATGTCTTTACTTTCTTACTACTGCTTTCCATTATATTTCTTATTGCTCACTCTGTATACTATCACATCTAATGCCTTTTAGTTTTAAACTAAACGCATTGTATGCCCAACATGCGCATTTATCGCGTTCAAAGCAATCTAGATCGTTCTTGTGTTCTCAAACATTCACGCGATGCTGAATCTACTACGAGCTACTTGTAGACGAATATATTTCGATTTACTATTTTTGTATAAAGGGGCTAACAGGGCCGGATTAGCGTTTGAAGAGGCCCTAGGCTAAAAATTACCTAGGGCCCCTAATCAGAACATTTAGAATATTTTATGGTAGAATTTTTTTTTTGATAACGTAAAATTTATAATAAAACTAGGTAGTTTTTAAAAGTATATAATAATAACTTTATTCAAAACACATCAAAAATCAATAAATATCTAAAAACATTAGCCTAAAACATTTTCGTTAAAAAAAAATATAAATACGTGGTGATATGTACTTAAATAAATGCTCGTTTTCGTGATTTTTGGGTTGCAAAACTTTCAATAATATTTTCGTTTGGAATTTTATTGAGAAGATCGTGTTCTATCGCCAATAAAGAAAGTTGATTAGTTTTTTCATCACCTAATGAATTTCTCTTATGACTTTTTACCCTTTCTAATGTAGAGAATGATCTCTCCCCACTGCAGTTAGTTACTGCCATGGATAAAAATATCCTTAATGCAATATCTACGTTTGGAAAACTACACGTTAATTTCTCTTAAAGCGAATACATTCGGCTCCTAAACTTTGATCTAAATCGTTTGGATAGTGCTCCTGGAGTAAATTTGCCTGTATTATAATATTCTCTTCTGAATAATTTTCTAGATATAAAAACCCAAACATATTTGAAACGTTAAGATAAGCAGTTTGTCGACCCCTGAGTTCCGCAAGAATGTTATCGATTATAACATAGAAAGTATTTATGAGCATATTATCTCTACCACTGAATTCAACTTCGCCCTCTTTATGTTCGTCAAATTGTAGTTTTCTGTTTTTTTTTCTTTTATTATCGTATTTGTATGTGGAACAGTTTGTAAGTTTTTTGCCACACTCTTCGTAATATGCAAAACGTTCGCGTTGTTGTAAAACATGTTTAATTAATGAATCATACAAATTGACTGCTAAGGAAACATCGAGTTCAGTAGCTTGTAATGATTTACTAACCTTATTAAACTCTGTTAAAATATCGTCCCATAATTTTAACAAAATCCCAACTTCCAATTCTTCGAACCGATTTTTAATTCCTTTTGCTTGAACTTTTGAATTATTTGGTTGTGTAATATCATTTTCGATAACTTCTAATGACTTTTTAAACCCAGAAAATCCTAAAATAATTGCCCTACTAGAATCCGCGCGAGCAGACCATCGAGTAACAGATAATTTTTTTGGAACGAGAGCATTGGGAATTTTATTGAGTTCTTCTGTCATTATTTGCCACCTATGTGTGGAAGCTGAAAAAAAATTATAAATTTCTTCTAAAAACATAAAAAATGAAGTAGCCATATTACAACACTCAGCTGCACATGTTCCTACCAAGTTAAGAGAGTGTGCCGCACAGGGGACAAATAATGCTAGAGGATTCCTTTTTTTAATGAGAACTTGCAATCCTGAATATTGACCGGACATATTATTGGCGTTATCATAAGACTGGCCCCTACAGTCTTGAATATTTAAGTGTAGCTGGTCTAATATTTTAAGAACTGCAGTTTCCATGTCAACTGCCTTATGGCCAGTATTACTAATAAAGGTAACATAACGTTCTATAGGAGAGCCATCACATATTACGTATCTAAGAATAAAAGTAAGCTGGTCCGAATGACTAACATCAGGCGTTGAATCCACGCAAATGGAAAAATATTTCGCCGATCTGGCTTCACTACTAATAAAATCACGAACATGCTTTGATACAACTTCAATAAACTCGTTACAAATAGAAGATGATAAATATGAAACATTACCGCGTCCTGGATTTCCATATTTTTGTAAGTGGTTATTCAAAAATGGATCAAATTGAGCTATTAACTCCAAAAGTCCCAAATAATTGCCGTTGTCATTTCTTCCAAACTTCTCTGTTGTGCCTCTGAATGCCATACCTCGACTTGCCAAGAATTTAATTGTAGACAAAACGCGATGGAGAATTTTTATCCAGTAGTTTTTTTCCTCTAAATATTGTTTTTCAATTTCTGTATCTATTTTGCCTAAAGTACTGGAACGAGTTAAAAATATTTTTGTGTTATTTAAATGTTCTTGCGAAGCTTCATGTTTTTCAATTCTAATAATATTTTTCCAATCGTTAAATCCTTTAACAAAAGATTTTTCACGATCCCTACTAAACAACGTACACGGTAAACAGAAAACAGAATTCGTAGACACAGAATATAAGAGCCACTCCCGCCGAACTTCTTCACCATTTCGAAGTTTTGAAAAAAAAAATTTTTTAGATGCGTAACGTGATTGTAAGCCTTCATACACTCTTTTTGAGTTTTCAAAATCAAAGCTGTTTAAGTCCTGTACTATCGGATTTTTTATAATAAAGTTAATGGTGTCTGAGTTAACTGTGATTTTTGCAGGATCGCCAAAATTGCTTGTGTCAACTTCGTCAGTGTCATTCTCATTGTTTTCAATTTTATTAGCGGTGAGCCGGAGCGAAGAATCTAAAAAAAAATATGCGCTTGCTTTTGTTTTAAAACATAGAATAAATAAAGGATTTCAGAATTTTTTACGAAAAACAAAGAAGCCTATGGTTGGTTTAGAATAGAAAAAATCCTGTATGTTACACATAATAAATTATAAATACCTTCCAAATTTGTTCTTGAAGTTCCTGGTAAATCATCATATGGCAAATGAATAAAATTAGACTTATGTGATTGCTCACTATCAATATGTGGTTTTTTAAAAAAAGTGTTTATTTTTGGAACATTTTCTATAGCTTCCGCGTGCCTTGCAGCCTTTTCTTTAACTATTTTACGCTTTTTGGCTCCACTTGGATAGTTACTCATTTTAGTCAATGATATACAGATATATACTGTATATAATGTATCACATCACATAATTTACACTATGCACTAATCAACTAACTGTGTTTTTTAATACATTTAGTAGTATGTACAAAGTATTACCTTAATATTAAATATGAAATTCGTGTGGATTTTATTAGACCGAAACCGCTAAACGTCTATCATCGTACCACACGGATTGAAATTCTGGGATTCACACGAGTTTTATTTAGTGTTGCCACCACTTCGACAGTCGAGCGCGTCATTCCAGCCAAGAAAATGCGCTAATTTGCAGCTAGAAGCGCTTTCTTTTATTGACAGCATAAAAATAATAGTCCCTATCAGTTTGGCAACGCCGTTGAAGGCTTTCAAATTCAAAGCTATTTTGTTTTTCGATATGATTTAAAAGCAAAACTCAAACTTTGTGGCATTTTTTTTTTAGATCACACATAATAATAATAAGCACGGCAGCTTTCCGTCAGGCGAGCAGGGCAATGGGTGGATAATCCCTTTTTCTCTATTATACCTACCAATCTTCCCTTGAGCGCCACTTAATTTTAAGTTTTTTAAATTAAAAAATTAAAGGTAATTAAATGTATTAATTAGTAATTAATTAAAATTAAGAAAAGTTAATTACTGAAAATAGTTGATAGTTAATCCTGAAAATAGAACAGCTTTGTCTGATGCCAACTTCAAGTAACACAACAAGATTCCCAATATAGTAATATTTATTATTGAAACAAATGGCAAAATTGACACTAATGACACATGGATGCACGGCGTGACACTGTTGTCAAGTCGAAAATAGCGATTTTGTTTGTTAAACTTCATTCCTAGTTTTGTTAGTGTGTTCTTTTATCGGATGAAAAGAAAAGAAAACACGAAAGTGAGTTTGAATATGTGAATACTCTTGCTCGTTTTATAGAAATCCGCAATCCGCTATATTATGGGCTACGCGCAATTATGAAAAAAAAGCGCGCTTCTCGGGAGAAAAATTCGTCAATTTCGCGGAAAACGCGCTCTGTTGGCCACACTGGTTTTATTTCAGAGAAGAGTACAGAAGCGTTCGTCGGCGTCGGCCGGTCTATCTTAATCGCAATAAAAACTGACATTAGCGGTTCGTGAGGGCCGCCCCGCGGCTAGATTTAGTATAAATAATGATAATTACTTTCGTTATTATTATTATTTTTATTATTTTTATATCATGGTCAACATATATTAAATATGTATTTTTTCAGATTTTCTTTCCCCCATTAATTCAAAATTTTTCAAGGGCCCCCGCAAGTCAAGGGCCCCTAGGCTATAGCCTACTTAGCCTATTGGATAATCCGGCCCTGGGGGCTAATAATATACACACTGCATAGCAGACGCATTTTTGCTATTGAGAGATTTCAGACAAATTATTATTTCTCAAACTCACCTCTTATAAGATGTGCATGTACTTATAATATTTCATCTCAATTAGTGTATTATTAGTAGTTAGTTGTATTACCTTTAGTATATAATTTGCTTCTCCGAAACTAGGAAAATATTGTAAGCTTACTTTGGGTTATACTGTTATAGGACAGCTGCGACTGAATGAATAAATAAATAAATAAATAAATAAATAAATAAATAAATAAATACATAAATATATAAATACATAAAAAAATAAATAAATATCGGTAATCTTTTTTGTTAGCCGAAGAACTATCTACACTGCTTCTAAAATATGCTCTCCTATTGATAGGTTAAAAACTACATAAAAAATATCTGAAAAATTAGTTTATTTTATAAATAAAATTTTATTTAGCATTTTGTTTTAACATAAGTAAAGGAAAAATGTAAACATAAAAACTTTCCAACATGCTAGCCGCTCAACATAATGTCTTAAAATAACTGGTTAATTCGGACTTCGTAGATGTCACGCAAAGCAAGGTGGATTTTGAACTAATTTTCAAGAAACAATTTCACTAGGAAGTTTCATTCGAATCTGGCTCCTCTTAGATGTGTAACTAGTGTTCAGACATTAAGTTTTAATCAAATTCAAATTGAACAGAAATCCTCAAAGCGCCAAACTTAATTCACGTGTGACTAGTTTAGACACTTAGAAAATTCCCCGGCACGTCGCTTATGCTGCACAGACGTGACATAACAGAATAAATATCGCATAACTTATAGTTTGAGTTAATGAGTAAAGCATATGAAAATGATATTACGGTGTCAACGTTTAACCGCACAACACATATTACATTACATTTCATGACTGGTAAATTCAATATTTTGGGCACAGGAGAACATAATACCAATTTATATCACATTCACTTTACTTATTATAAAAATTCCGACCTGAAGATGCTATACATTAGATCATAAACTTTTTTCATTTGAGTAATATAACAACAATTACAAAATTTAAATTTATACAGCATATCACAGATAAATATTAAGTTATTGAGCTTAAAATCTATTTACAATATTCTCAATATCATACATTTCATTAAACAGTGTCCTTGAAAAAGTCCGCATCCTCGCGTCAAAATTTATAACTGGCAATAACTTTTGCTTCATTAAATATGAAATACGGCCTATTCGAAAATAGTCACGTAACTCAGCTGTTAACCTCCGATCGAGCCTGGCCCCGTCTATTGGGTATCAAGACTTCCCCTAGTTGTTCTGTAGTCTCATACGTATCTCTAACTTCGTCTTGGTCTTTATATTCAGGTATCACTGATTCTGCGCTCATCGCGAACATATCCCTAAGATGTTATGTTGGGAAGAGACTTGGGACCCAAAGGATGATCCAGATGCAGGTCCTCTTTAGCCTCCGCCTGATCTCCAGGTGGTTCTGCACCCGTCTGTTCTCTTTCTCTGTGTTGGAAAACTTTCATATATTTTTCAACACAGCCCCGTTTCCTTGTTCCCTTTTTCCTGCCTCAATGCTATCATCCGTTTCACTCATTATGGGAACCCTGATAATGTAGAGTTTCAGTTGAAACTGTGTATTTAGTTCTTGGTTAAAATTCCAGGTAAGTATAGTAGCTTTTTACATTTTCCTGCGGGTTTTAGGCGGATCCCTCGGTATTCCCGTCGAAAAACCGAATGGCACTCGTAAACTTCGGGCTGGGGAATTAATTGAAGGAAGCGATGTCACTTTCTTAGTTTTTCCCTATCTCTCTCTTTTATCCCTAATTCTTGACTTGCCCCGATATGAACAATGACGTTTGAACCAGTAAGGTACCCCTGAAGGTTAAGAGAGTGTTATCTCGTAAGAAAACCTGCTGGTTCTCTTGCCTTGAGCTTTTATTTACCCTTGAAAGTCATGCATATTATTCCACGCCTTTTCTACTCCTTATTGCTTCTCATGTGCCCCACAGACTTACTACCTGGAGGTCTTCGTCAAATTCTTGTTCATCAGAACACCGTACCTGTAGATATCCTTTTAGGAAGGCTTTTCGCTTTTCTTATGCCCCACAGGCCTACTACCTGGAGCTCTCCGTCTTGGGCACCGTACTTGCAAATGTAGTAACAAGCACGTTTTCGATTCGCTATGAGCCCACAGAACACCTGAAGGTCATCACCGTGATCTAGTCAGAAGAATTCTCTCCTGCCCACTCATCAGGGAGGGTGTCAGAGCTACCTGTCAAAATTGTCATTTATTTAGAAAATTCAATTCTATAAAACCTGTTTTTTTCCGAAAAAAATAAAAATCACTTCTTAAAAGTATATTGAGCAAAGTTGGCGTTGGTTTTTTTTTTGGTAGTAAATACGTGTTATAATAGAAAAAATACATAAAAATAACAATGAAGTAATTTAGGAGCGTAATCGAAATTTTAAATTAATTAAAATTTTTTAATAATTTGGAATTGGAAAAAGTTTTAAAAATTAAAATTCTAACCAAATACTTATGTAAAAATAAACAACTTGTCTACTAACAGTTTTTCATACTTTAACAAATCAGATCGTCTTCTGCGATTTTTATTAATAAATAAAATAATTTATGTAAATCATAATTTTTTAAAGAAATCTTTAAATTATTATTTTCTAATAAACCCCTAAAAAAGATTTTAATGTTTTTGACATAAGATGAAGTTCTGACTTCCCCTTGTATTATGATTATGAATCTGATTTAAATTTTGTTACACATTTAAGAAATGTGAAGCAGACATATTTAGAGTGATTTTAAAGCTGTATTTAAAAAAAATCTGTATCCATCCGATTTAATATTCTAAGATTATCCGCAATACTGGTGTATTTATAATAGGCTTTATTCTGGAGAATTTCTATTAGACACATGTATAAAATAGTACTTCAAGAAGAGAATTGTAGGAGAATAATAGAGCTAAATACCAATGTCTTTAAATTTAAACTAATATAACGACTTATGGCCGGTTGCAGAAAGCTCAATTAAAGTTTAGAATGTTTAACGGAATGTCAAATTTGACAGCTACTTCCTAGATTTCTGTAAGCAACTTGTCAAATCTGAAAACTCGGTTAAACATTCTAAACAGCAATTAAGTTTTGTGCAACCGGGGGTAAATCTACTTAAAATTCCATTTTTTAGATTTTTTTACCAAATAACTTAAGTGTTTCTCAAATTTAAGGTTATTATCTATTAAGACCTTCAAATATTTATATATATATATATATATATATATATATATATATATATATATCAATCCTATCAATTTTATAATCTAAACCCAAATTAATAATACACGATATAAACAACAAAGGATCTAAAACACTATCTTAAGGAAGCCTACATGTATCGCTTTTTCTTCTGATAAAAAATGTTAGTATTTAAAAAATTTTTTTATTGCATAAATAAGAATTAAACCTCTCATAAACTTTACCACTTATCCCATGTGCTTTTAATTTTGATAAATATTTTTTCTATTACACCTTTTACTAAAACCAGACTGAAAATTTGGAAAATATGATTACATTCTATAAAATGTAATAACTATATAATATTACGATTATAAACCACCCTCTCTAAAACCTTCTTAACCGCACATAAGATATTTGTTGCCCTATACTACTTCATTTTAACAGTATTTTTAACTTTTGTCGTAGTCAATAGCAGCTATTTTTAATTTATCCGGTACACATCCAGTAGATAAACTACTATTTACAATATATTTGATTAATTTTTTTTAAATGTACAGAAACTTCAACTACCATTGTTTTCAAGTGTAGGTATAATTTGCTTTTGTCTTTCCAAATAATTAATTTTACATTTCAAAAACTATAAGAATCGCCCGCCCCCACCCTTCATCCTAAGTGAATTCTTTCTAGGAGCTTATAGTTACTAAAATTAATTTAAATCGTCTGCAACGCAAGAGTTATCATCCAGTATAAAATGCTTAATAATAATGGATACACCGGAAAAGCAATAAAAGAAAAGCTCGTAATAAAAAAAATCAAACGAAGAAAAGCACATATCGGTATTTTCCGCTGCTGTTCTGTTTGTAATAAAAGGAAACTTTTATTATATTCGAAGTTAGTATTCCCGCGCCTAGTATTATGATTTTCTTACAAATTGTGCAGGGTTTCGAGTAATGTGTTTATACACGAAAGTGGTGAAATGTGAGCGATAAACCTTTTATTATTCAGTCGTCGGGTGAACTCTAGAGATACGTAAAGGTTAGGAGGTGAAAGAACGTAAATTCTGTGGCACAGGGGAGTTTTTTCTTTGGGGAAAAAGTTATTTATTGGTTGTAAAGAGTATTCTCGATACAGCGTTCGTTCCTTTTTTTTTATTTGCGAATGTAATTGGACGAATTATTTATTAGAAAGTGACCGGAAAGTAAAACCAAACCCTTTGAAATTTAATTATGCATTCCAGGATTATAAATTTTGAATGGGTCATTTCGTGAAGTTAAGATGAAAAGAGGCCAAAAAATACATTTAGTGAGAAACTTATTTCTATTTAATTATTTTTTTTTATTTTCAAAATTAAAACTTGTTCATAAATAATAGAAAAGTAATATTCCAAACCAGAAATTAGCAAACTAATAGTCCGCATTTCCGCCATGGGCATTAGCCAGTTAGATGCCTAGCCAAACTGTCGACAAGGTAACTCAACAGATGTTGCTGCAATTTGAACCTCATTTAATGCACGAGATGGAAAATTACGCTTTCTAATGTGTGTCTTGGGCATATCCCATGCATGTGCGATAGGGTTCAGGTTCGAAGAATTAGGAGGACACCATAGAATAGAATAGAATAATATATTACCAAAAATATACAAATTTGTACATTGGGTCGTCAATAATTTTACAATAAACAGATAAAAAAAATCAAGAATTATATAAAATATAAAAGAATTATATAAAATATAAAAATCGTATACTGTATGCATAAACAAACGTTACTGTATTCGTCAAAATTTTAATACAATGTCGAAATAAAAACAACATAAAACAAAATAAAGTTACATAAAATAAAACAACAGTAAAACAAACAAAGTACTAATATTTAACATAACAAACAGGTAAATACAAAAAACAGTGCGGCTAGAAATAAAATAAATATTGAAGAAGCCAATCTAAAAAGCAAAGTCGTATTTATGCTAATGTCCAATAAACTCCTTGATAGAATAGCAACACTTAGTCAGTAAAAGGGATTTCACCCCAGCAGTAAATTTTTTGCCACGCAACATGCGTATCTCCAATGGTAAGCCGTTGTACAAATTAATACAATTGTACAAAGGAGATCTCTTAAAGAACGATGTTCTATGAGGGGGGATCATAAGAAAGTTCCCCCCTCGCGTGTTGTACGTGCTCTCCGATCCCAGCTTACCAAACATGGATCTGTTATTATTTACAAACACGAGACACCTGAGAATGTACATACTACGAAACGTGAGAATTCTCCTTTGCAAAAAAACGTCTCTGCAGCTCTCGCGTATATCTAAACCAAATATGAGACGCAAAATTCTTTTTTGATTGACAAAAACCCGGTTGCTCTGAATACCTGCATTGTTTGACATATGACTAAATGCCAGGGAGTAATACACCGACAGAAGGCCATCAATGTCAAGGGTATTCTTTAAACTCAGAATAGCAAAATACGCAGAGTTAAGCTTACCACAAACATAGTCTACATGGTCATTGAGCGAGAGCCGCCAATCAATAATTGTACCTAAGAATCTATTGCTACCAGCAAACTTAATATTAAGCCGTTCCTCAAGATCAGCCGAGTACGACTTTCTATTAATCATATTCATATACACAGTTTTTTCTATATTTAATATTAGTCCATTTCTTTGGCACCACGCTTCCATACTTTTACAGACATTCAAGATCTTTCCACTCAAGTCGTCCACATTTTCGGCTTCAACCACAATGGTAGTATCGTCAGCATACATCGTCACATTTCCCTGATTAATATATAGCGGCAGATCATTTACATATAGAATAAAAAGCAGTGGACCCAAAACTGAACCCTGCGGTACACCAATATTTACTGGACACGCCCTAGACCTTACACCGCCGTACTTAACTACAATCTCCCTTTCAGACAAGTATGATTTAATCCACTGTAGAAGTGTTCCGCGAATTCCCATATTATATAATTTACTAATGAGGAAGTATTTATTTATTGTGTCAAACGCTATTGACAGGTCAAAAAATATCGTGACCACCAGTTTACCTGCATCTATACTCTAGTAAATCTAGTTTAGACACTGATACGAGGCTGATTCTATAGATTTGCCCGATAGGAAGCCATGTTGTGCGGAATTTAGCAAATTATATCTGTCAATAAAATTTATGATTTTGTTATAAACTAGACGTTCGAATATTTTTGAAAATACAACAAGTAAGGATATTGGACGGAAATTCTCAATGTTATCACGAGCACTTTTCTTATGAATAGGTACTACATTCGCAGTTTTAAGTACTTTAGGAAAAACACCTTCAGAAAGGCTATGGTTAATCAGGAAAGTGAGGGGTTGCAAAATATAATTTATAATATTTTTAATTATTTTTGCGTTAAGGTCGTCAAAACCTCCAGAGTTCTTGTTTTTTAACTGTTTGACAATCTGGACAATTTCATCACTGCTTACAGGACTAACCACCATACTATTAAAAACAAATGGTGGAATTGTACAGTGATAAGAGGAACATCCATACCGCTCTTGAAGTTTTTTGGCAGACACAGCACTGAAGTAATTTCACTTTGTTTATTGTTATGTTTATTTAATTTATCATTGACAATAGTCCATATAGTTTTAGTTATATTAGCAGAATTGTTTATTTTGGTTTTAAAAAATTGCTGTTTCCAAGTCTTGATTTGTTTTTTGTATAGTTTCTTAAGGTTTAGATATTCTATGTAGACGTTATTGTCTTTACTATCGCGATATATCCAGAATAGTCTATCTAAATTCTTTTTTATGTTTTTAAATCTTCATTATACCAACCCTCAATACGTTGATTCCTTTTAATTTTACGATATTTATGTGGGCAGCAAACATTTAGACAGTATATGATATCTTCCATAAACTGCATCCATAGATCATCACAACTTGTAAAAGGAGTCAGAGTATGGCACCAATTTAAGGACATCACCATGTTTGAGAAAAACTTAATATTGCCATCTGAAAGGTCCCTAGAAAACCATTTGGTCTCTGGGGCCACTTCAGCGATACACTTTTCGACCGATAAGTCACCTACAAACCTATGAGCCAGACGATCACTATTATGTGGGTTAAAAACAGTGCAATGACAAATCACTAGAAATATTTGTAGCCACATAGTCGATAATGGACGAACTTATATGGCCATTTAAAATTCTGCATATTCTGGTAGGTTCAGATGTTGTAATATTTAAATTAAAAGAGGTGAATAGGTCCAATAATTGTTTTTTTGGAATATTATCAATAGAGAAATTTATATTGAATTCACCACAAAACACCAAATACTTGCAACGAGACGCCATTGCAGATAGCGCCGCGCTCACCAGAGGGTGGACGATACCAACAAATAATACAACATTCCTTAGAGAATACACCACACAATTCACTGTGTAGTTCGACAGCTGTGTTCTCTAGATTACATGACCTAAAATTATCTCTAAGTTTATTTTTTATAAGTATAAGTGAATCACTGTGTTTTGAACTAACTCTACAAAAAGAGGACACTAAGCTATAACCCCTAATATTTAAGTTTGTACAGCCTAAAGTAAGCCAATGTTCAGTAATACACATAATATCAATGTTCTCCAATCCTAATAGATTTTCTAGTATATCTATCTTATTGCTAATACTCTGGATATTTAAATGAGATACTACAAGTTTCCCCCCTTTTTTGCCCTCATTATTATTATATGTGTCTAATCCTTCTACGTCCAAAGGCTACGCTGCGATGTGGAGATGCGTTATCACCTATAAAGACAAATTCATCACCGACAGCTCCTCAAAATGGATAATACGAATAACTTGCCACCGTTCCATCCCAAAAAACTAACGGGGTCCGAGCTATATGAATTATGCCGCATTTAAGAGGGATTGTCTTCCAAAAGCTGTTCAAGCGGTCTTCGTAAACGTAGTCCTCTCTGTCTGAGCCTTCTAGTTATGGTTTTTCGAGAAGTATTTACCCTTTCTGGACGAGCCAGCCCCGTTTTAATACCGGGTGCAGAAAGGAAAGGATTGTGTCGAGCAACTAAAGATATTTACCTTTCTCCGGCCTTTTCTTGGTGGTTCTAACGACAAACAACTTGTCGGAATCATTGTTGCGAGAGAATTACTGTTCTTACTCGTTTAAAGCGCGAAATCATCTTCTTGCCATTTTCATTTAAATTCAGACGAGAAGTTATGCTAATACGGCCGAATAAATAATATCGAATTTGCACGCATTTCGAATAAATCTGAAAACAAATAAATGAAATCTTTATGGTTAAATTTTTATTACTGACAAATATTTTCATATATTAACAAAGCCCCTGTTAAAAGAAATTCCTTTAATATCAATTCTGATACTGTGAAAACGTTATATGCACCAATTTTGGACATGTGTGTCATGCAGATGTTGGTATTCATACAATGACGTCGGCTCCCCACGTTGGCAATAAGGTAGGATTATCTCTAACGTTCTCTCAACGTTCTCATGCCTGACTTGAATTAGATTCGAGTTGTCTTAACTATTTTTGACGTTGGCGCAACTTTGTCAGTTCAACTGAATTTTGAGTAACTTAAAATAAAATTGTAAAGTAAAAGTAAAAATTGTAAAGGGAGAAAATGCAGTCGTAAATGAATTCGGCGACTAAATTGTGCGACTTGGGTTTTTTCACGTTCAGCTCTATATCATTCAAAGAAATAAATACTTCGAAAAAACATCTATGCCCCCTTTAGAGACTAGTACAAAATTCGGCCCGATCGGCGATAAAGCCGGTTGATTTTTAAGAAATTCTTGAAATGTAGCAGGCATAGTTCTTTTTTTCTTGCTTCTAGATCATAAAATCGGAGCGATACCTGATACGACAAAAACGATAGTGCAGGTCAAAATATCCATATAATTTCTATAATTGTTTTTTTTGTCTGAAGTTAAGAAATTGCCGAAAATCAAGTTTGGAAAAAACTCAATTTGGACTGCTGAGAGCTACAACCTAAAATTATTTTCGATTATACAGGATTGAGGATAAGTTTGCCACAAACCAAACTTAAATTTTTCTTTTAAATGGAACATCCTGTATATTGTTTTATTTTCAGATTTTTAGCCACTCGCCCAATTTAGGGTTTGTGAGGTCTATACAGAATCATTTAAGATTTGTGGCCACTTTTCCAAAATATTAGAGGTACATTTGACGCCCTGTATTGTTTTAATGCATTAGCGTAAATTATTTTATCATGATAAAAACTTCTAAATAGGGTTTTCTTTCAACTGCAGTATTTTTCTTTCGTATTCTTTAATAAAGGTATACAGGGTAAATAAGAATTCTTCTCGATTCATTTAAATGAAACGCTCTGTATATTATTATATTTTCATATTCCTTGCTTTTTGGCCATTTACCGAATATAGAGTTGTGGGGTTTATACAGAGTCGTTCAAGATTTATGGCCACTTTTCGAAAATATTAGAGGCACATTGACGTTAAGGCACCTATTTTGACTAGCTGTGCGAGTAAAATGAGGTTTAGCAGTAGCGTTAATGCTGGTGCTTGATTTTTGTATTATAAACTAAGCACAGTTTTTATTGTAAGACGCAAAGATGAATTTTAATAAAAGAGAAATGATCTATATGATTTATGTGTCAGGAGTAAGTGAAAAGAATAGTTTGTTAGCGATAAAAAGATATAACAAAACGTATCCTGATAGAAAACAACCATACAGAAGCGCTTTCGAAAGGTTCATGCAACGATTTGATGAGACGGGAAATGTAATATACACAAAAACTGATCGTGCCAAACCTGTTTTAAATAAAGAGAACGAGTTAGCGGTGAACTTAAAAGTTATAGAAGACCCACATATTGTCTCAAGGAGAAATGCAAGGGAAACAGATGTAAGTAAAACCACTGTTCTACGAATTCTAAAAAAAAGTTTCACCCATACTACGTTCAACTCCTTCAAACATTTTATGAGGATGATTATGACAGGCGACTAGGTTTTTGTCACTGGGCACGAAAACAAATTCCGAAAAAGCCAAGATTTACTAACTTTGTGTTATTTACTGACGAAGCAACATTCCTAAAAAATGGAAATGTCAGTAAATCTTCAGTATATTCGCACAACTAGTCAAAATAGGTGGTCTCTTAACGTCTGGGATGGAATTTTCTCATCGGTCCGCATTTTTTTGAAGAAAGGCTTACTGCACACTGATATCTCCAGTTTTTGAGGGAAAATTAAGAATGTTATTATACCAAATCCCTATTAACGTCCGTGATCAAATATGGTTTATACATAACGGTGCCCCAGTTCACCATACATATGACATTCATGCACTTCTTAACGAACAATTTCAAGAAGGTTGGATAGGAAGAGGAGGACTGAGAACGTGTCCGCCTAGATCCCCTGACTTAACAAAAATTGACTTATTTCTTTGAAGCTTTTTTAAAAATTTAATCTATCAAACACCTCAGACTACAAAAGATAATATGTAGGAAAGAATCCGAAAAATCGTTTAAATATTTGTGTCGAACAAAACGGTGGTCGTTTGGAAAATCTAATTAAGTAGTTTTTGCTGTTTTATACAATTTGTTACTTAGTATTTTTTTTTGATTGTTGTTATTTATTATATTTATACATTCTAATTACTCTAGGATGAACAACTTAACAACTAGTTAAAATTCGTTTTTAAGTTGTCCTAGATCCGCATATTTACTTAACCCGTTCCCAGCGATTTTTAATTGGTTTATCTAGAGTACGGGGATATGGGCCCAGTCTTGTGTCAACCTGTTGGTTAAATATTGGTAACCAGTAATTAATTAATAACGATAACTGGAGTTGTCCACAATTAAATACATACATTATTAACATGTTTGCTGTACCAAAAGAAGGTTACATAAATATTAAAGGTATCCTGATTCTCCGAGAACATCAACTTTCTTATTCACTAAAAAGGTTTATGAGTTAGACCAGATCTAGTCACCATAGCAATTGAAACTGCTAGTTTAGTAGTTATGTTTGTTCAATCGTTACTTATGTTACTTTAAACCTATGCCTGTCGAGTTAGATCTGGTCCAAATTTAAACCTCTTTAAAGAATTCGGGTGCGTGTTTCATTTCAACAAGAAGCATTTTTTTATAGTGTAACTTTATTTTTTGTTCAACGTATTGTTGCAATATATCTGCATTCCTATTTAAACCTGATACTTAATTGTAATTTAATTTTACTTCATTGAAAGTGGATGAGTGATTGGTTAGTATTTGAAAATTTATCTTATTATTTTTATACATTTATATTTTTGGTTGATATAATAAACCAACCACTGTTTTAAATTTGCGTTTTATTGGTCTTATTAGGTTAGATCAAAATACAAGAGTACGAACCATACTACACTACAACATGTTCTGAACGCGCGTTTCGCTAACCAAGTTAACATCATCAGCAGATGATATAAACTAAAGTAACTTATCCAAACCAAGATTATTTATAGGTAAATGTGGTCACACTTGATTGCACCCGACTGCACCGTTGTCAAGTAAGCATTAGAGGGGACTACAGGGAAGAGACCCTCTGTCTTTATTTAGTGCTTTCTTCCCACATTTAACTATTTCTATACTCCCAAATGCAACCAATGATCCATTATTAGATACATTTTAAATTGACTTAAAATTATTTATTCCTATTTGGTGATTCTTTTCCAAAGCATGTTGGGCAACGTTTGACTTTTCTGTTTTTCCGTATATTAAATGTGCTATATGTTTTTTAAAACGGATATCTATGTTTGCCAACATATTTTAGATCGCAGTCATTACAGTTAATTTCATAGATGCCACTCCTCTCCTTCAAGTTATTAGAGTTTCGAAGGAGATTTTTCAAACTGTTCTCCGTTTTGTAGGTTACTCTAAAATCTACGTTTTTAAATACTATTTCTAGAAATTCTATAAGAGAATTATTTTTTAACTCACAGGTTAGTCAATTTTCCAGAAGTAGAGTTTTAGCAACGAAATGAATCGGATTAAAAATATAGCTAAAAGTAATGGCTATAATGATAATTTTGTACATAAATTAGTAGATAGACATAAGCATAAGAAAATGTTAAGATGCCACTAGTCTTCAAGCACCTGAGGCTCCCAATAAGTTCATAGTAATCCCATATGATCCCAGATATACGAGAGGTCTAGAAAAAGTATTTAAAAACGTAGGATTTAGAGTAGCCTAGAACACAGAGAACAGTTTGAAAAATATCCTTGAAAACCCTAAAGACTAAGTCGACTTGTGGCATTTATGAAATTTACTGTAACGACTGTAAAATATGTTGAGCAAACTAAACGCTCCGTAAACACAAAGTTTGTAAAAATACCTATTTGCCTCATTAAGGAATAGGTAAGAATCCTTCTTTTTGTCAACGATAATGAAGTATGGCCCATTTCTTCATTTTCGTACATCAAATATTTTAACAGATCGTCATTTTGTTTCGCCATATTGAATTCATACCAATATTTTACCTGTTTTTTTATATCAGACGTAATTTTTGTGAAAAATTCAATAAAATTAAAGTTAATCGAGTTAGTGGATTTTTTAGCTATACATGAGTTGTAAAAACCCGGAACGATAATTTTTTCACGATTAATGATATTTCCTTATGCGGGAAGTGAAAACTCACGCCGTCACTGGCATTCGTCAACAAATGGCCACGGCTTGGGCATGGGCCATCCCCACTTATTGTTTTATCGTAAACATTGGTCGATAGAATGTGAAAAATAGGGAAACCATGTTTGCGCATACCTCTAACGTGATTTATTAATTAATAAATATATATATATTATTATTTAATTCTTACTCTAAGAAAATAACTATCCTGTACGGTTTATTATTCCTGCAATTTGACAAGTTAGCAGCAGCTATTAAGATATATTCTAACAGCAGGTTGCAGAAAGCTCTATTAAAGTTTAGAATGTTTAACGGAATGTCAAATTTGACAGCGAGACTTCTATAAGCAACTTGTCAAATCCGAAAGTTAGGTTAAATATTAAGTAATTAAGTTTTGTGCAACCGGCTTTTACTCTCTCTATTAGGCAGTCCAACAAAACAGCTGCTTGTCCTACGACAGCTATTTAACCAATATTGTGGGACTTATCAAACCAATATTTAAGCCTCATTGGCTAAATCTGTTTGTTTGTCCTACGACATGCGACAACCCAAAAATGACACGACAGTGACAGATCGTTGGAGTGCCTAATAAAAATTTACCTGAATAAAAATATCAGATGATTACCGTCCGACATCTGAAACTCAAGCGATTAGAGAAAACGACTAAAATTCGTGGGCGAATATTTTACTTCAAGAGGAAGTAAAATTAGCGCAAAATACTAAAATTTAGCCATTATGCAAAAGAACTTTTAAGCATTGTACAAAACAAAACTCTAATCACGTACGAACTTTCTGCAAAGCAGCAGGGCGAAAATTTTACGGCACGTTCTAAACTTCTGCTGCGAAAATATGTCACGTTTTTCCCCCCGGGTGGAAAATCTGATCCCGTTGACATATCATCTCGAGCTCAAATGGCTTTCAGTAAGCGAATATGATAAGGTAGATTTTTTTAAAACGTTATTAAATTTTTGTCAAAAACACTTTTCGCATCTTTTGAACGAAGGAAAACAGAATATTATATAGTAATTTAAAGTTTATCATTTTAGTATTATATGTTTAAAGAGTTTTGAGGTCTCTTATAAGTCACCACCGGTTTAATATCAAAAGTAGAAATCATCATAGTGACTCGTTTAGCATTTTCATTGAAATATTCAATTCTAAAACCATTAATCATGTTCGGAGGCATACAGGGTGATTCAAGTTACATCAAACATAACCTTATCTGAGAAACAAGAGGTGCAAATTTTTATATGAAGTATTTTCATAAAATATATTATTTGCAAGTATACTTTATACATAGCGTTCTTATAAAAGTTATAAATGTTGTTAAATAATAACTGTATTTTGGTTACCTGAATTCTCATATTTAGGACCGCATTTAGATATAAATCTACCCTCACAAATGTCACAATATCGAGCAAGTGTCAATATTTTTCTTACAACGATATCGACAAATCGGTAAATTTACGGAACTTCCCTCGTTGATTTTTTTTCATTTGTTAGGAATAGTGAATTGTGACTTAATTTAGTTCAGAACATAGTCACAGTCTATATGTGTTACATATACTGTCTTTTCAAAAATATTTATTGGGGGCCATTTTGATCATTGCATTCCTACCATTATTTCACAAGTTTATTTCTCCCTATTTCACACTTGACTTTAAAATAAATTCTATAAGTAGTTTTACATTTGCACATACCGCCATTTTTTGTCGTCATGCTGAATTCGTACCAGTTTATACATTTTCACATCTAATTTTTCTACAAAATTTAAAGTCAATTGAACAAGATTATTTACAATGATTTCTAAAAAAATGCCATTTTACATTGACACCTGTCGCCATTTTCTTTCACAATCTTAAATTCGTTCCACAACTTTACCAATTCAAACTTAATTCTTGCACAAAAATTGATAATAAATAAATAATTTAATAAATATCAAGCTGATTTTTTAAATATTTTATTGGGCCGCTATTTTGTTTTGCTATTTTGGATTCATACCAAAATGTTACCAGTTCAATCCTATATAACAGTTGATTTTTGTGCAAAACTTTGAGGTAAATTGGATAATTAGTTTTTTGGTAATACTTTTTTAACTTTCTAAATGGTTTACGTTAACGATCTTCTTATTGTTCTATTAGATAGGTGTATTATTTGGGATTAGGAACCAGTAAAAAAAACAAAAGCCTTTTAAATTGTCCACGTTTCGTAGCTTTATTGTTGCGTCCTCAGGACATACATAAGTTCTATATCCTGCGTGAAACCCATATTATCAGTCTTTACCTACTCCGTTGGTCCGCAGATATTTCCCGGCTATTAAGTTTCTAAAGGGTTTTCGATAAAGACCCGAAATTTAGTATCTAAAAAAAAATATCTGCGAACGAACGGAGTAGGGAAAAACTGATAATATGGGTTGTATGCAGAATATAGAGTCTATATAGGTCTTCTAAGGATGTAACAATAAAGCTGCGAAACGTCGACTATTTCAAAATAATTTTTGTTTTTTGTTTAATGGTTCCTAACCCCAAATAATACACCATTATAACATAAGATCAAGTGGATCGTTAACGAAAACCATTTACAAACTTAATATCTAGGAAATATCTGCCGACCAACCGAATAGGTAAGGATTGATAATATGGGTTTGATGCAGGATATAGGATCTATATATGTGACCTTAGGATGCAACAAAAAAGTTTTTTAAGATTTTCGTTTAATCTTGCAATTTCTTCCCTAATTCGCTGTTCCACTACAGCTAGATTTTCGGATCTATTGTCGTAAATGCTGTATTTTAGATATCCGCATAGAAATATTTCAAGCGCCGTCAGGTCTGGAATTTATATTCTCTATTGGATCAAATTTTGGACCAATTTGACTACAAACATAAATTAATAGGGCAATGTTACGATGGTGCAAGTGTGATGTCTGGTCATCAAATGGCCGTCAAAAAATAAAAGAAAAGGCGCCGCAGGCTGTATTTGTCCTGATGCAGCAAAATTTAAAAATATTCTATTCTATATATATAGCCTTAGTGGTATTCCCTCATTTTTTCATCACTCAGCCAAACGAACGTGCTCTTACATCTGCATCTACGACGCGTATACTAACAATTACAGAAACTCGTTGTTCTTCAAATTCGAGGTTAGTAAATGTGATTGTTCAAGCTGCGTTCTTCAAAAAAAAATCGTTTGACATTTATTTTTTGCATATGCAATATAAAACGCTGTCGTGAGGTGCTCTGTAAAAAAAGAAAAGAGCAGTTTTTTAATATCATGTTTGATAAAGCAAATTCTATTTCAGAAATAAATCATTACAAACGTGAGCTTGCTAAGCTTTCACCTGAAGAAATTAGGGCTAAGTATAGAACCTTTTTTATGAAATATTGGACCATATTTTAATGGAAATGACACTAAGCTTTCAAGACTGTGAAAAACTTACATTTTTTTGGTGTGACAGATTCTGCTAAATTTTCCGAATATAGTTTAAATTTTCCTACTGGCCCGTTTGAAAATTTGTTACAGTTATATGGGGAAATATTTTCAAAAAGTCAACGACTTAAAAATGAACTTGGTCTTATTTTTGCCAATGACAGTAATCGGAAAATATCGCTGCAAGAGGAAGTGAAAAAAATTAATGAAAATAAAGATATTTTAACCAAAGCATATAAAGTGTTTTCCTTTATTTTGACAATACCGTCGACAAGTGCTTCAGTGGAAAGGAGTTTTTCTTGATTCAAACGTGTAAAAACTTATTTAAGAAATACAATATCTCAAAAAAGACTTACTTCTCTAGGCAATATTTCAATTCAAAAGGATTTTCTGGAAGAGATTAGGGCAACTCATTTTGCTGCTATGAAGGATAGGAGAATTGATTTAGTATACAAAATTTAGGTAAGTCGTAAAAAAATATTCTACCCCTTCCACATATAAAAAAAATTCTGGGGAAAAAATTATTGCGATATTTTCGTGCTTCATTTGCATTTCACTTACTTTTTCACCTGCGAGCTTCCACTGCTGATATGTACATTTCGTCCAATCCACGGATCATAGTTCCTATTCAAAAATTGAGTAGCATTTAAAACATTGTGCGCTGGAGCGCCATCCTGTTGCCAAATGAATGTAAATCTCTGATTTAAGGGAATGTTATCTAACTGCTGTTCTATATATATCATTTTCCAGATATCTGATGCCAGTAAGACTTTCACGGAAAAAGATTGTTCCAATAACCCTATTTTTTAAAATGCCACACTAAACATTTAAACTTTGTCGTCCTTGAATTTTGATTACCTGAATTTTGTGAGGATTCTTTGTCTCCCAAAAATGTCTATTGCGACGATAAATACACTATTAATAGTAAATGTAGCTTTAATAGTAAAAAATATATTGTGTAAAAAGAGCGGATTTACCAAAGATTATTTTCTTGACAAAAAATTAATCTTTGTCGTTTATTGTCTTCAGTTAGACCATGAACGGGTAGAAATTTATGTGGGTGATAATTATAACGATAAAGAGTTTGTTGAATTTTGCCAAATGATGTTTGAAAATATATCGCTCTATCAGTAATTGATCGTTCCGAGTTTTCTGCAATAATATGGACCAGATATAGTCCTTAAGTATAGAAGAGTATCAACAATAATAATAGCAACATGCTTAAGTCAAAGTTTTCGATGGATTTGCAGTTCTTCTATTTAAACTTTTGGTATCTTCAAATTTGTTTACTATATATCTTATTGTGCTTCATGTTGGGACGATTCTACCGGGAAATTGCCTTTGATACTCATTTTGAGTATGGGTAGAGTTTCTATTATTGACAATTTGTCTTCAACGAAATAGTCGATTTTGTTGGGCAAAACTAACACAGGCTTGTCAAATGATAGTGACAATCTGACAATGTCAGTACCAGCAAGATACCTTTCACACGATTTCACGTTAACTAGGATAAGAGGGAAATTTAAAGTCAAATATCTCAAAAACTACCGATCCGATTATAGACATATCACAAGTTCCCTGAAATCCATACAACTTTTATATTTATTATTTTTTTTCTATCTACAAAAATAAACCCTAAAAATGGGTGGCGAAATATAAATGATGACCCTGTACAGATAGAAAACTGTCGTTATAATTTCGTTATCACTCGTGCTCTAAATGGCACACATCGTAAAAGAAAACATCTTTTCTTACCCTTGTTATATAAAATACTATTGTTCTATGTTATTTGAAGTAATAATGTGAAATTTAACATCCTAATAAATTTAAGAAGACACCCACACCTTAAAATACCTTTATACGCCACTAAAAGACAAAGTACCCAAGGAACTATACTCCAACCTTGTCTATAAAATTCCTTGCGGACATTGCCAAAAATTATATGTAGGTGTCACAAAACAAAATTTTTTTGATAGATTTTGATAACGTTGAGATAGTGGATAGGGAAAAAACTACTTTAAACGTAATATCAGCGAAATGATTTATATAAACCTAAATAATACCGCAAATAATAGGACCGACATACAAGCTCTTAGTATTCAATACAACCACTTATTAAATGAATTTAAACAAACAGTGATAAAATAATAATAGTCCTGCTACCAGATTAAAATAACTACAATTTGGGAAAAAACATAATACAACACAAAGGAATGTCCGATAATGGTGGCAAACCAAATTTTCACCTCTAAGTTGCTCTTGTTTGTCCATACTGACTGTTGGGTTTGTCTTGTTATTGTTGTAAAAATAATGCCATCTTTTGTGCGTTAAATCCCATATTTAAAAATAGGTATGTATTATTAATTAAAAAAAAAATCCTAAATCTTCCTTCTGTGCAAGTTAACAATAGATTTATTTTTATTTCAAAACGGAATTTATCTCAAATCATATTCAACAAAATAATATAGCTTATTTCTTGTTTTTTCTTAAGAATATTCTAAATATTCCATTCAAACTGCAAATTTCGTTTTTCAACACACCCTCTCTATCGCTGGCTTAAAGACATAAAATAGAATTATTCGCAGGAAAATATGGGAAAAATAACATCTAATAATACCTTCTATACGAAATCATAAATTTTTATGGATGGAAATGGTCTGCCTCGTAAATCATATGAGTCCAACCTTTTTAACTCTGCCGAAAAGCATTAGGTTTTTTTTATTATAACAAATTTTTTGTTGAATACAGTGTGTCACTGACTTATCTTTCATGTTTTGTTATCTCGGAAAAGGCTTTGATTAGAACCCGTGGCCGCCATTATGATATAAAAGATTGCCGCTTGGAATGCCGTGGGTTATCAATTCAATCGAGTTATGTTTAAATCTTTTCCTATAGGCGTGTGAAATGTAAGCCTTTTCCGCACGCATGTCAGTGAGAAAAATTATTTTTGCCGCACTAGTGCTTGAGAAAGACATTATTTATATTATAATTTTGAGTAACATCGTATTATAATCTCATATTATCCCAGTTAGCTTAATACTAAGTAATCTTAGTTACAATTGTTTCAATAATTGTGTTAATAGACAAGTCTCGACGGCGATGAAACCAAAAAGCAATAATAACAATTTATGTGTCTGTGCGTGTTTTAGTTTGAGTAGTTATTTATAATTTTGTGCTTTTAGAAGACGGTTTCACCACTTAACATACAAGACATAGACGAATATGTAATTCCTGAAAGTTTTTTGGAAGAAGTTTCAGTAGTCAGCTTACAGGTATCAATAAATAGGTGTGAAAAAAAATACAAAGTTTGTATACAATAGTGCGAGAAGAAACAGGTAAAATCTACTAAAGAAGAAGTATTTCTAGTCTATTTGGGCAAAAAATTCTGAAACCTGTAAATCTTCTTCACTATGGTCAATTTTTTCAATGCTCAAATTGATCAACAAAAACAATCAAAGATTTGGATATAGGTAAATATTCAAAATTAACAGCGTTCTTAAAACGGAAAAATGTAGTACACCAACCAAAGTTTCTTCAAAAGCGGAAATTGGAATTTTTTTTTCCGCGGTACCTGATGATGTCTATTTGTTGATTAAAGTTGGGACCATTATTGGATTGGCAGGTGCATGTCGTTGCGAAAATCTTACTAAATTAACCATTGATAACATTGAATACAAAGAGACCCTAATAATCATCAAAATGTCTGATACAAGAACATATATTTCCAAAACATTTTTAATGGGTGGTGATGCAGGTCACCTTCAGCTTTATGGAAAATATGTAGCTCTACATCCTTCGAACACACCTCATCGTCATTTTTTTGTAAACTACAAACAGGGAAAATGCAGAGTACAATGTTTGGGTATTAATATATTTGGGAAGATGCTATCAAATATTGCCGGATACCTATGATTGCTAAGTCCAGAAATGTGCACTAATATCAAGAGGCATGGCGGATGGAAATCCACTACCGTGACAGAAGGCTATTTGGAAGACTTAATAGAGAACAAAAACAAATTGCAAATTAAATTTTTACCGAAAATAAAGTTGAATGTGAAGCTTTTTCATTTCCGTTAACAAGTAGTACAACTTATAATAAACAGGGTTTAGAATTCACATCTTCTCTAAATGTAAACAATCCGAAAAAATGGACATTCAATATAACCGTTATAACCTTAGAGGAAGAATAAAAATAGAGTTCATTATTTACATATTTAGCCACTGCCAAGATTACCTCACAGTATAAGGTCGATCGTACGACGATGCTAAGCCTAGCTAGGAACACCAATGCTTATACCAATTTATATTACGGTGAATATGTTTAAACATGTGCAATAAAATTTTCATACAAAGAATAGTAATGTATTTCCAGTATTAGTTTCTAGCAGTAAAAAGAAATTACTTTTATTGCAAAATAGTAAGATACAAACTAAAATACCCAAAGTCTCAGATCAGATTTCACCAGTAACAA
The DNA here is from genome assembly GCA_030620095.1 of Kuschelorhynchus macadamiae. Lineage (NCBI taxonomy): Eukaryota > Metazoa > Arthropoda > Insecta > Coleoptera > Curculionidae > Kuschelorhynchus > Kuschelorhynchus macadamiae. The sequence continues at coordinate 299,290 of JAUTXW010005519.1, read as the reverse complement.
GAGTTTTAGTTAGCTATGGCAAACCAGATCGACAACTCCACGTATTAGGCCATTACACAGTGGTATTAGAACATCCCACTTTCATTGACAAGGGATCCTTATAGTAAAAAAGTATCATAGTCTACAGTAAACATTGTTACAGGGTCACGTGACCGGCGTGGCTTAAAAACCAATAGCGGGTCGTGGAACTACCATAAATTTTAACATTAAAGAAATTAATTTGCTAAAAAATATTTTATAAGATACCAAGCTTTTCTTAGCGTCACTACTGCATGTGTTTTAATGTATTATTGTGTATTTGTTGATATGGTTGAAATCTTCTAATTATATGTTGCCTTACTTCAAGAAACAGCGTTCTAAAAGTACGGCGACATTAGAAGAACATTTATTTTTTAAACATTTAATAAATAAGTTTTATTTACTTTATCTTAGACATTGCGAAACTAGGAACTTTAATTGACCTAACTATGGTGCGGCAATGTGAGTTCGTAAAAAAATGGCCCTTTAAATTTGGAATTTTCTTTTAATCACTAAGTAAACAGCAAGATTTCCTTTTCCAGGAGACATGTCTAATGGAAGATACCTTATTCAGTTGTTTTGGGTCATATGACGTATTGACCAATCCGGTTCAGTATAATAGAACGTTTATTTCGTCGGGGGTCATGTGAGAATCTTCAGAAGCAAAATGATACAAAAAAGACTCTGAGGTGATTTTTTTACCGATAACAATAGTGTTTCCTATCAGAGAATTAAAATAATTATAGAATATACCTATACTATATAAAAAAAGTCGAAGGGCGTCTCACTGGATGAAATCTGGGGAAATAATAAAGTTTCGGATGATTTCGCGCCTTTTTTTAATTTTCACTTGAGTTGGGCCAATTTTTTATATAAGTGTTGTCAGGTAAAATAATTTAAATGGTGATTCTTTGGGTATTAAAAGTAAAAATGTGTTCGTTAACAGGTTCTAAACTGGTTAGAATTTGAGATTTTTTTACTTTCCTCGCAAGAGGAGGTCATATGATAATGACGTGGTAACATTTTGGTAAACATCCAATATGGCTGAACAAAATGGCGGTATATTGAAATATTAAAAAAGTATTACAAAGAAACTGCTTATCCATTTTATCCAAATTTTGCAGAAAAATTAGGTTTGACATGACCACCAACTGATAAGTACTACAATTCCAAAATGGCGGCCTGATAAAATATTGTGTGTCAATGCAGAAAAACTACATCGATTATGTTCAAATTTTGCTCAAAAATCAAATATTATATAGGGATGAACTGGTAAAAACGTTGAGACAAATTCAAAATGAGGGAACAAAACGGTGGCCTAATTAAATATTTAAAAATATCTGAAAAAAGTACTTATCGGATGGATTGACTGATTGATTGATGACATCCCTATTTTAAATATTTATTACTAAAAATGTATGAATTACTGACTCTTAATATCGATTTTTAATCAAATCTGTATAAATATTAAAATTCGCTCGCATTCTAGGCATTCCTGCTCTCGTTTTTTAAATATGTACTAAAAATGTATGATCAGATTCCTACTTTCTTTCAGCCAAATCAACGCAAACGTTAAAATTCCGCCGCCATGTTGGCATTACAATCTTGAATTTTTAAAATGTTGACAAAAATTCATGACGTGCAGTCTTAGATACCCCTAAATGCCGAATTTTAATCAAATCTGCAAAAATTTTAAAATTGGTCTGCTATTGTGGTGCCGCCATTTTTAATTCTCAAATATTGACTAAAATTTCATAACTTTTATTCTTAAATACTCCTTCTATATAGGCGCCACCATTTTAATTTTTGTTGTGCATTCTTAAATAATCCCCACAGTTAATGTTAAAATCATCCGTCCGACCTGTTGACATTGTCAGTTTGACACCGCTATTTTCAATTTTTAAATGCTGACACTTTTAAATTTTCCTAGGCACTGATTTTCAGTTTTGGCTACACAAGTAACAAAATTCGACGGCCGTATTGGCGCCGCCATTTTGGATTTTTAAACGTTGACTAAAAAAATTCAGATTTTTTATATCCGAAAGTGTATGCATGTCAAATTTAAAAATAATCGATAATAGAAGTGCTGAAAAATCCATTACAAGATGTGAACCAGACATATAAACATGTAATCAGATGAATAGGAAGCCAATAAAAGCGCGTTAAAAGCATTGATTTTAGTTTAAAACTCTAACACCCATATTCACTAAAGAGGTTTAACTTTAGACAAGGTCTAACTTGACAGAGGTTTAACTTTAGACAAGGTCTAACTTGACAGTTACAGGCTTAAGATGACATTTTCAACAACTGAACAAATAATTTTTCTAAATGTCACAATTACAAAATGATAGTGACATAAGGCAAACATAACTAAAAACTAAAATTTAATAATATATCAATAACTAATTTCCTCTTAAACTTACCTAACTTAATGGTTTGATTTTAGATAGTGAAGTAGAGAACGATTATTTCTTTGAAGTTTGTAAAAATACCTATTTGCCTCATTAAGGAATAGGTAAGAATCCTTCTTTTTGTATATATATATATATATATATATATATATATATATATATATATATATATATATATATATATATATATAATGAAGCATGGCCCATTTCTTCATTTTCGTACATCAAATATTTTAACAGGTCGTCATTTTGTTTCGCCATATTGAATTCATACCAATATTTTACCAATTTTTTTTTATATCAGACGTAATTTTTGTGGAAAATTAAATAAAATTAAAATTAATCGAGAAAGTGGATTTTTTAGCTATACCGGAACAGACCGACCGACCGACAGTAATCGAAAATTATGAGGATCTGTAAAAACCCGGAACGATAATTTTTTCACGATTAATGATATTTTCTTACGCGGGAAATGAAAACTCCCGTCGCCACTGGCATTCGTCAACAAATGGCCACGGCTTGGGCATGGGCCATCCCCACTTCTTGTTTTATCGTAAACATTGGTCGATAGAATGTGAAAAATAGGGGAACCATGTTGGCGCATACCCCTAACGTGATTTATGAATGAGTTGTGATCTTTACTTTAATTCTTACTCTAAGGTTATAACCAACAATAAATAATTATTTAATAAAATAATAATTTAAAAATATATTGAAAATTATATTGTGAATAAACGTAACATGTATGTGCGTTTCGTTACTATTTTTGTCGCTAAAGGTAAATAAATCACATTTGACAAATTTTAAACTTCTAATTTGTCATTAAATCTAATCTGAAGTAATTAATTCATCCCCTCCTCCTCCTCTGGTAATGTGGGCCGTACAGCCATCTTGCTGGAACCACATATTATGTAGTTCATTTAGAGCAACAGAATTTGTAAATGCTGGTATGATTTCTTCCTGCAAGAGTAACAAATATCTACTTGCAGATAGATTTTCATTGAAAATAAATGATCCAATCAAACAAATGTCCAAAGCTCAAAAATTAAAGTTTTATTTAATCATAGCGTTATTTAAAGCTATATTTTAAATTAATGAAAAACACTGATTCCAAATCTTTTTTTCTAAATGATGTGAATTTTCTGTATCTCAGCAATGATGGTTATGTTTATTGAATATTCATTCCGTAATTTGTAAATCTGGTTTCATTTGTCTAAAGAACTTTAGATTGGATTCACTATATATGATTCGTCTGATAAAATCATTTGGTGAAAACCTTGTATAATACGAGGTTTGTACACGTGAAAGTGAAGTTTTACTAGAGTCCGTTAAAGAAATGATTTAGAAATTACTGTTTGTTCTTCCACTTTTCTTACCGATATAAGAATCTAAAATATATTAAGTTGATGCCGATCCGGAAATTGTTCTTAGTATGCATGTGTTGCAGCTTCTGTATTCCTGTTAGATTTAAAATAAAGTTCTAGCATATCCAAGTTTTAAATAATAAATAATTAACGCCTATTCTAAGTACTTGAAATCAACGTAAACAATAAAAAGAGAAATAAATCAGGCACTTTAATAACAACCTAGTATAATGAATTTATGAGGGGTCGCTAACTTTTGTTTCATAATAGCGGCCGCCCGTCCTGCTCAAAGCCTAATATTAAAAAACAATAATTTCGGATTTTAGAGCTTTGTTATATATCATTGGAAAACTTTTGAAGAGCGCTTTACAAAAATTCAAAAATCCAATATGGCATTAGAATGAAAATAAAAATGTATGTAAATATCTTAAAAACAAATGAAACTAGAAAAATATTTTTGCCTGCATTAAATTTCTTTAATAAGAGTGTCCTAATAATATATAAACGATGAAACTATAATACTAGTCGTTTACGGGCTGTTAAAAATGAAAAATTTTGGTTTTTCCTAATTATCTCAAAAACCACCATAGATAAATTAAATCTTAAGGCGGATTTGAGTTTGCAATAAAATTTACTTAAACTTTGCTAATTTAATCAACTTCATAGCTATAACGGTTTCCGAAATAGCTATACATGTAAGTCAAATCTAGGACACACTGTATATCAGCGGAAATATTCGAGGAATTTATAAAGTACAGGTTGTCCAATTTTGGTAGTAAATGCAAGGCATCTGCGTTATTTGCAAATATTTAGGGTTGATGTTTTCGCGACACCATGTCACTTTTTTGTCAAACTCAAGCTGCCGTAATCAGATTTTCCATAGCCCGCCTCGTTTCAGAGATATAGGGCCAAATTGAAAAAATTGCATTTTGGGACACCCCTCGTATCTCGGTTATGTTTTAACGTATCGAAAAGGTAAAAGCTGGCTCTTATAGAGTTTTTTACGTAGAATCCAGAGGCGTGGACAGATTTTTAATCGGGGCCGTCGTTTTTGATACATGAACCAAAGTTACGTTTTTTTAAATGGGACACCCTGTATATTTTTACGTAGTCCTATTCGTCTTATTATGAGCTTTTCAAAAATATATAGTTATCAATATTTATTTTAAAAATAAGGCTACAGTTTAAGTTTTTAACTTATTTTCATTTTCTCTTAGACATCTTTCACACACTCTTGCAATTTTACCCAGTGCATTTGAAATGACTACATTGCGTGCTTGTATTTGCAAAAATGCCTGCTCAGTGGTGTTATGCAGGTCTTGAACTGTGTTATTTCGGGTAAATTAAATTTTTTAGGTGACCCCATAAAAAAAAGTCCAATATGGACAGGTTAGGCGATCCAGCGTTCGGGGAAGTTCTCTTCTAATACCGCCTCACAATTTGGGAGTTATGTGCTGGAGCTCCGTCTTGTTGGAAATATATTTGATTCACATGTGTTAAAGGGACATCTTTTATGATTTCTGGCAATATATTTTGCAATATTTCAAGGTAGCGATTAGCAGTGAGACCTCCTTCAAAAATATGAAATTTTATTTTGGTTCCTAGTACGAAACAAGCGACATTAAAGCCAAATCTTCCTCGTTGCTCGTGTGGAAATATCAAATGTTGATTTTCAGGTGACCAGTGTCTCGTATTGTGCCTATTAAATATTCCAGCACTACTTATATACGATTCGTCGGACCATATAACCGCCCTTCCAAAATGTTGGTTAGTATTAATTTTTTTAAATACCACTGGCAAAAATCAATACGTCGTTCTGCATCTCCAGGATGTAGACTTTGCACAACTCTGACTTTATAAAGTTTATACTGATGTTTCTTTAAAATCGTTTGATCCCGAGACTTGATTACACCCACTTCATTCTCTATTTTTCTACAGGACGTTACAGGCGTTACATTTACACTTGCTAAGACGTTAATCTCATCAGCCTCACGATTCTCTTTGTTATATTTCTTTGATCTGGGCTTTTTGAAAGAGCCAAAATTTATTAAATTCGATTTCAGCCTATAAAATATTAATTTATTTGGCTGCCTCCTTTTCGGATATTTATATAATAAAAGTTTAAGTTTTAAAAAAGATTGAAATAATAATTATGAAAATAAAACATTACCTAATGAAATAAAGCTCAGAAACAGCATTTATATTTTCACGACTCTCTATGAAACCGGTCAGCATATCATATTGCTCAAAGTTTTCAAATAATTGATTTGCAGCCATTTGTTAAAAAGTAATAATCAGAGCGACTAATTTAACACGTCTATTAGTATTAACATCAAAACTTCATTTACTTTATGACAAAGCAGTGACAAAGCCATTTTTGACAATCAGTCCATGGCTTACTATGAAAAATATAGATAGATATTATTAAAAACCTAAATTGCAGCCTTATTTTTTCAAATAAGTATAGATAACCATATATTTTTGAAAAGCTCATAATAAGACGAATAGGCCTCCGTAAAAATATACAGGGTGTCCCATTTAAGAAAACGTGACTTTGGGTCATGTATCAAAAACGACGTCCCCGAGTAAAAATCTGTCTACGCCACTGGATTCTACGTAAAAAACTCTATGAGCCAGTTTTTACCTTTTCGATACATTAAAAGATAACCGAGAGAGGGGTGTCCCAAAATGCAACTATTTCAATTTGGCCCTGTATCTCCGAAACAAGGCGGGCTATGGAAAACCTGATTACGGCAGCTTAAGTTTGACAAAAAAGTGGCACGGTGTCGCGAAAACCTCAACCCTAAATATTTGCAAATAATGGAGATATCTTGCATTTACAACCAAAATTGGACACCCTGAACATAGAAACAACATTTCTGCTTATTATTATTTTGGAACACAATGGTTTTCAGACAATACTTCATCAGTCATTCAGAAAAGCATCAGAAAGATTTTTATTTCAAGACGTAGAACGACAATGGGGTCAAACGATCAATTGAATACGTAACGTAAGGGCTTTAATTCCCTATAATTCGCATATGAACGCAATAACTAGGCTGAGACCATAGACTAGGGCTTCGAACACGAAGTCATGTCAAACTCTATGTTTAGTAACTTGTTTATAAGATCTTCGACTTTGTCTCATATTGGGATTCAGGGGTACCATTACTGCCAAGAAATACTGGTACAAGAAAACCATCAGTAAATGTCGCTCTTGCACTCTTAGCAAAGTTTTTCTAACAGATACATTAGAATTAATCTAAATCAGTGGTATTTAGGATGAAAACTTTCAAAATGCTCTGGACGATTCTTTTTTTGAAACGTTTTTCTGGTATTTTGTTACGTGATACATGTAATGTAAAAGACATTTATTACTCCTTGTCATGTAATATTTTTAGGGTAATATATTCTGACGAAAATCATTTCAATCGCGCAACAATGGCAAAATTCGTGTACATGAGGCACAAATTACCAATACAGATGTGCCAGTCAGACAAAGAAACGAAAATTCAGAGTGAGTTACAGAGCCCATCCCGTTTAAAGGTCCTGAGCGTTAAGGCGCATTCTGTTTCAACCTCGTTCCGCAGCACAGTGGTTTGAAATGTTATTGTATTAGTACAAAAAAGCCAAACCAGTAAAATAGTAAACAACGTTTAGAAAATTATATCAAATAACTAACTAAATAGAATACTTGTTTTTAATTTTAGAACTGATAATTTTAAATATGCATAAAGTATTGTGAAATTTTAATATATTGGGTTGATAGCTATTGAAATTCATAAATATTTGAATAAAATGTAAACATGTTTTGAAGAGTATAGAGTATTTTGAGGTATTTATTTTCACTGTTACTGTTACTGTAATTAATTTTGCAAAAAATATTAATTAAAATAAAAGTAGATCATGTTTTAAATTATCAGATATAAATTGATTGATTACAATTTACTAGCCGACATTCTTCCAATATTTTATTAAACATTCTGTTCAGCTGGTTCCTTTGTCCACCTTTTCGCAAGGACGTATTTTGGGTTCTCATAGTTCTACTTTGTTGAAAACGACTAACTAACTACTAAGCTATTTTTCTCGGCTCTCTTAATCTATCCACAAAGTCTTTGTTTCTTGTTTTGCTTTAAATTCTTTACTAGTGTCGCTTTTGCTTAAACAGTAAAAGACATCTATTAGTCTTATTTTTGAATCACATCCAAACATTTATGTTGTTTCTCACAATTGGTGTAGTTTATTGACATTTCACATGTTTTTGCAGCTTTTCAATTGTTAATTTCCAATGTATTTACTTATTATTAGTTAACAGCCTCTTCAACCAAAGTTACCACGTCAGTCTTCAACTGCTTATCTTTGAACAGTGTCTTTCTCTCAGCGATGGCGTCACACCATGGTTTCCAATCAGATTTGTAATCAATTCCTATTGTTTGTTTTTCTGTTTTCACAAGTTCAAAATTTATTCTATATTTAAATATCTATTTTGGTTATACTCATTAAGATAACTTCTCAAATGTTATTAACTCGTCTATTATACATACGGATTTCAATATTATCATACATGTTTTTGAATAGTTATAGTTGTTTTAATCTCATATAAATTTGCCAATCCTGTCGACTGTCAAGTTTGTTTTTGCTTTATATTAAAGAAATTCACCGATTTCTCTGTTCTATAATGCCTACATAAACTATAGCTGCTTTTTAAGCAATAAATCATTTTTTTAAAAAAGTAATTTGGTGTTCGTCAACTTTTGTTTTGTCTTTGTTACATGTAAAACAATGTATCTCTCTGCCTGTTTACTGACGAGTAAATATATCTTTTGATTCAACCTTTTTCTTTTCTTTTTGGCTTTGTCCACCATCTTTATAATCGAAGGGTTTTATTACTCGACGTAATAAAATGGTCGCATTGATGATGACTATTTTGTCGAGAGCGCTCTGGTATAATTGCTAATTGTCGAAACTGACTGGATTTATAACTACCTACATAAAATTTCAATTAACCGTAATGTTTATCACAACATTAAAACGGAGTTGACTCTACACGTTCTATCAAACATCTTTCTAAATATCTACTTCAGCATGAAATTAAATAAAATGCTAATTTACTAAAATGTCACAGTTAACTGTGACATTTTGTTGACAGTCATTTTTGCGATATATTTAAACTCTTCGGGGGCTTAAAAGTACTTCTTAATTTACTTATTACATAAATTACTACTATAGGGATAGTTAATAAAAAAACAAGTACTTAAAGTGCTAAAAATGTTTTAATAATTTATTTAATTAAATCTTTTATTTTTCTAAAATGCAAATTTTCCAATTCAGCTAAAGGATTACTCTCGGATGTATAAGACGTAAAACCGATTTAATCCTAGTTTTACTTTTTGTCATATTTCAAATCAAATTGCCAAAACTAAGATTTCGTAGAAAGTTTAACTATTTGTATCTGTCGTGCCGTTCCGACTCAACGCTCTAGCTATATACCTAATTGCATCGTCGAGCGTTTCTTAAACGTCACGATGTCAAAGTGATTTTTTTAATTTTCGCCCTTATTCCATTAATCAGCGTTGTTGCAGTAAATCTTCTAATATATTTCTGGTAGTAGTTCTGTCCCTCTTTATTAATACAATTGTTGCAGTAGTGACGGAGGTTACTTAGTTGTTACAACATAGTGACCTGAATGGGAGCTCAAAGAACAAAATGGATGAATATGGCCCAGTGAAATGTTAAAAAAATTATTAATAAAGAAATCGAGTATTATATAGGAATGAACTGGTAACATTTTGGTACGAATTCAAGATGGCAAAACGAAAGGGTGGCCTAATAAAATATTAAAAAAACAGCCCGGAAAAACTACTTATTAGATTGATTTCAAATTTTGTGCAAGAGCTAAGTGTGACATAGAGACAAACTGGAAAAATTGTGGTACGAATTCAAGATGGCGGAACTAAATAGCCGTTAAATAAAATGTTTAAAAAGAGAACGTAAAACCTTATTACAGCTGTATTGCAGAAAATAAGTGTGACAAAGGTAGAAACCGGTAAAATATTGGTACGAATTCAATATGGTAGAACAAAACAGCGTCCAATAAAAATGTTTGAAGAAAAGACAGTATATCTGTGTTAAGTTGACTATGTGCGGGAATAAATAAAGTCACTCTTCGCTATTCCTAATAAAAGAAAAGATTTATTACGTGGGAAGTTCCGGGTAAAGAAAATTTACCGACTTTGTCTTTTGTTGCTTATTTTTTATCTCTCCTTCTATGGAACTATTAAATCTTTGCTACATCTCGCCTCATTGTACGTAAATATATGGTTCAATATATTTCTGATAATATTTTAAGATAAAATAGATACACAGGGTGCCTTATAGGTATATGATGATTATTCAATCACTTTTATGATTGTTTATCAGAAGTTATTTTAAGAAATGTTGTAATTCCCTACAAATGTTACGCAAAAAATTATCCTTTCAATTTTTTTTCGGTTTGAAATAATGCCGCCACCCTACATTTTTTAAATGGAATGCCATGGTTTATTAAAGGTTGACTTAATTCGTCTTTCTGATTAAAAACTTCTAATTGATATCTATACCCAGACAACAATATGAGGCAACGAGTTAGGGAGATACAAAGAAATTGATAGAATTAAAAAAATTGTTACTAAAAAAATCGAGTATTACATAGGAATGAACTGGTAACATTATGGTACGAATTCAAGACGGCAAAACAAAAGGGCGGCCTAATAAAATATTAAAAAAACAGCCTGGAAAAACTACATATTAGATTGATTTCAAATTTTGTGCAAGACCTAAGTGTGACATAGAGACAAACTGGAAAAATTGTGGTACGAATTCAAGATGGCGGAACAAAATAGCGGTTAAATAAAATGTTTAAAAAGAGAACGTAAAACCTTATTACAGCTGTATTGCAGAAAATAAGTGTGACAAAGGTAGAAACCGGTAAAATATTGGTACGAATTCAATATGGTAGAACAAAAGAGCGTCCAATAAAAACGTTTGAAGAAAAGACAGTATATCTGTGTTAACAATTGACTATGTGCGTGAATAAATTAAGTCACTCTTCACTATTCCTAATAAAAGAAAAGATTTATTACGTGGGAAGTTCCGGGTAAAGAAAATTACCGACTTTGTTTTTTGTTGCTTATTTTTTATCTCTCCTTCTATGGAACTATTAAATCTTTGCTACATCTCACCTCATTGCACATAAATGCATGGTTCAATATGTTTCTGATCATATTTTAAGATAAAATAGATACACAGGGTGCCTTATAGGTATATGATAATTATTCAATCACTTTTATGATTGTTTATCAGAAGTTATCTTAAGAAATGTTGTAATTCCCTACAAATGTTACGCAAAAAATTATCCTTTCAATTTTTTTTCGGTTTGAAATAATGCCGCCACCCTACATTTTTTAAATGGAATGCCATGGTTTATTAAAGGTTGACTTAATTCGTCTTTCTGATTAAAAACTTCTTATTGATATCTATACCCAGACAACAATATGAGGCAACGAGTTAGGGAGATACAAAGAAATTGATAGAATTAAAAAAATTGTTACTAAAAAAATCGAGTATTACATAGGAATGAACTGGTAACATTTTGGTACGAATTTAAGATGGCAAAACGAAAGTGTGGCCTAATAAAATATTAAAAAAACAGCCCGGAAAAACTACTTATTAGATTGATTTCAAATTTTGTGCAAGAGCTAAGTGTGACATAGAGACAAACTGGAAAAATTGTGGTACGAATTCAAGATGGCGGAACTAAATAGCCGTTAAATAAAATGTTTAAAAAGAGAACGTAAAACCTTATTACAGCTGTATTGCAGAAAATAAGTTTGACAAAGGTAGAAACCGGTAAAATATTGGTATTCAATATGGTAGAACGAAACAGCGTCCAATAAAAATGTTTGAAAAAAAGACGGTATATCTGTGTTAACAATTGACTATGTGCGGGAATAAATTAAGTCACTCTTCACTATTCCTAATAAAAGAAAACGTGGGAAGTTCCGGGTAAAAAAATTTACCGACTTTGTTTTTTGTTGCTTATTTTTTATCTCTCCTTCTATGGAACCACTATTCCATTCCCTACAAATGTTACGCAAAAAATTATCATTCCGCCACCCTACATTTTTAAATAAAATAAATAAATAAATAAATAAATAATCGCCTTTATATTACAGAAATGCATATTTTCATAGACAGTAAAATAATATTCAAAAAAAATGGCACCACAGAGAGGCGAAGTCTAGCACAAGTCGGCTACCCTACTTAACCTCAAAAGTAATGCAGAAAATGTATAAGTATATAAATAAAAGAAAATCAAATATATAACAAATATAGATAAAATCAATATATCCAAAATAATTCACAAGTAATTGCATAGTTATAATTTAAAATATAACAAAATTATGGAGAAATTTGAAGTTGTGACACTAAAGACTTTGAAATGTCAATAAAAAATTTTTAAATTGTTTTTTGAACTGAGTTACATTAAGTGAGATAAGGTTATGTTGCAAATCGTTATATGTTTTAACGGCATTATACGTAAATGACCTCTGAAACATGGCTGAACGATGGTGAGGCATAGTTAAATGATTGGTAAAACGAGTCCTGTCATGAATATTATTACGAGGTACCAATTTATTTTTTAGTTGAATAAATGCATCAGGGTTATTTAAAATATTTAATACAAAAGTAGCCATATGATGAAGTCTGCGATTATCCATTTTTAACCATTTAAGTTGTTCAAATGTATGCGATATATGGTCAAACTTTCTGAGTCCAAAAATGAACCTGCAACAGGAATTTTGAACCTTCTGGATCCTATTTTTATCCAAAATATCAATACAATTACCATAAATAAAATCACAGTAATTAAAGTTGGATAAAACTAAGGATTCGCACAGATTTTTGCGTAAGCATTAATTTAAGATGTGTCTGTTACTGTACAAAAGTTTTAAAGATAAAAATGATTTTTGCATGAGTTTTTTAACATGTTCTTTAAATCTTAAATTTGAGTCTATGATAATTCCAAGATTCTTTGCTGACTCAACTATAGGTAGTGTCGTACCATACAGAGCAACATTAAACCCTTCTTTTAAGGTATTTACCTGATTTTTTATTTCCGAAAAACATAACTAAAGATTTTGTGGGATTCAATTGTAAGCTTTGCTCGTACGACATTGTTTTTAAATTGTTTAAATCATAATCAGTTAAATCTGATGCTTCTAGGGAATCCTGAATATTAAAAAAATAGTAAAGCTGAGTATCATCAGCATACGCTTGTGTTTGGCAATATTTTGTGGATTTCAGAATGTCAGCTGTATAAATAAGAAATAGGAAAGGGCCCAATATTGATCCTTGAGGCACTCCAGAGAGAATCGAAATTTGTTTTGAGAATTTATTTGCACAATATATCTTTTGAAACCTGTTTTCAAAATAAGAATTAATAAGATTAAGGGATGCCTCATTAAAGCCATAATATTTTAATTTGGAACAAAGAAGTTTTTGGTTGATGGTATCAAAAGCTTTAGAAAAATCGAGAAGTACTAGCACGGTACATTTCTACTGATCCCAAGCTCTTAAAACGTCATCTATTACCGTAGATAACGCCACCGAAGTACTAAAATTTTTTTTAAAACCACATTGAAAATCTGGTAAAATTTTATTAAATAAGACAAAAATATACAGTTGGTTATATAAAATTTTTTCAAACATTTTAGAGAGGGTTGGTAAAATGCTAATAATCCTTAAATCACTGACTTCAGATGGATATAATGTTTTCGGTATTGGTTTACCAATTGCGACCTTCCATTGGTCAGGAAAGTAGCCATTTTCTATGCAGAGATTAATAATAAGATATATATTAATAAAAGAGCTGCAATATTGCAGCATAGATGCCTTAATGATATCTACACCCGCAGCATCATTTTTAATATTTTTTAACACTAAATGTACCTCTTTAACTGTTGTCAACTTAAAAGAAAAACTAAGACTATTTTTAAAAAGATTATTACTATAGAACTCAATTTTATTATCACAATTTAATACATTCTGCAAAAAAGGTCCAAAATAATCACTAATTAAATTGGGATTCTGCAAATTTTCGGGGATGGTTTTGTTGTTTTTATTGCAGACATTTAAATCTTTTAATGCCCTCCAAATTTTACATTGGTATTGATCAGCAGACAGTGAATCAAGATACCTTTTTTTTTCAGGTCTCACTACCGATAGTGCGAAATTTCTTAACCTTTTATAAGCTACCCAATCATCTGGATCACTCGTTCTTTTAAAAGTCTGTAAAGCCCGATCCCTCTGTTTCATGTAGAATTTAAGGTTTTCAGTAAGCCACGGTGCTTTAGGCTTTGTTATTCGAACTTCTTTAATTGGAGCATGACGGTTAAACAAATCTAAAATAAGGTTATTAAATAAAGTAATTTTGTCATCTATACTATTTACATAAAAAATATTATTCCATTCCAAATGGTTCAAGTCTTGACAAAAATTGTGATAGTTAAAAGATTTATAAGACCGAAACTTAATAATTTTAGGTACAACATGAACTTTGTTTATAGTTAAACTGCAATAAACCATTCTGTGGTCGGATATATTATCCGCAGAGATCGTACCATGGCTTGAAACAAGTTCTTTATCTGAAACAAAAATTGGGTCAAGTAGCGTAGCCGCATTTCTGGATATTCTAGTAAGCTAATTAATAATTTGCGATATGTTATAACTTTCAATGGATTATTTAAATTAAAAAGGTCAATATTAAAATCCCCCATTATAATGACCTCATCAACAGAAGGGGCAGCACTGGACAAAATATTATCAAAATCTTCAATACAATTATTAATGTTTGTTTTAGGTGGACGGTAAAATACACCAATTGCTGTATATTTATTTTTAACTTTAATTTTAAGAATCAAGTACTCAAGTGATTCATTAACTGGAAAATCAAACTGAACAAACTCAGGGGTATATGTTCCCTTGAGGTAGGCCGCCACACCTCCTCCTCGGCTTTGTCGATCCCGCCTATAAAACCGATAACCTGGTACTGAAAATGCATCGGAATCAACACCATTATGCAGCCATGTTTCAGAAAGTAGCATTATATCAAAATTTCGACTGTCCAAAATGTATTTAAAATCATTGAAACTAGTAAACATTGATCGTATATTCAGATGTCCCAACTTCATTATTTAAAATTATTCAAACCAAAAAATATATATTTATATATGTGTGTGTGTATCAAGGAAGAAAAAAAAGGTGTACGCATTCACTCAATATCAAAACACTAACTAACTACGTAGAAATATAACAAAAAAAAAGTCGACTAACGAACATATTTTCTGCCTCACTCCCATAAATGTTGAAAACCTTTAATTTGCAAATTCGTAAAAAGAAAGAAAAAACGGATATTCCCTTATAAACAAATACATTCTAAACTATATTTGCAAAATATAATGGCTGCAAACAAGATTATACAATACCCTACATATCTCATAAACAGGTGTGATGAAAATAAAATGAAATTTATCTAATAAATATTTAATGATTTTGGCGGTAAGACTGCAATTAAATAATCCTAAATTATGAAATGCAAATTCCAGAAAAATAAAAATGAGTTAAAATTCTTTTTGCAAAAGTTATTTTTAATAATTTCCTTATTATGTATGAATAAACAGAAAAGTTTATCCGTTGAAACAAACCAGCATTAATATTGCATTTTTGCATTCAAGAAATAAACAATATTAGCAGAACCCGACAAAAAAAAATACGTGTATTATTTGGTTGGAGTATGAATAACTCTCGAAAATTGTGCATCACTGAACATTTTTCTGCGAACAAAAATTAGTAATGCCCTGGTTTTTTAAAGGTTCACTTAATTCGTCTTTCTGATTAAAAATTTTTAATTGATATCTATACCTAGACAACACTATGAGGCAACGAGTTAGGGAGATACAAAGAAATTGATAGAATGAAAGAAAAAACATATATGTAGAATGTTTTTTTAAGGGTTTTTTTTTAGTTATTAAAAATAAATTTAAGGTAACTCTGCATTGAGACTATTTTAAAAGCTGCTGTAATCTTTCATCTTACAGAAAAAAGCTGCGTACTTAAACTATCAAATGTCGACCAATTGGTTTTTGTCCTAAAGACAAAATGAAGAAGCTAAAAAACTAAACATTACGCCTGAGAAGATCAAACCAATTCTAGAACATCTAGAAAATGTTGATCTAAATAAATATTTTATGTCTGTTAAATCTTCTGTTCTACCAAAACAAGTATAAGCTTAAATGATAGTATTAAAATTCCTGCTTGAAAAAGTCATACTTTCCTTTGCAATGGAGAACTACAAATGCGCTACCTCTGACAGAAATTTCACAACCCATCGAACTCAGTCACTTACGCCCAGTTAGTAAACTGCCTGTGCTGTGAAAGATCCTAGAGATGATAGATAATTAGGTAACACGTAAATAAATTTAAAATATTTTTTTACAAACAGTTTTTTTAAAGGATCACTCCTGCGCAACCGCACCGTGCTCAAAACTGGTTTTTTAAAATATAGCTAAATCATAGCAAGCGCTAGAATTTGTTAAACTATTATGTGTTTATCAATTGTTTCTGTCAGTGAAACCTATTTTAAGGTTATCAGTGTTGACATACGCTCTTAGAAGTTGAAAGTTTTATTTCTCGCTAGATTTTTATTCCTATCTATCTTGTTACTTGCTTGATATTATTACCGTCCTTTTGTTGAAAGTCTGATTAATAATTAGTGATGTATGATGACCAAGGTAAGTACTTCCGCTATATATACTAATGACGTCATTTATTAATAATCAAGTTAAATAATAACGCGCTTTGTTTTTACATGCAAAAAAAAAGAAATTTTGGGAATATCTTAAATTTGCGCAACTCGTTGTCGGATTTTATTACGTCAATAAATAAATTTACCTTTATATACTTAAAAACTAAAGCAAAGAGTAAGAGCGAGTTTTTAATTTTAAAATATTTTGATTATTAGCCCTCCATATCATTACTCGGTGACCATAAACTAATATATATCAACTTTTGTATCTTTTCTTTTCAAAATAATAATCTAAAATGTAGAGAGTCTAATAGGCATTACAAATTTTGCGTCTGTGTATGTATCTGTATGTCTGTGTATGGATGTGTGTTTACTCGATAACTTTTGAACGGTTTGAAATATTGCTTTCAAAGGACCCCGTACGCTTTAAATGGGATTTCAAAAAATGAAATTTGTTGTTTTCATAAAGAAAAAATATAATTTTATATTCCCCAATCAATACGTAAGTATTTTCTCTTTCAGATTTGTCTTTGAAAATCATTATGTAGAATGTAGTTATGAAGAATCCCGAGTATAGTAATGATAGTCTAGATATATCTTCAACCACTAAAGCAAAAAAACTTTCATCCAAGGAAGTCCTTTCTTTAATAATTGAAGCTCAGCTATCACGGAAATAGTACGAAACAGTAAGAAACTATGGAAACTATATTTTTCCATTACAAACTGGTGCAAGCTGAAACCGAAGCCGCTGTACCCCCTTCAATCATTACACGATCATTATACAGAGATTGCCCAAATTGAGCAAAATTTAATAAGAAAATTTTATATAATACTTCAAACCATGTCTAGTGGATTCCAAATTAACAGTAAAAATTTTAAAAAATATTGTTTGGAGACAGCTGTTCTTTTTACATCCATGGTTCAAATATTATGAACGAGGCTTTATTATCTATTGGAATGCTTAGCGAAGAGGCTTAAGAAGCCAGGAATAAACATTTGAAATTTTACAGGGAACATTTTGGTTTGCGAATGCGAAATATGCCCATGGTCAATAAAAAATCTTTCGATTCAGAAGTTAATCAAATGTTAGAAGATTGTACTTAAATTACTATTAATTATTCTTGCAATAATATTCGATTTTATTTCAATAAATAATAATGATTATTCTTATCACTGAAAATGATAATTTAAATAAATGAATAAATATGTTTTCTGTTTAAAAACGTTTTTTAAATGTATGCATTTTAAGGCTTAAAATTACAGAATAAAGTCAATACGGAGTTTTGGGTATTCGATGTATATAGCTTGCTCCAGTGTGCGGCGGCCAGTGGTTTGGTTGGTTCGTCTGGCTTTGCATCTGTGAACTATTGCGATTAAGCTAGCACGTTGCGTCAGTTGTTTTTTTAATAGTTAAAAGATAGAAAAGTGTACAATGGATGACGAAAATTTGTTTAAATTAATTTAAGAGGAAGAAAAGGATGAAGAGCAGATGTTACTTTATCTTGTTTTCCCAAAAAAGCGTAGGATTCACAATGCCTTTTTAAAGAGAACTGAAAAAAGTTATTGCTTAAATTGCTTATTCACCATTTAAAAGACGACGAAATAATATTTATAGAGTTTTTTCGTTTGATTCTCGTCCAATCCAATTTTTTTGGCACTTATACATAATGACCTAACAATGTTTGGAACACATGAAGTGTCATTTGTCAAAATTGGCACTAACTTTAAGGTAGGTAGATACCTATAACAAAAACCAAAAAATATATATTTTTTTATTTTGTTGGAAACAACTATATTTTAAAAAACTAAAAAGTTTGTATTGTGTAGTAAGACAATAAAGTAGTAATTATTTTAATTTCAAGAGATGTGTAAAAATTCTCACTTTTATTTCCTTTCTTGTGATCTTATAACATTAATAGGAGTTTTTTTATTGATTTTGAAAAGTAATATGATTATTTGAAAGTGGTGAATTAAGGTATTTGCGTTAATGGTTGTTGTGGATCTGAAACGTAACACTGAAACTAGTTGTCTAAATTTGTACCTGAATTGTACTGAATGACTTCATTTGTATTTGAAGATATTGCCCTAGTCTCCAAGTTGATCACACGCGTCAATATACCCAATTTTGCTTTTAATGGCCGTGATAATTTTTTAACTGTTAAGCTAATACTTTTCATAAAGCGATTTATTTCATTAAGTTCTGTTGTTTGTTTTCTATCCTGTAAAACTTCTTGGTTCTTTTCTGGGCCCTTTCTTCAAAAATTTTTAAAAAAGCTTATTGTTCCTTTTCTTGTTTGAACTTGATGTGAGGGTGGAACTAGTAATGGAAGAACAGCGGCTGACAGAGGCGGAAGATGTGTTATCGGTTTCTCGAATACATGGATTCGATTCGGTTGTATGTGCAGATTTTAATGCAGGCCAAGTTGAGGGATTAGAAAATTTGTTTGGATGAATGAACTAGTTTGCTTTGCGATGTCGGTCGTTGGACTTTCGTTAAAATCTAATGTGTTTTTCGAGATTCGCTCATATTTAATCTCTTATTCTTATCTTTAGTTTTAATTTATCTAGAAATAAAAGGCGGAGTTACAGGTGCTCTTAACTGGTTTGTCTAAAGCAGATGAACCAGTTTCCATTTGTAGTTTTCTTTTATGACGGAAATATATAGATATTATACTTTTTCCATAGCTTTTTGCTATCGTCAACTATAAGAGAAGCAACTACTACGACTTAATTTGAATTAAAGAATAAGAACAAAATAATACTAAAAAAATTAAGAATGACTTAAGAAAATTTTCTATTATATTTTTATAGCTATATTTAAAATTTTCTTTTTTTTAAATTTATGGCTACTTGAGACACTTTCAGATTTTTAGCATTTGCATTAAGAATTTCACACTTTAGTAAAAGAAACATTGTTGGCTATTTGTAAACATTTAGTCCCAATTTTTATACGTACGCCATCTAAGGAATCACTAAAACGAAATGACGAAGAATTTTGAAAGCGATGAAACTTTTTTTTCCAGTAGACCAGACTTTACCAAATCCGAACAGAAACATGCCATTGGTAATTGTAGGAGACATAGCTTTTCTTTTGCACCAACACGTAATGAACCCAATACCTATACTTTTCAAAATTTCTCTGGAAGAGGTGGATTTCAAGATTTTGATGGATTTAAGAGATGAATTTTTCAATTTTTCTTTAACAACATCGGCAAGATACCCTAATTTCAAAATAAAATTAAATTTAAGAACGGAGTACTTCATTTACAAAATCATAACTTTTTCAGGCATCTTTTCTAATACACTTTTTAACCAGTGTGTCCAAAAAAGTATGCAACATGGAACCTTTACCTATTATTGTTTTCTCAAAAAAAAATATGTGTTGTAAAAATCTTGATGCTTATTTCTAAATAAAAGGTGCATATATAAATTATATGCTAAAAATTATTAATAACGGCAATAACGATATATTTTTAGAAAATACAAAACAAACATATTTTTTGGTATCTAGGGACGCTAAAACGTGAAGGTATGTAAAACTTGAAAACACTATTTTTTCACGGTTACAAACATTTTATTTGGCCGCTATTTTGTCTCAACATCTAGAATTAGTAACAAAGTTTAGCTAGGTGATCCCTATACCACAATTAGCTATGGCACACAATTTAAAATCAATCCATTTGGTAGTTTTTTTAGGCTTAATTTTGAAATATTTTATTATGCCGCCTTTTTGTTCCACCATCTTGGATTGGTACCAAAATTTTACCAGTTGATTCCAACATAATACTTGATTAAGAAATCAGAGTTCTTGGGATTAGACCGTGTCAAATTGGAATTACTGTCCGCCTTCGATTGCACAAGACATCTTCAGGGATCTTTACTCCACGAGATCTGAGCACTGAATGAACTCGGGAAGATTCAGGCGGGCTTTTATACCCGACTTGTGCTTGCCGAACCGTGACACTGTGTTAAGATCGGTTCCCACATGTGATATAGACCGTAACCCGTATCTCTATTGACGTTTTCTGTATGTTTAAAAAATTCAATAGATTCCCTAATTTTTCGTTTATAAAATCCTGGAACCGATGCTAAAACCTTGGTTTCTTTTACATTTATAATATGGCCATATTATAATCAGCTACAGCAGATTGAACAATTTGTTTCTTTTTAATACATCGTTCATGTTCCTTATGTCTAGTTGATATTGAGGGTCCTGTTTCTCCTGCAACTGTAGTGCCATGTATGTAAGGAAGAACAACACTACCTAACGGTGGCTCCTTATCATCCTCCTTTCACGGAGTTGGATTACTATATTTTTTAATTGAACGCGTAATATCTTCAGTGCAATAGCCATTCCCTCTCAGAACTTCGGTCAGTTTCGATGTTTCTGATGTTAAAGAATCTTGATCAGAAATCGGAATAGCTCTAAATACTAGTGAGTTAATAACCGATTTCTTTTGTGCTGGATGGTGGTGGGAATTTGCATTTAAGTATCTATTTGTATGCGTCGGTTTTCTGTTCACAGAATGTCTTAAGGTACCATTTTCCTTCCTTTGAACATATACACCTAGAAAGGGAATTGTCCCATTAGATTCTACTTCCATTGTGAAGATTATCCTGTCCATGAGACCACACTACAAGGATAATCTTCTCATATTTCTGGATCACCTCAGCCAACAACATCATAATATCAAGTTTACAATGGAAATCTAATGGGACAATTCCCTTTCTAGATGTATATGTTCAAAGGAAGGAAAATGGTACATTAGGACATTCTGTGTACAGAAAACCGACGCATACAAATAGATACTTAAATGCAAATTCCCATCACCATCCAGCACCAAAGAAATCGGTTATTAACTCACTAGTATTTATAGCCATTTCGATTTCTGATCAAGATTCTTTAACATCAGAAACATCGAAACTGACCGAAGCTCTGAGAGGGAATGGCTATTGCACTGAAGACATTACGCGTTCAATTAAAAAATATAGTAATCCAACTCCGCGAAAGGAGGATGATAAGGAGTCACCGCTAGGTAGTGTTGTTCTTCCTTACATACATGGCACTACAGACAAGATAGGATGATTACTTCGGCGGTCCAACATACGTACAATCTTCAATACACATAAGAAGATTGGACAATGCTTGCAATCCCCGAAAGATATTCTACCTTTTCAAACAGAAGGAGTATATAAAATTCCTTGCTCATGTGGAGAAGTGTATGTGGGAGAAACAGGACGCCCAATATCACCTATACTTAAGGAACGTGACCGATGTATTAAAAAGAAACAAATTGTCCAATCTGCTGTAGCTGAACACCAGCACACCACTGGCCATATAATAAATGTAAAGGGAACCAAGGTTCTAACATCGGTTCCAGGATTTTATAAACGAAAAATTCGGGAATCCATTGAAATTTTTAAACATACAAAATTTTCGGGTTACGGTCTACATCACACGTGGAAACCGATCTTAACACAGTGTCACGGTTCGGCGAGCACAAGTTGGGTATAAAAGTTCGATTGAATCTCTCCGAGCTCATTCAGTGTTCAGATCTCGTGGAGTAAAGATCCCTGAAGATGCCTCGTGAAATCGAAGGCGAAACGTCGGACACGGTTTAATCCCAAGAACCGTGATTTCCTAATTGACCAAAGCAGTGAAAGCTTCCGTTCTATGTTATAATACTTGATGCTTGAGCAAAATTTGAGATAAATTGGTTAAGTAGTTATACCAAAATTATAACAGGCCGTTATATGACCCTTAATGTTTTATTAAAATTTAAAGTCAATCGGGTGAGCTATTTTTAAGGTATGCCTCGAACTGACAGACCGACAGACAGACCGACGGAATTGATAAAACATATTTTTTGGCATCTAGGGTCGCTAAAACTTGAAGATTTTTAAAAATCTGAGAGGGTGATTTTTTTTCAAGATTACAAACATTTTATTTGGCCGCCATTTTGTTCGGCCATCTTACATTTTTACTACAATTTTACTAGTTAACGCCTATACCACAATTAGTTATAGTACGCAATTTGAAATTATTCCATTAACTAGTTTTTTAAGCTGAATTTTTAAATATTTTAATAAGCCGCCATTTTGTTCCGCCATCTTGGAATCGTACCATAGTTTTACCAGTTTATTCCAACATAATACTTTAAAGTTTGTGTAAAATCTGAGATAAATTAGATAAGCAGTTTTTAATAATATTTTTTTAACATTTATTACCAGATCATCCCTATAATTCCCTTAATTTTTGGTCAAAATTTAAAGTTAATCAGGTCTGTAGTTTTTAAGCCATGCCCCGCATTGATAGACAGGCGGACCGACGGAATTGATAAAAAATATTTTTTGGCATCTAGAGAGGCTAAAACACGAAGATATGCCGCCATTTTGTTTCCCCATAATGGATATTTACCAAAATGTTACCAGATCATACCCATATGACCCTTAATTTTTGACCAAAATTTGGAGTCAATCGGGAAGGTAGTTTTTTAGCTATGTCGCGAACAGACAGATCGACAGACAGACAGACAGACCGATGGAATTGAGAAAAAATGTTTTTCGGCATCTAGCGACCCTGAAACGCGAAGAGATCTGAAAAAATCTGGCACAGTGATTTTTTCACGATTACAATAATTCCCTTTTACGAGGGAAATAAAAAGAAAATATTTAAGAGATCGTTTTCATATACTATTGCCACTTGCCATAGAATTAAGGACTTCGATTTTAGATTGTCAACTTCTGCATTCAAAAATGGATATAAGGGTTTATTATTGTTAGAATAAATTCTCCCTGTTAATTTTAAACTCGTTTTTATTTAAATGTGTCACAGAGTGATTTTTTACCACTTTATTCATAATAGAGCACTTAAACAAAACATAATTCAAACAATTTTTGATTATTTCATATAAAATAGTAACAGCCTTTAAGGAAGAATTTATACTTGTTACCTATTAAGTCGCCTTTTATTTACACCTTAGTTTTAAGGTATATTTGTACGCATTTATCAAATAAACAGTAAAACAAGGGATGAACCTTAGAATACTCGTTTGTAATAAGGAGAAGCAGCTCCCCATCTTACGAAATTGTAATATGCAGGGTATCCCATAAACAATAAGGATGAAGATATGACATATTTAAGGCCTGGTAACGCCAAGTTTGAAACGTTTCCAAGACTCCCAAATATGAATATTAATTTGTTAAATTTAAATATTTAACACGTTGATGGACAATGACGCCGATCGGCGTCTTCGCTGGCGTGGCAAATGTGACAGGAGAAGAAAGAAATTGACAAATTCTGCAGTACGCCGTTAGACGTCCTGCGATCCATGTAAAATCAATTAGTCGCATTTTGACTGTCGATTGTTGCGCTTACAGTGCCGATGAGTGTTAAAGTTTTGGCGGGAAATTTGTGGAGCATTACATTTGTGCAATGTAAGTACTTTTTCAATATTTTATGCTGTTTTACTTTAAATTCACTTTAAACCTAAAGAAAAAATGTCGTATGGTGCTCAAATGCATACCTAGGAAGGAAGAAAAATATGTAGCATGACAAATTTTAGTTTCTAGTTGGCAATCAATTGAGTTTATGCTTTGAATTTGTGTAAAATAGATAGAGATAGAATAGATTTTGAAGTATGATACACGGGAGCTGGTCAATAGCGTAGAGTGGGGGGGGGGGGGGGGGATTTAAAAAATTACATTTGAATCGCATCCCGGTTGTCGATTCAAATAAATGTTTTTATATATTGACAGGACAATAGGCTAACAACGCAGTATCATGAATGGCTCACCGAGCTTGACAGGGACGTATTTAGGAGGACGGATTAGACTCTTTTAGAACATAAGTTTGATCTACATGTAATTGATGTGACAATTTGAATAATTATGTAAGTCGGATAGTGTTACAGTATGAATGGGAATGGCCTTAGTGAACTGATCAGTGGCGTATTCAGGGGCGGCACAAATTTTAAAAGTTACATTTGAGTCACTTTGCAGTTTTCAGTTTAACGGATATTTTGCAAACATCGTCAATAAATGCTGTATTATGGCGTTACTAAGCTCATTAGGGACATATTTAGAGGGACGTAGTAAATTGGGTGTATATTTTGCGTACTTAAGGCTACGTTTATTACAGATGAGTGGCCCCAATGACCCTTATGAAAAAGAACAAAGAAGACCAATGCAACTCTATGACGATTTGTTTGATGATGAAGAAGAACAAGATCCATATCACGACAGCGATGATGGGTCAGATCCAGATTTTGTTCCCAGCGAAACTTCAGACATCGATGAACCCGCAGTTGGTTTAAGGAGATTTCCGAGTGAAGAATTTCTCATAAATCTTTCATCATCAGATCTGGAAAATGACTATCAAAGCCCCCAGGTATCTGACGCTGAACCGGAGGACCTTGACCTACAGCCTAATGGTGATGGGGACCGCACTATACCAGAAGAACCTGATTTATGGGAAGAAACAACAAAACCAATTCCCATTTTCGATTTTGATGAACACAGTGTTGGAGTGAAAATAAATATGGATGTTTTCCAGTCAGTGTTTAGTGCAGTGCTCAAACAATTATGCTGTTTTCCTAACCAATACAAATCGGCCAAAGACAAGGAATTGTAGAACAGCAACTATACGATCAATAACAGTCGACGAGCTAAAGGCCTTTTTTGGTCTTTGTCTGCTTCAAGGTCAAGTTTCAACCTGCAACGTTCGCCGATTTTTTTCTTCAAAAGATGTTCTTTATTATCATCCTGTATTTCCTTTTGTGATGTCGGCAAGGAGATTCGAGCAAATACTACGGATTTTGTGTTGTTCGGCGCCAAATTTAAAAGGAAAGAAGAAAGCAGAAACACTGATTGATATGTTTAGATTTAAGTTCCAAGCTGCTTACATACCTACTAAAGAACTGTCCTTGGATGAATCTTTACTACATTTTCGAGGACGTCTTGGATTTAGAGTTTATATAAAGAACAAAAAAGACAGATACGGAATAAAGTTTTATCAGTTAGCGACATCTGATGGGTATGTGTTGAATTTGGAAATGTACAGTGGACAAGATGCTAAACATAATGATGGTAATCAAGGTGGTGGCAACTCTACAACAGAAAACTTAGTTCTTCGCCTAATGGAACCTTACCTAGACAAGGGCTACGAGTTATTTATGGACAATTATTATAACAGCGTTACTTTGTCTGAAAAATTATTGGAACGAAAGACGCATTCCAATGGTACTCTTAGGTCTAACCGTCGGGAAAATCCCAAAGACAAAATTGAAGCGCGGTCAACATTTTTGGACACGCAAGAAGAACGTTTATGTATCCAAGTGGAAAGACAAACGTGATGTTTTGATGCTTACAACGAGAAATCATCCCGGGATTATTACAGTAAGAAACAAATATGGCCAAGAAAAACTTAAGCCCAGAGAAGTTGCTTCTTACAACGACCATATCAGGTGTTGATCGAGGGGATCAGATGACGGCAACTTATAACACAACAAGGAAAACCATCAGATGGTATAAAAAGATTATCTTATACCTCCTAGATTTAACTACATGGAACTCGTTTTATTTATACAAAAAGTATAGCAAAGGGGGCTCACAAAAATGCCGATTTTTGGAATTTAGAGACGACCTCATTAAATCTTTAATAAAATTACCCCAAGATGCAGATGTCCTTCGCAAAAAGATACATCATAGTCGCTATCGTCAGCCTGAACAAAATGAAAATCAAAATGTTGCCGAGACCCAAGAAGGACATTGGCCCGAAAAAGTTCCGGGCACTCCTGGAGAAAAATCGACAAAAAAATCTGTTTTTCTAAAGTGCAGGATGTGTTCAAAAAAGAAAATCAGAAGACAAACAAGCTTCAGGTGTAAAGGTTGTCCTGAGAAACCTCCTCTATGCGCATTATGCTTTGAGGAATGGCATACCCAGAAACAATAGAATTTTTGTGTTCTTTTTTCAAATTTTTTGTGTTTGTTTTTGTGTTCCTCTTAGTTGAGAATAAAACCGTTTTTGATTGATAATAATTGTTGTTTTATTCGGTGTCGTAGCCAGAATGGAAGAAGGAGTTCCTTTTTTCGATATATCGATATATATATATATTTTTTTATATTTCTCAATAAATTTAATAAAAAATAAAATAAAGAGTCCTAAAAACATCTACCTTAACTTTTTGGGATTTTTAGGGAGCCGCTGTTTCTCCTCTGGCTACGCCCTTGAATTATATAACATTTTTAACTAGATGTCTATCGGCGTCACAGCAATTTTTCTCTTTCAAATGTGGCAGGACGTCTATTGGCGTCAATTTTCAAACTTCTCTAAAACAAAAATTCTAACTTTTTTTCAAATTCTGAGATGTTTGCTATACTTTTGAAAGCAATCTGGTTCCTAATTCCTTAAAAAGTACTAATGTCATTTTTGACACCGACCACATTTTCCTATTGTCCGTCAACGTGTTAAAAGTAAAAACGCTCAAAGTTATTTTTGATAATCCCCTATAAACATTCCAAATTAATACTTATTAATAAAAAGTAAAAATAACAATAATAAAATAATTAGTAAAAGTGCCTCTTTTACTGTTGACAATAAATAAATGAAATGTCACTTGTTACGAATAACACATAAAAAATAAACAATATTAACGGAAGCTATTATCTGGAGCGAGTTTATTTTTTGTCGTTCATTTCATACGTTCAAAAGCGACAATCAAAAACGCAATAATTTGAATAATTTAGATCAGTTGACACATTCGTTAAAGTAAATGCATGGATTCGTTTAGAGAGGCGTTTCATAATGCGATTTCCATTTTTGAACTAAACCGCACGTTAACTGCGTGGAAGTGAGCTTTAAAAATAAAAATTTGCTATAAAAACTTTTTAATTATCAAAGAGAATAGAAATTTTAGTCTCCCGCAAGAACGGGTTTTATAATTAGGGTTAAAAATAAGATGTCTAGTTTTTTTATTTAGTTTTCCATATAGTAAATGTGATTTCTTTTATAAAATAGACTACTGCAAACATAAAAAATTTACTCACGTTACTTTAAACTCATTACACACTCGCTTTGACCAATCACAATCGTCAGTTTCTTTATATTGAACCGTGTTTAATCCCTTTTACTATAAACGATTTCGCCGATTTTACTAAGGTAAAAATTGCGTTTTCAATGCGGTTCTGTTTCTATAAATTGGTAAGGAATAAACCCAAGGTTATATAACACTTTTTTGATCAAAATAGTGCAGCATTCGAGGGTGTCAATCACAAATACTTCTTGACAAAAGGCAGTGGGAAGTTAAGTGTGGCGTACCGCAGGGGTTAGTTCTAGGTCCGATATTATTTGAATTGTGTATTAATGATTTAGTTAGTTTGGATGTAACAGGCAAATTTAGCTTTTTGCCGATGATGCCACTTTGTTGCGGCATAATGATTACTTAAATGCAATGAATGATGTAATTGTCAGTGATCTGGAAAAGCTTAAACGGTGGAGAGATGCCAAATGTTTGCCTTTCAATGATGATAAAACTTGTGTAATATCATTTAAGTGTCAATTAGACTTTGTGATCCTTAAAAGCAAGGTTTTAAAATACATTTTTGGGGATTTTGATAGACAACCAACTTAAATTTAGAGGTCACGTGGAGGCTTTGTGTTTCAAGCTGATTTCTAGTTGCTATGCACTAAGAGTCATAAACTCACTTACGATATTGTGTTTGTTTCTGCAGTGTTTTCCTGCTACAGAAAATAGTATTGAGATACATGTGTAGGGCTAAAGTTCGGGACTCATGCAGACCATTGTTTTTGTTTAATAAAATTTTGACGTTGGCAAGTATTTTTATTCTGGAATCTACATGTCTCTACATTCTGCTTCAGTACATCCAACTCGTCGTTATCAATCTATTTCATTGCCCATTCCAGTTTCGACCCAGGCAAACACGTATGTTTTCTATATTGTCAAAGTTATGTGCAATTAGTCACAGGCAAATTCAGAGTTGACAGCATTTTGAGAAAAAAAAGATTGTTTTTAGTTGTTCGGCCGTTTTACAGTGTGACTGAATATTTTCAAGAACATTTTTAAGTCCCATAATATTTTATTTCTATCATTTGTGTTGCTTTTTTTATATTTGACTGTTACAAATGTTAAAAACGAAGTCTGGCCGTTCTTCGAAAATTACAGAAACCAAAATATTGTAAAACATTAGTAGATCCCATGCAAGCTAGGCTTGATGCAGTTATAAAACAAAAAGTGACTGTACTCAGTGGTAACAGTGGAAAATTATTCAAATTTTTATGGTCCAATTAATATGCGACAATCATCATTATTATTGTTAGTGATATAGATAAGGAATATTGTTGATTAATTATTAATGCCACATGCTATCAAATAAACGTAGTTGTATTTGTTGAATTGATGTTATGTACAATAAATACTAGGTAACAAAAATAAATATCTCTTACGAATTCCTTTGGTTCAATACTTATGCGACTGGGCTTGTATGTGTAGGTATGTGTATATGTATGTATATGCGTGTGTATGGGTATATGTGTTTAAATATTTAATACATTGATCTTTTTTGTAAATTCTTCTGTTAATATTATCATATACGTTTATATATCACATGTGTAAGAATCTTTTAAATTATTTATTGCATCTATCTATAGTTGTACATCATATTTCATACTTATCCTAGTTTTGTTGATGAATTTAGTACATATATATGCAGTATTTAGATTAAGCTATTATCCTTTTTAATTTATTTAGTATTTTCTTTTAAAGCAGCTTTGTCAATAATTTTATATCCCTACAACACAAATTAAATAAACTAATCAACTATTATTTTGACGTTGAAAGTTAATTATAATTATTATAAATACTTTCTACTCTTTCGGTAGGGTTTCTACCGATATCAAAAACCCTTACACCCTTAAGGACGTAGAAACTGTTTAAAAAAATTTAACACACACTAGCGTATACAGGCACCACCATCGCAGTGAGATCGAAACTTCTTCAGACAATATATCCTGTCTCAAAAGAAATTCCTCGGCCGGAGTTCTGAAAACGATAAAAACACAATCCAAAGGGCCGAGGAAATTACATCGACACTGGAAAAAAATTTAAGAACCGATCCCAAAGATAAACTAGGATTTCACGGCCCCCAAGTCTGCAGATGGAAGCAGAGGACAAAAAGTGTCGTAGCATCCATGGTTTCGGCGGGTTCCCCTCCGAAAGTTTCGAAATTGTTTTAGAGATGCTCGTTGTTATACTCTTTCAGGCACACTACAACAGCAAGGTGCTTCGATGCGGAAATGAATTTTAGTATATCCGTAATCTTCTACTCCAGAAAGACAAAAAAGATGCATTTTTAGGGATATGTACAAAGATATCACAAATTCACCACAAATTAAATCGTAATTTAAATACGCAAATAACTGCACTACTGGAACTTGACATTTGTTGACGTCAGCGAATAAAAACAAAATTTCTATGCGCCGAATTATTTATTTATCAGTAAATTCCTACTGTGTTGGGGCTAATAAAATGTATATGCGAGGGAGAAAATTGAATTTCATAGCACGAGTTTTAAAAGTATTTTAATCTCAGACTAGAGCGCCTCACCTGTGTTATATATTATATTTTTCGGTATTTCGAACTATTCGTTACAAAGTTTTATTAGATAAAAACCCAGGAACTTTTATATGAAATCGAGTTTAAAATTTATGAAAGGCAAATTAATTCATCAAATTTTTTGTGACTTGACATGATTTTACTTTCAAGATGGCCGCCACAGCCTACTGTATCTCTAGGCCACCGAAACAAACAACTGATGTATTTTTGAAAAAAATCAACCTTTCAGGTTTTTACAGATCTTCACGTTTTGGGGTCCCGAGATGCCCAAAAACAAGTTTGCTCATTTCTGTCGGTCGGTTAGTGGGTTTGGTCTGTCGCTAAAAAACTACTTACCTGAAATACTTCAAATTTCGGTCAAAAATTAATACTCATATGGGGATCACCTAGTAACATTTACAATAACATGGCGGAGTAAAATGGTAGCCTAATCAAATGTTAAAAAAGTATTACTAAAAAAATGTTAAAAAAGTATCAATTTCACTCAAATTATGCACAAAAATCAAGTAATACGTAAAAATAAACTGGAAATGTTTTTGTGAATCCAAGATGACAAAACAAAATGGCGGCTTAATAAAATATTTAAAAAAATGAGCTTTGACTTAAAACTACTTTTCAGATTGATTTCATATTTTACTACTACCAATTGACTTAAAATTCTAGTCAAAAACTAAGAGTCATATGGGGATAACCTGTTAACATGTCGGTAAAAATCCAATACGACGGAACAGAAAACTAATTATTTACTTCAAAGTTTGTAAAAAAATGAAGTGATACATATAAATGATCTGGTAGTATTTTGGTGCGAATCCAAGATGGCAAAAAAATGGCGGTGTAATAAAATATTTCAAAAATCAACCTGAAAACTACATTTTGATTTCAAATTTTGCACAAGAATTATCTGTGATCTAGAGGTAAACTGTGAAAATTTTGGTACGAATTTAAGATGGCGGAACAAAATGGCGACCAACTTTTGCAAAAAAATTAGATTCGATAGAGGGATAAACTGCTAAAATTTGATACGATTTCAAAATGACATAATTAAATAAAAATATATATATATATATATATAATATATATATATATATATATATATATATATATATATATATATATATATATATATATATATATATATATATATATATATATATATATATATATATATATATATATATATATATATATATATATATATATATATATATATATATATATATATATACAGGGTGTTAATTAATGTCGTGGACATATTTCAGGGGGTGATAGTACTCGACAAAATAGGAAAAAAATGCCAATACATACATGGTTAAAAACGCACCATTTTCGTTATACAGGATGTCAAATTTTCAATTTTTTTTCTCGTTTTTTGTGTTATTTTCCAGTTCCTTCGGAGACAATTAGTTTAAATTTAGAACATGTATTATTTTTAAGAACCTCTAAAACAAAAAAATGGCGGTGTAATAAAATATTTCAAACATCAACTTGAAAACTACATTTTGATTTCAAATTTTGCACAAGAATTATCTGTGATCTAGAGGTTAGCTGTGAAAATTTTGGTACAAATTTAAGATGGTGGAACAAAATGGCGGCCAAATAAAACGCTAAAAAAATTAACGTTCAAAACACTTCTGAATTAATTGACTTCAAATTTTGCAAAGAAATTAGATGCGATAGAGAGATATACTGCTAAAATTTTGATACGATTTCAACATGAATAATTAAATTAAAAAAAAATATATATATATATATATATATATATATATATATATATATATATATATATATATATAACCTCTACGATAAAATATTAAAATCGTGGTGGTAGTAGTTGTTTTGTGTTGTTTAATGATGGTTGAATTTACAAATCAAGAATATGCAGAAATTCATTTCATTTATGGACTTGCCAACGGCAATTGTTATGAAGCTAGACGACTCTATGAACAGAAATATCCAAATCGCATGGTGCCTAATAGACAAACATTTGCAAAGGTACATAATCGGCTATGTGAAATGTGAAAATGGATCATTCAAGAAATCCACTCCTTTAGCAGGAGCAAATAGAACGGTTAGGACTCCTGAAGTCGAGGAAAAGAAGTAGTTTTGAACGCAGCAGAAAATGATCCTGTTACCAGTACGAGGAAAATTGCAGCAACACTTAACATTTCATTTGTGCTTGTATGGAAAATTTTATTAGACAACTTAATGTATCCTTACCGCATCCAAAGGGTTCAAGTTCTTCTCGCACGTGATTTTCCACTCCGTTTAAATTTTTGCCAGTGGTTCTTACAAATGCTAGCCCAAAATCCATTATTTTGAAACACTATTTTATTTAGCGATGATGCAAATTTTTCTAGGAATGCCATACGTAATTTTCATAGCAATCATTTTTGGGCAGAAGAGAATCCGCATTCGATACATGAAAATAATTTGCAGTAACAATTTTCAGTAAATGTGTGGACTGGCATTATTGGAGATTATTTGATAGGTTCATTTTTCTTGCCAGCAGGGCTAAATGGACGATATTATCGTCAATTACTCGAAGACGAACTCCCGGTATTGCTAGAAGACGTGCCAATTCTTCTTCGAAATTGAATGTGGTTCATACACGATGGTGCACCAGCACATTTCAGCATAGAGGTGAGGGAGTTCCTAAATCATAATTTTAACAACCATTGGATAGGGCGAGGGGGACCTCAGCCATGGCTTTTTCTGGGGACACCTGAAAACATTGGTGTATCAGACCCCAATTCAGACAGAAGAAAATTTAAGAAACAGAGTAATAGCTTCATGCGCAATACTCCTGGAATATTTGACAGAGTCCGTCAGTCCATGAGGCGAAGACTTGACTCTTGCATTCTAGCAAAAGACGGACATTTTCAACAATTTTTATAATGTTTTGTTTTTTATTTACCTGTAATAATTTTATCTGATTGTTCATTACCATGTCCCTTGATTTAAAATAAAACCCGTATCTTAATTTTTTGCTTAATTTCGCCTACATGGCATCGATGCAATGCGTCGATTATTGCAAATAAGTTGACTCAGAAAAAACTGGAAAAAAACGCAAAAAACGAGAAAAAA
The DNA here is from genome assembly GCA_030620095.1 of Kuschelorhynchus macadamiae. Classification (NCBI taxonomy): domain Eukaryota; kingdom Metazoa; phylum Arthropoda; class Insecta; order Coleoptera; family Curculionidae; genus Kuschelorhynchus; species Kuschelorhynchus macadamiae. The sequence goes on along the minus strand of JAUTXW010005519.1, from coordinate 265,938 downwards.
ATTGAAACTTTGACACACTGTATAACGAAAATGGTGCGTTTTTGACCATGTATGTATTGGCATTTTTTTCCTATTTCGTCGAGTACCATCGCCCCCTGAAATATATATTATAAATGACTATATGTGGAAGTAAATTTATTTGCACAACAAGGGATGTTCCGGGTAAAGGAAATTTACAGATTTTTTTAAAAATAAAATGGAAAAATAATCTAATTATAATTTTTAAAATATATGATAAGTAAAAATCAAGTATTTCCTAGGACTCTTGAAAGAAAAATGTGGATAAATATTCATGTTTTTTGTCCATGTATATAGCTCCTAAATAACAGCAATGGTTACCACCCAATTGCAAGACTTTTGATATTTTGATGCAACAAACAATGTGTTAGACAGTGAACCTAAGTAAACAAAATAATAAACCCCATGTTAAAAACCTCAGAAAAAAGGAATAAATATAGCGGTGCTTTACCTTTATGTCGCTTTAGATATAGCTGAATAGCTGTAACACTCAAAGCCTGTACTGTCTACGAAATAAACTACTTACTACTCTCATTTCTGCCATTCTTATTTGTAATTACACACTAACCTGAAACAAAAAAATGATATCAGTAACAAAGTTTTATAACTAAAGTGGTTCTAGTAACCTTCCTTAAAAAAAATATTTTTGGCGTCTGTTCGTTTAAATTTCAGACAACAATTATATGAAAGAACGATTCTACACGTGTAAAGTATACGATATAATATATTAAAACAATAATATGAGCTTCTTTATATCTAAATAAAAATATTACTGCTTTTTTTACACTGTTAGAAACTCGCTTTTCCACGGGATACATTAACAAGGAACAAAATTAAAAAAGACGATGAGATGAGAGCAAGAAATTTAAACAAATATATCTGTTAACAAAAATTAATTAGTTACGGGTAATTGCAATTTATTTAAGTTAAAAGAAAATAAATTATTAAAATGTAACTTAACCAAAAGTAATAGATTCATTCTGTGTATGTCTCGAAAGCCGATACGGAAGATCAGGTGCCGGTATCAAGAAGTAGCTGATTGTAAAGTCAGATAGGTACCGAGAGAGTAGCAGGTACCAAAAAAACAAAAAAGAAGTATGGTTCTTACCGATATTAAAAACACATACTAGCGTATAGAGGAACCACCATGGCAGTGTGATCCAAACTTCCTCAATAAATATATCTTGTTTCAAAAGAAATTTCTAAGCCGAAGTTCTCAAAACGATGACAACACAATCCAAAAGGCCAAGGAAATTACACCTATACTGTAGGTGTAATTTTATTGGCCTGTAAGGTAAAATGTCGCAAACTACAACAGCAAGGTGATTCGATGCAGAGATTAGAACTCCAACTTAGACAAACATTATAGTGGGTTCAAGAAATAATATACGATGGTTTTAAAGGAAAAAGAACATACAATTTATGCAAATAGCAGATTTCACAATTCTCTATAAATAAAATAAAAAACACTAATTATGATATAATACTCAAAAATATAATGAAGTTTAAGAAAATGCTCATGAAAATGCAACAAATAGAAATAGAAATAAAGGGACCACAAATATATAGAGTGTTCGATTTACATAGTAACAATTCCAACCATTAAATAAGAAAGTAAACAACGACTGTGTTTGCTTATTGTCGAAATGGCTGTATAATAATAAAGTTTCTCAGTTAAATAATACTCTTTGTATACTTTAGCGACAACAAGAAGTATGATGTAGACAAAAAGAAAAAGGCCAATCTCAATTGAAACAATTCAAATGAAAAAGTCGGTATGCGTCAGTTCAATTGTTCAGAGGTCGCGCGGTTGATATTCTAACTCGATATTGTTTCGGACGTATTTAGTCGATGAAAATTGACTTATATACTGTATTTGTAATATATATTTTTTTATTTTTATGATCCCTGTATGAGTTGGGAATATACAGGAAATAAAATGTTGGTAGTAACTAGTGCAAAAAAATAAACAACTAAAAGTGTGAACTTAATTTTGAGAAAATAATCGAATTCATGGTAAGTGGTCACCCTTTGCCAGAACTTAGTATACGACAAACTGGTAAAGACAAAAATAAAGAGGTTCGTCGAAACTTTCGCAAAAGTATGTACGATTTAGCTAACTGGATATGTGGTTGTGAAGTCTCTAATTCATTTTGCTGTTATGTTTGTTTGTTATTTTCTAAGGACTCGTCGGACTCATTATGGTGCAAAACCGGTGTTAAAAATTTAAAACACTTAAAAGAAAAAATAAAAAAACATGCGTTTTCGGCAGATCACATGAAATGTTCGGTGAACTATGCTACGGTCGGAAGTGTTGATATTCGCACTCAGCTAGACACAGCTTATAGAAAATTCCTTAGAAATTGTAATGAAAATGTATCCAAAAATCGTTATAATTTAAACCAAATTATAGATTGTGTAACATTTTTGGGACATTCGAGCTGGCACTACGTGGCCATGATGAAATGGCTTTGTCTGAAAATCCAGTGGATTTTCGAGGGCTTATAAATTTTGTTGAGGAGTTGGATCCAATTTTTCAAGAACATATGCAAAATGCAACTGTCTTTAAATGCATTCAAAATGACCTACTTGACTTTATGCTGGCTGTGGCTCAAGAACAAATTAAGCAAGACGTTCAGTCAGCTAAATATGTTTCTGTGCAAATAGACGAAACAACTGACAGTTCCACCAAAACCCAAATGGTTATTATAATACGTTATATTTTGTCTGGCATTGTCTATGAACGATTTGTTAAATTTGTAAATCCTTTAGGGACTACAGCTTCACACCTTACAGACGTAATTCTTCATGAATTAGAATATCTAGGCATTAATAATACCCCCGAGAAATTAATTGGGAAAAGTTACGATGAGGCGTCCACTATGAGTGGAAAATTAGGAGTGTACAAAAAAAATTAAAGAGCTTTATCCTGCCGCTAATTTTATACATTGTTATGCCCACCAATTCAATTTAATATTACAGAAAGCAGCAGGTCAAGATTAAGATGTAAAAGTTTTCTTTGCAAATTTACACGGTTTCTCATCATTATTTAGTCGATCTCCAAAGCGCACATCAGTTCTTGATAAGTTAGTTGAAGTTCGCTTACCCAAAGCTGCTCCCACAAGGTGGTACTTCAATGTATGTTGTGAAACTGTGTTTGTTTATCAGGCAGATAATCTCATTATGTTTAGAAAAAATAATTGAAATGCAAGAAGATATCAACACAATTAACAAAGCCTTTGGTTTAAAAGGTTTTTTACAAAACGTAGATTTTTATTTTGGTTGAACTGTTTCCATCTTATAATGCTTCATTGTGAACAAAAACGTGTTATCGGTGTTTTATCAGTAATAAAGTATAGAGACCCCTTTAAACGTTCCATCCAAGCAGTTCGCGATAAAATTCTAAACGACCTATCTTCAGAAATGCGTTCAATTTCATCTAATGCTAGTAAAAGGCTACGTAAAAATTAAGTTTCTAAACGTCGAGGGGCTTTGGAGGTCTGTGACATAATAATTTCTGAAATACACCATTGCTTTAGTTTCAGTGATCATTTAGTGATTATCCAACTATTTTATAGTGATCAATTTGAAAATTGCAACAATAATTTTACAGATAATATTTTAAATTTAATTAAAAACACTTTCCTCTTATAAATTACTTAAAACTAAAAACTGAACTGTAAGTTATTTATGATCGTTCTGATTTTCGTGTAAGTTCTGGAGCTATTTCAATGCTTCAACTTTTTATAAATAATAACCTAAATGATACGTTTTCTGAAACCGTCAAAATATTAACTTTACTGTGTACTTTGCCAATAACAACTGTACAAAGCGAGCGTTATTTTTCGACCTTAAATAAAATAAAGACTTTTCTACGCAACACCATGGGCCAAGATAGACTATCCGCTTTAGCAATGATAAGTATCGAGAAATCGTTTATAAAAGGAATGTGCAATTTTAACGAACGTCTCTTTCAGCATTTTTCCAATTCCAAAGAGTAAACCCGAACTTCAAGAGAATTTAATGCTCAATTTAAAGATAAGATATTTATTTTTATTTTAAGTATGCCTATTTTTAAAGTTGTTATTGACCTCCCAATATAATTCACCACGAGCCGCCACTGCTGTTTAAACATAATACGAAAGCTTTCACAGCTGAAATCAATTTAAAACATCATAGATCTTGGATTCACAATTTAGTGTTTTGATATTGTAAAGTGAAGATCGCCTTCACTTCCCAAATACAAAGCCATGAGGCACTCAACATCCTATAGGTTTTACACTGGAATTACTCTCATCCAGCCCCACTCGGTACATATTGTCTCGGAGGTTTTAGAGGGCAATTAATTAAAAAGCTATATTAGTTAACGTGGTATCCAGTAGAGCTAAAATTAGGTGGTCATTCTCCGCAGAGAGCTGCGTCGGGCCCAGGTAAAAAAAAATTCATTCAATTTTCTCAATTTAAGCATTGCCCTAGTGTATAAAAATGAAGAACGACTGAGTATTAGAGTAAAGACAATACAACTAAAATTTTTAAAACGACAATATTGTGACTTAATATAAATATAAAGTATATAAGATTTAGTTATGTATTATATGTATACTATTAAAATAATTATAAAAATTAGTTTTTAGGACAGGATAAATATTCATATACCTAGCTATTTAAAACCGGGTTATAGTAAATTAAATTAGAAAACAATCATACCTAAATATAATTCTCGGTTATATTAAAATAAACTAAACAAGGTATAAACGTTTATATAAAACAAAACCTCACTTTGACAACTACAAGACAAGCTACTATTCACAGAGACAAAAACGATAAAATATTCAAAATAAGATAAAAATTAGTATAACGGAGCTTTACGGCATTTTGCAAATGCAAAATTTTCAATGATTTTTGAAAAGTCACAGGTCCTAGCCATTTTAGACTTAATTGCTAAAATCCCAAGAGCACTTACTTGCTTGTACCATGGTAGACCTCAAAACATTTTTAATTCTGGAAAGTTAGGATTAGAATTAAGAAATTAAGGATCGTTCTACTTGGGCCACGGTAACAGGTAGTGTACAAAAAATTTTTAAAGCTATAACTGTATTTGGGAACAGAATATAATTTTAATTTGTGAATTTTGTTTAGAAGTCTTAATAGAGCTACATCGGTATCCTGGAAATTTGCAGAAAATGTGTGTTTTAAATGTTTTATTTCTTCCAAAATGTCGCAATGTACATCACCGTTGTGTTCATTTTGAAGACATTTGATTTGCTCTCCAATTTCTTTATCTTCTGAAACTTAAAAATTGCCATAACACACTAAACTTCTTTGCAATTTATTTAGCTGCTTCAAATTTTGTAGATATATTAAGAACAACAAAATCTAGTATTTTATAAAATACATTTACTTTGAAATGTTCCTCCGCGCTAAGCTCTTCAAATGCATCCTTTAATGAGGTTTCGTCATAAAAAGCCTTTCTCTAGCGTTTCCTTTTCACAGATATAGATCGGTCGGTTGACATATTTAAATTAAGGGCTACTAACTTACATTCACTTAAAATGTTTTCCCAGCTATTCCTAATAATATTTAAATCTTCAAGCAGTGAATTCAAAATTTTTAACCTCAATATCTAGAGTCACGGAAACAAAGTTGAAGCCATTAGAAGGCATTCAAAAGTGTCTAAATAAGACAGAATGCCAGTTAACTCCACTCTTATTTCTACTTCTGGTGTTAAATTAAGCTCCAATAACTAGTCAATGGCGTCTTTTATTCCAGGTCGACTGGCTTAACACTTTCTATCCTAGCTGACCAACGAGTTGTAGAAAGAGAATGTAGGGATACATTAAATTAGATACATTTTATTTTTTTAAATTTCCTACCTGGACAGGCTAGAACTAAATATATTAAAAAGTTTCTGAATCGTTACAAAAAAAAAGGCAGCCTCAGAACAACATTTAGCTGCATGGACTCCACACAGGTTTAGGCTATGACAAGTGCAAGGAGACCATACAGAGCTAGGGGATTGAGAGCCAGAACCCTTGCTTGCACGCCCTTATATTGTCCGCCCATGTTACTACCATTGTCATAGCCTTGTCCACGACGATCTGATATATTAATATTTCTTTTTTTTTAAGTGTGAGTTACATCACACCCTGTAACGAAGACCATAGCCAACCTGCTGACATAACATTCTTCTTTTTGCAAGCATATCATTATTTACTTCACTTCAACTAATGTACTGGATTTTTACAGGCAGTCAGAGAAAAGACTTCGAACCGTAAGAATCCAATCTCGAATTTTGTAATTTAGAAAAATAAAATTTTTTAAAAACGGAATTTCTAGTTATCAATAGTTAACTGGCGCAGTCGTGCAGATTTTGATAGATATTGATTTGCGATAAACGGAGATTGCAAATCAATTTTCGGACATTTTCGAAAACTGTCAAAAATCGAACCTATTGTGATTTTCGATCGTGGAGGTATCGTGTGATGTTCAGAGTGGCTTCTCAGAATTCAGAACACCCATTCCATCGCGGAACTGTCCATCCACCCACCATCTACACGAAGATCGGGAAAGAAACCGAATAGTTCTTTCCGCAAGAAGTTTTTGAGTGTTCAGACGACATCGCTGGGTATCTGCAAGAGCTTCTTATAGAAGATGACTAGAAGATTTCTGTTGATATTAATGTAAGTGCAATTTGATAAATGTCTTATGCGGACGACTTGGTAAATATTTTAAACAATTTGTCATTGAATCCTTCAACTAACTCTGACTCTATTTCCCAATCCCAAGCGGAAGTACCAGTAAATAATATTAATCAAAGTAGTTCTACTGAGAACAATAATTTCACTGAAATTCAATATCTTAGTGCTGAAGATCAATTAGTTTTAGATAATTTTATTTTAAGTAGTAATACTAGTGCAAATATTAACTTAGAAAACGTAAATCACGAAAACATGACTAACCAATTTAAACCAGAATTTTTAAATTGTGTACCAATATTTGACGGTAACGCTACCGAACTAAATAGATATTTGGCTACGTGCCAATCAATAATTAATCAATTTTACGATGCTACCAATCCCAATAATTTTCAAAATACTTATATTCTTAATTCTCTTATAGGAAAACTTAATGGTAACGCTAGGCTAGTTATTAACATACAAAACGTAACTACCTGGCAAGAAGTAAAAGACACTCTCTATAGAAATTTTGCCGATCGACGTGACGAAAGTTGCCTAAATAGAAATTTGGTAATGTTACGACAAAATTCAAACGAATCCCCGCAAAATTTTTATGATAGATGTCTAGAAATACTTAATTTGTTATGTAGTTACATAGATGCGCACGAAACTGCAGAAGCAGCAAGAATAAAACGAGAACTATATCAAAATTTGGCATTAAAAACTTTCTTATCAGGTCTTAGGGAACCGATAGGCACAACTATTAGGTGTATGCGCCCAGGGTCTTTGACCGAGGCCATAGAATTGGTAAACCAAGAACAAAATGTTAAATATTTCCAAAACGGATCCCAAACACAACCAAAAAATTTTGGCAATAACAGAAATATTCCAATTAATCGGCCTTTTAATCAAAATCAAAATTTCAGTTCAAACGTGCCTTTCTTTAGACCACAACCTAACCATTTTTCACTACCATTTAACGCGCACACCAATCACAATCAATTTAGGCAAAACATTGCACCATTTTCTAATATAAACAGGCCTCAAATGAATTTTAGACCACCATTCAGGAGTCAAAATAATTCTGGCAATTTTAATAGACCACAACAAAACGTATTTAAACCTAATCCTTTCCAACCATTACCTAAGCCAACACCAATGAGTGTGGTATCAAATTCCATTCAAAGACGAGATGAGCCGGCCAACACTTCCCATCAACAAAATCAGTATCAGCCACCTCGTCCAAAATTCACATTCCAAGAACTGTACAACACCGAAACCAACTCTTGTTTTGATAGTGATACAAACTACGATAACACGCATTATGACCATGACCTATCTCACAATTGTTTTCAGTATACCAATAGTGGAGAGTATTCGCAGTACGCAAATACCGGGGAATATTCGCAGAGCTACCCACTTAATGAAAACTCTGAGGGATATCAAATACAGTCGCAGACTGAAAACGGAACACAGAGCCAAAATTTTCAGGATTCCTCACAAGAGACCGAGCAAATTTGATAAATCACCTTTCCTGAATACAACATTAAACTTTTGATCGATTCCGGATCGACTAAATCATTTATTAGCCCTGATTTAGCTTTAAAATATTTTCCAAATTATGTGAAAAACGACCCATTTATTGTTTCCACAGTTTTTCAGAAATCCTCCCATAAGTATAGTGCCATGATACCAGCATCTAAAATATTTAAATTACCCCGACAGATTAATCTCAAATTCTTTTTATTTAAATTCCACGACGTATTTAATGGGTTGATTGGAATCGATAACCTAAAATTACTCCAGGCAAGTTTAGATTATGATAAAGGATTTTTGATTACACCGTATTCAAAAATAAAACTGTCTTTTCATAAGACCAAAACAGAGCTTAATTGTGTAACCATCTCTCCAAGATGCGAACAGGTAATTAGCGTTAAGACTAATATAAAAAATGGTGAAATTATAATTCCCTACCAAAAGATTCATAATTGTGAAATTCCCGAATGCCTTACAATAGCACGCAATGGGAAAGCTCTTACTGCCATTCTCAATAACACTTGCGAGCCTATAACTTTAGATTTTTCCGAGCCCCTTGTTGTAGAAAAATTCTGTAGACAAGAAATCGAAAATATTGATTTCAACAATTTCGATGACTCACCAAAAATAAAACTAGACCCCTCCTTAATAAGAACAGATCACCTTAATATTGAGGAAAAAAGTAAAATAATAAACTTGTGTAACCAATTTTCTGATATATTTTACCGTGAAGGCACACCCCTTACATTTACTCATAAGATTAAACATCATATTAGAACAGTTGATGAAGTTCCAGTTTATGCAAAAAACTATAGGTATCCATTTATACACAAAAAAGAGGTCGAAAAACAAATTAATAAAATGTTAAATCAGAATATTATTCGTCCTAGCAGTTCACCTTGGTCAGCGCCCATTTGGGTGGTCCCCAAGAAAATTGACGCTTCGGGGGTGCAAAAATGGAGGGTTGTTGGCGATTTTCACGCCCTTAACCTTAAAAGTCTGGACGATAAATACCCCCTCCCGAACATCACAGATCTTTTAGATAAACTTGGAAAATGCCACTATTTTACAACTCTCGACTTGGCAAGTGGATTTCATCAAATCGAAGTTGATGAAGCCGACATACCTAAAACCGCGTTCAGCACAGAAAATGGCCATTACGAGTACTTGCGAATGCCTTTTGGGCTCAAGAATGCCCCCGCGACGTTCCAACGAGTAATGGATAATATTCTACGCGGAATCACCACCGAAAAATGTGCAGTTTATCTAGATGACTTAATAGTTTTTTCTAGCTCTCTTCAAGAGCATATAGAAAAGTTAACCGAGGTTTTCAAACGATTGAGGGAATCCAATTTTAAAATCCAGTTGGATAAATCAGAATTTTTAAAAAAAGAAGTTGCCTACTTAGGGAACATAGTTACCCCAGAGGGCGTTAAGCCCAACCCCGATAAAATTAAAGCTATAAAAAATTATCCAATACCTAGTACTACTAAACAAATAAAAGGATTTTTGGGTCTCTTAGGTTACTACAGACGTTTTATCGATAATTTTGCAAAAATTACAAAACTGTTGACAAAATGTCTTAAAAAAGGTGCCAAAATTATTCATAATGAGGAATTTGTCAATTGTTTCAATACTTGTAAACATCTTCTTATAAATGAACCGATATTACAATATCCCGATTTCACGAAACCGTTTAACTTAACTTGCGACGGCAGCAATGTGGCTCTTGGATGCGTCCTCAGTCAAGGCCCAATAGGTCAAGACTTGCCCGTAGCATATGCATCGCGAACATTAAACGACTCCGAGCAAAAATATTCCACCATAGAAAAAGAGTGTCTGTGTATTGTTTGGGCCACAAAGTATTTCCGCCCCTACCTATTTGGTAGAAAGTTCAACATTATAACAGATCATAAGCCCCTCCAGTGGCTCTTCTCGTTAAAAGACCCTAGTTCTAAACTGGTTAGGTGGAGACTCAAATTAGAGGAGTTAGACTACAAAATCATATACAAAACGGGAAAGCTTAATACAAACGCGGATGCGCTATCGCGAATCGAGTTACACACTAAAGAGACAGGCGAAAATTTTGACCTAGGTAGGGACACAAATGAAATAACCCAAAATTTAAGCCAAAATAACGAAGGTACCGTGGAAAATCAAAATCTTCAAAACTCACATAATATCATAAATAGCGACAACTCCGAAAAGGCGAGCCATGATATAGATCAAATATCTACATTAGTTCATGTAGACGATGAACCTCCAGCTATCCCGGCGCCCGAACCAGATGATGACGACGCCACTGTTCACTCGAACGCGTCACATGACCCTGTCGCCGGTGTCCCCATATTAGATATAGCTGTCAATTACGGTGCCAACCAATTGCTCATACAAGAAGTTTTATATTCTCCTGCGAAACCTAAAACCATAATTTTGTTCGAAAAGAAACGTCGGATCATTGCCCAAATTTCCAAAAACGACTTTGAGCAAGACATTTTAAATCTAATAAAACAATACGTAGTACCAGAAAAATTGTATTACGTTTATTTCGAAAACCCCGATACATACGAACCTTTTTCAGAAGTGATAAGAAAAAACTTTAGGTGGCCTTCTATCAATCTTAAACGCTGTTTGAAAAAATTAATCGATGTGACCGAAAAACAAGACATACCGGAAATTATCAAAAACTACCACGAAGGCAAATCAAATCATCGAGGAATCGATGAAACGTTAGAAAAAATCAAAAATCAAGATTAAATATTATTGGCCCAACTTAAAAAATTCAATACAGACTTTTATAAACGATTGCGAAACCTATCAAATTAGCAAATATGAACGTCGCCCAGTCAAAATGAAAATGAATGTAACCCCCACGCCAACCGATCTCTTTGAAATTGTCCACCTAGATACATATACTCTAGAGCAAAGTAAATTTCTAACCATCATAGACAGCTTCTCTAAGTTCGCTCAGGCATATCCCTTAAAATCACTGGCCTCAACAGAAATCGTGGATAATCTTCTTTTCTATTTCTCCCATCATAAAATTCCGAAACAAATTATTGTTGATAACGGTACGGAGTTTAAAAATTCGGTTGTTACTGAACTCCTACAACTCCACAAAATAAAAATTCATTTTTGCTCTCCTCAACACCCTCAATCAAATGGGCTGATTGAAAGACTACACTCAACCCTTGCTGAACACATACGTCTTCTTAATAACCAAGAATTTAAAAATACACCGGTTTCCCAAAAAATGATATATGCCATTCTGGCCTACAATAATTCAATACACTCCTCCACTAAACTGAAACCGACTGACGTAGTTAATGGGCATACAACAGCTGACGACCCGTTTAACATAAATATCGATCAATTATTACTAAGCGATTATATCAGCAATCACAAACAAAAAGCAAAACTCTTGTATGCTAAAATCAACGAAAAATTATCGGAGTCAAAAGAAAAGTTAATCGATAAAATTAACAAAAATAGGGATGACCCCGAAATTTTTGAAGCCGAACAAGACGTATATGTAAAAAAGCATGTGCGGCAAAAAGATGCCAATAAATTCTCAAAACCAAGCAAACTTATTTCTGTTAATAAAAAACGCAAGACGGCTAAAACTAGTTCCCATGATAAAGTGCACTTAAGTAATATAAAACGTCCCCTGAGAAAACGATACAGTTTTACCAACTAATGCTTTATTTTAATCTTTTCAGCATTCTTCGCTTAACATTCGGATTCGAAGAAAAAATTACCGTGAGAGAATTAAAAGACAATCCCGGTGTAATTCCTTTTAATCTAGGAAATGCAAAAGTGCAAAAATCCACTCACACACTTATTCATTATTATGACCTTAACCCAATTTTGACGGAATTAAATAAGCTTCATAATAAATCTAGAAATATAACAGACACAATTAATAAACATGCTGAATATAGCTTTGATGTCTCAAATTACCTTAAAATTCTTAAGCTTATACAGGACCGTGTTGACACAAAAATACGAGAAATTATACCTCGTCCGAATAAAGTAAAACGAGGATTATTTAATGGTTTAGGATGGTTTTTCAAATCTATAACGGGAAATTTGGACGCATACGATGGGGAAAGGTATGATAAAATAATTTCGGAACTTCAAAATAATCAAAATACGGTAAATTCAAATATTTTAAAAGAAAACTCAATATCTCTGAGCATAATTAAAAAATTTAATGCCACTATTCAACAAATTAGGGTTAACGAAAAATTATTGGAATCTAAATTAAATCAAATAGGAATAATTGTACAAAAAACTGCTTACAGAGACAATTCTATCTTCATTAAAGATATCACAAACCAAATAATAAATGTCTATGAAATCATTGACTTAACACTTCAAGATATTGAAAATTCAATTACATTTTCTAAGTTAAAAATTATGCATTCAAGTCTTATTAAGACAGAAGATCTCTATTTTGAACTTTTAGAGGTCCAAAAACTAATTGGCACTGACCAAATGCCATTAGAGGTTACGCTAGAAAACATCTTGTTGTATGAAAAAATAATTAACATAGACTGTTTTATATTTAAAAATAAGATAACATATTTACTGCGTATTCCGATAACGTACCCGACCTATTTTAAATTCCTCCACCTTTACTCTATTCCTATATTGAGAGAGAGTCAGTTTAAGGTTATTATCCCGCGAAAACCCTTTCTTGTAATAAACAAATTGCACTACGCATTCCGAAACCACAGATGTACAGAAGTCAAAGCCCAACACTATGTTTGCGTTAAAATGGAACTCAAAGAAATCAGCGAAAGCAGCCCATGCACTGTTAAACTTCTGCAAGATGCCAAGAACACCTCCACTTGTCAACAGATCGAAATAAAAATCACAAAGTCAACAATTAAACAATTAGATGTTCCGGAACAACGGGTCCTTATCCTACCGCAAGAAGAAATCGTCAAATTCAAATGCAATAGCCAAGAAGAAAGCCGAAAATTCCTGGGTACTTATTTACTAAAAGTACCACATAACTGCAAGGTGACATCAAGTCAAGAATCCATCACTAATAGTCGAGTAGCTGCACCTAACACCAGTGAATCGATATTGTTCCCTGACCTCGACAATGAAATACGCCTTCCACCAACACTTAATCTTAGAGTGCAGTTGCAAGAAATTGAATTAGATGGGCTACATGAAGTACAGAATTTAATTGAAGAAAACCAACCGGCACAATTCTGTCCTGGTGTTTCTGGCTCACCCAGTATATGGACTATCATGTTGTACGCCGCCGTAGTAAGCGCCCTTGTCTGGTTCATTTACAAAAAGAAATGTTCCTATAAACTGAAGAATCCCCGAGAAATAGAAATTCAAGACGTTTAACTACCCCGTTAGCCGTGGAGTTGAAAACTTAGGGGGAGGAGTTACATCACACCCTGTAACGAAGACCATAGCCAACCTGCTGACATAACATTCTTCTTTTTGCAAGCATATCATTATTTACTTCACTTCAACTAATGTACTGGATTTTTACAGGCAGTCAGAGAAAAGACTTCGAACCGTAAGAATCCAATCTCGAATTTTGTAATTTAGAAAAATAAAATTTTTTAAAAACGGAATTTCTAGTTATCAATAGTTAACTTGTGCAAAATCATGTTAGTTATTGCCTCCCCAGTTTTTTTATTGCAATTGACAAATTTTAAAAATCTCTCAAAAACCTCGTATTCGTTTTTGTCATTCAACCACACATAATGTAAAATAAATGTTGTTTGTTAATCATGTGAAGAATATGGAGTAGCGTCGACGATTATGGAAAAATACTTTGCGAGATTTCTCTCATTTAAAATTTTTTCCATAACTTATTCTGCACAAAGTGAAATGAATTCATTTTGAATGTCTGGCGAAAGGTAATTAACTTGCATGTGTCTTTTAACTTCTTGAGAACTTTTAACGGCTTCCAAATGCTCTGCCAATAAAGCATCATAATATGCTAGCAATTCCAATATGCCAAGAAAGTTACCATTGTTTGGATTTCCAATTAAGCTAGTCTTCTTTCCGATAAAAATAAAACAACGTGAAGAAATCTTTGTAAAAGTAATTTCCACTTTTTTTTTCCTTTTCTAAAGATTTTAAGAGCAAACTGTTAATAGAATTTTTACTCAAAATACTTCTCCATTCCAAGTATGACGAGCGATAAAAGGAACTATTTTCATGTTCAGGTATTCTATTGTACAATTTTTTGTAGCCCTCAGAAGGCATTTTCAGAAAATAATCGGGAAATTAAATGCACATTTCCTAATTTACCGGAAAATAAGCGGCATGGAAAACAAAATAATGACTGGAGCTCCAAGTTAGCCAGTCTGTTGAAACAACTACTTTAATATTATTTTAAATTTCTTTAAAACGTAATTTAAAAAATTATAAATTAAATATTTTTTTGTAAAAGAAAAACAGAATAGGGGCCCGGACACTAGTAATTTGTACCACCTTCACCCGTCTCTCATCGGGCCTGGTTTTGACATTTTAGTATTAGAGTATATGATTAATGTTCTTCGTGGGTGGAACCCATTCTTCGAATATTGAAAATTCAATATTCGAAGAACCCAATTCTATGTCTTTAATTAGCAAGTCTTAGTTTTTGCAAAGTTTTGGGTACATTTTTTGATAGTCCTTATAAAATAATATGATACATATTTACGAATATAATTTCAATCTTAAAAAATACCGTACAGAGTTATGAGGAAAAAGTTTTAAATACCAAACAAATCACTTCTTTAACGACACTTTTCAAGAACCTATAATAAAAAAAGCATCTTACATTTACGAAATGGTGAATCTCTCTGCATTATGACTGGTGGGTTCGTATCGTGAACAGTGAAAATTGATTAAGTGTATTTTAATATTTAATATTTTAATTTTTTAACTTTCTTAACTAATTTTTTCGATTATAGTATTCTAAAGTCATCAGGTCATTACATGAAATATAATTACAGAAGTGTCCCGCAAGCATCCAAGTATTTCGAGTTCGAAAGGAATATAATTAAAAAGTCAATTTTAAAGCCGTTCAAGTTCTCTGGCTTCTGGAATGTATTAGGAGTAATTAATTGCTTTTTTTTCTTGATTTGGATTAAACTTCTTAAACAAAGAAAAGTTTTTTCATTTTAAACCTAACGCGGTAAAAACGTTAAACAACGGCTAAAAATATTTTTCTTATAAAGAAATCTTCTATTTACTACATTGAAATTATTTTGAGTCCAACATTGGAACCAACGTTTGAAATCAATGTTCGATCTGAACGAGCTTTTGTTTCGCGTTGCGCATCCATATATTGAAACCAAGATCAAGCAACATATAGTCAGCATTCCCAATAAAACCGAGCTAGTTCCTCACTTTCTAAAAGATAGTACCCATTTGGTCTACATAAAGAAACGTTAAAGGCGCTTATTTATTTTTGTCTGTGTGTTTAAAGACCCAAAAAATCGGTAAATTTTCTTTACCCGGAACTTCTCTCGTTATGAATCTTTCCTTTTATTAGAAACAGTGAAGTGTGACTCAACTTGGTTCAGTACATAGTCATTTAGTAACACATATATACTGTCTTTTCAAACATTTTTATTCGTCTCCATGTTTTACCAGTTTTTACTTATACCGCATTTGATTTTTAGACATAATTTAAAATAAATTCAATAAGTAATTTTTACATTAACACACACCGCCATTTTGTTACGTCGTACCATCTTTTGTTTTGCCAGTGGTATTTGCAACAAATCGATGCTAACGATTTATTTGGCAGACTTGTTATCTGGTCAGATGAATGCTTTTTTTCAAGTGTGGGAATTTTTAATCATCACATTACCAAGAACTAGCTTAGTTAATATCAGCATTTAATGTTTGAAAGGGCACAACACGGACGCTTTGGAGTTGGGGTGTCATGTTTTATTTTGGGCAGACTGTAGTATCACCCCGTATAATATGTCATTGCAATATATTGATATTGTTTAATATGTACAAGCGGAATGAGAACGCTGACTAAGCATCATGGCTAAAAGTATATGCACTAGTTCTAGTCCGTAAGACAGAAACTAACGACAGATATACGAAAGCGGTAGTTAGTCCAAGGGGCGGACCTTGTCGGTCCTGCCCTTGGCTGTATTGTAATGTATACTGGTAACTGTGTAAATAGAAGTGTTTAATAATCAACGAGTTTCCTTATACATCAACCTAGAACTAAGAGTATAAGATTGATCGACCCTAATGCCTCACACTCTACATGGCGACCCTGCACTAAAAGATCCTGTATTAAAAGTTCCTGCCCTAGAAGCTCAGAAGATCCTGCCTAAAAGATCGTGCATTAAAAGACTGAATGGCACTGTATGGAATTAACAAAATAACACGACAAGAATATTATGGCATAACAGTAGAGACCAGTGGAAATTGGAAATAATATATGATGGACAATAAGCTGATAATAAACCAGGCCAGAATATGTAAATTTCAAAACTACAGCGAATTGGATGATGTTAATGACCAGATGGACCAGAAAGATTTTTTTTTAGGGTTTTATTTTAGGGTCAAGAGAGACAAAAAATTAGATATGGAAATTGGGTATAAATGAAATTTTGATATAAAGGACTTAAATCTGAAGTATAATAAATATGTAAACATACCAAATTCCAGGAACCAAAATTCTTAAAAGGAGTGTAGGCTTAAGGTACTAGAATTATAATCAGGCAATAGGTTAAAATAATTAAAATAAGGGTGTTTTTTATCGACATTTTCTATTATCATTAGGTATAAAATTGTAGATAAGTATATATTATTGCGTAAACAGATATTGACGGATATTGGTCAGAATATTGACGGATATTTTATATCAGGTACCAATTTTTTAGAAATATTAAAAATTACTTAACAAATTTAATCTTTGACTTAAAAACTAATGCAATTTAATAATAATTTAATTTTATCTTTTATCTCTCTAATAATAAGGATTCAAGTTAAAATAATATTACTATAATATGATAAATAAAAAAAATGGACTAACTCGTAGTGGACATCAGATGTTGATTAACGTAGATATTGATTCTAAAGTGCAATAGATATTTATATTAAAGTTCAGCAGCGTTATGCGAAGACGGTTGTGCTGAGGTTTTTGCTGTTTATGAAAGTTTTCTTTTGTCTAAGATAATGTTATTTTACGTATCAATTATAATAATTGATTTTTTTTAATCAAGTATATTGAAAAATAAATCATTAATATTTTTGCAATCTCTCCGCAATTAAAACAATTTATTAAAAATCAGTTTCTAAAATTTTTGAAATGTTTTCCTTAATTGAGGCAAATGTTTACATAAATTTTAAAGTAGGTTTTAAGATTCTATTGCGAATTGATTCCAATACAATCATTTAACGTGATTTCTTTCCACCCATATGGACGTAAAATTTGAAAAATAATAATTTATTTTTCTGCAGTATCTTAGTAAATAAATAAGACTTAAGGCAATTATTTCGAAGTTCTACCCTAAAGGGGTTAAAATTGATTTTTTCGATAAAGAACTATATTTGCGAAAATTAGACCATTAAAATCAAGTTGACAAATTTGTGAGTACAAAGTTTAGGAGAATATTGCTTTTATTAACATAACATTTACATTTTATAAATATTTGGTTACATTTAAGTTTGTAATTATATTTTAATGTATATCTAAAAATTAAACTAATGCTCGAACGGCACAAAAACCTTCCACGAATTAAATTAAACACTGTGAATTATATAACAGAGTTGGTAAAATACACTTAGTGCCAAATTTTACCAAAAACGTAAAATAAAATAATTTAGTGAACTAGCGTTTGTTTGACTTATAATGCATGGTTTTGTGTTTGATGAGTGGTTGATAGAAATATGAGGCATAGATTTGTACAGTTTCCTTGAGTCTTGCTTAAAATTTTTAATACGAGTATCTAACCAAAATTATATAAATTACACAGTAAATTTTTGAAACAATGACGCACCTAGAATTACATTTTAGCTGTTATTCTATAACTATACCGCGAAATAGCTGCTAGAGTGTGTTATAACAAAAATGGCAATTATCTTAACAACGTCCAGTCCAGTCATAAATTGTCTTATAACTTCGATAATAAAATTTGTTTTATAAATCAAATAATAACCTGGTTCTATTTTAGTATTTTTGCAGCTAATAAGTAGAGTGGTGATTTTTTTTATTTTGTTGAGACTAAAATAATTACTGGTTTACTAATGTCTCTTTGAGGTTGCCTTTCTAAAATATCAGATGAAATATGTTTTTAATACTAACATTGCATAATTAAATAGAAATCAAAGTATAAACTTTAATGAAATTTCAGGATAGGTAAATAATTTAAATAATTTTCTTCCATGTGTTGCAATAGTGAGTTTATTGACTTTATGTTATTATAAACAAGCGATGGCGCGATCTAGTAAATTACGCTGACAATGAAATTCGTCGCATAGTACGACCAAATTGGAACATCGTAATTGCAACAAAATTAATAAGATATGCTTATTCATTGTTATTTGCGAATATTGATTTATAAAAATACACAAATATTAAATGTAGGTAACCCTAAGATTCTAATAGGCACTTAGAGTTCGATGCATATTATGTAATATGCAGAATCAGATTTGGTCATTTTAAGATTATGATTATTTTGAGCTTCGAACAATAATGCAACAATATCCTTGGTAACGATATCTAGTATAAATTACCGATATTTATAATTATATATAGGGTATTATTTTTTTAAGAGGTTTATAGTAATAGTAAATTTTACAGGTACAACAAAGTTATATATATCATATTTTTAGTTGAATCTTATCATAGTCTCTGATAAACTTAATTTTATGCGTTAAACCAAAAAGAAAAAAAATTATTATCTCTCTAAAAGGCCAATAAAACATAAAACTCCGATCATTAATGATGATATTTCCTAGAACAAATATTGCCATAGCTATAATCGATGGCTGATGATCACAAGGGTTTTATTGTTAGGGATGGTTATGCATATGAGAAAGTTTGGAGAAGGTATGAGTACATAAAAATGGAATGTGCGACAGTGAATATTATACTTAATTTGTCAGGAATCTTACAGGAACGGTCTGATCAACCGCAAATGTATGACAGTCCTGAGCGCGTATATTATTAGCTAGTCTGCATAGAGAGTAATATGATAAAAGAAATAAAGGCACTTCTAATTCATTAATGGTAAATTGGGCGTTAGCGCCATTATCTAAGCTATGGCTGATGGAAAGAAGTGTTACCTAAAACGAGAAATAATATTAAAAATAGTGCATAGGGTACCCATAATACATAATGTAAATTCACAAATATATTTCTACCAGAATCACCGATCAGCGTATGACTTAGGTACGTCGCTGAGGTAACTGGAAAAAGGAAATAATATGTAGAAAAAAAAAATTAAATTCCGGAATAATCGTATATTATCAAAAATGTCGACATTGTGATATTGAAAAAAAAAGCATGCAAAATATGAAAAACATAAAGTAGAAAAATGGATAAAGGAAGTATGGTATAACGTATGAAGTGAATTTATTAAAAATCGTTGGAGAAAGAAATTAAAATGCGCTAAATAAGATTTTTAAAAAAAAAAACTACTTATGACGCAATAAAAATGAACATCTGATGGTCCCAATACAATAATACATAATAGTTTGAGTTTGAACCATATATATAGTACTTCAAGCTCCCCAGTTACAACTTTCATACGTAACTTTATGTATTCAAATTCAAATATTTTTATTTATCGTTTAGATATATATACAAGCAAAACAATTAATATTATATTAAGTTAATGTACATTTAAATGTTCTTATCAATATTAAAAATTTATTAACTGATGAATAAGGACTGCGGGGAACAGAAGGAAGCATATATATATTTTCTATAAAAAAAATATATTTGGAAAAAACTGTAAAACTCTTAATATTGGATGCATATTGTTCAATAACACTAAAATAGTGCTACATTGTACTCTTGATTGTTGTAACTCGTTATCAGCAATAAATATATTATTAATCAAAAGGTCCATATTGCTTTGCTTAAGATGTATTCAAAACAATAGTTTAATAATTACAATTTTTGTATATAATTAATATGTCGTTGGCAAGTAAATAGTTTTTGAATTTAAATATATTTCCATGTCAATACCTGTTCAGCTTGTAGAGTTAATCAATTATTATAAATTTAAAAATACCTAATACATTTTTTCTTAATTAGAATAAAATTATACATACATTTTGTATTATATTGAGCGAGATATTGAGCGTATATATATAAACATATAATGCGTACACCCGATCATACGTACTAAATCTGAATGTGTTATGAATATGTTGATGTACAGGATGTTGATTATTTAATTTAATATTATTTTATTTTATTTGTTCATTTTTATATTTTATTGATTGGTTGACGGAACTATTCAATGAGCACTTTTAATATATACCTATTTAAAAACAAATATTTCAATTATGCAATTACTTAACTTATTCACACAGCAGTGTCTTTCACAAGTGGCCATAGTGAAAGCCATTAGCTAGGATGCAAATTGAATGAGTTCAGTCAATAGTTAACAATTAGTTAGTTAGTTCTTTATTTAGTATACATCATTATACATGCTACAGATTACATTTTTTTTTCATTACAGATTACATTTTAAGAATATATATACACATACATACTAACACATACATAAATACATACACATATTTTTCAGACAATCATAACCATGAATAATTTTTTTTATTTGGTTACTTATTACAGATTTTAAATTTTTATAAGGACTTTTGTTTATATACTTGTCATTTAATCGGGTTACTTTACAGTAGTATTTACATTGTTGTTGATATAAGAATAATTCAGCAGATGGCTGAATCATTCTTCTAAAAAAGGGGAAGGTGTAGTATCACCCCGTATAATATGTCATTGCAATATATTGATATTGTTTAATATGTACAAGCGGAATGAGAACGCTGACTAAGCATCATGGCTAAAAGTATATGCACTAGTTCTAGTCCGTAAGACAGAAACTAACGACAGATATACGAAAGCGGTAGTTAGTCCAAGGGGCGGACCTTGTCGGTCCTGCCCTTGGCTGTATTGTAATGTATACTGGTAACTGTGTAAATAGAAGTGTTTAATAATCAACGAGTTTCCTTATACATCAACCTAGAACTAAGAGTATAAGATTGATCGACCCTAATGCCTCACACTCTACAAGACATATACTTTATACAATTTTTAAAGGAGATCTTACAGCACCTATATACCTAGAAATCCTTGAGAAAGTTATTCCAGAACTGCTCGAAAATATTTCATTAGCCCAATATAACGCTGTTTACCTACAGCAAGATGGTGCCCCAAGTCACAACTCCAGGCTCTTAATGGAATTTCTTGATAATAACTTTACTCAAAGATGGATGGGTACCAACGGACCGGTTAGATGGCCTCCACGATCTCCAGATCTGTCAATTTTAGATTTTTTTATAGGGCTATATACAAAATGAAATAGACAAAACACGATATGACGGCATAGCTGAACTGAATCGCATTTAAAAAATTGTTTTTTCTTTTTTTAATAATGATATTTTTCTGTTTGTGATATTGTTACTTTGTGCTATAAAACTGTTGTTACAAACTTACTGTTATTAAAAAACTAAGGTATTTTATATAAAAACATACCTATATGCAAGGTATCCAATTCTTCATTAGCAATATTTAACTGTCAGTTGTTTATTATTGTTATTCATGGCTTACTATTAAATTATGCATTTAATTTCAGAAAATTGTCATTTATCTGCGTCTCTCTGAGAAAAAGTGCATACTGTTATATCTTTTTAAAAAAGTAAGTAAACCTGACTCTGCATACTAATTCCGAGGGCGGAATGCCTGAAAATACAACACTTTCAATTTAGCCCGGTATCTAAACTACTAACTAAAAGGGCTATGATAATTTTGTTAACGGCATCTTTAGTTTTACGAAAAAGTAGCACATGTCGCGAAAACCGCAATTTTCTATCTATAAAAAGAACAGAGATACCCCGCAAAAGTACCCAAAATGGGACACCATGTACCAGCCATGTCAAACATGCGGCCCAGTGAGCATTTTTCTGCGTCCCAAATCAGTTTTGAAAACAGCCAGACAATGCGGTTGTACATAGTACCATCTATGTTTAGGAGGATGAACTACACATACTCAACCTAAAACCTAAAGCCAAAAGTTATCTGGCTTGTTCCATGAAATTCTATCGTGCAAAAACACAGATGACGCTATCTGAACATTCTGGAAAGAACTGGAGAAATCACAATCCGTATATAAGCCGTATTCGATTGAGTTCAGTCGTTCAGTGTTTAGTCAGTCATGACTCGAGTTGAGTTGCGCACTTGTCTCTTTCAAAACCAAGTGGAAGTAAGAGGAAACTTGTAGATGAGCATCGTATCTTTCAAGAAAAGTGGGAATTAGAGTTTTTTGCTGTGAAATGAAAGAAAAAATTATTTGTTTGATTTGTAATAGTAGAGTCGGTGTCCCAAAATTATATAATATAAAACGTCACTATGATATTCATAAAACTATGTTTGACAAGTATACAGGCATGGCCAGAAACGAAAAGTTAAATAAGTTAAAATCACGGTTGAAAGATCAGCAGCTTATGTTTACACATCCAAAGCAAGAAAATGAACATGTCCTTCAAGCGAGCTACGTACTGTCGGAGTTGATCGTGAAACACTCAAAACCATTTGTTGAAGGCGAATTTGTAAAGGCCGCGGAAATTGTAAGTTCCGGGAGCGTGAAGGCATTTTAAAACATATCCTTGTCCCGGAATACTGTCGCTGAAAGAGTTACTGAGTTGGCTGCCAATATAAATGATCAGATAAAAACAAAATCAGACTCTTTCATTGCATTTTCTATTACCTGTGACGAAAGTACGCATGTGTGTGGTGTGGCGCAACACGATGTTTTTCTTCGTGCCGTTGATACAGATATCAATGTGTATGAAGAATTACTGGAAGTAGTACCATGGCATGATACAACAACTGGGAAGGGTATTTTCAATGCTTCTGCAAAAGTACAATTTAGATTTGTCAAAGCGGTGTTCCGTTGCAACAAACGGAGCTCCTTCAATGACTGGAGTAAAAAATGGCTTCGTTAAAATATCACAGACAAAGATCAGAGAAACAGGCAGTGACAAACCAGTATTTTATCATATTCATTGTATAATCCACCAAGAAGTTTTATTCTCAAAAGTGATCAAGTTGGAAAGTGTTTTAAAGTCGGTGAAAAAAATTTTAAACTTCGTAAAGTGACGAGGCCTCAATCAGCGACAGTTTTCTGCATTTTTACGTCATTTAGATAGTGAGTACACTGGTTTACCATATTATGCAGAGGTGTGATGGCTTTCGTATTCTATGGTGCACGACCGGTTTTGGAAACTCAAAGAAGAAATAGACGTTTTTATGGAAACAAAAGGAAGATGTCAGCTTATTATGCGATGTACCTTTTTTACAAGATCTTTCATTTATGGTAGATATCACAAAACACTTGTCGGACTTAAATACGAAATCGCAAGGACCACGTCAAGTTATTACAGATATGCATGATCATGTGAAAGCTTTCAAGTGTAAGATGATGTTGTGGAAAAAACAGTTAGCAGAAGATAATCTGTCACATTTTCTGACTTGTAAGGCATATCAGGAAGCACAAGTGTCCCAATATCATACAAAATATATTCAGAGAAAATGAGAAGTCTTCTGGCAGAATTTGAGAAGCATTTTCAGGATTTTAAGACCCAAGAAAACAATTTTTCTCTATTTACTGGTATTTTCACTATCGCTATAAGTTCCCCCTCATTTGCAAATGGAAGTAATTGAGGTTCAGTGTCAGACACATTTAAAACAAAAATTTGATAGTGTTGGTACATTTGAATTTTATAAGTACTTGCCTGTACAATACCAAGAAATGAGAAAATTTGCCTGTAAAATTCTGTCAATGTTTGGAAGTAGTATAAGTGTAAACAACTATTTTCTTTGATGAAAGGAAACAAATCTCCCGCAAGATCGCGATTGACGGACGCACAATTGGACGCACTTTTAAAAGTTATTTCCATCGATAAATTCGCGCCACAAATAGGCAACTTAATTAAAGACAAAAAATGTCAAATATCTGGCAAAAGAATTTAATGTTTGTAGTGTTTTGTAATGTTCTTTTTATTAGAAATTTAATAAACAGACTTGTTTTATAATAGTACTTTTTCTCAAGATTTCCAGTAGTTTGTCTTCTTTAAGATAAGGTTTTGCAGCCCACCTAGTCGATGGTCTTCATGCTTTTGGCCCACCAGTGACTTTGAGTTTGACATGGCTGCTGTACAACAAGCATGGAATGGCATGCAATTCCTACAAATATAATGTTTGCAAATCATACTCGTAGGAAATGGTCATTCCCTGCGAGTTTTACACTATATTTTTTCCACGACTGCTACTATTACATAATAATCTTTTAATAACTACAAAGTACTTTAAACTCAATCTTATTTAAAAATAATAATTATTGTCATTTATTTTGTTTGTATTTGCATTGCTTGCATTGCTAGGCGGTTGCTGTGGCGTGTCGTCGTGGGGCCGGTCAACGTTACCTTTGTTAAAACATACCCGTGCACAATGGGAACTTTGTACTTGAATCACCATGGTGATTGAAGGCTAAAACGTGAAGATATGTAAAACCTGAAACGGCCATTTTTTCACTAATACAAATATTTTATTTAACAGCCATCTTGAATTAGTATCACAGTTTTACTAGTACATCTATATACCACAATTATTTATGGCACAGAATTTGAAATCAGTCCATTAAGTAGTTTTTCATGCTGAATTTTTAAATATTTTACTAACCCGCCATCTTGGATTCGTACCAAAATTTTACTAGTTGATTTGTGCAAATTTTGACATAAATTGAATAAACAGTATTTTAGTAATAATTTTTTACCAATTCATTAGGCCGCCGTTTTGTTTTGCCATAATGGATTTTTACCAAAATACTATCAGATCGTGCCCATATAAACCTTAATTTTTGGCAAAAATTTGAAGTCAATCGGGTGTGTAGTTTTTTAGCTATGCCACGAACAGACAGACCGATACAGAATCAGACAGACAGGCAGACCAACGGAAATGAGAAAAATGTTTTTTGGCAACTAAAGACCCTGAATGGTAAAGATCTGAAGAAATCTCGAACGATGATTTTTTCACGATTACAATACTTTCCTTTTACTAGGGAAGTAAAAAAGGGGTCTAATCAAACAAATTTCAGATTTGAATACAATTTATTTCCTAATATAAATCTATGGTCATCATGTATTTTAAAACTGATATAAAGTGCGGGACACGAAAGAAAACCGGGCGGAGTCGATCGGTTTAAGAAGGTCGGACAAGAAATCTCTTTAAACCAGTGGTGTCCCGTCGTTTTTTAAATAATATGAGACTATTTTGTGACTATACGCACTTTAGATAATTAAAAAATGTAATTATACTTCATGAGCCTTTATCTATATGTGTCGAAATTTCGAATTTTAAAATGATTTCATTTTGATTTTTCTTGATCAATTTACCTATAAACATATTTTTTCTTGAGTTCTGTCATTAACGGTTCTCGGGCTACTGCCTACGTCCACTATTATTGGACCACCTAGTATAGTGATACACGATTTACAAGTTCAGATTTTACAACGGTAGCCAGCATCAGATCCAGTGAACGAGATTTATCAAAATTTTAATTTATGCAGTTCGACTTTTGGCTACTCGGGTACGCCAAAAGTGGCCGTCTGTCTCCATTTGTCATATTACTTTATACAGGGGCCGTCATTGTGACGTACTATACAGGGCATTTCCTAATTGCGTGCTGATGTTAAAGGGGATGTTTTTATGTCCTAAAAGTCTTAACGTTTGAGATACAGGATAGTAAAGTTTAAAAAGAAAACATTTTTTTCATCCCAATTTTGATGCTATTGTAGATAACTGCATGAAATTTGATACACGTCTTCTATGCATTATGGAGCATACGGATTTACCCAGGTTAATTACATATGCACGCCACTGGTAGAAATTTCTAGAATTGATTGTTAATAAAAAATGCCTTTTTATGCATAAAAGACGTGTATCAAATTTCACACAGTTATTTATCTATAATAGCATCAGAATTAGGATTTAAAAAAAATGTTTTTTTAAACCCTGTATTTCCAAAGTTAAGACTTTTAGGTTCATATTAAAATTTTTTCTAAAAAAAGCTCAAAGAATCACCCCTCTTTAACATTAGCACGCAAGTAGGAAACGCCCTGTATAGTACTTCACAATGACGCCCACTGTACAAAGTTATATGACACACGGAGACAAAGGGTCACTTTTGGCATACCCGAATAGCCCAAAGTCAAACTGCATAAGTTAAAATGTTGATAAATCTTGTTCACTGGAATCAGTGCTCGCTCCCCTACTATAACTACATTGATGTGTTAATTTTGGAAAAATATGAGTTTTGTAGTTTCTCAAATATTAATTGCAATATTAGATATTTTTTTACACCCGGTATTGAACAGAAAATTAATTATTTTGAAGCAGTTTATTGACAGCTACTTTATGAACAATTTTACAAAATATATGAAAAATAACTAAGCCATTTTTGAGGTTGACGGCTGTGATTCTAATGCTTCGATTCCTTTTAAATCGTTGTCTTCCTCTGAAAATGATGAGGTTTCGTCGTCACTACTTGAAGATCCCAGTGTAATAACTAAATCATCAATAACCGTTTCATCTATCTTCAATAGAACGAACATGTTTAACATACGATTTCCAATGTTCAGCCGATATTGAGTCAATCGCTTCTAATGTTATTTTATTTAAATCTTTAACTGAAAGTTCACCGGTGTTGCGCTCTCGAATATATTTTTTTACTCTTGGCCATGCAAGTTCAATAGGGTTGAGGTCGCACATGTATGGAGACAGCCTTAAAGGTGTATGTCCGAGATTACGTAAAAGACCGTCAATTTTGTACTTTTTTTCTCTAGGCTTGATAGCTGGTATTACTTCATATAGTTGATATTTTCTCCATGTTGGATCACATACAAGATTGTTCGATTTAAGCCACGATATCATATGAGCTTTTATAGAGAATTTAGTTGGCACTTTATATTCTCCGTGAGAATGATAAGACGCATTATCCATTACCACGACTGATTTGGTAGGAATGTAGAAAGAAGCTTCTCGAGCAACCACTTTTCAAAATTCTCTATTCATCCGTCCATGATAGTCTCCAGTTGTTAGTCCCGAGCGAAAAATTAAGCAGCACCTGGAACAAATCTGGCTTCTGAACCAGCATGAACTATAATAAAGCGACTACAAGAGCGAATTCTCTGAACAACACCTGTAACACTTTCACTTTGCCAGCATTCGTTCACTGTCATATCATTATCTACCCAGGTTTCGTCTAGATACACAATATTGCGTCCCTCTTGCCTGTATTGCCTTACAGTTGATAGATATTTCATCCGCCAGTGAAATATAGTTGGTCTCTCAATGAGCAATTTTCGTTTATTTTGGCACTTGCGCCAAACAAAACTATTTGATCGTAAAAGCCGATTTAAGGTTTTATACCCATACAGAAAATCTATTTTGTTCTTTACAGCACGACGTAGGGGTTTGCAGGTCGGAACCTTCTTCAAGTTTACATAAAAATCCTCTATTGTTCGTCGAATTACTTGAAAATCGCCATCGTCAATTTTATCTTTGTATGATAATCGGGGTCTTTTTTCACCAGGAGATTTTAAAGGTGAAGTAGAACATGAGCGATCATTATGTTCTCTTTGAATTTTTCTTACACTACTTTCCGAAACACAAGTGTAAAATGCAGAGTGTGCTGTTCGATTTTAAATTGGAATAGTCAAACTATTGTTTTTAGCTTCTCTAGTCACGTGCACCGCTTCGAATTGCTTTTCCTCTTTTGCTCGCCATCGTTACTTCGAAATAATAATTCAAATTCAACCCAACGTATTTATATAGAAATGAAAATAAATGCTCGAAATGTATAGGCGCCACTGGAAATAGCTGGATACTTCTAGTGGCAATTACATGGAGACTCTAGGCACATTCCAGTTACAAGACCAGTGCGAAATTTACTAAATCCTCGTTTAATTTTCCGTATCGCTTCGCTGGCGCACTTTATAGGTGAAGCGGTAAACTATCACAACAAATAAAATAACATAAAATTTATTTGCGTACACAAATTTTACTTTTCCGCTTGCTTATGACTATGAACCTTTATTTTAAGGACCGCCCGGTTTTCCTTCGTACCCCGCACTTTACAAGGTTTGAGCAATTTTATTGTTCTGTCTCTCTTTATGCCCAAATTCGTCTACAAATTTGGCAGGAGAGAAAGAGAGAGAGAGGGAATGTACTTTTTAATTAATTATGTTTAGTATAAAAAAGTGCCTAGAGAACATCATATTTTTTCTGAGTTTTAAATTAATATTTAATAGTATAAAAAATGTTTTAACTTGTTACAGCCAATTTTGGGGCATCGTAACGGCTTATTTTCAACATTAGATTAAAATTATTAATAACAGAGATGGAATTCCGGGAATAGGGACGTTTTAATTGGAAATTTCTTCCTCTTTAAGAATATTTTTTTTAATTTGTTAAATGTTAATAGTTTCCGAGTTATTTGGAAAAAACAAAACTCCTTTTTTTAAATCTTAACTTATTAGTAACTTTTGAAATTGTTTGTGTGCCAGTTTGAGACTTTTGCACATTTTTCTAGGCGTCATTACAAATCTAATGAGCCCTTACTCATATTGTTACTAGGAATAGCACAAATTAACACCATTTTGAGTTTGTGAATTGGACTATTAAACCGAAAACGTTGCTGATGTAAATAATGGGGCGAGCAGCTAAAATATTATAAAATTATATTTTATTTCGCATTCTATATTGTTTATGTAAGAATCTCCTTCTCATCGCAGGAAATCGAATTTCGAAAAGAATATGTAGATCCTCTAAAGAAAGAGCTTAGGAAAACAGTGCAGAACAAGGTATCCTCGTCAATTTTTTTTTAAAACAGCTTTACAAATAATTTAAAGGAAAACAATATATTTGGAAGAGATTTAATCAGGCCTTAAACAGTTCCTCCATTCATCTTAAAGAATTGATAAAAAATGTTCTTTGCACCTTTTTACTTTCTAGACGCGACAAATGAAAATTTAAAGTATTTTCGTCCTCGCAACGTGATATAGATTCATCATTTAACTGGTGACGCATCATAAATTTAATTTTTTTAACATGACTGAGCTTTAGAACAGTTTTTAACAGACGTATATAACGGATAAAGCTAAAGCAAACGTTCTGAGGGTAAAATGGTGATAAGATGAGCCTAAAGAATACGAAATTGTTAGAATATTTAAACGTTTAAAATTTCTTAGACCCATAATAAAATATTTTTTATTAATTTCTAGCTGCAAGAATATTTTTACTTCCCCATATAACAATGTATTATTAATACTCCGCTTTAGAAGAACAGAATTGTAATCGCAAAAAATTTCGAAAAAATATAAAATATTAAAATATAAGTTGAGTTTTTTCGAGTATCTAGATTACCAAAACATATTTAAAAAATAAATTATGATGTTAGTGCGCATGTGTGTGTATGTACGTAAATAAAATTTTTGCTAACAATAAAGAAGAAGGTATAACCGATTCGTTTTAGATTTGCAATTAAAACAGTCTAAGTCAGTGTCTGGCAAGGATTAGATTTTGGATGTTATGGGCCTAGATCTTTAAGATATAACGTAATGATATTCAATAACATTAGGGTTAGACCTTGAGGTACATCACAAATGCCTCAGTAGCTCTCTGTCGTGGCTATTTATAGGGGTGGTTCTTTCTTACTTTTTCACTAAGTATTGTTTGCACTCTTATAACTGATTTGCAAGCTTGAATACAATTCAAAAATAAATGGTTAAATTTTGGGCGCCATTCATGGTTTATTAAAAGTTAGTTTTATAACATTCACCTGACAACTACCTTAATTATGTATGTGCCGAAATCTGAAATATTTCACTAAAACACAAGTGTCAATGTTAAATATGTTTAATTACTAAAACCTGAAATCATGTTATACGAAGTAGTTTTTTTTAGACATTGGTAAAGCTCAAGGATATCCTCCTATAATTGAAATTGTTCACACGAAGGTGTTATGAATTCAAACATCACCTGAATTTGTTATTTACGTACAATAAAAAAATATAAAAATGTACTGTTAGGTTTAGTAATTAAAAATAAACATATGACTGCTAATTCTGCGTCACCTGTTCTTCCGACAAAAGGTAGGGCTTATCCAACTGAGTGTTTGGAGATGGGCCTCAAGATCTACATAAACCTACTTAGTTCATGAACAATCTTCAACTGAACATTTCCATTACCAACCATAAACTGATGTGTTGAGTACATCAAAAGTTAACTCATTAAATGGAAGTTAATCACTTAGCTTAATACTTGATACTAGTATATTACTTAGTAACCGTTATTATAGACTGTAACTATTAATCATTAATGTTATCTATAATTTCTGCAATTAGCAGCAGGAATTATTATCTGTAATTTATTATTGTAATTACTATCTGGGTTGCCTAAAAAAAACAAAAAAAGGTCATTAGAATCCAACCACATTCTAACACGGGGCTATGAAAGGTCAACTTTTCGAAAAAAATAAAAATACTAATGAAAACGAGAATTATATCAAAAACTCACCCAATTGCTGTCAATTCACTTCATTCCATAAGTTAGTTCAGACGATGGCTAAATATTTCCATATAAACTATGGAGTGATGGGCTTAAAAGGTCCACCAGCAACAAAAAATATAATGAAAGTAAATTCACCCATCAGCTGTCTATGCAGTTGCTGTCGATGCCCTTCGGAAGTGAAATCTAACAACCTGCATTACCGACTCTACATTTAAATCGAAATTACAAGAACGACTCTCCTCAATATTCCAACTGAATAAGGTATATCCAATTATAAACAACAAATCAGAGTAAATATTAAAATGTAATTAAAAAAATATTTTAAATATTAAAATATCAGAAATTCAAGAAATCTTTGAAGGTAGTAGATTGCGGCATCTATGAACCAGCGTGATCACTGTTCCACTAATGTATCCTAAAAGTCGAAATTCTGTTAAAACAAAACTTATACGAGAAATTAACCTAGTATTTCGAGAAACGGTACAACATGTCAAATTTATTTATTTTTTTTATTTAGAGGGTATATGCAGGGTAGTCCAAAAGGGATGAGGCAGCCCTTTGGAAAATAAAATATATTCAAAAAGTGGTAAAACATGTCTAACTTCTTTTGTATGCAAAAATATTTTTTCCACTATACATTCTTGAGTGGATGAAACAGCAATCTAAGATAAAAAAAAAACGTATTTCAGATATATGTAGTTTAGTCATAAAACAGTGAGTATAAATAATTTTTTTTTCTGTGTTTAAACAGTTAATTTTTTTTTTCACTATTCAGGTTAACCTGAAAGCAATCATTTCAGAAGCATTTTATTTGCTTAGAAATTTGCGAAATTCCTTATATATTATCATTTTGTATATTCCCAAACACTTTTTTGTCCATTATACAGTGAAGCTTAGAGATATGAAGCAGTATTCAAAAAACGAGAGTATTTTCGTTTTAAAATGGTTGCTTAAAAAACAAACGGCGAAAGAAGTTCAACATTTTCTTTTATTTCTTTGAATTTAAAACATTTTTCCTCTACACTGGGTAGTCCTAGGGAATATAAGAGTGCTTTAAAAATACAACAATTATGTATTTCCAAAATGCTTAGCTTTAAAAAAAAGGTTAAACCTCTTCTTCAATTCCCCCTTCTATCCTCAGCTTTGCCATACAATATGCCCGGAATAAATTTCAGAGTTAAAAAGGTACGATGTATTCCCAAAACACTTAATACCAAAAGTCCTTTGGCTTTTGTGGTATTGTGGCAATAGACCTGAAAAAGTGCGCTTCTTAATCGGCTTCTATCTTTACCAGGTTACTCCTAGTATCCTATACAGGGAGAATTTTTCCTGAAAGCTAGACATCTGTTGATGTACAGCCTCGTTCCACAAAGGGATCGAAAACTCTTCCTTTTAACTACAGCTCCATATCCCTTCTACCAATTATGAGTAAGGCAATGCAAAGATAATGCAATGACATATCCAAAGCATTTTAATCAACTCTGGCATTAAACATTTTTGAACAAACTTTCTTTCCAACAGAAGTTTTTCTGTACTGGTTGACGGCCATTCATCAAACTTGAACCAAATTAATGCAGGTGTTCGAAAGGATTTAGTGTTAGCACCTACTTTATCCCTCCTTCACGTTAATGATCCACATTTTTTGTACTAGCAATATCATTCACAGTTACGCTAACGATAGTACGTTCCACCACAATATACAATTTACCAAACTTGTGTCCAAGACTGAAATTGATGATAAGCGTCGAGTAACGACTTTATCTCTAACCGAGGACCTCATTAAAACCGTAAAATCATGTTTATTATCTCATAAATTGTCTTCCAATACCCACTCTATTCAAATGAATAATCAAGTGCATGAAGCCAAAGATTCCCTTAGCCTAATTTGTATCACTTGTCAAAAAGATCTTCGCTGGAATTATCACATCGCCTCAATTGACACAGCAGCCGTGAAGATACTGGGTTTCCATTACCGAGCTCGTAAACACTTTTCTTATACTAACTTATATATACTTAACACTTCCCAAATCAGGCCCAGTCATGAGTATTGTTTACGCATATGGAGAGCAGCCTCTCTTTTAATCCTTAGAATCCTTGAATCTGTCCAAAGAAAGGCTACTGGCCTGATTGATGACCAAAGATTACAAGGAAACTTGCATCACTAGAGCATCGTCGATTTGTTAGCGATCTAACACTACCACGGATTCCATTCTAATAAATTATCATCCATTATGCCCTCCTTAGTCTTTCCTGACAGGGAGACGAGAGTATCGACCCACATCAAACCTCCCACCTTGTTCGCTTCTTTATTCCCCAGATTATGTAATGTGTTACTATCAAATGCCATTCTCTCCTCTCCTAATCTGCAAGTGTTTAAATACCGCATCAATAAACTTCCCCTGTCTACACTTAAAGCATCCGCGGTGCCTAGTAATTAGGCCTTCCTGGTCTGCTCAGATAAAAAATGAGAGTACCAAACTTATTGAGTGCAAGAGACGAACGAAAATCTTCGAAGTTCAATTTTTTTAAATTTGGTTTTCTAGCCACCCTGTATTCAGTGTCTAACTGTCCTAACGTATTTTAAAAACTTCGACAAGTGAAACTTTAAAGTCCAATTTTTTAAAAATTGATAATATCTTATAACAATTTCTACACACCTTGTATACGTATTGCGTATATGGGTATCCAAAACTGTATACATCTAGACACAAGAGTTTCCAAAAAGATCTATCTATCTCGGTTCGTTAATAACGAACGAAAACATGTAGTTTTGAAATTAACGGTATTAATAGCTGATGCATTATAAGTGTTGACTAGTGTATTTAAATGATCAACCTGAAAAAGTCTACTTATTAGATTGACTTCAAGTTTTGTGCAAGCATTATTTGGAATATAGAGATAAACTGGTAAAGTATACAAATTCAAGATGGCGTAGCAAAATAGCGGCAAAATAAAATATATAAAAAATCAACATAAAAAATTTTCGTATTCAATTGACTTGCAGAAAAATTAAATATAATACAGGGATAAACTGGTACGAATTCAACACGACGCAACAAAACGGCGGCCTTAAAAAAAGTGTCGCCTAGGTAGAAAGTAGTAAAATATTGCTACGAACACAATATGGTGGAACAAAATGGCGCCTGATAAAAAAAAATGTATTTTTGTATTTAATTCATAAAACCCATTTTAACCTATGTGATCTTTGTAAATTTTGATAAAAGCTGAAGTTACAGCCGAAACGTTATTAAAAATAAAACATTACTGAGTGAATTTAGTTATTTAATTTTTGAATTGGAGGACCATATCCCTAAAAATAAAAACTATATATATATATATATATATATATATATATATATATTCGATACTACATCAAATACTCTCGATAATATAAAAATGGTTGTTGTTGTTTGTGATGAAACCGTTACGAATACAGGTAATAAAAATGGAATTATTGTACGTTTGCATGCTGCATTTAATCCAACGTCTAGATGGAAATACCCAAGGACCTACTGTTTTCTCAAGGATAATAGGAAGAGAGCTTCAGAATTGCGAACATCTTCCTAGAGTTGATTTTATAAAAATACATGACATTGCCAAACATTCCTAGAGAAAATCTAAGTACAGATCAGGTCTACCTCTTAGATATTTGCCAATTAGTATCTACTGGTACCTACGAGGAAGATTTACTTAAACGGCAAGCTGGAAAATTAGTGTACTCCAGATGGCTTACAACTGCTAATTGAATTCGAAGGTTATATGTTTCAACTGAAAGCCCATCGGAAAATCTTAAAAGCCTTGCTGAGTTTGTCATAAAGGTATATGCTCCAATGTGGTTTTCTATAAGAGCACAATCATCCTGTATTTATGGCGCAAGATTTATTTAACACAATAAGGCTTTCAAGATACCTACCTTTTGAACTAAGAAATGTTATTGATACTGTTATTGGTGAAATGGATATTTCTGTCACCCGGAGAACCTGCTATTGACCAGGTTAGGTGACAGCAGAAAAGTAATTCGAGAAGTTGCTTTTAAAGAATTAACTAAAATTGGCACTATGGTACAGGAAGAAGTCCGAACATTTATTTTGCCTAAGTTTAATTTCGAAGCTGAAGAATATTGTGATCTTACAAAAGACTGGCAAGAAGTTTCCTTCACTGAACCTCCTTTGCTGCAAAACATTTCTGAAGAAGAGCCTTGAAAAATTGTTGATACTCCAAATGACTCTTTGATATTTGAAGAAATAAAAAAGTTTCCATGCTACACTCAAGCGGTAGAAAGGGCAGTCAAGCTTGTTACTGAAACTTTAATGTTAGTTACTGACCCGAAGAGGCGTGATAGAGTTATTACAAACACACTTTTCTCCAGAGGCAATATGCCAAAATTTAATAACAAAAAAAATTTTTTTTTTCGTTAATTCAAATTAGTTTTTATGTTGCTTGCTGTTAAAATAAAATGTTTTAATATTATTATTGTTTTATTATTTTTCTACAAGGTGATACAAATGTTAAAATCCCATTTAGATGTTCTTGCAGTACAATTTTTATTGTAACGTAGAAACACAGGGTTGCGAGGGTTTTTAAATAAAATTAAAATATCGATTTATTTTTATATTAAAAAAAATTTAAGTTCTGTTAGGGTTGCTAAAAAAATTATTTTATTTTTCAAATCAAAAAGTTTCTGGAGGTTGCGGGGGTGAAACAATAAAACAGATAAAAAAGTAAAAATAGTATCTAACTATATATAAACTGAATCTCAATTTTTGAACCCTGTTAGCCTTTCGATATAAAAAAAAATTAGGATTTTAAAACCTGTTAATGTTTTAAAGTAAAACAAAAATAAAAAAGTTTATGGGGGTTGCGGGGGTGGAAAAATTAATTAAAAAAAAAAACAAAAAAATTGTATTGAAATTCTAAAACCAAACCCCACTTTTTGAACTCTATTAGCGTTCCAAAATCCAAAAAAATGTTTAGCGCTGCACCCTAACATAACGATTTTTTCTCTGTAAAAGGCCGCTATTTGCTGATATTAATGAAATAAATAATTTTAAATATGCAAATCAAAAACATTAAAATTATGCATTTCCGTCTTTTCCTCTTGGTGCTGTAGTTCATGCAAAATAGTTTATTCGTATGACCAGTCGTAAAATGCAATTTTACTCTTCTGTTTGAGGAAGTAAAATAGCATTTTTTAGCCATAAAACGCATATTAGTAAGAAAAAAGCCCTTATAGGTTTATTCAGAAACGTTAAACTTTCTACCCAAATTTCTCCTATCGATTCCCTCTGATGTATGACAATAATTTTTTTGCTGGTAACATTTGGGTTGCCAAAAGCGTCTGTGGTGCTGGAACTTATAAGATTTTAAGCTGTTTGGATTTTATTTTGCACCGAATTTTCGGCAAACTTCAGGGCACCTTATAGGCAATAAGTTCCCTCCGGCGGCGTCGGCTAATAGAGTTACGGATGAACGCCGAACACAATATGCGGTATAGCGCTCTGGGTTGGGCCATCTCTAAATATTTTTCGACTACACTAAGTACCAGCCTAACATCCGACAGGTTGAGTAGAACATTTACCGTTCTTATATGATAGGAAAAAGCGTTGATTTTTAGCAGTTGTTAGTCGCAAAGCCATATATGTTCTTATTATTTATCATCATATACTATAGAAAAGTTTTTTGAGATTTGTGTCTGAATTTCTTCCCTTGTAAAAATACTAGATTTGTGGGGATGTGTCCTTCTAATGATCGCTTTAAATGTGCGATAATTTTCGCGAGCTTACTTATGCCAATGTTATCTCCAATGTTTTGTAGACTTTAACATGGAGTAAAGAGACCACAGTGTTGACTGCTTCGGTTTTTCTTTCCGGAGAAGTATATCAGCAAGGTAATTTCACTTATGCACCAAATGAAAAAATCGCAGTAAGTCACCTTCGCACCAAATGAAAAAATCGCAGTATGTCTTTTCATAAATTCTCCTGGATTTTTCAGGCAATAACTGCAGACATATTTTATCAGCTGCTTCTTTTATTTCTGGATGTGCGCTCATTTTAACATTCATTCAAAACTGAATGGACAGCAATTTTCGACAACTTTGTTAACACCACATGTTATTATTTCATTGACAATAATTTAACTTAAGTTTGACATTGACACCAGCAGAAAAAATCCAATATACTGAAATATGAGAGAAAAAAACAAACAAAAAATTTTGTTGGAACTCCCAGCGTAAAGCACTTTTACGCTCGCTGTTGAAAATAACTACTTAGAACTAATTTTCAAACCAATATTTAAATAAGAAATTTATGTATCAATTAGATACATGTGGATCTGGAAATATTTTAGGAGGATCTCTTTTAGACGATATCCGGTGTGGAAAATAAAAATGTGGGACCGAGCAATTAATTTAAATTGTTTGAGTTTTCAAGAGCGAAATGAACCTTTCCTAATTTAAAAGGCCACAAATTAGAAGACGAAAAGCGTTAATACCTTTCAACGTATTCATTCATTCACCGGATTTAATAGCACAATCGTGGTAAATGGACAATCCGAGACCTTTCGCATTAAAAAGGTTTCCTGTTAGGGATATGTTCCTTTTTGTCGAAACGGCTAGTGAGGGCTTTACATTGGATCAGAAATGGGTTTTCTCTTTGAAAGGCAGAACAAATAATACATCATAACATCATTTTTTGTAGATATCCATCGTATATTTCAAAATGTGTTTTCCAATGTTTGAAAAAGGTAAAAAAAATTTCTTGTACAGGTTGTTCTAAATCCAGTTTATGAAAATAAACTTTGGTAATTAAATATACAATAGCTAAAAGATTATTGTGAACGTGTTGAAGTCGAATTTTTGCAAAGATTAAAGGATAGTATTTTATGTCTATCAAAAATTTTTTCATTAGGGTTATTGTTAGCAGATATTTTCCCAACTTAAAATATAAAATTTCCATTTCATTTCCGTAATGAAGCGTTGGTTAGAGGTAAGTGGGAGTTAAGTTGCAGCATATAGGGCACTCAAAGAAATAAACGAGTGGTTCATACTTAACGAATTTTTCCTAAACTCAAAAAAGGCTAGCAATATGGTCTTTCATACTAATCAATCTCGCGCGAGTCTAAATTTGGAATTAAGCTCAGATCAGGAAAGACTTCACAGTGAGAGATCAAAATACAAGAGTTCTAACCACACTACACCAGAACTTGTTACGTTCTGGACGCGCGTTTCGCTAACCAAGGTAGCATCATCAGCGGATGATATAAACTAAAGGAACTTATCCTAACCGAGAATATTTATAGGTAAATGTGGTCACAATTAGTTGCACCCGACTAGACCGTTGTCAAGTAAACAATAGAGAGGACTATAGGGAATAGGCCCTCTGTCTTTATTTAGTGCTTTCTCTCCACATTTAACTATTTCTATACTCTCAAATGCATGGGCTACTCTAAAACCTACGTTTTTAAATACTTTTTCTAGACCTCTCGTATATCTGGGATTATATGGGATTACTTTGAACTTATTGGGAGCCTCAGGTGCTTATAGAGTAATGGCATCTTTTAACATTTTCTTATGCTTATGTCTACTAATTTATGTACAAAATTATCATTATATCCATTACTTATAGCTATATTTTTAATTCGATTCATTTCATTGTTAAAACGTTCTTTACTTAATGAAAACTTAACCTGTGAGTTAAGAAATGAAATGCTGCTATTTTGCGTTGACGGCAACGAAATGAGTCGGATGTTATATACCTATCAATATTGGTAAATTTCTTATAAATATCAAATTCTAATTTATCGTAATTTATAATAACTAACGTGTCTAGAAAAGGTAATTGCCCATTGTTCTCCGTTTCGTACGTAAAATTAATGGAAGGATATTTATTGTTTAATGTTTCCAAGAAAGTGTCCAAATTTTCTGTTTTAGTATCAAAAATAACAAATATATCGTTTACGTATCTATACCACACCCTTAGGAAATACTTGAGTTCTTTTTTGTATTGGGTTTCTGATCTACCCATAAACAAATTTGCAAGAAACGGAGATAAGCAATTCCCCATCGCAGTTCCCTTAAGTTGTTTATAATATTTATTATTGAACCGAAAAAATTTTTGATTTATTCATAATTTTGTGAGAAGCAAATATTCATCAATAATTTCTTACTTCAAAATATTGATTTCAAGTAGTTCCTTTAGGTACTCTAAAGCTAGTGGTATGGGTACACTAGGAAACAATGAGCTTACATCAAAAGATATTAAAATTTCACCTTCCTTTAAGTGAACATTCTTAATTTTATCTAAGAATTCTAACGAGTTAGTAACCTCAAAGTTATCCTACGAGATATTTAATTTGCTGAATTCTTCTACCAACCATTTTGAAATATTGTACGTTGGTGATCCAACAGCTGAAACAATAGGTCTGATGGAGTTTCAAAATAATCTGTTTTGTCTAGTATAACAACCTTATTTCCTTGTCAGCTTTTAAATAAAAACATTCTTTTTTCTTCAGTCCCTGGATAACTTCAGTATTTTCACGAGAAACATATTTTGACTCGTTGTTAACAACGTTATTTTGAGATTTGATTTTTGCAAGCCTCTCTAATGAATCCCTTAGTTGACTCTGGCACGTATTAAATCGGACTTTCGATATTCGCTATAATAGTTGGTAAACTATTTTTTACTGAAGGCTCTGCAAAATTCAAACCTTTATTTAAAAGTGCGATTTGTCTACTATATCAAAGGACTGGGAAGAAAGGTTTTCTACAATGTTCTCGACTTCCGAAGAAATTTGTTTTTGCGATTTCAACTTTCTCAGTCTGTTTTTTAGTGAAGACATTTTCTTCAAAAATTTGGCATCGATAACTACGAACATTTTTCTTTGGAAATCTAACCATTGTTCAAATTCTAAATTACTAAGCTTATAAGTGAGTTTTTTAAATAATCCGTATGCTTCAAGCATCTGAGGCTCCCAATAAGTTCATAGTAATCCCATATGATCCCAGATATACGAGAGCTCTAGAAAAAGTATTTAAAAACGTAGGTTTTAAAGTAGCCTACAAAACGGAGAACAGTTTGAAAAATCTCCTTAGAAACCCTAAAGACAAAGTCGACTTGAAGGAAAGGATTGCGATCTAAAATATGTTGGGCAAACTAAACGCTCCATAAGTATTCGTTTTAAAGAACACATGGCACATTTAAGATATGGAACAACAGAAAAGTCAAGCGTTGCTCAATATGCTTTGGAAAACAATCACCAAATAGGAAAAAAATATCTTAAGTTGATTAAAAATGTATCTAGTAATAAATTATTGGATGCATTTGCGAGTATAGAAATAGTTAAATGTGGAAAGAAAGCACTAAATAAAGACAGAGGGCCTATTTCCTATAGTCCCCTCTATTGTTTACTTAACAACGGTGCAGTCGGGTGCAACCAAGTGTGACCACATTTACCTATAAATATTCTCGGTTAGGATAACTTCCTTTAGTCATCTGCTGATGATGTTAACTTGGTTAGCGAAACGGGCGTCCGGAACGTAACAAGTTGTGGTGTAGTGTGGTTAGAACTATTGTATTTTGATCTATCTTCCACCAAAGGTTCCAGTATTAGGACTTCAGAGTGAGAGATCAATAAAGTTTCTTGAGCTGACTGTCAGAAATCTCGGGCTTGACATGGATGTTCATTAGAGTGTTAAGAGTTTACCATCTACGCTATCATGCACTCTCGGTTCTTGTAGGGGGTGACATCTCATGCGGGCATAGTCTTTAGAAGTCACAAAAAATTCTCAGGTGTATAGCTGGTGTTTCGCCCACTACTTCTTGTAGACCTCTATTTAGCATTGTGTTGTGGGCTTAACGTATCCAAAAAATGTATAGTTAAAGTAGGCCTAAAAATATTTAATAAGTTGCCAAACTACAATAAATATAGTAATAGTATAATACTGTTAAAAATAAACTGAAACTATCTTTATTGGATAAGTATTCTTAGACCGTTAAGGACTTTCTCGATTAACTTGTTTCTATTTATTTTGTTAGTTGCTAGATGTTGATTGGGTGTATTCTCTTTTACATTGTTAAACTTCCAGACACAGAAATTCAGACACATTTTGTCATTTAGATAATAAAGAATGTATTATGTATTATCTATCTATATATTTAAAACACTACGCCAGATTTTTCAGCAAGTTCGTGAGAGAGTTGAACCGCACCAATTTACATGATTTTTTTTTTCAAATGATCATCTGGTTACCGAGACCTTTCAACACTATTTTTTGTATCGTTTTATTGATTATTATTTTATAAAACCAATATAACTTTCTTCAATAATATTTCTGCACGATGTGGTGAATGCGCCCCATATTCTTACAACTCCACTAGGAACTCATCGCGCCATGTAACACAAAAGGCAGAACAAGGTCTGCCGGGACAGCTAGTTATATATAAATGGCGTTCATTGATGTAGTCAATCTATCAGAAACTTTCATGAAAGTAAAACTACCTTTCCGGAAGCTATATCTTTTTTTTTGTAGAATAATGGCGTTTTCCATTTTTTTTAACAAAGACATAAGTAAAGCGGTTTCGATTTATCTGACCTAAGGAAAAAAATAATTTCTTAGTTTTCAAATTTCCGACAAAATTGTGCTGAATTCGGTTCAATACATAGCTTACAAAATATCAAAAAACACCTGAAATGAGGAGTTTTCTTTGTTTTTTTTAATTCTGCTTGTGCATAATAAAAGTATAATTCTTCTGGTAATCATTACGCGTACCAAATTGTAGATCTATATGGTAGAGAAACTTTTTCCCTAACCGACGTTCTCTATAGAATCGTAGAATGGGGACCAAATAAGCTTGCCTAGTCTAACGCCAGTAAGGCAAAATCATATTTACTATCCTACAAAGTATCCCCCAAGACCCACATCATTCAAATGAAAAATCAGATGGTGAAGCCAAAGATTCCTTTAGCCTAGTTGATAACCATTTTTCATAAATGTTTGCGCTGGTATGATCACATGGTCTCACTTGCCATAGCAGCCGCGAATAAACTTGGTTTCCTTTTCCGACCTTGAAAATACTTTTCAACGGACATTAAAAAAAAATTTACAAAAATTAAAATATGAAGCAGAAAACTGGGTCTCTAATTCTAGAGCTGATTAGACCGACATAGACTAGCGACCCCTTATAGGGCAAAGGCACAATTAAATTATTCTTACTTTATTTGATGAAAGCGGATTTATCTCTTAAAGTGAAAATGTATCTTTATATTATATTAGAAAACTATTTAAACCAATGTGATTTCATTTTGAGAGTAATATAATAAATTTTAAAAGAAATATTATAAAAAGGTAATTGTTATTTTAAACCAGTCTCGAAGGATTTTTTATACATTTGCTTAATTCTCAAATATAGTCCATTTAAAGTTTTACCTCTACGTTACTTTACACATATGTATGTATGTACTCAACTGCACAACATTTGTACCTCTTTGAATTCTGTTCCTACATCTAGTGTTATAAATTATTATTGTTTGTTCGTATCTAATTTACCCCATTATGTATTAAATCATCCACCACAATGACAACAATGACACATACCACAATGACAACAAAAAAAACTCAAACAAGGAATAAAGGCTCTCTAAACAAAAATTATTTTTGCCCTACACTCCCGCAAAATCTGCAGGAATTTTCTATTACATTTAAAGGAAATAACCAACCTAAACTTCTCTTTTAAGTATGCACTTCACAAAGTTCAGATATATTTGTATAACAGGAAAAAATCTCTTGAAAATAGGTCGATGTACTTTATATGTAAATATACTCAGTATCTGAAACTGGCATTAATATATTCGGGTTTGATTAAGTCTGGTTCATCTTTTCCCAGAAGACGTTTCAAAGAGAGTTTCAAAGAGATATATATATATATATATATATATATATATATATATATATATATATATATATATATATATATTTTTTTGGTATTTAGTTTGTTTGGCCTTATTTCTTGTACATAGTTTTAGGGTTTTTTGCTTCTTGGCTTTTGGTCAGTAAAAATCCAGAGTTTTTTAAGAAAAAGAGGGTCTTTTTGAACATTTTGTTTCGTAAAATAATGGAGTTAAAAGGACAAGAGTTCAAAAGATCAAAATAAGAAAAAAATTTTTATTTTTTTATAATTAAAAATCTATATTTCAATTATACTTTTAGCTTTAGAGAAATTGAAACAAATACCACTTTTCTAATAAAATTTCTTTAGTCAGCCAGAGAACATAGCTTGGGAAAACGATCACTAACATACCCGCAATAATATTATAAATTAATCAGAGGACATAGGAATAGAAAAATAAAGCAAGTTTTCCGTTTTCTCGAATATTAAAGCTAGTAAGTCAAATAGATTGTTGTAGTTGTATGTACTTTTATAAATAAATATTTTTTGTTTCAAGGTTGCATAGACATTTTACAACATTACAAAAAACGACCTGCCAAGTCTTAAAAAAACCTACGTACATGCATACTACGAGCATCAATTTGGAACAATCTGTATCATTTCGTAAAAAAATCCGGAAGGCTAGAAACGCTAGAGGGAACCACTTTTGTATATTAAGTTGCCTATCTATATTATAGCAAACTAACCAATGCTTTATCTAGGATTTGTTTTAAATTAGTCTATGGCCGGTAAGGTTGTCAAAGTGTTAGGAAATATTACAGAGATTTATCTAGTTATTGAAATAATTACGCATTTAAAGACAAAATAAGGACATATTAAATATCAGAGCGTAGAGACTTTTTTAAACTTAGTTTCCTTTGCTTTAATTCAACACACGGAAACATCGGAAATTGGGAAAACTTTTCCGTGCGCTAGCCCGAAAAAAACCCCCTTTACTTTATTCCAAAGGAAAATGAAAATAAGTCGTATAATAAAAAGTTTATTATTAGAAAAAGAAACTTTACGTGATATGAATCCAGAAGCCATGTAA
Organism: Kuschelorhynchus macadamiae; assembly: GCA_030620095.1. Taxonomy (NCBI): domain Eukaryota; kingdom Metazoa; phylum Arthropoda; class Insecta; order Coleoptera; family Curculionidae; genus Kuschelorhynchus; species Kuschelorhynchus macadamiae. The sequence continues at coordinate 221,916 of JAUTXW010005519.1, read as the reverse complement.
TTTAACCCAATTAAATTAAACAGTTTTTAAATTTGCCGTGACTTTAAAGTGCTTTACTTTTTTGCATTAAACTATCCATAGTTCCTTGAAAGATTAGCTTAAGGAACATTCTATTGTTTAGAGCGCCTTTAAAAAAATTAAAGTGCAGCTTGTTACCACGGAAAAGGCAGAATTTATTTTTAATTTGGTTCCCAGACAGTCATGTCTCTTCTTCAGTCATGATAGATGTTTTTAATAGGTTTATACATCTAAATATTTTCCTCCTTTATAAAAGTTCCCGTAAAAGGTGTTCAGTTTTCGCAGAGTTGGGTATTATCGAAAAATTACAGCGGAAATTTCACGTTGTCTAGACAACGTGGTATTTCCACTTTTCTGAACAATAATAGCATTTGACAACACTAAATCTGTTTTGTTTGTATTATAACTAGGAAACGCCGAAGTCCGTAGCTGACGATGTTTTTTAAAGTATCTGTGAAAAATTGTCAATATGAATCACATTGGTAAAATTCAAGAAGCCGAAATCGATGAAAATATATTGAGAAGCGAAATATAAATACCGTAAAATCCAAGAAGAGAATTTGAAGGCAGTTTGTCATTTTACGACGAAAAAAAGTTTGGTCAAGATTCTCCAATATCCGAACTTACGTCTAAACGATTCTCCAATATCCGAACTTGTACTAAGGACAAACGGAGAATAATATAAACAGTGAATGGTCAAAATTGTTTGGGATGTTACGAAAAAATTTGCTGATGGATTTTAACGATTTTAATAAATCCCTTCGAGAAAATTGAATTTAAATCAGCCCGAGACGCAAGAAATGCCAAAAGAAGAAATTTGCAAGGTATCGACGGCAAACGTAAAGAATCGGCGTTTTTTTTACTTATAATGAATTGAAAAAACTCATCGAAACTTGCGTCGAATTGATTCGAATTACAAAAAAAAGTTTTTATTTTGTTATCTTATGAAGTAGCTTGAAGAGAAGGTGAAGGTGCAAGAGCAAAAACAACTTTTTTCAAAGAAAAACCTCTCAACCTCAGAGGAAAAGCAGGTAGAATCCAATATAAACCTATTTTTCAAAAACAGCGCTAGGGCTGGCCGAAAACTTATTGATTTAACATGGATGGTGAAAAACGAAATAAATACCAGCTTTTGCCCAGTAAGAATTTACACGAAAAAGAAAAAAATTCGCCAATATCCGATTTTTTTTGACTCCGAACACTCATTGGAAAACTTCCGGTAATTGTTTTTAAAACAGTCCAGTGGGAGTAAACGAGATTTCATCTTGGATCAAACAGAATGCGTAGAAATCAAGCCTTAACACGATAAAAAAATCACGAATCATTAACTTAGTCACTACCGTATCCAAGCTGGCCAAAAGCGAAGTGTCGAAGCAAAACTTAATAAAAATAAAAGGTCATTCAAATGATAAATCGATATCAAGTGGATGAAGTCCACCACGAATAAATAATCGAACAAATGAAGGACCACGGAAAAGAACCGCCTTAACAGCAGATGCCTATCGCAACAACTACGTCGTCACAAAACAAAAATGTGGTTAACACTTAACAAAATTGCAATTTTTATTATTCAATTATTAATAATAATTAACATTTTTATAATAATATTTTGGTTCATAATATAAATACGTGTTTTCTTTACCAATTATAAGAAAACACGCATTCATAAAAAATTATCGGTCATTTTTAGGCATTTGTGGTATTATCCCCAATAATTTTTTACGCACGCGTGTTTTCTTTACAAATTTAGCCCGTCCTTCAGACACGCATTTATATAAAATTATCGGTAATTTTTAAGCACTCGTGGTATTACTCCAAAAATTTCACACCTGTACTTTATAGCCAATCAGATGCTTTATTTTTCAACGTTACCATAGCAACGGGTCGGGAAATTATTTACCTCCAGGGTAAGCTGGAGGTGATTACACTGGAAATCTTTTTGACATAATATGTTATGTGATAAGACAGAGAATTTACATTATTGCATTATTGTTTAGATATTTTATTCCAAAGTTTGGGCTTTCAATAATACAATAAGTTGATAACATATATTACATATTTACTTTTGATAAACAACGAATTATTCTAATCTAGCAGCTAAGGCTACAAAATATTTCTTAAATTCTTGCATTACTTCTTGCTTTCTTAATGGGGAGTCAGGGGGTGCTTCAGGTGTATACAACTCATCAGATTCCCGTAAATGTTTATGTTTCAGGAAATAGATATAATATTTGTTGTATATTGTCAAAGAAAGAAGATTCTTGATAAACTATTTTCTTGACATTCGCAAAGAGACTTTTTTGGAAAGAGTAGATAGCCGCGTTTTCTATTACTTTTAATAGGCTAGGCAATGTTCTGTGGTTTATTTTAATATCGTTAATCTTCTATTTTACGAATCTCTGTTTTACAATTAATATGATAATTTAATTATTGTACATAATACCTACATAAAAAGGATAAATTTCATGCAGTTCCGACAATTTTAGGGATATTAAATGGGGCAAAATTTGAACTTTAAAATGTCCTAAATCTGATAAAGTATACTTCTCGTTAGTAAAGTTTACGGAAATTAGATTTTTTCTAGGTAACAAAAACTCCTACATGACCGTAAGTAGGTGGTAGTTAATTGAATTGGCAAGTTTTACTTAATAAAATATACTTCCTTGAATTTTAGTAAATTAAGCTTAAATTAAATACAAAATTTTAGTATGTTTTAAAGATAGTGCAAAATATTTAAGAAAAGTTTAATTTTAAACCTAAAAAAAAATGTTTTTTCTAAGAACCAAAATTATACTATATAATATACAGATAACTAGACCACCGTAAACTGAATCAACAAGGGGTCTGTCATTCTAACTGATCATCATTCACAGCTGACTAAACAATAATTGAACAACAATATGTCGTTTGCCATCAAACTACACGAAAATTGAGATAAAAATTAAAAATACCTTTTGGTGTGAAATTTTCTTGCAGAATCTTCCTCGTACATGAATTAATATCGGAAATTATTTCCTCGGTGACAAATTTTTTAAGAAAATTTTCCGTTTTCTTCGATTCGGGAAAATTTTCAAAAAATTCGTCCACTCGCAAATAATTTCCGGCAATAATTCAAGCACTAGGGAGATTATCATTAGGATAATTCCACAGCAGCAAGAATTATAGCGATAATCCCATAGAAGCACTTAAAAATGCTTATAAAAACAGACCAGGAAAAAATACTTATAAGCCATGATGTATTTCTTTATTTAAAACGAACTCATGGTTTTTTGATATTATAGGTTTAACACATTGAAATACATTCTTATTCTGGGATTAAAATTAATCTGTGTCAGCGTCAAATTATTTTTATCAACAATAATAGCTAGCAACCACCAGTTGAAAAATTACACTGGCCGACAAGATTTTTCTAACACAGCTCATTATTTTCACAATGGAAATACCCTTCCAATAATAAAAAAAAATGTTCGGAAAGCCTAATACGTACCATTTTTAATAGCCTAATTAGAACCTTTTATATTAGCAGGTAAACAATTTTATTGTGGGGCGGCTAAAATGGGTCCATGTTATAATGGAAAAATTACCTAGACTGGGTTGTTTATAACATTAGACATAAAATAAACGTTAAACATCACTCTTCTGTTGAGTTTCGAATTGAGTGGTTCTCTGTGTATCGATAAGCAAGTGTATGTGAAGACGAGAATGTCGAGTCAAACGCGCCGAAGTTGCAAAATTTCTTTTGACAAATTTTATTATATTTGTAGAGAATTTCTGGTGAAACTACAAGCCAGGCCATTTTCCGAAAATGTAAAAAAGCCTTCTCTAAATATTTTAGTGTGTTAATTGGGGATCAAGATAAGCGGTGGGCTCCCCATGTGTGCTGTGCAAGTTGTAGTGTATCATTGGTGCAGTGGATGAAGGGAAAGAGAAAAGTATGCCTTTTCCAGTTCCAGTGGTATGGCGAGAAGCCACCAATCATTCTGACGATTGTTATTTTTGCCTGACAAAGACTGAAGGTTATTCCAAAAAGGGAAAGCACAATGTAGAATATCCAAATTTGCAATCTGCCATACGACCGGTTCCTTATAATGCAAATTTGCCAGTGCCGATTGCGCCTTTAAATTGGTAAGCTATTGATTTGAAAAATAATGGAGATAACGCATCATCAGGCAGCTCAGAAGAACAGTGCACCGATCCCACTTTTACCACAGGTCCCAGTTCCGGCGAGCCACATTTGATTGTTCAAAGTGAATTAAACGATTTAATACGTGATTTGGGGTTATCCAAGCAACAGTCAGAAGTTCCCGTCTTAAGGAATGAAACCTATTGCCCAAAGAAAATTACGAATTTCAGAAAAAGAAATGCTATGTTTTCTAAATTCTACAGTATGGAAAATTCGTTGCGCGCGTGTACTGATATAGACAGTTTAATGCAGGAACTTGATATTGAACATTCTCTCTGTGAGAGGCGCTTATTCATAGACTCATCTAAATATAGCGTAAAAGCTGTGTTATTGCATAATAGAAATTTAAAACCCTCTGTACCAGTTGCCCATTCAGTTGCAATGAAAGAAAATTATGAAAATATGCGCACGATTTTGGATAAAATAAACTACAATAGGTATAAATGGAAGATATGTGGGGACTTAAAAGTTATAGTGATTGTAGTGGGACTTCAGGAGGGATTTACAAAATATTGCTGTTTTCTTTGTTTATGGGACAGTCGTGTAAATCAGCATTATGTAACAAAAATTTGGCCAGAAAGAAGCGAATTTGAACCGGGATCTCAAAATGTTAAATTTATACCCCTTGTTGATCCCAAAAATGTCCTTTTGCCTCCTCCTCACATTAAACTTGGGCTGATGAAAAACTTTGTAAAGGCTTTGAGTAAAGATGGTGATGGATTTAAATACCTAAGACAAGTCTTTCCCCAGTGATGCCAAATGAGAAGAAGGAATTTTTATTGGGCCACAAATCAGAAAATTGCTGGACGATGTCAATTTTACGGAAAAGCTTACCCCAGGTAGGAACTCATTTGTTAATGTAGTAAGAGGTTTTTTAGGCAACAATATAGATGAAAATTATTAACAATTAGTTAATGAACTCTTAGATGCCTATAAAGGGCTTGGTACCAGATTGTCATCAAAAATTCACTCCCTCTATTCTCATCGGTCATTTTTTCCTAAAAATTTGGGAGCTGTTAGTAACGAGCAGGGTGAAAGGTTTCACCTAGATATCAAAACAATGGAAATTCGGTACCAAAGACGATGGGATCCAGCCATGATGGGTGACTACTGTTGGTTTTTGAAGATAGGATATCTCATAAACGGAAAAAATAAAGTTTAATTAGTATTTTAAGTTTTTTTTTCTCGTTTGCTTTTCTCTTAGATGTATGATATGTTTAATAGGCGAAAACTGTAAACATAGTCAATAAATAGGGTTAAGAATTTTCTGAAATCATTTTTTCTATAGGTATTAAGTATCGTAACATTCGATATGGTTTTACAACTCTAACAAGAAAACATTACGTGCTACAACTTTCTATTTGTCGTTTTCGTATTTGGATAGGTTCATTCTATTAGATTATACCGTTCTGATTTGTGTTACAACAACCGTAATAAGAATTGAATTCCTATGAATGAACCATGTGTTTTCAATGTTTAAAAATTCATAAATCACAACAGATTTGATTCCGACGAATGGCTCGCCGAAATCAAAGCCCTACTTGATTACCCGCCCAAAAGAGGAAAACGCAGCGCAACGAAATGTACCGGATGCATTTAAGCAAAACGTAGAACGGATTAGCAACAGGCCTTTAAAGTCGAACGCTGATTGGCTATAGTTAATTCGTTGTACCTAATGCCCGCACCATTAAGTCAAAACGTACAACGGTTAAGAAGTAGAGGTTTTGTACGGATGTTTGTAATTGAAGGTAGTTGAATGATTTGTCAATATTCGAAAAAAAAATTACTTTGCCTAGATCAAGACTAGTAACGAATCCATAAGAGTGATTCAACTTCGATCTTCACTAAATCTACTTACAGATCTCTATTCATTGTGTGATATCGATGGAACCAAAATTGAGGTTTGTTTGAAGTTTAGGATTAAAGATGCACAACTTTGCGCTCGACTTTAAAGGCCTATTGCTAATCCGTTTTACGTTCAATTCTAGACAATTTTCGAGACATTAAAGTTTAAAATGTTTAATTGGTCGAAGCTTTCAATTAAAATGATTTCATTTTATCAGAACAGCTGTAAAGAAATCATCGTTCTTGGGATTAGACCGTGTCGAATTGCCAAATCAATTTTATCCGACGTTTCGCCTTTGAATGCGCGAAGCATCTTTACGGATTTTTACTCCACGAGATCTGAACACTGAATGAGCTCGAAGAGATTCAGGCGGGCTTTTATTGCCGACTTGTGCTCGCCCAACCGTGACCTTGTGTTAGATAGGTTTCCATGTGTGATGTAGACCGTAACCCGTACCTCTATTGAAATTTTCTGTATGCCTAAAAATTCCAGTAGATTCTTAAATTTTTCGTTTATAAACTCCTGGAATGGATACTAGAATTTTGGTTACCTTTAAATTTATAATACGGTTAGTGGTTAGTTGGTGTTCAGCAGCTAAGCATCATTATATCATCATATGATATATATATATATATATATATATATATATATATATATATATATGTATATATATATATATATATATATATAATATATAATAAATTTTATGGCAATTTGATATATTCCTTCTGTTTGAAAAGGTACAATATCTTTCGGGGATCGCAAGGATTGTACAATCCTCTTATGTGTATTAAAGATTGTACTTATGTTGGACCACCGAAGTAATCGTCCTATTTTGTCTGTAGTTCCAGGTACGTAGGAAAGAACAACACTACCTAACGGTGGCTACTTATCATTCTCTTTTGGTGGAGTTGGATTAGTATATATTTTAATTAAACACGTAATTTACTCAGTGAAAAAAACCATTCCCTCTGAGAGCTTTGGTCAGATTCAATGTTTCCGATATTAGAGAATCTTGATCAGAAATCGAAATAGCTCTAAATACTAGTGAGTGAATAACCGATTTCTTTTGTACTGGATGGTGGTGGGAAATTGAATTTAAGTATCTATTTGTATGCGGCGGTTTTCTATACACAGGATATCCTAATGTACGTTTTCTTTCTTTTTAATCCATACATATAGCACATTGAATCCATTAGATTCTGTTTCAATTATGAACTTGATATTACTGTGCTGTTGATTAAGTGTTCTAGAATGAGGAGATTATCCTGTCTATGAGGCCAAACAACAAAAGTATTATCTACATATCTGAGCCAGTGTTTTGGTTTTAGTGGAGCGGATGTTAGAGCAATATCCTGAAAGGCTTCCATAAATATATACGCTACCACATGTGATAGCTGCCCCTGAAGTTTGTTCATAAAAAGTTACTTGAAAAATGAAATAAGTAGATTTAAGACAAGCTTCCACTAGATCTGTTAAGATTATCAAGATTATTATGATCCAATATGTCTGATATAATATAAATTGAGTCGTTGACAGGAACATTTTTGTATAGTGATTCTACATCGAAAGTGACCAAAATATCTTCGGGATCCAATTGGGTTGCCTTAAGTTTTTCCACGAAATATGCAGAGTTTTTTATAAAATAAAACAGATTAGTTTTTCCAGTAAATGGATAAAGAAAATTTGAAAGATATTTACCTAGTTTGTATGTGGGCGAGTCTATTGCACTGACTAACGGCTAACGAAGAGGTATATTATTTTTGTGTATCTTGGGAAGACCGTAGAATCTAGAAATCTTGAAACTACTTGGTTTTAATTATTTCTTCTCCGCTGGTGGTAGACTGGATGCGTTAATCAGATTTGTGATGCCTCTTTCTATTCTACCTGTAGGATCTGTCTACATAATCTTATAAGTGCTGTTGTCAAAAAGTTGAGTTACCTTTCCCACGTATTTTATTCTATCCATGACGACTATGGCGTTGTCTTTATCTGCTGGAACGACCAGAATGTTCGCGTCTTCATTTAAGGTCTTTATCGCTGTCTTTTCGGATGCTGAGAGATTCGACTTCGATGGTTTTGAATTTTTTATGATCTTCGCTGTCCTATAGCTGACTTCATCGGTTTGCTCCACTGATAATCTTCTGATTGCTGCCTCAATGGAGGACACTATGCCTTCTACGGAAATGCTACTCGATGCTATTGCGAAATTTTGGACTTTGAAAAAGACGAAATGTTCTGCTTTCGTTAAAGGCTTCGTCGACGACAAGTTGATAACTGTATTCTGTGAAGGTTTCACTGGATTTCTTCTGTTCAGAAGTACTTCAACTTCTTTTGTTGCTGAAGTGTAACATCTTGATGGAATTCTTCTGCCTGTGTGATTTTGTTCAAAGTTGTAAATATGGTTTATTCTAATCTAAAAGCTAAATTGAGATGAATTTCTAGTAGTCTACGGACATTTGTATTTAAATCACAAATTATTGCCTTAATCTTTTCTCTAACTAATGCATTGCTGGCACGCTTATAAATATTCTTAGCAGTTCTAGAAATAATGTGACGTCTCACCTGTAGTGATTTTGGTCTACATCCTGATCTTGGCATCTAAGGATAAAGTTCAGCTGGCAGAGCAACTTCTTCTTGCTATTTCGGAGATCGCCAAAAGTTTTGGCATCCTTCAACGCCACAGCCGTCATGGACAGAACGAATACGTGGAAAAGGTAACTCAACTTTTGGACAACAACACCTATAAGGTTATGCAGGCAGACCCTTCAAATCCAGTCTACCACCAGCGGAGAAGAAATCATTAAAACCAAGCAGCTCCAAGATCCTTAGGTCCTAAGGTCCTCCCAAGATACACAAAAACCATATACCATTTCGGCCGATCGCCAGTGCAATAGATTCGCCCACATACAAACTAGGTAAATGTCTTTCAAATGTTGTTAATCCATTTATTGGAAAAACAGATTCTTTTATAAAAAACTGCACATTTCGTGGAAAAACTTAAGGCAATCCAGTTGCTTATCGAAGATGGTCAGTTTCGATGTAGAATCACTTTACACAAATGTTCCTGTCTACGACTCAATTTCTATTATATAAGACATATTGGATCATAATAATCTTGATGAGAACTTAATAAACCTAGTGAAAAGCTTGTCTTACATCTACTTATTTCAATTTTCAAGAAACTTTTTATGAACAATCTTTAGGGGCAGCTATATGACCTCCTCGATCACTTTGGTGGCGAATATCTTTATGGAGACCTTTGAGGATATTGCTCTGAAGCGTTTGAGGATATTGCTCTAACATCCGCTCCACTAAAACCAAAACACTGGTTCAGATATGTAGATGATAAATTTCTTCTTTGACCTCATTGGAGAGGATAATCTCATCATATTTCCACCTTTATCAACATCATAATATTTAATTCACAATGGAAACTGAATCTAGTGGAATGATTAGGACATTCTGTGTATAGAAAACCGACGCAAACAAACAGATACTTTAATGCAAATTCCCGCCACCATCCAGCACAAAAGAAATCAGTTATTAGCTCACTAGAATTAAAAACTATTTCGATTTCTGATCAAGATTCAACATCGGAAACACCGAAACTGAGCAAAGCTCTCAGAGGGAATGGCTATTGCACTAAAGATATTACGCGTTCAGTTGAAAGATATAGTATTCCAACTGCGCCAATGGAGAATGATAAGAAGCTAACGCTAGATAGTGTTGTTCTTCCCTACATGCATGGTACTATAGAGAAAATAGAACGAATAGTTCGGCGGTCCAACATACGTACAATCTTCAATACACATAAGAAGATGCTTGCGATCCCCGAAAGATATTGTGCCTTTTCGAACAGAAGGATTATATAAAATTCCTTGCTCCTGTGGATAAGTGTATGTAGGAGAAACAGGACGCTCAATATCAACTAGACTTAAGAAATATGAACGATGTATTAAAAAGAAACAAATTGTTCAATCTGCTGTAGCTGAACACCAGCATACCACAGGTCATATTATAAATATAAAGGAAACCAAGGCTCTAGCATCGGTTCCAGGATTTTATAAACGAAAAACTAGAGAATCTATTGAAATTTTTTAATAAACAAAAAAAAATTATTGTTGATACGGGTTACGGTCTACATCACACGTGGAAACCAATTTTAACACAGGGTCACAGTTCGGCGAGCACAAGTCGGGTATAAAAGCCAGCCTGAATCTCTTCGCGCTCATCTACCCACCTCCCCCGTGGATATATGAGGCCCTCAGTCCTAGACATTGCACTCCTGAAAAACATCAGGGAAGAGCTGGACATAAACACTCTGCAGGAAGGAACCTCAGATCTCAATCCAGTGCTCCTACAACTGGGCGTGAATCTTGACAGAGTGAACCATCGTATTAAGAAGACAACCGACTGGAAGGCCTATCAAAGGCGTCTGAAAACCTTAATCGAAAACCCGCGCTCCTCAGGGACTAGAGGAGGCCGTAGAATGTCTAGAGACAGCCATCCTGACTGCGTTCCATGAAAATACAGTAGTGGAAGACATAAGCAGGCACCGGCATACAGAAGACCTCCCGGAACCTCTAAAAGCTGAGGTCCGGATAAATAGACGACTCCGTAGGGTCTACGCCAGGACCCGGGAAAAAGAAGACAGGATTGTACTAAATCGCCACTCCCAATTCCTGAGGGACAGCCTCAAGGAATACCGGGATAACAAGTGGAGTGAAAAAGTGAGATCCCTAAATACATTTCGCCAGACTGTGGTGACTAAGGTCTGAAATACGACTGATTCCGTAACGTCAAGATGTAAACGGCCCTGTTTACATAGATCAAGACAAAGCCGAGATCTTTAATGACTGGAGCATTAAGTGGAAAGTCAAGATCAATCCCCAGAAAATCCAGGCCATACTTTTCCGACGAAGGAGACTGCCAGAGCCAGAATCCGAGATGGAGAAGTAGAGATTCCCTGGTCCAACGAGGTCAAGTACCTAGGTATGATCATGGACAAACGACTGACTTGGACCAAGCACATCAACGCAGTGAGGACCAAAGATAGGCAGGCAATGAATAAACTTTATCCATTGCTCTGCCGAAAGAGCGAAATGGGAATTAGGACAAAGCTGCTACTGATCAAAACAGTAGCAAGGAGCCAGCTAACTTACGACTCCACAGCTTATGGCTATGCGTCAAAAACAAATCTTTTGAAGATCAAGAGGACAGAAAATAAACTGATAAAGATGGCGGCAGATGCCCCGAGGTTCATCAGGAACGAGGACTTGCAGAGAGATCTTCATTGAACACAAATTGAAGATTTCATGCAACAAAAGGCTACCTGAGCTTTCAAAGCAGCCGAAAATCACCATAACGAAAATCTACGAGACCTGGTAAACTATGATCCACTAGCTCCAAATTACAACAATAGGACAAGACACAGAAGACCAATACACGAACTTCTGCGTTAAAATTGCTTGAGGATGGATGCAGGTAAAACGAAACTTCTGAGTCTCCATGCTCCTCAGAAGCTAGATCTTCCTTGCAAAAATCCTTAAGTAGCTCATGTGGCCAATAGAAGTTCCAAGAAGAGGACTCCTAGGTACCTCAGCTGGCTCCGGTGTGAGCTGCAGCTGAACCTGAGGTAAAAAAAGAGGATACCAGGTACCTCAACTGGCTCCGGCGTGAGCTGCAGTTGAACCTGAGGTAAAAGAACACCCCTCCTCAGTTCCTTACTGCAAGGACACGGAACAGCAGTGACACTGAGGACCCCGAAAAGGACACTCTAAGAAGACCAACACACGGATGGATGGAGGAATCTGGCATGGGAAAATTGAACCCAGGACCAGTGGGACGTTGACAGCGGCAACCGGACAGACAGGAGGACGAAACAACAAGAGTAACACCAATAGGTAAAACGACTACATCACTAACGATATTTTTCTTTTCAGATATACAAGTAACGAGAGGCGGCACAAAGACACCGTGCCAAAGAGGAAACACACTCCCATGTCTTTTAGAAGGTCATCCCCTGAAGGACGGCATCAACCCCATCGAAGGACCCTTTGGCTTGCCAAATGACGGTACATCTGATGAGAGCCCGGTGGGGTTTAGTGGCTATGGCAATCTGTCAGGTGTAATAACCTGGCAGTAATGCGAGTCCCCACATCCTTTAAGATGCCTCGTGCAATCGAATGCGAAACGTCGTATAGTAATTCCAATTAGGCATGGTCTAATCCCAAGAACCATGATTTCTTAATTGACCAAAACCCTGAGAGCTTCCGTTCTAGATCAGCTGTATTTTGTCAACAAACAGTAAGATTTACAATATCATTAAAAAATGCATGGAATAATCTGGCAGAAATGATAGTAATTTGGAAGCATATTGTCGGCACGTATAACGAAACAGAAACAACCTACTTGTCATTGTAATTAAAAAATAATAATTTCCGAGATAAATTATTTACACATTTTTTACTTCACAAGACTGTAGAAAGTTATTTTAGTTTATTAGTTTCCAAAACTTATAAAAAAATATCATCTTATCAGGAGCTTTAATTTATATCACAAAGAAATTCAAAAAAAGCTTTATAAAAAGTTAAGGCAAGAGCTCACTTTAAGCACGCACGCACAGTACCAATTTTCAATTTATTTTTTTGAATTTATTTAACAATGTGTTATCTTCACGTTGTATTCTTCATTAGTAAATATTTTAAAAACCTCACTACATATTTAAACTTGAACACAAATTGCTACGTAGCTGCTCAGAAAAACAATCAAGCTGTTTGTTTTGTTGTCGTTCACTAAACATTGAACCGTGTTTAATCCCCTTTACGATAAACGATGTTGCCGATTTTTTTAAGATGTTTTTAAGGTAAAAATTGAGTTTTCAACGCTGTTCATTTTCTCTAAAATTAGATCCGGAAGATATTCTTTTAAAACATTATGAATTATGTAAAAATAATATAAATAACAAAAAAACAATAAAATTATTAATATTGTGCTCAAAATTAAATAATATAAATCACAAATTTAAGGCCATTTTTCTGAAAATTGGTGAAACCTAATTGTATGCGAGCGATAGATAAAGCTATTACCAACTTACTTTTAATCAGTTAGTGTATCTAAAGTTGTTAGTTTGTGTCTTCACTGATCCTCCTCCGAACTACTTGCATTAGCAACTGAATTTTAATCACTTAGTGCCACTAAAGTTGGTAGTTTGTGTTTTGTTAAATAAACCACATTTAGTAAAATAAAAATATAAGCGATCTATAGATAGAGCTGTTACCAACCGAGTTCTCATCACTTAGTTTCGCTAAAGTAAGTAGTTTGTATTTTATTAAAAATAATCTTGGATAAAGGCATATATTTGAATTCCATTAATCCTGCTTCGAACTATTGGAAAATATAACCTTTAGTCAAAAAAAATTATCTGATAACGATATATTGAGCTATTACAGCTGACTTTTTCTTACTTTATGTAACTAAAGTTGTTAACTTGACAGGCATGACGTTCAATACAATTCTGAATCAAAATGTCAGTCTTGAATCTTAGTTTTCTTCATAGTTTTGGTGTGACATTTTCTTGCCGAATACCACACGAGCGTAAATTATTTCTGGAAATTTTTCTTGATCACAAATATTTTAATTTTCAAAATATCCGTGGCCTCAGAAAAAATTTCCGGAGATAATTAAAACTCTTGTGGCATTATAAGTTAAAATATAGATGCGAAACTTAACGAACGAAAAAATTAAACTGCTGGCCACCTAAAGAGCATATATCTTAGTCCAAATTAAAATGTATATATCTCGGCAACCCGAAAATATATTTCAATATGCTTTTTAAGACATTAGGGCGCTTTCTGCTAGAATGGATTAAAAGTTTAACAGATTTTGCAACTTGGGTAGTTTTCCTTACCGGGTGATATTAAAAATGACTGCATTTTTTACAAAATTTCTTCTTACTTGCATTCATAGAAAAAATTAATAATTTTTTATTTTATTTTAATGAGTTGTTCAGAAATTTAAACACATAAAATAATTTGGTTATTTTTTCAAATCCCCCTTAACTCTTGAGCTATTTTTCTTTATGAAAAGGTGGATTTATTTTACCCGGTAGCTGTATTACTTTAAGTCAAATGACGTCTCTCTTACTTCATAAGTTTGTTAAATAAATTCCGCTATTTTATACGTTTCCAAAAAAGTAAAGACTGTTAAAAAAAATTAAAATTTAAAAATATTTTTAAAGAAAAATCGTAATCCTTTCCTGTAATTCCTTTACCCGGAAATTCCCTCGTTATGTTTTTTTTTCATTTGTTAGAGATAGTGAAGTGTGTCTCGCTCAATCTAGTTCAGTATATAGTCACAGTATATAATATGTGTTACATATACCGTCTTTTCAAATCCTATCACATTGGATTCCTACCAATATTTTACCAAATTATTTCTACCCATGCAACACTTGACTTTTGAGCATATGTTAAAATAAATTCAATAAATAGTTTTTATATTGACACATACCGCCATTTTGTTACGTCATGTTGAATTCGTGTCAGTTTATCCCATTTTTACACTTAATTTTTCTGCAAAACTTAAAGTCAATTGAACAAGGTTTTTTTTACGTCGATTTATTAAAAATTTTATTTGACCGCCATTTTGTTTCGCTATCTTAAATTCGTACCACAACTTTACCAATTTATCTCTATATCACAAAACACAAGAGTTCTAACCATACTGCATCACAACTTGTTATTTTCTGGAAGCGCGTTTCGCTAACCAAGTTAGCATCATGTATAGGTAAATGTGGTCACACTTGGTTGCATCCGACTGCTCCGTTGTCAAGTAAACAACCCTCTGTCTTTATTTAGTGCTTTCTTAGCACATTTAACTATTCTCTCTCATACTCTCAAATGCATCCAATAATCTATTATTAGATACGTATTTAATTAATTATTTTAAGATTATGTATTCCTATTTGGTGATTGTTTTCCAAAGCATGCTTGACTTTTCTGTTCTTCCATATCTTAAATGTGCCATGTGTTCTTTAAAACGAATGTTTATGGAGCGCTTAGTTTGCCCAACATATTTTAGCAGTCATTACAGCTGATTTCATAGATGCCACTCCTCTCCTTTAAGTCGACTTTGTCTTTATTGTTTCCAATGAGATTTTTCAAACTGTTTTCGGTTTGAATCTAAAATATGTTGGGCAAACTAAACTCTTCATAAACATTTGTTTTAATAAACATATAGCACATTTAAGATACGGGAGAACAGAAAAGTCAAGCATTACCCAACATGCTTTGGAAAACGACCACCAAATAGAAATAAATAATCTTAAATCGATTAAAAATGTATCTAATAATAGATTATTGGATGTATTTGAGAGTACAGAAATAGTTAAATATGCTAAAAAAGCACTAAATAAAGACAGAGGGACAAGTGTGACCACATTTACCTATAAATATTCTCGGTTGGGATAAGTTACTTTAGTTTATATCATGTGCTGATGATGCTAACTTGGTTAGCGAAACGCGCGTCCAGAACGTAACAAGTTGTGATGTAGTGTAGTAAGAACTCTTGTATCTATCTTCTACCACAGATTCCAGTGACTCTATATCACACTTAATTCTTGCACAAAAATTGAAATTAATTTAATAAGTAATATTTCCATTTATTTTTCACATATTTTATTAGGCCGCTTGTTTTGCTATCTTTTGCGATCTTGGATTCATATCTAAATATTACCAGTTCAGTGTTATATAGTCATTTGATTTTTGCGCAAAATTTGAGGTAAATTGGATAATTTGTACTTTTAGTAATACTTTTTTTAGCTTTCTAAATGGCTTTTGTTAACGATCATCTTGTTGTTATGTTAGAGTGGTGTATTATTTGGGGTTAGGATGTAATAAAACAAAACAAAAGTCTTTTTTAAATTGTCGACATTTCGCAACTTCATTGTTGCATCCTTAGAACACACATTTAGGTTCTATACTCCTCTGGTTTGCAGATATTTCCTAACTCCAAATAATACACCACTCTAACATGACAAGAGGATCATTAACGAAAACCATTTAGAAACTTAACATCTGGGAAATATCTGTGAACCAAGGCAGTAGGTAAAGACTGATTATAGAATCTATATGTGCCCTGAGGATGCAACAATAAAGTTGCGAAACGTCGACAATTTAAAAAAGACTTTTGTTTTTTTTACTGGATCCTAACACCAAATAATATACCATTCTAACATAAAAACCAGAGGATTGTTAACGAGAACCCTTTAGAAACTTAGTATCTGCGAAATATCTCCGGACCAACGGAGTAGGTCAAAACTAATAATATGAGTTTCATGGAGGATATAGAATCTATTCCTGACTGGACGTCAAATCTAGATGATATCCCTATTAGGTACCGTCCATATTAGTAAATTTAGAATTATGCCGTATAAGTCAAATTTTGAATAGAAGAATTTAATCAGTTGGTTTTTAAACTGTGAAATATCTTTTTAGAAATATTTAATCAACAGCAAAAGTTATGGATATTAAATATTATTATGTTGATTAAATATTAATATTAACGAAAGTTTCTAATATAAAAAATAATTAAATCAAATAGTTTGCACTATTCAAATAATGTTGGAAGATTTACTACGAGTCATTGTAGAAATCAGGAACTATTACTAAAAAAAGGGTAAAAATAGTGAAAAGTGATTTACTTTCTATTTATACAACAAAAAAAATTTCAAAAAAAAAGATTTTTTTTGAAATTTACAGCTTCCTAACTGCGCCGAATTGAACATATTTCTTTGCTCCTCATGCAGCGGTTTTTTTAGGCTTTATACCAGCCATTTCAAACATGCGACCCGCGGGCCCAGTGAGCACTTTTCTACCGCCCAAATCAGTTTTGAAAACCGCCAGATAATGCGTCCCACGAACAAGTTGAAAACCGTTTTTGAAAGCGCGCGCCGCTGCAACAATGAAAATGTACAATTGTATATAGTGCCATCTATGTTCAGGAGGATGAACTACACATACTCAACCTAAAACGTAAAGTCAAACGTTATCTACATTATTCAATTAAATTCTATCGCACAAAAACACAGATGACGCTATCTGAATATTCTGGAAAGAACTCGAGAAATCACAATCCGAATATAAGCCGTGTTCGATTGAGTTCAGTCGTTCAGTGTTTAGTCAGTTATGAGTCAGTTGCGATAGAGTTTCGAGTTGAGTTGCGCACTTACTGTTACAACACTTAACAGTACTTACTATAGTTTATTTCGGATACAGTTCAGTTTTCAACACGTCTGTTTCAAAACCAAGTGGAAGTAAGAGGAAACTCGTAGATGAGCATCGTATCTTTAAAGAAAAGTGGGAATTAGAGTTTTTTTGCTGTGAGGTGAAAGAAAAAATTATTTGTTTGATTTGTAATAGTACAGTCGGTGTCCCAAAATGATGTAATATAAAACGTCACTATGATATTCATAAAACTATGTTTGACAAGTATACAGGCATGGTCAGAAACGAAAAGTTAAATAAGTTAAAATCACGGTTGAAAGATCAGCAGCTTATGTTTACACGTCCAAAGCAAGAAAATGAATCTGTTCTTTAAGCGAGCTACGTACTATCGGAGTTGATCGTGAAACACTCAAAACCATTTGTTGAAGGTGAATTTATAAAAAAGTGCCTTGTAAAGGCCACGGAAATTGTAAGTCCCGGGAGCGCGAAGGCATTTCAAAATATATCCTTGTCCCGGAATACTGTCGCTGAAAGAGTTACTGAGTTGGCTGCCAATATAAGTGATCAGATAAAAACAAAATCAGATTCTTTCATTGCATTTTCTATTGCCTGTGACGAAAGTACGGATGTGTGTGGTGTGGCGCAAGTCGTTGTTTTTCTTCGTGCGGTTGATGCAGATATCAATGTGTATGAAGAATTACTGGAATTAGTACTATTGCATGATACAACAACTGGGAAGGATATTTTCAATGCTGTTTATGGACTTCTGCAAAAGTACAATTTAGATTTGTCAAAACTGTGTTCCATTGCAACAGACGGAGCTCCTTCAATGACTGGAGTAAAAAATGGCTTCGTTAAAATATTACAGACAAAGATCAGAGAAACGGGCAGTGAAAAATCAGATTTTCATCATATTCATTGTATAATCCACCAAGAAGTTTTATGCTCAAAAGTGATCAAGTTGAAAAGTGTTTTAAAGTCAGTGAAAAAAATTATAAACTTCATAAGGTCACGAGGCCTTAATCAGCGACAGTTTTCTGCATTTTTACGTGATTTAGAAAGTGAGTAATATGATATGGTAAACCAGTGTTTACCATATTATGAAGAGGTACGATGGTATAGTACTCGACCGGTTTTGGAAACTCGAAGAAGAAATACGCGTTTTCATGGAAATAAAAGGAGATGTCAGCTTATTATGCGATGTACCTTTTTTACAAGATCTTTCATTTATAGTAGATATCATAAAACACTTGTCGGACTTAAATACGAAATTGCAAGGACCACGTCAAGTTATTGCAGATATGCATGATCATGTGAAAGCTTTCAAGTGTAAGATAATGTTGTGGGAAAAACAGTTGGCAGAGGATAATCTGTCACATTTTCTGACTTGTAAGGCATATCAGGAAAACACAAGTGTCCCAATATCATACAAAATATATTCAGAGAATATGAGAAGCCTTCTGGCAGAATTTGAGAAGCGTTTTCAGGATTTTTAGACCCAAGAAAACAATTTTTCTCTATTTACTGGTCTTTTCACTATCGATATTGATAAAGTTCCCCCTCACTTGCAAATGGAAGTAATTAAGATTCAGTGTCAGATCCATTTAAAACAAAAATTTGATAGTGTTGGTACATTCGAATTTTATAAGTACTTACCTGTTCAATACCAAGAAATGAGAATATTTCTGCCTGTAAAATCCTGTCAAAGTTTGAAAGTACCTATAAGTATGAACAACTATTTTCTTTGATGAAAGGAAACAAATCTCCCGCAATATCGCTATTGACGGACGCACACTTGGACGCAGTTTTAAAAGTTATTTCCGCCGGTAAATTTGCGCCACAAATAGACAACTTAATTAAAGACACAAGTTGTCAAATAGTTTGCAAAAGAATTTAATATTTGTAGTTTTTTGTAATGTCTTTTTATTGGAAATTTAATAAACAGACTATAATAGTACTTTTTCTCAAGATTTTCAGTAGTTTGTCTTGTTTAAGATAAGGTTTTGCGGCCCACCTAGTCGATGGTCTCCATGAAATAGAAAGGCAAAGAGCTCGCGATAGGTATTGTCTAAAGGAAGCAACATATACAAGGTCATATGATGCTGGATCAGTTGGATACAAGATTATGAGAGTACATACGGTACCTCGTAGTGATGAAAGAAGTTCATAATGAGGACAGCAAAAACATATTGTTGCAATTCATAAAAATCTCATGGTTTTTATATTCTAACACATATTAACGGATTCATATGGGTTAGGCAATATTTTAAAGCACTATAGCTGGAAGATTGATTACTTTTATTTCTATAACAACTGACAATGACATGTAATATAAAATATTGAAATTGTATTATTTATTTGTTTGGCAACTAGTTAATTAATCTAGTTTTTACCAAAAGTTTAGTGGACTTCGTCTAGTTCTAAAAATTTTTTTAATTACTAGTAAATAAAATAAAATAAAACTTTAAAGCAACGTTAAAATTAATTACTTAATAATAATAGCCCTTTATGCGTCTCCACGTTCTTCCCACATAAACAGCTTGTTATGAAAACGGTACAAACATTGCATGCAGAACAAGCTAGGGAAAATGTTTTTTATTACTACAACTTCTTAATATGAAATATCTATATTTCAACTGCAGTATGTATTTTTAAAATAATATATCCACGTGCTTTGCCCTGTAACAAATGGAAACTTCCTTAACATAAAAGTACTTCAATATTTCATATGTCACTGCGAAAAGACAAACTATTCTGTCTCTGGAAAATATAATACAAACTTTAATGTTTTTTTTTCTAAACGTAGCATTATTATTAGATTGTTCCAGATAAAAAAACCGAAAACTGGTGGTAGCAAAAATAAAATTGCAGGGAATGTTAAAAACGCCAATATTTTAATACAAAGTAATTATCATTTAAATTTTGTGGCAGAGTAAATATTTCTCTTTAAATCCGGTACACATGAAGGAAAACAATAGAAAATATCCTGAAATGATTGAAACACGTAGGTTTTTTAGGAATACAGTATCTCCTTTTTCCTATATTTAAAAATCAGGTACCTTTAGAGTCTTTATTAAAACGTTTTTCTTATTTTGATATGTCCACGGTGACTAAATAAGCGTGTAAGGTACTGTATCTCGAAACCTACTCATTTTAAAGTTTTGCGGTGAACAATATTATAACTAAAGTGGTCAAAAGAAAATTCCGGGAGTTATTTGCAGGTTTCTAATATAGCCGCTAGAGAGCAGAACCGCCATCTTGAATTTAAAAAAGTGGTGTTTGTCGGAATTTCACTATATTAAAATAACGAAAAAATATATGATTTTTAAAACTGAGGTATATTCGATTCTCTTTTTGGTAAGAGGTTCTTGCCCTATCAATAAAAATAAAGTGTCGTTGAAAGGAATTTTTCTTGTGAAACAAAACAATTTTGGATTTTGACAAGTTTTTTAATCTTTTCTCCAAAATTTTCGATCAAAATGCTATATTTTGAAATTTATTCAAAAAATTCTAAAAAGTAATTAATGCTAAAAGTAACTTTTAAAAAAAGGCTTAGTTCATGATTAGGTGCATATTAACTATACAGTGTGGGCGATTTTGGTGATGCATGTATTGGGATCTCGGAACCTATAAGAGATACAAAAATGATTAAATAGGCAAAGTTTTACAGAATTTTATCGGTAATTTAAAAGCGCCAGCGGCGTGCTTTTAAGTTTTCTGGTTTTCGAGATATTTTGAAAAAACTAAAAAGTGGCATTTTCTGTAACTATATATATATATATAAGCCCTGTAACTTTATTTGTATTTTGTTTCAAATTCTATGAACACTTTTTCATAGCTATTTTTTGTGTAGAAAACGGTTATTGCATTAGATTTTAATTACGACGTTTCGGTTAACCTTCATCATCACCAGCTTTATTTTTTCTTATCGACGCCATTATTGGACTTTTGTCTCTTTAAAATAAGCAAGAAAAATCCTATTCATTGATGTATAACACACATTTACATTTCCTAATGAAAAACCATCAAAATGTCCAAAAATCCATTTTAATCTAGCATGCTCTGGATCGGCATGGTAACAATATTATTTTTTTTGTTTTGGACAGTTTGATTTTTTGACATTTCAAAGTTTATTAGTTATTTTCTGTTATGGTTTATTTTAAATTCTTAAAAATGGCTTTGCGTTATACCAACGAAGAGACATTTGATATGCTGGACTGTTATATTAAAAACAATAGAAATGCAGTTATAGCCTTAATTACGCTAGTACTTACCCAGACAGGTAACAACCAAGGTATTTTTCAAAACTTGTGGTTCATTTTAGAACGTGTGGGAGTTTCGAACAGTCAAGGCCTAAAAGTATAACAAAGACAATAACAATCGTGACAATTAAGTTATAAATTACTTTACCCAACTTTATCGACAAGGATAAGCAGTACATAGCTAGACATTCCTAGGACAACAGGGATTTTAAAGAAAAATAAGGACCACCCATACAAGCCGACCATTGTTCAAAGGCTCATTGAAGGAGATTTTCTAAGGAGACTTACCTTTTGTAAATGGTACATCAACAAATGCCAGGAAAATGTAAATTTTAGCAGTGCCATTATATGATCTGACGAAACATATTTTAGTAACTGTGGAATCTTTAACAAACACAATTGTCACCATTGGGCAACAGAGAATCCTAGATTGTTGGCACAACGTAGGTTGCAAACTCGATTTAGCAAGAACGTTTGGTGTAGCATTTACGGTAAAATAGTTTTTCATATATAGCTGGTTTAACTGCTTTATGCATAATCTTGTATTTATAGGTAATCGACTTATAGGTCCCTTTTTTACCAACATATTTCAGCTGGTGAAAGATATTTATATATGCTAGAAAACAAAATTCTACCAGCAATTAGAGATGCAGCACAATACGCATTTCATAATGTTTGGTTTCAGCAGGATGGCTGCCCAGCCCACAATTCCAGGGCTGTCAGAGATTTATTAAGAAGAACTTTTGAGGACAAATTAATTTCCAATGGTGGTCCTACATCGTGGCTTGCTAGGTCGCCAGATATTACACCCTTGAGTTTCTTTTTGTGGGGTCACGTTAAAAATGAAATTTTTTAATTTTAACCTTCCAAGACATTTTCCGTACACGAAGAGAGAGCTCAGGATGTGTTTGCTAATATTCACAGAAAGACACTTAGATGAGCGACAAATAGTGTTTTAAAAAAATGTCGTGCTTGCGTTGCCAGCATTTTGTTTAATATACCAAATATTTTATTCTTTTGTATACATGTGTATGTTTCTAGTTAAAGCTTATTATCATTTTTTCGTATTTCCTGTGATTACTACATTAAATATTTATTAAACATTACAAATAAATATTGTTACCGATTTTTGAATATTTTGATGGTTTTTCTTTAGGAAATTTAAACTTGTTATACATCATACAATAGGATTTTTCTTGCTTAGAGACAAAAATCCAATATGGCGTCCATAAGAAATACAGTTGGTGATGGTGAAGGGTAACCGAAACGTCGTAATTAAAATCTAATGCAATAACCGTTTTTTACACAAAAAATTACTATATAAGATTTTGATCGTAGGTTAGATTATTGTTTTTGGATGTTAGGCATGATAAATTAAAACAGAAAATTTGTGTCTCAGATTCTTTGGACGCATGTAGCAACTTTTAACAGTGACAGTAAAGTCAATATGCATAATATGTTGAATTCTCATTCGTCTCAAAACAAATTAAATAATAAAATAAAATAGGACGAGACTCCTACACTTGCTAAAACTGAGAATTATGAGCAAAATCTTGCATAGAGTAACAATTTTTATTCAACAGTAATAACTTAAGGCTTTTTTTAAACAAGGAAATTGAATTTATATCTTTAATGTTATTGGGCATTGAATTAAAAATTTTACATCCATTATAGATCACACCCCTCTGGTATAAATCAGTCGAGTGCTGATCCAGGACAAGATCGGTCTTATACCTTGTAGAATATTTGTGAGGAATTTGATCCCTGAGAAACACGACCTTATTCTTGAAAACGAAACAACACATTTCATAAATATATATATTAGTAAAAGTAAGTATCTTTAATCTCTTAAAAGAATCTCAACAAAATTCCCGAGACATTAAATTGTCCAGTATTCTCATCGCATACTTCTGAAGTATGAAAAGTCTCTGCATGTTGCTGCCCAAACACCAAACCATTATACCATACCTCAAATGACTGTATATGTATGCATAGTATAAAGCAAGCAGAGCTTCCTTATCACAGTGATTTTTTGGGGAACGAATGCCATATAATCCTCTAGTAATTTTTACGCACAAATTATCTATGTGAGTCGACCACGTTAAATTGGCATCCAAAAAAAAACCCAAGAATTTTAGTTGATTCCGCCAGTAAAAAGTTTTGTTGCAGCTCCACAGGTTTTTCCCTTTTATAAAGAACTGTGACAGTTTTGTCCTCGTTGAGCTTAAGTAGATTTTTTCCTGACCATAAAACAACATCTCGGTGTAGAGCATTGGCCAATTCTCTTACATTTGTAGACGATTTATTGATCAATGTGCTATTTTCTTTTCAAAAAAAAAGTAATATGAATAGTTTTATTTTTTTTTTTAATTTTAGTTAAATCGAATCGAAAAATGCCCTCTAGTGGCGATATACCAAATTATAATCACCACAAATAAGGTAGATTTTGTTGCAGAAGAAAAGCTCCTTTCAACGACACCAAGTTTGCTCAAATTCGTTTAGCCGTTTTGAAGTTACAGATGTTTTATAAAATCATTTGAACAACCCCTCCATTTTATTTTTAGAGATAGGTCAAAAAATGTTTAACTAAAAAGACTCGAATGAAGGTTATGCCCCCTAGCGGCTATCTTAGAAACATAAAAATTATTTCCAGGATTTTCTTCTGATCACTTTATTGAGAATTTTTTTACCGCAAATCTCTGCAAAGAGTAGTTTCTGAGATAGAGTAGCTCACCCTTATTTAACCAGCCTGTACAATTATTTATTTTGTTGCCTTATGCTGCTAGGCGTTTATTTACTGTTTTTATTCAGTTACTTTCTTTAATTACCAATACAATGTATTTGTTATAAGTGGCATAGCATTGCATGGTGCAATTAGCCAATGGTTGAAAATTTACTTATAAATGTTTGGATAGTGGCGTTCATATTCTATATAAATAAATCAGCTTCAAATCAAAAAGCTTTAAAGTTGAATAATACAAGGGATATAAAAATTAATGTTTCATCTTCAGTGATAAGTGTGATTTGTTTTTGAAATTTCAAATAAGCAAGACAGTTCATTTTAGGATTTGCTTTTAATTTAGTTAATAATATTTAGTTTTTGCACAGTCTAGAGTTAAGCCTAAGCTAAACTTCGTCTTAGGCAGAGTAAATTTTGAATAATCTAAATGTATTTGCCACATTAATAAAGCCGTTTATTATTAATATTATTTCTTATTATTTTTTTTGTTTTTTGGTCTCGACCGTCTGAACACAAGTTAAACATCGCAGCAACAACATAACCGACCAACAAAAAACACACGAAGACTACATTAATAGAAAATTATGCCGAAATATTACTATTTAGCCACTTCTGAGTCAAAAGTTAAATTATTTTAAGTTGCTTTCTGTCACTTCTCCTAGACATTAAGAAAAACAACAAAATATGTGAGCATATCTTTTGCTTATATTTGAAATATAATATCTGGAATTACTTGGAAAATGTATTAAAACATAGACAAAGGGAAACTTCGCTAGAAATGAGTTCATTCGTTTGCTTAAGGGAAAGTAATTTAAGGGACAAAATATTTAATCAATATCTAATTTTAATACCGTAAACTTGGGTGACTTTGGTCCACTTTTCAACTTTGAACGCTTGTTCAAAGTTGAGCTAGCTCTTGGTCTTATTTTACAAGTCTATAATAACACTTTTAATGCTTAGAGTAACAGTTAGTTCCAGGCTTACGAAATATATATATTTTTTTTAAATATTGGTGGCCAAAGTCAGAAGGCTAAGTCGGGTCACTTTGGCCAGACTATATATTACCATGAAACTACAAAGACAAACAGTTATATGAATGACTTTGGCCACCAAAAAAATATTTCTTTTTAGTTTTGTATATTTTGCATAAAAAAACAACTAAAATATATTAAAAAAACTTATTTTATTTAACAAATCAAAACATAGCGCAAATTTATTCGCAAAACATAAACTACAGTCCTGTGTGATACAAAGAGAATAAAATAATTACGAATTAAACATGGTGTTACAGATGAACAAAATATTAAATATATTTTTCAATTTCTGGGATTTTGAAAAAGCCTCTTTTAGATGGGGTCGGTGTGTTAATCACCCGCAAAATGTCATCTTATCCATACCAGAGAAAATCATTCTTTGTTGGCCATTTCCACTGAGAGATTCCACTTGAGGTGAGAGATTTTATTTTATATTCGTTTGTCTCTACATTTATTTCCAAAACTTGACCAGGATATATTCTTTTTTCATAAAAAAACAGAACGAATTTACCAATTTTAATTGCTTGGTCTTCACCATGACTATCTTTCGATTCGAAATCACTTTCATCGGAACGGTTTGGATCGTCATTTTCTTCAGAGTGGATAGAAATGTCCAATGAAGATTCAGAGTCGCTGGAAATCCTCTCGTTTCTCTTCTTTTGGAAGATTTTTTCTTGAATTCCGCTAGGGCCAGCTTCTGGGTCTCTGTGAATGTCTATGGTTGAAATACCCATCCCTGCCTTCACGTTAACTTTTTTTTCCTTGATGTTTTGTCTCCATAATTTGAAAACCTTCTCTCTTCTAAAAGATCAATCACGGAAGCACTGACGTTAAGTTGTATAGTGGGATCGAGATTATTGTTGGTTGGTATTCGATCTAGAACTTTGGCCCTGTTTAGAGGAAAAATTCCTGCTTTTTCGAATCCACTTTTTAGATTGTTTTGTCCAGATTCTAATAAATGTTCTGTTAGTGACTTCAGAAGTCGAGGAAAATGGGATTTAGGTACGGTATTATTTGCTCCAGTCAGTTTATAATTGGTGATAAGTTGTCGCCATTTTATTTTTAATGGCCGAAAGTACGCAATATCTAGTGGCTGCGTAATTTGTGTCGTGTTCGGTGGTAAGCAAATAAACTTTATGTCATGCTGAGAACAAAGATCCAAAACATGCACGCTTAAATACGATGCAAGATTATACCCAATCATAATTTTGGTTGGCAGGTAAAAGTAAAAATTCGAACCAGTCCTCGAATATAGCGCCCTCAAACCATCCACTTTTTGTATGGTTGTAACGAGTCCAAGCAGGTCCACCTTCCATCCAAGTATCATACAAATTTGTAGCCTTAGACACTACGTATGGGGGTAAAACTTCACCACATGCATTTCCACAAAACATTACACTGGTAGATTGTTTAGACCAATTTAATATTCTTTCCGGGTATTTGCAACCCCGTTTGGTGATGACTTTTTTGTTACCGGGGTCATCTGACAAATTTGTCTCATCATAATTCCATATATTTTGTGGTGGAATTCCGTGCAATTCTTTTTCTAAGTTATCAAAATACGAATTTATTATTTCAGGAGAAATAGCAGCTCTAACGGTTTTTATATTTGCAGCAAACATTTGTGACAGAGTTGGGTGCCTTTTTAAAAAAAGCCTCAACCATTCAGGTCCTGGAAGATTATCTTGAAATTGTCTCGTAAGTACACCCTTTCGATCCAAATAACCTTTGACGATTCTTTTCAAATCTAGTGCATCAACAGGGAAACCATATGTAGATGTTAATATAATGTGTGCCTCAATTTTATTTCCTTCCTCCATGGATAAAACCGTCTGCCCACCAGCAGTTTTTTTATGTAAACCTTTGATCTTGTTCTGCAGTGTAGCACGTGGTATTTTGTACCTTTCGGAAGCTCTTCTTTGTGATATTGCTCCTTCGTTAATCAGTCGAACAGCCTCCTCTAAATTCGCCTTGCTATAATTCACGTAATTACTGCTCCCTGCAACTCTTTTATATCGGCCCATTTGCGTAAACTATCCCCCAAATTAGTAAATGAAATAGGCAACGTTCAACTTGCAAATATTTTATGTTTTAATGCACATCTACATTATAACAATAAATTTTGAAAAACGGCCAAAGCCACCCAAGTTTACGGTACCTAATAAATTTTACTTTTGTAAAAAAAACTAAATATAAACTCTGTATTTAGTTATTTGGCGTCATATGTCTTTCCTTTCTTTATGTTTTTTTTCAATGTATAATAATTACAGTTTATTTTGGAAATCGTTACATCATATATCGATAATTTACAACAATATTTAAACAAATTCCATCTCACCTTCTCTCAACAATAAGGTAATTTATGAATAGTGTGTAAAATCGGGAGGTTATTTACTGCAAGGAAGTCCAGTGTCTCTTTAATGAAAAAACATTTAGATAAAAGATCTGTAAAAAAGCACTTTTCAAAAATTAGAGTTGCACGGTGCTTTGTTAACCTACCTGTATCTAAACTGATCTGATTGGTATCTAATTTAAAAGTTTGTCGGTTCGTAATTTTTCTCGATTCAGCACGTTACTGGAGCTATTCTCGTATATGGAGATGCCGGGGTCAAGCCAGGGAAAGAAACTTTAACAATTGTTGGCTGAAAACTCAATTTGGGAAAGTTCATATAGGCAACAAAATCAGTATATTCGATCACAAAGGTTTAGCTGGAATTAGGGCAGCAAATCAGTCATACCACCAAATATTGTGTTGCATTTATTTTTAAGATTATTAAATGCATATTTTGAGTGTTCAGGTATTTTCCTGATTTGTCATTCTCCTACGTGTTTATTTTTACCTCACCTATATATTTTATTATTAATACGCTACCTATATAGGCTATATAAGAGAATTCTGAATCGTAAAACAATTAGATTTTGGAAGTCGTGGGTGTAGATCTTCAATATATTTAAGGGCTAAGAAAATGTAAAATAAATCATATTTTAAGAATACATAAACCGATTAAAGTCAAATTAAAAACAAGAATAGTAATAATAAATGTCCTGACATTGAAAAATTGGGGAAACCATTGACGTAGGTACTTTATTTTTTTCGATTAAATATATTAAAAAAAAAAGATAAAAATATTTCCAAGTAGAATCGACTAAAATTACAAACGTAGGAAAAAAATAAATGTGTAATTCCGCACCTCATAATTTCTTTTGTTTCTTTTGAAAACCGACGCGTAAAAAACGTATTTTGAGTCTTTCATTGGCAAGCTTGAGTGTGGCAAAGACCTGCCCAACTCTTAAATTTTTATAAGCTAGTGAAAAACTGCCGAAATCTGTTTTCATAAGATAGTTTACGGCATTCATATTGCCGAAGTATTATGCTTATTACACGTAACTCGATCACAAAACAATTGCAAATGATTCACAATACCAATAATTGTGGACTAGACAGTTCGCAAATGGACACCCGAAAACGAAATTCTACACAATCGTCATGAGCCGCTCAACACAAGAAGCCCAAATCACAAACTAAAATATGCTTGTCGCTGGGGATATGCGACAAATTAAATATAAAAAAAATATTTCCTTGTAGAATCAACTTTATAAAATAACAAATTCGGGGAAAATAAATTTGTATTCACATCCTCATATTTTCTTTTGTCTTGTTTGAAAACCGACGCGTAAAAGACGTGTCTTGAGTCTTTCATTCGCTTAAGTTAGTTTTAAGTGTGGCAAAAGCCTGCCTAGCTAATTTTTATCTGCTAATGAAAAACTGGCGAAATCTGTTTGCATAAGATAGTTTACGGTATTCATATTGCCGCTTAAGCATATTACGTTTAACTCGGTCAGAAAATCATCACAAATTATTCACAATACCATTAACTATCGTCCAGGCAGTTCGCAAACGAGCTCCCGAAATCTAAATTCTACACGATCGTTGTGTGCCGATTACCAGAAGGAGCACAAACCACAAACCAAAATATGTTTGACGCTCGGGATGTGCGACAAATTAAATATCTTTAAAAAAATAATAAAAATATTTCCTAGTAGAATCGACTTTTTAAAATAACAAACCCGGGAAAAATAAATTTTTAATTTGACATCCTCATATTGTCTTTAGTCCTTTTTTTAAAACCGACGCGTAAAAGACGTGTTTTGAATCTCTCATTTGCAAACCTGAGTTAATTTTAAATTTGGCTTAAGACTGCTTAGTTCTTAATTTTTTATCTGCTAATGAAAAACTGGCGAAATCTCTTTGCATAAGATAGTTTACGGTATCTTACATGTAACTCTATCAGAAAACAATTACAAATTATTCGCATTATCAATAATTATCGACCAGATAGTTGGCAAACGACTCTCGGAATCGAAATTCTACACGATCGTCATGCGCCGGTCAAGACAAGAAGCACTGATTTTTTTTGTTGAAATTTTGAACATGCTCTTATGTTAAAATTAATAGTTTATAGGAATGGAAATTATTAATGCATTTGCTCCGCTAGCCTTTGATAACATAAAATGCAGGGTGTTCCACGAATTAGAAGTATTAATGTAAATTATAGTTAATACCAGATTTTGAAAATTATGTCTTTTGTAATTCCCGATATTTTCTAATAGGCCACTCACCGTATATAACCCTGTATTTAGATATTTCCGTTCATAGGAAATAAAAATATTAAATTACATTTCTCATCTCACTGCGCTATATTTAATATCTCATTGAGCAGCTTCGATATTTCTCAATATATATTTTATTGAAATTCAGTACACGTGTCTGGAAATTGAGCTTTTCTTGGAAAATTAAAGAGTTGATATACCCATAAATTTAATGAACTCGTTGTTAGGCAAAAGAAATGCGACGCAAAAAAACAATTTATAAGATAGAAAGGTAGAACCAATTTAAAAAGTTTTCCCCCCTCATTCCGAGAATAAAATTTTCTTGATAAAATATTTTATCAGAATACGAGCTGGGGACGGCTGGGAATGTATGCGTAAATAAGCTTTTTTTCTTTTGGGAAGTTAAAAAGAAGTTAGGAATTTATTTAGTTCCTTAAAATATGTTACGAAGACTAAGTATTTTTTATTAAATTTTTACTATTATAACTCCTCTGTAGAAGGATGTTGAGAAACTGCTTGCTGCTGTAAGGCAATTGACAAAACGTTTTTTCACGATGCAGGTGACAATGGCGTTTCCCTCTATGATTGTCTTTGACGGACTATACAATTACCATAGTTGATGAACATGAGTGAGCGAACAATAGAAAAACATATCACCATACGCATATCTTAAAAAAGTATCATTGTTAATTTTTCAAGGAAAACATTTTAATGAAAATAAGTTAATTTTAAATTACTACAAAATCGAATAACTGACCACAAACAACTTAGAATTACAAGCAATTTGTTTGGGATACAAGTCAATCGAAATGTGTTGATTCTTAGTCCTTCACGGATGGAAAATACAATCATTACGGGTATACATACGCTCACTAGCGTCGTTCTGAAAAGAACAGTTTTGCTGACGTTTCGCCAAAATCACATTTGGCATTTTGGACGTTTTCCCTCTCGCGTCCGAATATATATATATATATATATATATATATATATATATATATATATATATATATATATATATATATATATATATATATATATAAAATCCATGTCATAGCATTCGTTTCAAAAAGATTTAACTATTTTATGTTAACGTAGGTATATGTTTATAATGAAAAAGACATCTCTGAATGATTTCAGTTTTTTCTTGGAAATATAAAACAAAAGGTGTAATTTCTGTAGGTGCAAAACGGCCTACAAGATGAGTTGCTGTCAATCATATCACAGGGTACTCTCCCGCGATCATGATTTCTGGGCCTCTACCCTCATCAGGCAGGCCAGGGAGATTTAAAATAACAAGAGAGAATAAAGGTGTGTGAAAGCGCATTTTTATCGATTTTAGAATGTACTCTCCGCAAGATGGAGCTAGTGCATACTTTGCCCAATTACCTATGGGTCTGCAGCCCGAAACTACTGGAGCCCCAATAGGTGGCGCTAAGTGTTGCCCTTAGCATGTAGTACTGTTTTAGTATGATAGACGTTTCGTTTTCGATTTTGTCATCTCGAGCAATCTGTTATTTCAGATATCCCTGGGTACAAGCCTGCCTGATGAGGGTAGAGGCCCAGAAATCATGATCGCAGTGGACCCTGTGACCCCTGTGACATAATCGAAAGCAATTCTTCTTGCAGGCCGTTTTGCACCTGCAGAAATTATTATATTTTTCATATATATTCTATATATATATATATATATATATATATATATATATATATATATATATATATATATATATATATATATATATATATATATATATATATATATATGTATATATTTTTAGACAATATATATATTGTCTAAACACGACATAACTGTCTGTCATAAAACACAGAATTTACTAAACGGTCTTTTCACTCCCTTGAAAAGCAAAGTAATTAAAAAAAAGAAATCAAACCTAGTTTACTTAATTCCATGATTAAATTGTCCAAAAAAGTACATAGGAATGACAACACAATACTTAGATAGTCGATTAAACGGCCACAAATACACAAAAAATGCATCAACTGCACTCCACAAACACGAACATACAGAAAAACATGAATTCGATTTTACACAAACCAAAATTTTAGAGCAAGAAACTAATTATCGAAATCTCACAATAAAAGAAATGATACAAATTAAAAAAGAGAAAGATGCCGTCAACGATAAAAAAGACATCAATAACTTAAGCCAAATTTATTATAATCTGATATTTAAGTAAATTAATTTAAATAAATAAACTACTCCATACATAAAACCCTGTACATTTCAGTAAGATCATAAACCCAAACTCTGTACAGCAATAAAAATCGAAGTAAATATTAAAAAAAATAGAAAAAAGTTTTCTCATTTTTATCTACCAGAATTCCAGACGTGTCGAAATTATTGCAATCGCAAAACATTCGTTACACATGACATGTTTCCAAGGTACGTACTCTGTATAACATTAATGTTGTTTTAAATGTATTTTTGTGTTCATGATCATAGTTTGTTTTAAATGTAATGTTTTTTTGAGTGATGTTTTTTCAATAATGTTTTAACCAATTTAAATACTAACTATACATATTTTTATTGTAGAAAATAAAATATCTTGAAAAAGCTCAATATAATGAGCGAAACGTCGATTAAATTGTAGGTTTGCTTCTCAATGAGTTAACCTATGCCCAAGAAAATAATTAACAAAAAAAAAATATATATATATATATATATATATATATATATATATATATATATATATACGGCCTGCAAGAAGAATTGCTTTCGATTATGTCACAGGGCAGGGTCCCCTGCGATCATGATTTCTGGGCCTCTACCCTCATCAGGCAGCGAGATCTGAAATAACAGATTGCTCGATATGACAAAATCGAAAACGAAACGTCTATCATACTAAAACAGTACTACATGCTAAGGGCAACACTTAGCGCCACCTATTGGGGCTCCAGTAGTTTCCGGCTGCAGACCCATAGGTAATTGGGTAAAGTAGGCACTAGCTCCATCATGCGGAGAGTACATACTAAAATCGATAAAAATGCGCTTTCACACACCTTTATTCTCTCTTGTTATTTCAGATCTCCCTGGGTTCAAGCCTGCCTGATGAGGGTAGAGGCCCAGAAATCATGATCGCGGGAGAGTACCCTTTGACATAATTGAGAGCAATTCATCTTGTAGGCCGTTTTGCACCTACGGAAATTACACCTTTTGTTATTTATTTCCAAGAAAAAACTGAAATCATTCAGAGATGTCTTTTTCATTATAAACATATACCTACGTTTTCATAAAATAGTTAAATCTTTTTGAACCGAATGCTATGACACGGATTTTTTAAGAGTTATTTCCATATTTTTGCAGCTATTTTTGTTTTATTAAAAAGTAAGTACACTGATCAGCCAAATTTCAGAATTACTGTTTTATTGGCTTATACCAGAATGTTTTTTATTTAATAAAAATTTTCGATAAAATTCAAGCGAAAGAATGTCATTTGAAAGAACTACCAAAACCTATCCTAATAACAGATGAATCGAAATTTTTGCATGTTTGGTCAAAAAATAATCAAAGTGCTTTCTTTAATCACCGTTTCATTAAGTTATTTGACCAAAACTTGAGCGATGACGTCACAGTGCCGGCATATTAATTTTAGAAACAATGTCTCCTGCGCCGCCATTTTGAAAACAAATCTCTACTTGTCAAATGTCATTGAAAACGGAATTTTTCGCGCCATCAAATAGCGTAAAAATAGAAACAGCGCTCACTTTAAAATTCTTGACCTAGGTTTATTTCCGGTTACACCAGAAGAGATATTCAATTGTTTTTCTACGGAGTATATGGGTCCTAAGGACTAATGGCGTCTTGGCCAATGATTTCGTTGCTACCCGGTATAGTATATACAAATTCTTTCTTTTTATAAGAAGGGCATTTTTACTTACCGAGATTTTTGCAGATCTTTGCGTTTTAGGGTCCCTGGACCACGAAAAACATGTTCTTCCATAGCCATAGTCTCATAGCGCAAAAAGCACTTATCCGATTGACTTCAGTTTTGGTTAAAAATCAAAAGCAATATGGGGATAAAATGGTTACACTTCAGTAAAAATCCAATATGGCGAAACAAAATGGTGGCCTCACAAAATGTAAAAAAATGTTATTAAGAAACTACTTATGGAATTTGGGCAAATATAAAGTGTGATCTAGGGATAAACTAATAAAATGTTTGTATAATCCATAATGGCGGCCTAATAAAATGTTTAAAAATTCAGTATCAAAAAACTACTTATTCAATTGACTTGAAATTTTGCACCAGAAGCATGTATTAAACAGGGATATACTGGAAGTTGTATGCCCATTGACTCCGCTATGTATTAGAGCATAAAGGGTTCTCTGTCTCTCTCTCTTACACATTGTCTCCTAGGGCACGGTTCTTCTCAAATTTTTAAGCGATAAAAATCATCAAATCTAGTATATTTATAACCAGCACAAAGAGATCCAATTGACGGACAAATATTTTACAGGGTGTTCCATTTAAAGTAATGAAGTTGATGCTCATTTATTATTTTTCCGATCGTATTTTGTTTGTTCTAACAACAACTATTCCGATAGAACCCAAAAACTTTTATATTTAAAGTTTTTTGATAATTCATATAATAACCTCTCTAGGTTATCGTTTAAAATATAACAAAACACCTTTTAGAGTATTATCTGCTCATCAAAAAGAATAGCAAAAAGTTTATTGGTATCAAATTTAAGTTTTCAACTTTCCCTTGCTTGGGTGTAAAATACAAAATTTCCACTAATTGTTTGGTGCAACTCGATATTACTATAGCTGAGGATCTATTTAGCTCCTTCGTACCACCAATATGCCGAATTTGCGAAGAAATATGTGCAACAAAGCCATATGATAAAAGTGCCAGGTAATGAAATAAACAAAGAATAACACTATATTCCGCTTCAAGCAGTTGTAAGAGAAGATTGTACAACAACAAAGCTGCGAGTGGTTTTCGATGCATCATTCAAAACAAACAATAGCATAAGCAGTGGACCAAGACTGCAAAAAGAACTAGCAGAAATACTAAAAAGATGGCGAAAACACCGAATAGCATTTATCGCCGATATAGGAAAAATGTATAGACAAATAAAAATTCATGTAGTAGATCAACCATATCAGCGTATTATATCGAGATTTAACCAATCACAGTCACTGCAAGAATATGAACTAGGAACCGTGACTTCGGAACCGCATCAGCCCCATTCCTAGCTATATGAACATTACAATAGCTCGCACAAGACGAGAAGGACAATGTCCCAGAAGCAACGAAAATATAATAACAAGATTTTTATGTGGATGAATTACTATCGGGTGTAAGCAACTAAGAAAGAGAGAAACAACTGCAGAAAGACCTAGTCAAGCTGCACAAAGTAGGTGGATTCTCAATAAGAAAGTGGTCCAGCAACGCAGAACAATTACTGGAACAAATTCCAGAGGGAATGCAAGGAAAAATGGATATTGAAATTAGACAAGAAGATACAAAAAAGTCATTAGGAATTCTCTGGTCTACAGGAGACGACATCTTCCATTTCAAAATAAAACCACCAGCAAGTAAATGTAGAAGAAAGAGGTAAATGCTGACCTAATATGAAACCTGAAACACTCCTCCTTTTGGTCCAACCTGGCTATCAATAAATGAAAAATGGCCAAAAACTACAGAAATTCCCAAAATTGAAGGAGTTAAACGATGTCATCAGGCATGTGTAGAAGTTCAGGAAGACTGGAGTCGGTTTTCTCAACTTCAAAAAATGAAAAAAGACTTTTGCAAGAGCTGGTTCTCAGTACTCAGGCTCCAAGTACAATTTAAACGGAAAGAAAATCTAAATATAGGCACAATGGTTCTCATAAAAGATGACTTCATCGCCCCTTTTAAACGACCCTTAAGGCGAAAAATCCAAAAACACCCAGCAGGTGGTATCACTCCGAACAAAAAATCGACGCAAAGAAAGAGCAATTACCAGCACCATCCCATTACCTTGCGAGGAGAAACGTGAGCAAATAAAAATCTTGTCTATAATCACTCAAACAAACACAGTAGCTACGAGGGAGAGTCCGCAAGAAGCTTCTATAGAACACCGAAGCAGTCAACAGAAAATAGTTCATGCATTATGTTTCTCAATGCTCATTGCGTGGTTACCTAGCAGTATTGCCAATTACGCTATCCGTCAACCGGAGAAATGATTATATGTGGAACGCTTAGGTATAGACAGGGGAATATTTAAAATACAAATAAACTGTAACCAAACCAAGAGCGAGGAAGATGCCCCGAAAATAAATGAAGTATTCAGGGAATTCAACTGAAACTCATTGTTCACAGCTTGTCAAACACCTTGAAGACAGAAAAAAAAGAATACAGTTGTTCATGCAAGTTTTCAAACTAAGCACAGACGAAAAAAGGATTATTTGGAAAATTCTTGACAGCAATTCTTGGAGTATTTGACGAATTATTCAGAGACATTAAGTTTTCAGAGCAACCAGAAGGAGTTAATAAGGCATCCAATCACCAAACCAAGGTTATGTTTTCAACAATCTCAACAGTCAGTGACTTAAAAGTCTGGATAGCAAACGGATTAAATCACTTCAGAGAGAAAGTTAGTTATGGGTTAAAAGAAATCAATGAAATGAAAAAATAATACAGAACAATCGACGCGTCAACTCAATAAATATACACCTATTTAGTTTATACCACTCAACTTTGCCAGTGTAGTCAACGACTATTACAGTAAACTGTTACTTATATAGCAGAGGAATCAGATATGACTTCTTGGCTCCATCACATATTAATAAAATAATCGACGAAGCAAACAACAAACTTCCACCCAACCTAGGAATTTCCAAACATCTACTAGACAAAAAGCAATGTGAAGAACCAAGTCAGTCTATAGACCTATCCCGCTTAAAAAAGCAGTTCCGGCACCACTGAGTAACTGAGTACGTCTTACTGGACACTAGATTTCTCCAGTGACACGTTGGCAGTAGACTACAACGGCCAACTTTATTTTCAACAAAGTGATGAAGAAATCAAATCATGCATTCAAACGCCAAAAAATTTATATATATATATATATATATATATATATATATATATATATATATATATATATATATATATATATATATATATATATATAATGGCCAAAAACTACAAAAATTCTCAAAATTGAAGAAGCTAAACGATGTCATCAGGCATGTGTAGAAGTTCGGGAATTTGTGAAAAATATCAAAACAAGACTCAACTGCGTCATTGATGAACTCTATCAACGGCCTTAGTTATTTACAACGACCCAACCTACTAGTATAGCAATCACATGAAGCGGAATCAGAGAAGACGTTCGGTATACTACAAATGACGCAAGATTGTGAAATCAAAACTAAACAACATCTAATTACATCAACACTGATACACACCTTCCCGGTCATCGCCAGTTAACAATCAGCAATTCCGATCAAGGTCAAACAATTGCAAACACTAAACGAATTAAACGACAACACGGATGAACCAGTTTACAAGGTGTCAGACAATTTAAACATTTTAAGTAAAAAAGAAGAAAGCATTCAACAAAGGCTACAAGTGACAGTATAAAAAAAGTTATTAGCACATACGTACATAGTCAGCGGAGTTACAACAGTTAGCATACTATTAGCAGGAATATTAATATCTGCAGTATGGTGGATAAGTCAATGTCCATACAATAAAAGAAACCTACGACCACAACCAGCGAATCAGTCAACCATGATAGAACTTCAACCCTTAGATAGCCCTTTACAAGTGGAGACGGGTGAGAATGTTCAAGCCATAATTTAGATTTTTAATCAAAAATTAATTTCATTAAAATTACATATTTAAGATTTTTATTATTACCTAAGAAAACTGTATAAGGTTTACATTAAACAAATTTTGACATAATTTTTAATATTATGTTTATATAACATGACGTATAGTAACCTGATATTGATTGCATCACGTTCAAGTTCAATCGATACGTAATTGTTTGAACTTATGTTATATATAGTTATTCAGAATAGGAAGAGTATAGAATCGTATAGCATTTTATACTCATTTAAATGTACTATAAGTACACAAACCTACAAAAGGCTTCTTGGCTCATCAAGACCGTAGGGATAAATAATACCCTATAATACGAAATGCAGGGTCCTTCCCTCTCTTTTGTCCATTAACTTTGTTGACATCTTAGTATTATAAAGTAAGCTTAGGCGTTTCCATTTGTTTGAGAATAGAAACTTTGATAGCCTAGGATGAGCAGCTTACTAGATTCCTTTTCCTATCTCTCATAAAGACTATTTTCATCTGTGACAAACATTTCATAAACACATATTTTTGTTTTTTATATTTTCAGATATTCTAATTTAAGTATTTACAGGACCAAATTCAAATTTGAAATGTTATTTATTAAAATTGTTATTACTTTAATATTTATTTTATTTATTTTCCATTATCCATTAAGTTCGATTCCCTTCGCTTTGTTTGATTTATATCAGTACATTATTGCTATTAATTTAAATAATAAATACATATTAATGGAAAATATAGCTCCCTTCGGGAATCGCCTATATAAACGCTTTTTAATCATTCGCAATGTATATTATTTTCAAGATCCTTGCTGATGATATCACATTTATAAAATAAATTAAAAATGGACGTTCATTTGCTACGGTCAGAAGAGAAAGTCATTAATATTCAAATTACCGTAATTGAATAAGCATTTAGGGCAAATAAAATCGTCATAATAAAAAGGATTTTGTTTTTTTGGCCGATTAGATATTCGCTTTCGGAAAGTAACTAATTGTATGTAAGTATACACCGGAAATCTATCATTGGAACCGTAAAATGATTAATTTCGGAATGTCTTAAAAATGTAGGGTAACGTTTTAAGTAGGTAATGTCGATTTTTAACTAATGCAAAAAATTTTTATGAAAAATTAAAACATGTCAATAATGTCATAGCTTTTCTGTCGCAACTGCGTGTGGCGATTTTAATGTAAAGTTTGATAGAAACGAGAAAGATGTTGTAGATATAATCAACCTTTTCTCTATGTACAATTTGAAAAAAAATGTTACTGGATTAACCAGAGTCACAGTATTATTTAGTAGTAGCCAACTAGACAATATTTTTTCTAATTTAGGATGTGATGAGTACTCAAGTGAGATAATAAAGTCTGACATATCTGATCACTATGCCTTAATTTTCACAACACATGAACAACAATGTTCACAAGTTAAAAAAACAATATCAGAATTTAACATGTAATAAAAGAAATTTTAGTGAAGAAAATGTAAATAGTTTTAAAACTGCAGTTGAGAATGAGAGCTGGTTTAATGTAAATAAAACTCGTAATTGTGAAGAGATGTTTGATGTGTTTTATAATATTTTCAATTATTATTTTAACATTCATATTCCAGTGAAAAATACCAGAGTTAAAATGAATACAGAACAAGGTTGGGTGTCTGACGAAATAAAAGAGTGGTCAATGTATTTGAGGGACATGTATGCACTTTATAAAAGAACTAATGACATAAATATTTTAGTCCACTATAAGACTGGAAGGAAAAGCTATAAAGGCTACATTCTCAAATTTAAACAAAGCTATAATGATAATATTATTACAAATTCCAGCAATATAACAAAATCAACTTGAGATGATTTAATAATTAAAGATCCAGAGGTACTTGCTAATTTATTTGCAAATCAATTTGATTTAGATTATATTCTTGGTAATAACAGTATGAGTTGTAATATTCACCCAGTGCCTTATTCGTTTTTCTTAAGACCTACAACACCTGATGAGGTAAGTAGGATTATCAATATGTTGCCAATGAAGTACTCAACTGGAGTAGACGAAATTCCAATAACTATACTTAGACATGTTTCAAAATATATTAGTATTCCCATGTGCATGGTTATAAATAATTGTATGGAAAGTGGTGTTTTTCCGGATAAACTTAAGATTGCCAAATTCATACCGGTTTATAAAAAAGGCAACTCCAATGATATTAATAATTATAGGCCCATATCAATTTTACCCATTTTTTCTAAGATGTTTGAGAGAATTGTTTATATTCGAGTTTTGGATTATTTTCTAAATAACAAATTATTTTACAGTGGACAATATGGTTTCCTTCCAGATCATTCAACGATCACTGCAATATTTCAGTCACTAAATTATATTCTGGAACAGATTGATAAGGGGCAATTGGTGTCTGGT
Source organism: Kuschelorhynchus macadamiae (assembly GCA_030620095.1). Lineage (NCBI taxonomy): Eukaryota > Metazoa > Arthropoda > Insecta > Coleoptera > Curculionidae > Kuschelorhynchus > Kuschelorhynchus macadamiae. The sequence goes on along the minus strand of JAUTXW010005519.1, from coordinate 181,756 downwards.
ATCTATTTTGATTTAAGTAAGGCATTTGATCTGATTGATCATGAGTTACTGCTTCAAAAGCTAGAGTGTTATGGTATTCGTGGTGTTGCCAATAGATTTATAAGATCATATTTAAGCAATAGGAGAATGACAGTTTATGTCGGATATGGGGGCAGTAAATCATACTCAAAGTATAAGTCCATTTCTGCTGGAGTGCCTCAGGGTTCGATATTGGGACCTATTTTGTTCTTAATTTTTGCAAACGACTTAAACCAGAAAATTGACTTGACATCTTTATATCAATTTGCAGATGATACATCATGTATTATCTCTTCATCTGATAAAACTTTATTGTCACAAAGATCATCTAGTATAGCGCAGGGTGTGTTGGATTGGTGCACTAATAACAATCTTCTACTAAATACTGGTAAGACTGCCCTGGTAGTATTTCGGGACACTGGTCTAGAGTCTTTATATGTCACCATTGAAGGTAAGGGCATAAAACAGACGCATTCTGTTAAATTTCTTGGTATTACATTAGACAGTAATTTTCAGTGGACTGAACATGTTAATAATGTTTTGTCTAAAATTAGCAGTGCATCATATGCCATTCGTCTTTTGCGCCAGCAAGTTAGCATCTCTGTCCTACGTATATTTTATATGGCAGCTGTTCAGTCTATAATATCTTATAGTATTATGTTTTGGTACCGGTTTCATGCTGAAAATGCAAAAAGAGTATTTGTAGCCCAAAAAAGAGTCGTAAGAACGATTTTAAACTTAAAGTATAGAGAATCATGTAGGGGTAAATTTAAATTATTAGGGATAATGACTGTTCCCTCTCTGTTTGTTTATACATGTTCTTTATTTGTAAAATCGAATTTTAATCTATTTCTTAGAAATGGCGATGTCTCCAATGGCGTTAACACTAGGGGTCAAAATAATTTGGTTATTCCAAATCATCGCACATCCCTTTTTCATAAGGGCCCCCTCTTAAATTGTATAAAGGTGTATAATGCTTTACCTACCAATATAAAATTAATTCAGGGAAAATATTCATTTAAGTCCCATTTAAGGGAATTTTTAATTACGAGTGAATTTTATAGTTTGGATGACTATTTTAATGTATTACCTGCTAATGTTTTTTAATATTATGTTTATGTACACTTATTGATTTGTTTGTTTTTTGTTTTGCTTTGTATTATGTATAATGATCTACCATATTATCTTGTTTCTTTTTTGTAATCTGTGACGTTGTCTATGTTCATTTTTGAATGTTTTATGACAATAAAAGTATTATTATTATTATTATTATTATTAACTGCGTCATTTATCAATGGTGCATCGCTCTGTCAGACACGGAAGATTGCTATAGCAACAATGATGTGTTATATATGCCCAACACTTGGCTATTTATAACAAAACTAAGCTACATTTAATTACATTAACACAGATACACACGGTCACGGTCATCGCTAGTTATGGTAAACAAACAGCAAATCCGATCAAGGTTAAAAAATTGCAAACACTAAATGAATTAAACGACAACACGAAAGAAGCAGTTTACAAGGTGTCGGACAATTTTAACATTTTAAGTAAAAAAGAAGAAAACATTCAACAAAGACTGCAAGAGACCGTATGGAGAAAGTTATTAATACATACGTATATAGTCAGCGGAGTTACAACAGTCAGCATAGTTTTAGCAGGAATATTAATATGGGAAATATGGTGGATAAGTCAGGCGTCAAAACTTCAGGCCTTAGGTAGCCCTTTACAAGTAGAGCCGTGGGAGAATGTTGAAGCCATAATTTAGATTTTTAATCAAGAATTAATTTCCTTAAAAATTACATATTTCAAATTTTTATTATTACCTAAGAAAATTATACAAGGTTTACATTAAACAAATCCTGACATAATTTTTATTATCATGATTTTATGACATAAATATAGTAACCTGATATTGACTGCCTCACGTTCAAGCTCAATAGATAGCGTAATTGTTTGTACTTGTGTTGTTTATATAGTTGTTCAGAATAGGAAATAAACCAGTATCCAATCGTATAGCATTTGATACTCATTTAAATGTACTAATAGTACACAAACCTGCAAAAGCCTTCTTGGCTCATCAGGACCGTAGGGATAAATAAAACCCTACATCACGAACGGCAGGGTCTTTTTTTTGTCCATTAGCTTTGTTGACATCTTAGTATTATAAAGTGAGCTTAGGCGTTTCCATTTATTTGAGAATAGAAACTTTGATAGCTTAGGTTGAGCAGCTTACTAGATTCCTTTCCCTGCCTCTGATAAAAATTATTTTTATCTGCTACAAAAGTTTCATAAACACATATTTTATTTTTTATATCTTTTAATATACTAATTTAACTATTTACAGGACAAAATTCAAATTTGAAATGTTATTATTTATTAAAGTAGTTATTATTTTAATAATTAAAAATTTATTTTGTTTATTTTCCATTATCCATTAAGTTCGAATCCCATCTCTTTGTTTTATTAATATCAGTACATTATTGCTGTTAATTTAAATAATAATTACATACATATTAATGGGAAATATAGCTCCCTTGGGATATGCCACACATAAGCACTTTTTAGCCATTAGCAACGTATATTATTTTCAAGATCCCTGCTGATGATATCACATGTATGAAATAAATTAACAATGAACGTTCATTTGCTACTGTCAGAAGAGAGAGTCATTAATATTTAAATTACCTTAATTGAATAAGCAATAAAATCGTCATATTTAAAAGGATTTTGTTTTTTTTTGCCGATTAGATACGCTTTCGGAAAGTAACTAATTGTATATACGTATATACCAGAAATCTATCATTGGAACCGTAAAATGATTCATTTCGGAATGTTTTAAAAATGTAGGGTAACGTTTTAAGTAGGTAATGTCACTTTTTAACTAATGCAAAAAATTTTTATGGAAAATTGAAATATGTCAAAAATTTCGTAGATTTTCTGTCCAACAATCCATAGCTTTTCTGCCCAAATCTAGGCAGTTTTGGTAATTAAAATGATTTATTTTGTAAAAGTTTTAAAGGATTCAGTAATGTTTTCCTTCATTAGTTTTTGTTTTCGATACAAATTTGTTCAATATTTGTGATATTCAGGCTGTTATTTAAAATTGATCAAGATAACGAGCCTTTGATGAGATTGAAATACAGTTTTCCATGCATTACAGTAAAGGTAATCTATCGGAATTCCACTATATTTAATTTTTTTCCAATATGTTTGTTATGGGACCACACCGGCACTACGCTGAGAACTTCCTGAAAATGTACTCCAAATTGGTCTAATCGTTCCGGAGTAGTTGGTGAACGAGATTTCTTTACATCTTTACTTTTCAGGGTCCCCAGATGCCGAAAAACATATTTTCTCAATTCCAACGAACTGTCTGTCGGTGTGTTTATTCATGGCGTAGATAAAAAACTGCTTACCCGAATGACTTCAAATTTTGGTCAAAAATTAAGGGTCATATGTGGATGACCTGGTAACATTTTCGTAAAAAATCCACTATGGCAAAATAAAATCGCGGCATAGTAAATTGTTACTAAATATTATCCAATTTATCTCAAATTTTGCACAAAAATCAAGTATTATGTAGGAATCACTGATGAAAATATGGTATGCATCCAAGATGGCGGTACAAATGGCTACTTAACAAAATATCTAAAAATTCAGCCTGAAAAACTATTTAAAGGACTTTAAACTGTGTGCACTAACCAATTGTGGTATAGAGACGGACTAGCAAAACTATGGTACTAATTCAGGATGATGGAACAAAATGTTTGTAATTGTAAAAAAAAATCACCCTTTAAGGTTTTACATATCTTCAAGTTTTAGCGTTGTTAGATATAAAAAAATATGTTTTAACAATTCTGTCTGTCAGTTCGTAGCAGAGCTTAAAAACCAATGGTGGCTGGTGCATAATAGCTGCATAGCTGCAGAATACACCTACTTTCGACAATTCGTATTTTTTAAAATATTTTTGTATAACAAATAAATCCTAGAATAAATCTCTAACTTCCCTATAGATTTTTTTCCTGAAGATCTCCAGCGTGACTCTGGGTGCACAGCGAACGATTTTTGATGGATGATATGCGGCTGCACGGCGGCATAATACAAGAGTTGCTTTGTTTATTTCGAATTACGCGCGCAGCCGTATTTTGTTGAATCGTTCGTTCTGTTGGTTCTGTTTAGTGGCATCAATATGAATTCCATCGAGTATTTAAAAACTCATAGTTTTAGCTCTTTGGCGTACGAAGACAAGATTAAAATTAAGGAACTAGGTGACCAACACCACAAATACATCGAAGTTAGTGGTTCAAGTAGAAATAAAACGTACAAGCGTCAGTTTATTGTAATACAGTGGCGTATATAAGGAGGGTGGAGGTTAAAACTCCCCCAGAGCCACTTTTATTTAAGCTAAAATGAAATAAATAGTATAAAATAAAAACCTTTTTTTTGGAGGGTAAACCCCCCTCAGAGCCAGTTTTATCTACAGCTAAAATAAAGTAATGACTTTTTTTGCTCATATTATTTGCGCTCAATCAAGATAAAGAACGAATACCTATTTTTGCGTGAAAGCAGAACACACATCTCACGCGCCGCCACTGTTAAAGACTACTATCAGATTGACTTGCACAAAAATCTTGTGTTACTTAGGTAACATTTTGGTATGAATATAAGATAGCAAAGCAAATTGACGGCCTAATAAAATATTTAAAATTTCAGGCTGAAAAAACTACTCATTAGATTAATTTCAAATTTTGTGCAAGCAATAAGTGTGATATAGAGATAAACTGGTAAAGTTGCGGTACGAAATCAAGATGGCAGAATAGAAAATTTAAAGATTAAAAAAAAATTAAAAAGGTCTTATTCAGCTAACTTTAAGTTTTGCAGAAAAATTAAATGAGATATAGGGATAAACTGGTACAAATTCAACTGCATAGATAAAAACTGGCAAAATATTGGTAGGAATCCATACGATAGAACAAAATGTCGTGAAATAAAAATGTTTAAACAGAATATATGTGTTACTAAATGAATACGTACTGAACTAAATCGGGTCACACTTCACTATTCATAATAAAAGGGAAGATTCATATCGAGGGAAGTTCCGGGTGTAGAAAATTTACGATTTTTTTAAATGGTTTAAAAGACCTACTCAACCGTTAAACCATAATTATTATTTATATGAATCAAAACAGTAATTAATTTGGATGTCATTTGCAAATGCTTAAATATTGCAATGCGGGAGTGATAACTAGGGATGTTAATCCCGGGATAAACTTGCCTCGAAAATATCAGCATTAGAATGATCAAATCCGGGATTAATACCGATTTTTAATGCGGGGAGAATTCCCCGTTGTTCAGTTCTCGAAATAATACATATTTTGCTCGCGTTTGTCGCATTGATGATTATGTCATTGAGTGTGCGGATTTGAACAAATTTAAAAGTCATCTTGCAAGAACTACCTAAAATTAAAACACTACCTAGCACCAATCTGTAAAAGACATAAGAACGAGAATCAAACAACCCACAACCAATTATTTTAAAATTCCCTGCTATCTCATAAACTCGAACTTTATAAACTCTGGACAACTGCTTTAAAACATCAGGTATTTGTCCTATTAAAACTGAATAAAAAAATCTTTTAATCAGACTAGACAACGAAAATGTATCCATTAATTAATATGAAACAGAGATCAGCGACGAAGATGATATTCCCTTTACAGAAATTCTGGAAGCAGCAACTAAACCTTTATGAGTTAAATTGCAAAAGGCATTAATTACAGAGAAGTTCGGAACATCGACTAAGCGCGGCAGTTTAACATCATCAGGCAAAAAATTGGTCTATTCGTAAATGGTGACAGTCGCGGCCATAATCTTCAAAAAGCCTTCAAAATACGTTCGAGGTTTGGAGTGGAATATTTAAGTGCACTAATATGTTTGATAAATTTAGACACGCATGTCTAAATTTGTTAAGAACTGTTTTGGTTAATGTCAATGTTTGAACTTGAAACAATAAAAGCTATTAAACGTCATTATTGTTTGTCTTTTTTTCGGTATCTAATTCTGAGTTCCGGGGGTTACGGAATTATGCAATTAATCTCGAAAATTCCTGTCTTACAAAAACCCGCCGGGATTGAGATCCATAGTGATAATGGGAGGTATAAATCAGAAAACATTGCGAGTCCTAAAATAGACCTTTGGGATACTTCCCAGAATACTTCAGCTCCATTAGAATATCTATCACAGAAAAGAATATATAGAGATCTGTCGGCCAGTTATGATTTGATGAGTGAGTAAAGCCCGTTAATGAAACTATAATATTAATGTTACCTCCATAGAGACGTCAGATATTGACTTTGATAATTTGGGGCTTTTCTTACCGCATTCACAAATGTGTTGCTGGTTCCTGTCAGTGAATTAGAGATGTGTCATTCGTGAATGATTCGATCTTACTGATTCGGTCACTAAAAAGTATTGAATGATCGAATCCTGCTTTACCGGCCGACTCGATCATTCACCCAAATTTAGCCAATTGTTCCGCTGCGTGCTGCGATCGAGCGACCGACTGGAGTTGTAGGAATTATGTTATTCTAAAAGAGTAGTGAGGCGGTCGACGTCGGCCACCGACAGTCCTTTTTTTGGTTGAGTGATAATACGTTTTTGTGTTTAATCTGGTTTAAGCAAATGACCAAGTGTAGAAAAAAAATGTAAAATTATATTAGTAGTTCAACAACAGTCCGTTTTTTAATTATAGTAATGGCATGGCATAAATATTATCATGTAGTACAGATAAGGATATATTTTAGTTTTTAGATTAAGATAAATATAATTAGGATTTTAGAAAGGGTAGTTTTGGTCTTAGGCTTAGGAAATAAATAACTCGGGTATTTGGATTTGCCTATATTAAAAATATATTTCAAAAAATAAATATTAGAGGTTATGGTTTAGAAACAAAACCTGCGAAGCTTTATCTGGTTTAAGCCGACTGCGTTTTTCTGTAATAACTTCACCAGCATGGGAAAAAATGCGTTCGCACGGAACTGATGTTGCCACTATGCACAGTCTTCGACGCATTAGGTTATAAAGTCGAGGATATAAAAGTTTTCTCTCTTCCCACCAACGTAGTGGATCTTCGGTCCGTCTGATGAGAGGTTCGTTAAGGTATTTATCTACCTCGTTTATGCTTGCTGCAACGGGATTTTGCACAGTTAAAACATTTTTAACAGTATCGTCAAACTCGTCCCAAATAGAAGTTTTTTTATTTTCACTAGGGGTGCAAACACTGCTAACAGAGGGCATAGTTTCCAATGGAACAGTCTCATTAGTCAAATTAAAAGATTGAATTTTTGATTTAATTCCTTTTAATGTAGATTCATATTTAGTGGTAGAAGAGAAGCCATATTTTTTAAACCTGGGATCAAGAAAAGTTGATTGAGTGGTTAATTCCATCGTTAATGCATCTTTAAATCTCTCTTTTATCCCTTCTTGTAGTTTTTTAAGTAAAGCTGTGATTTTAGGTGAATTTTCTCGATTTAACATTTTATTTAAATGGATGGTCATAGAATTAACAAATAAAATTATTTTAGAAACTGTGACTGATTTCTCGGCACTGATTTATTCAGTAATTTCGTAAAATAATTTTAATATTTCAAGAGATTCTTCCAAAATAGTCCAATCGGAAGGTAACAGAGTATTTAGTTGTGGTTCATCAATTGCTAATAAACCAACAATAGCATTTTTGATAACTATAAATCTTGATATCATATCATAGGTGGAGTTCCACCTAGTTACTACATCCTGCTTTAATTTTAATTCGGGTAACCCCATCCGTACTTGCATGCTTCTCAATTTTGCTAAAGCGCTTGAGCTCCGTTTAAAAAATTGCACAATAGTCTTCACCTTATCAACTTGTTCTTTAATTTCTACTAATCCACATTGTAAAACTAAATTTAGGGAATGTGCGAAGCATGGAAAAAATCTCCAGGGGGTCGATCTTATAGCTGCAGTTATGTTAGCAGCGTTGTCAGATACCACACATGCTATTTTATTTGAGATTCCCCATTCCTGAGCTTGCGTTTGAAGTAGTTCGGCTAAATTTTTTGACGTATGTCGCTCATCAAATGGAATACAACCCAATAAAAAAGAATTAAGGAATTGTTTTTTTGTATCATTATAATCAATAAAATGAGCTGTAATGGAAATAAAACTTTGATTGTTATTGGAAGTCCATCCATCCGTTGTTAGACAAAGAGCGTCAACTACTGATTGTTGTTTAAATATTGTTTCTTTCGTGCTATTGTACATTTTTGGAATTAAACTGTTTGAAATGGTTTTTCTATCAGGCATCTGATAACTAGGACATAACATAGTGACAAATTTTTTAAACTCGGGGTCTTCAACTACTTTAAACGGCTGGTATTCTTTTACGATGACCCTAAGTAGCTGTTCATCTAACTGTTTAGATTTGGCAAGAGATATTGGTCGGCGAATGAAATTTGTGATCATTTCCTGACTTTTCGAACATCTAGCGCGTGGAGCTGAGATTTTAGGAACATGGACGACCGCATTTTGAGGTACTGTGGACATGGAAGCGAATGATGTGCTTGGACCCGGATTTGTATCCATTTGAACAACTTCAGGTTGATCATCTTCTTCTTTTTCTTCTGTAGATATTTTGTATCGCCCACAATTTCCATAGCGTACTTTTTGAATGCTAACGGCTTTATGCACAGACTTTATATGCCTACCAAGATTACCTGTTGCACCTGAGCCAAAACTTAATATTTTATTACAATAGCTACACTTAGCTTTTCCAGTTCCTTCAATAGTGAAATGTTTCCAAATTTCACTTCGTTTACCTTTTAACTCAGACATAGTCCAAAATATGTTCAATATGTATGTTATATCACTCGACTTAAAATTCACTTTTTAAAAAAATATTTTTATTTACAAAATCAAAATTAAACTAACAGTATAGAAGCTTAAAAACGAATCATGATTTTATTTACAATTTACACTATTTATATGAAAGACGAATGCTGCGTCAGTGGGAACTTGCTTGCTGGGCAGATTCTGCTGACGAGGCGTCTCGGTACTCGCCGTCTCCTTGAGATAACCGACATCCGATACGGTGGGAACCAAGGGCATCGTACTTGAAGGTGACATTGCTCGTGAGAAAGGATATAACAACTCCCCCATTAAGATGAAAGTTGACGCGTGATGACAACTTTCAGGTCCTCTGCTTATTGAGGTTGAGTTCAATCTCTTCACTTTCTTCAATCGGGTCGCCAAGGCGGATGCTCGGTCTCCTTCTGGGAATTATTCTTCTCCATTGTATAACGTTAGATCCTCTTTTAGGTGGAGAGGGTGGATTGTCATCGTTGCTAGTGGCTACTCCAATCTTGATGTTACGTGTTCGTCTTCGACATTTGCAAAAGATGTATAAGGCAATCAGTGCGATAATGAGTGTTATTGTAAGAATCGTGAACCAACTTATGTGTTTTTTCACGAACGGCTGATTTACCAATTGATCCAGCTGATCGGCATACTGATTTAGCTTGTGCTGGGCTATGTTCAGGTCCTCTACATCTATTTTGTTTAGCTTCAGAGGCTTCAAATCTGGTAAGTGAATATTCTCTCGCATATGGTTACAGCAGTCAAAAGGGATGTTGACTGGGTGGTAATTGTAGGTTACGTTGTCGTAAACATCAACTGATTTCTGGGCACGAACTCTTGTACTCCCAACGAAGGCACTACACTCGGGTTGAAGTTTCATCAAAGTATTTGTGTTGATGATCTGAGTCTCTATATCTCTGGATCCACATTTTATTGTGACGGGCAGAGGGTCTGCAACAGCTATCAACCATAAATTCTGACTGATTTCTTGAATGTTATAGTCTTTGGCAAGAATGACTAAAACTTGGCATGTTCTGGGTAGATGATCAAGTCTCTTCAGAAGCTGAGCCTCGCAGACTGCATCAGTATCAATTGGGTATGGCAGGATGTTGGAACAGATGAACATACGGTTGCCTAGTGGTTTGCAGGACTTCATATTGCGGATGGTTGTATAAAATAAAGAATCATCATTTCGCGCAATTAGTTTATTAGTTATTGACAAAATGTGATGAAGGCCTGTTCGATTATCCAGAATCGGTATAGGATATAAGTGATAGAGAGTGTATTTTTCAGGTTCGACTAAAGGTATTTCTAGTACAAAAATTATTCTAGTATCTAATTGATATGCCTTTAATTCTATTATGTCGAGGTATTGAGCTACGCTTGAATAATATATCGGCAAGGGAAGATTATTCTTCTGTAATGACTGCGATATATGCTTTAATGAGTCTACTAAATCGTATGGAGTAATGATTGAACTGTGCAAAATTTTTAAACGTGCAAATGTAACAGCGTTTATAGCATCGTTCAAAGTATTTTCGATAAATGAATAGCTTTCTGTTAGTGATTCGCACAAGTCTAGGATATCGAGTTGTGATTGATAAAATTTGAGATGATCGGAAATATCCATAATTGATTCGCGAATTTCTTTAATATCATTATTAAAGGTTTTCTCGTCAATTTGAAGTTTTTGAATGGTTTCGTTAAAGCTTTTGATAACAGAGGTAGTTACAGATATTTGATTTTTCAAAAGATTTTCTATTTGGTATTCATCGTGGGTTAACTTTTCGATGCACTCGTTGAAATATTCACCATCGGAGGCGTCAAGATTACCAGTTATTGATTTCCAAATGGTTCCAATACCATTAAGAATACCACGTTTTTCTCTAAAAATTTACTTTTTAGTGTCGGCCATTATTTCAGTGTACTTTTGGTTAACGGCGTTTGATATTTGTTTAAGGAGACTAACATGAGTTTGAACTTGCGGCTTAAAGGCTTTCATTCGCGGTACGTCTTCGTCTATAGTGTTTAATAAGCTTTCTAATATTTTGTCATTATTACTAATTGTTTCTTTGATTGGTCCGAGGTCTTTGTAAACAAGGAGGGTCCATTTATTATTTGAGATTTTTACGGTCGCTTCTTCATGAAAGAAAATTCCTAAGGTGTTGTTTATTGGTGTTAGAGTGTATTGGGACTGAGTGGCTGTTGAAAGTGCCAAGAACCTAGAAGAGAAAAATTACTCATAGTATGGTTTCAGTCTGTCAAAATTTATTTTAGATTTTTGTTTAGATTCGGGGTTTATCAGAATTGCTGAATTTCGTAAAATTCCGATTATTTCGAATGGACCGTTAAATTTATTTTGGCTTTTGTCCTTGATTTGTGATTCTTTAATGTATACCTTATCTCCTACATTATATTCATAAGGGTGAGCAGAAACATTTTGGTCGAAGCGCTCTTTGGCTTTTTCTTTTTGTTGACATGTTCTGGCTCGGGCTGTTTTATAAAGGTATTGCATGCGATTGTTTAGATCTTGCATATATTTGGAAATAAGACGTTTTTCATTATATAGGATTTCGGGTGGTCTAGATGAGGTGTGCCCAAAAATAAGTTCGTAAGGCGTGAAACCGTGCGTTTTGTTTTTGGTATTGTTATAACATATAGTTGCATAAGGAAGAACATTAAACGGGTGTTCGTCAGGGTTTTCAGTTTGATTAGCTCGTATCATTTCACTAAGTGTCGCGTGAAATCTCTCAACAGAGCCGTTTGATTGAGGGTGTCCTACGCTAGAAAAGGTTAGCTTGATATCGTAAAGCTCACAGAGGTCATTCATTAAGGTGTTTTTGAATTCTCGGCCATAGTCACAATGTATACGTAACGGAGTTCCATAATGTTGAAAAAATACAAGAAGTGTATTAACAACAGATTTTGTTAGTTCGTCACGTACTGTTAGGGCGTAATTTCGAGTTGGGTATTCAAATATGTCTATGTTTATTCTTTCAAAAGGTGTTTTGGGCGTTTCTGTTACGACTAGGGGACTGCTTAGATTTTTACGACAGATTTTTACTTTTTGGCAAGTTTCGCAACTTTTAATAAAGTTTTCTACGGCTTTTATTATGCCTGGCCAATTGTATTTTTCTTTTATGCGTCTTAACGTCTCGTTAATTCCGCGATGTAAGTTGGTTTTTCCGCGATGGTAATGATCTAAGATCTGAGGTATTTCGTCTTCATTAGGGGTTGTTATGATGTTTTGGCAGATACTTAATTTTATATTTTTGTCTGCAAAAATATACGAAAATATTTCAAGGATAGGAAGTTCGAGTGTGTTTTTTACGAAATAGGTACAAGAGATGTCAAGTTCGTCTTGACCGGTATAGAGAATGTAAAAGAGAAGTTGTGTGACAGTTTCTGGGTTAAACGGGAGAGGAATAATGAAATATTTACGATTTTTTGTTGATTTACTGGAGAAAATATTTATTTGTTTTGGATTAAATTCCATGTTTTCCTCGAAAATATCGTCAAGAATCTTATGATGTAGTTCTTCGAATTTATTTTGTCGAAAGAATGTTATAATATTTTTGTGTGACTTATACAACAGCTGGTCGTTGGTTGTTTCGATTTTAGAATAATCGATCAGGGATCTGATTTCGTAAAGGCTTACGAATTTATTGTATTCTTCGGCTATTACATCGTCGTCATAGGTTTTAGGTTCTTCGATAGGTTCTTCGGATTCTGTCTCATTCGATGCAAAAACAGATATTTTTGTTTGAAGCTTTGCGCATTCTTGGAAATGATTTACTTTTATTCGAGATAAAGCATCAGCGTTTTTATTAATTTTTCCCGGTTTATAAATTATTTCGTACTGATATTCTCCTAGTTTTAGCCGCCATCGTGCTAATCTACTACCTGGGTCTTTAATAGAAAGTAACCAAGTAAGGGGACGATGATCTGTGACTAGAATGAACTTTCTTCCAAATAAATATGGATGAAAAGATTTCACGGCCCATACAATTGCAAGTAGTTCTCTCTCTATTGTCGAGTAATTGGTTTCGGCTTTACATAATGTTCTTGAGGCATAACCAATGGGTAAGTCTTTGCCAATGGGACCTTGGGAAAGTACAGCGCCTATCGCAAATGCGCTTGCATCCGTTGTTAGTAGGAAAGGCTCATCGAAATTTGGATAGATGAGAATTGGGTCAGAAGTCAGTAATTGTTTTAGTTCGTCGAAAGCTTGACGACAATCTGAGTCGAAATCAAATTTGATATCTTTTTTCAACAATCTGGTAAGGGGCTTTGATATTTTCGCAAAGTTTGGAATAAACCTACGATAATAACTAGCCAAACCCAGAAAGGATTTTATGTCTTTTGAATTTTTTGGTTCTGGAAATTTCTGTATACAATCGATTTTAGTGGGATTAGGTTTAACTCCGTCCTGAGTGATTAGGTGACCAAGGTATGCTACCTCTTTTCTCAGGAACTCACATTTGTCAGGTTGTATTTTGAGGTTTGCTTTCCGAAGACGTTTAAAAACTTCGCGTAAGCGTGTGATGTGGTCATGGATTGTGGGTGAATACACAATGATGTCGTCCATATAGACGAGACAACGTTCATTGAGAATGCCTAGAAGGATGTTGTCCATTACTCTCTGGAAAGTGGACGGGGCGTTTTTAAGACCAAAGGGCATTCTTATAAATTCGTAGTGTCCGTTCTCGACAGAGAAAGCAGTTTTTGGAATATCTTTAGGGTCTATCTCGATCTGGTGAAATCCTGAAGCCAGATCCAGGGTTGTAAAATACTGGCACTTGCCTAGCTGATCCAAAAGATCAGAAATATTGGGAAGCGGATACTTATCATCTACCGTGGATTCATTCAATTTACGATAATCTATGACTACTCTCCATTTTTGTTTGCCTGATGAATCAAGTTTCTTGGGGACGACCCAAACTGGAGATGACCAAGGTGAAATAGAGGGTTTTATGATTCCTTGTTCTAACATTTTATTAACCTGAGTTTTTACCTCTTCTTTGTGAATATGGGGATACCTGTATGATTTGGTGAAAACAGGCTTTGCACCATTGGTGTCAATTTGGTGTTTAATTTCATTGGTAAAGGTAAGATTGTCACCTTCGAGGTAAAATATGTCCTCAAAATCTACGCAAAGATTGGTAATTATTTCTTTTTCTTCTTCGTTAAGATGCTCTAAACGAAGTTGGGACTTAATGTTGGGAATGCGGTTAGGAGATAGTTGTTTATCAGATAAATTGTAATTGAGTAGCGAATGAGAAGAAAAAGGCTCGATTTCGATATTTGAAAAATTAATGGTTTTTGGGATGGCGTTTGCATTAACCACAGAAGTTAGAAATTCGCCTTTTTCATTGACATGGACAATTGCGTTTGGGATATGAACTTTTTCGATTTCTTGCCTAAATAGGATAGCATCGGTGTTGACTAAATCACAACGTAATTTAAAAATTTGTTCGGTCCTACCTTCAATCTTAATTTCGTTAGAATTGTTTACGTTAGTTATTTTATTATTTTGTTCGAGGTTTTCTTCTGCCTTAAACAGTGGTAAAGTTTTAAAATTTGTAACAAGTTGTTTATTTTTTAAGTCGATGGTGCATTCATAGTGTTCCAAAAAGTCGAGTCCTAGAATACCATCGAAATCAATATCTAAATCGTATATGTAAACTTTATGTGGGTTTCCGGCTTGAAAAGGAACTAGGGTTGATTCGGTGATAAGAAGTTTTTGGTCTGTGATGCCTTGAATCGTAACGTTTTCGGGAAAACGTTGGGGAAATTGTTTTACTGTGTTTTCTTTAAATATCGTAATTCCTGCTCCGGAATCTATAAGTAGTTTAAAAGTGTTAGATGCGTCTTTTATGTAATATAGATTTTTCGGGTTAACAGCAAGAAGGGGATTTAAAGAAAATGTTGTTCTGAGAAATTCAATGACGGGTTCATGTCGTCCAAATTCAGGGTTTGTATTTGATTTTGGATTTCCGTCACGGCATTGGTATTTGAAATTGTTCGAATAGGAGGATGGTTTTGATTCGAAGTGGGAAGAAAATCCTGATATTCATCGTAATTCGTTTTATCTTGTTGATCAATATTTTCAACATTTTGATATTCGTAATCGGGGTTATCTTCATACATTCCTGCGTATTGGTTACAATACTCGTCATATTGGGGTTCGGAATAGTTGTTGTTGGAATATTGGTCATTGTCGAAATTGACAACATGTGCACGATGCTGGGGATTATTTTGTATTACTGAAGGACGTTGAAAATTGTTAAATGGTGTTTGACGTTGGAAATTGTTTTGGTTTGATTGGTTATGGGGTGTGTACTGCGGTCTTGGCTGACCGTTGTTTGGTCTATTCGACTGAAAGGAGGTGCTTGATTGAAAAGAATTTGATTGTTGATTGGTATTAGGCCTTTGGAAATTGCCAAAATTCTGGGAAGTATGACCATTAGGACGTTGTTGCGATCTACATTCATTTGCTAAGTGACCATTGCGACCACAGCTATGACATTTAAGAGATTGTACATTAGGTCTTTTATTAGTTTGAAAAATAGGTCTAGCAGGCGGATTGGGTCTAGAAGATTTTTGGGATTCGAAATATGATAGTTGGAGCTCGCGTCTGATGCGAATTTGTGCTTCCAAAAGATTAGGTGGATTTCCTGCACGTATTATATGGCCAATTCGGGGTTCCAGGCCAGTAAGTAGGCTATTTAGAGACATGGATTCGATTAATGTTATTTGGGCTGCCTTTTGACTGGGTGCGAGTATGGATTTTTGTATGTTGGCATGCATTTTGGCATTTAGGACTTGAAGTCTGTTAAGGAAAGTCAAAGGAGATTCGTTTGGCAGTTGTCTCATTCTTTGTAAGTCCTGAATAAGAGAAGATAGATCTCGCGTATCTCCGAAGTGAGAATTAAGTAATTGCTTTATCTCTAGAAAAGAAAGTGGATTTCGGGAGCTTATCAGCTGCGCTGCTCTCCCTCGCAACCTATTTTTTATGTGAATCACTAAAAGATCTTTTTGGTTACCCGTAGACATATCATATGCACATTCGCAGGCATTTAGGAAGGTTTGTAAAAATATTTGATCACCTTCGAATTCGGGGATAATAGAAAAAATCTCGGAAAGTTTATAAGGTTCGATTACTGCTACCGCTGCTCCTGCAGTTATTCTTTCATTTTCCGTCATATTTGCTCAATATATCAACACAATAAACACTAGCACAATATAATATAAAAAGGATATAAAACACAAAATATTTTACGAAATTTTATGTTGATAGACAGTACGTAAAGTAGTATGCCAACCAACGTAAAATAAACAGTTCTTATTAACTAGTTAGTGTGATTAAATTAAAACTGTGTAATATTTCTGGTTGTAATAAAAATACAAATGTAATCTGGAGATCAGTTAGCAGAATAACTGGTCAAAATAATTCCAAAAAATATTTTAAAATTAATCAATTAACAGAATAACTGATTATACACAAATTATACGTTGTTACACTTAGAAATACAGAAATCAATTAGCAGAATAATTGATTAGCTTATCGAAAAATCAATTAACAGAATAATTGATTATTTTACTAATTAATAAAATGTAAGATCGATTTTGAAAAGTCGAACAGGTATTTAATTAAATATTATTTTTTAAAATAAACGTGATGATTCGTTACTTACAAACAGAGTAGAAACATCGCTCGTCGTGTTCTTAGCAGTTAGTTCTACCAGGGGCTTCACTATGTGTTCCTTCCGTAGATGCGTGTTCTGCCAAGTTGATGACGTCACAATGCACAAAATGGGGCTCTTTGTTCTTCTGGATGAAGGATTGGGATCCACCGTTGCCAGTTAGAGTTCTCTTGTTCTGCCAACGTTGCCAGATCCTACCACGACTGCGCCAATTTGTTATATCACTCGACTTAAAATTCACTTTTTAAAAAAATATTTTTATTTACAAAATCAAAATTAAACTAACAGTATAGAAGCTTAAAAACGAATCATGATTTTATTTACAATTTACACTATTTATATGAAAGACGAATGCTGCGTCAGTGGGAACTTGCTTGCTGGGCAGATTCTGCTGACGAGGCGTCTCGGTACTCGCCGTCTCCTTGAGATAACCGACATCCGATACGGTGGGAACCAAGGGCATCGTACTTGAAGGGTGACATTGCTCGTGAGAAAGGATATAACATGTATATACAGTTCAAGTTACGAAAAATGTCCAGTTACCTATAAAACCGTCACCAATACAGTTTACACATAATGCTAGGAATATACGCAAGGGCATTCCTATTCTTTAAAAAGCTGAATAAATTAAATGTTAATTTCAAGTTAATAAATCACAAGATGAATTTTACCAGCATAACAGCTGTGCCCTTGATAATATCCCTAACAAAAATTGTTCATACTATGCTACCTCCTTCCTCCATATGAAAAAAACCAACACCAACCACAACATTCACAAAAAGAATTCATAAAAGAAGAAACTGTTAAACGAGTAGGTATTAAAAATATTAGTTCAAAAGTTGAAACCCATACTAAAGCATTTAATAAGAGCAACCCGAAAATGCAGTGACACAAGTATTTAAATTCGCACAACTAAAATATAAACCAATTTCGATCAATACTGTCCGATATCGATATCACAGCTATGGAGGTTAGAATCCTAACTATCATTAATTCAAAATTCAATTACAATCATTTTACTTAAAGGAAAAGACCAAATTATAATGTGTAAAGTCATTAGAACAGAGACAGAAAGTCTATACAATAATCGTTACCAATCGTTACAAACTAATGTTTTTAGATTGCATAATATAAATATATCTGAACGGAGAACGGACACGCAACGGCATTCAATTGACTGAAAGAGAAATAAATAGTAAATAGTGTTTGTTCCGGTTGGAATCTATCTGTGACCGCAAGAATGAATGATTGATTGAAAAGATTCGGTCACTTGGGAGATCATTCGCCGACCGACCGAATCGCCAAAAAATGAACGAATGACACATCTCTACAGTGAATCCACTGAACCTAGTTATACCGCTAAGTGAAGAGGGTCTAATAAGACTAAAATACGAGTCTAGTGGTTACCATACTTCATTTTTTTTTGCGAACATACCCACGATTATTTTCCTTTTCTTTTTAAGAATTATCCGCACAATCAACTTTTTTTTTATAATATTTAAATTTGGAAATTAAAACATATGTTTTTGATTGTATTGTTTCAAAAAGTCTAAAAGTAATAAAACAGTACACAGTTTTCTTATTGCACGCGAGCATAACATTAGCTAACTAAAGTTGTACCAACATTTATCATGAAGCCCCATTGAACAGGAGGTATATTATTATTGATAGCAGAATAGGATTTGGACATAAAACAGCTGGAAGAATAGTAATTACACTGATATCATTCATTTGGCACATAATATATACTTGTCACTTATCGGCAAAATAATTTCACTTTAAGCAACACTAGGCCAATTTTTAGAGACACGAAACATTACACAATTAGTAATATAATAATTTATTGTCTACTAAATTCATTGTGGTGTTAATTTAAAGAATCCCAAATTGCACGAACTAATTCAGAGGGAATGAGTGAAAAAGTATGATTTGGCACTATATCTTTAAAGTCATGTAAATTTTCGTCAAAGTTCTAGAGTTTCTTCTTTATTTAATAGCGAATAGTCTTTGTTTCACGACTTAGTACTTACGATTCTAATAATCATATAAAGTCAGTCAGGTGGTAGTTTCTCACTATAATGTCTTTGGATTACTAACTTTTACTGGATAATAAGAACAGGTAATATTCACTTATCAATAATAGTATATTGTGTAACTAGTGCGCAAAGCCAACTTATGTACTCGAATGTAATGTTCAATATCACATGAGTGTAAAGATGTCTTTTCACACGTGTTGCACACTACACCTTTTCTAGGACCGTAAATAAGACAAGTACAAATTGAAGTTAAATTATTTAATTTTCTCCTTTATAGTAATTGTAATTATTACACTGTTTATACAGGGTTTGTATCGGCACTTTAATAATTCGTTATTATGGCAACGATACGAACAAATAGTGGTCAATGCATTTCTTATAGACCCTTATAGTGTAAAGTAAATCCTATAAGAAATGAACTTTAGTCATCGGTGTGTAAAAACAAATTTTAGATACTGCCTTCAATGTATAAAATAATAATTCAGGAACGGTCGTAGAAAAAATAATTTGATTTTAAGCAACAATAGACCAGTTCTCAGAGGCTCGAAACATTGCACGATTAGTAATAGAGTAATTTATAGATTAATAAATTCATTGTAGCGTTAATTTAAAGAATCTCAAAACGCACGAACTAATTCAAAGGAATTTCACTTTTGGCACTATACCTTTAAAGCCATGCAAATATTAATCAAAGTTGATTCCTTTATTTAATAGCAAATAGTCTTTGTTTCATGACTTAGTATCTCCGGTCCAAATAATCATAAAGAGTTTAGTCAGGTGGCATTGTCTCACTGTGGACTCTACTTTTAATAATGTCCCATACATTTTTCTCACCCGACCGGAAATGATTTCATAAGCAATAAGTAAAACCTGAAGATTTTAAAACTATTTTTCCCAATTTTCCCTCAACAAAACAATTCGTCAGTTATATAGGGGGTAACGCAACACGCTTGCAAAATTAAAAAAAGAAATCATTAGATGATTAGACCATAATAAATTAGAATTACTATCCGAAGTTTCGCCTTCGATTTCACAAGGCATCTTTAGGGATCTTTACTCTACGAGATCTAAACACTGAATGAACTCAGAGAGATTATTGCGCTCGCCGAACCAAGTGTTAAAATCGGTTTCCAGTTGTGATGTAGTCCGTAACCCGTATCTCTATTGAAGTGTCTTGTATGTTTGAAAATTTCAATAGATTCTCTAATCTCTTGTTTATAAAATCCTGAAACCGACGTTAAAACCTTGGTTTCTTTTACATTTGTAATTCCGCCAGTAATATGCTGGTAGCCAGCTACAGCAGATTTGACATTCGTTTCCACTATATTTAAGAAAGAGAAACAACGCAATAAAGAGAAACAATTTGTCCAATCTGCTGTAGCTGACCCCAGCACCCCATTGGCCATATTATAAATTTAAAAGAAACCAAGGTTCTAGCGTAGGTTCCAGAGTTTAGAAAAAAAAGAAAGATTAGAAACAAGACAAGAAACTTCAATAGAAACACGGGTTATGGTCTACATTACACGTGGAAACCAATTTTAAAACAGGTTCTAGGTCGGCGTGCACAAGTCGGATATAAAAGCCCGCCTGGATCTTTCTAAGCTCATTCAGTGTTTAGATCTCGTAGAGTAAAGATTGTTGAAGATGCCTCGTGTAATCGAAGGCGAAACGTCGGATAGTAATTCCAATTCGTTATGGTCTAATCTCAAGAATACTATTTCTTAATTGATATTTTCTTAATCTTTAGTTTAACGCAAGATGTTATTTTTTAAAGAAATTAGCATATTATCAGCAAGTTTTAAGTCAACCGTAAAGTTCTGTTTTGGTGACAATGGTATTTTTTTTATATTACAAGCAGAAAAGCATCCCTTGTTAAGAGTACCACTAGTTAGTTTATCAGTAGGACGGATCAGTAGATCCATGCAAACTGGAAAACATTTTCATAAATTAGAAAACGTTATAAAAATACAAATAATAATAGTCAAACGTCGTTTTGGGAATGTAGATACTTATTCTTAAAAGCAATTTTGTTTTTAGTGGCTTCCCCCTTAATAGTTTCTAGTATATTTTGGCCACGTCATGCCATAGACAAGACTAATTGTTGATTTAATTGTGGCATTCAGTTTTATCAAGAAATAATAGAGATATCGAATATCAAAATTAAAAAAGAGGAAAGAGCTATACAGTTTTGGCTTATGTATGCATAACTTCGGAGGTATAAAGCCAGATGTGGAAAGTCGTACTGTTTTGGCTTATTTAACAACCTTTTTTTGTGAATTGGTTCGTAAATAAACTCCTTAATCCATAAATCGTTATATTACTAATTGTGTAATGGCTGGGTTGATTTTTGGTATCAGGGAACTTACATCAGATTCAGGCAATTTAATGTGAGTTATATTTTATTGATATTCGGGCTACATAATTTAGAACACAAAAGACTATATTTGTCCATTGCAGTTGTGTTCTGATACTAATTAATAGTTTATGGGTACGATTTGTAGATTAGTCAACTTAACCGAAAATGAAACCGGAGAAGCACTAAAAAATTACAAAGATTAAATTCTAAATCCGTCTCACAAAAATCGCAAGCCAAATAAACGGCGGACTATTTTTAAAGCTTAAGAAAATGACGAAGGTTATAAAATGAAGTTGGTTTAAAAATGTAAGAACTTGTGATTTCGGTAATCGGATTATCCTATATATTTTCCTGTCCTTATTATAACGACGAGACGTTGGTCGTTTATCAAAGTTTCCTTGCAGAGAAACTCGTTTACTATGCTCTAAATTTTCGGGTTTTTATTATGCGTACTTAGTTGGCGGACAAAATAGCTGGCAAGACAAAATTAACAAGATATCTTAAATCATCTTTACAATATTTGAAGAACGATAAAGCACCACTTCACACTTTTTCCACTTCAAAAACATTAGCAGCGCGTGGCTGCTTATTTTCTTAAGAAAAAATTTTCCTCGTTATTGCGTATTGATATTTTGAATCCTAAATGAAATATCTCAAGATGATTTTGACAGTTGTTGATTTATTGCATTGAATCAAAGATGTCGTTATTTTTTTCTGAAAAGGAAAAGATGTAACGTGCAAATTTATAATTAGCTAATGCCACATTTTTATTGTTAATGATACCTATAGTCTATTTTAAGGAAATCATTTTCATTCGGAACTTAAACAGATTACCCGAAAATGGAGTTCGGTTTAAGTAAGGTAACCCTTTAATTTCTTTAAAGATTTTACTTTGAACTACATACAGATATTCTATAAAGTATAGAGTGGCTATCCCAAATTCTGTTCTATAGTATGACCAGTAAAGTCCACGTTCTAGAAGATTTTTGTATTAATTGTAATATTGCTTAGTGAAAATCTCTGAAAATGCCTCGATCAATTGTTGGCGAAACGTCGAAAAGTAATTCCCATCTGCCATTGTCCAAACCCAAGAAACATGATTGCTTAATTGGTTAGAACAATGTGAAAATGTTATTATTAAGCGGGAGGGGTCTATGTATACTGCAAAACTCTTAATTTTAACGATGGTATTCGGCACACCTAGGATTGATAAATGACTGACTAAAAATAACAATGATTACATTACTTTCGATATGCAAAAGATGCCATTACCGAAAAATGGCTACAAGTATTGCTTTTTACCAAAGACACGTCTGGCTATTTTACTTCGGTCTGTATTTTTTTGCTATAGATCAGAAAAATAGGGAATGAGAATTTCCATATTTGAACCAAGGATAAGGGTAGTCGTGGGCCTGAAAAAATGGGTAGCTGCTTTTGGAATACAAGGTACCTTTTATAAAAATGATCACACATTTCCAGAAGTAGGTTATACATTCATAGATTATAACAAAAATCTAGAAAAAAAAAACACCTTTTAGGGTAACTAGAATGGAAGATAAGTTTATAGACCTTAGAAAATGTTCAAAGAAATTAAAATAAATAGAAAAAACCGACACCTTTTATTCAGGAATTTAAAACGGATGAGGATAGATGAATTTGGCAAAATTAAATATAAATATAGGTTTAATGAAATTGAAAATGGGATGGAAGTTTTTAGGATATTGTTAGTAATATTTATTGCCAAAAATATCAGGGTCAACACTCTTTTGTATAATATTAATTATCCCCACGTTCTAATCCAATTTCGTATAAACGTGTTAACTAGCTTAAAAATATACTTTTTAGTTTTAAATAGAGTGTATGCTATCGAGGATTTTTGGAGCTATTTTAATGAAAATGCTTAAAAAGGTTCGAATTAATTCGTTTTCTCAAAACTTTAAATTTGTAGTTGACTCCTTCTTGCATAATAGCTTCAATTGAAAAATTTTAAAAACCGGTAAATTGGCTTCAGCACATTATATAAACATTAATATGTGTAATTTTTCTCGGTTTGATTACGAGGCAAGTTTTATTAAGTAAAGAGCTTCACCTGCTTTCTTATCAAAGTAAGATAAAACTCTTGGTTTATTACGAGAAGTGAGACATGAAACTTTCACCCAATCAACGCAGGTATTCCACAGGGTTCAGTATGGGAACCTACCTTATTTCACCTACACATCAATGATCTGATTTGTTTGACCAGCTATGCTGATGACAGTACACTTCACTCCAATATACAATTTTCCACGCCTATCTCCAAGGCTAAAATTGATGATAGGCATAGAACAATGACTTTATCCCCAACCGAGGACATCATTAAAATCGTATGATGGGGAGCAAAAAACCTTGTCTAGTTTAATGCCACTTCTAAGATACAAAAATGTTTACTATCACAAATTATCTCCCAATACCTACAACATTCAAATATGTTATAAAATTTTTGGAGCCAAAGATCCTTTAGCCTAGTTAGAATTATTTTTCAGAAAAATATTCGCTGGCATGATCACATCACCTCAATTCCATTCCCTTTTCACAATTATGAGTAAGTCAATATAGAAGTATTCCATCCATAAAGATATTTTAAATTACATTGAAAGGTATAAACTCCACCACAGACAATACGGCGTCCGACACCAAAAATTCACCGCAGATCTACTTACCATCGTAACCCACAAGTGGAATAATTCGACTTGAAATATAAACGAAAACTCTAAAAAATTGTTAATTAACAATAGGTTCATTATATGAAAAATCAATGAAAATAGTTTTTTTATTGTTCGTTTCAGTACCTAGATCTTTGATCTGCGTCTTCTTCTGCTCATATATATCGAACCAAATGGCATGCTTTACTATAAATTAGTCAAAACATGAAATCTACGAATAATATTGTATGTGGGCAAAATAACTGCCTTTTTAACCGACATCAAATAGGGAGGATTCGATCAATTCGATCCTATATTTTTTATATATATGTACAAAAAATGTTGACAGTGACCTCCATTAGTCGAACAGCGCCGTTTTTAACAGTATACACAATTAAGTTCTAACACTAGAAATTAAAAATCGGCATAGCAAACGAAGTATGCTTAAAATTGAAGCATATGGAATATTTAAAAAACTCACTTATAAGCTTAATAATTTAGAATTTGAACAATGGTTAGATTTCCAAAGAGAAATGTTCGCAGTTATCGATACCGAATTTTTGAAGAAATGTGTTCACTTAAAAACAAACTGAGAAAGTTGAAACCACAAAAACAAATTTCTTCGGAGGTCGAGAACATTGTAGAAAACCTTTCTTCTCAGTCCTTAGCAACTATTATAGCGAATATGGAAAGTTCCATTCAATACGTGCCAGAGTCAACTAAGGGATTCATTAGAGAGACTTGCCGAAATCAAATCTCAAAAAACGTTGTTAACAACAAGTCAAAATATGTTTCTCGTAAAAATACTGAAGTTATCCAGGGACTGAAGAAAACAGAATGTTTCTATTTAAACGCTAACAAAGGAAATAAGGTTGTTATACCAGACAAAACAGATTATTTTGAAAGAGTAGACAATTTGATTCAAACTGGTCCTCACGATTTAATTGAGAAAAACCCGTTTTTAAAAATGATAACAGAAGTAAAAAGTACCTTGTGTCCGATAAACTAAAATTCAAACTAACACCTAGTGACCCACAGTTATCTAAACTGTATTGCCTTTCCAAAATCCATAAACCTAGGAAGTCCATGAGACCTATTGTTTCAACTGTTGGATAAATATCTCGCATGATAACTTTCTTTCTTAATTTTATCTAAGAAATCTAACTCGTTAGAATTTTTAGATAAAATTAAGAATGTTCACTTAAAAGAAGGTACAATTTTAATAAATTTTGATGTAAGCTCATTGTTTCCTAGCGTACCCATACCATTCCACCAGACCACTAGCTTTAGAGTACCAAAGGAACTACTTGAAATCAATAATTTTAAGAAATTATTGATAAACATTTGCTTCTCACAAAATTATATACGAATCAATTTTTTTTTCAGTTCAACAATAAATATTACAACAACAGGGAACTGCGATGGGCAATTGCTTATCTCCTTTCCTTGCAAATTTGTTTATGGGTAGAGTAGAAACCCAATTCAAAAAAGAACTCAAATATTTCCCAAGGGTGTGGTATAGATACGTATATGATATATTTGCTATTTTTGATACTAAAACAGAAAATTTTGACACTTTCTTAAAACATTAAATAATAAATATCCTTTCATTTCTAATTTTACGTACGAAAACAAGAACAATGGGCAATTACCTTTTCTCGACGCGTTAGTTATTAGAAATAACGATAAATTAGAATTTGATATTTATAGGAAGTTTACTAATACTGATACGTATATAACATCCGACTCATTTCATTTCCGTTAACTCACTGATTAGTCAATTTTCTATTAAGTAAGGAACGTTTTAACAATGAAATGAATCCGATTAAAAATATAGCTAAAAGTAATGGATATAATGATAATTTTGTACATAAATTAGTAAATAGAGATAAACATAAGAAAATCTTAAAAGATGCCACTACTCTTCAAGCACCTGAGGCCCCCAAAATCTCCTTGGAAACCCTAAAGATAAATTCGACTTAAAGGAGAGGAGTGACATCTATGAAATTAGCTGTAATGACTGCGATCTAAAATATGTCGGCCAAACTAAACGCTCCATAAACATTCGTTTTAAAGAACACATGGCACATTTAAGATACGGAAGAACAGAAAAGTCAAGCGTTGCCCAACATGCTTTGGAAACTAATCACCGAATAGGAATAAATAATCTTAAATTGATTAAAAATGTATCTAATAATAGACTATTGGATGCATTTGAGAGTATAGAAATATTTAAATGTGGTAATAAAGCACTAAATAAAAACAGAGCTCCTATTCCCTCTAGTCCCTTCTATTATTTATTTGACAACGGTGCAGTCGGGTGCAACCAAGTGTAACCACATTTAGTTATAAATAGTCTCGGTTAGGATAAGTTAGTTTAGTTTATATCATCTGCTGATAATGCTAACTTGGTTAGCGAAACGCGCGTCCAAAACTAACAAGTTGTGGTGTAGTGTGCTTAGAACTTTTATATTTTGAGTATACACAATGTTAAATTGAACAATACATGCGTTCGCCATTCTATCAGGAAGAAAAAGTGTGTATGTTACCATTATATAATAAAACATGTTATTATAGATTGATGTTAAATAATGCGTAGTGGACCCAGTGGTTACTTGTTAAACCTGACTTTTACAATAAAACTCGTATAACTAGCACTAAAGAAGATTTTCAAAAATATATACAACTTCAAAAAAATGCACTAAAATGTGCAAAATAATGGTTTATTTAATCTGGAAAATTCTGCTCGGTGACGACGGCGCCAAACTAATAAATAGACATTATACTCGTTGTATGAAACATCAAAACACTCAGTACATAAATATATTTTTTTTATCAAGTAATTAGGAATAAGTTTGGCGTCGACTTCACAGAGTAAAATAATATATTACTTTTCACTTTTTAGTGCATTTTTTGAAGTTAAATATTTTTTTCTTATGTTTACTTATTATAACCAAGTTTTTTTATAAGGCGACCAAGTTTCTTTTTGGTTTTATTTTTGTGTTATGATTATTATATAAGTATTATTATATGTTGAGAAATTTATAGCATGTGGGCAGTAAAAATATAAATCCATTTAGTTTTAGCAAAATTAGTTTTATTTTTATTGGCAGTATTTTTCCCAATTCCAGCATGGCCGGGACTATTCTATGTTTTTTTTCAATCCCATTTTTCTATGTACAATTCTCATGAGATAAATACATTTTTTATTCCAAAGTCTCGGTTCAAACAGAATCCCAGTTGAATATATCCATTTGAGCAGTCAATAAATTTATAAATCTAAAGCTATAATATTTTTATATATGTAGCACAACAAAAATGCAGAGATAAATTAAGAGAAAAGTTTCAGTGGTGGTTTTATTATATTTTTCTAGTTGTACTGTTAAATCTACCTATAGTTGATCGAATTTTATTATTTACATTTTGGAACGTGCAGGTTAGTTTTATTATCATCTAGAACAATAGATTAGGCCTAAAAAAATTTCTAAATGAAAAATTGTATATTTTTTGTTGATATTTACAGCATTAAATAACTAGAGTATGCCTGATGAAGACCAACTAATTCACTACCATTTTTTTGTTTTAACAAATATCAGTTTAAAGTATTGTGATCATAGTATACAATACTACTTATCAGCCATTTAATCTCTACGCCGCTGTAATTTACATGTAAGCAAACAAACTTAATATGTCGCCTAACAAAATGTATGCCGGGATTGTTAACCAATAAAAGGCTTGACATTCGCAAGTCTAGTAGGTTTAGAAATGAAGCGTGTGGACGTTCATGATTTTGGAAATTTCAATTGTGTATATTAATATGAAAAAATGTAAGAAATGAAGCTTATTTTTTAAATATTTTATCTCTAGTTATTCTTGATATTTAAAAAAAATCGAGACTTTAATCAACATTTTACAAGGGTAAAAGAATAACATGTTTGATTTGTAAAACATGACTTCTTTTCTCTTGAAATAAAAATAAAATTTTTAATAGGACACCCTATATATTTTTATATATTCTAAAAGTTTACTCTTTGTTCTTTCCAAAAGTATCATAATATGATAATTTACCTTATAAAGTAAATTAGAACACTAGATCCATATACATGGCTGCATTTGCATAACCCCGTACATGTCTATTTTGCCGTAACTAGGCTGGATTATAACACGATGCTTTAACAAACACCTATAAATAAAAATCGGGTAATGTTAAATCCGGCCAGTGAGCGCTTTAATGAATGGGGCCTATTCTTACTATCCTCCTATTCGGAAATACTTTACTTAACGAGGCTGTTGTTTGCCTGTATGCGGTGGATCTCTATTTTGTTGAAAACATACGGTACCAAGAATACCATCTTGCTCTCGTTGCGGATACAGAAAATTTTCCAACATGCCTATACATGCTACTCCATTAACAATAACATTATTAAAGGAAGACGGGCTATAAATCTCAGGTCAGGTTAGCCCTCAGTACACCGTTAACTTAGGAAATGCACGAATGCATGTTTCCATTTTATGATACCTTTACTTTTTTTTTCAAACAAATCCTTTATTTAATAAATTTATAAAAAATTTTAACAATGCATTTATAAAAATTTTTAACAAATGTACAAAAAATTTTGACAAATGTATCAATCTAACTTAGATCTAAAATAAACTATACATATAAGGCAATCTCTTAAGCAATACTTGAAGTATTGGTATCAGAGAGTTTTAATAATATTTTGAAATTGTAAGGCGTTTTTTTATGTAGTCAACATTTAAGTTTTTTCAAGTTTTTAATACACTTTTTATAAGAATTCTCATATTTTATGGAGTCTGGAAGAATATTAAATGTCTTTGCAGCTTCACTTGTAAGGTTATACAAGGCTACATTAGTCCTAACATTGTTTAAATGGATATCATTACATGCTCTGGTACTATGTTCATGAAGTTGATTTGTATGTATTATGGGAGTATTATATTTTTGCATATTTGACTTTATCCTATATATTAATTTTGATTGTTCAATCTTTAAGATCTGGGCTATTGGCTGAATTTTTAACATGTTATAAAAGTCAATAGTGTGTGTTCAATAGTCGAGATTAAATAAAGTCTTCAGAACCCTGTTTTGGAGAACGCTCAAAGTTTTAAATGTAGTTGAACTGCAATTTCCCTATACTGCTATTAGATATCTCATAACAGAGAGAAAAAATGCGTTTATTACTTAAAAATATTTTACATCTATAGCTTGCTCCCATAAGTGAGATTATTTTCTTCTTTACATGTTCTATATGTGCAATCTAGCTTAATTTTTCATCCAGAAGAGGGTCTAAATATTAAATAGTACTAATTTTATCTAAAGCTACTCCATTTACCATAATATTAATGTTATTGACAATTTTATTTTTTTGTTTAAACAACATAAACTTGGTTTTATCCAGGTTTATTTTTAAATTATTATTTAAAAGTCATCCATAATATCTATCCAAATCATTATTAATTAAGTTTACTAGTTCTTCATTGTTACTGCCACTATACACCAGTACGGTGTCGTCAGCAAAGGTGTAATACTGGGCTCTCAATTCTGAAAGTCCTAGGCTTAGAGCAAACAAGGTGTAAAGCAGAGGCCCCAGAACAGAACCCTGCGGTACTCCGCAATTATTTGTTAGTATTGCACTAGGGCTGTTATTGTAGAGATTTACATATTGCTCCCGGTCCAGCAGATATGATTTTATCAGACCCAATATCACACCTCAGAAGCCCATTTTCTCCAACTTACAGTAACAGATCATGACTCACAACATCGAATGCCTTGCGTAAATCAACAAATACAGATAGTACTACTTTACCAGCATCAAGGTTAATTGCTAGGTGATTAGTGAGATCAATTGTATCACCAAGTGTACTACTATTCTTTAAAAAGCCATATTGAAACGGATCGGTTGACACATATTTTTCTACAAAACAAAGTATTCGATTTTTTATTATACTCTCAACTATCTTCGAAAACACACTCACTAGAGAGATTGGCCTATAGTTGGTCATTTCAGATTTTGATCCAGATTTATGGATTGGGCAAATTTTGGCTATCTTTAAGTCGCTTGGAAAAATTTCGGTAACAAGTATATTATTAATTAACTTAACCAATATCTCTACAATATATTCCTTAAGGGTCAGAACATCCATAACTGTGACGTTATCATGCCCTGGAGCCGTATTGCGCTTTAGATTTGATATAATAAGACTAATTTCACTTTCATCTGTTGGGCCTAAGTATAAAACTTTTATCACATAAAACTTCTTTAAAATTATAATAGTTAAAATTTATATTAGATTTTTCAGTCTCAATATCTCTGATAATACTAGATCCTATCTCTGAAAAATACTTATTAAAAGAATTGGCAATATCCGTTTTGTTGCTTATTTTTATACCGTTTATGTCCAATTCGTGTATAATATCTTTATTCGACTTTTCTTTTATACCTGAGTTTATAGTGTTTCACTGTTTTCTTATATCACTTCCAGCTTGATATAACTTATTTTTAAAAAAATTATTTTTCAATATTCTTATTTTATCCTATTTTTTATATCTATGTTTATTTTTCGATGATCTGATAATGGAGTGTCCTCTAAAATAATATTACATTGATTTTTTATTTTGGAGCTACATATTACATGATCAATTAAAGTAGTAGAAGTATTTGTTACTCTAGTAGCACTATCGATATCAATCTTATTGACTAGAATAAAGGCATTTAGAACTAATAAGTTTTGGTATTCATTGGTTAAAAAGGAACTATGGCCTAACAGATTTATATTTAAATCTCCTACAATAATATGGTCATCAGGGTATCTGTTTATTATAACTTCTAAATCTTTTAAAAATGCATTACCTTGGTAAGAGGGAGGCCTGTATATTACACTAAGTTTTAGGTTGCAGTTTGCTAATGCTATACATATCCAGTTATAGAGCTGTCTAGATTCACTACATTCTAATTCGCTATAGTCACAGCTGAGATCATCCATTTTGTTTCGCATGGTTTGAATATTGTAGTAACTTATGGTAATCACATTTTTTTCATGTTTCAGTTTTTTAAGTCTGCTTCTTCTTCGATCAGCTCGATCTTACTTGAGTAATTTTTGCGCAACAGGATTTTTCCACTGTTTATTCATAAATATTTGTATTTTCCCTTTTATACTGCTTTGCAAGCTTAAACAACTCAATATTTTTTTTGGCAAATCGTGATTTATGTAGATTCGCTATACAACATTGCATAGGCCAATATCTGCGGTTGTTAGATTTTTTGTTTTTTTATCCACCATCCAACGTTTTTTATCTTCAGTATTTTAGAAAATAATTTTCATAGGGGAAGGCTTCACTCCTTTTTTTTGCATTCCCGTTCTAAATGCACTTCTTATTTTGTTTGGTACAATCAATGTACTGGCCAATTTCTCAACAATTGTTTCCATTTTTTCATTTTCTTTGAATGGCACTCCTTGTACTATAATATTGTTGTTTAACTCCTGCTGTATCTTATGATTTAGTTATTTTTTTATTTCCTGTACTTCTTTTTTAAGCTCTTCATTTATTTCCATTTGTTCTTGGTATTTTTTAAGCAGTTTGATACACTTGTCATCCATTTCCGTAAGCTTGGCCATGACATCCTTAATTGTATAGTTATCCTTTGATGCATTTGGGTTTCTGTCTGGAGAATTGCTTTGGTTCTTGCAGAATTGACATATCCAGGGTGACTTGGATTTTTCTAAATTTTTGAAGGTAGTTTTTGCATATAGAGGCAGGATCTATGCGACCATTTCTCACAGTCCTCGCACAAAGTGCCTTTTTATGATCTTGCACTCTTTTTTTGCATCGGTAGCAGTCATCAGACATTTTTCTCTTTTACTGCCCTTCCAAACGTCCGTGCAATCAAAACACCGAACTCACCGGATATTGAAAATATAAATGTGTAGTCATAAACGTCGAGTCGTAAATGCGCAGGAAAAACTACCCTCCACACTTGACAACGTCGCACGTTGATTTTTATTGTTGATTGTTTTATAGCACGAGGTTTTGGAATTATTTATTGGTTTTTTCGGTTTGCCCACAAGTGTATGATAAGTCACACTGTTGATTTATGTATTAAAGTTGTTTTTACTTTTATTTTTGTCGTATTTTATGAAAAACTTCGAATTCTATCGCGAGAATGTAAAACAATCACCTTGCAATGTTGCCACACCTTAAATATCTGATTTACCCTTTCGTTAAGGTGAAAGGTGAATTTACCCTTCCATTAAGGTGAAAAGTCGTCATATAAAATATTAAAAATAAATCATTGTCTTGATGTCTAATTAAGTCCAGCAATGTTTCGCATCAAAACTTTCTCCGCGTGAACTTCTTTTAATGCTGTACGTTGAAAATACGCATGCAATGAAAGATCGTTTGTTAAAATGCTTTGAATTTTCTATTTTGAAAACAGGATTGTGGCTACCATTTTACGCAATGCATTTCTTACCACTTCAGCTACAAAGACAAAGATTTAAGTTTCTTTTCCTTAGAAGCAGTTATTTATTTACGCCTCGAGTTTTTTAAGGATCTACTTCTCAACCGAACTTTTTGATATACAGGGTGTTAATTAATGTCATGGACATATTTCAGGGGGTGATAGTACTCGACAAAATAGGAAAAAAATGCCAATATATACATGGTCAAAAATGCACCATTTTCGTTATACAGGATGTCAGTCTCAATTTTTTTCTCGTTTTTTGTGTTTTTTCCAGCTTCTTCTGAGACAATTAGTTCAAATTTAGAACATGTATTATTTTTAAGAACCTTTGCTATAAAATATTAAAATCATGGATGGTAGTATACAGGGTGTTACGTTTTTTGCACTACCTACAAGTTTATCTTGCGGACCTTTTTTTTACAGCACCCTGTATGAATTCTGATATAAAATTTAAACTCTTTGTTCATTTCTTTAGCTCTTTCGTATTTTGAATTATTCTCGTATCTATCACAGTTTTCGACTTATTTGCAATAATTGCCATATATGCAAATTAAGTGTAGGCTAAATAATGAAACTGGAAAAAAAGGTAGTAGGCTGAGGCAGGTCATTTGTTAATTTTGTAAGAAATATTTTCTTGTTTGACGTTTCCCTAGTTGTTTCGAGTTGTTTAATGATGGTTGAATTCACAAATCAAGAATATGAAAAAATTCATTTCATTTATGGACTTGCCAACGGCAATTGTTATGAAGCCAGACGACTCTATAAACAAAAATATCCAAATCGCATGGTGCCTAATAGACAAACATTTGCAAAGGTACATAATCGGCTATGTGAAATGTGAAAATGGATCATTCAAGAAATCCACTCATTTAGCAGGAGCAAATAGAACGGTTAGGACTCCTGAAGTCGAGGAAAAGAAGTAGTTCTGAACGCAGCAAAAAATGATCCTGTTACCAGTACGAGGAAAATTGCAGCAACACTTAACATTTCATTTGTGCTTGTATGGAAAATTTTATTAGACGATTTAATGTTTCCTTACCACAACCAAAGGGTTCAAGCTCTTCTCCCACGTGACTTTCCACTCCGTTTAAATTTTTGCCAATGGTTCTTACAAATGCTAGCCCAAAATCCATTATTTGAAAACACGATTTTATTTAGAGATGAGGCAAATTTTTCTAGGAATGCCATATTTAATTTTCATATCAATCATTTTTGGGCAGAAGAGAATCCGCATTCGATACATGAAAATGATTTCCAGCAACAATTCTCAGTAAATGTGTGGGCCGGCATTATTGGAGATTATTTGATAGGTCCATTTTTCCTGCCAGCAAAGCTAAATGGACGATATTATCGTCAATTTATCGAAGACGAACTCCCGGTAATGCTAGAAGACGTTCCAATTTTTCTTAGAAATCAAATGTGGTTCATGCACGATGGTGCACCAGTACATTTCAGCATAAAGGTGAGGGGAGAGCTCCTAAATAACCATTTTAACAACCGTTGGATTGGGCGAGGGGGGCCTCAGCCATGACCCTCCAGATCTGAATAGCCTGGATTTCCTTTTCTGGGGACACCTGAAAACATTAGTGTATCGAACCCAATCCAGACAGAAGAAGATTTAAGAAACATAATAATAGCTTCATGTGACATTATTCGCAATACTGCTGGAATATTTGACAGAGTCCGTCAGTCCATGAGGCGAAGACTTGATTCTTGCATTCTAGCAAGAGACATTTTCAACAACTTTTATAATTTTGTTTTATTTTTAATTTAACTGTAATAGTTTTATCTGATTGTTCATTATCATGTCGGTTGATTTAAAATAAAACTCGTTTCTTAATTCTTTGCTTAATTTCGCCTACACAAGTAGGTCGAAAACTGTGATAGATTCGAGAATAATGCAAAATACGAAAGAGCTAAAGAAATGAACAGAGAGTTTAAATTTTATATCAGAATTCATACAGGGTGCTCCAAAAAAAGTTCCGCAAGATAAATTTGTAGGTGGTGCAAAAAATGTAACAGCCTGTATACTACCATCCACGATTTTGATATTTTATCATAGAGGTTCTTAAAAATAATTAATGTCCTAAATTTGAACTAATTGTCTCAGAAGGAACTGGGAAAAATGCAAAAACGAGAAAAAATTTAAACTTTGATACCCTGTATAACGAAAATGGTGCGTTTTTGACCATGTATATACTGGCATATTTTTCCTATTTTGTCGAATACTATCACCCCCTGAAATATGTCCGCAACATTAATTAACACCCTATATACACATGTCGAGAAAGCCTACGAGTATATTTTAACGATATCAGCTTTTTCTTGTATTAAAAATATCATTTTTATTTCTGGCTTAACTTAATAATAAACGCTTCCTAGAAATAATGACATTTATTTTCCTTGCTAAGGAGTGCAGATATTTTTGTATTATATGCATCTGTTGGAATTAAGCAGCCTTTCGTTTGGACCTATTGTTCCAGTTTTCTTCGAAGGTAAATTTGCTTATGTTGGCAGTTTTAAAAAGAATAAAGAATAAACTATAATAGTATTAACCAAAACAATCCAATAAAGTTTCTCATTTATCTATAATCCAAAACCAGTTTTGGATTATCGAGATGTCGACACTTTTGGCTTATCCTGTATATACAAAATAAAACTTTTATTAACCCTTTATAGATTAGTCCTAGCCGAATTCTAATACCTTAAGCTCTTAAAAAGTTGTTACGCTTTAAAACGTGGAAAAATAAAATAAGACTCCCCATATTTAA
Organism: Kuschelorhynchus macadamiae; assembly: GCA_030620095.1. Lineage (NCBI taxonomy): Eukaryota > Metazoa > Arthropoda > Insecta > Coleoptera > Curculionidae > Kuschelorhynchus > Kuschelorhynchus macadamiae. The sequence goes on along the minus strand of JAUTXW010005519.1, from coordinate 146,809 downwards.
GAAAAAAAACCATTTAAACATTTTTTCCTCATTTATGTCAAACGAAAATATCCAGGATATAAAGAGAAATCCAAAACCGTAAATAGGTTCAATTTATTAAGGTGACAAAGAGATCGACAAGGGTCTATGACAAACATGGACCGATAAAGACAGTATACATAACATCGAAGGGGACGTACAATCGACCTGACAAATGCGACGAAGGCTGTTAGATCCCCTCGAACTAGTCTTAACGTATACTTTGACGTGTGCATTATTTGTACCCTATCCGATGCGATATTCCCGAACGAAAAATGCTATCTTTTCCCAAGCTCATCGTGTCATAATCCATAAAAGCCAGACGTGCATTTTCCTGAATTTATATTTTCTTCATATGCTGTAAAAGGTGAAGACATTGAGCTATACTGCAAACTAAGTTTAAATAATATTGCATGCAATATTACAACTGACGGGTGACGTCTGTATATTATTTTTGAAGTGCTAGCAACTTTAAACATTGATATTTTCTATACTAGATTTTATTTTTCTGGTAAAAACTGCCCTTAAGCAAAAGTATTATTATAGAAGAACTCACCCGTTCGACTTTCATTGCTTTTATTCTTAATTTCTGTTAAAAGTCTAGTATGGTAATTATTATTATTTCTGTTATTTTATTATTATTATTACTATTATCATAAATCCATCAATAAATGTTGGGGTATATTACCAATTCCGGATACGAGTATCAAAATGAATACGTGAGTTAAGAAAAACCGAAATCCTCTAAAAATGTCAGGTATCCAAAATATTGCTTTCTGGAGGTCCATATAGCTGTTTTATGGATTCCTATTTTTACCAGGCTATACACCAAGGTCTTTGGTATGAAACCGGCTGATGACACGATGACAGGTGTCACCATGATCCTGTGCATTTGCCACATTTGTTGGATATCTGTAGCCAGTTCGGCATACTTAGTCTTTTATCGATGTTCATGCAGATCAGATGTTTCAGCTTTTCTGAAAAATAAATCTGAGTACTATAATCTCATATTATTGATTTTGCCTTCGATTCCTCTAGTAAGTGTACCTGTTGAAATCCGAGGTATTTGTGGGTTTCACCATCCTCCAAGGCTTTGATTATTTCATCGTTTGGCAAGGTAGTATCACCGCCGATTACTTTGCTTTTTAAAATATTAAGCACTTGTCTAATAAAACTTCATGTGAATATTCATGGAGGAGTGTAAGTAATTAGGTTGCAGTTGTTTTTGATTTCCAGCGTATAGTTCAATATAGTCCGGGTTTCAAGAGTTTGCACTGTTAAGCATGTTGGATAGCGGATTCATTGCTAGACAAAACCACAGTGGACTAAGGGAATTACTTTGGAAGATCCCTCTTGTTACAGAAATCTCGTCAGTACTTACAGATGTATTTGTGTTTTTCAAATAGAGTTTTGTGCTCCACTGCTGCCTAATGTTATCTAAAAAATTAACAATATTAAGATGTATCATGAATATTCGCAAAATTTTCAAATGTCAAAAATGTGACACATTGTCGAACGCCTTGCCATAGTTCACAAAAGCAGTGTGAATGTTTTGATTGTTTTCCTGAACTTGCTTTAGTAATATTACATCACTGGTATCCTCGATTTCATGTTTCTGTTCCTCCGCCAGTACTTTGTTGGTACTGACGTGTTCGTATATTCTGTTGGTAAGCTGTAAGAATTTTATACCAAATTGACAGACATGTAATAGGTCAATACTGAGAAGGATTATCCATTCTTGCACTCTTTGGTACCATGTAGGTCGACCCATATATTAAAAATGAGAGAGAACTTAACTTCATTGTACCAGTCTGCATTTTAACAGGTGCTTTCCAATTGCTAGTGGATAAAATAACCTATATAATTTCATTCACGCTAATATTTGGAAACTACATACCAGGGATATTCATTCTTTTACTTTATACCCTTATTCACTTGGCATCCGTCTTATGCTTCTTTGGCCCGGCCCAAATGTCGGACCAGTGTTCCTTGAGGCATTATTTTTCTTACAGTTTGGTTTCACCCTTGTGTAACTTTTTGTCAAATTGCTTTTGGTTGGTGTTAAAAAGCTGAATTTGTTCTTTTCGATTTGAGCATTTTAGATATCTTTTAAGTCATTTTGACCTAGGTTTTAGTTGTTATCTCACGATGTCCATGTATTCGTCCAGGCATTGCTGATGGTTTGGGTGAGCGGTAGAGATCTCTTCCGTCTAAAAACAGTGCTGGAACTTGAAACCCATCTTTAAACTATTTTTAAACATAGATATCTCGAAAAATTTAAAAGATATTTAAGTACGGTTTTCGACCAATGAGATTTTTGATTTGTTAGTGCCTTGCATTATACAATTACAATAAAATTTGTTTTTGAATTTCGTGTCCCCATATTTGATTGTGGGGAATGAGCTGATCAAAAGTAAAAACTATTACGAAGTATCAAAAATTTTACTAAAAATCAACTTTTTTGGATATCGGCGCCCTGCACCCGAATAACACTTAGCAACAACAACAACAAAATAGCGCCGAGTTTTTCGCTGGAGCGAATCTAAATTAAGGAATGTGCTATGGTGTCAATTTTAGCAAAACGATATTTTTAATACATCTTGTATAACTTTGTTTCAAGCAGTTAAACAACACATTAATTGTCTTGTAATAACCAACGTTAAGAGCCATTTAGATAAGTGTTCTTCAGATACAAGGTGCTGATGTACACAAAAATTGATTTGTTAAATTTTAATTTCTCTGATACTACGACAATTATTCAAGAATCCTTCAAATTTTACTGTTGACCTACTAATTCCCCCACAGTCAATAAAAATTGCACTTTATTATAGTTTACTACCCTGTATTTAGGCATTAGGACCGCTAAATCGGCATCAGAATCAAAAGACTAACCATAAAATGGTCTCTCTTTTGTCAAAACTGCACTTAAGTATCTTCTACAATTTTCGAGAAATTTAACTTTAAAAGAAGCTACATAAATTTCCATTATGCGTTTCAAAATTACAGTGCTATATTTTTCTTATTCGGGTTATTTTAGGTGGTTGGCTACTGGTACGATATTTTGTTAATCATATCAATCCATGTCGAATATCATTAACTTTACTTTCCAACCTCAGCTGCTAGATAGGTTTTTCTCTGAATGACTCGTTTAGTGTTCTTGCGAATTTCGATCTGCTGGTTGAGGTTTCGAAGTGCTAGTCAAACTTTAGTATTTGTTAATATTTTAGTATATCAATTCTAATGTGTTATTTACAAAGCGAGGCTTAAAGACTTACAATATACATTTATGTTGAGATATTTACCTATGGCATTCTAGGCTTAAGAGGGTTGGAATAATGTTTCTTATATTTTAAGACAAATTAAGATCAAAATATAAATAAATATTGGTTAAAAACTCGTATAATCAAACTATATCGGTGAACTCTTTATTATGAAATAAGTTGGTGCTATATGTGCAGAAACGTACTAGGAATACAAAAACGTCTAAAAAAATATTTTCAAAATATGCTTCAAATTATTTTTGAAGAAAATTTTTAAGGAATAATTAAATTACTAATCTGACGTTTCGTAAACGGGGATCCATCATCAACTCATTTTGTATAAATACGGACATAGGTTTTTTATTTTTGTTAATTCTGCTTTTCAATCCTGAATTGTGATACATCGCTTGTTTTGAAAAATTTACGTCTGATAAAAATAAATTAACAATTCAGTTCAGCTTAAAAAAAAAATTATGTGCCCACGTTTACAAAATCTGACTATAATGCAGAATGTTCTTTGGAAAATGTATTTACGGATTAATTTTGCAACAAAACCAGAAGTAACTTTTCACATTTAACCATTTTTTTAATCTTGTAGATCTATTATTTCCATACAAATACATACAAGGTGTCTATTTTAGGGTATACCACTATTGCTATCTCATAAACGGCAAGATATACGATGTTAGTTAAATTAGAGAAAAAGTGTCCTTTATGGAGGACGTTAATAATCCGTTTATAGATTTTTAATTTTTTCTTTGTTCCTGAGATATTATTTATTATAAATTATATTATAAATTATTTTATTAAATAATATCTCAAAAAGTTTGTACTTTAGAAAAAAGTTTTATGCAACTCTTACTTACATTAATGTTCTCTATAAAATGGCGCCCTTAGATTTTGAATCCGACGTTTCGTCTACCGGCCACCAGCATCAATTTTTTTTTTAAATACGGACCTGTATTTTCTTGAAGAACAATTTCCAGTTAATATATTGACATACTCCAAAAGCATTTTTATTGATGTTTCGTATTGTTGTATTCAATTTCATATTTCCTTTTCTAGTACGGCTCTGGATTTTCACTGAAAGAATGTACCCTGTATGTGGGGTACCCTCCTGCGCAGAAGGGTACCCTTAGACATAGTTGAAGCAATTTTTCTTGTAGGCCGTTTTGCACCTGCAGAAATTATATATTTTTGCTATTATACACTCATTATTACAAAATCAGCTCTTTCCAATGACGGCTCGCCAGGGGACGAGGGTAAAGCACCACTTCACCTACATTTTCCAATCAATTTACTTTAAAATACAAATCTTTTTAAAATATTAAGCATTTTATAATCTGTATTTCTATTATAAAAATATAGTATGTTTTATGTAAATATACATTATTTACTTAATTATACCATTATTTTCTGTCAAAACTAGTGCCTTATATACTCAAAAAATAATAATGACTTAAAAATGTAGCGCGCTGAACACCTTTTCATAAGAGCGACCCGTTCAGGAATTACATTCAGCAGTAAAAAATTCCGCTTCAGACTCCCCCCGCACGCCAGCTTTCGCGCTTAGATTTATTTGCGGCGGTTGCTATGGTAACGCAATGGTGAATATCCATAAGCCAAATAGAGATAGGGACCGGCATAAAGTGCTGCTGCAGGCTACAGGCGCTTATTCGTTCGTTATAGAATTAATGTGAGTTAGTGCGTTCGGATCATCGGAGGCGGAAGCAGTTTTGCATCGATCGAATCTAAATTAACTTTAAGATACGGGTACATAACTGTTTTTTAAATCATTCATTCATTTATTTATTGTTTCTTTAAGAATTACAGAAAATTCTTATAAACAAGATTCTCTGTTCTACTGTTTAACTTGATTAAGATATAAAAACTACATTTTCAATCTTAAAAAAAAATCAAAATAAAACAAAATCTTATAGTAGTGTACAACAACTAGCCTATATATACATATATATATATACAGGGTGGCCCATCGAAAACGTACCGCAAGGCATAACGGCCAGGGTAATTTTTTTTTTCAAAAAATCCAAAAACACGTCAATTTTGTTTGTGAGGGGGACAATTTTTGCCCTTAAAATGATCGCAAAATTTTCAACCCTCTAAGCGGGGGTGTCATCCCCCAAACTTTTTCAAATGGGAAGAGGGGTCAAGTGGTACCGCAATGAAAAGGGCTTTCTATTCTCTATACATTCCCGCTTTGGTTTTTATAATGAGGAGGTGAGATAAAACAGACTTCTAATGAGCTATTTGGTCGATGTTACGTGTCACCTAGCAAAGCAAGAATTATCTTTCAGAGGCCATAATGAAAAAAGCGATTCCGTTAGTGCGGGAAATTTTCGGGAAACTTTTAATCTGTTAATTAAACGTGATAACGAAATACAACATTTAAAAAAAATTGGAAATATTTTTTCTAGTTTATCAAAAACTATCCAGAATGATTTGATATCCTGTATTTCCGATTACCTTGCAGATACAATTCATAGGGAGATAAAAGAGTCGTTGTTTTTTGCAGTGCAAGCTGACGATACTACGGATATTTCTGAGAAGTCCCAATGTGCGATTTCAATTCGGTACGTTAACAAATACGGTGAAATCAAAGAAAGTTTCTTGGGTTTTCATGACGTTAGTGAAGACAGAACAGCGGACGCAATGTATGGATTAATTGTTACAGTCATAGGCAATTTCGATTATAAAACAAAATTAGTTGGGCAATGCTACGATGGTGCTAGTGTGATGGCAGGTTCATTGAATGGTTTGCAAAAAAAAGTTAAGATGATGCTCCTTTTACTTTGTTTACGCATTGTAGTGCGCACAGATTGAATTTGGTTTTACAAACTGGTTCAAAAAATATAAAAAATTGCCGAATTTTTTTCGCAAGTGCGTTCTCGATTCACGGATTTTTTCATCAGTCTGCAAAACGGACATTTACTTTAGATTCGACGATAGGAAAGAGGATTTCTTCCAGTTCAGACACCAGGTGGGCTTCCCGTTCTAAAATCATTCAAATCTTGCACTCTGAATGGGAAGGCCTAAAATTAGTTTTTTCTAAAATTATTGACGACCAATCATCATCGGCTGAGTCAATAAACGGGGCCAAGGGATATCTTAAATTTATGAACGATTTAGAATTTTCGTTTCTTACCGCTGTGTATAAACATATTTTTGACATAACTGACCCCCTTTTCAACATTCTACAGAAAAAATCATTGGACATCACCTATTGTAAAAAGCAAATATTTATGGCAAGAGATCGTATCAAGTTATTGAGAAATGAGACAATGTTTAATACAATATTTGAACAAGCCCAAACAAGGATTTTTAATAATAGGGACTCAGGGCAATTGTCAAAAAAATTAAGTTATCGGACACCATTAAAGGCGATGAGCAAAGTTCTTTACGCATTTTATTTTATGAGATAATTGACAATATTGTGACTCAAATAGAAGTTAGGTTTGCAGATATGTCTCAGTTATTATATTTTTCTTTAGCGGATTCCTCAAAATTCGAAGAATATAGCAAAAATTTTCCGCTTGAATTTGTGACGAATGTGACCAACTTTTATAAAAATTTCTTTGACAAACAAAAATTAATTAATGAGCTTAGTGTAATATATCTCGATGAACAATTTGCATTGGTGAGCGTCGAGGCAATTTTAAAATATTTCGTAAAAAATGAACTTCAAGAAATATTTCCTGAAAGTTACAAACTTTTTGCGTTAATTGCTACCATACCTATTACAAGTACCTCAGTGGAAAGACATTTCTCTTGTTTAAAGCGAATAAAAACGTATTCTCGCAATACAATAAAAAATGAACGTTTATCGTCACTTGCGCTAATTTCAATAGAAAAAGAGTTGTTCTGCTCCTTACAGAAGGCTGATAACTTTACGGATGTCATAATAAGTAAATTCGTCCTTTTAAAAGATAGGCGGATAAATTTAATTTATAAAACTTAGTTGTCAGCTAAGTGTGTACGCGGCTTAACGTTTTCTTATAACGTCATTATTCTTGAAATTATTGTGGTTGTCGCCTACCCTAGCCTAAACACCACGAGCCGCCACTGAAAATCGGTCAAGTCATTTAGAAAATATGAAGGATTGAAATTTAAAATGTTTATTTACAAATTATCAGAGTAAATGATAAGGATAAATTCCTTCGACCAATTCGCTATTTTTGTCCTGTTATTTTAGATGTTTACTGCTGATTTTAGTGATTTGACATGCCACAACGATCAGGTGCGGTAGTTGCTAGATGGCTGTTCTGTAACTTGTGCGTTTAAATTTCTCAATATCATTAAATTTTTTATCAATAATTATGGTGTACTCACTTGCAGAAAAAGTGGAAATAATCGAACTTTATTTTAAAAATAATGAATGTGGCAATCGGGTTGCGCAGATATTTAATGAACGACATCCTGAAAAACACCTTTCCGGCAAAATTGTTCGCGAGTTAGTAGCAAAATTTCGCGAAACTGGATCCCTTATGAATAAAAAGAGGCAGATGGAAAATCCTGTAGTAAATGAAGCTATGGAGGTCTTTGTATTGGGCCAAGTTGCCATGGATAGTACGCTGAGTACAAGAAAATTAGCCAATGAGACCGGCGTGAATCGTACAAGTGTCCAAAGAATATTGAAAAAACACCATTTCCACCCGTATAAAATTCAGTTGGTACAAGAACTCAACGAAGACGATTTTGATCGCCGCTTGCAATTTTGTGAAACTATTAGTGAACGAGTGGCCAATAATAATAATTTTCTATTCAATGTGTGTTTTTTGGATGAGTGCACTTTCTTTTTGAACGGTGTAGTTAATCGGCATAACTGTCGGTACTGGGCTGAGAACAACCCCAGGGTATTTCACGAGGTTTTTGGAAATTGTATTGTGGGGTCCTTTTTTTCTTCCTGGAACTCTAACAGGTGATATGTACTTAGATTTACTGGAAAATACCATCGACCCAGCCCTAACTGACATCATCGAAAATAATCCTGGATACGTTGAAGCGGAACTGATATTTCAACAAGACGGTGCACCTCCACATTACTGTCAAAATGTGCGTAATTATTTAAACACTAACTTTCCCGGGCGGTGGATAGGACGAAGGGGTGCCATTGAGTGGCCTCCCCGGTCACCCGACTTGACTCCTTTAGACTTTTTTCTATGGGGACACATAAAAAGTAAAGTGTATAGCACTCCACTTGCCTCATTAGAAGATCTGCGAACACGAATTATTGACGTTTGTCGCGAAGTGACCCCTCAAGTTCTTCAGAATGTTCGAGAACGATTTGAAGCTAATTTGTATTACTGTATGGAGGTCGACGGGCAACATTTTCAGCATTTGCTTCATTAATACGGTAAGTTTTTTTTTATTTAAATCAATTTATGCGTTTTTTGAAAAATGTATTTTTCAAATTTCAATCCTTCATATTTTCTAAATGACTTGACCGATTTTCAAAACCAAGGCGGGAATGTATAGAGAATAGAAAGCCCTTTTCATTGCTGTACCACATGACCCCTCTTCCTATTTGAAAAAGTTTGGGGGATGACACCCCCGCTTAGAGGGTTGAAAATTTCGCAATCATTTTAAGGGCAAAAGTTGTCCCCCTCACAAACAAAATTGACGTGTTTTTGGATTTTTTGAAAAAAAAATTACCCTGGCCGTTATGCCTTGCGGTACGTTTTCGATGGGCCACCCTGTATATATATATATTATATATATATATATATATATATATATATATATATATATATATATATATATATGAAATTCTTTTTACCTTGTCTATACCTACTTACATATATTCACAGAAAAACAAACACTGGTAATATTACGATAGTTTTATGTAAATAATACATGTATATAGCAATAGCTACCTTTGGAAAAATGACATGCGTCTAAGAGGGCGAAAAAGATATTATTTTATTACTCATTTCTTAGAAAAGCCCTAAGTTTCATGATTTGCAGGGTAACTTCGCGAATTTCGTTAGCCAAAGCAGGCGTAAGACAAATAATCTTGTTAAAAAAACTCGACATCCAACCAACTAGCTAATTTTACCAACGAGTATAATGGGTATATAAAGAAAATGTGATGAAAAGTTTTGAGTACATGCATATTGCAGTACAAAATTATTCACTATAAAAGCTATTTGAGAGACCTTTGTACAAGAACTTACAAACAAATTTTGTGCTTAGACTTTAAGTAATTGCCTGGACTTCGCGTTAAATAAAACAGCGTATAAGAAGCTCTGTTAGCAAATACAGCGTCCGATTGAAATAGTTTAGTCCTAAATTTTTCTAGTAATGTGCGTCTGTAAGTATTAAAGTTTTGCGGAGTTAAGATATTCCATAAGTTTTGACAATCTATTTCCTTGAAAAACTATTTTATTTTCAAAACCCAGTTGTATCTGCTGTCAGTTGTCACCTCGGAAAGATAGGATAAGCGAGTAAAGCAAATTTTAATAAAAAGGTTAAAAAAAACCATTATGGGCGTGGCTCCCCAAAAAAATTTATCCTCCGGCGCTATACACATAACTACCTGCGCTTCATCCGTTCTTATATCCACGAGCTGCCACTGCTCTCGTCTGACCACAATATTTTCTTACAAGTATCAAAATCAAGCCTATGTTTTCGGAGAATCCATCTACAAAAAATTCGCCTTTTACGGAAGTCTGTTAGCCTTCGACGTTGCACTTTTCGGCAACGATAGTCTCTAAAATTGTGCCGACGGGAAATATTTTGGACGAATCTTTGTTACAGGTTTCTTTCTCAGTTTCTCGCAGGAATACCTCTTGATTGTCATGATTTTTATAATTTACGAAGGCTGAAACAATATTTAAAAGGCGACAATTTTTACACCAAAGAGGATACACTTACTTCACCAACTCCTCCTTGGGCTGTTACGTTGGAGTATGGCTTTGCTTTTTCTGAAAATATCCATGTTGTCGTAAATTCTAGTCTACAGAAAATGCGAACACTGGGAACGGTTCTTTCGGGATACATATGATGGTACAGTTGAACTGTTTACGCATGGATCTTGCATAAATTAACAGCATATCTACTTTCTCGTCATTTAAATAATCCGTATTATTTCAATTATTCAACAACAGACCAATAATTATCACCAAATTAAAATAATTTGACAAATGTATCATTTGACGGTTGCTCAGTAATAACAATGAGCATTATCAATTCAACTGTTTTTTCACAGCCGCCTTACTGTAAGTAATTAATTTTAAAACTCAAACCATTTTAATATTAGTAGGTATTTAATTGTAGTTTCGTTTGTGATTTGTGTGATTGAAGACATTTATGAAGCCCATTCTTCCAGTGAAAATCCGGATCCGTACTAGAAAAAGAAAAGATGAGATGAATATAACAGTACGAAACGTCGGTAAAAATGTTCTTGGTTTATATTGATGTATTAACTGTAAATTGTTCTTCAAGAAAATGAAATAAAAGATGCAGGTCCGTATTTAACCCTCAACCACAGAGGGTTCATTTCTGGAGTTTAACTACATATCTCCGGTCATTTTGACCGGCCGTCATTTTGAGGTTCTAAATGAACAAAAAAAATGTTTACTTTTTATATATAATAATTTATTTTTTTTTAGTTATTTTATATTAAAACCACAGAATATATTTTTTAATTGAATTTTATTTACAATTTTTGATTGTCCTAAACTAAACAGCAATTCTAACAAAAAAAACAAAAGCTTTTCAAAAATCCCTAAACATAAAAAGAAAACTGCTCTTAACAAACGATAATTTAAATATAGTTAAAAATATGGTATGCAAAAACATATGCAAGTGGCAAATTTTAAAAATTATTAGGTTGAACATTCTTTACAATATCTTTTGGTGCACTTCATACATATGGGAGTTTTACACATAACGCAAACATGAAATGTTTTTCTCTCTTTCTTTGAAGGACACATTCTGCAAGTCGTTCTAGTTTGCAGCTTGTCACCCGCCATAATAGGTTCCTCCAATTTGAGAACTCGTTTTATGCATAATTTAATTTCGCGACCTATATTTAAATTTTGATATCTTCGTTTCATATGGGGTGTTACTAAAAGATATGCTAACTCTTTTCCAAATTAATATCTATCTACTTTTGGATTTTCTCGATTTGATTGGTAAAGGATATATGAATTTGCAAACACTGCATTTTTGGTCCAAGCTATCGACAACTTCTTTTGTTGAGTTATAAAACTTCCGGTTTACCACTGTCGCAATCAACACTTTTATTATGATGCATAGAAGATATCACTGCCCTATTTTTTTTTTTGGCACAAACGATAAAATAGTTTTGTCACTCGTAAATCCATAAAGGCTAGAGCCAACTTCCCTTTTATTGTTTGGCAAAAATAAAGGAGGAATTGCACGTTTATTTTTTTTAAGTGTTTCAATGTTAGTTTTTTAGTTTTTAAGGAATTTACCAGTTCTATAGAAGAAAACCAGTTGTCGGGTGTTACATCCCTGTTTGTGTTTTAAATAGGTTTGGCAAGTTTAATTACGGCTTGAGAAGGTTTAGAAAATGTATTTTCTTCATCACTCAAAAGATAGCCATCGGAATCCTTCCCAGAATAAATGTAAGCATTTAAAAGAAATCCTGTTCGAGCATCCGTCAGGGCCATTACTTTTTTACCATACTTGCGAGGTTTCGCTGGCATGAACATTTTGAATTTGCATCTTCCACGAAATGCCATAAGCATTTCGTGTATACATGCGCATCTATAGTATACACTTTCTGACAATTGGATATAAATGTCTCACATACTTCCGAGATTGCTGCCAATGGGTCTACTTTTTTCGTTGTTCTCTGGTTTCGGCATCATCGAATCTTAGAAATGAAAGAATGATTGAAAACCGGTTCGCATTTATAACGCATCGAAAGATGTCTCGGCTAGAACCATCGGTCGCAAAAATAGATCTTATATCCTTACGATTGGATTTAAAAATCGAGGGAAATATTAAAAGTCCTAAAAAAGCTTCTTTGGGTCCTATCAGATCAATGTCACGAATGTCGCTGTTATTCGTTTGATTTCTGTACTTTTCTCTCATCTTTGATAATCGTGCATTGGTAAATTTAACAATAATATCCAAAATATTATCACTGAGCAAGAGATTCCATACCTGTTGAGGATCGGCGCTGTGAATATCCCTTCTTTTAAGAGCTGGACATTTCAGGATAATGTTTTGTTGTAATTTTTAGGAATTGGAAAAACCTTTGACCATTTATGCTTGTTTTTTCCATAGAAATAATCGTCATCGAACCCCGAGTCTGAGTTTCCTGCTTCACTTGTATTTTCCATGTCCTTTTGCTCGTTTAGTTCAATCTCTGACTCAGTATTGTGATCTGATGGTATATAATCACCATCCGATTCGTTATCACTACACTCCGGTTCGTCGTCTTTAGCCCAAAATAGCAAGGTTTCTTCAAAATCTGGGTTTCCATACCTTACTATCTTTGAAGAACTTGGGTTACAGTCCATAGTCAATATGTTGTTCCAAAAATTCAAAAATAATAATAGGTTATTATTTCATAAAGTAATCACGCAGTTACAGACACCCGGTATTTTTGAACGGTCGCGATCTATAGTCGTAAATATTTGTCTCGTTTCGCTATCGACGTACTGCACGCGAAGACTGCTGGTATCAAACTAAAGCGGGAAAAGGTACCTAGAGCCTCATACTCCTAACTAGTTCTATTCCGAAAGTGCTCGCCGGTCAAATTTACCGGCTCTCTATGATTAAGGGTTAAAAAAAAGTTGATGGTGGTGGCCGGTAGACGAAACGTTGGCTTGAAAATCTGAGGGCGCTATTTTGTAGAGAATATTAAAGTAAGTAAGTGTTGTATAAAACTTTATTCTGAGTACAAACTTTTTCAGATATTTAATAAAATAATTTTGGGCAATTTTTACAAAATCCACGGTAATTCAGAAACAAAGAAAAAAATTAAAAATCTGTAATGGATTATTAACATCCTCCATAAGGGATATTTTTTTCTCTAATTTAACCAACATCGTATCTTTTTCCGTTTAGAAGATAGCAATAGTGGTATACCCTAAAATAAACACCCTGTATATCCAATATTTATATACGCATGTATATCGCCAATTTGATACACATTACATATTATGTTTAGTCATTTATATGTGAAATTTGTGCGAACTAAATCAGTTTAAGAAATTTGCGGCAGTGTTAAGAATAAATCATTGCTCCCCTTATGAAATGTATATAAACTTAAAGGGCCCCAAAAAATACACTTAATTTATAATGAAAAAAAAAGTACTTAAATATTCGTAACTCCACGGGAGGTAGGTTTTCTTACCGCTATCTGTTTTTCATTTAAATGGAAAGGGATAAAAAAGGTATTTGCTACAAAAGTTAAAAAAGGGCTTGAAATAAATCTTGCCAATTAATGCAAAGCATTAAGCAGAATAATTTAAGGTTTTGTTTTCCTCCAAAATGAATCCATTAGGTTTAATTTACCGTAAAATATATTCCAAACCAATTAATATCATTACCTTATAGAGGAAATATATTATATTGGGCGTAAACAACATGGCATGATTTGGGGCTGAATTAAATTTTTCACTAGATAACGCTTGAAATTATTATTAATTTTATTATTAATTTTTCTATAATTTAACTTCAACTCATTCAGGCTTGATAAGAAATGTATAATATTGTATATTTATGCAAATTCATGCTTTCTTTACACACGAGGGCCTCTCAACAAAGACTGAATTTTTTACGCCCCAGTGCAAGAAGCCACATACCGCCATAAATCAGAAAATATCATCCAAGTAGGCTTCTTTCATTTTCATTTTTTTTTAAATTTTGTGTTCGTCTTGGAAAATCAGCAACGGAAACTTTTTCGATATTTAATACGGCTTTTGGGGAATTGTCTATGGTAAGATCTGCTTGTTTTCGATGGCATAAAGAGTTTAGTAACGGCAGGGAAAGTTGTGAGTTGCAAGGCGGTCTAGGTGCTCCTATTGTGGCACTAACTGAGGAAACCATCAATACCGGAGCAGTAATTATTCGCACAGATTCAGGTCTGATTAACCCACAACTTTCAAATATTCTTAAAATATCTGTTGCAAGCGTTTTTACTCTTTTACACAAGCATTTAAGCATGTCTAGAGTTTGTGCTCGCTGGATTTCGCGTATACTCAAATCAAATCAAATCAAAAAGTCTTTATTAGGCGGGGCTCAGCCAAGGCTGCTTAGGCCCAACCTGGAAATTATTACAAATCCAAACAATATAGAAAATAATTTCTTAATAACTAAGTAAATTAACTGAATAAATTGTATATAACCATTATTTATGCAAATCTCCAACCTTACAATTATACAATTTAACGAGTACTAGAGACGTGAACTAAAAGCACTATATATTATTCATATAATATTCATGGATTTTTTTCTTAAAACTGTCTATACTATTAATTTCCTTTAAATTATTTGGGAGAGAATTAAAAACATGGCTTGCATGATATGTGAATGAACCCTTAAGGGCAGTGGTGGTGTGCAGAGGTACATGTAATAAATTTGGAATCCTTCTGGAACGTTCAAACATGTTATCAGCAAAAGTTAATTTTTGATATAAGTAATTAGGCGTCCGAAAGTTAATTATTCGATATAAGAAACATGCGAAGTGAATATCCCGTCTTTGATACATTTTTATCCAACCATGTTGAATATATGACGGCGTTATGTGCTCCCTCCGTTTGACACCAGTGGCAAATCTCATGCAAGTATTTTGCATGATTTGTATTCTATGTTGATCCAGTCCTAAAAGGCGGGGACCATAAACAGTGTCGCAATAATCAAACAAAGACAAAATTATTGTCTCCGTCAACCTTAATTTTGTTTTGAGGTCCAATACATACTTGAATTTGTAAATGGCTTTTAGTCTTCCATACGCTGATTTTAATATATTAGTTACGTGCATACTAAAAGTTAAATTGTTAACAAAAGTCAGACCTAGATTTTTAGAATAATTTTCAAATTGTATGGGAATTCCGTTTAAAAATAGTTTATTGTTAATTTCGATTTTTGCTCGCTGTTTATCAGTGTCAATCAGCAATGCGACAGTTTTATTGGGATTTAAAAGTAAGCCATTCTTCTTAGACCATAAATTAATTCTCTCTAAGTTGACATTAACTTCCGCAATATAAATAAGTTGATGACTTGGTGCGAATGATAGGTAAACCTGACAATCGTCTGCATACAAGTGATAAGAAGTTGATAATTTACAAGGTAAGTCTGCAGTAAATAGAGTAAAAAGTAGTGGGCCCAAAATTGAACCTTGTGGTACACCGCTCGGCACCCTCAAAGAGTTAGAATATACCCGCTCTCCCTTTATATCAACGACGACTTGCTGCTCGCGATCAATTAAATACGACTCAAACCACTCCAAGGCACTTGACGAAAAACCGTAAAAATTTAATTTAGCTAACAATAAACGATGGTCTAAACAATCAAATGCCTTAGAATAGTCGAGCATAACAAGAAGGGAAACCTGCGACATGTCTACAGCACGCAGCAAATCATCGTTAAGTCCGATAGTGCTGTCGCAGTCCCATATCCAGGTCTAAAACCAGACTGCTTTTTCGGCAAAAAATTAAATCGATCTATATATGTTTTGATTTGCTTATAGACAATCTTTTCAATTATTTTAGATGTAACAGATAGTATGCTAATCGGACGCAGTTCGGTTAGTTGAGATATGGTATTTCGTTTTGGTAAAGGAGTAACCAGCGCATGTTTCCAATGTCGTGGAACTATTTTATTTGAAAGAGAAGCATTGATGATATGGGTTAATTCTTTAGCACAAAAAGGTATACATAACTTTAGCATTTCGGAAGATATTTGATCTATTCCCTTTGCGTTCGTTTTTATACTGTATATTATATTAACTACGTCAGTCTCTAAAGCTGGATGAAATTCAAAATATGTATCATCGGCCACAGCAAGATGTTTATTATTATTAAAAAATGATATGGTGTCTTGATTTGGGCATAATACGATCGATAGAATTATTAAAGTAGTTATTAATTTTTTCAGGATCCAGAAGATCTTCTGGAATTTGAGAATTAATATTTTTCCTATGAATATCCAATTTATGTAGTGTTTTCCACAAGACTTTTGAATTATTGTGATTCTTTTTCAATTCAACATTCATAAAAGCTTTCTTCTCCCTGCGTATAGAGGCAGTTACAAAGTTTCTCATATTTTTGTAAAATGTCCATTTTGCTAAAGACTGCACTGAACTAAAATTTATATCTTTTAGAGACCTTCTATAGTCTGAAAGAGCCCGATCCCTCATCTTCATCATTAATTTAATAGTAGGAGTAATCCAAGGCGAATATTGTTTTGTAACTCTTATTTTTTTTACAGGAGCATACCTATCGAAAAGGTCAATAATTTTTTGTTCAAAAATAGATATTTTGTCATTAATGTCTAGAGCGGAAAATATGCCACTCCAATTTATCTCCGATATAGCAGCATTAAAATCCGTAAAATTTATATTTCTTATATCTCTTATATAATAAAATTTTTGCTCATTATGTTTTTTATTAGGCAAATTTAATAAACAGTAGGTGAGATTATGATCGGATAAATGAGGGACACTAATGACATCACTGTTAATAACCATATTTGGTTCATTTATTAAAATTAAATCTATAAGAGTACTGGTATTACTCGTCACCCTAGTGGGTTTTTTAATTATTTGAGTTAATGAAAACGTGTTAAAAATTATATTTAAGAAATTAAATTCCACCGTGGAAGTATCAAAGTAATTAATATTAAAGTCTCCCATACAAAGGAGTACATCTGAGGATATTGAACAATCAGCTAATATGTTTTCCAAAGACTGAAGTGACTTATAAGATGCCCTTGGTGGACGATAGATGCAACCAACGGTCACCCTTTTGTTATTAACAAAAGCCTTAAACCAAATCATCTCGACATCCAAGCAGGAACTACTATTTATAAGCTCGATATTTTTAATATAAGAACATTGTCTGACGTACACCACCACACCACCACTCCTACCCGACAGTCTATCCTGTCTAAAAAACAAATATCCGGGAATAGACAATTCGACGTCTCGCACACCATCAGCCAACCATGTTTCTGAAATAGAAATTATATCTAAATGATGAGTAAAAATTAAATCTTTCAAATCGCTCAGTTTGTTTAAAATCGATCGTGTATTAAGATGCGATACGATCACCCCGGACAAAGCGCCATCAATTCCATCCTCTATCATATCATAGTCCTGCAAAGACATTCCCAAATAAACACAAATGAAGCATACGACACTATTAAGTTCGCTATCCCAAAACTATTTGAAAATAAAATATATTAGATCGGCAAACAAAAATAATATCCAATATCTTTAACGTATCATCATGCTTAAAAATTATATGCATATTCTAACAAATATTAGGTACTCATAAAACTAATACTTAAATATCTATCTACTTCAATTCTTATAAATGTATCTAAGCATTTTAAAATATATTAAAGTTTATAAAACATCAAGCATAGTACTTTATATGTTTATAAAATATCGTGTGGCGGGTAAATAAACTGATATACAAAAAAGATATGCAAAAAAAAACATAAAAGTTATCATAAATAACTTGTTTCTGCATACTGACACCAGATCAAAAAGCGAATAGGCTAGCGGTTTTTGAATACTGGAAACAATGCGTTAAAGAAGAAGGCGAAGAATGGTCGAAGACCATTATGAGATGAAGCGACAGAGTACGAGAGAGAGAGCGCAGTGGGTAGTTTTTCTAGGACCACCTCCAAAAAAAGCACGTGCGCAAAAATCTGCCGCTTAAGCTATGGTCATAACATTTTTTGATCACAAAGGCATGGTGTATACGCACATGGTCTTACATGGTAGTACAGTAACTGCCAGTTATTATAAACAAGTTTTGTTGCAGTTGATAAAGGATCAAATCCCCAAAAAACGACCTGAGCTGATTGGAAAGTGGAAGCTTCATCATGATAACGCTCGCCCTCACGTAGGGAGTATAGTAAGTTTTTGAACACTAAAAATATCAGGTCTGTACCGCATCCTCCATATAGTCCTGACATAGCCCCATGCTACTTCTATCTGTTTCCTCAAGCAAAAAAAGACTTCAAAGGACGACGATTTCAAACAGAATTGGATGCTGTTAAGGCTTTAGAGACGGTTTTGAAGAAGCTCTCAAAGAATGGTTTCCGCCATGTCTTTGAACAATGGCAGCACCGTTGGAATAAGGATATTGCATTACAGGGAGACTATCTAGAGCGTGATAAAAGTATTGTTGTTTAAGATTAACAAATAAAGTTTTGGTAGTACTAGTCCTAAGCTTTGTTGAAAGGCCCTCGTATATAAATAACAGATTTTAATAAGTGCACTTATTTTTTATATTATATTTTAAGATTAATTTAAAATAAAAAAATTATAAGCCGTTATTGTGAGTTCGATGAAAACCTCTTGATATAAATTATTAGAAAAAAAACTGACTGTTTAGAACTGAAGGTATTAATAAAATAAGCGACAGTTTACTTAATATAGGTATCCCATATAAAGCAAATAATAAAAATAAAACAACTTCTGAGTCTCCCCTTATCCCGAAGAAAACCTCTATTCCAACGTCATATTTGGCATTTATTATTGATTAGTATAATTATGTCCATCTGCTAGAATTTTACAAAAGTTGTGTAGGACCCGTAAAAATTAATTACTTTTCGATTCTATTTTTACCGTGCCTCAAAACGTTGGAGGAGATATTTGCAAATTTCTGGACCCATGTCGAATTGAATGAAAAGTCTCCCATTTCAAAATGATGAAAAAATGAGATTTTTTTACAATGAAAAATTTGTGCATTTTGTTTTTTAAATTTGTTTTTAATCAATTTCTCGACCTTGAACAAAAAAATGTAAATATATGTCAACATATGCAAAAAATGGAACGTGTGACCTGAAAGTTTTTTAATATTTGGCTTTAAAACAAGTTAAAGCATGGAATAAAAGTTTGTTTTGGTAATATTGAAGATATCATATACATGGTGTCCTAATTTAAATACCAAACTCTAACTCTTTTGAATTAAATTATTTTAGCCTTTTTAGAAGGCACCTTTTGTATATTTCTACTTATTTTTGTCTACAACTTTTCTTAAACACATATCTAACTTTTACTAAATACATTATATACCTATGCTCAATAGTTTCCGACATATTTTAAAATATCCGTAACCCATTCACGCCCAAAATTATTTAATGCATAATAACTATATTACATACGCAGTAGCGTAGCGTAGGCCCCGCAGCACCCGCAACGGCGGGGGGCCCCGCAGGAGCCCCCATTTATTACTAAAAACATGTAATATGTGTATTTTGTGTATTAATGTTTTAATTACATTGTTATCTTAATAATATAAGTTTTAATTTTAAACACATATTTTTTTAGCCAAGTTAATTTAATCATGCAATATTAAATTTGACTAACAATTTTCTATCTTTCATTGGAATAATAACTTAAACGTAGCGCACTGAGCACATATTTATAAGGGCTGTCGATGGAATGTCGCGTCGGGAAACTTCGGAATAAAGCGATTTGTGTGCGAACTGCGAAGGTCACTATGGCAAAGGGCGCCTAGATAATTATTATAAAACAGTGTGATGGGTACCTTTCGTGTGTTTTGTTTCAACGCTGTTTTGTTTTCACAATACATCGCATATTGTTATTTTTTAGATTTTTAAAGGGCCCCGCCCTAAACGTTTTTATTAGTGCAATACTACTACGTTATTCAGTAGGTACTCAGTATAAAATTGCAGGTAAGCCATTTTATATACAATATACAATGTAAATTATTATTTACGTTACATTTTTATTAGGATTTTATTATTTTTATTACAAATATGGATGCAAAAAAAAGATATCAAAGTGGAGCACACAAACGAAAAATGCAAGAATCGAAAAAAACAATTGTTAATGAACAATTAAAAAAAATTCCAAAACTTACAACATTTTTCCAAAGTGCGACAAAAGATCAGTCAAAACCAAGTACCTCACAAGTAATTGATACTGATGAACCTACAATTCTAAAAGATACATCTGTCCATGCACCTGAAATTTTCCATACTGCGACAAGTACCTCACAAGTAACTGATATTGACGATGACGAACCTACCGTTTTAAAAGATATATCTGACGATGAACAAGAAATTGGCAGTTTTATTAATAATATTTTTCAAAATAAAAATAAAGGAGAATTGTTTCCTTCAGATAAAGCTAATTTTCCGAACCCTCTTACCTCAGAACAAAAAAAAGAAATTATAAATATGAAGTCCTGCCGACCAAAAGGCCCTTATCCCAAAGACTCAAAAAATAGTTGTTTTTCTGAATCGTTCTATAAAAGTGTTTCGAAATCTGGCATTGTGGTTGAAAATAATTGGCTATGTTATTCCCCGAAGCTTAATGTTGCATATTGTGAACCTTGTTGGTTATTTAATACCCAGCGCCACTCTGAACAATCAGGATGGGTAACTGGTATTAACGATTGGCAAGGTCTTTCAAAAAAAATCAAGATACATGAAAAGGCAGATAACCATATGACAGCATGCCTAATTAAAGAATCTTGGAAACAAGGAAATATTATAGATGCCCAATTAGAAGCAGAAACTAAGCAAGTTGTTAGTTTTTGGGCGCAGGTTTTAGAGAGATTAATAAAAATAACTTTAAAATTGGCAAAAAACTGTGGGGCTTTTAGGGGACATAGGGAAACGTTTAATGACACGTACAATGGTAATTTTCTTTCTGATGTTTTTTTATTAGCAGAATATGATGACGTTTTAAAACAGGTTGTGAACTTGCCTCAAGGAAAAATAAAATTAAGTCCTCAAATTCAAAATGAAATAATTGACATTTTGGGAAAAAACTTAGAAATTTCATTGTTAAAACCTGTTTTGAAAAGTCCATTTTATTCTATAATTTTAGATACTACCCAAGATACCGCTAAGGTAGACCAATTAAGTTTTACTGTTAGGTATGTAAAAATTCATGACAATCATAACTCTTCATTTGCATCAGGTGAAAATAATAAATGTAAGACTGAAATAGAAATCGTCGAATCTTTTTTAGGATTTTACAAAGTGGAAGGGCAATCTGCAGAAGAACTAACTTCCCAAATTTTAAACATAATTAATAGTTTCGGTCTAAATATTCAAAAATGCCGTGGTCAGGGTTATGATGGTGCCAGTACAATGAGTGGTATATATTCAGGCGTGCAAACACGAATAAAAGAAATTGAAAAAAATGCATTATATATTCATTGTGCATCACATAATTTAAATCTAGTAATAAATGATGCAATGACTGGGGTTCAGGAAATTTCAAATTTTTTTTGCCATTTTGCAAGAAGTATATTTATTTTTTGGACTAAGTATCAATAGGTGGGATATTTTAACACACATTACAGGAGAGTCCAAAGTAACTATAAAAAAATTAAATCCAACTCGTTGGGCAGGTCGGGTACTATCCTGCACTGGGTTTAAATTGCGCATTCTTGACATTATAAAAGCCTTAGATAAAATTAATTTTGAAAGCTTAAAAAAAGAAGAGCGTGACCAAGCATTTTCTTTAAAGGAAAAAATAGAAAGTTTTGAATTCATACTGACTTTAATTTTACTTACTAAAGTTCTGGAAATCACTGATATGCCTTCAAAACAATTGCAGGCTATTAGGCAAGACCTTAGTCAAGCTGCAAAACTCTTAGAAAACTGTCTAACCAAAGCAGTCAGTCTTAGAGACGAATTTTCAAATATAATGTCGGAAGCAAAAGAGTTTTGTAATAAAATGAAAATAGAAAATACTAACTTTTTAACTAAACGCACAAGAATAATAAAAAAACACTTTGATGAGCTTTCAATAGATTATCGATTTAACAGCGCGGAAGAAATGTTTAGAATAAATGTATTTATAAGAGTAGTGGATATTTTCATCCAACAGTTAACTGCAAGGTTTAAGGGAATGGCAGAGATTAATAACTTTTTTTCATTTCTTGAACCTCACACATTAATAAAATTATCTGACACAGAAATTATTGAAAAGGCAAATAACGTACAAAATAAATACAAAGAAGATATAAGTGCTGCGTTTGCCCTTCAACTTGTTCTTTTTAAGAAGACCTTTCAATCTGAATTGCTTAAATTAGATAATATTAGAGATTTGTTAGAGTTAATTATAGTAAAAAATCCAGATCTAAGTTCCAGTTTTACTGAAGTTATTGCGGTAATAGTTTTATTTTTAACTCTACCTGTTACCGTCGCCAGCGCCGAACGTTCTTTTTCCAAACTAAGACTTATAAAAAGTTTTTTGCGCACAAGCATGACTCAGTCTCGGCTAAATGCATTGGGAATGCTAGCTATTGAGGCTGAAGAAGCCAAAAAAATTGACGTAAAAGATTTGATTCACGCCTTTGCCAATTTTAAAGCAAGGAGAAAAAAATTTGTTTAATCTCTCTACCTCATTTGTATTTGTTCCTTTTTACATTTTATTTGTTCCTATTACTTTATTTTTATTAGAAAAAGTCTTATTTTTATAATTTAGGTAGTTTTGTTTTAGTAATTAAGTTTTGTTTTCTGCGTTGATTTATTTTGTAATGTTTTTTTATGTTCCCTTATTTTTATTTTTTCTTATGTGGATTTAGGCTGAAGAAGCCAAAAAAATGGACGTGAAAGATTTGATTTACGCCTTTGCCAATTTTAAAACAAGGAGAAAAAAATTTGTTTAATCTCTCTACCTCATTTGTATTTGTTCCTTTTTACATTTTATTTGTTCCTATTAATTTATTTTAATTTGAATTATATTTTTATTAGAAAAAGTCTTATTTTTATAATTTAGGTAGTTTTGTTTTAGTAATAATTAAGTTTTGATTTCTGCGTTGATTTATTTTGTAATGTTTTTTTTTATGTTTCCTTATTTTTATTTTTTCTTATGTGGAAAAAGTTTATTTTTTGTTTTTATATCAAAATATATGATATTTTGGTATACCTAAACAAATATACATATATTATGTTTTTTAGTGTGTTTTTTTTATTTTAATATAAGGGCCCCAAAAAAATCCTGCGGGGGGCCCCAAATTTGAAGTTACGCTACTGTACATACGTTGTAATATAATTATTATACATTAAATAATTTTGCGCCAAATGTGTCAAATCTAAAAAAATAATAATATTTTAACAACATGTATTTCGAAAACATTATATTAGCTCTTTTATTTTAAATTTTTACTCCATCCATGCTCCATGGATAACAAAAGTCGCTTGATTAAAAACTTTCTGTAGTGGTTTTTAAAATTTTATTTTTTAAATATTCAAGAGGCAATTTTTCCACGCTTGATCCTTTAAAACAACGGGGTTTTTTTACTTTTTCCAATCACCAGTGCATTTTCTTTTTCTCCATTCATAGCGGAACAAAGTAAAATAGTGAGTCTCTCCTTGGACGCTTTCCCGCCAGCACATGTTTCACCTTTTAAAGAAAACAGTTTATTTGGCAAGGCGTGGAAAAAGAGTCCTGTTTCATCGGCTTTATAAATGTCTCTTGGTGCGTAGTTTTTGATAATAGTAAGTAATATCGGGAACAATATCGGTTCGCTGGAACTAGGCACCGTTACTGGGCTATTAATGATAGCTATGTGGTATTTTTAGCAAATAAATACCTAGGAATTTTCGGCTTTTGTCTTGGCTGTTGCATTTAAATTTAACGATTTCTTCTTTCGGTAGGTTGAGGATCCATTTCTCCGAAACGTCTAACTGTTTGATTGGTGACTTTGTCATTTTCGTTTCGAGCTGTTTAGAAGTGGAGGTGCCCTTGGCATCTTAAAGGAGTTTAACAGTGCGTGAGCTGTTTTTTCCGATCTGTTTTAGGTCCATTTTATCGCAAATATTGTGTTAGGCTTAACATTCTGTACATCTGTGACTTCAGAATGCGTAGGGCAATTTCTTTATTAAAAGAAAAGGTTTTCTCGAGATAATAACCTTAAACTGACACTTTCTCAGAATAAGAATGGAGTAAAGGTGAAAGAATAAGAATTTTTAAACACAAAACAGACAATGATGATTAGTTTTTCATAGAACAAAATATTATCTAGGGTAACTTCTTATGGCATCTGATTAACGCTATTGGTTTTTGGACGTTTAGGAGCTCAAAATTACGGTCTTTTGTCATTCTACTTTTTGATTTCAGTTTTAGTACACCTCGCCATTGTCCCAAAACCTGAAATTATCAATTTCAGAAGAATTCAATATGGAAAAATGGACATTTTTTGAAAAAATATCTAACAGTTAACTCATTGTCCACTCTCTCGACACCTGTATTATTAGGAGAAATAGAAGAACTCAAATCAGAATTCGTGGAGTTAGGCAATTCCTAATATCCATTTTAAAACTTGTGTTTTTTGTTTTGGATTTTTTAAAATTTTTGAATAAACCTGTATATAACCACTAAATCTTAAACCGGAGGTAATATAATATCGCTGGAATATGTGTTACCACACTGTCATGTTAAAAGGCCCTTTTAATGTAAGCGCTACTTTAATACAACACTCTTTTAACATACGCTATTTTGCTACGCACATTTTTGATATAGTGCCTTATCAATACGCGTTCTTTCTAATCTGCGTAATAGGTGTTATCGCTCTACTTTGCCAAAATCTCAGACAAGTTCGTAAACTAGCAATATCCGGGCATAATATTACAGTAATTTAAAAAACGAAAAAACAAAAGGGGTAGTTTTGGAGGCATTTTGTGAGACGGAAACCCGGAAATGACGGGAAAGCCGTCAAAATTTAAAAAAAAATGTTTTTTTACCATACATTTCATACATATTCCATTAGTTTGATTTTTTTGTTACGTTTTCGACTAGTGGCACCACATTTAGCCCGATCAGTGATAAGGTTGATTTTTGAACCTTTAGATATAAATTATAAATTTATATTTTATTAGACATTAATATAGAGAAAAATCCTTTTATAAGGTTTAACACTTTTTACCGATTTGGTCTACAACATATTTCAAGGCTATTATTACCAATAGTAGTTCTTCAAAATAAGTCATCCTCAGGGACTGTGAATTATGAGTAACAGCTAAGACTTTGTAAATGTTTTACATGCTACTTTTTGATTTCACATATTATTTAAAATTGCCTAGAAATAAGAAATATTATTACGTATCCAAGAAATTATGTAACAATCATACAAAAAAATCGGTACTTAAAAGTCCTACTAAAAAAGCGAATCGTTCTAGAACAAAATAACCTGTGCAAGTTAATATTTCAACGTTATATTTTTTTATGTAGCTGTATTGTGTCTGAATTAAAACTATTATAGCACCATAGTTTTATACTCTAAACTCGCGAACGCGTTTTCAACACATCACGCTATTGCCTCAAAATCTGAACTTGTTAATTTCAGAAGAATCCAATGTTAAAAAATGGACATTTTATGAAAAAATATCTAACAGGTAACTCATTGTCCACTTTCTTGATACCTATATGATTAGAAAATATTTTAGGATACATAACAACTCAAATAAAAATGTATGAATCTAGGCAATTTTTATCTATTTTAAAACCTGTGAATATCAAATTTTGGATTTTTTAAATTTTTTGAATAATCCTGTATGTAACCCACTAAACTCTAAAACAAAAGGTAATATAATATTCCCTGGAATATTTTAAACAAACGAGTGAGCACATACATAATTATACACCGTCTTTGTATCGAAGTTTTCCAATTCCAGTTTCGTATATTCTATTTGTCCAAAATACATCCCAAAACTTTTCTTCTTCTCGAAAATTGGCTCTGAGTGAAAAGTTAAGATGCAGTTACTCGCTGTTTAGCTGACTTTATAATAAGGGGATTTTTATTTCTTAAATGAGAACAGAGATTGGCTGTTATTTTAAAGGCTCTGTAATTAAACAAGGCTTTATAAATGAACGCTAATTAGAAAAGCGGGAATAAAGGAGTGCTGTATAAATACGACGCGTAATAAAAGTGCGTGTAAAAATGTCCCTACAAGGAAATAGAGCTGTTTCGAAGAGGCTTTGAAAGCGCGCGATGAAATGGCGCTATTGATAAGCGCACGCTCACTCACTAGTACAGCGCTGTTTTCTTGTAGAGCTAATCGTGCGTAATACAATCGCTGAGCTTCAGCCTCTTTGACTTGATAATAATTGTTTTCTATTGGTTAGGAATAGTGAAGTGTGACCCAATTTAGTTCAGTATATAGTCAAAGCATATATGTAACATATACTGTCTTTTCAAACATTTTTATTGGGCGGTGTTTTGTTCCATCATATTGGTCTCCTACCAATATTTTACCAGTTTATTTTCAACTATATCACTCTTGACTTTTCGGCATAATTTAAAATAAATTCAATAAGTAGTTTTTACATTGACACATATCGCCATTTTGTTACGTCATATTCAATTCGTACCAGTTTATCCCATTTTTTACATCATATTTAATTCTTGCACAACAATTAAAATTAATATAGCAAGTAGTATTTTCAGGCTGTTTTTTAAATATTTTATTAGGCCGCTATTTTGTTTTGCTATCTTGGGTTCATATCAAAATGTTACCAGTTCTTTCCTATGTAACACTTAATGTTTGTGCAAAATTTGATGTAAGTTGGATAATTAGTTTTTTAGTAATGCTTTTTTTAACATTGTTTCGCCATATTGGATTTTTACCAATATATTACCAGGTCTTCTCCCTATAACCCATAATTTTTTAATAAAAATTTACAGATAGACAAACAGACCGAGAGACGAACCAACGGAATTAATAAAACATTTTTTTTGGCATCTAAGTTAGTTAGTTAAATATATATATATATATATATATATATATATATATATATATATATATATATATATATATATATATATATATATATATATATATATATATATATATATATATATATATATATATATTGATTTTTACTCCTTCACGGATGGAAAAATACAATGTGTTTTCATTCCGGGTGTACATCCGTTCACTACTGTCGTTCTGAAAAGAACAATTTTGCTGACGTTTCGCCAAAATCACATTTGGCATTTTCGAAGCTTTCTTTCTCGCATCCGAATAGAGACCTATTCGGACGCGAGAAAGAAAGCTTCGAAAATGCCAAATGAGATTTTGGCGAAACGTCAGCAAAACTGTTCTTTTCAGAACGACAGTAGTGAACGGATGTACACCCGGAATGAAAACACATTATATATATATATATATATATATATATATATATATATATATATATATATATATATATATATATATATATATATATATATATATATATATATATATATATATATATATATATATATATATTATTGATTACCGCTAAAATCTATGATTTGACTTCAATGCCGGTTTTAATAACTAACCTGGCACAGATCTACCTAGTGGTACCGATCCATCTCTCTAAGAAAATATTCATAATCAGGGGCTGATGCTGGTATTATATATATGTTAATATGTCACGGCGCTATTTTGTCCTACATTGTTCTGTTATGGTACTGTTAAAACGTTGCTGCAAGCGCTATTTTGTTTTATTGTCTTAAAATACACTATTTTGTTACGCGCTTTTATGATACAGAGCTTTATCAAAGCGCATTCTTTAAATTAGCGGTCATTTGTACAGTGGGGTTTTATTACAGAGCCTACTTTAAGTAATAAGTGTGATGACTTGTAAAATTTTCTATAAAATAAAATAATTATATGAAGGACGTAATTAAAAAGAACTCGGTAAAACTTTATTTAAATTTTCTTCTGGTTTCTTATTTTTTTTTATAATTCTTGTTATAATTTTAAGGCTCTATTATAAAAGTTTAAAATTTTTAATTCTAATATACTGCAACATAATCATTATAGTATGTCTCAATATTCGATTCTGTAGCTAGGTTTGAAATAACCTATTAACGTGTAAAATTATTTAATGTATAATTATATTATACCATGTAACAAATGAGTTTTAAAAATCTTTAGAAATGTACCAGGTGTACCAAAAACTCTAGAGAAATATTAATATTTTAACTCCCTGCATCTCAAAAACAAAACGTTTGTAGTACTCTGTTTATATAAACTTTTTTATTTTATTTCTTCTGGTGAATTTAAATATGAACATGAATTATGTTACAACACTCTGTATATAAAAATTAACTTGAAATATTTTATTTATCAAAATATTAGCAAATTCACATTCTTGATCGCTGTCATTTAATCAAACCAAGCGTTGCGTTGTGGCAGCTTTTTTTCTATGTTTAAAGTTCGCGTTATTAAGAAAGAATAAAAAATAGCTGAGAATTTGTTATCAAACAAATGAACTGCGAACTAAAAAAACTATGTTGGAAATTTATTTGACGGCAAAATTTCAGATTAGCTCCAGCGAAGCAATCTTTAAGCTCAGTTTCTGTTGAATTTCAAATGCTTTGCTTTTTTCTTTTCAGAAACTGTCAATTAATTATGAAATGAAATACGAGTGACAGACTTTCATTATAAATTAATTTATATTTTATCAGGCATTATTATAGAGAAAAATCCTTTTATTCCATGATATTTGAAGGCTATTATATTAGAAATAAATTTCGTAACGATCAAATAAAAATCGATATTTTAAGATCCCACTGATAGAAAGTTAATCATTTTAGAACAAAATAACTTTGGCAGCTCAGAATATCAAGTTTATATTTAAATTCTGCGGATAGAGTGTATCTTAATTAAAACTATAGCACAATAGTTTTATACTCAAATACCGGAAACACACGACATTCTTTAGTAATCTGAAATTGTCAGTTTTAGGAGAATTCAATGCTGGAAGAAGGACATTCTGTAAACAGGTAACCCATGGTCCACTTTCTTTAAAAAATCAAATCAAAATTGATGGACTTAAGCGATTTTTATTAGCCATTTCAAAACCTGTAAATTTTTCATTTTAGATTTTTAAAAATTTTGAATAACCCGGTATATAACCCACTAACCTTTAAAATAAAAAGTAATATAATATCCACATGCAATATTTTAGACAAACGATTGAGCACAAACGCAATTATACACAAAAGTTCCGAGTTTCTTGCCAAGCGAGCAGGAACGTGTTAAGATGTATTAACTCGCTATTTACTTTATTTTACAATACTATTACTTGACCGTTATTTTATGTTACTTAAAGTTAAAATCTTATTTTTAACTTTTTGTTTATGTAATTAAAAAGAAATCTATAAAACTGTACTAAAACTTATTCAAAATTCAATTTCATAATTTTTATTTTCGACATTACGAAAAAATGTATGAAATTCATCAAACATCATATCACTAACAGATATTCCTACATAATTAAGAGCATACACTATAAGCTTACGTAGAAAAGTAAACATAAATATAAAAAAAACATAATAAAAATAAAGCTCAACTTCCATATATCGGGTGTACAACTAGGAAAAGAGACAGGCTGTATCCCCCTTGTTCCCCCATACACTTTGTATGTAAAAATTAATTTAAATTATTTTTTAATCATCAAAATATTAGCAGATTCGCATTCTTAATCGCTGTAATTTAATCAAGCGAAGCGTTGCGTTGTTGCGAAATTTACAAACAGCGTTTTTATGATGTTTTAGAAGTTTACGTTATTAAGAAAGAATAAAAAATAAGCTGAGAATTATTAATCAAACCAGTAAACTGCGAACATTGCTGAAATAACTAAGTTTTATCCGGCAAAATTTTAGATTAGCTCTAGCGGAAGCATCTTTAAGCTCAGTTTCTGTTGAATTGCAAATCCAAGGGGTTCTTTAGAAACTGTCAATTAATTATGAAATGAAATATGAGTGGGAAATTTTCCCAGACATTATTATAGAGTAAATCCTTTATAAAGTTGATATTTTAAGGCTATTGGTAATTAAAACTACTATAACAAACACAGCAACGTCATTTAAAATTGTCTAGAAATAAGAAATATTATTATGTATCCGATATATTCCTCAACGATCGTTAAAAAATCTATATCTAAAGGTCCTACTGATAGAAAGTAGATGAATTTTAAAACAAAATATCTTTTACAGCTCAATATTTCATTTTTATATTTAATTTCTGAGAATAAAGTGTATCTTAATAAGAACTATAGCACAATAGTTTCATACTCTAACACCAGAAATACTCTAATACCGGAAGCATGCTTTCAGTACACCACATATTTTGTAAATAGGCAAAATTTTAGAACATGGCAACAATCAAATCAAAATTGATGGATCTAAGCGATTTTTATTAGCTATTTCAAACCCTGTAAATTTTTAATTTTAGATTTTAAAAATTTTTGAATAATAATAAAGTAATATAATATTTCATGCAATATTTTAACCAAACGATTGAGTACAAACGCAATTATACACCGTTTTTGTACCAAAGTTTTCCAATTCGAGTTTCATATTTGTCTGAAATGCATCCGAAACTTTTCCTTTCTTGAAAATTCGCTCTAAGTGAAAAGTTCCGTGTTTCTTGTCAAGTGAGTAGGAAAGTGTTAAGATGTATTAACTCGCTGTACAGTGTACTTTACAATACAGGGATTTTTATTTCGAAAATGAGAACTAAGTACAAAGTTTATTACCTGATCGTTATTTTAAATTACTTAAAGCTATACCCATATATTTTACTTTTTGTTTACGTAATTAAAAAACTTTATACATACATAAACCAACATAAATATAAAAAAAACATAATAAAAATAATGCTCAATTTGCATACACCGGGAATACAACTAGGAAAGGAGGCCGGCTATATTTCAGAAACCGCTTATCCCCAACTTTTTTATTTTAATTGTTTTAGGTTAATTAATGTATGAACATGAATTATAACACTCTGTATATAAAAACTAATTTGAAATATGTTCTACACATCAAAATATTAGCAATCGCTGTCAGCGTTTTTATGATGTTTTTGAAGTTCACGTTATTAAGAAAGTATAAAAAAAGGTGACAATTTTTAATCAAACAATTAAACTGCGAAGTTTGCAGAAACAACTAATTTGGAAATTTATCCGGCGGCAAAATTTCAGATTAGCTTCAACGAAGGCGTCTTTAAGCTCAGTATCTGATGAATTGCAAATCCAAAGAGACTTTCCAGAAACTGTCAATTAATTATGAAATGAAATATGAATGAGAAACTTCACAAGTTAATAATTTATTTTTTATCAAGCATTATTATAAAGAAAAATCCTTTATAAGATTTAAGGCTTTGTGCTGTTTTCGTTTCTTCGTTGATATTTTAAGGCCACTGGTAATTAAAACAACTATATCAAAAAAAGCCAGCTTCATTTAAAATTGTCTAATAATAAGACATATTATACGTATTCGATAATTTCCTTATCGAGCATAAAAAAGCAATTTAAACTCCTACTGATAGAAAGTAAATGGTTCTAAAACAAAATAGCTTTTGCAGCTCAATATTTAAATTTTATAGTTAATTTCAGCCGATGGAATCAATTAGAACTATAGCGCAATAGTTTTATGCTCTAACACCGAAAACACATTTTCACTACAACACGCTATTCTCTCATAAAATTGCCAACTTCAGGAAAATTCGTTGTTGGAAAAAGGAAATTTTGTAAACAGATAACCCATTATCCATCCAAAAAATAAAAGAAATCAAATCAAAATATACCGATCTAGGCAATTTTTATTAAGTCTTGCTGTGAAAAAAGCTGTGAATATTTAATTTTGGATTTTTTAAAATTTTTAATTAACCTTGTATATAACCCACAAAGTCTTAAAACAAAAAGTAATATAATATTTTCTTCGGTTGAGCACAAGCGCAACGTAATTATACACCGTTCTTATGCCAAAGTTTTCCAATTCGAGTTTCGTATATCCTATTGGTCTAAAATGCATTCGAAACTTTTCGTTTCTTGAAAATTTGCTCTAGGTGAAAAGTTCCGTGTTCCTTGTCAAATGAACAGGAAAGTATTAAGATGTATTAACTCGCTGTTCAGTGTACTTTACAATAAGCGGATTTTTATTTCGAAAATGGAAACGAAGTACAAAGTTTTTTATCTGACCGTTATTTTAAGTTACTTAAAGTTAAAATGTTATATTTAACTTTTTGCTTACGTAATTAAAAATAAATCCATAAATCTGTACTAAACCATTTTAAAATTCAATTTCATAATTTTTGAATTTCGATATGACAAAAAAATTTATAGAATTAATCAAACATCATATCTCTAACACACATTTCTACAGAATTAAGAGTATACACTATAAGCTAACGTAGATAAGTCAACATAAATATAAAAAAACATAATAAAAATAAAGCTGAACTTCCCTATACCGGGTGTACAACTAGGAATAGAGGCCGGCTGTATCCCGCTTGTTCCCAACTTTTTTTAAATCTTTTACGTTAATTAAAATATGAACATAAATTATGTTACAGCACTTTGTATGTAAAAAACAATTTAATATATTTTCTAATCATCAAAATATTACAAATTCGCATTCTTAATCGCTGTCATTTAATTAAGCGACGCGTTGTGTTGTTGCGAAATTTACAAACAGCGTTGTTATGGTCATTTTGACTTACACGTTATTCAGAAAGAATAAAAAATTAACTGACAATTATTAATCAAAGAAATAAAATGCGAACATTGCTGAAATAACTAAGTTGAAAATTTATCCGGCGGCAAAATTTCACATTACCTCTAGTGAAAGCATCTTTAAGCTCACATTCTGTAGAATTGCAAATCCAAGGGACTTTTCAGAAACTGTTAATTAATTACGAAATGAAATATGAGTGAGAAACTTTCACTATAAATTATTAATTGATATTTTATCAGGAATTAATAAAGAGAAAAATCTTTTTTAAGGTTTATTGCATTATGCTGTTTTGGTTTATTCGTTGATATTTTAAGGCTATTGGTAAATAAAACTACTATATCAGAAACAGCCAGCGTAATTTAAAATTGTCTAATAATAAGAAATATTATTACATGTCCAATAAATTGCTTAAGGATTGTAAAAAATCGATACCTAAAGGTCCTACTGATAGAAAGTAAATCATTTAACAAAATATCTTTTACAGCTCAATATTTCAATTTTATATTTCATTGCTAAGGATAAACTGTATCTCAATTAGAACTATAGCACAATCGTTTTATACCGGAAGCACGCTTTCAGTACACCACACATTTTCTAAACAGGCAAAATTCTAGATTATAGAAAAACTAATATTAAAATTGATGGATTTACGCGATTTTTATTAGCTATTTCGAAACCTGTAAATTTTTAATTTTGGATTTTTAAATTTTTTTTGAATAATCCAGTATATAATTCACTAATCTTTAAAAGTAAAAAGTAATATAATATTTCACCCAATATTTTAACCAAACGATTGAGTACAAACGCAATTATACACCGTTCTTGTGCCAAAGTTTTCCAATTCGAGTTTCGTATATCCTATTTGTCTGAAATGCATCCGAAACTTTTCTTTTCTTGAAAATTTGCTCTAAGTGAAAAGTTCCGTGTTTCTTGTCAAGTGAGCAGGAACGCGTTAAGATGTATTAACTCGCTGTTCAGTGTACTTTACTATAAAGGGATTTTTATTTCGAAAATATGACTAAGTACAAAGTTTATTACCTAACCGTTATTTTAAGTTACTTAAGGTTAAACTCTTATATTTTACTTTTTGTTTACGTGATTAAAAAGAACTCCATAAAACTGTACTAAAACTTTTTCAAAATTCAATTTCAAAATTTTTATTTTTAAACGACGTTACAAAAAATCTATGGAATTCATCAAACAACATATCACTAACAGACATAAAGGGCGGGACACGAAAGAAAACTGGGCGGAGTTAATCGGTTTAGGAAGGTCGGCCAAG
Organism: Kuschelorhynchus macadamiae; assembly: GCA_030620095.1. Classification (NCBI taxonomy): domain Eukaryota; kingdom Metazoa; phylum Arthropoda; class Insecta; order Coleoptera; family Curculionidae; genus Kuschelorhynchus; species Kuschelorhynchus macadamiae. Next base: position 112,568 of record JAUTXW010005519.1, on the reverse strand, counting down.
AAATCTCTTTAAACCAGTGGTGTCCCGTCGTTCTTTAAACAATATGGCACTCCTTTTTGACTATACGCACTTCAGAAAATTAAAAAATGTAACTATGCTTATCTGTATTTGTCTGTTTTCTTTCGTGTACCGCACTTCTATATCTCTTTTGTGTTGCAAAAACGGAGAGTTTTCGTATTTTAAAATGATTTTATTTTGATTTTTCTTGATCGATTTACCTATAAATATATTTTTTCTTGAGTTCTGTCATTAACGGTTCCCGGGCTACTGGCTACGTCCACTATTATTGGATCACCTAGTATAGTGATACACAATTTACAAGTCCAGATTTTACATGGGCAGCCAGCATCAGATGCAATGAAACGCCCTGTATAGTACTTCACAATGACGCCCCCTGTACAAAGTAATATAACAGACGGAGACAAACGGTCACTTTTGGCATACCCGAATAGTCCAAAGTCGAACGGCATAAGTTAAAATTTTGATAAATCTTGTTCACTGGAATCAGTGGTGGCTCCCCTACTATAATTACATTGATGTGTTAATTTTGGAAAAATATTAATTGCAATATTAGATATTTTTTGACACCCGGTATTGAACAGAAAATTAATTATTTTGAAGCAGTTTATTGACAGCTACTTTACCAAATATATGAAAAAAAACTAGGCTATTTTTGAGGTGGACGGCTGTGATTCTAATGGTTCGATTCCTTCTAAATCGTTGTCCTCCCCTGAAAATGATGAGGTTTCGTCGTCACTACTTGAAGATCCCAGTGTGATAACTAAATCATCAATAACCGTTTCAATTTTGCCATCTACTTCCCAGTATTTATCTTCAATAGAACGAACATGTTTAACATACGATTTCCAATTTTCAGCCAATATTAAGTCAATGGCTTCTAATGTTATTTAATTTAAATCTTTAATTAAAAGTTCACCGGTGCTCTCAAATATATTTTCGTACTTCTGTGCATTCAAGTTCAATAGGGTTGAGGTCGCAAATGTATGGAGGCAGCCTTAAAGGTCTATGACCGAGGTTACGTAAAAGTCCGTCAATTTTATACTTTTTTCTCCTAGGCTTGTTGGCTGATATTACTTCATATAATTGATATTTTCTCCATGTTGGATCACATACAAGATTGTTCGATTTAAGCCACGATATCATATGAGCTTTTATAGAGTATTTAGTTGGCACTTTATCTTCTACGTGAGAATGATAAGGCGCATTGCCCATTACCACGACTGATTTGGGAGGAATGTTAGGTAGAAGCTTCTCGAGCAACCACTTTTCAAAATCATCTCTATTCATCTGTCCATGATAGTCTCCAGTTGTTAGTTCCGAGCGAAAAACTAAAGCAGCAACTGGAACAAATCCGGCTTCTGAACCACCACGAACTATAATAAAGCGACTACTAGAGCGGATTCCCTGAACAACACCTGTAACACTTTCACTTTGCCAGCATTTGTTCACTGTCATATCACTATCTACCCAGGTTTCGTCTAGATATACAATATTGCGTTCTTCTTGCCTATATTGCCTTACAGTTGATAGATATTTCACCCGCCAGTGAAAAATATTTGGTCTCTCAATGAGCAATTTTCGTTTATTTTGGCACTTGCGCCCAACAAAACCATTTGATCGTAAAAGCCGATTTAAGTTTTTATACCCGTACGGAAAATCTATTTTGTTCTTTACAGCACGAAGTAGGGGTTTGCAGGTCGGAACATTCTTCAAGTTTATATAAAAATACTCTATTGTTCGTCGAATTACTTGAAAATCACCATCGTCAATTTTATCTTTGTATGATGATCGGGGTCTTTTTTTACCAGGAGATTTTAAGGGTTTTTTCTCTTTGAATTTTTCTTACACTACTTTCCGAAACATCAGTGTAAAATGCAGCGCGTTCTGTTCGATTTTGAATTAGAATAGTCAAACTATTATTTTCAGCTTTTCTATTACAGGCCTCTATAACGCTCGCAATAACTTCACGTGCACCGCTTCGAATTGTTTTTCCTCTTTTGTTCGTCATCGTTACGTCAACGCAACGCATTTATATAGAAATGAAAACAAATGCTCGAAATGCATAGGCGCCACTGGAAATAGCTAGAACCTTCTAGCGGCAAGTCAGGCACTCGCAGACTCTAGGCACATCCCAATTACAAGTGGACTAGTGCAAAATTTACTAAATCCTCGATTCATTTTCCATACCGCTTAGCTGGCGCACTTTATAGGTGAAGCGGCAAACTATTACAACAAATAAAATAACATAAAACTTATTTGCGTACACAAATATTACTTTTCCGCTTGCTTAAGACTATGAACCTTTATTTTAAGGACCGCCCGGTTTTCTTTCGTGTCCCGCACTTTATCTAGAAAATTCAGAGCATACACTATAAGTTACAAGCTAACGAAAATAAACCAACATAAATTTAAGAAAAACATAATAATAAGCTCAACTGCCATATACCGGGTATACTAGGAAAAGCGGCCGGCTATAACTTAGAAACCCGCTTATTACCATTATTTAGGCTAATTAAGATATGAACATAAATTATGTTACAACACTTTCTATCTATACATTGTGTTAAATTCGCATTCTTAATCGCTTTCATTTATTCAACCGAAGCGTTGTATTGTAGGAAATTTTACAAACAGCGTTTTTGTAATATTTTTGAAGTTCACGTTATGAAGAAAGAATAAAAAATAAGGTAGCTATTTCTAATCAAACACATAAACTGCGAACTTTGCTGAAATAACTAAGTTGGAAATTTATCCGGTGGTAAAATTTCAGATTAGTTTCAGCGAAGGCGTCTTTAAGCTCAGTTTCTGTTGAATTGCAAATCCAACGAAACTTTTCAGAAGCTGTCTATTAATCATAAAATGAAATATGAGTGGGAAACTTTCACTATAAATTATCAATTGATATTTTATTAGGCATTATTATAGTATACAGTGTGTCTCAGATTCGCTTCTCTATACAGGGATCTCGGCTCCTATTATATCTACAGTAAAGGTTAAATGGGGAAAGTGTTAGCGGAAACTTATTGCATTCGATATCCGGCTTAAGATTTACGATCGATCAATTGTTTTTGGAAATATCGGGAAACCGAAAATGGCGGATTTCGTTTTTGGCTAGTATATCCAGAACGGTAAATTTGACAGCTGCCAAAATGTGACATTATTCGGACACATTTTTAAGACAAATAAAACGGCGTATACGACACGTCTTCATTGTTTTTTGTTAACCCGCAACCCGCCTCAACTTTCATTTTTCTTATGGCCGCCATATTGGATTTTTCGATTTTTGGAAAGAGCCTAAAATTTCCAGTCTAGTGATATCTCACAAGTGCATTAGAGATTTTAGTATCATCGAAATATTACACTTCGTCAAGTTAGGTTTCAGTTTTTTCTAAGAAGGTCATGATTTAAAGTAATGTTAGCTCTCAATGCTTTTCTAAGAAGGCCATGATTTATCTGTAACAAAATTGGATTTTGACTTTAACGTTAAGTTAAATAGTTGGAAGTATCAAAGCTGTGTTTAATAAAATCATAAATCTGACACATAAATTGTCAAAACCTATAGAAAATGGCCGGCATTCCGTATTCAAATGAAGAAAAGGTTGACATGTTAGCTCTGTACTTTCAATCATACAGAAACGCCGACGTTACCTCAGCGAGGTATTTGGAGATGTACCCTGAACGACGGCAGCCTCATAAAACCCAATTCAGGAAAATCGTAGTTAATTTAATTAACCACGGTGCCTTCGAACAACCTAGAAACGGATACAATAATAACAATGAAAATCGAGACAGAAACATTTTACAAGCTATCAACGAAAATCCTAGTGCATCGGTAAGAACTGTAGAACAGGAAACTAATGTGCCAATATCAACAGTACAGAGAGTTTTAAAAAAGAATAAGTACCATCCATACAAATCCATAATAGTACAACGACTTAAGGAAACTGATTTTCCAAGACGACTACAGTTCTGTGAGTGGTATACTAGGAGATGTAATGAAAATCCTGATTTTGTAATTCATGTATTTTGGTCCGATGAGAGCAGGTTCACGAATTGTGGAGTCTTTAATAGGCACAACCGTCATTATTGGGCTGTGCAAAATCCTCACGAAGTGGCAGAGACACGTCTACAGATCAGATTTGGAAGTAACGTTTGGTGTGGGATCATTTGTAAGTTAATCTAACCAATCTTTTTTAAATAGGCACCAAAGGATGGTCAAATAATAATTTTTTCGTTTAGTTCTTTAATGACACTAAAAGAGTATAATCTAATAAAAAAAAAGTAAAACGTTCTACATCAGTGAACTTATTTTTTGATATTGTATTACATTTTTATTCATTTTGTATTGTAATTTCGAAGAACCTATAAAAATAGAATTGGGTTCTATAAATTTATTAACACTATCTGCAGATTTAGCTAATTCTCTAAAATAATTTTGATTGTCTGAATTTAATGATTTATTATTACCCGGGAAGCCTAGTTCTTGCGTTATAAAAAAAATACCATATTAATCAAATGTCGAATTATTTTTTGATTTTCATTATGATTTATAGAAAGGCGTTCAGCTGTATTTTCAAATAATTTAAATTTTAAAGCGCAAGGGGTTTGTTCTTTTGATATTTTATGTTTTATTAAGGCACGGTGTACTTTTTTAAGATTATTATATCACTGAAATAAATTGATTTAGTATTTCCGAAATTAATATCAATACCAACAAAATAATTTATTACGGCTATTACTTCTCGCTAACCAAATATGTTTTTCTTTTTCATAATAAAGCTGAATAGGTTTCAACTGTATACAAGCTCATTCATTACGGGATGTTTCTATCATTATTTTTGGAAAGAAAATATCTACTTTTTAATAAAGATAATTTTCCCTTTATAATTTATAGTTTCTAGTACCACCCGGCCGACCCTGCCGCCCTTAACTATTGGACACCTATTTATAAATTATTAATCATTTCAGGATATCGACTTATTGGACCATTTTTGTTTGACTACAACCTAAACGGGCAGAGGTACATAGAGCTTTTGCGAAACCAGGTTGTACCAGCCTTACGAGCTATTCTAACGGAAGATGAATTAAGAAGAACTTGGTTTCAACAAGACGGATGTCTGGCTCACAATACCATTCAAGTCAGGAACTTCTTAAGAGAGCAGTTTGACGAAAGAATAATTTCTTTAAATGGTCCAATATCTTGGCCTCCTAGATCCCCTGACCTGTCGCCCTTGGATTTCTACCTCTGAGGTCACACAAAGAATGAAATCTATGAATTTGATCCCCCCGTGATCATAGAAATCTTGAGACAAAGAATTCTGGACACCTTTAGAAATATTAACCGAAATACACTTACCAGGGTTGTACGAAAAACAGTCACATATGGACGGCATTTTGCAGATTTGTAAATTAATGTTACCCACTTACAAAGTAGTTAAAGCTCATTTAGATTTTTTAAGTCGTTATTTACGTTCATGTTGTATTGAAAATTCAATGCGTTCAATACATTGCTTACTTATTAATGTAATCTTATGACAAATAAAGCATGGCCTCCTTTAAAAACATTGAAACCTAAAAATCTTTAATGCACTTGTGAAATATCGCTAGACTGGAAATTTTAGGCTCTTTCCAAAAATCGAAAAATCCAATATGGCGGTCATAAGAAAAATGAAAGTTGAGGGGGGTTGCGGGTTAACAAAAAACAATGAGGACGTGTCGTATATGCCATCTTATTTGTCTTAAAAATGTGTCCGAATAATGTCACATTTTGACAGCTGTCAAATTTACCGTTCTGGATATACTGGCGAAAAACGAAATCCGCCATTTTCGGTCTTTCGCCGATATTTCCCAAACTTATTGATCGATCGTAAATCTGAAGCCAGATATCGAATGCAATAAGTTTCCTCTAAAACTTTCCATATTTAACCTTTGCTGTAGGTGTAATAGGAGCCGAGATCCCTATATAGAGAAGCGAATCTGGGTCACACTGTATATATCCGTTATAAGATTTAACACGCTGTTTTCGTTTATTCGCTGATATTTTAAGGCTATTGGTAATTAAAACCACTATATCAAAAAGAGCCAGCGCAATTTAAAATTGTCTAATAACAAGAAATGTTATTACGTATCCAATAAATTCGTTAACGATCGTTAAAAAATCGATATTTAAACCAATTTTATATTTCATTTCTGAGATAAAGTGTATCTCAATTAGAACTATAACATACTAGTTTCATTTTCTAGTATCGGAAGCACGCTTTCAGTACACCACACATTTCGTAAAAAGGGAAAATACTAAACAATAGAAAAAATCAAATCAAAATTGATGGATCTAAGCGATTAATATTAGCTATTTCAAAACCTGTAAATTTTTAGTTTCGGATTTTTAAAAATTTCTGAAATCCTGGTATATAACCCACTAATCCTTAAAAGAAAAAATAAATTATCTTAGGCAATATTTTAAACAAACGATTAAACACAAACGTAATTATATACCGTTCTTTTGCCAAAGTTTGCCAATTCGAATTTTATAATATATCCTATTTGTCTGCAATACACAAACAACAAATGAACAAAATATCTTTTACAGCTTAATATTTCAATTTTATATTTCATTTTTGTGGATTAAATGTATCTCAATTAGAACTATAGCACAATAGTTTCATAGTCTAATATTCAAAGCATGCTTTCAGTACTCCATGCCATTGTTTCATAACCTGAAATTGTCAATTTTAGAAGAATTCAATGTTGGAAAAAGACATTTTGTAAACAGGTAACCCGATGTCCACTTTCTTAAAACATGTATAGATGGATAAAATTCTCGAAAATAGGAAAAATAAAATAAAAATTAATTGATCTAAGCGATTTTATTAGCTATTTGAAAATCTATAAATATTTAAAAATTTTTGAATCATTCTTTATATAACCACTAACTCTTAAAGGAAAAAAGTAATATAATATTTCATGCAATATTTTAATCAAACGATTGAGTACAAACGCAATTATGCACCGTTCTTGTGCCAAAGTTTTCCAATTCGAGTTTCGTATATCATATTTGTCTGAAATGCATCCGAAACTTTTCCTTTCTTAAAAATTCGCTCTAAGCGAAAAGTTCCGTGTTTCTTGTCAAGTGAGCAGGAACGTGTTAAGATGTATTAACTCGCTGTGCAGTGTACTTTACAATAAAGGGATTTTTATTTTGAAAATGGGAACTAAGTATAAAGTTTATTACCTAACCGTTATTTTAAGGTACTTAAAGTCAAACTCTTATATTTTAGATACTAAAATTCGATAAAAATGCGCTCTCACACATCTTTATCAAAAGTTCTTGGCCGGAAAAAATATATGTCTAATAACAGAAATATGTAATTTCTGCAGGTGCAAAACGGCCTACAAGAAGAATTGCTTTCGATTATTTCACAGGGTACCCTCCTGCGATCATGATTTCTGGGCCTCTACCCTCATCAGGCAGGCTTGTACCCAGGGAGATCTGAAATAACAGATTGCTCGATATGACAAAATCGAAAACGAAACGTCTATCACACTGAAACAGTACTACAAGTTAAATGTAATATTTAGCACCACTTATTGGGACTCCGGTGATTTTCGGCTGCAAACCCATAGGTAATTTAAAAAGTATGCACTAGCACCATCATTCGGAGAGTAGATACTAAAATTCGATAAAAATGCGCTCTCACACATCTTTATCAAAAGTTCTTGGCCGGAAAAGATATATGTATTATAACAGAAATATATAATTTCTGTCAATGTCAAAACCACCGGAGCCCCAATAGGTGGTGCTAAATGTTACATTTAACTTGTAGTACTGTTTCAGTGTGATAGACGTTTCGTTTTCGATTTTGTCATATCGAGCAATCTGTTATTTCAGATCTCCCTGGGTACAAGCCTGCCTGATGAGGTAGAGGCCCAGAAATCATGATCGCAGGAGGGTACCCTGTGACATAATCGAAAGCAATTCTTCTTGTAGGCCGTTTTGCACCTGCAGAAATTATATATTTCTGTTATTATACATTTATCTTTTCCGGCCAAGAACTTTTGATAAAGATGTGTGAGAGCGCATTTTTATCGAATTTTAGTATCTACTTTCCGCATGATGGTGCTAGTGCATACTTTTTAAATTACCTATGGGTTTGCAGCCGGAAATCACCGGAGGCCCAATAGGTGGTGCTAAATGTTACATTTAACTTGTAGTACTGTTTCAGTATGATAGACGTTTCGTTTTCGATTTTGTCGAGCAATCTGTTATTTCAGATCTCCCTGGGTACAAGCCTGCCTGATGAGGGTAGAGGCCCAGAAATCATGATCGCAAGAAGGTTACTCTGTGACATAATCGAAAGCAATTCTTCTTGTAGGCCGTTTTGCATCTGCAAAAATTATATATTTCTGCTATTATACATATATCTTTTCCGGCCAAGAACTTTTGATAAAGATGTGTGAGAGCGCAGAATTTTAGTGTCTGCTCTCCGCATGATGGTGCATACTTTTTAAATTACCTATGGGTTTGCACCCGGAAATCACCGAAGCCCCAATAGGTGGTGCTAAATGTTACATTTAACTTGTAGTACTGTTTCAGTATGATAGACGTTTCGTTTTCGATTTTGTCATATTGAGCAATCTGTTATTTCAGATCTCCCTGGGTACAAGCCTGCCTGATGAGGGTAGAGACCCAGAAATCATGATCGGAGGAGGGTACCCTGTGACATAATCGAAAGCAATTCTTCTTGTAGGCCGTTTTGCACCTGCAGAAATTATATATTTCTGTTATTATTCTTATATTTTACTTTTTGTTTAAGTAGTTAAAAAGAACTCCATAAAAGTGTACTGAAACTTTTCCAAAATTCAATTTCATATTTTTTTTTTGAAACGACATTATATAAAAATGTATAGAATTTATCAAACATCATATCACTAACAGACATTTCTACAGTATTAAGAGTTTACACTGTAAGTTACAAGCTAAAGTAGATAAACCAACATAAATATAAGAAAAACATAATAAAAATAAAGCTCAATTTCCATATACCGGGTGTCCAACTAGGAAAAGAGGACTAGAAAAACTTTTTTATTTTAATTTTTTTTTAGCAAATTAAGATATGAACATGAATTATGTTGCAATACTTTGTACATACAAATTAGTTTGAAATATTTTGTAATCAGAAAAATATTAGCAAATTCGCATTTTTAATCGCTGTCATTTATTCAAGCGCCGCAATGTGTTATGATGAAATTGACAAACAGCGTTTTTATGAAATTCACGTTATTAAGAAAGAATACAAATTATTGCAAATCCAAAGAGACTTTTCAGAAATTGTGAAATAATTATGAAATACAATATGAGTGAGAAACTTTCACTAAATTTTTAATTTATAATTTATCGGGCATTATTATAGAGAAAACTCCTTTATAAGGTTTAACGCTTTATGCAGTTTTCGTTTATTCGTTGACATTTTAAGGCTATTGATAATTAAAACTACTATATCAAAAAAAGCCAGCATCATGTATATAATAAGAAATATTATTACGTATCCAATAAATTCCTTAACGACCGTAAAAAATATACTTAAAATCCTACAGAAATGAACTATACAATATTTTAATTGTATAGTTAATTTCTGTCAATGGAGTGTATCTCAATTAGAACTATAGCACTCTAATAACGGAATCACACTTTCACTACACCACGCCCTTCTATCATAACCTGAAATTGCCAAATTCAGGGGAATTCGTTGTTGGAAAAAAGAAAATTTTGTAACAGGTAACCCAATATCCATCCAAAAATGGAAGAAATCAAATCAAAATTGACCGATCTAGGCTATTTTTATAAGGTCTTTTATATTTCACTTTTTACATAATTAAAAAACTTTACTAAAATTAAAATTCATAATTTTTATTTTCATATGAAGTTACCAAAAATTAATAGACTTCGTCGAACATCAAATCACTGACAAATATTTCTGCAGAATTAAAAGCATGTAGTTAAACAATAAGATACCAACTAACGTAGATAAACCAACATAAATATAAGAAAATTGTATGAACCATAAAGCTTAAACTCAACTACAGAACAAGAAAATAAAACAGGCTAGAGTAAAATTAAATACCCACGTATACATTCCACTAAGTTTATAGCGTCAATTAAGAAATAATTTGATTTTTTGCAAGCTTTAAACAATTGCATGGGCATAATATTGCTCCAAATACCAAAGTTTTTAGTAAAATAAGAAACTTGATTGGTTGGACCGATACTTAATGAAAATCCATTGTCAACAATGTAAATGAAACACTTTAAACTGTTTTAGATTTTTACTTTTATTCACAACTTGTGACATATGTTTTGCTAACACTATGCTAATTTCTATTCTCTAAGTTGTGAATAAAAGCTAAAATCTAAAACAGTTCAAAGTGCTTTATTTACAAAATAAGAAACATTGAATGTCTCTTTTGCAACGATTAAATGATTCACATTCCCTTATTGAACAGGGTATCTTGTTAAAAAGTTGCAAACCGGGAACATCTGGCAAGCTTACAGCCACATTTAATATTTTAAAAGGAAAGTCAACACAACCACTAGTACAATGAGACTAAATATCACTGTTTTTTTTCATATTTCGGCTGATTCGAAAATATTAATTTTGCTAATTCATATATACAAATGCCCGTTAGGGTGAAGAATATTTATATTCAGATCTGCAAGACAAGGTCGGAGAAAAATCAAGCATACATGGCTTGTGACGTAAGTAATGGTCTCCAAAGACATGTCCCCTAATAAAGTCATGATGCAATATAAGCACTGTAAACTGAAGGAAACTCTTTCAAAACTAAAGCTCTTTTTAGATTCTTTATCAAATAGTAAAGGATATTAAATCTTGAACAAAAAGATTACAATAACTCGTGAAATTAAAAGTGTAGTCCACTCGCAAACCCAAGAATTTTACGGATGTTAATTATGATATTACTACATAATTAGTTTTAACACACAGATTTATAATTTGTTTATTTTGTGAAGTATGGAAACGTATAGATAGGATTTTACTATAATATTTAAGTATAAAGTTCCTTTAAACCAATTAAGTAACTTACTCAATCCATCATTATTTTCATCGAACTCTGATGTACGAGCACTAACAAATATATGTCCGGACGATATTAAAAAAAAAAAACATAATAATGTTTGGTTTAAGCTGTTTTTTTTGTCTTTCTGGCTGAAAAATCACATATTCTAGAAACTAGACTAGATTCGGACGCTAATGTTTATTGGCATTAAAATCAATATTATGCACGTATTTACTGATAAATCTAGTCAGCATGGGTCAACAGCTATCAGCTTAGCATTTATCCGCCATGTTTTTATAGAGATTCATTAGAAAATGACGCGTGGTGACGCAACGAATACAAAAGTGCAAGAAATTATTATATCTCTGTACTGCAGAGGTAAATCAGTGCAAAAAATTTCAAAATGACTTAAATGTTGCAAAATCAACAGTCTGAGATATTAAAAAATATTGAGCGACAGCTAGTGTTAATGTTCGTGGTAAAAGTCCAAGTCGGCCTCGTAGAATCACTGATAGAGAATGTCGTGATCAGGTCGAAATTAGCAGAACTACCTAAAGGGGTACCATACGAGAAATACAGGCCTAATTAAATCACGAGCCAAAATTAAATATCTCTATATGTTAAATTTGTAATTTTTCGTGGTAAAACATAAAAATTAATGATGTTGTTTTATCCAATATCTTTAAAAGCCTATTCAAAAGAAAAAACGTTTGGATTGTGTAGGTGATTTTTAAAAAAGCGTGATTCGTACAAAATCAGAAGCATTTCATAAAGACCGTCTAAATCGTATTGTAAAGTTTATGGATATGATATGGAGATTTATGAGTAGTAAACAAATTGGTAAATATGAGTTCATTGATGATACTGTAAATGCAGAAAAGTACCAACTGATCTTATCACGAATCTTGATTCCAACAGCAGAACAAAGTTTTGGAAATGACAATTTCATATTTCAGCAACTGCACACAGCATACCGCAAAAATAACAAAAAAATGGTTTTGGAGAGCGTAATTTAAAAGTTTTATCGAGGCCGTCGAGTAGCCCCGACTTAAATGTCATTGAAACTTTATGGGATCACGTAAAGTTTTCTTCATGCGTAATGATCCCCAGAGTACAGCTGTGGCATTAAAGGCAAAAATCACTCTAATTTTCGGACTCTTTTATTCACGAATGTTGCAAGACTTTAGTAGATCCCATGCCAAAATTCATACATGCTGTTATTGCCGCAAAAGGTCATGTTACCTTTTATTAAAGTTCGATTTAAATTATAAGATTAAAGTGTGTCCAGATATTTATTTGTCAGCAAATTTGTTATGTTTTTGTTATTTTGTTATCTCGATTATGCAAAACTAAAGAGGTGAAGTGTATTTCGCTTGATTTGTCAGTCAGGAAGACAAAAAAAAACGTCGCGGTCTCAGTCAAAAAGAATATAATGCGATTACACGTGTTTTGCCTTTTCAGGCATCATCAGACCTACAATTAATATAACAATCAAAAACTATCACTATAAATATACAAAATTCAAACAAACCTTCGACATTAAAGAAAATCACAAGAACAAATCAGACAACTATAACGTCACATGTTAAAATACACACTGAGATGAGGTTAAGAAACTAAGGTATTGACACGCGCAGATAAAAGTTGAATCAAATAAAAGACAAAAAACATAATTAAAAAATAAAAAAAAAGTTCAGTGAAATGTCTATACATTATCTTCCTGCCGATTATTGTTAATACCAAGATTGTCAAAAATTAGTTAAGGTTTGAAGTTAAAGACTTCGTTAACACAATCTAAAACAGGGCTTCTCTTAGCCCTTGTAATTTCCATCTTCTCTAACAAATCCAGTTTTTCACTCTTTGGACACTCGTGTAGCATCTTAACATTGTTTGGTATAGAAAGATGGTGTCCAGTTGTTAGCAAGTGGTTAGCAAAAGCCGACTTTGTCTCGGCGAACTCAGTGTTTTTATATTTATCGAAAAGGCTAAGATGTTCCCGGACCCCAGTGGAAATCCTTCTCCCTGATTGTCCGACATATACATTACTAGATGCCTCTTAAGTGAGTTCACTGTTTTAAAAGCAATTGAGATATCTAAATATTTGAAAAACTTCGCCACCTGCATTGAAATATTACCAAAAAATGTTAAACCTTTAAAGCATTTTTTAAGTGTTGGTTTAGAGTGAATAATATTAAAGGAAAGTTTGTATTTATTGTAAACCTTAAAATAAAGTCTATTGATGGAGTGGATAGGAAAACCGTTGTTGAAAGCAATTTGTTTTATAATCTCCAATAGGATTGAAAGCTTCCCTGGAAAGACGTCTTTTAAACAACCTGTAGAAAAATGAATTGAAGTTCCATTTCTCCTCACTCACACAAGTTTGCAGCCTTCAATTCATTTTTCTACCGGTTGTTCAAAATTCCTCTTTCCAGGGAAGCTTTCAATCAGGAATTGGAGATTATAAAATAAATTGCTCTCAACAATGGTTTTCCTATCCACCCCATCAATACACTTTATTTTAAGTTTTTCAATAAATACAAACTTTCCTTTAATATTATTCATTCTAAACCAACACCTAAGTTTTTCAAAAATTTAGATGTCTCAATTGCTTTTAAAATAGTGAACTCACTTACTAGTAATGACCAAAGATAAGACCGAACATCTCTCAAAATCAGGAAATCAGGGGCTTACTCTTTGGGCTGTGAAGATTGTTCTGCTGTATATGTCGGACAATCAGAGAGAAGGATTTCCACTAGGGTCCGGGAACATCTTAGCCTTTTCGAGAAATATAAAAACACTGATATCACCGAGACAAAGTCGGCTTTTGCTAACCACTTGCTAACAACTGGACGCCATTTTTCTATACCAAACAATGTTTGTACTACACGAGTGTCTAAAGAGTAAAAAACTGGATTTGTTAGAGAAGATGGAAATTACAAGGGCTAAGAGGAACCCAGTTTTTGAACCTCAACTAATTTTTGGTACTAACAATAATCGGCAGGAAGATAATGTATAGAGATTTCATTGCGCCTGGTGGTAGAGTCGTGGTCAGTATCTCGGCCTCCCTCGCTGGAGGCTCGAGTTCCATTCCTGGGTATATCAATAACTTTTTTTATTTTTTATTTTTTTTTATTTGATTCAACTTTTATCTGCGCGTGTCAATACCATAGTTTCTTGTGATTTTATTTAATGTCGAAGGTTTGTTTGAATTTTGTATATTTATAGTGATAGTTTTTGATTGTTATATTAATTGTAGGTTTGATGATGCCTGAAAAGGCGAAACACGTGTAACCACATTATATTCTTTTTGAATGAGACCGAGACTTTGTGTCTTCTTTCTAGTTTAGTCATAAATATGTTCCTTTAACATTTCGTATATCGTCCGAACATATAGGTGTTGGGGCTCATAAATGCTTACAGCATGTCACCTGCGTAATATATAAATAAACTTTGCCCCAGAATGGATCTTTGAGGTATTCCAATATCCACATCGATCATTCGATCATTTTAGACCCTGGTGCACAACCCGTATCTTCAGTGCGTGACTGACACAGATTGGCGCCTATTTCCAAAGAAATTTAAATTTACACAATCAAATGCCCTGCTGAGATCACAAAAGATCCCCGCAGTACACTTACCACCCTTCAGGTGATTCGAATCTGATAAAAAATAGTTCACATTGGTCAATGTCTACTTAATTATTTCAAAAACAAATTGATTTCAGGATAAAATATTATTCTTATCTAGGAAAACGTTCAATCGTTTTAGAAAACAGCACTCAAAAATGGCAAATATTCATACCAGCGCCACTAGACGGTAGTTTGATAGATTTAAATTTGTTAGTTTTCGATAACTCTAAAAGTATCCCATTTTTAAAACTCAAGTTGACAATAAACGTTAAAACATGTGTTATGGGTTCAATAACCTGCTTCAGAAAGAAACCTAAGACCAAAATCAGAGAAAAAGGACACAGATTAAAAGTAATTTCGGTTCCATAAAACTTCCTTTGATATAAGAGTGAGAAATCAAGAGCCAAAAGTTGTATATTTCCAATTTACCTATTTTTGCTTGTACAAGTTAATGCACGAAAAATAAAAAAGTATTCAATTCAGTGCCATCATCAGGGCTTTAAAAAACAACTTTACCACAGGAACAAGGAATTATACATTCCTTCTGATTGCAAAGGAATTGCATTTTTTGGTGTCCTTAAGCATCGCCCAATTTTTTGTGTGTACTAGAGACTGTACGAATGTTGGATCTCTGCAGAATTCTTGCAATTTTAACCTGAATAAAAGATAAAACTGCACTAATTAATGATTGAGTATCCAATAATTGTTTAGGTCTGGGATTATTATAGTATATTATGTATATCGAAAACGAAGCGTTTGTAGTCGTCTGTTTTTTTTATCTTGTAAACTACTTTTTGGAGATGAATTTATTCATAAAACCCTGTATAGAACAATTTATTCGAAATATTTTTAAATCAACAAAGTATTAGCAAATCTATCTTCTTAATCGTTGTCATTTAATCAAACGACGCGTTGCGTTGGGGCAAACTCTATGAACAGCGTTTATTGATTTTTAAAACTCACTCTATTAAGAGAGAATAAAAAATTAGGTGACAATTTTTAATCGAAGAATAAACTGCAGACTTTGCTAAAATAACTTAGATGGAAATTTGTCCCACGGCAAAATTTGAGATTAGCTCCAGCGAAGTCGACTTCAAGCTCAGTTTCTGTTGAATTATAAATCAAAAGAGAGTTTCCAGAAACTGTCAATTAACTACAAAATAAAATATGAAAATTTTCACTATAAATTATTAATTTAAATTTTGTGAAGCAATGTTATATAAAAAAATCATCTTTAAAGGTTTAACACTTTATGCTTAGTTTACAAAACATTCAAGACCATTGCTAAATCAGACTACTATATCAAAACAAGCCCAGCGTTATTAAGGCACTGTGAATTTTGACTAAAAGTAAAGACTTTTGTAGATTTTTAATAGGGACTATTTTTATTTCACGAAGTGTCTAAAATCGCCTAGTAAACTGTTGTTTATTCTATTTCTCTGTAACAGTTATATCATAAATTTCACTAAAATCCGCAGTTCAAACACATAATATTTAACATAGTAGGTCTGAATCCAGTTATGACTTAAAAGCCCTCCGGGTTAATAAATTATACAAATTACTGCCAAAATATAAGTCGCAATAAACAGCTTAATCAGATATAATCCAGACCTCATTTATTTATTAATTACTAAATATATCTCTTTTTGTTTCATTATTATTGGCTATTTAACTTATTTTCATTTCGTTAAACCACAATATTTTAGACATGTTTTTATTTGAAATAATGGTTCTTCACACAAGAGAAGTAGATGTGAAACTGGTTGTTAAGTCAATGAATTTTATAACTTGTAATAGTTATGAGAAATGGGATGTAACTATACTTTTCCAGATTCTAAACATATCCTTAATTTAGTTTTATAAATTTTCCTATATCTATCTCTGAAGAGCCTGAAACAACTAATTTATGTTCTGAAAATGATTATATGCTTGGGATAGAGTTAAAAAACTTTTTTTAACTCTATCCCAAGCATATTCAATATGATTCAAATCAGGAGATTGAGCGGGCCAGCCTGAAACAGTTTATCTACTGATCTCTTCTCACATTATAAATTCTACAGCCAATTCGAACGAATGTCCCGTTTTACATGTTAACACCTCCAACGCCTCTACTGTGTAGATCAGCTTCTCCTGACTTCCTGTAGATAGTACTTCTTGAAACAGCTAGATTGTCAAATGCGCTACCGGTAACTACTTAATTGGATTGTAATCAAAATCCCGCTTCTTTGAGATTTTAACCAAACCAAAGATACATGATATATTTACCACTTTTAATCGTTCGTGTCGGCATTTATTCTAAATATTCGACATGCGAAGTTGCCGAGTGTTAGTTTGAAGAGAAGGTCTATTTATTTAGAAATATTTATATGGTTAATTCAATTCTGAGCTACGAGACTGCTACATACTGACAACACTGGCCGTGAAATTATGCCGAGCTAGGCGAAAATATCTCGATGGAATTCTATGATAGGGGATACAATTTAAAGTTAGGAATCATTTAGGGGTCTTTTATTTACCATCGGATCGATCGTCTATACGAAGTATTATCTGTCCTTGACTAAACATAACATTTCGTTCCACGATTATTATCATTTTGGCTGACCCAAATGGCTCTTTCCTTTACTTCTTGTGACACGGTAACGGGTCCAGAGGCAAAAGATGGTACTCTGAGTGATTTCCATATTTTTGGCACCATTAATTTGAAGCATTACCAGAGTTCTCAACATCTTATTTTAATTGAAATAGCAACTAGGCATCTTTAAAATACTAGTAACTATGATGTTTGCAAAACAACAAGAAGAAATTGTTTCTAAAAAATTTTACCATAACATTGGGTGTTGCATACTTTTAAAAGAAATTGTTTTTTTTAAGCAAAAAAATTTATTTATAGCATCTATTTATATGTTTACATTAAATAAATTGATTTATTATTCAAAGTAAATGCTCCTCAATTTTGAACATTGAAACTAATTAAACATTAGTCATATTAAAGTAAAAACAATTAAATTCAACACCAACGATATTAGATTTACTTTTATTGACCAAAGGAGCTGACTTTTTCCAATTTTAAAACTAATTCCTGCAATGGTTATTGCATATATACATATAAGGTATATATTTTATAGGAATCAGAAAAATGCTTTTTCCAAACCACTAAAGAATTTGAAAAAATCGATGCTTGTCTTTTTAATTTGTTGTTGTCATTTGTTCACACGAATCTACGGAAAAATTAGATTCATTTTATATGACATGATTTACCGAAAAATGTAAGCTTCTCAAATTATTTATCTCACATTATTTTAAATTTTAATACTCGTTATATAGATACCTAATATATTCACTGACCAGCATTAAAATCGGATCTAAAATCATAACTAAATTTAACAATCAATAATTTTTTGATTTTGGTTCGCCTTTAATGATCTTTTTAGTAAAATATTCTACTTTTTGAAAATTTTTTCGTTGAACAGAAAATGATTTCCGTAGGCAGTTTTATACCAGGAGAAAAAAAGATAAGTTTTTTTGTTTTAACTTTTGAATAGCCTATGGAATTATTTCATACGTTTGCAAATATGTTCTTTACCAAGTTCCATCGTTCTTGAATATTCTATTTTTTTGTTTACCTCGATAGCTCTGTTTTTGTTAAAGATACACGATTTAAAAAAAAAATACTGCACATTTTTAAAAACGGCTTTAAATCATTGGGTTTAAAAAAATTAACCCAACAAAATGTATTAAATAATAAACCTGAAACATAATAAAAAATAAAAATACATCAACTAATAACGTGTGTTTCTTCCACAATATTGGATGACAGCCTCCATTTTTCTTAGCGTACTTGCTACCAAACTACGTATTTCCTTCTGAGAAATAGCTGTCTATCGTTCGGAGAACACCCTTCCTAATCCCTTTAGAGTCATGGGTGCAGGTACCAATGCTCGAATCCTTGTGCCTAGCATATTCCAAAGATGCCCAATTGATCCTTGTACTACACGTCCTACACCGGCATTAAGCATATTCCTGAGAATTAGGTATAACTGGGTGAGTCTTTCTATTGAAATGCCACTCTACACCATGATGGAACCACCTTAAAAACTCACCCTCGCACTAAAATTGCATTTGGCATACTTTTCTCCTATTCAACGCCACACATATTCTCGATCATCTGGAGACCTGAGGCAATACCTAGATTCGTCTGTAAACGAAACAATTCTTCATTTATTCTCGGTGCTATGATGATGTTCCATAGCCAATCGCAGACGGTCGACCTAATGTTCTCTGATAAGCTCGCCTCCGTTGCAGGTCTTCTGCAAAACAGGTTTGCTCCATTTAGCCTTCTTCGTACCGCTGCTTCGTTAATATTGACATTTTTAATAAGCTGCAATTGATTACGATCAATTTATGAAAAACGGGTCACTTAGATTTGTACTATTGAGCCGAGCTGATCCTGGACGTCTGGCATAAGATCATGTTTCCAGAAATTCAGAGTAGACGCATTGTACTTCACGAACATACATGCCTTGTAGCAACATACGATTGGTTTCTACCCTCTTGAATTAAAACCACAATTACATCCAGAACTTCGGATCTCAAATCCATTTATGCCAAAATGTATGGTAACCACAACTATTAGTGCAATTAGATATTATTGCTTATGCCAATTATTAGCCTTCAATTATATTCTATGGCTACTTTGACTAACATTACATTTAGCGCGAATAAATGCTTACGTTATTTTTTCGAAGTTTTCGTCAAAATCTTGTATCTTTAGCAAAAACAGAGCTGTCGAGGCAAACAAAAAATAAAATATTCAAGAACGACGAAACTTGGTGAAATATAAATTAGCAAACGTTTTGCACTGCGAAGTAATTGTACAGGACGTTCCAAAGTTAAAAAACAATTTTTGATTATCCTGGTATGTGTCGGACAGGAGAGAGAAATGCAGAATGCACTTTTAGTGCCAGGGTGAGTTTTTAAGGCGATTTCCTCATGTTGTGAAGTGACATTTCAACAGAAGGATACATGCATGAGATTTTGGAAGAATGTGTTGTCTCTCACAGAGGCTTGATAGGAGAACATTTTATTTTCATGCAGGATAAGGCTAGATCACAGGTAGCACTTGTAGTAGAAGAATACTTAGACGACAAAAATTTACATCGCATGGAATGGCCAGCTCATAGCTTGGACTTTAATCCAACTGAGCATCTTTGGGATATGCTAGGCAGAATTATTCAAGCTTTGTTACTTGTGCCCATGAAACTGGAGGAATTAGGAAGTGGGGCCTCTGAATAATAAGCAGCTATTCAGAAGGAAATACGTCGTTTGGCAGTAAGTAAGTATGCCAACAAGAATGTTTCTTTTTTATTTTTTAAAATACACTTTGTTGCTTAATTTTCTTAAGCTTTATGATTAAAAACCGTTTAAAAAATGTGTAATATTTTCGTTAAAATCGTATATCTGAATCAAAAACAGAGCTTCGATAGCAAAAAAATAAAATATTCAAGAAAGACCCAGTGGTGAATAACATATTTGCCAATGTTTTGTACTATGAAGAAATTTACAAAAAGTGAAATATTGAATTTGTATTTTGCTATAAAGATCATTAAAAATCGACCCAAAACCCATGTTTTTTTTTCATAAAACCTTTCCACGGAAAAAAAATATGATATCATAGTGCATATTAACATTTGGATAAATATTTTAAGCATTTCTTGAAATATTTATCTAACTGTTAGTATTCAGCATTTTTTTAACTTATCCCTTAGCATGCTTTTGTAATGTTTGAAATACTATATTATATGACGAGCATGGAAAGTGTGATACGTAAGCCGAGTGCGTAATTCACGCTAGTATGTTAGTGCTGTTTCTAGTGAGTTGCATACAATATTTTTCCCACAAAACAAGAAAAAATCAATAAAAAACATCTATTTATTACATATCTTTTAAAAACATAAATAATAATAATTTTTAATATTGACATACGGCCATATTTAAATTAAGTAACACGCCAGCCAATTACGTGTAATTTGCCGTTTTGTTTTACCTGACCCAGCCTAGTTCGGAACATTTTAACGTTCGACGCGTCGAAGGCTGGAGCCGATTCCATGGAAATTACATTATAGTTATTATATTCTTAATTTTTATAACAATAACGTTATTTCTTCGAACATTAATCCAAATAATGTTTTTTTTTACTACAGAGTAAAATAATAAGCTATTTTTAAAAGGTTGTTATTAACAAACAAAGCACACTTAACGATATTAAACAATGCTGTGGATTAGTTTTCTAACACACATATGTTAGGAAAAGAACACGTATGTATCTTATCATTTGTTTTCGCGCCTACTTTGTCTTGTTGTTAAATGTGTTAAGATTATAAAATACCAAGATTTGAACAAGGGCTTATTTGTTTCTATTAGGAATTAGTTTTTCATAACGTGTGCCTAAAGTTAAGAAATACTAGTTCTTGTATCTTAAATATCGCGAAAATGGTTTATTTTAAGATTAGCATAGAGGATATAAAATATATCTAGTTTTTTGTCCATTTCCTAAAAACTTTGTAAAATATAGATCATTACACTTAAAACATTAAAGAAATGTCAGTTTTGTACATATCGTTTTATTTGATGTTCGAAATTTTTTGAAACATAATTGAATTCTTTATAGGCACTTTTATATATAACATTTTGTCTGAGAGCATTTTTACTATCCTTTTGGATTCCCTGTATATGTGAATCAATAATATTTTTCCGAGATAAAGTATTTGAAATTTAATTTCCTGCACAAACCGGTCATTGCCACAGTATTCATTTCTTTTGTCCATTTGTCTCCTAATCTTTTCCACAGTACATCGAAAGGGCGTTAGCGCGGTGATCCCCAAACATCCGACAGACTAGCGTACAAAACAATTTACTGTGTATACAGGCCGCAACGGAAGCCCATACTCTGGTAAAGGTTATCGGCAAATGACCTTCACTGTAGTCCGATTATTTTCGGCTTTTAATAAAAGTCTTCGGCCTCAGGGGCAGGATTTACTGTGTTTCCAATTTAGAATATTGTTTTTGTAGGCATGAACTTTGTTAATAAAGTAGGGTCTTGCATATCTGCAATTTACATAATAAAGGATAAAATCCCAACCATCGGCTTTTACTTTTACAAAATATATCCCGAGAGAGCCAGTTTACGTTCATTGCCACCAATTGGGGGGGGGGCAGGACTAGGGATTTGCCTTACCCCCTGTGACCCAGCAGTGCAGCTTATTAAAGTTTCGAATATAAAAAAACTAAAATTTATCAAATATCATTTTTAGGTTTATAATTTATCAATCAATTCAGGTTTTCTAAAAAAAACGAACAAAGACAGTTCAGATTTAACTGATTTCGTATATCATGCAGTTTAATGATAGAATAGAATAGGATATATTACCAGAAAATCATACATTTCGTACATAGGATCGTCAAGAAATTTACAATAAAATAAATTATAGTCAATGAATAAATACACTAAAATAATATAACCAAACTAATCAATATCAAAATAAATATAATTAAAATAGTATATAAACAAATAAATAAATAAATAGACATAAATAAAACAAAAAACAATAAACAATAAACATTCTACCAGGCCTGACAATCATCAGGGACAATCACCAAAAGACAACAAAAATCTTTATAAAATAAATATAAATTTGCCGTTTTCACTCCTTGTAATTCATAAACTCCGCTGTAGAATAAAAAGCCTTGTCCAGGAGAAATTCTTTTACAACATTTTTAAAAATTTTACCTTGATACCATCTGATTCTTTGTGACAGTTTATTGTATAAATACACGCAGTTGTATAAAGGGGATCCTCTGGAAAATTTTTTTTATGTTTAGGCATTTTAAGTATCTCAGTATTTCTAGTAAAATGCGAATTAGCTTCGCCTAGCCTATCATATTCAGAACCATTATCTTGAACACACAACAGGCATCTCAATATATATAAACACGGGACAGTTAATATTTTCTTTTCTCTGAACAGTGTTCTACAGCTCTCCAGCGGTTTAAGATTAAATATTAATTTTAATATCCTCTTTTGAGATACGAATATGCGATCACAACCCTTGTGACCCCAGCGTACTATATTGTTAGATATATGGCTGAAAACCATTGCGTAATATGCTGTTGACATAACGATATGGTCAATGTGTTTTTCAAAAGATAAGGTTGAGTCAATATATGTACCTAAAAACTTTGTACCTTCAGAGAATTTTATTTTCGCGTCTTTTTGAAATATTAAGGAGAGAGGGTTCCGAATAAATATATTAACAAATACGGTCTTGTCTGGGTTTATTATGGTCATATTAACACATATTCGCCTTACTTTATGAGCGAGGATCTCCGGGTCGCAGAAGAAACTACCACCGTCGTGTCATCGGCGTACATAGTAACGTGATCAGCACCAAGAGCGTCCGAAAGATCATTAACGTACAACAGGAATAGCAAAGGACCCAACACTGAACCCTGTGGTACCCCAAGTTTTATTTCTTTATGTATCGACAAGGTATTACCACACTTAACTTTCATATCCCTATCCGATAGGTACGATTCAATCCATAGCAACAGATTACCACGAATGCCCATATTGAAAAGTTTTGGTATAAGCATAGTTTTGTTAATTGTATCGAAAGCTATGGACAAATCAAAGAATATAGCTACAACATATTCGTGCTGATCCAGTTTCGAATATACAAAATTTAAGAAACTCCTAGATGCAGACTCAGTTGATTTGCTGGACAAAAATCTATGCTGACATCTGCTAACAATGTTGTATTTCGATAAAAAGGCAGTAATTCTGGAATGTATTATTTTTTCGAAAATTTTTGAAAAAGAGCTAAGTATCGAAATTTGCCTGTAATTTTCAATGTTTTCACTAAAGCCTCTTTTTAATATTGGAGTTATAATTGCTGTCTTTAATATCCTCGGAAAAATGCCATGGTCAAGACCAAGATTAATTAATATTGCCAGTGGGTTACAAATATATTGTTTAGCTGCCTTGATCAAACCAATGTTAAGGTCATCACTACCACGCGAGTTTTTGTTTATGATGGTATCAATGGTATTTAAAACGTCACGTTCTGTCAGACCTAATAAGTCCATCGAGCTAGGTAGTAATTCAGGAACTGTACCAGGTGCATCCACTCCATTATTTTCTAGCTTTTTTGAAGCCATCGTACTAAAATAATTTGCAAACTCGTTCGCAACATAAGATGGTTCAGTAATAATATTGTTTTCAATAGCTAGTTTTATGTTTTTGTTATTTATACTGTTTTTATTTAAATTGGTGTTAATGATCCTCCAAATTTTATTTTTTGAATTTTGTATTTTTTTACCAAAAAAATCTTTTTTGGCAGATTTAATTTTTTGTTTATAAAACTTTTTAATACTTTTGTACATAACTACTATTTGTTCAGTCGGTGCAATTCTCTTAAGGAAATCAAGATTATCAAGTTGATTATTTATATCAGCCAGTTCACAATTGTACCATCCATGGATAACCTTTTTATTTCTAGGAACTGGAAAAGACCGATAAGGACAACATACATCCAGACAAAAAACAACAGATTCAATAAAATGATTCCATGCTACATCTACAATTATAATAGTTGGACGTACACAGTAAATGCGAATCTCTAATCATACCAGAGAACATATCAATATTGTTGGGAGACATAAGTTGTGCTGAAACTGTCATATTCTCCTCCTTAGAGGCTTAAACACCAAAGTTAGATGTATATATACATTTGTGGCCAAAGTGGTCACTAATATGGGCATCTTCAATATGACATTTATAACAGTCAGGGGAAATGTTAGTAACAAAATAATCAATCTCGCTGATGCTAGTACTTCCAAGAGAGTTAGTAAAAATTCTTGTTGGACCTTTGATCGCCTGGGTAAGCCGATAAGAGCTAAAGACATCAAATAAACTTTTTTTGGTATACGTTTCTTTTAAACAGTCTATATTTAGGTCTCCACACAAAACCACATTTTTAGATCGCCCACAAGCAATAACCAGAGCACTACTTATTGAATTCAAAAACAGATCTATATCTCCCTGAGGCGGAAGGTAACAACAGACTATGACTAATTTATCAAGTGCGATTGCGCATATTTCGCTATGATTCTCAACAGAAACATTTTCAATGGATATAATGCGTTCAATGTTGTTGCTCATGATATTTTTTACTAGAATCATTGATCCTCCATGCCTACTTCGCATTCTACCAAAACACGACATTATTTTGTATCCCGTTATGACTATATCAGAAATAGACGAATTTTCAATCCAATGTTCTGTCAAACACATGACGTCGACACCCCCGTTAAGTGCTAGAAGCTCAACTTCATCTAATTTGTTTGTTAAACACTGTACATTAATATGATAGAGGATATATTTTATATAACTATTTTTTTCAACCTGTTTTGTTTTCAACACTCCTCTAGATTTAGTTGCGATATGCGAGGGTATAAAAAAGTCTTATCATTATGATTTAATTGAAGATTTACTGATTTACTTTCGTTCAGAGAAACCCCATTCTCCATAATTAAATAAGTTAGCTTTAATTTTGACCACCTCGCATATGAAACATAAAACACATTCCTACTTACAGCAAAGGGGTGCTTTTACGCATTTAAAAAGCATACCTACATAGTGCGATGTGTATATTTTATTTTTGGACTTAAAGTATGATTCATGTAGATGAGTTTATTTAAACTTCATTGCAATTTGCTTTGTGAATACAAAGTTTTTTATTTACTATATACACTCAGTTCCAAAAAAAACTGAGGCACTTGATTTTTGACCCAAGTTCAATGTCTTATATTTTGTAAATCCGTGGGTCGATTTAAACATTTTAAAAGAAACTTTTTACACCCTATATGAAAGACCTTTTTTGAGAGATTTTTATCTTTTTATTCATCGATGTATCTGCTAGGGGTACACAAACCGTCTGCTGGCTAACCATAGCTTCTCGAATTTGGCGAAAATTTTCTCGAACTTTTACAAATGTGTTTGATCGATTCCAAAAAATCCGCAAAAAAGATTTGCAAACTCGTAATTAACGACAAAAGCTGAACTTAAACATTTAAGTATTTTTTAATGGAACTGCAAATTATGTATTAAAAATCTTGTGATAAAATGCCCCATTACATCCGAACAAACGGCAAGATTAGTTGCTTTAGTGAATGATGGGCATAGTAAACGCTACGCTGCTCGTGCTGTCCCTGAAGCAACAGCTCGTAGAGCGATCCTGAAATATGAACAAACGGGAAGCATTGCTCGGAAGGTGGGTTCTGGTCGCCCTCGAAAAACCTCTTCTAGAGATGACCGCTTTTTGAGACTGCGGATTTTACGGAATCGATCGAATATGGCTGTGAAAGTTCAAGATCTTCGAGATATTATAGTGAGTAAGTATACGGTTTGTAGACGTATAGCCGAAATGAACTTAAAAGCTAGGACGCCTGCAAAAAGTCCTAAATTGCTTCTTCAACATCGTGCTGCTCGGAGATACTTCGTCCAAAATTATGGAGAGCGGACTAATCGTGAATGGTCAAATGTACTGTTTACTGATGAATCAAGGTTTTGCCTTAATAAGGTGGATCGGAGAAAAAGAGTACGGAGAAGAACTGGCGAAAGATTCAATTAATGTTTGATAACAGAATGCGATAATTTTAATGGTGGTTCAGTTATGGTGTGGGGTGGAATTTCCATGAATAGATGTAAACCTTTAATGTTTTTCCCATTAGACAGTCAATAACGGCTCAAATTTATATCAATGACATTTTAGAGCAGTATGTGTAACCTCTTTCTGATTTAGCTGTTAAAAATTTTATTTTAATGCAGGATAATGCCCGATCGCATACCACAGCAATAATGCAGAACTTCCTAGAAACTGCGGGTATCGCCACACTACAGTGGCCTGCGAGAAGCCTCGATATGAATGCAATAGAATTGTGGGATGAATTAGGAGGAAGGATGCGTTCATGCGAAGGCTAGAGGAGGCAATACTCGGTACTAAGCACATTCTTCAAGTTCTTTTTTATCCGGTTATTGTTATTTTGCGTTAATAAAAATGTTTTACAAAATTTCATATCATTTTTATTTTATTATTCTGAAAAATCAAGGTACCTTGGCAAAATGCAAGGTTACAATAAAAAAGCTGTAATTCAGACATTTTCAAGACAAATTAATGAATAGTATAATAACAAATTTGTCTTAAGAAAAGAGTCTTTCATCTAGGGTGTAAGAATTTTCTATACAAATTCTCGAATAATACACAGGATGAGTCAAAAAACAGGAATAAAAGCGATGTATAAGTTTTTCCATTAACATTCATGTAACTTGGCAAAGTTTGAGCAAAAAAGTTGTAATTCGATCAATTTTAGAGATAAGTCGATGAATAAAAAAAACAAAAAACTCACAAAAAAGGGTCTTTCATATAGAGTGTAAAAAATTTCTATACCAATCCACAACTAATACACAGGGCAAGTCAAAAAATAGCAAAAAATCATGGTTCGCCCTTATTCATTATTATCCAAGAATTTTTGAAAACATTTTCATTTATTTAATTTCTACTGAAACACAAAGGTAATATCTACCTACGAAAAAAAAATCTTCAAAATCGGTCGATTGGTTTAAAAGATAGAAGACACTGGACTGTGTGTATTTGCTATATATCAATATAAAATTTCCTCCTCACCTTCTGAAAAATATTTTGCCTGTGACCTGTTGCATTTTCAGTAATGTTTTATGCTTACACTCAAACTCCATCATTTTTATACCACTTTTATATACTTCTAGGCAAAATTGACGCCTAATTATTTTTTCAAACCTGTTATCTGGTTAAGAACATTATGATATTCACAGTACAGTTTATGTATTTATTTAGTTATTTCGCAATAACGTAAAATGTAATTTATTTAACTTTTCTTGAAAGTTTTTCTTTATTTACTAAGCGTATAAACAAAACAAATTACATCATTTATTACTTTCTTCCATAAAAAGAGAGGTTTATTCCTGAGAATGGAATTTTACCGAATTTTTAACCTTTTTATCTTTGTTTCACATTTAAATTTTGTGCCAAATTTTAAACAAAATGTTATCATTCCATAGCCATTTGATCCCTTGATTTATGAATATGCTGCGCAAAGGTAGAATGACATAGCAGAGCGATGGAAGTGGTAAAGCATATACCAAAATCTCGAGGGAAGTAATCAAACTTACCACTTTTTAGGTCAACCAATTAGACACTCCAATTATTTAATATGGTGAAAAATTTTTATTACTTTACTGGAAAGTATTGTAATCTTAAAAAAATCGCCCTCCGAGTTTTTTTCAGATCTTCACGTTTTCGTAGTTCCTAGATGCCGAAAAACAAGTTTCCTAAATCCGTCGTTCTGTTTGTCTGTTCACGGTATAGCTAAAAAACTACTTACCGATTGACTTAAAATTTTGGTCGAACCTTAAGGGACATATGCGGATGATCTGAAATACGACGTATTTTTTATATTTACATTAAAACAAACATAGCAATGAAAAAATATGGAGTTTATAGAGTTTTTGGAAAACTATATAATTATTTCTTACGATGTATGTAAGTTATATAGAATTGCCAAGCCAGGGAGGACATAACATGGTACGCTATTTATAAATATACACTTAAAACAGAGTGCTGGTATGTTTGTTTAAAAAAGAAAACCGCCTTATACAAGAGATACAAAGTTAAATGTGTCATATATCTAGAAAATGGTGCCAGCATGTAAGAACTATCTGCAATTCTCTTATATGTAACTCTTGTGGAAATTATGGAATACTTAAGAGATATATTGTTCCCAAGAGCGCGATACCGCTTGAACATAAAAGAACGTTTTGCCATCGATAAATAAGATTTAAGGATATATTTTATTTTTTTCTAAAATTGCTTTATGGCTATTGCTTTTAGCATGATCAGTTTTATGTCTCCGGTTCCAATGTTGCCGTAAGAAACATTGTTTTCGCATGTTTCTAATAACACCTCTATTTAAGTTATTAGTTATTGTTATATACTATTTTTTCGTGCGACGACGTCACGGGTACAGCCAAATTTATATAAAGTTTAAAAAGTTAATGAGTTTACAACAACAACAAAAAATAATAACATAATAAAAATTTGTCTCTTCTCCTTCCATATTTTCTTTCCCAATTAACGTTTTAACGAAGTACAACTTATATAAAATGGTAATCAAGTTTTATTAAAATTTCATAGACGAACTTGGATTATATAAACTGTTCTCGTATTTTTTTATGCCACCTAAACTCAACATTTGGTTTATAATATTTTTATAATATCTCGACAATCCATTGCTATATAATACCACTGGAAGTACTAAGTATAGTAACTTTAAGTATTACATTACTAGAGAGTATATAAAGAGTGCTTTGTAAAGGCATACATAACTAAACAGACCACAGTTTGTATTTGTTATATTGTTTCACTTTAACTCCCAGTTAGTAGATTTATAAATAACCTGCATATCCTTAAAATCTTTCAGGTTTTATTAAAACACCAAGAAAAAGAAAATACAATACTGGTGATTTAGTCAGTAATAGCTTTACTTGAAACTTTTTCAATTCATACTAAAAACTAGAATAGAGGTGAAACCAGAGAGATATTATTAACTGATTAAATTTTGGTATAAATCCAAGGTGGTGGATTAATAAAATATTTAAAAATTCAGTCTAAAAAACTACTTAATGGATTGATTTCAAATTTTGTGCAATTAATTATGGTATAGAAATGAACTGATAAAATTTTAGTACCTACGAATTCAACATGGCGGAATAAAATGACGGCCAAATAAGGTGATTTTAATCGTGAAACAAAACACCATATCTTCAAGTTTTAGCATCCTAGACGCCCAAATATACATGTTTGATCGATTTTGTCTTTCTGTCTATTAGTTTGTCTGTGTATCGGGCTGTAAATTAGCGGCATAGCTTAAAAACTACTTGCCCGATTGACATCAAATTTTGGTCAAGCATTAAGGGTCATATGGGGAAGACTCGAAAATATTTTGGCAAAAATCAAGTATTGCGGAGGAAAATGGCGGCTTAGTGAAACGATACAAAAATTATTACAAAAAACTAATTATCCAATTTACCTCAATCTGTGTACAGAAATCAAGGGTTGCATAGGAAGGAAATGGTAACAATTTGATATTAATCCAAGAATGCAAAACAAAATGGAGGTCTAATAAAATATTTAAAAAAGCAGTCTGAAAAACTACTTACTAGATTAACCAGTGGCGGCTCCTCCATTAGGTCAAATGGTCAATGACTCCCCAATAAATATTTCCAAACAGAAACAAATAGATAAAATAATACATAATTTATATATTTTTTTAAATTTTATTGTTTCATGCATCTGATTTTTTCAGATGACTCTTTCAGCAGTATTAACTAACATAAATCGGGTCTAAAATTTAGACCCCCATATTTAAACCTTCCTTAAACCACTGCCAGGTTTAAGATTTAGACCGTATTCACTAAACAGTTAGTACTAGTTCTAAAGTTAGTCCAACAGGTTTAAATTTAAACTCATATTTAGACCTCTCGTTGAACAAAACACTATCCATAGCCGACTTGATTAATATTGATTATGTATCTACCTTTTGGAAAATGACGTAGGTATAGTGTGCGAAAATGCATAGCAAATTTTTCAAGTGAAAAAGAGGAGATTCTAGTCAAAAAAAAATATCTTATTTGAAAAATTATCTCCAAATATTCCGTCTTTAAAGCGGGAAAATTCATGGCCAGATGTTCAAAATTGATTTTTCCATTTAAATTTATAGAGTAACTTATATATCTGTTTTTACATTTTTAACGATTAGTAATGGTGACCTAAAGTTTCGGTTTTGTTTTTGTTTCTTGCTTAGATAGCCTGGGTTTGAATTCCACTGCTTGCATACTTTTTTTCTATTTTATTGTTAATTAGTGTACGAAAAAATTTTTCATCGGTAATTCCTATGAAAACAATACGCTAAAAACATATTGAAAACACAATGTCATTTTTCGTGACAAATTATTTCTATTTTAATTTTCAAGTGCAATATTCTACCTAAATACTTTTAAATGTTGTGGTCCGGCGTGCTTTAAGGGAAATAGGCGACCAATTTGAATTGTGTTTTTTGCTAAATTATAACTTGATAGATTTATACTAAAGTGAACAGTGAATTAAAACTTTTCTTAAACCCATCTAAAATGTAGGACTAACTTTTGGATCTAAATTTGACATTTGCCGGTCTAAAATGACTTTAGAACCTTTTAGTGAATGCGGCCATATCGGAAAATTTAAACCCCTGACAGGTTTAAGTGTTTAGTACGGGGTTTAACGATGGTCTATATTTAGACCTGAAGGGGGTCTAACTTTGCTTTGTGAATGCGGTTTAAGGGGTTTAAGACTTAGACCTAGGGTTTAAAATTTAAACCTCTTTAGTGAATACGGCTGTTTGTGGTTTATACGTATTGCCCCCTGAAAAGTTTACCATGAGCCGCCACTGAGATTAACTTCAACGTTTGTGCCAGCTTAAATATGATATAGAGATAAACTTGTAAAATTGTGGCAAGGAATCAAAATTGCGAATCAAAATGGTGGCTAAATAAAATGTTAAAAAAACTTCTTATTCAAATGACTTTTTCAGATAAATTATATGTGATATAGGAATAAACTGATACGGATTTAACAAAATGACGGCGTGTGTCAATCTAAAAAAATACTTATTCAATTTATTTGAAATTTTACCCAAAAAATTAAGTGGGGCATAAGTAGATACTGGAAAAATATTGGTGGGAATCCTATATTGTGGAATAAAACCGTGTCCAATTTAAATGTCTGAAAAGACAGTATAAACGTGTTATAGTCAAAAGCAGTGTTATCGTGCGGGTCATAAGATTTATCAACGACAAACTTTTTAAGTTTGTTTTTCTTTTATTACGTGTAATCATATCCTCCGCATAAAATCCGGAAGATGAATTAGATAGACCTATGATATTTTCATATACTGTGCAAAAAATTGTGCATGAAAAAAAGCATAATTTACTACCGAAGAAGATTAAGAAATGTACACGAAAAAAGCCAATGACAGAAGATTTAAATGACAATGTAAAAATATATGTTCCTAATCCAATTTACGATTTAAGCACATCAAAAACTAATATAACCCTTCAAGTTTTAAAAGAAGCTTTAAAAAATCGAGGCATATTGAAAATTGGACTAAAATCGTTGTCAAAATTAATAAAAATGTTGGGTTTTCGATATAAACAGGACTGTAATCGAAAATTTTTATGCGAGTTGCCACATATAGCAAGTCAGCGTATCAAGTTTTTAAAGAAATACACGGAAAATGTTAACTCAAAATTTAGAAAGTGGTATTTTTAGACGAGACTTGGATATTTTCTAATGGAAGTGGTTCGAAATCTTGACAGGACGAGTCTGTAAAAAGTGTCAAAAGAAAAAAGGGATGTGGGACGAGAAAACGGTTCACCATTTTGCATGCAGGTTCTTCAAGAGGATTTCTCCCAGGTGCAAGTTTACTGTTTTCTTCAACATTCAAAAGTATGGACTACCATGATAATATGAACTGTGAACTGTTTGAAAAGGGGGTAAAAGAACAACTGATTCCAAATTTAGATGCTCCATCTTTAATCATTCTGGACAATGCATCTTATCATTCAAGAATCTTAAATAAACAACCTACTCCATCCTGGAAGAAGAACTTCTTTTAATGGCAAAATCTATTAAAAAACCAACAATATACGCCGTAAATGAAATATTACGGGAAAATGGACATGAGGTTTTACGACTGCCCCAATACCATTGCCAGTTTAACGCAATAGAATTAATATGGGTTGGGGCAAAATCATATTACGAAAAACACGTGAACGATGGTCTTACATCAGATGAAGTGCAAATTGTTTGGCAAGAAATAAATGTACAAAATAATGTCGGAATAACACCAATGATCATTGCGCCATTTGAGGACCACTCAGAAGGTGAGGACTTTTTAAGTGATGATGATATTTTTTAGTCTAGAATATTAAAAATTTTCTGAAGGATTATATTAGTCTTTGACGTATAAATCATAAATTGCATTATGAATATCTATTTTTGCATTGTAACTTAAGTCTTTTGCCTTTGGATTTTTTCGTATACATTTCTTAATCTTTTTCGGAAGTAAATTGTGTTTTTTTTCATGCACAAGTTTCTGTACATTCCTTATACCGATTCTCAGAGCTTTTGCCACTGGCTCCCGGATATTAGCCAGTGAATTTTAATTTAAAATTTTTTTATTAGATTTGACACCATTTTTTTGCTTACTTTTTCAGTACATTTTTAATTTTGTAGGCAATAAATAATTATAGAATACTTGTTCCAATTTTAAAGCGTGTTTAAAATAGGTAAATTTTTTTATTAAGTATAAGACAAAATTTGATATATAAAAATCGGTAAAATCGCTTTACCAGAAACTCGGGGCTATCGAAAAAAACTACACGTTATATATATATATATATATATATATATATATATATATATATATATATATATATATATATATATATATATATATATATATATATATATATATATATATATATATATATATATATATATATATATATATATATATATATATATATATATATATATATATATATATATATATATATATATATATATATATATATATATATATATATATATTTTTCGCATGAGCGGAATTGAGAAAACATGTTTTCCGCAATCTAGAGACCCTTAAACATAAAGATCTAAAAAAATCTCACGAGGGAAGTAATAACTAATTATCTTGTGTTTTTACAAAAATGTATAATATTTTTGCAAAATAAAATTTTTTTGTTATCACAATACAAAAAAAAAACAACTTTTCTTTGCACAGGGGTGGTCTGCATTTAAATAAATGACACTGTATAAGTGGTTAGATTTTTAGGGCAAGCGGGGCTCATAATTTTTGGTGATTGATAAAAAGATCTCACTTTCATTAAGTGGCTGTATAAACAGAACATATCCTGATTGTTCCACTAATTCGAACCGCCTTCCGACTTTATTAAGGCGCTTGCCATTTTGTGAATTTTTGTTTTTGCCAACAAAAAAATTTTAACCAAATACATATTTAGTGAATTTTCGTATTTAGTCCCTTGGCATTTAGTATATAAAATAATATTAAGTAGTTATCTTAATAATATTGCGTAATATATTAAAAAAAAACTATTTTCTTTCTCCCTGTGTATTTGTAAATAGCCCATCGAGATTTAATAGCTCGATAAAATAATCTTTACACAAATTTTTGGTATTCACTGTTTTTCTGATTTGATTCATAATGTTGGTGACCTTTGGACCCGCACGATAATACCGCATTCGACTTTAGTAACTAAATTACGTCACACTTTACTATTCCTAATAATAATAATAGGGGGATGTGGGTAAAGACAATTTTGCAATTTTTTTTATTGTGAACGTATAATAAACTATATTTAATTTTTTCTGTCTGACACAATTTATGCCATGCAAATTGCTTCAAATTACTCTGTTCGACTATTAACAATGTTGTAAACTTTTAATATATCCCGTTTAGTTTTACTTAAATCTTTCTTGATTAATACATTTGTCTCCAGAAAAGGTTATGCTCTGAAACTCCACATAATTCTGCCAAACAGGTCATAAAGTTTTGTCTATAAACTGAATTTTCCGTCCCGCATTGCTCTGTGGGAAATGACAAGAAGGATTTTGTAAGGGATTTTCGTTGTCTTGTACTTAAGCTAGGTCTGGATATTAAGGGAATTTATACGAATTGTACGCTTCTATTGGTAAGGCTAACAATTGAATCGTATACGCAAATTCTTAAGCTTATATTAAATACGA
The DNA here is from genome assembly GCA_030620095.1 of Kuschelorhynchus macadamiae. Lineage (NCBI taxonomy): Eukaryota > Metazoa > Arthropoda > Insecta > Coleoptera > Curculionidae > Kuschelorhynchus > Kuschelorhynchus macadamiae. The sequence goes on along the minus strand of JAUTXW010005519.1, from coordinate 77,890 downwards.
GAAGAAACCTGAATTCTCTTAAGTCACTAAATAGGAACTTTAGAAAGTTTAGGCAGGTGTATTTATTTCAGTAAAAGAATAAAGTGAAGCACCTGCAATGTTTCCCAGGATAGGTAAACAAAGAAGTGTAAATGATCAAACATTTTGTAGCCGAAATTTACACCCGTACTCACTAAAGAGGTTTATTAACGTTCTGTAGTCTAGGCCTTGCTTGATTTACTTTCATTTTTAAAAAGTCAAGCAGGCCTTGACGGGGACGATTTTTCAATTTTCTGTGTGGGTAAAGTATATTTTTTGTTAAATATATCGAATCATCAAAATTTGAAGAGATGGGGCATTTTTAATAATTTTGCCATTTTTTATCTGTCTGATCTATATGTAAATTTTGGGATATATGTTTACTCGAGCGGAAATACCTTGACCAATATCATAAATAAATAAGTTAAGGCTTACTTAACTTTTTTAATACAAAAATACTGCAAGTAAACATAAATCCAGTGGGCCACATTTAGATTAAACAGACAAAAATATTCAATTTTAAACGACATTTTCTTAAAAAATGTTTCGGCATCTTACAGAAAACGTTTTGTGCCCTAGCTCGAAGTTTTATATTAGGAGCAACAAAAAAATTTAAATACAAAGTTAAAGGGTTTATTTTTGTATTATCTTCTAGAAAATTCATTATAGGTTTACTTATATTGTTATTACTAATTATTAAAAGAGTAATTTAGACGTTTTTTTATAATATGGGAAATACCAAATAACAGAAATATGAAATAAATCAACTCTTTTATTTCAATAATTATAATATATTAAGAGTTTAAAACGAATATCACCAACTATATCCTAGGCAACGGATACCATCAGCTAGTACCATCAGAAACATTATAACGCAATTTGATGAAACCAAAACTTTGAAGGGGAAAAAGAGAAGTCTAGAACCGGACAAGAAAATTTGAATATCTTCCTTTCTTTGAAGATAAAATTTTCTCTAAATTATTAATTCCAAATACAACAACCCCTGTTATCTTCTCATTTTAGAAAATCCACAAAGCTCTATTCCTGACGCTGCGTTATATTTTATTAGATCCTGCTATAGCATTTTTACACCACTTTGAAATATTATAAATTTCACCCATATACGTTCATGCCGATACAAAATTTAAGTGAAAAAAATATGAGGCTACGCTTGTGTTATTGCGAAGAAATGATAAGGCATATCAGAGAAGCTGCTGATTTTTTAAATAAGTAAGGTAATTATTACGAATAAAGCTCCATTTACCACATCACGAATATTTAGTAGTAAAAATATTGGGCACCCAAAAATACTCCCCAAATACAGGCAGTAAAAATACAGGGCCGTAGGGCAATTTATGTTTGGCTCGGCATGTTAGGTAATACCATTAGAAGACCAATTATTTTTTATGGGAATTTAAATGGTGACAGATATTTAAATTTAATACAAAATAACGTAGAAAATCATCTAGAGAATATTCCAGTAAGTTGGTATAATAATCTTATTTGACAACAAGATAGGGCACCGCCGCACAATATTATGGAGTTATCGAATATTCAAATAATCGCAATGATTTTTGGAATGAAACGTCTGGCATACTTAGATGATCGGCTAATAGTACCGATCTAAGTCCATTAGATCCTCTTTGTGGAGATTTTTGATAAAGAAAGTCTACTACGACAGGCCCCAAAATATACCTACTAGAATTAAGGCAAAAGGTTGAAAATGAAATATGTTTACTTAACAGAGACTACCCACATTTTACATCCAACTCTATTAACAGTAAATTAGAGAGAAATAGTTTTAAGTGTATAAATAACCAAGGAGCATACACAAAAAATATGTAAATCTTATTATAATAATTTTGCACCTATTATGTTTCTTCTTTTTTTTATTCTTCTCTTGATATGATATAATTATTGGAATAAAGGAGTCGAATCATTTGACGATTTTGTTCTTCGGTATATCCAATATTATAAAAAAAAAACGTTTAAATTGCTCTTTTAATTAGTAGTAACAATATAAGTTCACCTATATTAAATTGTCATAACGACAATAATAAAATCAAATGTTTATTTTCTAGGCCGCCTTAATATTATGAACGCAGGGAAAAAATTATTTTTTAGTTTTTTAGTAATTTTTATACGCATTTTTTTAATAATTTGGCACTAAATATAAAACGCTTTGCTTCTTAATACCGATTATTTTTACTAAAACTTTCTGAAAAATTATAATTAACATAACCATACAATGGGCTTCCTCTTAATAATTTTTGCCTTGACGTTTCCAACATTTGTTTAACGCTATTCGGTGACGGTTTCTGTTTATCTGAATATCTATCAGCAAATATCTGGCATGTTCTTGTTAAAACTCTGTTAGATTCCCCATAGATAATAAACAAATTCAAATAATCCTCGTGTGTGTAATTTAATCGTCCCAGCATGATTATTAGTTTAATAATTATTATAATTACTATAATAAATAAATAATATTTTAGTAGGTAATTGTTAAACGACAATAAATATTACGTTTCTATAGTAACCAATTGGTTTTGTTCTCGCCAAGCCTCCCCATCATGGCCTAACTAACAAGAAAACTTAAAAGCCGTCTGGCATTATTAGAATAAAAAATGTTGAATCGTCAATAACTCAAAAACTACAAATTTTTGGAATAGTCAACTTTATACAAAGTCACCCTTATTTTAAGTGTTAAATAAGTTAAAATTATAAAAATTGGGGGTTTCCGTTTGAAAAAAGTAACTTTTAACGATTTTTTAAAGTATATTTATAATGTCAGTTTTTGATCACCCTATATGGAAAAGGAAGCCAACCGCAAATAAATAATAGAGACTTCGATAAGCAGATATTTATAGTTATGTCTAGACCTGCAAACGTCATTTTTTACATAAAATTCAAAATATCTCAAAAACAGTTGAACTTAGGTATAGGTCATTATACATGAAATATAACTAGAATTTTTCGAGGAATCCAAAAATTTGATTATACACAGGATGTTCCATTTAAAATAAGAAAGTTGACGTCTACTTCCGGTATAACCGGAAGTGCCGCCATCTTGAAAATATTTTGCGTGAATTGCCCCTATCGACTTTAGTTGGCTGCCAAAATTTAAAATTTTTCTAAAGCCTACTTTCTGAGAAATCGATCGCCGCAGTTCGTCGTGGTACAATTCGTAAAACTAGGCTCTTATAAAAATATATGTTAATGCTTAAAAAATAATTTTGAAAATGCCATTTATTATATAATTTAGCATAGTCTTCGAAAGTTTTTTGTGAATTTTCCTAAATTATATATTAGATTTCAATAAACCCATGGTATATTCATCAAAATTTAAAAAATGTTTGCTAAAATAAATTATTAAATGCAACTTTACAGCTTTACTGAAATATTTGGTAAACATTAAAAGGACATTTATAGCTTTTAATAAAAAAGCATGGCGGTTTTTAAAGTTATGCTTGGAAGAATATCTAATATTATAATTCAATCGACAATCAATTTCTTTTATGGAGACTGTGTTTCATTGCTTGCTTCGTATTTGGTGGTGTGATTCAAAACTATTCTTTGTCAATATATTATGTATATTATAAGGTTTTGGTTAATTTTGGACAGTTATCTAATAATTATAAGCCTGCGGAGGAATGGAATTTAGGTGACATATTAAGAAAATGGGGTTTAGCTGGTTTATTAACTGTATTTTAAGGTAAGTTTTTTTGTATCTGACCAGTAATATCATTTAATGTTATTTTTGGAGTTAAAAATGAGCAAAGTGACATTATTTAAGTTTATGTTATTAATTAAAATTATTTTTAAAATTTTAATTTTCTGGATATTTAGCCAGAATTCGTTATTTATCGATGTATTTATGAAAAAATACAGACAAATAATTTGAAGTTCACTAACCTAATCTAAACTAACCTAACCTAAATTAATTAACTTAATGCTTAAAAAGTTCTAGAAGATGGAAAAAGAAAGTGTATTCTGTTCCCCGATAACTTCAAATTGTATACAGTTATTCAAGGGCAAAAGTTTTGACCTAATGGGGGGTAAGATCAAAATGGGATAGATATGTTTTTTCTCCACAATTTCTCAGAAAGTTCACTTTTTGACTACAAAGTAACATACAGAAAGTTGTACTTTGTAAGTGACCCATACTTTTCCTCCCTAGAGAGGGAAAGTAACAATATAGATATAGCTGTTTTTACATTTGTAGGTAAAAAAGTAAAATATAGATGTATTAATATAAGTATTTACAGTTACCTAGTGATAAAAGAACAAAGAAACACTGTATTTTTAATGGCACAATATATGTGTTTTTCTAATATAATAATGTATTATAAGTTTTAAAATATAGGATAGTAGGGGTGTAAACATTTAATTTTTGAGGAAAACCAAAATTAATAGTAAAGGTTTCTAAAAATGGTTTTAACCATTAATAGTTTATTAGTAAACAAATACAAGACAGTATAATAGGACTTAAAAATAACTCTAAATAAGCTACACAATATTTTTTATGAAAAATAATAAAACGTATTTCATATTTAACAATGGGATTATTTATTTTTAAACGAATTATTGTAAGTTAAGTTTACTACATTTTTTTGCTCGCATTTTTAAAATATTTAGTTGTCCCATATAGAAATAATAATAGTTAACAGTAATATTTTTTTTATGTTCGCAATAGTTTTCTTTTCTTGCGATTAATGCATTAATAATTTAAACTCAAATATTTCGAAAACGGCTCATCCAGATATCAACAATTTATATTTTTGAAATCAGAAAGAAAATATCTTTCATTTAAAGCAATAATATTCATACAGGGTGTTCCATTAAAAAAAAAACATAATTATAATTTTCTGCACTTTGCGATGCGCATTTATTTTTTGCGACATTTCAAAAGGATAAAACTCAAATAGACCCTTTACCGTTTGTATTCAAGGTTTTTTGCAGCCCCTAAAATAAAGCCTCTAAGTAGGGCACAGAATATAAAAAACACCCTGTACACTATCTACACATTAAATAAAAAAATCGTTACTGTCAAGGTTTGCTTGACTTTTCAAAAATTAAAGTATGATTGACACCCCTTTCTTATTAAGCAGGCTTATACTACAAAATTTCAAGCTAAATCTCTTAAATTAAATAAATACCCTATTAAAGGATTAATGATTAGCTATAGGAAGATACGACGAGATATGTTTTTACTTGAAAAATCATCTTTACATAAGAGGAAAGTAAATAGGTTAACATAACAGATTAACATACTACACAATATGCGATGAGCCAAGAAAAGGTCAAGGTTCTATCAAAATAGAACACTGCTACATATCGGGGGATGTCAATTGTTGTCAGTTGTAGATGTTAAATAAGTATTCTAATTTCTCTAGAGTCACACTAGATTCCATTCAATCCAGTAATTATTACAAAAAAAAAAAGAAAAATTTGTCTTAAAAAACGCGTAAATATAAAATGAAAAGTATACACAATACTTTATTAGCTACCAGTATTAATAAATTTAAAACAAAAAAGAATATTTATTAAAGATCATGTGAACCCAAATAGTGTCAGAGGACTTGCATATCTTACAGAGTAAAAAAAGGTAATGTATTTTTGTAAAAAACATTTATACTAAATTATATTACAGTAATTTCAGAAATCATGGTTCTTTTTAGTAGATCATGTCAAAATGAAATCACGTTCTGACGTTTCGCCTTCGATTCAATCCGACATTTTCAAGAGTATTTACTTCACGATATCAGAACACTGAATGGTGCCAATCTAGTAAAGTAAAGATTCCTGAAGATGCCTTGTGAAATCGTGAAAAATTGAAGGCAAAACGTCGAAAAGTGATTTAATTTTGACACGACCTAGTTTCAAGAATCGTGATTTCTGAACTGCCCACAGCCTGAAGGCTTTTGTTCTATAATACAGTAATTTGTTAAAAAGTGCATAAAATAGTTTGTTTTGCTACAATTTTCTATTCAAACAGAAGCGAGAAGGGAAACAATGATGTAATTTTAAAAAATGATTTTTTGTTCTAACTTGAAATGACATATTCAAATTTTGTATATATATATATATATATATATATATATATATATATATATATATATATATATATATATATATATATATATATATATATATATATATATATATATATATATATATATATATATATATATATATATATATATATATATAAAATATTAAAATATTGGTAAATTAAAAAAGCCATTTTTCTGAGGGCACATAAAAAATTTAGTTTACGCAGTGCCGATCCAAAGTGGAGAAGAGTTACGAAATCGTATAATAGCATCATGCCAAGCCATAAGAAACACTGCAGGAATCTTTGAAAAGGTACGTCAGTGCATGCGAAGATGATTGCATTCGTGTACGTGGAGGAGACTTCCAACAATTCCTTGCTGTAAATAATCTGTGTTTACTTTGTTTGTTCTTTCTTGTAATTTTAAATTTTAAACGTTCTTTATTAAAAATTGAAGTTGATTTAATTTGGAGTTTAACTCGAAAACGAAGCTTCAAGCAAAAAAGTCATAATAAGATTCTAACATGTTTATAAAAATTAATTAAATTAAAAATCTATTCATAAATTTATTTCAAAAAATTAAAATAAGAATAAAAGGTGTGTCGGCATTGTGAACATAAAATGAATTTTATTTTATTTATCAAAAACCGGTGACTTTTCAGATAAAAGACAAGAGGTCATTTTTATTAAAACATACCAGGAGATTATGAAAGTAATTTTTATTCTGAAAAAAAAGCAGTGGCGTATATTTTTCGTTGTATTTTCTTAAAACAATTTATTTATCTTTTTTAAAAGAAATTTTCTAAAGAACATTACCTCTTAAAATATATAAAAAAGCAATATTTAACAACAGCTCTCAACTTTTAGAGTCCTGAAGATACAACAATAGATTTCCTATGTGTGTTTTATTGACCATCATACCAAAAGTACAAAATATATCTAATCTAGAACAATATTATACTTAATCTTTATCATTTGAGTAATATAATATGATATGGTTTCTAAATGATTTATTTTGAGACATTTACTCTTTTTGCTGTTATTCAAATTCTTCACTGCTAGGAAATAATTTTGAATTTGCGCCATGTTTTGGAAAGACTGTTTTTTGTATAGTCCGAGTAAATAAAACCTAATGGAACGACCATTTTCCAAAACTTCAAGGTTGAAGGCAACATAAGGTAATTCTCTATTGAATTTTAGTTAATATTTTAACTTAGTCTGCGTAGATATTGGATTTTATACGATAAAATCTCTATTCAGTGATGGACAAATGCTTTCATAAGCTATAACATTTGGTAAGTTCTTCATTCGATTAATTTTTGCAATATATCCATTCTTAGGTGTAAAAATGTGGAGATATCATCGCCATTTTATTTAAGGCTTTTTACGTTTTTCCTTTTTTCTTTTATGTTCCTAGTTAAAATTTAATAATGTTTGCTGTTACTTATTGACTCCTGGAGTAAGAAAGTTAATTGCCTTAGTACTGTGTGGTCAATTTTTCTGGACAAGTGTTGTGTGGCAGGTTCCAGGGTATTACAGTTCCTGATTTGGGCTTGAGTAGTCTACAGGATGTGATGTGACGCCGAAGCAAGGACAAATTCCAGATTTGAGTAGTCAAAAGATAAGTAATTTGTATTTTTTTATATTTTAAATTGGTGTAGTGGCCATGCATTAATTCATTAGGAATTATATAACTAGTAATAAATCCGGTAGTTACCAAAACCTCTCTTCTACATCAATTTAATAATTATTTTCCAAATTTCTGTAAACATTATATATTTTCCAAATTAGTGTGTACCTATTATGTATTAGTATCATTAAAAATCAAAATTTAAATATATTTTTCTAATTAAGTAGAATATCAAAATTCATGTATACTATATTTACTTGACATATATTGTTTGGAAGTGGTATAGTAATTGTAACTTTATTACTATTAATAACTTATCCACATTTTGTATTTTAGATTATCTGTTTTTCCTCTCAATATTAATGTGTTTTGTCTACCAAAATTCTATATATAACTGACATCATTCCAGTTGAATATGACCATTGGTATTTTAGTAAATTAAATATTAAAAAGCATCAAAATTTTGGTTCAAGTTTGACATTAAATATATATTCGAATTGTCCGAATTTTTGATTTACTTTACTTTTTGTATTTACCTCTGAGATTATATATGGACTACTATAATTGAAATTCTCTTACATAACCTTGAATTGGGGTATAATAATCTGTAGGTTTAGTATTAAACGTTTTCTTAAGTTATTAAATTTTGCTTAAATTTTAAAAATCCAGTTACTGGAATAATGTTTTCAGCATTGGGGGGCTTCATTGTTGGTACGATCCGAAAGAGCTACATTTGCAGTTAAATTTCATCGAACTGATTAAAGATCAGCTGCTTAAACATTATTATATATTAACGACCGAACATAACCGAGATGCATTGCTTGTACGATCCGAAAGGACTTCATTTTTGCAATTAGCTTTCATCAAACTGATTACGATCAGCTGCTTAAAAACTAAGTTTAGCTACTAAGTAACTGATCAGCTCATCTAATATATTTTTTTGCTAGTATAGTAAATAAACAAAATATATTTGTTTAGTAATTTCCATTAATTTATTTCCGTTTTTTTTTTCAAAAACCAACTTCAGACAGTCTTAAGTTGGTTTTTGAAAACGAAACAGCTATCAAACGGAAATAAATTAGTGGAAATTACTAAACAAATATAGTTTGTTTATTTATTATACTAGTGATATTGAATTTCCACCGAGTAACAGCTAACTCTTATTTCATTAGATGGTTGATGATTATGCATATAAAAAGTATTAAATTTTAATAATTTCATTAATTTGTTAAACATTTTAGATACAACTTATTTATCAATATTAATTATATTAACATTCTGTCTGAATTTCATATTTTGAATGCAAAATCCTCTTTATTATTTGAAATCTAGGCCCATTAACTCTAAGGTTACCTCGATGAGCAACTAACGTCGACTGGTGACCCGATCTGACAAGGCGGCCAGTTTATTGCTTATTTAGCTTCACGTTTTCGTTGCGATAGATGTCAGTTTTGTTTTTCAAAGTATTTTTTGAGTTTGTTTACTGATTGAACAGTTAAATAATTGTGTTTACTGCAAATAATATGCCTATAGTTAATAAAATATGAAAAATACTTATAATATACATAATCTGTCCCCGTAGAGTTCTCGGTAGATATCTCTTGGTACCGGTTAGAAATAGAGAAGAAATGTATGGTAGACTATTAAAAACTAAATCAGAAAAATGCAAACTGTTTTGTTCTAATTTGAACCGATTAGTTTAGACTCTACAGCTGTCCAAAATTGAAAATGCCACTTTTTAAATGTCAATATCTCGAAAACAATTAAACTTAGTCCTCTGTTTCATATATGAAAAACTATATAAGTAGGTATATAAGTCATCCTATATACTAACATTTATATTTAAACTTTTTCTCCATCTCTCACTATACCAAAACCGAGAACACACTACTGGGACACCTTGTATAAAAAATGTACATTTTCTAAATTTATTTAACTATTTTTCATGCTTACACTTTTTACAAGAATATTTTTTGAGACTACAAAAATACATCATATTTTTTCAAATACGATGCGAAGTTTTTAAAATGCACTCAGCAAAAAAACTTGGTTAAAATTGAACCAACCTCCCCTAAACATAAGTTTAAAATTATAATAACTTATATCTTGAAGGCTGCATTTTCTTGTAACAAAAAAGTTTCAATTTTGAACAAAAAAATATTAATATATGTAATTAAACGAACACAGAAGACATATGGACAATGCTGTGCTAAAGCAAGCCGGTCGCCGAGAGACGAGATCGCTCACACCGAGTTGGGATAGGTCAAGATCGCTCGAGGCAACCTAGAGTGTTAATGGGCCTTGATTTGAAATAACATTTCCTTCTTATAAGAGAAATTTAATTATTTTCATTTTATTATATCATATATTGCAAATCTTGTTATTGTACACTTATATAACCTAATTAATTAACGTCTTGTATGATTCATGTGCGAATAACAAAAAAAAAACCTGTAGCAATAATTGTAATCCGAGGGATGAATAAATTGGTAGTAATGAAATATGTCGTTTTCATTTGTTTAATTTTTAATATATTTACAGCATATTGCTAATATATTTACAGCAAATTGCCTAAATTATTTTCTAAGGATTGAGGTATTTTAATACCTAAATTTGTCTATTTGTTTTACCTTATATAATTTATTTTGCTTTACTTCCTTCGAGCTCCTATAGCTCTGGTGCTCATAATCAAATTATAAAATATCTCTCATTTACCAATCAGCTAGCCGAGTCGAACTCACAAATTTATAATGGTTATTTTTGGTAAAGAGTCATTAGATAACAATAAAATATAAGAAATACCAAAAATAAAGTCGATCTCTTATTTCCTTCGAATTTTTAAGGAAATATTTTTCCTTACTTTATTCCCCATATTAAATACTTTCCACTTATGAACATCTTAGCGTATAACTAATTTTTGACGATCGGGCCAACAGCAAACTCTGCAGACGTATTTACGACCCCAAAACGAAAGCTCCGGAGTTCAGAGTTCTGAACAATTAGTTAACGTATTTGCTAATCGGGTTTATCTGTTAAAAGCAAAGTTCCACTTAAAGTCTGAAATATTAGTCGCCAGATATGTTATGTTTCCAGGGGTAGAACAAATTTACATTTTCAAGGGGAACCCTCATTTACATAGAAATTCTAGCGGCTGTAAGCTATGTGGCCTATCCCGGATTCTACCCTAAGATCACTATTGTGTTATTGTTGTTGTGTCACGAAGCTTCGATGTATAATGGCAGCTATACAAAATAAGACTCTAAATTTCAAAACAGCAATATCGTCAGCGTATTTGCATATACCTATATTTAATCTAACATTGTTTGCTCCGCCTAATGGCTGAAATACCAATTGTTACGTAACAATAACAATTTATTGAGATCAGTTAACATAGCATTTGCATTTATCTCCATTTAGGCCATTGCCAACCATAGAATTTCTCAAACTTCTTATGGAAAATATTATCTTTTATCCAACACATTTTTTGTAGGTAGAGTAAATATAGCTAAAACTCTAAAAATATAAGTGCTGTTCATTATATTATTTGTCAATAACATATTTTAAATTTTTTCACGGCTTTGGCCAATTAAGAAATCATGGTTTTTGGGGTATCCCGAGTCATATTGAATATACTATCCGACGTTTCTCCTTATATTGCACGAGGCATTTTCAGGGATCTGTACTCAATGAGATCTGAACATTGAATGAGCTCAGAGAGATTCAGGCGGGCTTTTATGCTCGGCTTGTGCATGCCGAACCATGACTAAGATCGGTTTCCACCTGTTATATTGACCATAAATCGTTTAAAAATGTCAATAGATTCTCTAATTTTCTATTTATAAAACCCTGGAACCGATGCTAGAACCTTGGTTTCCTGTACATTTATAATATGGGCAGTGATATGCTGGTGTTCAGTCATTTTCGATGTTTCGCATGTTGAAGAATATTGTTCAGAAATCGATATGGCTCTAAATACTAATGAACAAAATAAAAAATTTATACACAAAGTCTAGGTCTCAGGCGAAAATAAGTTTATGAATTAAGAATAGGTTACATGTTTCGCCCTGACGGGCATCATCAGACCTAAAATGAATATACATTACAACGCAAAATACAATTAAATAATATATAACTTTACCCTAAACAAAACACATTTTACAAAGTATATAAAACAAATCTAACCAAACAAACAAACAATAAAATGCGAAACTTTATATAAAGAAGAAGAATTGGTGAAAATGAGAGAAAAAGCTTGAAGGTTATACAAAAAAAAGTATTAGAGTTCTTAAATACCGACGAGTTTTTACTAAAGTGAAACAAGTTCTGGATAAGACTCTTGTCATGCTTGAATATTTTAACATAACAAAAGAAAAGCTTTATCCAATAAACTTCACAATACCACTATTATATGGTTTGCCAAAATCTCACAAGGAGGGTGCTCCAATTAAACCCGTGGTTTCTTTCATAAAATCGCCCTGTTATCAACTTTCTTCTTGGCTAAATACTATTGTAAAAAGGGTCACTGAGTTTGGAAGTGAATATTCCACCAAAAATTGCATAGATTTCGCCAACTACTTCAAAAGCATATCCTTACCACCAAATGCTAGACTTGTCTCTTTAGATGTTAAAAACCTTTTCCCTAGCATTCCACCAATTGAATGCATTGATTTAACTGAAAAATTATTAAGAAACAAAAACTTACCGGCTGTCTTAATATCTGATCTCATTCTATTGCTAAAAACTGTGCTAGAACAATTTTTTTTATATTTAATAATAGATATTTTCGACAACGCTCTGGCTTGGCAATGGGTTCTTGTCTTTCACCATTGTTGAGTGAAGTTTTTATGAACAACTTAAATTACCACTATCCTAAGCTGCTTTTACTAAAGAATTAGATATAATAAGGGAAATTGCCTTAAACAATGGTTTTCTAATGAAAACATTCAACAAACTTTTTTTTAAATGTATGAACAAATACAAACTCTCTTATAACATAATACATAATAATCTAAATAATACAAACAAATTCAGAGTTATAACATACTTTGGAAATATATTTCTACATTTAGTTATTTTTTTAAGTCATTTAATATCTCCATATCATTTAATATAAACAATACTTTAAAACAACACATAGTTAGAATCAAAGACATAAAGGATAGTCTTGAGAAATCTGGAGTTTATTCCCTTCAGTGTGGAGAGTGTCCTGCTGTTTACGTGGGACAATCGGGTAGCAAAATTTCGACAAGGATCCAGGAACACCTCAGCTTGGTTACAAAACATCAAAATACAGATATTTCTAATACGAAATCTGCCTTTGCGAATCATTTGTTATCCTCAAAACATCGTTTTTCCATATCTGAAAATCTGAATATAATTCACGAATGCGATAAAGGTAAGAAGTTGGATCTTTTGGAAAAGATGGAAATAACAAAAGCTAAAAAGAGCGCCATCCCTACCTGCGTTAGTCAAGTGTTTAATTTTGAGCCTCATTTGATTTTTAACAATATTTCAAAAGAATAACTATATATTTTTATTTTACATAACTTTCAAGCTTTTTCTGTCATTTTCACCAATTCTTCTTCTTTTTATTAATGTAGCATGTACTTCTACAGTTAGTCAAGCTCATCTGAACAATCTCTTCTTTTTTCGTTTTGACCTATCGCCTCTCATCAAATAAATTTACATCGACGTCTCTGATTGGTCATTCAAGCGTAGCCTTGTTTCGTATTTTATTGTTTCTTTGTTTCGTTATGTTTGTTTTATGTACTTGGTAAAATGTGTTTTGTTCATGATAAAGTTATATATTATTTAATTGTATTTTCCTTTGCAATGTATATTCATTTTAGGTATGATGATGCAGTATATTATAAACTTATTTTCGACTGAGACCTAGACTTTGTGTATATATTTTTTAATTTGGTCATTACCAGGTCTCTTTGCGGTAATATGGACACTTTCTTCACTTTTAAATACTAATGACTTTAAAACCGATTTCTTTGGTGCTGGATGGTAGGGGGAATTTGTATTTAAGTATCTATTTGTATGCGTCGGTTTTCTATACACAGAATGTTCTAATTACCATTTTCCTTCCTTTGAACATATACATCTACCTATATATCTATCATTCAATTTCCATTGTGAATTTAATATTATGATATTGTTGATTAAGGTGGTCCAAAAATTTGAAGAGATTATCCTGTCTATGATGCCAATTAAAAAAAAAAGTATCATCTACATATCCAAAACAGTGTTTTGGTTTTAGTGGAACAGATGTTAAAGCAATATCTTCAGAGACCTCCATAAATATATTCGCTAGTTCATAAAAAGCTCCTTGAAAAATGAAATAAGTAGATGTAAGATAAGCTTCCACTGAAACTATTAAGTTGTTATCAGGATTATTATGATCCAATATGTCTGATATAATAGAAATTAAGTCGTTGACAGAAACATTTGTGTATAGCGATTATACACCGAAACGGACCAAAATTTCTTCAGGATTCAACTGGATTGCCTTAAGTTTTTCCACGAAATGTGCAGTTTTTATTAAATAATCAGCTTTTCGAGTAAATGGGTTAAGACCATTTGAAAGATATTTACCTAGCTTGTATTTGGGCGAGTCTAACTCTATTGCACTGACGATCGGTCGAAGTGGTACATTGTCTTTATGTATCTTGGAAAAACCGCTGCTTGGTTTTAATAATTTCTTCCACTCTGGTGGTGGAATGGATGCAAATTGCAGATTGATGATGCGTCATTATTTTCTATTTGTAGGGTCTGCCTGCATAACCTTATACGTTTTGTTGTTCAAAAGTTGAGTTACCTTTTCCACGTATTTCTTTCTGGTCATGACGACTATTGCATTGCCTTTATCTGCTGGAAGGACCAGACTATCTGCCTTTTTTATTTAAGGCCTTCATCGACTGCAGATAGATTTGAACTTTTAATAACTTTCGCAGTCTCATATCTGACTTCGTCGGGTTTCTTCAATGGTAATCTTCTGATGATGGCTTCGGCAGATGATACTATGTCTTCTACAGGAATGCTACTTGGTGCCATTGCCAAATTTTTCATTCAAATCACAACTGATTCTGTTTTAAATTAAACTCATTTTTCCAAATTTAAGTAAATTTTTTCTTAAAAAATTCGTTATTCTAAAAATCACAATTTTCGGGATATTATTCAATTTCATTTTCAAGGGTGTTACCGTTACCACTTACTTTCAACCCCAAGCAGGTCCAAAAGTATCTCGTTTTAATTCTTTTCCAACACTTGTTTTAGTTAAAAATGCCGTGGTTTCGTCGATTACAGTTTCAACAATGTGATGCGAATAAACACTGTCAGTTATGAAGTTCACAGTCGTATATATTGCACGGGTGATATATTATTTCCCGTAAGATTCAAATAAACTTCCCCTGACTTTGTTAATATACCAATAAAATTATATTCTTAAAACTTTAATAAAAATAAACAGAAATCGTCAAAATATTTTCAAATAGGATATCTGCTGAGTACAGAGACGTACACATTTTTGTATATTTAACAAAAATGTACTTTTTGTTAAATTTATTATTATTTATAATGATTTTCTTTTAAAAAAAGTGATAAATTGCTGATTTAATTTAAAAAAATCTTGATTTTTTTTTAATAATTTTTAAATTTTATTTATTACCGTTTTTTTTATTAGAATACATTAAAAATAAAAACACGATTAGTAATTTGGTTGAAAATCTGAGAAGAAAAAACTAGCCCACAAAACTCGCAGAAACCGGCTATCAGCAAGCGAACGGAAACGTGCTTCGCATTTACCCTTTGGCTCTGAAAGTTGACACACGTCGCGTGGAAAAGGCTAGTGGAGGCAGGACAGAAGACAGTATTTGGCAGTATTTTGTCAAATTAAAAGTTACGGGCAAACTTGGTTGTCGCGCAAAATGCAAAAAATGTAATAAAAAATGCAAGGACTAGTCGATAAGTAGGCTTAAAAATTATTGGGACATGTGTAATCTGTTAAGTGAATTAGGTGATGAAGAAACAACGCTGGTGGATATTTAGGATACCAAGCTAGTGAAAATATAAATTGTATAATCTCGTTGTCCTCTTTTGTAGTAAAAACATGTCAAAATAAGAAAGAACCAGACAAGCAAGAGCAATTTTTGCCACAAATTAGAGTTTCAGGTCAACTGGACATACAAAGTGCGGTGGTGACTTGCGTTGGTCCGATCTCGGACTATCTAAGTAAAGCATCGCCGCGCGCGGCTA
This sequence comes from Kuschelorhynchus macadamiae, assembly GCA_030620095.1. Taxonomy (NCBI): domain Eukaryota; kingdom Metazoa; phylum Arthropoda; class Insecta; order Coleoptera; family Curculionidae; genus Kuschelorhynchus; species Kuschelorhynchus macadamiae. The sequence continues at coordinate 61,928 of JAUTXW010005519.1, read as the reverse complement.
GCACTTGGATGGGTGACCACCCGTGGAAGATTGTTTTCTGTTTAGAGACGAACTACTAACAATGGGTAGATACACCAACGACCGTAGCAAAGTCGACGGAAAAAATGCAAACCACAGTTTAATGTAATGAGGGCATTATTCTTAGGCCTCAGAACTTCGTGATATGTACAAACATAAAAAAACAAAGATTTTTAAGGCTATTCAAGTGTTAAGACCAGGCGCTACTAGCCACCTTCAAGATTTTAGTTATCCACAACCTTGTTAAACAAAATATATTATCTGGTCAGTCTCTTTGAATGTCTATTGATGGTTGGTCCAATATTCACAACGAGCCTATAATATGTGCAGCTTTAATACCGAAAGATGGAAGTAGTGTTCTTCTAGAAAGTGTTAATATTTCCGGCTGTCCCCACACGACTGAGTATCTGGCAGGTATGGCCGTTGGCTTAAAAAAAGTGTAAAGATAAATATAATGCTACAGTTACCAGTTACCGACAACGCAGCAAATATGAACTGGATTACGCTATTTTAACATTGTAGTGTTCTGCACATATATAATTTGCTTTCTAAGGATTTAGAAGAAAGACATGTGGAAGATCATATAGTGCAAATTGTAGAATACTTTCCAAATACCCATTTGTCAAATGCTTGGGACAAACAAAAATGGGAACAGAAGCTAATATGACTGCAAGATGTTCGATACGGTTTTTGACTGCTTGGAAATTTATATCAGTGAGTGGCCAAAACTGTGGCAAATTTGTGAAGAACACAAAGATGACATTAATTCGGTGACTTTCAAAAAATATCGAATGCTCGTATCAAACCATATCAATATCTGCTTTTCAATACAAGATATTTGACATACTTATTAGATTCTAGGACAAATAAAAATAATTTCCTCTGTCAGGCGAAGAAAACAAGCTGCTTTAGATATAATCGGCAAATATTTTCCAAACACAGAATTATTACCATTAATAATCAAGTCAGAAGCCAAATCAGACACTTTTTCGAAAACCATGTTTTCTAGCGAAGGATTTCAAAACGTGACTGCACTACAGTCGCGGAGATCTCAAGAAGCCATTCCAGAAATCAATAAGGTACAATATATGATTGTTCCAATTATATATGCCTGTGCATCTTCTTCCGACTTGGAAACAGTACTTTCCTCAAATGAATTTGTTTATTCTGATATTAGAAATAGACTTGGCAATGAAAATGCCTCTAAATTAGTATTTCCCTTTAACAAGTTTATCACTTAATTGTTCTGTTTGAAAGCATGTTTATTTTTGTATTTAATTTTATGTAATGTTATATTAGGCATTTAGATTTTTGGAACTTTTGTAGTGTTTAGGTTAAGATACTATATTTATGTTTGGTTTAATTGAAAGCATTTGCAAAGTGTTATTTTTCTACATAGACATTTGATAAATAAAAAGGGCATTTTTTTTCGGAAAGTTTTAAAGTCATGATTTTTTGTTATTAAAAATTGTTTGGTTGCAATCATGATTTTACTCAGATGATCTAAATCACCTCAACCTTCTACTAAAGTAAGTGGCTACGTCTGCAAAATTAAACGACTCAAGTAGAAGTTTTGAGTCATATTAACGTTGATCCAACATTAGTAACAGGTATAACTTGGAATAAATCCAAATAATATTAAAGTCTATCAGGCAGTTATATAAATTCGCCACTTTTAATGCGTTGCCAGTAATGTGAATTAGATCTACTTGTTAACTTTCATTAACAGTCTAAAGCCGATCTATAAACAAAGCAGCAGATTGACAACTCTGGACTATAAGCTAGCAGGAAATCTCTCGATGGAACTCAACAATATTAAGTATATTCAATACGTGCCAGAGTCAAATAAGGGATTTATTAGAGAGGCTTGCAGAAACCAAATCTCAAAAAACGTTGTTAACAAGTCAAAATATGTTTCTCGGAAAAATACTGAAGTTATACAGGGACTGAATAAAAAAGAATGTTTTTATTTAAAAGCTGACAAAGGAAATAAAGTTGTTATACTAGACAAAGCAGATTATTTTGAAAAGAGTAGATAATTTGATTAAAACCGGTCCTTACGATTTAATTGAGAAAAACCCGTTATCAAAAATGATAACAGAAGTTAAAAGTACCTTAAAACAGTGTAAAAATCTTGTGTCCGATAAATTTAAATTCAAACTAACACATAGTAACCCACAGTTATCTAAACTGTGTTGCCTTCCCAAAATCCATAAACCTGTGAAGTCCATGAGACCTTTTGTTTCAGCTGTTGGGTCACCAAGGTACAATATTTTAAAATGGTTAGTAGAAGAATTCAGCAAATTAAATATCTCGTACGATAACTTTGAGATCACTAACTCGTTAGAATTCTTAGATAAAATTAAGGATGTTCACTTAAAAGAAAATGAAATTTTAATATCTTTTGACGTAAGCTCATTGTTTCCTAGTGTACCCGTACCACTAGCTTTAGAGTATTTGGTACTTATCTCCGTTCCTTGCAAATTTGTTTATGTGTAGATTAGAAACCCAATTCAGAAAAGAACTCAGATATTTACCAAGGGTGTGGTATATATACGTAGACGATATATTTTCTATTTTTGGTACTAAAACTTAAAATTTTGAAACATTAAACAATAAATATCCTTCCATTAAATTTACGCACGAAAAGGAGAACAATGGGCAATTACCTTTTCTCGACACGTTGGTTATTAGAAATAACGATAAATTAAAATTTAATATTTATAGAAAATTTACTAATACTGATAGGTATATAACATCCGACTCATTTCATTGCCGTCAACATAAAATGGCAACATTTCATTTCTTAACTCACAGGTTAGTCAATTTTCCATTAAGTAAAGAACGTTTTAACAATGAAATGAATCGGATTAAAATATAGCTAAAAGTAATGGATATAATGATAATTTTGTACATTAGTAAATAGACATAAGCATAAGAAAGTGTTAAAAGACGCCACTACTCTTCAAGCACCTGAGACTCCCAATAAGTTCATAGTAATCCCAGATATACGAGAGGTCTAGAAAAAATATTTAAAAACGTAGGTTTCAGAGTAGCAGACAAAACGGAGAACAGTTTGAAAAATCTCCTTGGAAGCCCTAAAGACAAAATCGAATTGAAAGAGAAGAGTGGCATCTATTAAATTAGCTGTAAACTCAACGCTCCATAAAAATTCGTTTTAAAGAACACATGGCACATTTGAGATACCAGAAAAACAGAAAAGTCAAGCGTTGCCCAACATGCTTTGGAAAACAATCACCAAATAGGAATAAACGATCTTAAGTTAATTAAATCTAATAATAGATTATTATTGGATGCATATGAGAGTAGAAATGTGGTAAGAAGGCACGCTGATGATGCTAACTTGGTTAGCGAAACGCGCGTCCAGAAACTAAAAACATATGCTCTTCGGAAAATTTTCATTTTTCTGTAATGGAAAGAAGAATCGTTACAACTGCCGTGACTAGTCAGGCGCAATCAATCTAAGATTTACAATAACAATTTATCTCCACTGGATTGATTTCAGTGAGCACATCTTAAAACTAATATTTATTGTACTCGAATAATTCGATATATTACAACTACGCTTTTTTAAATGAGTGCCACAATTCAGAACATAGTATTCATTGTTTTATGTAAATTAGTTTAATTATTTTAACTTTTAATAAAATAATAAGTACGGTAATTTATCAATTTATGTATTACATTTTAAAAAAATATATAAAAAATAAAACCGACACAAAAAATGCACTAAAAAGTGAAAAATGATATTTTATTTCATCTGGAAAATGTTAGTCTGTAAAATCGGCGTCATACTTATCTTTAATTACTTAAAACAATGGAACGGTTTTTATTTCATCCTTTTTAGGCCTTTCTAATCCCATTTGTGCATTTGCTGTACCCGAGGCTCGCTAGTCCGCTATGGCGGCTTGATGAGCTCTAAAAAGAGCGAAATCGCGATCGTCGTTTGACTGAAATGGATTGTGAAGGTAACCATATCTTCTCGTGGGGCTTGATGTGGTGGGGTAGAAAATATATGGTCATTATTTTTCCCTGGAACATTGAATTTATTATTGCGCGGGCGCGATAATATGATTGAAATTTGTACTTTTCAGAATACCGCATTTTTTGACAATAACGCAAATTTGATGAAAATAGGTTAGATTTCAAAAAAGATCAGGAATGATTTGAATATATTTTGTTAACAAATATTTTCATTGAAAGGCGCCGAGTATACAAGAAATAAATTTAATAAATCATTTTAATCTGAATAATAAAAATTAATCTTTATTTTATTATGCTTTAAAAATATTTTTTTCTAATTTGTCAACAAAGGCTCGCAAGTAAATTCATCAGATTCTCGCAACTCTGTATAAAAAGATCAAATTTGGACAAGAGGGTCAATTGGCAATAAAATTCTCTCTGAATTGTGGGCTGGACTTGTCGCCTTTACGCATTTATATCCCGTCTGCTTTATTTCCCTTGTCTAGCAGAGGCTCTGTTTTACGTTACAAATGACAAGTGGGATTTTCCGAGGACTTTTAATATAGCAATTTGATGTATTATTTTTGTGGGTGACATTCAAGGTGCGTTTCCACGTCACATAAAATCGTGACTTTTGAAGCTATAACATTGTGAAATTTCCGTTTTTACGTTTAACTAAAAGTCGTGACATTGTGGTTTTTTGGCGCCATATTATGCTACATCAAAAATCATTACTTAATATCAACTAAAAATGCACCTTAAAATTCTACAGATAACAGAGAATAATTTCAATTTTCACTAGTAATCTCCCTAGTGCTTGAATTATTGCCGGAAATTGCACTGGACGGGGGAAAATTTTCAAAAAATTCGTCACGCAGGAAATAATTTTTAGTATTAATTCATACACGTGGACGATTCGGTAAGAAAATTTCACACCAAAATTTATTTTTAATTCTCATCTCGATTTTCGTGTAGCTTGATGGATTGAACCACATATTGTTGTTTAATTATTGTTTAGTCGGCTGTGAATGATGAAAAGTCAGGATGACAGACCCTTGTTCATTTAGTTTACGGTTATTTTTAAATTTTGTTTAAGCAAATTCTAGCGAAATATAATTTTGGTTCTTATAAAAAATATTTTTTTCTAGGTTTAAAATTAAACTTTTCCTAAAACTTTAGTAAAGTAAAATATTTCGCACTATCTTTAAAACATATTAAAATTTCATTTTTATTTAATCTTAATTTACTAAAATTTAAAGTATATTTTATTTAGTAAAACTTGCCAACTTAATTAACTAACACCTACTTACGGTCATGTAGGAGTTTTTGTTACCTCGAAAAAAATTATTTCTAACTTTACTAACGAGAAGTATACTTTATCAGATTCAAGACATTTTAAAGTTGAAATTTTTTCCTATTTAATATCACTAAACTTGTCGGAACTGCATGAAATTTATCCTGAGAGAACATTATGTATAGTCAAAAGCAGTGTTATCGTGCGGGTCATACGATTTATCAACGACAAACTTTTTAAGTTTCTTTTTCTTTTATTACGTGACATATGAAAAAAGAGGATAAACATATAAATACCAGCAGTTGCAAAAATCTTTGAGCGAGTTCACTTCAAAATCAGTTGACAAGTCAGTGACAAAATGAGTAATAGAAAACAATTTTCGGGTTTTTTGCATCCACAAGCGGAAAAAATGGTATTAAATCTAATAAAATATTACTAAAATGAAAATTCACCGGCCAATATCTAAGAGACAATAGCAAAAGCTCTGGGAATCGGTATAAAGACTCTGCAGAAAATTGTGCGTGAAAAAAAGCATAATTTACTACCGAAGAAGATTAAGAAATGTACACGAAAAAAGCCAAAGACAGAAGACTTAAGTGACAATGTAAAAATGGATGTTCGTAATGCAACTTACGATTTATACACATCTAAAACTAATATAACCCTTCAAGTTTTAAAGCAAGCTTTAAAAATCGAGGCATATTGAAAATTGGACTAAAATTGTTCTCAAAATTAATAAAAATGTTGGATTTACGATATAAAAAGGACTGTAATCGAAGATTTTTATGCAGGTTGCCACATATAGCAAGTCAGCGTAACCAGTTTTTAAAAGAAATTTAGAAAAGTGGTACTTTTAGACGAGACCCAAGTCTCCAATATCCAAATATTTTCTAATGGAAGTGGTTCGAAATCTTGACGAGTCTGTAAAAAGTGTCAAGAGAAAAAAGGGATGTGAGACGGGAAAACGGTTCATCATTTTGCGCGCAGGTTCTTCAACAGCATTTCTCCCAGGTGCAAGTTTACTGTTTTCTTCAACATCCAAAAGTATGGACTACCATGATAATACGAACTGTGAACTGTTTGAAAAGTGGTTAAAAAAACAACTGATTCCAAATTTAATCATTCTAGACAATGCATCTTATCATTCAAGAATCTTAAATAAACAACCTACTTCATCCTGGAAGAAAAGTGATATTTATGACGGGCTAATAAAACAAAAACAAAATCCTTTACCCAATATGCTAAAACTAAAACTTCTTTTAACGGCAAAATCTATTAAAAAACCAACAATATATGCCGTACATCAGATGAAGTGCAAATTGTTTGGCAAGATTCATTAAATTATGTTACATCGGAGTACTGGAAGAAATCTGTGGAACATATTATAACATTTTCAAATTTATGTATAATTATTTGGTTTATAATAACAGTGAGGCAATTACTAAATTTGGCTAGTTATATAGTTACTGATTTTTACACAATGTTCTAACACCATCCTGTCGAATAACTCTACGAGTTGGATTTTTCCAAATTTACATATCATACACTTTATAAAAGAAAGTTAATAAATAAAATCTTTATTAATAGGGTGTTACTATTGAAAGTGACATAGTTTGAATCTATAATCAGTTTTAGTTCATAAGATACCGGCCTTCTTTATTAATGAAAATAACAATTTTTTTATTTACAATAAAATATTCTGTTTTTTTGGTTTCTTCTTTCAGTCCATTTCACTCACATGAATTATGATAAACATATTTACTCTCTTCTTTCTTGTAAATATCAATTTAAGACTTTGAGAACACTCGAACTATTAGAAAGTTTCAGTTGACATAACTTTTTGTTTTCATCTCTCCAAGCTGCCTTTCTTTATGTTTGCTTGGTATGGAATGTTAAACAGACATTTTGCTTATGGTTTTTCATTATTTTAAGCCCATTAGTAATCTGAAACAAAATTGAACATTATAACTTTGCAGTTAAATATAACCTTTAAAATATCAAGACTTTTATGTAAATTACATTTTACATACCTCAATATGTTTTATTCATAATTCATTGGATTACATTTTGTAAAGTATTTTCAACTTCTCTAAATTAAGACAAAAGAAATTTGTTTTTGCTTTGTTTATAAATATTCGGAATTTGCCTGCCTTTCTCTTCTGTCACTATGGTTTCATTAGTTTCTTATTTTTCGGCATCCAGCCAGCTTTGACAGTGTCTGATTTTTCATTTAAGTCATAATTTTGGTTCTGCTCGGGAGCAATTCGCCAGCTGTATTCGGGGACACCGAATGGCATTAGGTTGGCATAAGTCTGAAGTGAGGAAGAATGATGGAGGGGAATGTCAAACTTCTTTGAATTTTCTGGAACTGATTTTCTCGTCCCTTTCTATTGGCTCGCCTTAGAGGTGCAACATGTGTCCGGCTTTATAAAAGTGCCTTAATGGACCAATTTTTTTAAAGTACTGAGAGTATGCCATAAATAATTATTTTAAAGTGCAGTGCTGTTGAAAGTCTAAGGCCTATTTATGGACATCATCTGGCCATAAATTTTGGTCCCATCTTGTTTGGTTCCACATTTGATCAACCACGTGGTAAGTCGATTTTCAAATTAGTTTCCTACTGTGAGCTAATTCGCAATTATCTTTTATAAACAGAATGGCGTCCTGAATTTTGTTTTTGGCTGTCGGTCCTCGAAAAGCCTTTCTAGATGTCTGGAAATTCCCTTTATTGGTGACCGTTGACGTCGAAGGAGCCCTCTAGATGACTAGAGGTAAGGCAATGTCTTTGAATAGTTGTATTGTAAATAACTTGTTTTTGCACATTCCATGTCGATTTTATTTTAAGACAAACAGTTGTTTGTAGGGTTTCAGGTTAAGAATTCAAGTTTATGGTGTAATTTTTGGGGTACATAAACCAAGAGTTCTACAATGGTTTTGGAGTTCCTTCCTGTAAGAGTACAAGGAATTAATTCTTAATTTTTATATTTATGAATTTTATATAAGGTAGCAGAAAGGAAGTAAGTCACCTATTTTTTGTAAAACAGCCTTGGCGAAACACTTTATATTTTTATAACTTTTTTCCTTGCGGCAGTGTAAGAGAAAATTCATGAATTTTTGATTCCCTGTGCGCTATTTAATTTAATTTTCATATATTCATATTTGCGACATGACATTTCGCCAGATGTTCATAGGTTGATGATATAATGGTAATAACGTTCTATCACATTTCATATATTTGATATATTTTATATATTTTATTTTTCTTGATTTATTTTTTATATCTTCATGTTAATTGAATTTTTGAATGTAAGCTTCACATGTCAAAAATTATTTTATAAAACAACTTTTTTAAAAAAAAAACAAAATATCAAGGTGATCATTAAAATTTGACAGTCTGCACTTTATATAGTGTTTTATTGAAAAGCCCTCCAAATCTTTATTTTGTCTGCATTTAAATATCAATATAGATTTCTTCCTAATTGAGTCACAGTCAATTAGGTGGCGCCCATTTTAATTTCGAAAGGTGTACCCGAGAACCTGCAACCTACAGCTCTCCGAAAAGATGACTGGCTGCCGTTCGCACGTATTGGTAAGTTCATAGGGACTTTACGCCATAATATGTAGAAATTAATGTGGGATTGGTGGAATCGAGAACGAGTTCTAGATATCGAAATAGCACCAATGATCATAGCGCTATTTGAGGACGACTCAGAAGATGAGGACTTTTTAAGTGATGATAATATTTTTTAGTCTATAATATTAAAAAGTTTCTGAAGGATTATGTTAGTCTTTGACGTGTATAAATCGTAAATTGCATTATGAATATCCATTTTTGCATTGTAATTTAAGTCTTTTGCCTTTGGATTTTCGTGTACATTTCCTAATCTTCTTCGGAAGTAAATTATGTTTTTTTTGTCATGCAAAAGTTTCTGTACATTCCTTATACCGATTCACAGAGCTTTTGCCACTGGCACCTGGATATTAGCCAGTGAATTTTAATTTAAAATTTTTTTTATTAGATTTGACACTATTTTTTTGCTTACTTTTTTAGTAAATTTGTAATTTTGTAGGCAATAAATAAATAATTATAGAATACTTGTTCCAATTTTAAAGCGTATTTAAAATAAGTAAATTTTTTTATTAATTATAATTCAAAATTTGATATATAAAAACCGGTAAAATCGCTTTACAAGAAACTCGGGGCTAACGAAAAATACAAGCTATATATATATATATATATATATATATATATATATATATATATATTTATATATATATATATATATATATATATATATATATATACCTTGTATTTTCCGTTAGCCCCGAGTTTCTTGTAAAGCGATTTTACCGGTTTTTATATATCAAATTTTGAATTATAATTAATAAAAAAATTTACTTATTTTAAATACGCTTTAAAATTGGAACAAGTATTCTATAATTATTTATTTATTGCCTACAAAATTACAAATTTACTAAAAAAGTAAGAAAAAAATAGTGTCAAATCTAATAAAAAAAATTTTAAATTAAAATTCACTGGCTAATATCCAGGTGCCAGTGGCAAAAGCTCTGTGAATCGGTATAAGGAATGTACAGAAACTTTTGCATGACAAAAAAAACATAATTTACTTCCGAAGAAGATTAGGAAATGTACACGAAAATCCAAAGGCAAAAGACTTAAATTACAATGCAAAAATGGATATTCATAATGCAATTTACGATTTATACACGTCAAAGACTAACATAATCCTTCAGAAACTTTTTAATATTATAGACTAAAAAATATTATCATCACTTAAAAAGTCCTCATCTTCTGAGTCGTCCTCAAATGGCGCTATGATCATTGGTGCTATTTCGATATCTAGAACTCGTTCTCGATTCCACCAATCCCACATTAATTTCTACATATTATGGCGTAAAGTCCCTATGAACTTACCAATACGTGCGAACGGCAGCCAGTCATCTTTTCGGAGAGCTGTAGGTTGCAGGTTCTCGGGTACACCTTTCGAAATTAAAATGGGCGCCACCTAAATGACTGTGACTCAATTAGGAAGAAATCTATATTGATATTTAAATGCAGACAAAATAAAGATTTGGAGGGCTTTTCAATAAAACACTATATAAAGTGCAGACTGTCAAATTTTAATGATCACCTTGATATTTTGTTTTTTTTTAAAAAAAGTTGTTTTATAAAATAATTTTTGACATGTGAAGCTTACATTCAAAAATTCAATTAACATGAAGATATAAAAAAATAAATCAAGAAAATGTAAAATATATAAAATATATCAAATATATGAAATGTGATAGAACGTTATTACCATTATATCATCAACCTATGAACATCTGGCGAAATGTCATGTCGCAAATATGAATATATGAAAATTAAATTAAATAGCGCACAGGGAATCAAAAATTCATGAATTTTCTCTTACACTGCCGCAAGGAAAAAAGTTATAAAAATATAAAGTGTTTCGCCAAGGCTGTTTTACAAAAAATAGGTTACTTACTTCCTTTCTGCTACCTTATATAAAATTTATAAATATAAAAATTAAGAATTAATTCCTTGTACTCTTACAGGAAGGAACTCCAAAACCATTGTAGAACTCTTGGTTTATGTACCCCAAAAATTACACCATAAACTTGAATTCTTAACCTGAAACCCTACAAACAACTGTTTGTCTTAAAATAAAATCGACATGGAATGTGCAAAAACAAGTTATTTACAATACAACTATTCAAAGACATTGCCTTACCTCTAGTCATCTAGAGGGCTCCTTCGACGTCAACGGTCACCAATAAAGGGAATTTCCAGACATCTAGAAAGGCTTTTCGAGGACCGACAGCCAAAAACAAAATTCAGGACGCCATTCTGTTTATAAAAGATAATTGCGAATTAGCTCACAGTAGGAAACTAATTTGAAAATCGACTTACCACGTGGTTGATCAAATGTGGAACCAAACAAAATGGGACCAAAATTTATGGCCAGATGATGTCCATAAATAGGCCTTAGACTTTCAACAGCACTGCACTTTAAAATAATTATTTATGGCATACTCTCAGTACTTTAAAAAAATTGGTCCATTAAGGCACTTTTATAAAGCCGGACACATGTTGCACCTCTAAGGCGAGCCAATAGAAAGGGACGAGAAAATCAGTTCCAGAAAATTCAAAGAAGTTTGACATTCCCCCCATATGTTTATATATATATATATATATATATATATATATATATATATATATATATATATATATATATATATATATATATATATATATATATATATATATCCTGTATTTTTCGCATGCATGGCCCTTAACATTAGAATGAAATTTGAAAAAATCGGATAAGTAGTTTTTTCGCTATTCCACAAACAGACAGACTGACGGGCAGACATACCTACAGACAGACGGAATTGAGAAAACATGTATTCCTGCATCTAGGGACCCTTAAACGTAAAGATCTGAAAACATCTCACGAGGGAAGTAATAACTAATTATCTTGTGTTTTTAACAAAAGTGTATAATATTTTTGCAAGATAATTTTTTTTTGTTATCACAATACAAAAAAAACAAATTTTCTTTGCACAGGGGTGGGCCGCATTTAAATAAATGACACTGTATAAGTGGTTAGATTTTTAGGTCCAGCGTGGCTCACAATTTTTGGTGATTGATAAAAAAATCTCACTTTCATTAAGTAGCTGTATAAACAGATCCTATCCTGATTGTTCCACTGATTCGAACCGCCTTCCGACTTTAATAAGGCGCTTGCCATTTTGTGTATTTTTGTTTTTGCCAACCAAAAAATTTTAACCAAATACATATTTAGCGAATTTTCTTATTCAGTCCCTCGGCATTTAAAATATAAAATAATATTATGTGGCTATCTTAATAATATTGCGTAATACAAGAAAAAAAACTATTTTCTTTCTCCCTGTATATTTGTAAATAGCCCATCGAGATTTAATAGCTCGATAAAAGAATCACACAACATTTTGGTATTCACTGTGTTTTCTGATTCCATTCATAATGTTGGTGACCTTTGGACCCGCACGATAAGACCGCATTCGACTATAGCTAGCTACTATATTTAAACTATCCTATTAATCGTGAAACGGAGAAGATTGCCACGGATACAATAAATAAAAATGTTACTAGTAAATTAAGAATGACAGTGACACACACACACACCGCGCAACGTAAATGCGAAGATTTTTTTAAAATGGATAATTTAAAGAATTACAATTTTTGTAAGGTTTGTAAGAAGATTAACGATATTAAAATAAACAATAGAACATTGCCTTGCCTAACAAATGTAGTAGAAAAGGCCGCTGTCTACTCTTTCCAAAAAAGTCTCTTTGCGGATGTCAAGAAAATAGTTTACCAAGAATCTTCTTTCTTGGGCCGATTATCCCGAGGTAAGTAGAATAAAATAGTGTCCAAATATTATATATACTTCCTGAAACATAAACATTTATGGGAATCTGATGTGTTCAATTCACCGAAAGCACCTCCTTACTTCTTATTAACAATGGAAGAAGTAATGCAAGAATTTAAGAAATATTTCGATGCCTTAGTTGCTAGATTAGAATAATTCGTTGTTTATAGGAAATATGGAATATATGTTATCGACCATATACAGTTGTTTTATTATTGAAAGCCCAAACTTTGAAATAAAATATCTAAACAATAATGCAACGATGTACATTTTCTAACTTATGACACGACAAATCTCGAAAAGATTTCCAGTGTAATCACCTCCAGCTTACCCTGGAGGTAAAAAATTTCCGGACATCTGACCAGTTGCTATTGTAACGTTAAAAAATAAAAGTATTTGATTGGCTATAAAGTACAGGTGTGAAATTATGCTTTCGTTTTTTTTTTTGTTAAAAAAATGAGTCGCTTTGGCACATTTACACACAATCTCTTCGACGAAAAGATAGTAAAAAGTATCCCTAGTAACACCAAGAAAAATAAGTCATTTTGGTAGAAGCAGTTTATGGAGTTTTTTCATCCAGGCATAGGCTACAGATTTTAGCAGGATACTCCACTGCCCAGCTTGCCTTAATACTTTACTGGAGTTTTAATATGAGAAAACTAGACGGAGAAAATTATAGAGTACTGTAAAGACTTTATGAAATCTAACAGTAAAAATGATCATGGATCATTATTTCGAGCAGTAAAAAATTAAGTAAACCGTTTTGAGCAACACGAATTAAATCGGCGAGGGAAGCAAGTGATGCTAAGCGGCGTGATTTGCAGAAATAGGAAAATAAAAGAAAAGTATGTTCACTTTTTTGGAGTAGGAGAAGCTAAAGTTACTAGTGGATAGCTGTGATAAGAACACCATTGAAGATTTGCAAAAGAAATTAGTTTTTGTGCTTTCATATGAATTGACATGGCAAGGTGGAGAAGAAAAACGAGAAGCTGTAATAAGAACATAGCTGAAGGTTTGCAAAAGAAATTATTTTTTATGCTTTCATATGAATTTGATTGGCGAAGTATAAAAGAAGTATTCAGCCCAAAAATGTTTCTTTAAAAAAGAACTCAATAGTATTGGCCAAGAATGGCTAGTTGTTAGCAGAAACAATCCGGAGCTTTATCCAGTCAGGTTATTTTCCTTGTTTAAAGCAAAATTTGAAGATATTAAAAACGAAAAGCCTTTTCTAACTGCTAATCTGTTTCGGAAAAGTAGCGATGGTACAAGAACACGCCTATTGACAAGAATGAAATGGCAAAGTGGACCACAAAGCAAGCTGAAAGAGTTGATTGGATGTTAAGGATAGAAAAATCACAGCAGTTTCAAACTTGGCTGGAGATACCGATCAAGAACTCATAAAAATTACCGGATACGTCAAATCCTAATCGATCCTGCCATACCTTCAAATGGATCATGAAACTTGTCAATACATTAAAAATTGTAATAATTGTAATATACATTACAACAAATAAAATCGCGATCGGCTTAATCTTCGGTAATTTTTTTTTAAATTTTGAGTTATATTTGAGACATATATATTTTTTTTTGAAAAAAATATTGATTTTTCTTACATGTGAAGCTGCAACATTTTGTTAGCCATTTGATGTAAAGGGCCCTTAAGTTTTGATTTCTTTATAATCTGTAGGGTCAGCACTACGCAGAGAATACATAGAGTGTGAAAATAATAGGTTAAGATTAGTTAAAAATCCTAAAGATCATGTACGTATATTTCAACATACTCTAGCATAAAAAACGAATTTAAATATAAAAGTTTTTATTTAAGTTTTAAAAAATATTTCTCTAGTTTTATTTATTACCTAATAAACAGATGTTGCTTTTATGGCCAGATTTGCCAATAATGACAGGAGATATGTAACATGCTAATTTTTAAATTGAATCAAACATATCAATTTAAAATTTGAGACATTTCTATAACTATAACGAAAGAGGCAAATTTTCTATGAATAAGCAATTGAAAGTTCCTTCCGGATTTACCGGAAGTGACCTCTACTTTCATGAATTATCGTATTCAGCCTAAAATTGGCTTTCCAACGATATATCACAAAGTAACTTTTCATTTCAAAGATTAAGCTGACCTCGCAGTTAGAACTCAAAAAACGTTTTTGTAAATTTTCGGGATAAACAGAATATTGGAAAATTTGCAGGATCTTGTTTAATAAATAACTTTGCAAATTAGGTAATATACAATAAAATTAGCAAGACGTAGCTAAAAATCGCATCTCAGTATCTCATCTCGTTTTTAAAATATTCGAATTAGACAATGTCAATAAAATCACTTTCCGACGTTTCGAGTTCGATTGCGCGAGGCGCCTTCAGTGATCTATAATTCACGATATTAGAATACTGAATGAGCACGAATAGATTTAGATCGGCTTTTTATACCTGGCCTGTTTTCACCGAACCTTATAGCGATCGTATTTTATATGTGACGTAGAGTGTAGCCCGTATGTCTATTAAAATTATTAGGCCATTTTTAGGTTTTAATAAATTATATAATTTGGCTGTCATAGAATCTTTTTCAGTTATGACATGTGTAATTTTTTCTTTCTAATTCATCGTTCCTATTTCTTAAGTCTACTAACAAGAAATTGCATATACTTTTTCTTTTAGAAACAGGGGAGTGCAATCCATGGAAGTAAGGGAAGCAGTACTTCCCCAAAAAAAATTACAAAACATCTTCTAAAATGTAATTTTTGAAATAGGAAACCATTAATTTAGTTTATATTAAAAATGCTAAAGTATTATCTTAATTTCAAGCCCATAAAAAATGCGGCCTTGACTCCAACCGAGCGACAACAGAAAATGGAATAGAAACTATGCGGGCCGCTAGCTTCTCTGCAGCCAAGTCCTGTATGCTTGATTTCCTGTGAATCGAGCCAGGGGTTATTAAACTCTCCACCGAGTGTTTGCAATGTTTGCATTTAATTCGCGTGCTTTAAGTGGGGACGGAAGCTATCGTTGGAGTAGGTTCTTTGTGTGAATGTCTATCCGTGTGTTGTGTGATACGTACGTCGCGTCGTGCATGGTACGATATGGAAGACAATAATACGGACGTAGATATGCAAATACCCTCAACTTCGGCTGTCCGTATTAACGTTGAAAATTTTAACGTTAAACATTTTTATCCGAAAAAACAATACGAACAATTTAAATGGCTAACAGGGTGTGAAAATATAAGTAAATTATTTTGTTGGCCATGTTTACTTTTTTGCGGTTCATTGCTATTGTTCTAGACGAAGCGACTGATATCACTAATTTTAGCCAATTATCTATAGTAATACGCTATGTTAAAACAGATGGAAATATTCAAGAGCGATTTTTAGGTTTTAAGAATGTGTCCGAAAATCGTACAGCAGATGCATTATATGCCGTAGTTTATACCGTTACTAAAGAAATTAATGGAGAGAAAAAATTAGTTGCTCAAAGCTATGATGGAGCTGCAGTGATGGCAGGACAATTAGGGGGTCTGCAAGCTTCTAGAAACTTTCCCAAGTGCTGTGTTTGTCCATTGTTTTGCTCATAAATTGAATTTAGTTTTATCCCAGTCCATCAATCACATTAAAGAGTGTAAAGTATTTTTCGTTACTTTAAGTGGCATGGCTGCTTTTTTTTCCGAGTCAACAAAACGTACGCAAGCTTTGGACTCCATTGTCCACAAACGATTGCCCAAAGTAGCTCCTACTAGGTGGAACTAGTGGAAAACTTGTGTTAACAGTATCTGAAAATGTTTTTAATATATTACAAACTAAAACAAATGATATTGCTTTTTGCCTAAAAAAGTGGATGATTTTAAGTCTATATTAAGCCAAAAAAGAGATGACTTTGACCTACTTTGGGAGAAAACGATGACGTTAAATGTAGAGCCACAAGCCAAGCGTCTTCGAACAGACAAGGTAGGAGATGTTCAAACATCATACAGACGCCTCTTTTATGAAATAATCTATCAAATTCAGCAACAAATAAACTATAAATTTAACGGTTTAAATGATTTTAAATTCCGCGAGCTCTGCAATTTTGATGTATTTAGAGGAAAAACTTTTCCAGAAGACGCGTTTAAATCTCTTCTTCTTCATTATGGCCAGTTCTTCGACCGAGTGTTACTGCGATCTGAACTAAAAGTGATTTACGAAACTGATGACGTTAGCGCAAAAAATAACGTCAAGGAACTAATGCAGTTTTTAAAAGACAAGGAGCTGGAAGATGCCTACACCGAAGTGTCGAAATTGTGTGTATTAGTATTGACAATACCTGCCACATGTTCATCAGTAGAACGCAATTTTTCAATACTTAGACGTATAAAAAATTTCGTGAGAGATTCAACGGGGCTGGAGAGACTTTCGCATACATCGCTGTTGTCCATTGAAAATAAACTTCTCCAAAATATGTCGGAGCATCGACGTTTTTATGATGACGTCATTGACGAATTTGCAAAAAAATGATCGAAGAATTGAAATACATTACAAATAGATAAGTTTCTAAAAATTGCTTCCCTTTCTTAAAATTTCACCGCACGCCCCTGTTTGGAAAGGAGTAATATCTTAATGGCGATCGTAAATATTGTCCAGTTTTCTTGTTTGTGTGGAAAATTGTTCGTATATAGGACCGGCGAAGTTACCTTGCAATCTTGTCTGTGTTTTTTTATTGATAACTTTTTATATCGCACATATAATAATCCAAAATCTTGACAAACAAAAATCTTTTTTGCTTTTTCGCAACTGAATAAAAATATTTAACTTTAAATTAATTGAAACAAATATTTAATATAATTATATACCTCAACATGTAGACTAGTCTGTCTACCGAATGTTTCGATACATAATATAAACAATATTATTTAAGCAAGCAAAAGAAATTATATCATTTACCATAAGTTTTTATAGACACATAGTAGTTGTACAAATACTTTCATCCTATCGAGACTCATCAGTGCGCCGATCGTAAGAGAGAAACTATGTGTATAAAAACTTAAGGTAAATGATATAATCTCTTACACTTGCTTAAATAATATTGTTTATATTATGTATCGAAACATTCCGTAGACAGACTAGTCTACATGTTGAGGTATATTAAATATTTGTTTCAATTAATTTAGAGTTAAATATTTCGCTGAACATAGGTCAGGCATAAAAGCCGGCCTAAATCCTTGCGGGCTCATACAGCGTTCCGGTATCAAAAGTAAAGATCCCTGTGATGAAGTCGTGCAATGGAAGCCGTAACATAGGAAAGTGATTCCATTTTAACATGGTCTAATCCGAAAGCCATTATATTATTATATATAATTAATAACACATTTTAAAAAAAATAAATTTTAATTCGTGTTTAAATAACTATTAATATTATTATTATTAAAATTTTTTTTGACTGATTTTCTATAAAATTTAATGTTGAATTAAAAAATATTGCTATTTAACCTTATTAGTTTTTAATTTCTTATTTGGATAATTCAAAAAAATGTTTACTCATTTTCAATGCGCACTTTTTACATCTTAATAATAATAACTGAGTTATTATTAAGATGATATATTCCTGGAAAGCTAAAAGAATACTCTTTTAGAAACTGTTAAAATCGAATATACTGGCCATAAAAAAGTTGACGGTGCTAAAAAAACGAAACGTTGTAAATAAAATCTGACTAATCAGACGTATTCTACGTAAACATTTGCCTTATAACGTTTTTACGGATTAGAAAGATTTTGAAAAATAAATAAATTATGAGGGGTTTTCGGAAATGCAGTTTTTTGGTTTTTTCAAAATGTCTCAAAAACCAAAAAAGATAGAATCGTGAGCAAAACGGCATTCATTTACAAAGATAATTGTCTAAGACATTCTTCATTTAAACTTTCTTGTATCTCTTACGGTTTTCGATATCCCAATACTGTCATAACGAATTTCGGAGACATTGTATATTAGACACAGACGTCTAAAATCAGAGCAGTTTTGTCGGATATTTGAAAACGAATAAACTGTCTTTTCTTGTTTCGATTTGACCAGTGGAAGCTTCCTAACTTATGCTTATGCCACTAATACTTCCTTTTTCACATTAATTTTACGGTAGAATAAATTTACTATTTCAAATGCAAAAATTTCGTTTAACAACTTAGAGCTATTACTAACGACAAAGCAACAGCTATAGCAAAGATCATTTCAAGCAATAGACAAGTGCGCTTAACACAAACACATGTAAGATATTTGCTACACAAAGCTTTGTGAGTCAACCACAAGAGGGCTGAATGTTTGGAGAATCATAGAGAAAGTCTGTTTCTAGCATATTACATTACGAATTAATAATCCTTCTGCTGAGTGAGATTATATTATATTCTGTCTAATTTAAAACAGATTGAAGGTGACTTTCATTTAAAATCAAATACATTCTAAGGAAAGGAAATCTTGTCTTCTCTAAACATTAATTGAATGTTTAAAAATAGGGAGAGGTAGAATTAAGGTTTTTCGACGGCTTTGTCAAGAAAATTTGAAAAAAAGTTTGTCGAAATAAAGAAACTGAAATTACAAGACAGTATAAAATTTAAATAAAAATCAGCAATTTATATTGTTAAAGGAGCGAATAAGTTGTATCGTTGCGCAGGCATTTATCAACAAAATATAAAGCGTGTGAAAAAGTTAGATGCCACATGATTTTGCTAGGGTTACAATTTACAAACATTTGATTCAATGTCGAAAAATATGAAATGTGTTGAAAGCGATTACATTATATTTTGTCTAATTTAAGACTGATTGAAGGAGACTTTCATGTAAAAATAAATTTATCCTAAGGAAAGGATATCCTATCTTCTTTAAATATTAATTGAATGCTTAAAAATATTATGATGATATAATAATTTCCTTATCAATTCCACCCGATTTTTCAAAATTTTTGTACAAAAAAGTGATGGCTACTACAGCATTAACTTCTGCGATAGGTAGAATTAAGGTTTTTCGGATTGTCAAATAAATTTGAAAAAATTTGTCATAATGAAGTGGAATGTGACATTACAAAAAAGACTACACAAAATTCAAATAAAAATCCATAAATTATTTGGTAAAACGAGCGAACAAGTCATATCGTTGTGCGGGTATTTATCAATAAAATAAAAAACGTTTGAAAGAATTGGATGTCGCATGGTTTTGTTGATACGCTGTAGTCCACAGCCGATTTACGAAAAGGTAATTAACGTCGAAAAATATATGATCTATTGAATGAGATTATATTATATTCTGTCTAATTAAAGATTGTATGAAGGTGATTTTCGCTTAAAATTCATTCTAAGGAAATGAAATCTTGTCTTCTCTAAATATTAATTGAATGCTTAGCAAAATTATAATCACGTAATAATTTCCATATTAATCTTTCACGATTTCTAGAATGCAAAAAATATACTTACCCGATTTTTGAAATCTTTGCATAAAAAAATAATGCCTACTAGAGCATCAACTTCTGGGATAGGCGGAATTAAGGTTTTTCAGCTTGTCAAGAAAAGTTGAAAAAAAGTTGTCATAATAAAGTGAAAAGTGATATTACAAGAAAGACTATACAAAATTCAAATAAAAATCCGCAATTTATTTGGTAAAACGAGTGAATAAGTCCTGTTGTTGCGCGGGCATTTATCAATAAAATACAAAGCGTTTGAACAGATTGGATGCCACATGGTTTTGCTGACACGCCGAAGTATAGAGAGAGTATAAAGGGTTACGATTTAGGAAAATTTGATTTAATGTCGAAAAATATAAAACCTGTTTACGAAAACGTAGAAGGGCCACAATTTTTTGATTTTTATTTTTATAACAAATTCCGACTTCTATCTCGGAATTCCGACTTCTAACTGGGAATTCCGACTTCTATCTCGGAATTCCGACTTCTAACTCGGAATTCCGACTTCTGTCTCGGAATTTCTATCTGGGAATGCGTTGTAATTAATACACGACTGCTTATAAGCGCAATCACTGTTTTATGTTCTTTTAACGTCAAATGAGGCGTTCATTCTAAATGAAATTAATATTTTAATTATAGGGATCAGGATGAAGCTTAGTAAAACTACAAGAAATTTATTAACTGTGCACAAAGTCCAAATTAAAAAATAACGACCGGGTCGGTTCCGATGGCTTGAATATGGTTGACATGAAAAATAAAATCTTGTACTTTGCTTTATCTTTTTCATAGATAGTAGAAATAATAAAACGCCATTTAGTAAGAACATCTGATCCATATTATGTTAAAAAGATGCAATAGCATGAAGGGGATGCACGCATTTAGATATATATATATTTTTTTCAGATTTTAATATATGCACTGTAGTGTGGGGCATATGTCTCCTCGCTCTTCATCAAGGCTTATCGTCATTTACTCCCAAGTATTGTACTTTTCTTTTCCCAATTTACCACTATTTACTATTATACATAAAATTTTAATATAATTATTATTGTTTTTCTTTTAGGAGAAAAGAAATATATTTTTTTAAAAAAATATCTTTTTTTGAGTAAATAACTAGCACCTATGAAAGGTTTATGCATCCTCTATTAAAGTAACTTATATTTCGTTAAACGATTATTCATTAATCTTTATTTTTCAATTCGGTTATTATTCATTCAGATTAAATTTCATCAAACTATAAAAGATTTTAGGTTGATTTTTTCAAGTAAGGACAGGAACAATACGAATCAGTTACATTCTATGTATGATACAAAACATAATAACTAAAATAAAGTCAGAAAAACCAAATTTCCCTGATACCTGTTAATTAAAATAATACTCGAGTAAATTTACTTGTTTTAAGACGCTTTTATTAGTTTCATTTGATTTTCACCCACTTTATAACGCCAGATTACAATATAGTTTGTCCCATTATCCTGAAAAGGATTGTCAGGATAAAAAAATTTCATCTCGTAGAGGGACCCTGGGAAATGGCTACCATATAAAAGGAAGTCAGCAGGCGCGCAAATTACCCATTTTCGGCACGGGCAGATGGCGAAGAAGAATAAATTATAGTTTGACAAAACTAAAAAACACGTTCTAATAGTAAACGCAACCAAAAAGAAAAAATTATAGTTTAAAAAACTAAAAAACACGCTTTAATAGTAAATTAAACAAAAAAGGAAAAAAATAAGTTTTGTAAAAAAGCGTAGGGTGCATTTATGCCATATATTCATACTGACTTTACTTTCAGAAATTATACCGATAAAATATTTATAATAACTGATATCAGACCCACGCTGTTTTCACAATGACTTTAATTTTCTTGTTAATCACTTTATTCTCGTCCAAAGGGTTTTTTTTTAGTTCAGTTTACTATTAAAGCGTGTTTTTCAGTTTTTTAAACTATAATTTATTAGAATTCCTCCACAAATGAAGACATTGATATTTTATGAAGTTTGAAAACCAAAATCTGTAACATGAATTCGACAAAAAAAAATTGTTAGCAAATCACATCCTCATAAATCAAGTTTCCGTTGCAGGTCTTATTTCTAACTTTGTGGAACGACATCAATCTATCAAAACAGACAACAGGAATACAGTGAAAAGTTAATAATAATTTTGATTGTTTCTTTAAGCACCTTATTTTCTTTCTTTTAGCTTTATCTATTCAGTAAACCTCTTTACAAATAAAGCGCATTCTACTGACAAGATACAACTCAATGATTGTTGTGTTGATCACACCCAACAAAAGCAAAAGGTATTTCTTTTAATTTGTCCAAAATATCAAAATGTGTACCTTGATATACGTGGTTTGCTGTCAAAATATCTAATACAGTAAGCTTCCTTACTGATTATATACTCTTTGACTAACATTTATTAAGTTTCATTACCCGTTTTGGATCTTCTTCTACTTGTCATAAAAGTTTGTAATAGACACATCATTAATATATTGGAATGACTCGGCATGCCGGGGTCTTCTACCCTTAAGGACCTCACTGCCATTTTTATGCATACTGTATATTATTATTAGACCTATTGGCAACTTCTAATTAATATTTTGACTACCTAGTTTTGTCTGGGACCTGGGACATAATATGAAAATATGACTTTTTTCATTCAATAAAATTTGTTTCAGTTTTCTAATCCTGTCACTTTTATTCATAGAGTTGTTATTTCTAGACACATTGGTAATTAAATTATTCGAATTTTTCCTTCTTTATTAAAATTAATCGGGGTAATAGCCCCCTATAAATATTTTGACTTGCATTACCATCCGAGGGAGTCTACTTGGGGTAAAATATACTTTTTTTCTTATTTATTAAAATCTATTTAAGTTATCCACTCTTTAGAGATTCGCTGCACTTTTTATTTATAGTTGATATTATTTATAGATATGTTGGTAAAAGCACCCTATAACTAGTTTGGCTTGGATTGCCGTCCATAGTGTCTCTACAAGGGATAGAATTTAATAATTTATTTATTTTTTCCTCATTTATTAAAATTTCTTTGTCTTCTACACCTTCAGGGGTTAGATTTTATCATACTCAATACTATTTCTAGACATTTTCAGCAATTAATATTTTACACAAGTCATAAATGTCTTTATCACAAGGATAATTATTAAATGTGCAGTTACTGGACAACGCATCCAAAGCAAAAATTGGAACATTTATGTGAAAACACTACTATGAGTTAAAAGTCGGAATTCCAAGATAGAAGTCGGAATTCCGAGTTACAAGTCAGAATTCCTAGATAGAAGTCGGAATTCCGAGATAGAGGTCGGAATTCTGAGATAGAAGTCGGAATTCCGAGATAGAGTCGGAATTCCGAGATAGAAGTCAGAATTCCCAGTTACAAGTCGGAATTCCGAGATAGAAGTCGGAATTCCGAGTTAGAAGTCGGAATTTGTTACAAAAATTAATAATTTTAGACCTATTGAAGGTGACTTTCGTTTAAAATTAAACTTATTCTAAGAAGAAGAAGTCACAAACACAGACATATACAAAATTGAAATAAGAATCCGCAATTTATTTGGTAAAACGAGTTAATAAGTCATATTGTTGCGCGGGTATTTATCAATAAAATACAAAGCGTTTGAAAAAGTTGGATACTACACGGATTTGTTAACATGCCGTAGTCCATAAAGGGGGTATAAAGAGTTACAATTAACGAAAATTTGATTTAATGTCGAAAAATGTAAAACTACTTATTAGTATGTGATACTAGTAAAATGTTTAAGTTTTTGCAAATTGTGTGTTAAATAAAAAACATGAATTTACCTGGCTTATGAATAAAGAAATATTGAATTTTTTATGTTGCACATTTCCAAAATAAATTTTTATTTGGCTACTGAAGGTACACCGACATATTCCTATAATACATTTTCAATAAGAAATATTTAAACAAATTATCCAAAGCTGTATTTGGTTTAGTATTATAATAAGATTAATTGATATCTACAGATTAGTTATAGCAATTTAATTTAAATAAACAAATTATTTATGCTACTTAAAATAAAAGCATTTTGAAAATTAGATTTACACCCTGTGCATGGCATACGTATACATGCATGCATACGAGGCGCGCGTTCTGTTCTAAAGAAAATGAGCTGTGTAGGGGCAAGGGGCAAATTTATTACAGAATATATCTCGAAGATATATATATCTAATAAATTCTTAAATATTCAATTTTTTTTACTTATATACAATTTTTCTGAAATAGTAATTTTTGTATGTCCTTAATTATTACGAAACATGTCAACCTTCTATACACATTATCTTCAAACTACAGTTTTTAGCGAAAAATGAAATTAACATTTTTTTAAGTTTAAGTTGGAAAAATACAGGTACTTACAGCAGTGGCGTATTGAAAGGGGGGTTTGTGGACCAGGACCAATTTTATTTGATCTAAAATGATAGAAATAAGGTAAGAGAGAGCCAGTTTTACTTATAACGAATAAGACAGACACCGAGGAGAAGTTATTACTCGGACTTCTGCAATAGTAAGTATTAATTTATTATTATTAGAATAAACCTATGTGTAAATATAAAATGTCCACAAATATTTTCATGTCAATGTAACAAATGACTGAAACTGGGCTAAATCGAAAAAAAAAGGATGATTGCGAAGACATTTAGAAAGAAATCGGATTATCTAAAATGGTCCAGCAAACCCGAATGAGAGAAAAAGAAATACCAACTTGACCTCACTAATCTATGTTAAGAATATATGGGACAAGGTATTAGCGCCAAATCACTTTCTCTGAAATGCCGGCGATACATTATTCGTGGCAAAATATTAAGTTCCTCAATTGTACTCTCTTATTATCTATAAATGCTTCATAACTGGAACATTTTATGCAGAGACTATCTTAGAAATGGTTTATATCAACGAATCCAGCGCTAGGAATAAACGTAAGACATACAGAATTTCAGTTTTATTTATAAATATGTTTTAAAACTAGAAAATAATAAATAAAATAGTCTACCCCCACTATAAAAAAAGGAAAGTCAGTGCGAATTGATCAGTCATTAGTTAGTCATCGGACAACTAACAACAAGGCGAAGATCTCCAGGTATCGAAACCTTGGGCTATCCAAACTAACCTAACCTAACCAAACGAACTCCTCTAGGTAGTAGATCTGAGGCACCTACGGCGAAGTCCTCAATGGTAGTGGACCTGGCGCAATTCTAAACGAAATCCTACCTGGTAGTATATTGTCGGGCGCGGTAATTTACGGGAGAAGGAGTATTCGGGGTGAACATGTTAGAGAGACGGATTTCCCGGTAGCATATGCAGGGAAACCGGGATAAAAGGTCAAAACCAAACCAAAAATATAAACTCGTGAAAAGAGAGACTGTGGAAGCTCTAGAAGAGTGTTCTTATGAAAATCAATAGGAGAAATCCCCCAGGAACATCCTAGAGCTCGGTGACCTCGATAAGTGCAAAGCACAAAGACTTATACTTACCTAAATATTGCTTTACGTTTGGCAAGAAGTATCCATTAGCCTGCGGTTCTGTGGCCACAAAACCACAGACGACGCCTACAGACAAACCAGAGAGAAGAGGATAAAGAATACGAATAAACTATATGTCTATAATCTAACAAGGGTAAAAATAGGGGTATTGTAAAGTAAGTATTTTGTGCTTGGAGGTAAGTCATTTTTTAATATATATAATTTTTTCAGCGCATATACGAAATTTTAAGTTTATTACTGAAGATTTGCTGAGGTTTTTTGTTTATGATATTTAAAGTAAGCCCTATCACGTAGTTTGATTAAAAGTTTTACATTATCTGTAATCCAAGGTGTAAAAGCTTTCCCTTGAATGGCTTTATTTTTTTAGGGAGCATGCTGGTTATTTAAAAATCAAATATTATTTCTAAAGATAGCAAGCTTTCCGTTTATATCCTTAGTGTAATAAATATTTTGTCACTGCGATTGTGAGGCATCCCTATATTGCACATTTAAAGATTTATTTTGACTCCTGAATAGAATAATCTAAAATTCCATAAAATACATTATAGTCACTATTATTCTCAGATATGAACAATTATCTTGGTCTCAAACAATCTACGGAATCATTAACAATCATAACATCTATGAGTGTTGAGGAATTAGTCATAATATTTATTCTAGTAGGTTTCCAAATTATCTGGGTTATGCTAAATATTTCTAACAAGCATTGAAATGTTTGTTTAGAATTAGAAACTGCCAAAAGATCTACATTAAGATCACCCACACATATCACACAATCATAAATATAAAAATGTACTGTTTTTAGGTACCGATGTTTAGCAGTGACTTGCGTTAATCCGATTTCGGACGATAATCAAAGTATAGCATCACCGTACGCGGCTAGTACTTGGATGGGTAACCACCCGTGGAAGACCGTGTTCTGTCTAGAGACGGGCTGCTAACACTAGGTAGTAGTTGTAGGTACAATAACAACCGCAGTAGTACTACCGTGTTCTCTATAAAGGTACCATGTGTCGTGAAATCGTATCTCTTTAATGTAAAACGCACTATGAAACGTTAAAAGATACCAAAAACCTCAATATAAAAAACTGTTACCTTCCCGTCGCTACTCTCAGAACTTGTTTCACAGTTGTGAAATTTGGCAAAAAATAAGAAAATATTAAATAGCATATTTAGGCAGAGACCACCTCAGGCGGGTGCTCACATTCCAGAGGGCAGCCGGGTAAATGGGGGCGGGACCTCCGCTAATCCTTCGGGATTAGTTCCAATAAACAATTACCCTTATAATAATAACCCCGTATCTGTGACCAAGCATTAAAGCATGAGAATAATGTAACTAACCTGAGTAACATTAGTAATAAACATGATTATTATAACCATAGAAATCAACCATATAAATGCGAGAACCTGAAAAAAGAAAGTAACAGTCTAATATAAATAGCCAATAGCTACTCCGGCAGGGAGAATACCAAGAAAACATTTTGACACTTCATGTAGGGCCGATTAGGAGGCTTTACTTGATAAAAGTGACTCTTACAAATTGCCTAAACTGCTGGTCAGCTGACGTCGCTGTCCTCAACGTCAAATATTTAATGACAGTTCCTTGGAACTGAATCAAAACCTAAAAGGCTCTTCAAGGTATAAATCTTTTAGTCAGCATGGCTGAATGCAGCACTGAATATGAAACATTAAATCAAAGTACCAATGTTGACAGTGATACCCTAAAGGTACCAAATCTAACTAAACTAAATGACCTTTTGTGAAATACAATTAATAAATATAAAGCTACAGGGCAGAATGATAACCTCTCAAAACTTCGAAAACCAACGTTTAGATTGGGTTTTCCCAACATCATAAGATGCAATTGGACGACAATGTACTTATAAGAAAAACTAACCAATTAACATAAGTAACGAAACAAAAAATATTAATTCTCCTTTCTCTGTGTTCACAGGTAACCCAAAGGCCATGGAAGGAGCAAGTCACCTCCATTCTTCAGCCTATAAAAGCATTAAGCTTACTGCGAACCATAATTGTCATAAACAAACATTTTCACTTTTGATTTTCCAAATTTTAAAAATAATAACTCCAAAGTTGTGTGTGTTTCGGTATTTGGAGTACGGAAACTCCGACTTCGCGCACTGTAATGTAGGACGTGGGTCACCAAAAAAGGCAACCACAGGGACCTCAGGCCTTCGTGGTATGTCCAAACATAAAAGAAACTTTTTGACTGAGAAGTTCTTCTAAAAAGTCCAAAAAATGTTGAACATTTGAAGAAGGTGGCCTATAAAAACTTATTATTAATATATTTTCCCATATAAACAAAATGTAATACATGTATCTCATTTGACAGATTATTACTTGGGTGAACTGTTAATTTTTTTTTTATAAACAAACTGACTCCCCTTCCACAACCCTCTTAATCTTTGCGAACAAGGGTATATCCAGGAATCTCAAATATACTACTATCATCATCAGGCACTAACCAGGTCTCAGACTGACAGAGTATAAAAATTGTAATTGTGTAAATAATTTGTAAACTCTTCATACCTAAGATTCAACAACCCAACATTTAAGTGGCCATATACAAACTTTTCAGTTTTTTTAGGATTTCTTTTTTATTGCATTTATGCAGGTTTGATAATTAATATTCTATTCACCTCCCAGGTAGCCGCCCAGTTGCGCTGTGTAAATTATACAATTCAATATTATAGACTGCCCTACTGATTTCCATTGTTTTATTGGTTTATGTTTTCTGGTTTTGGGTTTAATTAGATAACAGTATTGACAAACAATAAAAATAAATAATCTGAACACATTTAAAAATAGATAACAGTATGTAACATAATATTTTATTTTCCAAATCATTAGAAATTTACGAAACAAATATTCACTACTCAATAAATTAAATAAAGAACTTATATAGAAACCTAACAAACCGTCATTTAATCTTTTCTAAATAAAATGTATACATATTTATTTAAATAAAGTTGTTCCTTACTTTTTAGATCCCATCCAACTCAGTTTCCTTCCCACGTGGTTTTATATAACTTAATATTTATTCATTATTTATAAAACTAATTTTGCTAACATATGTATTAATAAGTATGATATATTATTTTTGTGCCCATGTAACAAATAAAGTCTATAGACATAGGTTATGCAGCCTTTAAAAATGATATTAACTCAAAACAATGTAATAAAACTAAATTCGTAATTTTATTATTAAACATATGCTTCGATAAGTTTAAAGTGTTTTTATTTCATAATAAGAATATTTTTACTTAATATTACATATTACAACATAATATATTATATTGCGAAAGGCTGCATACATTAATATTTTAGAAGGCTTTGACTGCAAGCATATTTTAGTTTTGCAATATGTCACTTAGTTGATTGAGTAAATTGATGTAAAGTAAGTTTTAGTAATGTGTTGAAAAGTGAACTTAAAGTACTAGGGCATGATAGAACTCCAACGAAATAAAGAATTACAAGTTGCTAAGAAATATTATAATAAAATTAGCTATTATAAATGAATGTGTAAATTCAATATAGACAGCCCTATTAAAGCTAGATTGAAATACCTACAAAATAAGGGTATAATGGAAAATAAACAATAATATGTCGCCCATAATCTGACTACCATTGTTTTATTAGTTTATTTTTTCTGGATCTGGGTTTAATTGAATAACAATATGTAACCTAATATTCTATTTTTATTCAGATCATTAGCAATTAACCAAACAAATGTTCATCGATCGACAAATGAACCAAAGAACTTATATAGAAACCTAGCTAACGGTCAATTAAAATTTTCTAAATAAATATATACATATCAATTTAAATATAGGTGTTTCTTACTATTTAGACCCCATAATAAAACAAATTTTTACTAACCTATGTATGACACATTATTTTCGTGCCCATGTAACAAATCAATGACACTGGGCTAGATCGAAAAAAAGTATTATTTCGAAGACAATTAGAAAGGCATCAGATTATCCTATATAGTTCAACAAACCCGAACGAAAAAGAAAGAAATGCCAAATTAACCTTAGTAATCTACGTTAAGAATGTATGGGATCGGGTATTAGCGCCAAATGACTTTCTCTGAATTGCCGGCACTACATTGTTCGTGGCAAAATATAGGTTTCTCAATTCTTGTATTCTGCCATTATCTATATATACTTCCTAAAGATAAGAATATATATATATATATATATATATATATATATATATATATATATATATCGTAATAATTATTTACAGTTGTTTGCAAAAGTCTGCGGACACCTGTTATATGAAACCTTTAAAAATTATATTAACTCAAAACAGTGTAATTAAATTAAATTGGCAATTTAATTGCGAAACATATGTTTGGTTTATTTTAAAATGTTTTACTTTAATAAGAATGATTTTATAAACTAATATTAATTATATGTTACAATAAAATATATTAATTTGCAAAAGTTTGCATATATTCCAGAAAACTTAAGGATGCTTTGGTTAGGTCTTTAGCCAAGGTATCAAATCCTTCAAATTTGTCCGACCCTAGACCTATTAGTATTCTTACAGTAATTTCTAAAATATTGGAAAAATAGTCCATGGTCAGATGGTGGCATATCTAAATGAGAAAAATATTTTGCCCGAAAACCAATTTGGCTTTAGATCAGGCTCCAGTACCACTACTGTCTTAATTAAGTTAACAAATGATATTGTTCAAAATATGGATAATAAAGATTTAAAGGCATTGGTGGTGCTGGATTTCTCTAAGGCATTTGACACCATCAGTCACAGACTTATGTGGAGCAAAATGAAATACTAAGGATTTTTTAACGAAATAATTGAGTCCTTTAAATCGTATTCGTATCTTGTAGATCGGCATCAGAGGGTCTGTCTGGATAATTCTGTGTCTTCAGACAAAGTTGTTAGATCTGGTGTTCTGCAGGGTTCGATATTGGGTCCCGTTCTTTTCACTTTATATACAAGTAATATACGTTTATCAGGACGCTTAACTAAAACGCACGTTTACGATTCTCAATTCGATGTGAACGTCAATATCAGGACTTTCGAACAGGTGGAAAGTGATTTGAATCTGGACTTGAATACCTACATACCCTTTCAATGAAATATGACCTTACATTAAATTCGTATCAGTCACATTTAATATTTTTTGGAAATAAAAATATCGTGAACATATTTCAAACAATTTCAGAATATAAATTAACAATATAAAAAAATTCAAAATGTTGACCATGTAAAGAATTTTGATATAATATTTGATTCAAACTTTGACTTTGATATTCATTTTAAGCACTTTCTTTAAAAATCATCTAAAAAAGCTTTTGACTGACTTTTTGGTATTGTCACGTTTTGATTATTGAGATCCCGTTTACGGTTCTTTTTTTGGATAGGTAGAGTAAATGAAACAAAATTCAAAAAATGCAAAATGCCAGCTGTCGCATAGTATTTGAACTTAAAAAATATGATCATGTGTCGTTAAAAATAGCAGAGCTAAACCGGTTGACTTTGCAAAAGAGGCAGCAGTACAACTTTTATAATATTATTAAGTCTTAGGTACCATCAGGGTTCCAAAATCTTTATTTAATGAATTACAGAATGTAAATGTTAGAAGTTAGAATGCTACAATTCTTTAGTGAGTAGATTTATACAATTACCATTACTTCGTTGAAAAAAACAGTTACTGAAATGTAATTTTTTTTTCAAACTAATTCCTGAAATCACTGAGAATATTATTAAACAAATTAAACGTTAAAATAGATTTAAAAAAATAAATTATTTTCTTTATTGCCAACAAAATGGACTACAGAGGCAAATCTGAACTGATTGTGTGTCGTGTATCGATAATTATTATAAAATGTGTCGAAACATTTCTAATATTTCGAAAATGTATCGAAAAATTTCCCAGTAACGTTAAAAGAAAATTATATTTCAAAACAATTTCATCCAAATTGGCCAAAAAACGATCGCGGAGTAATCGAAGTACGTACATAAAAAAAATACATCGGATCGAAGTGACGTCTGTTAAGAAAGGCTAAAACCACCAACACGCCATTTTATTGAAAAGATTTAAAATGTATAGAAAGCAATTGTTATTAAAGTTTTAATAATTAACACCAATTTAATAATATAAAAGCAAAAAACAAGTCAGTATTAAAAAAAAGTTTTTAATTATGAATTTTTTATATATAGATTTCTCTTCTTCCATTAATTGTTTTCCAAACTGTGCCATTAACCATTTTACACCTGCATTATCGGAATGGAATTATAAATAATTTACGATAGAATACATATTATTAAAAATTAGCTGTTTTGATTTTCGTTCGAATTCCGAACACGTCGACATAACATGTTAACGAGCTCACAAATTTAGCAAATAAATAAAATTCGGTTAAAAGTCATCAAAGCGCACTATGTTATAGATTTTGTCAACAAACGAGATTAAAATTTGTTGAACAGAATAAACCTATTTTCCATCCAAATGGCCCAATTCAGCACATAATGCTTTGCAAAAACAATATAGGTCCTTATAAAATATATTGGCTAGTAAAACTCATTATTTAAGTTAAACAGCAACAACAAAACTGTGTGTATGCTTCATAACTTTTTCCAGAAAAACTAATAGTTCAAATATTTATTAATTTTAACTCGAGTATAATTTAATAGAAATATACAATTATACATTTTCCAAATAATCCCAGTTTTAGATGTCAATTATTTATTTTTGTTTTAAAGCATTTTCATTAAAATATAATTGTTATATGAACAGTTTATTCAGTTTTAGTTTGATATTAACCACTGGCATTTTATCTTTATGACAGATACATAAGTATTCTTAGATATAAATCAGGATATTTTTATAGTTATAATACGAATTCAAACTTTTTCTGATTTTCATTATTGTCATTCTACTTAATCAGTACAGTAACATATTTATCCACAAATGTTAACTTGAATATTCACACACCCAAAAATTCATACCTTCTGTATGACTCATTTTTCATAAAAACGCTGGAACACGTGATGTGGTTTGAATAGTTGTTCGTCTTTTTGATATATTTTCAGCCCCCTTCCTGCAACCCCTTACTTTGTAGACACCCCAACTTTTCAAATGGCAACCTGGGCCATGTGGAGAGTGTGAGTGAGAGAGTATGTATGAGAAGGTCTTCTAAAACTGAATCCGATACTAGCAACAAATTAGGGGCTGCTCATTTCATTACAGTAAAAAGTCCATATAAGCTTTTTAATGAAAATTAATATTTGGGGAGTATCTGTGGCACTCACCTAATTCGGCTAATGTAACAAATGCTGAAAGTGCTCTCCACCTTCTATTCGACATGCACCGACTCTGTGATAAATACTATCAGCCGCATTTCGAATTCTTTCACCGGGTAAATTAGTACCATATATCCTTATACTATCTTGTAGGTCCTTAGCACTGCTTGGTCTATTTTTAAACACTCGCTCCTTTAAATACCCTTATATAATGAAATCCAATGGTGTACGGTCCGGAGACCTTGGTGGTCATTCAGTGGGACCCGGTCAAAGTAACTTCGAACATATATATATACCAAGATACGTGGTGCACCATCTTGTTGAAACCATATTCTTTCATGGAGAATATCTAAATCAAACTCATTGAGAAACACTTGTGATATGAGGAAGTTGCTTCTTAAAGTATGGGGCAATAATAAATACCACTATCGTTTAATCAATCCTCTCAAGATAATTTTAATTTGAAATTTTCCCAAGTCACTAGATAGGTAGATCGGGTCTAATAACACTGCCCGACAAAAAAATTTTTTTTGTTGTAATACTAATCAGAATAGCATGATCTAATAGAATGGACCTATCCAAATACGAAAATGACAAATAGAAAGTTGTAGCACGTAGGGTTTTCTTATTAGAGTTGTAGAACCGTATCAAACGTTACGAAACTTAATATCTATAGAAAAAATGAAATTCTTAACCCTGTTTGTTGACTATGCTTACAGTTTTCGCCTATTAAACATACCATACATCTAAGAGAAAAGCAAACGAGACAAATATTAACTTAAAACACTAACTAAACTTTATTTATTCCGTTTATGAGGTGTTCTATCTTCTCTCTTCAAAAACCAACAGTAGTCCCCCATCATGGTTGGATCCCATCGTCCTTGGTACAGAATTTCTCATTGTTCTGATATCTTGGTGAAACCTTTCATCCTGCTCTTCACTAACAGATCACAAATTTTTAGGAAAAAATGACAGATGAGAATGGAGTAAGTGAATTTTTAATGACATTCTGACACTGAGCGTTTATAGACATCTAAGAGTTCATTAACTAATTGTTCATAATTTTCATCCATATTGTTGCCTAAAAACCTCTTACTACATTAACAAATGAATTCCATGCTCTGAGTTCCTGTCTGGTAAGCTTTTCCGTAAAATTGACACAGTCCAACAATTTTCTGATTTGTGGCCCAATAAAAATGCCTTCTTTTAATTTAGCATCACTTAAGTGGGAAAAGACTTGTCTTAGGTATTTAAATCCATCACCATCTTTATTCAAAGCCTTCACAAAGTTTTTCATCAGCCCAAGTTTAATGTGAAGAGGAGGCAAAAGGACATTTTTGGGATCAGCAAGAGGTATAAATTTAACATTTTGAGATCTTTGTTGAAATTCGCTACTTTCTGGACAAATTCTTGTTACGTAATGCTAACTTATTGTACGACTTTCCCATAAA
Organism: Kuschelorhynchus macadamiae; assembly: GCA_030620095.1. Classification (NCBI taxonomy): domain Eukaryota; kingdom Metazoa; phylum Arthropoda; class Insecta; order Coleoptera; family Curculionidae; genus Kuschelorhynchus; species Kuschelorhynchus macadamiae. Next base: position 27,495 of record JAUTXW010005519.1, on the reverse strand, counting down.
CAAAGAAAACAGCAATATTTTGTAAATCCCCCTGAAGTCCCACTAAAATCGCTATAACTTTTAAGCCCCACATATCTTTTCATAATTTTCTTTCATTGCAACTAAATGGGCAATTGGTATAGAGGGTTTTAAATTTCCATTGTGCAGTAAAACAGCTTTTAAGCTATATTTGGATGAGTCTATAAATAAGCGCCACTCACGGGGAGAATGTTCAATATCAAGTTCCTGCATTAAACTCTCTATATCTATTCTCGCACAACAAATTTTCCATACCGTAGAATTCAGAAAACATAGCATTTATTTTCTGAAATTCGTAATTTTTGTTTCTTTGGCCAATAGGTTCCATTCCTTAAGACGGGAACCCTGAAGTTCTTACTGTTGCTTGGATAACCCCAAATCACGTACTAAATCATTTAATTCACTTTGAACAATCAAATGTGGCTCGCCGGAACTGGGACCTGTGGTAAAAGTGGGATCGGTGCACTGTTCTTCTGAGCTGCCTGATGATGCGTTATCTCCATTATCTCCCAGATCAATAGCTGCCAATTTAAAAGCGCAATCGGCACTAGCAAATTTGCATTATGAGGAACAGGTTCTCGCCATACCATTGGAACTGCAAAAGGCATACTTTTTCTCTTTCTCTTCATCCACTGCACCAATGATACACTACAACTAACACAGCACACATGGGGAGCCCACCGCGTATCTTGATCCCCAATTAATACACCAAAATATTTAAAGAAGGCTTTTTTTACGTTTTCGGAAAATGGCCTGGCTTGTGATTTCACCAGAAATTCTCCACAAATATAATAAAATTTGTCAGGAGAAATTTTGCAACTTCGCCGCGTTTGACTCAACATTCTCGTCTTCACATACACTTACTTATCGATACACAGAGAACCACTCAATTCGAAACTCAACAGAAGAGTGATGTTTAACGTTTATTTTATGTCTAATGTTGTAAACAACCCAGTCTAGGTAATTTTTCTGTTGTAAAATGGACCCATTTTAGCCGCCCCACAATAAAATTGTTTACCTGCCAATATAAAAGGTTCTAATTAGGCTATTAAAAAATGGTGCGTATTAGGGCTTTCCGAATATTTTTTTTATTATTGGGAGGGTATTTCCATTGTGAAAATAATGAGCTGGCCTGTGTTAGAAAAATCTTTTCGGTCAGTGTAATTGACGGTAACCAAGGTCTTTCCGCATTACACCATAAGCATCTACTTTGATAGTTAATTTTAATTAAACACTTATGTGAACTCGTTTTACTGTAGCGAAATGAGCAGAGCCCTAATTAGTTATTAGCGTTGGATTCGATTTTAGAAGACCTTCAGAGCCCTTACATGACCTGGAACATGAAAAAGTTGGGGTGCCTACTTCTTGTCTATATTAAGACAAACAAACGTTTATTCCAGCGTTTTTGTGAAAAATGTGCGTTTCTTTCGAATAACCCTGTATAAATACAAAGTAAGGCCTAAGGTAAATGTACCTATCACCGACCTAGTACTTATTACCGACCATTACATATTTTTCACCTTAAAACAGTCAGGTGTTGCCAGTTTAAACATTCAAATTCAAAATTCTTATATTTGAACTTCCCGACGCGAAAATTGTACGAGTTTGCGGCAACCCACCCAAAAATATGTTAATTACAACAACTAGTAGGTTAAATATAATGTTTTAATTTGTTTCTTATACTAAAATCTAATATATTATTACAGATAATGTTATAATTATTAAAAAATTATTGGTCGGCGATAGGATATATACAATGTCTTTTTTACCGACCAGTCGGTCGGAATCAGGAGAGTGCACTATTTTGTTTTTCTTTAATTTTTTGTCCATTATCAGAATACTAAAGGAAAAGGACTATTTTTTTCATATAAATAATAACTTTTAGAATTTATATAGCTATTACAGACCACATAAATATTTTTATATGTCTTCATTATGAGTGTATAGAAACATTAAACATTAAAGTTCTTAGTTTAAACGTCGAATGTTATATTTGCGTCTGATATAAATTTGAAAATATTAAGATTATTTTATCGCCAATACATATGATAAAAACGTTTTCTAACCCAGATTATGCGATATTACCCTAATACGATAAACATATTTGCCCAGTCTAACTCAAAATTTTATTTAAATCGATAAAAAAGGTGGGTAAATAGGACCTAAATTCTTATCGGTTTCCTATAATCGACCAACGGTCGGTAAAACGTACGCCCAAGATTTTGGCTGTCTTTATTATCGACCGGTCGGTCGAAATTTGGCGCCAATCTTTGGGCAATGTATAGCTCTCTACCATATTAATGGGGGTTTCAGACTTGCGGTTCCCGTTTAAACCAAATAATATTGATAATTCTAAATGACTTCTTCCAGTAGCAACAAACAATATGCGAAAACAGAATTCAACTGATTGTGCATCAGATTCTTCCATTACTTTATCACAAATCAAACGACAGTTGGATCAAAGGAAACTTAAAGAATTTCAAATCAGCCGATCGATTTGGAGTTTATTCTATTTTTGATAACTAATAAAAGAAAAACGCACATCAGCTACTGTTCCAAAGGATGATGTTATTACACAACACTACGCTAACCAATAATTTACCACTTCTGGATGTCGATTCCTTAGATCTAGACTTGAATTATTCCGAAAATTTGTGAATGGACACGGAAAACGAAGAGTTAATCGATGATCCTGATCTAACGGCATCTACGCCACAAAATCATGGCAAATTTGAAATTTTGCATATCGAACCGGTTGGACAACCGGATTCTAAAGTATGGGTTCAGAATCCCGCTGAATCAAGTAATATTTTATAGAAACGTAATATTTTTAGTTTACTTATATTACATTAACTCTTTAGCTCCAAGACCCCGTAAAAAAATCTCCAGTTACCGTCGCTCCAAACCTTGCTAACAAAGATTTGTCTCTGAATCCAAAAGAATTATCTGTTAAAGGCAATGCTGTTAGCGATTACCAATGTACTCTTAATGGTAAGTACTTATAATTAGTAAGTGTTATGTGGCACTCATGTCCCAAAATATATGAAATCAATTGTTTTCATTTATTTATTATACTTTATTTTCAGATGCAAAGTTCATTGACAATAAAATTCTTGATGGCTGTATGTCAACCGTGAAGGCAAAGGCATTAGAGAGACAACTAATGCGCTTGAAGAAGTGTCTATATCAAACACTAACGAAGAAACCAATTTAAAAACTCCAGAAGCTCTTGTACCTTCCAAGACAATTCAGGACTTACCTCTAAACCTATTTGACAACTTTATTGATTTCGACAAAAATAAGATCTATAGTTGCTATATCGGAAAAATATATATAGCATCAGAAAAAAGATAGATTCGGAGAAAAAAAAAAGAATAAGAAAAATCAGAGAGGGCGAAAAAAGAAAAAATAAAGATAAAGAACAACTAAAGAAACAAACGAAAAAAGTGAGAAAAGCTGACCATTCTAAACCAAATATGACGATAAATAATAATAACACATATAATAAGGCAAATAACACTGATAGCGAGGTAAAACATGTCACTGTAATATATGAAGAAGAATATTTTCCTGGTTTGATCTTTGATTTAAATTCGAATAGTATAGTTGTATAAACAATGGCAAGGAGTGGTGTGAACTGGAAGTGGACCGAGAAGGATAATAATATACTTACATACAGTTCAAATGAAACTATACTCAAAATAAATCCACCAAAGAGAAATTGAAGAACTTAGAAGGGGTTAAGAAAGCAGTTTGTTCCCAAAGAATTATAGTTATAAGCGTTTATGTTTTTTTTTACTTAGATTCAACTTAGAAATGTTAAATCCTTTTTGTTACGTTTTTTTTTTAATTGATTTATTATAATTTCTTGCATTAACACAAACTACAAAAACTAAATAAAAACAACTAAAAAATCAAGGTAATTATCAGTGGTATTCTGCAAAAGGGGGAATTGGTAATAAGAACATCACCCAGGAACGGTAGGTAAAGTGTACATAACAGAAGATAAAAAAAAAATTATATTTTTTTTCAATAAAAAGATCAACTTTTCTGTTATTTCTTACTCTCTATTTCTTAAAAACATTTTAAACTTCAGACTAAAAATATTGGAAAATTGAGTTTTTACTTACAAACCTTAATATTAACCCCTTTCTGAGGAAAAAGCTTAGGTGGTCGGTGAAGGGTACATCCAAATAACATTTAAGGCACATTTTGGTAATGTACCCATTACCTTTGTTTATGTTTCCGACTTCAAAATGGACATTGTTGGATACAAGTTTTGAAACATTTTCGAAACGTGTACAATTTATTTGAGGCTGTTACAATTTTTTCCAACTAGTTCGCACAGAAAGTTTCTTTCAGTCTTTAAATACTTAATGAACCAAACTTAGTAACTCTTTTTAGTTTTTTTTTTAATATTGTTGCTTATATGTTTCGATTAGAACATTTCCGTGGCTTTAGAAATTATTTGGAAAATATGTGTCTATAAGGCGATCCTGCTTTATGTATAAACTCTCCTGAGAGAAACAAAATAGGATTATCCAAGTGCAATAGGTAAAAACCAAACACGCTTACCGAAATGGTTTGAGGTACCACATAATTCCTTGTAATATACCTTCCTCTGTGTTTTTCGTAGATTTCTGTCTTCCCTAAAGCAAAAATTTCATTGAAAGTTATTTCTACGTGTAGTTTTTTGTTGTAGCTTCAGAATCTTTGCACGCATGCCATTTGTTCGCATTTTAAGAAAAATTATAATATTTAACCTAAAATGTAATTCATATCTTTTCCAAATTAATGCCTGGAATGTCTGAAAATATTATTAAACACCTAAAACATAATATTTAGTTGAACGCCGCCGTCTAACTAGTTCAATTAAACGTTAAACTAGAGGTAAAACAAAATAAAATACTTAGTTTTTTGCCATCGTGGCCGCCTTAAATAAGAAATTATCAAAATGCAAAATGGACCACAGAGACGAGTCTGAACTGATTGTGCCTGTGCCGTGTATCAATAAATTATAAGAAAATGTTTCGAAACATTTGTAATATTTGGAAAATGTATCAAATAATTTTCCAATAACATTAAAGGAAAATTATTTTTCAAAAAAAATTCCTCCAAATTAATCAAACAACCATAGCGGATCAAAATAGACAAAACTTTAAAGTCCATGATAAAACTGAGGGCTTCTTGTTTAATTTTTATTATGAAAGCAGCTGTTATTAGTGTTGTAATAACCTAGCACCAATTAAACAACATAATAGCAAAGAACAACAACAAATTAGTAATAAAGAAAAAAAAACAAGTATGATTTTTTTATATATAATAGATTTATCTTCTTCTATTGATTGTTTTCCAAACTGTACCATTAACCGTTTTACAACTGCATTATCGGCATGGAACTATAATTTAAGTTTAAATAGGCATTATAAATTTTCGTTCGAATTCCAAACACGTCAACCTAACATGTTAACGAGCTCACAAATTTAGCAAATAAATAAAATTCGGTTAAAAGTCATCAAAGCGCACTAATGTTTTAGATTTTGTCAACAAACGAGATTAAAATTTGTTGAACGGAATAATCCTATTTGCCAACCGAATGGCCAAATTCAGCACAAAAACAATATAGGTCGTTATAAAATATATTGGCTAGTGAAAAATCATTACTTAAATCAAACAGCAACAACAAAATTGTGGGTATGCTTCATAACCTTTTTTAGAAAAACTAATAGCCCAAACATTTATTAATTTTAACTCGAGTATAATTTAATGCAAATATACAATTATACATTTTCCAAATAATCCCAGTTTTAGATATAAATTATTTATTTTTGTTTTAAAGCATTTTCATTTAAATAATTGTTATATGAGCATTTTATTCTATTTTAGTTTATTATTAACCACTGGCATTGTATCTTTATGACAGATACATAAGTATAAAACTATTTTTTGGCTTTTTCCGCCTTAGAAAATTGGAAAAAATAAAAAATAAAATATAATTACCCTATAAATTGGATAGTCTTAAGTTCTGGGTCCACTATGAAGGTACCCGAGGAACGACACTGAAAAATGTTTGTCTTCTGCACGTTTCGAGGGAAAGTCTACCCCCGTCTTCAGCAAACCTACAAATAAAATACTAAAAGCAGAATATTTCTTATGTTTCGTATCAGAAATATAACCAGAATGGCTAATCTCTGACAAAATGTCAATGAATGTCAATTTAAAGGTGTTATTTTTAATTGTTAGAATAAGTGTCGTTCCTCGGGTACCTTCATAGTGGACCCAGAACTTAAGACTGTCTATTCAATTTATAGGGTAATTATATTTTATTTTTTTCAATTTTCTAAGGCCGAAAAACCCAAAAAATAGTTTTAAACCATGAATCCGCCACTACAATTTCGTAATTAGTTACATAAGTATCCATAGATATAAATTAGGACATTTTTATAGTTATAATAAGAACGTAAACTTTTTCTGATTTTCATTATTGTCATTCTACTTAATCAGTACAGTAACATATTTATCCATAAATGTCAATTTGAATATTCACACACGCAAAAATTCATATATTCTGTATGAATCATTTTTCATAATTTTAATATTTTTAGCCCTCTTCCTGTAACTCCTTATTTGTAAGCACCCCAACTTTTTTGTTGCAAAAGGCAACCTAGGCTATGTGGAGGCTCTTTAAGAAGGTCTTCTAAAACTGAATCTGATACTAACAACAAATTAGGGGCTGCTCATTTCGTTACAGTAAAACGAATCCATGTAAGTTTTTAATTAAAATTAATATTCGAGGGGGATCCTTAGCATTCACCTGACTCAGCCAATGTAACAAATGCTGAAAGTGATCTCCATCTTCAACTTGATACGCACCGCACTTACATAAAATGGTAAATTAGTAACATATATCTTGTAGATCCTCAGCACTGTTTGGCCTGTTTTTATACACTCCCTCCATCAAATAGCCCCTATAGAAAGAAATCCAGTGGTGTAAGTTCAGGAGACCTTGGGGGCCATTCAATGAGACCCCATCAAATCCGATCCACCGATTTGGAAAAATTTCTTTTAATTATCTTCGAACATATATACCAAAATGAGGTGGTGCGCTATCTTGTTGAAACTATATTCTTTTATAGGGAATACCTGAATCACCTTCGTTAGGAAACATTACTGTTAATGCCGGTATTAAATCGAATGAGAGGAAATCTAAGTAACGCTAAGCAGTAAGATTTTCTTCAAAGAAATATGGTCCTAAAATTCGGTTATTTATTATACTGTCCACACATTGACTTTTTGGGGATGTTGCGTATGTTCCCCACGTATCTACCGTGAATTTTGATCAGAACAGAGGAAGATAATTACGTCTATTGATCATTACATTTAAATAAAATGTAGCTAATATTTTTAAAAAATATGCCATTTTTATCATATCTTTCCCATAATTTTTTCACAGAATTGTAATCTCCTATCGTAATCATCTTCAAGAAGTTCCTGCAAAACATGCAATTTTTACGGGCTGTACTTCTTGTTCTTTAATATAATAATCGCTGTACAGAAGCTCTGCTGATATCGTTATTTAGCCAAAACTGTATCATTAACCGTTTTACATCTGCATTATCGGCATGGAATTATAATCTAAGTTTAAATAGGCATTATAAATTAGTCTTTCCTTCGAATTCCAAACACGTCAACCCGACATGTTAACGCGCTCACAAATTTAGCAAATAAATAAAATTCGGTTAAGTCATCAAAGCGCACTAATGTTTTAGATTTTGTCAACAAACGAGATTAAAATTTGTTGAACAGAATAATCCTATTTGCCAACCGAATGGCTAAATTCAGCGCAAAAACAATATAGGTCGTTATAAAATATATTGGCTAGTGAAAAATGATTACTTAAATCAAACAGCAACAACAAAACTGTGAGTATGTTTCATAATTTTTTTCAGAAAAACTAATAGCCCAAACATTTATTAAATTTAACTCGAGTATAATTTAATGCAAATATACAATTATAAATTTTCCAAATAATCCCAGTTTTAGATATAAATTATTTATTTTTGTTTTAAAGCATTTTCGTTTAAATAATTGTTATATAAGCAGTTTATTCTGTTTTAGTTTATTATTAACCACTGGCATTTTATCTTTATGACAGATACATAAGTATCCTTAAATATAAATTAGGATATTTTTATAGTTATAATAAGAATGCAAACTTTTTCTGATTTTCATTATTGTCATTCTACTTAATCAGTACAGTAAACTATTTATCCATAAATTTCAACTTGAATATTCACACACGCAAAAATTCATATATTCTGTACGAATCATTTTTCATAAAAACGCTCATACACCTGAAGTGGTTTCAAATATTGTTCGTCTTTTTGTAATATTTTTAGCCCCCTTCCTGCAACCCCTTATTTGTAGGCACCCCTACTTTTTTGTTTCAAAAGGCAACCTACGCTATGTGGAGGCTCTTTGGGAAGGTCTTCTAAAACTGAATCTGATACTAACAACAAATTAGGGGCTGCTCATTTCGTTACAGTAAAATGAATCCATGTAAGTTTTTGATTAAAATTAATATTCGAAGGGGATCCTTAGCATTCACCTGACTCAGCTAATGTAACAAATGCTGAAAGTGATCTTTATCTTCTACTTGCCATGCACCTCATTTCGAATAAAATGGTAAATTAGTCACATATATCCTTATTCTATATTGTAGATCCTCAGCATTGTTTGACCTATTTTTAAACACTTTCTCCTTTAAATACCCCATATAGAAAGAAATCCAGTGGTTTAAAGTGCGAAGACATTGTCGTGGCCATTCAATGGGACCCCATCGAGCTAACCATTTTGGCAAAATTTCGTCCAAATACCTTCGAAAATATATATATCAAAATGCGGTGGTGGGACATCTTGTTGAAACCATGTTCTTTTACAGGGAATATCTGAATCACACTCGTTAGGAAATATTATTGCTAATGCCTGTATTAAATCGAATGAGAGGAAATCTAAGTAACGCTCAGCAGTAAGATTTTCTTCAAAGAAATATGGTCCTAAAATTCGGTTATTTATTATACTGTCCACACATTGACTTTTTGGGGATGTTGCGTATGTTCCCCACGTATCTACCGTGAATTTTGATCAGAACAGAGGAAGATAATTACGTCTATTCATCATTACATTTAAATAAAATGTAGCTAATATTTTTAAAAATTATGCCATTTTTATCATATCTTTCCCATAATTTTTTCACAGAATTGTAATCTCCTATCGTAATCATCTTCAAGAAGTTCCTGCAAAACATGCAATTTTTACGGGCTGTACTTCTTGTTCTTTAATATAATAATCGCTGTACAGAAGCTCTGCTGATATCGTTATTTAGCCAAAACTGTATCATTAACCGTTTTACATCTGCATTATCGGCATGGAATTATAATCTAAGTTTAAATAGGCATTATAAATTAGTCTTTCCTTCGAATTCCAAACACGTCAACCCGACATGTTAACGCGCTCACAAATTTAGCAAATAAATAAAATTCGGTTAAAAGTCATCAAAGCGCACTAATGTTTTAGATTTTGTCAACAAACGAGATTAAAATTTGTTGAACAGAATAATCCTATTTGCCAACCGAATGGCTAAATTCAGCGCAAAAACAATATAGGTCGTTATAAAATATATTGGCTAGTGAAAAATGATTACTTAAATCAAACAGCAACAACAAAACTGTGAGTATGTTTCATAATTTTTTTCAGAAAAACTAATAGCCCAAACATTTATTAAATTTAACTCGAGTATAATTTAATGCAAATATACAATTATAAATTTTCCAAATAATCCCAGTTTTAGATATAAATTATTTATTTTTGTTTTAAAGCATTTTCGTTTAAATAATTGTTATATAAGCAGTTTATTCTGTTTTAGTTTATTATTAACCACTGGCATTTTATCTTTATGACAGATACATAAGTATCCTTAAATATAAATTAGGATATTTTTATAGTTATAATAAGAATGCAAACTTTTTCTGATTTTCATTATTGTCATTCTACTTAATCAGTACAGTAAACTATTTATCCATAAATTTCAACTTGAATATTCACACACGCAAAAATTCATATATTCTGTACGAATCATTTTTCATAAAAACGCTCAAACACCTGAAGTGGTTTCAAATATTGTTCGTCTTTTTGTAATATTTTTAGCCCCCTTCCTGCAACCCCTTATTTGTAGGCACCCCTACTTTTTTGTTTCAAAAGGCAACCTACGCTATGTGGAGGCTCTTTGGGAAGGTCTTCTAAAACTGAATCTGATACTAACAACAAATTAGGGGCTGCTCATTTCGTTACAGTAAAATGAATCCATGTAAGTTTTTGATTAAAATTAATATTCGAAGGGGATCCTTAGCATTCACCTGACTCAGCTAATGTAACAAATGCTGAAAGTGATCTTTATCTTCTACTTGCCATGCACCTCATTTCGAATAAAATGGTAAATTAGTCACATATATCCTTATTCTATATTGTAGATCCTCAGCATTGTTTGACCTATTTTTAAACACTCTCTCCTTTAAATACCCCATATAGAAAGAAATCCAGTGGTTTAAAGTCCGAAGACATTGTCGTGGCCATTCAATGGGACCCCATCGAGCTAACCATTTTGGCAAAATTTCGTCCAAATACCTTCGAAAATATATATATCAAAATGCGGTGGTGGGACATCTTGTTGAAACCATGTTCTTTTACAGGGAATATCTGAATCACACTCGTTAGGAAATATTATTGCTAATGCCTGTATTAAATCGAATGAGAGGAAATCTAAGTAACGCTCAGCAGTAAGATTTTCTTCAAAGAAATATGGTCCTAAAGTTCGGTTATTTATTATGCCAGTCCACACATTGACTTTTTGGGGATTATGTCTATTGATCATTCCATTTAAATAAAATGTAGCCTTATCGGAGAAGATAATATTTCGAAAAAATATGTTATTTTCGTCATACCTTCCTATAATTTCTTTGCAAATTTATAATCCCCTATCTTAGTCATCTTCAAGAAGTTTCTTCATGCACTTTGTGCGGGTGGTACTTCTAGCTCTTTAATAATCGCTGTACAGAAGCTCTGCTGACATCGTTATTTAGCGCTTTAGGTATTAGTTGATGAATGTGGAGTTTCTTGTACTGATCGGAGTACCAAGTTTTTTGTCTTTAGTTAAAACAAGTGGTCGACCCGTTTTAGGTATATCCCTGATTGTTCCATGCTCTTCAAAGTTGTGAAAAATGCTACTCACACTTGACCGCGCAATTGTATTCTCCGGATTCTTTTCATTGAACAGCAGACAAACATCATCGTGTCTCCGTACTCTCTACAGCCCAACAATATCAAAATTTCAATACGCTGCCTTTATGAGTTCACTACAATTGAAAAATATCGGAAATACTAACACTTGCTTACAATCGAATGATCAAACTATAAAAGATTAACTGAATTTATTATATTGTGTATGTAGTTATTTGACAAGTATACAACAAAATGTGGGAAAAAACTGTCTTAGAATTTCAAGAATTTGGATACCTTTTTTCCTGCATTTAGCAATGTAAAAATTTGTGATATTAGGAAGTTGCTTCTTAACGAAATTTCATTTGAATCGAGATTAAAAATAAACAAAAATCGATTAAAACTTTATACTAAAATGATCAATGGTCAAAAACAAAAAAAAAATACGAACTTTTAATACCTCCTTTATTTTTTGAAATATAGCGATTTTTCCAAAAGGGATTTTTTTTAGTAGTATTTGGTTTTTTATACTACTATATGCAATTTCCTACATTTCATGATGTCAAATGCAACTATCTACCGACTGAATTATATTTGCAAATGTTTGAAGGCGAGATTATTGACATATTTGTCGAATACAGTAATCAGTATGCTTTGAAGAAAAATATGGTTCGGAATATTACTTATGCAGTAATGACCTCATTTTTTGGAATTCTATTTCTCTGCGGATACGTTTCTTTGCCTCAAAGGAGTAGGTTTCGGAAAAATTCAAGCACAACATGACTTGTAGCTAAATTTGGTATTGCGATAGATTCGAATTTATATTGTCAAATTTTCATTGTTGTAATAATGACTCCTTTGATATAGTGGTGGTTGGTCGTATTAAGCAACTGAGGCCGGACCTCGATGAGAAAATTTCAGTATAATATAATTTTTTTTAATATTATTTATAAAAAAAATCGAACTTAATCATTAAAAGTATGATTAGTAGCTCAAAACATCAAATTACCATTAAAGTTTAAAATATTCTCTTTTAAATTTAGCGCGCACCCCTATGAACTTTGACTAATCGCTGAAATCGTGATCCGACCGCATAATAACAAAATAATAAGACCAGAAATTTGAGCTTCATACGCATCACAAATCGCCAATATAACGCGCGACAACGCTATGCTTCCCCACAGCTTCAAACGCACAAGACGGGGATTGATACGCAGAATTTTCTACGTTTGAGACCAAAAACTTTGTGCTTGTATCCTATTAATAGCTTGCTATGCAGCTTACTTGTTGCCAGATGATTGCTTTGTTTTTGAACTTGGTCTTATTTTTTAAATGTTTATTTTTAAAAATATATAATATAATGTCAGATATATTTGATTAAAGTTTCTGTTGTTCTATGATTATTATAAAATCCAATAACAAAAAACAAATATAATAATATAATATTATATTACAATTATTATTATTTGTTTTATAGTACAGTTGGGTAACTATTTACAATTTGGCAACGTTACATTGTTTCATCATTTCATGTCATCATCTCTTTTCTTCTTGAAGGAACACATAAGAAAATTCGAAATCTGAATTATATCACAGCGCCGATAATTCACTGCAGTACGGAATTTCTGATTGCATTTTAACGACCGACCGTTAATAATTGTTGATTTTATTCTTTACCAGTGGGCGGTGTGGCTTCTGATTCGTTTGCTTTTTGTTAATTTGTGATTTTAGGTGTTTAACGCCGGTTAAAAACCTCATAATTAGTAAAGTAAATACTATAATATCGTTATTTACATAGTTGTGTTATGATTGTGTTGATAAGGAGGTAAAGTAAGGCAAAAGTTCTTACAACAAGGTTGGCATATTTATTATGTATTGCCAAGGTGTTGTCTAATAATAAGAAATATTTGTTATTTTGTTGTATCCGAGGATTCCGTGGTTGTATCGAATTTAATTTAATATTAAATATTGTAAGTTAGGGTAATAATTCATAATGAACCCCTACGATATTGTTTTTTCTTCGCTTGAAACACCTTTCTCACGAGGACCTGAAGTAGAAAAACGGCAAATTTTGTAGAGTGGGCCAGCATCAAAAATAACGTCTCAAACTTCCTGGTATGGTACTTATAAATGGCTTTGCGAGAGTTCATACAAACAAAAATTATATGGCTGGCCGTGTATTTTATTGAGTAAAACAAAAAATTCATGGTGCTCAAAGGAGCAGGTTTTGAAAAAATTCAAGCGCAACACGACTTGTAGGTAAAGTTGGTATTGCGATAGATTCTAATTTACATTGTCAAATTTACATTGCTGCAATAATGACTCCTTTGATACATAAAATAAGTTTTCCAAGATACGACCACTTTTTGATAAAATAAACAAAACAAAAATTAAAAATTTGCACCAATTTGTGGAACTCACAGCGTCGTTGAGTGCATGGTGCTATATTTTAACATTGCAGCAGACACTTCAAGAAAAATTCAATTCGTTATGGCTACAAAAAGTGGATGGGTTCTTCAAGTTATGAATATTCTGTTTAACTGGAACCATATCGAGGTGCCAAAACAAAGCTAATAATACTCTACAAAACTTTTGAATTTGGATCACCTATTATTTAGCAATACACAGATGTTTTGGCTACCCATGGATCTTTTCCATTCCATGTCTTCTTTGACAATTTTTATAACACAGTGCTACTTTTGCAATAATTTCACAAAGAAAAATTCTCGCAACAGGTAGTATCAGACAAAATAGAATATCTAAATGTTTCTTTGTCGCAATAATTGATACAAAAAAGGAAGCAAGGGGAACTTTTGAGTAAAAAGAGAGGCCGTTCTTCACCCCAAGTAAAAGTTGAACCATGTTTTGATAATAGATAATTAAAAAAAAGGAGCAAAGCCGTTGTAGATTTTGTCACAAAATGGTCAAAAAAAACTGTGCGAAATGTAATGTCACGCTATATCTAGAGTATTTACCACAAATAAATTTAACTGGTGCATTTTATATTGTTGACAATGTTGAAAAAGTATTATATATTGTCTAAAACTGTAGTAAAATTGCACCTTAGAATTTACGTTAGGTGGGCCAACTAAAATGAATTTGACATTAAACAGCTGATTAATTTAATTTTGCTATCAGGCAGATGCTTAGTGTTGTTAAAAAAATCGTGAAAAATGAATTTTGTTTCGGAAAGTGAAAAACTGGACATGCAAATTGTCCTCTCAATAATAATAATGACCTTTTTTGTATGTTGGTACTTCCCATTTCATCATAAAATTGCGTGGTATTTGCAATATAATTAGTGCCTGTTCTAATTCGGCGCCATTCTACTAAATTTGCATCAGCTGATCGCAAAATCACTGGGGGCTCATTGCATTGCCTAGGCAATCTCCTAATGTAAACTCTCCTTTAAATAAAAATGTGTAACAGTTTTCTAGAAGTCTGGAATTCATGAATATTGTAGAAAAAATCATGGTTTTCTTTATACAAGCTGTATATAAATTTCACCTATCAATTTCGAGAAGTTTATGACACTAGTTTATTTATAAACAATCTGTATATTAAATGGTAGAAGGTGCATGGCGATATCTCTTATAGTTTTCGAAATATTTCATTTCATATTTGCCCTTAAAAAGCAATTGTTCTACTTATTACTAGCAGCAGTTTATTACTTATTTCGATTTTTTAATTTTTTCAAAGCTCCATTGCTTTAGTATTTTAATATGCATTTAATTCCCATAGATTTCTGTTCTACTTAATTTAGAAAAATCATTTTAAATCTGAATAACATTCTCCATAACAGATGTTTATTTTTTTTATAGTGTCCGCCATTTAAAATGTTTATACATCAGCAGATTTTTATTATATATCATCCCGTTTATATTACGATTTTCCTTTAATGAAAAATGGATTTCCAATAACAATCGGAGCTTCCTAAAACAATAAAGTCTCAAAAACGTCCAGGACTTGAAAAACGTTCAAATGCGCTGTGTGGATTAAAAATACATTTTTCATTCGTGATACCGCAGTGCAGAAGCAAAAATTGCGAAATCTGATATATCTCGAAATACATTTATGATAAAACTACTTGAAGTTTTACAACCGAGCTCTCACTTTATGCTTTTCCGATCTTCCGAGTGTTTTAGATTGAACAGTTTTATAGGTTTTTCTTATCAAATTTCGTAAGAGAAGTTTTATTTTGTGGCAGGCTATAGCTATAATTGATCACATTCTTTTTTTAATTTGACTTTTCTGACTTTCCATTTGTCCGAGCGTAGTAGTCTAAGAGCTAGCGGCCAAATCGAGTAAGGTGATTTAACAAGGCTAGAAATTTGTAAACAGGTGTTTAAAAAGTAGTTAATGGGAATGGTAATGACCTATCAAGCCATACCGGGTTGCGCCATTGATAAATTAATTTTTCAAATTGCAAAAAAAAGACACAAAATTATATTGCTCCTACAAAGCTTTAATTTTAATATGTTTTATAATGCTTACCTCTGAAATTAAAAAAACAGTGGAGAGGCGATCATACACTCCCTATGTTTTATGTGTTTTTTATGTTGCTTTTGCAAGGCAATAATTTATAGGGGTTGTTCATGCATCTGTTGTAAGGAACTATGTAAAAGGACAGGTGATTCTGTTAATTGCAAGGGACTGCCAGGTGAGCAAAAATATAAATTGGTTAACAATATACTGAATACTGGCACGTGATTTACCAACAGTTACTGCAATATTTCCATTTTGCCCAGTTTTCAAAAAGCTTCAGTGATTTTTTGTACCGAATTTGGATTTCGCAGTTTTTATCATCCATCTTCCCTAAAATACCTTTTAACACTATCAAAACTTTGAAATATATGCTAACTAAGAAAATATTGCTAATGCATGACGTAAGCCTACTTGATAAAATATTATTTGTGTTCATTCATTTGGTACTTTGTATAAAAAATAAATAAATAAGTACGCATTTTATGTCGTGTATCTAATCTATCTACTACTTTATTTTAGTTGTAGATAAAACAACAATTCCCAAGGTTTTAAGGTTTTAACCCCCAAACTTCCGTTTATATACGCCACTGGACTTTATTATCATTAATATATAGAATTAATTATGGAATGGTAGGACTTTATTTGTGTAATTTGTAATAAAAACACTTCAAATCGTGTAGTAATGTTTAACAGCAAAAACGCTATAACACAGCCGTAATATCTTGATTATTAAAAGAAAACATAACCTAAAATACAAAGACATAGTGTTGCCAGCAGAAATAGGTGCTACAAATTGATACCACGTTGATTATTATAAATTATATATATTTAATATATAATTTATAGTATATTATTATGTCACAGTTACATATTGGACTGAGACTATCATTATGGCAAAGTTTACTGAGCTTCCACACCCCCACGGTATGTGATTTCAATCCCTCCTTCTTTAAATGAGGAAAAAAACGCCAATTGTCGCAGATAGCGAACCAGGGGTTGAAGACCAACTTAGTGCTTCAGAAGATAAATATTCAATGAACGAAGATGAAGGCTTGGATTAAAAATTTTAATTTTTTTTTTAATCATTATTAGCAACATGATAAATTAAATGTTTAAGGACATAACTACTTTACAATGTAAATAAAGATGTATCTCCTTTTCTTTTTCAAACAAATGCTTTTTACCAAAACAATCGAGATAAACGGTATATATTATAATATATTTCAAAAGAGAAAGATGATTGTGAAGATGACTTCTTAGAAAGAAAAGAAAAATAAATCGTGGACGTATCCGCAAAAAAAAGGTGTGACGTTTGGTAATCGCGCTACACGTGTTTCAGTCTTGATAGACTTCATCAGCAAAACAGTTTAACCAAGTCAAAAGATATAGGAAACATGTTGAAAATATTTATTATATGAGGACGTGGTCATAAATAGTTTGAATAGTTTGACAATTTACTCTAGAATTAAAATAAAATAATTAACTAACATTTTTAGGTATTTTGGTCACAACACTGAACAACAGACATATACCGGTTAAATTGGAAGAATTCTGAGAAAATACAACATAGAGGCAATATACAGGGTGATTCATGAGGAAATGTCAATACTTCAGGTACATATTCAGGACCAAAAAATAAACATAAAAGTCTATATAAATAAGTGTCCGCAAGGCCTTAGTTCTCGAGATACAGGGTGTTAAAGTTTTTATTTAATTTTCCTATTTTTTAAATAAAATCTATGATAATGTAAATAATGAAGTGAAAATTGATATACGGAGGTTTTTTGGTATGACAAATTCGAATCTAATATTAGTATTGCTCTTACTTGTAGGGGGCGCCACCTTTATGTCTTTCTACTTCTTCGAACAATCACAACTTTTTAGTACAGTCTTGTATTACATGTTTGAGTAAAACAAGTTATTCCCTTGCAATTTCTACGTCAAAAAGGTATACCTGTTAAAAGTGGATACGAGCAAACAAATTCACATAAAGTATACATGTATTGTAAAAAAATAGAAGTGTGCCTTGCCTGACAGAACAACTGCTGGTTGGTGTTCTCATCGTTTTTCCTGTTACTTAGCAATAGTAATGTCAGTTAATAATAAGATCAAATTTTGTCACTGTCAATTTCTGTTCATAACTTTTATTATCTGACAATAATCATTTAAGAAACTTTAGATCTAAATACGCCATTATGCCTGTGATATTCTCGCAGCGTGAATATGCAGATATGATATTCCTCTATGGCTTCTGCAATGGGGTCGCAATTCAAGCAGTCGCGGAGTACCAGCGTCGTTTTCCAGATAGAAGGGTGCCAGATAGAAGAGTTTTTCAACAAGTTTTCACTACTGCTGGAGAATCTGGGATGTTTCTAATTGCGAAAATTGTATCTGAAAGGGAATCGTGACCCAACGTTGGAGTAGAAGAGGCTATACTCAATGCCGTCGAAAATGATCCAAGCATAAGCACTAGGCGGATTGCAGATACTTATCAAATTACACAATCGTCTGCTTGGAGAAATCTTCACATTAATTGTTTATACCCATTTCATTTACAACGGGTTCAACATTTGCAGGAGGGTAATTTTGAGTTGAGAATGCAATTCTGTAACTGGATTAATGAAGATCGAAGGTTGTATAGGTATGTTTTGTTCACTGATGAAGCACAGTTCACGCGTGATGATATAAATAATCTTCACAATGAACACCGGTAGTCCTATGAAAATCCTCACGCTACAGTAGAACATAATTTCCAACATAAATTTAGCATTAATGTGTGGTGTGGAATGTTAAATGGTCATTTAATTGACCCATTTATAATCGACGGTAGTCTTACAGGAGAAAAATATTTAAACTTTCTCGAAAATCACTTGCGAAATCTATTAGAAGATGTTCCCCTTAATGTAAGACAAAACATGTATTTGCAGCATGATGGAGCCCCTGCACACTACAGTTTACTTGTAAGAGATTTTTTAAACCAAAACTTACCAAACCGATGGATTGGTCGGGGAGGTCCGTTTAATTGGCCACCTAGATCGCCAGACCTTAATCCTTTGGATTATTGTCTTTGGGGATGGTTCAAATCACTGGTAACGCAGCACAAACACTAAGAAATGCGCTCGAATGTATCCACAGAGCAACCCGAGCTATACACCATAGAGCTGACCTGTGCTTAGAAGCAAATGGTGGAATTTTTGAAAATTATAAAACTTAACCTAGATTTTATTAAAAACAACTTAATAATAACAATTTTAATAAAAATTAAATACCTTTCGTTTAGTTTATGTCTGAGGCTCTGAATATACACCTCAAAAAAATGTGTTAGTCTTTCATTTCAAAGCTTTTGTGCCAAGATGCGTTTAAATTTGAACAAAATAACAAACTTTTAAAATTTTGCGATAAAAAATTACATGCGCCGAAATTGTTTTAAATCCAAATATCTCGAAAACGGTTGCTCGTATCCACTTTTAATAGGTATACCTTTTTGACGTAGAAATGGCAAGGGAATAATTTGTTTTACTCAAAAATGTAATACAAGACTGTACCAAAAAGTTGTGATTGTTCGAAGGAGTAGAAAGACATGTCGGTGGCGCCCCCTACAAGTAAGAGCAATACTAATATTAGATTCAAATTTGTCATACCAAAAAACCCCCGTATATCAATTTTCACTCCATTATTTACATTATCATAGATTTTATTTAAAAAATAGGAAAATTAAATAAAAACTTTAACACCCTGTATCTCGAGAACCAAGGCCTTGCGGACACTTATTTATATAGACTTTCATGTTAATTTTTTGGCCCTGAATATGTACCTGAAGTATTGACATTTCCTCATGAATCACCCTGTATAAGCCACAAACAACCATAAGCAAGCTACTTGGAAACCCAAAAGTAAAAATTAAATTGGAAAACCACGAATTATATAGCATTCCATATCAGAACTGTGAAAAGCTGTAAATTAAGCAAACTAACAGGGAAATATTAGCTATAGTATACTCTTCTACTAGTAAACTCAGTATTAGAAATAAAGAAACTATCCGTGTCCTATTAGAGATAAATAAACCTGTTTCGAGCAGGCCAGGCGACGTCACTGCAGCAAGGCTGATGTAACTATCCTGTGTGGTTTAAGGTTCTTGATCTAAACCTACTAATTGGACACAAAAGAAAATTTTAGAAAATCTCGAATTTTGAGCTTGTTTTTCAAAATAACTGCATACATGTATATATTTTTGGAAAGCCCACACTATTCCCAATAAATATAAAGCATAGTATACAGGATGACCCATTTAAAAATTAAGATAAGGTCCGACAACTTTTTGACCTGACCCCGTATACTTATTCTCAAAGCGGCACAAAATTCTACGGAAAAAGTCATATAAAGAACAGTTTTCGCCGTTTTGATAAGTTATTAGATAGCTAGGGGTGCCTGAAAATGCAACATTTTTAATAACCCCCTGTATCTCAAAAACCAAAAGGGCTATGAAAATTCTGCAGGCCCCCTAGTAGCACACTGTCGCGAGAACCGCAACCTTCTATGTTTAAAAAGAAGGGAGATACCCCGCAATAGTGCCAAAAATGAGATATCCTGTACACACAAGTCACTGTCCGTTCGTTTCTGTAACTATGTATCAGAGCCAATAAAAAACTATCGTGTCTATCATTGAAATGAAAATACATACTTCTGCCTCAGGGACGTTTTTTACCTTTAGTGTTGCTTCATATAAATCCTGAACTCTTCCGGCAATGATTCGTCACTGATATTTAAATAGACCTTTATTCATCAATTCAAATCACAAACGAGATATTCATTTTTAAAATAATAGGTATTTCCAGTTTCGTATTATGTGAAATTCTCTTATTACAGATATAGCATATTTTTCTAAGATTAATGTAAATATAAATCTGTAATACCTGCCTCAAATATAACTTTATTAAAATCACAAAGTTTAATAACTCTCTCAAATTTTCAAAAGGGTTTGCTTACATTAGTATAATGTGCAACTGGTTCTTGAAACTAACAAGTTGTAAATTAAACCACGAAACGAAGAGTCGTGGGAAATTAGCGGAATTATTAAGGTTTTCATAAATATAATTGCACATTTCGTTTCATTTTCCAATCTTAATTTAAGTTGTAGTGTTCCTTTGGCGCGTTTCAAGTTTGTAAATTTATTATTACGTTGTTGGTTAGAATGCACTTTAAATAAGATATTTTAAAACAGGTACGGAACTAATTTAAAAGACGAGCAAAGCTTTGACGGCTTTAGTCAATAAACAAGTCTCATTAAGTAACTCAATTTTTAACCGCCTTCAAAAAAGAAGAATCCTACGTATTTCTTTTTTTACATTTTTTATGTATGTACATCGATTATTTCGTGAAGGTTGTTTAACCGGTTTGATTTAAATTTTCAGGAAGTATTCAGGGCTGTGTCAGGGTGGTCCTGTAGTAAGGAAAGAAATTGAAAAATAGAATGGTGTTTTTTTACTACGAAAACTTTGCAATGCTTAAACATTTGGTGTCTAATTTCCCAAAAACCTAATTAAGTCATAATTCGAGGTATATTCCCCGATATAGAGGGTGAGGAATCTATATTCTTGCAAGGTTATTTCGATTATTACAGGTTCCGGCAACGATAGGGAGATGAAGAATATTGGGAAAAATATGAAAGTTACACAAAAGAAACCTCTGAATAAAAGGTTTAGGTACTAAGGTGATGATGTATATTTTAAAAATACTTCTGACTGTACAGGATGGCTCAAAAAGACCTCAGACAGAAGTAAATTTTTTTTTTAATATAATACCGTGCATATTAATAGGTTAAAAGATTCGAGGTAAGATGTCGATCATTTTGATATAAGAGTATTTGGGTCTAAAGTTAAAGGTTTCGGAAATAATAAAGATTTTATGGAAAAAAATACTACTATTGAGTCCTCTGTTAAAGTAACAAAAAACGAGTTATATACTTTTGGTCTATTAATGAGCTAATTTTCGAATATTAAGTAACGCTTCTAACATTTTCCCTATTTTTTGAAGTGAAACACTTGGTATATGTGCATATTATAAAAAAAGTTCTTTTAATAAGCTCTCTCTTAATATTATAGTTTGGTCCCCCTAATTCAACCATTTTCCAGGTATTTAAGTGTGAAAATAAAAAAATTTCGAAATTTAATGTGGTTTTTGCAAAGTAGTTTCTAAGCTCATTCCTTCACTCATCTTAATCGAAACATCCATTATATTTTTTTTTTGAAACTCAATCATGCTATTATCTGTGTGTGTGAAAGGTGGCTATGTTGATGTCAAAGAAAGCTGTGATTTTAATTCAGCTTGGTGTTTTAATTATGCTCAATGTTTAAAGAAATATGTCTCATCCGGAGATAACGATTTACCTTAGGAGAGTGTGAAAAAATTACTTACTTGTTAGTAAAGCCTATGCGGCACTATCCACAGACGCAGTGAAAAACTTAAGACCGGAAGCATTTCAAAGGCTTATACAAACGGGAAGTGTCGCATATAACAAAATAAAACTGGTACCAATGAAGAAAATCATATGTTTGTTTCGTTAAAAGTTCAGAAAAACCCTAGCGTGTCTGCTTCAAAGATTGCGAACGAACTTGGTATCTCAGAAGGAAGGGTGGGAAGAATTTTAAGGAACCAGAGTATCATATATTTTAAAATTCATTTTATTTAGTGATGAAGACTTTTTCAAAAGCAACGGCTCATTGATGCGGACCATTAATTATCAAAATAGATATCGGTCAATGTTTGGGCCGGAATACTTGGTCTTTACCTGACTGGTCCATATTTTTTAGAAGAAAATCTCAATGGAGAAGCATAACTTCTTCTACGGCAAAAACATTTAATCCAACATATTGACGTTTGGAGAAGGCATACCTTTTTGTATTAACATAATGGAGACCTTTGTCATTTTTGAAATTGGAAGAGGTGAGTCAACAGCATGGCCTCCAAGGTCCCCAGATTTGACACCTCTTGACTTATCCTTGAAATTATGATGATGTGGTTGTATTAGTTGAGGCGCAACGAGGAGTTTTTATTCAAATAATGTTCAGAGAAAATACATATAAAATAAGGTTTTTATAAATCTATTGAGCCATTTAATCTTAGCTTTTTAGCATGTGATTACAGATATTTATTTAGTTTCGATTCTGTGACAAATGCGCCATTACCTTCTAATTTACATTTTTTTTTCTTGTCTTTTTGCTTTTGCAAATTTGACACTTAAGATTAAGATATTTTTTTTTCTGGTAATTTCGTCATGACATGAAATTAAAAAGTAAAATCTAAAACTTTTTTCTAATTATTAATTACCGATTATTCAATTTTTATAATAGAGTTACCCTGATATTAAAAAACAATCTACATTTTTTCGAGAATATTTTAAAAAAGTTTAAAAAACGTATACACATAAAAACATGCAGGTTTTATTCATAGGTTTTAATTAATAGTTGGAAACTTTCAAATTTGTCTACAAACTGAATAATAATTATGCCATTATTAGCTAATTTTGTTGAGATTTTTAGTTATATTGCTGTGGATTTTGTTTCATTCTCAAATTATTTTGAGGCAGCTATATTAAGTTTCTTCTACATTTTTAACAAAGCGGCGTCTCATTTTGTTCACTTGTAGGTATTTCATTTATCATTTTTCGTTTAGTGTATGCCGTTTCAATAAACGTTTCAATAATTCTTTGAAACAGTCTTGGCTTTTTCATTGCATCCGGATATTTTGCCACAAAATTACGTTACGATGTATATATTACAATCATCCTAACACTGCTGTAATCCAAATCTTTTTGTTATGTTTGCAAAAGGGTGTTTTAAATATAATGTTATCGATTTATTAAAATTTTAAAAAAGTACATTAAAATTTCGTTTTTTTATATTTCCAAACTTAAATACCTGGAATACGGTTGAACTTTGGAGTACAAAATATAATAATAAATGCAAGTCTACAGGACAGACTTTTTGTGTGAGTTTCATAGTTTTCCAGATATTCTTCATCCTTCCGTCGTAGCATCATTGCCGGACACTCTATGAAACTCAACGGATGTTGAAAATATTAAATTTATGCTTGGCACAAAAAAAATCTTGTGTTATTAAATTAAGTCTATAGCGAAAAAGGCATAGCCACTTATGAAGCGTAAAGTCACGAAGTTCAATTTTATTAATTATTTTAATTGTGGACAATTTTTATTATTATTTTTTTGTGTATTATATTCATATAATATTAGTATACTAAAAAATAATAATACATGACGTATTGATGCCATTTTGAATCTTTTAATTAATTCTTATTAATAATATATTAAATTGAAATTTAGTGCAACGACTGAAAATAATAGTTAGAGGCGTAGCTAGAAACGATGACTAAAAAAAGTCACCCTTAAAAGTAGTCTTTAAGCGTCCTTTGGCCATCGGAAACATTGTTCAATTTTCTTGTGAGCCAGAAACTTGCAATCTTATCTGTGGTTTCGTATAAAAATGCCGTGAAGTAGGATTGTTACATTTTATAATTAACCGCCTAATAATCTCAGTGCAATATCCATTCCCTCTTAAAGCTTGATTCAGTTTCTATATGTAAAGACATTTAGTCATAAATAAAAGAATTAATAACCGACTGCTTCTATGCCGGCTAATAACGTGAATTTACGTTAAGGTATTTTTTCGTAGGGGTTGGTTTTCTATATACCCTGTTCCTCTGAACAAGAATATCTAGAAAAGAATCGTGCCTTCTGATTCAATTTCCATTGTAAATTTTATATTAAAATATGAGGATATTTTCTGGACCATGCGACTACATGGCAAAAGTATGATCTACATACCTAAACCACGATTTTGGCTTTAATAGAGACGTACTTGTATTATTGATCCTCTATAAATATGTATACTTATGAACAGGTGGCGCTTTTAATATAATATTAAGTACCCTGATTTTAGCTAAATGTTATTTACAATGGTGCTTTTATATATTATTAGAAGCATTTCAACCGCAGTTTAAGCCTTGAAAACTTCAAATTTGACTTTTACAATAAAAAAATATTTACTAAGAAAAACTAAAAAGAGTGAAATAAAATTTTTTTATTAAAAAATGTAACCAACGTCGGCGTCAAACTAATAAAAAGAGTAAATTGACATTATAGTCGAGATATTAGGCATTAAGACACTCACTACCTAAATATCTTTTTTGTGACGTGCTTAGTAATTGTGTGGTTAGTTGGCGCTAACTTAATAAAGTCCAATTTCCAAGATGCAACAAAATATTATTTTTTTATCTTTCAATAGTGTATTTTAAAGTCAGTTTTATTTTTTGTTCAAGCTGTGAACTTCCTACACATGTTAAGATACTTATACAAATAGTACGATATGAGTTGAAACTGTTGTCTTAACGACAATCGTATCGTGTGAAAAAAAATCGATTTTAGATGTACTGGGTGTACATGTAATTAGATTGAATACTCTAGGTACTTATGAGGTGTTTGGGAAAAGTGTTTCCTGAACAATGTTTATTAAGAGTAATAAACATTTCTTATCTACAGTTTAAGCTTACGAAATAAAATATTACAGTTTCTGTTAACAACCACCCTAATTCTAATATTTTATTTGATTCATTAAAAAATGGGAACATTGTAGCACAAAATAAAATAAAATTTGGGATGTCGGAAACAATATACACAACGTAAACTGTGTTAAATTGCATCAGCTTAAACAACACACGTTAATTAGTAATACTTCGTATTTCAGAATACTAAAATTCGATCCCTGGGACACACGAATTTGTGAATACAGAAAACAAATAATCGTAATTTTAGGACATGAAAACCTATCTCCGAAAAAGCTATAGGCGCTTCCTATAATTCACTGGTGGAAACATTCGTGGAACAGACTGATTAATTTCCCGTTTTTTAAATATTTAATGTAACAAGGGGTGCTATTAAAAGTGTTCTATAATTCAAAATCAGATTGTTTTCGATTCAACTTGTACTAATTGGAGTGATAAACCTTTATTTTTTAGGTAGGGTCAAATGAAAAAATGAAATATTGAGTCCAATTTAGCACCTGTTAATAGAAAGTCACTTAAGCAATATGTAGGGAACGTTTTGGTGATTTTATTTTTTATCATTCAAATTTAAATCACTTTGTTTATGTCACTAGGAATATTTCACAACACAAAATGTTTTATAATTCTTTTGAAATCTGTATAAAATGTTCGGTTTGGCTTTTTTGGTTATAGATATAACAAAAACTGTAAGTTCTAATAACATACATAAAAAAAATAAGGATTACTCCACAGCTTATTGAAAAAGATATCCTGGTATTGTACGGGCTTATAATTCGTCGATCTGAAAGTAAAATACTTAATACTAAAGAAAAAATATTTTACAAGCAAAAAGAGGTTTACCAATCATAAAATCGTAAATTATAATAATAGATCAGAAGAGAAAAATCTTATTACAAGTAGTAAAAAGATTTAGCATTTTTTAAAGATTTTTAATCTAAATTGAATAAAAACATAGCCAATGAATTTGATAGTTCTCTATTTAACGTGCACAAGAATTAAAAGTAATCTTAATTTTAGCTCTTTACTTAATAAGCCACATATAAATAAATCATTATTTTTATTTCTAGTGGATTACATGAAAATTAAAAAATAATACGCAGTCTAACTAAAAACATTTTGAATTGTTAATGAAATACGCTTTAAGTTATTGAAGGCTGGATATCAGGGATATAATATTATATTGTTTATTCTTAGCTACGTAATTAATATTTTATTTACTGCAGGATTTTTCTCACTCATGGTAAAGTCTGCCATCAATACATCTATCTTCAAAAAGGGCAGGGGCGTGCATTCCATGGAAGCAAGGGAAGCAGTGCTTCCCCAAAAAAAAAATACAAAACATCTTCTAAAATGTAATTTTTGAAATAGGAACCAATTAATTTAGTTTATATTAAAAATGCTAAAATATTATCTTAATTATCAAGCCCATAATAAATGCGGCCTTGACTCCGACCCAGCCACAATAGAATATCGAATAGAACCTATGTGGGCCGCTAGCTTCTTTGCAGCCAAGTCCTGTATGCTTGATTTCCTGTGAATCAAGCCAGAGGTTATTGAACTTTCCACCGGCTGTTTGCAATTTTTGCATTTCAGTCGCGTGCTTTAAGTGGTGGCGGAAGCTATCGTTGGAGTAGGTTCTTTGTTAGAACAGCTATCCGTGTGTTGTGTGATACGTACGTCGCGTCGTGCATGGTTCGATATGGAAGACAATAATACGGACGTGGATATGCAAATACCGTTAACTTCGGCTGTCGGTAATAACGTTGAAAATGTTGGAGAATTTATTAAGAAGAGTGTGTGTGAATGTGTGGTGTGTGTCTTAATAATAAAGAGATTTTCAACATTAAACTTCGCTGATAAACTTCAAATAATTTCCAAAGGAAGGGCAAAACCACCTATGAACAATTTAACCATAAACATGAGAAACTGTATTAGACATTTTTATCCGGAAAAACAATACGAACAATTTAAATTGCTAACAGGGTGTGAAAATATAAGTAAATTATTTTGTTGGCCATGTTTACTTTTTGAAAATGAAAAAGGTCACTGGAATAAAACTGGTTTTTCCGATTTAAAAAATTTCCATAAAGCTGTAAAAAGACACATTATGTCCAAAGCGCATTTACAAGCAGTCATAAAAGA